>OY728141.1:742111831-743459331 GCA_963277665.1 Viscum album
TCACATGTCAATTCCTCAGGGCATAACACAAATCACCTCGAGTTGCGCACATCCATGCTGACCTTGGAGCACTAGAACTGAGGCATGTCATATAATCTCACTATTTTCAAGACATTGTTGATCCACCATCGTAACCATGTTGTCACAGAGCCACACTATCATCTTCCTATAGTGATGAGTAAACACCCACCTCTACGTAACAAACACACTGACCATAAAGACTCTGACCCACCAGTCCAACAATCATTGAATAAAAATCCATCATATCAAACAAATCCCAATCAGAAAAGAAGATGACCAGAAAATGAGAACATCGTCGTGGAAGGTGGACACACCTACTCCACTAAACCACCAAACAGTGACACATGCACAAATGAAAAGACTCAAACCACCTGTTTCACCAACCATACCTAGATATACTCTAAATCCAAACATAATTCCATCCAAATAAAAAAGTCAATCGATAAAGTAACATCTTAAAAAAACACCTCCATTGCTTGATGTTAATGAGAAACACCATGGAGGCTAGCATGATAAAACAACCAAAACCCCTAAGGAGGGGTTGACACTGACACAATATAGATTTTTCACTCCTCTCTTCCACCATAGTCCCAAGTCACCACAAGTCCCATCATGACTGACCAAAGATGGGGTCCGGCATGGTGATCTGAATAGATTGAGTAATAATGAGACCAATAGCCAGCTGCATCAAACATCAACCACCCCAATAGAGGAAATAAGAAGTGAAACTAGATGAGAAATCAAACAATTAAAAAAAGTTATGCACTCGAGCCTCTTCTGCTAACACATCCCAAATTTCCAGAAACACCATCATGGAAGACCAGAAATGGGGTATAGTGGGATGGTTTGGGAAAAAAAGAGTAGCACTATAAAGATATCAAGGTATTGAATGAGAGATACAATGATTAAACTAAGAAGACGAAAAAAATATAAAAATCCTAAAAAAGGAGAAACAACTATGAGATCCTGAGAAGAAAAACAAAATAAAGAATAACCCCAAATAAAGGGTGGGATAAAATCTTAATAAGGGATAAAATAAAAAAAGGGTGTGTAAAAATGCACAATAAGGTGTAAAATAAATGAGATATCAATTTGATAAATATATGTGATAATAATAAAGATCATAAAAGAGTGATCATAAAACCAACATATCACTGTTATACTAATAGGATCACACAATGATGTGTCCAACATAGAGAGGGGGTGAATCATTATTGATAAACTTTTTATTCTAATTTTACTTTTTTACTTTTTATTAATTTTTCACCCCTTCACTTGTTCATTGAGATATTCTCTCTTTATATCTATCTATCATATGCCAGTATGGATACAATTGTATAACAGTAAATCAAGATAATAGAACACCAGTTTTTTTTGGAAAGGTTCACCTCCCTAAGTTTCCTTATGTCCAATGTGTGTTGTGGTTATTATCTCATGTGCATAGATTCCTTCTTATTATCAAAAGAATCTTGATAAAGGGAATAACATTGGACCTGATGTCCTAGAACCAACCAATTACAATTCAAGAAAGATATTTATGTTCTAAAATCTCTACAAAACATAGGTTTTATCCTTCTCATTGTGAAGTTGATTGACAAGGAAACTTCAATGTCCCTCCAGGATAAAATGTATGATCTTCTTCCTCACTCGTAGTAATCAAGTGGGTTACCTCAGCTTCAATAATATTTAGTTTTTTCTCACCTTTCTTTAAACTTTTATAATAGAGTGTTGTAGGTTTGTTTTCTCAATATTCATGGCCTAAATATGTGTAGAAATAATCCATTCAAGCAACTTATATCATATTATTATTTTAGTACATGGGTAAAATTGTTTCTATGAAGATATTATTCACTCAGTCACTCCAACCTCAGATGGTGAGGCTTCTCTTCCCTTCTCATTCGTCTTTAGTTTGTAAGATATGTTGCAGCACTAGAACATATTTTCCTTTGAATTCATAGTATGAAAATGATAATGTAATATCAAAACACTCTATCACTTATATATTGGATTAATTTCATTAGGATATCATATTTTCCAGGCTCTCATTAATGTCTTCTCCTTCTTTCACCTTTTCTAAACCTATAACACAATATTTATGAATATTGTTTGTATATCTGAAATGTAAATACTCCTTAATTTTTCAATAGTATTTTCACAATTTTGAATCTCATGAAATCT
The DNA here is from genome assembly GCA_963277665.1 of Viscum album. Lineage (NCBI taxonomy): Eukaryota > Viridiplantae > Streptophyta > Magnoliopsida > Santalales > Viscaceae > Viscum > Viscum album. Next base: position 742,114,031 of record OY728141.1, read on the forward strand.
AGGTCAATATACTCTTTCAATTATTCCTTAAGAATCAAGTTGGTCTCTCTCACGTGGTATTTGAATATCGAGGTATTGTTCTTCCAAAAAATCTATAGTTATAAATCATTCAAAAAAAAATTCCATGTGTGCATGGACTCATGCAGTGATGATGTGGATCATATTATTACAATGTGGAACTCATCTTAGTATCCTCCTCATCTGATCCTTCATTTATCATTACTTGAATCATGATCCATGTGATTGATCATGATATTTAGTCTATAATGAAGATATCATCAATACCATCTGAATTATTTCTCCAAATCACCAAAAAATAAATTATAAAAAATATCATATAATTTATCCTTCAAAAAATTTATGTATATGATGACTCATACGCATTTACTAATGACTCATTTTTAATATTCAAATTACACATATGAAGATGAAATGATTCATTTTGAGGTAGTGAGATGACTCATATTCAACTTATAAATACTTGTATGTAGTGATTTATATGATTGAATGACTCATAAATAGATTCTAATTTACTCAACGCAGTCAAAAATGACTCTAAAGTAGATCATATAACACTCACTTGGAAGATAGGATGTCTCATATGCACATTCATTTGCTTCCAAAAACACTCAAACCTGTAATTCCAGACATATCTCAAACTCACTCAGAACCTTCTAAACTCAACTCAATACCTTCTCAAATGATTTAAAAAATATTAAAACATCATCCAAATGATATTTTTTAATGTATGGTATCACCCCTTACTTTAATATTTGTCTTGTAAAGAAATATATCTAATGGAATTTTTCCCTTTTCTTCAACTTCATCATCCAATGCTTCATGGGTGGATCATATGTACTTTTTCACTAATTTTCAACCTTTAATTTTCATGAAGTATTGTAGATATAACTTCCACATAATAATTACTTTTTTATTATCATGAGGATAATCTCACTATAAACTATCATATATTCAATTAAACTTCTATGATTTCTATATAGAGATATAGAATCCAATATCCACCTCACTCCAAGGAGTAAACTACTCTACTTTATCAAATCTACTTGAATAAAATATTTATATGAAATACTCAAAAAAATTAAAATTAAAATGATCTTTTACAAGTTAATGAATCATAAAGAATATTCAATGGAATCATATCTCTATTTTTTCACTTGGCCACACAACCAGTCATAACAACAACTCACATAACTTATACCTTCAATCACCTTTCTCTCATGTGACTGAATCTCCTTAAATCTCATATCATCGCTTCTTATCACCAAAAATATTAGGAACTCCATGAATATTTTAAGATAATTTTCTCTAATACATCTTGACCTAATGAATATTTCTTCCTTTATTGATAAAAAATGTAATACACACACAATGTGAGCTCACAAAATTCCCCCTTTTAATTTGTTGTTAATACCACTTTCAAGAAAATGGAAGGTCAATATTTTCACTTATTTATTTATTCTTTTATCCCCCTTTCTCATTATATCCTTTCATTTTATTCTCTCCCACTTATTAATAGTAAATACAATGTGAATTTGAATAGGGTGGTATCAACTATTTCTTACAAAATGTTCCGTAAATCATTTCACTATAAGTATACGTGACCCATGATCAGTGTATAAAATAAAAGGGTTTGATCAAGATAAAAAATTCATTCATTGATCAATAGATTATGGTAACAACTAATACTAATTATATTAAATCATTCAAGGGTTTTCAAATTTCTTTAGGTTAAACTAAATGAATCAAATTGATGACTTTATTTTCCATGGTATAACAACCTGAGTTCTTACAGTCATCTCAACATGCATGCCAAAAAAATTCAGGTGCATATAGTAGGTTTTAGAAATTAGTCCTAATATATTTATAAATTTATTCTTTTCATGTCATTAATAAAATCAATTACATACTATTAATATCTAAGCCATTTCTTGAAAATAAAGTATGGAAGAATAGGCATACATACCATTTCAATGAGTGGTTTCAAGAACATTCTAAAGATTCTACATTTTCATAGAATTCATAAGTTCTAAAAGTTATTCAAATTAAAATCTCACTCAAGTATAATCTCCATATTCACTTCATCAATATATATATTTCTTTATATGTTACTTTAAATTCCATTTTAGGAATCATACTAGGTTGGTGACTTCTTCAAATATAGAATAGTCATTCCAGCTTACTCATCAACATTTTTAAGTTTAGTTTTTTGGATAACCCACATTTATTATTTTTTTATTCTATTTATAACTATATTCACCTTTAATTGCCTACATGATTAGAACACTAATACAACTCAAACGATATGGAATTGGGTGGAAATACTTTCTCATTAATATAAGAAGTATATCTTAGAAATTCATATCAATTGGTTTTCTCTTTCCATTCTTGATCTAAATTTAGATGGACTCTTCATGCATTCACAACTATTTTTTAATTATGATTTTTCTTTGGGATGTATGAGTTATTATTTTATATCCTTGTGTGGAATCTTTTTTTACATGATTCATTAAGAAATATGCATCACCTATTGATTTATTCATATTTTTTTGTGTTTCCTCTTAAGTAAGTGTGATTTTTAAACAATCATTTGAGTGCTTTCCAATATGCTTAAACATCCCACATAGAACCTATAAATCACTTTGGTTATCATTTGTTGAAAACCTTTGTTGAAATTTGAATTGCTCTTTATGTGGAATATTTTATTTCTATTTTTCTCTCACCTTATATTATGATTCCATTCATATTTAATTTTACAAATTAGTTATACAAATTATTAAGAATTCTTTATGTGTGTGATAATAATTCTTGTTTATTTCACATGGCCTCTTAAGAGATTTGTTCAGCAAGTCAGACCTTTTGTTTTTAATTTGGGATAATTTTTAATTATTCTTAAGACTTCTTCCATTATAACATCCATCCATATCTTGTTTACATGTTTCCATGGTATGTTCTATTTTTTTCCAAAATATAAGAAATTGATTACATATGGCGTGTCACAATTCTTTGACTTCTTGGGCATGATTTGATCTAACTTATTTTTTTGGTTATTGTAATATACCATATTTTTCTGTGTATTATTTTTAAATATTATATGTAATTAATTTGAGACAAGGTACTGAGATGGTGTGTGATTCCAAGGCCTAGGATGCCCAGAATAAATGATTGAAATATATTAAAATATTAAATAGCATGTTCATGTAGTTTTCTTAAAAAGGTGGAATGACTTCTAAATGGGTGCCTAGATCATAAATCTGAGGGAATTGTTGCATTCAGAGTAGAAGATTTACCATAGGAGGGGCCTAACATTGGTCGGCATGGGTGGTCTATAAAAAGTATCTTTCATAATTTTCAATGAATAAATTAAATTGAATATTTATTTTGTTTCATTCTATTTTGTTGACGTAGCGATTGTTTATTTTTAATAAACCTTGAGGCAGGGATCCAGGGTTAAACTGATAACTCTGGAATTCCATGGATTCTTTGGAGAGAAACCCTAGAGAATTATCTCAATGGGGAATGATGACAGAATCTAGGATTGAAGATCGACGGATGTCGTTATTGACATATTTTTCCAACAAAGACAACACGTAGACCAATCTTTTTTAGAAAGAGATCTAAATAAAAGGCAGGGCATTGTTATTTGGAATTTTTCCCTATTTTTAGAATCAAAAATGAACATGGATCAACCAATGAACAGGTTGACCCAAAGATCGGTCATTCTTTTGGGATGGGTTTTTTTGCAGGAACTATTGGGGTTTGATGTAGATATTATTTTTATGGAGTTCTTGATCATTATTATGGGAATAGATCATGGCTAGAATGAAAAATGGCCGAGTTTCATTCTTTGGGTTTTTCTTTGTGATTTTTCCCCTGTTATATTCTTCATATTCTTCATTCTTCATGGTTTATGAAAGAATGATAATTGTGCCTTTGATCCTTAGTACAAAAATCCAGATTTGAAGATCCTCCATCATCCCAACCTAGTGTAGGTGTGATGGTGAGCCTAGTGTAGGTGTGATGGTGAGCCTAGTGTAGGTGTGATGGTGATGGATACATATGAATCAAAGTGATTTGGGAGATTTTTTTCTTCCGTAAATTTATGAGCAAGTGATTGTAATTGGATTTTGGAGCCAATTGAAGGCCCTAAACTCACCGATTCATTCTTGTTGTGATGATTCAACCCTAAATTTGTAGTTTTGAGGTGAAAGGATCACTAAAAAGAGACCGCATCATCAACCAAGGTGTGTAGAGGAAGAACATCAGTTTCTAGAAAATCACGATCAACACGGCGTGTAAAGAAAGGTTACACATTGTGTGGGCCCCACTGAGCAGCTGCTAGGGTTTCAAGAGTTAGTTAAATGCCACACAGTATGTGACCCTATTACATGGCGTTTAGGCCCTTCCCGGAGACTCGTCATGTATCTTAGGATATACACAGACACAAGGTGGAATACACTGATTGCCTACAAGGTATGTACCCCACCACACACCTTGTCTTGGACCAATTACACTAACTACCCCATGTACTGGTACATGGGAATAACTGAAAGTTTTGACCCCATGTACTGAAACATGACTAGAATACACAGGTGGACCCTGGATGGAAGGACATGGCATGTGACCCTTCTACAAGGTGTGTACCCATCTTCTACACGATATGTACCTTTGACACGGGCCACTGTACACGGGTAGTACTTGGGGTCATGGGACACAGAGTGTGACTCTACTACACACTATGTACTCTATTATACATGAATTTAACCACTTGTTCACCTTATCCTAGATAGGTTTTGTTAAGGTTTTGTTCCTGTATCATTCCCCCGAAGGTCAGTTGGTATCATTTCCTACTCATAGTAGTATGATCCCTTCAATAAGACTTTCTGAATAGAGTTCTTGGAATCCCCTCTGAGAGGCCCAGGGTAGGATCATCTATTCATTCTTAATTACCTAGGTATATTCTTTAGTATTTAATTACCAACTTCACCATCCATTGATCCTCTACTTAGCAGGTTAATCCAGATGGAGTTGTTGGTATCACCCCATGGCCCTGGATATGGTCCTCATCTATGGTATCATATCTATCTCTTCAGATCTATCAATATATCTCACTCATGATGGTTCCCGATGAATATTACTTATTGGATGGACATCATTAGTGATATCATACTTAGGAGTGTGCTCTCCCAGATGATTCCTTGGGGAATCTTCATGCTAAACCCTTAGTGTTGGTATGCGGTAGTTGTGACTTACCCATAGACTATGTGTTTTAGTTTAAGTATATATGGATATTTTTATTATATGTGTTATAGAAATATACTATGAATTAATGATTGTTCTTTCCTTTTTGGATTGATTTGTGGTTTCAGGGTGTCCTATTAAGTATTGTTATACTCACCCCTGCACGGGATTTTCCTTCATGTGATGTGTCTTGTGCAAAAAAGCAACCTTTTGATGGAGTCTAGGGTGGACCAAGACTGAACAGAGCTTTGTTAGTTCAGGTAGGAAGAGGTATTCCTATAGTTTCGAGCAGCATTCCTAGTACCAATTTTTTTTACAGGTCAGACTTTATAGTTTACCAACTCTTTCTTTTGGTGGGATTGTATTCTAGCCTAGTTTACTTTAGTGAACTTTACTTTACTATTATACTCTAGTTGGGATAGTGGTATTCATGCATTTGGTTCTTAGTGGTTTTTTTACATTTCAATATTTTGTGAGCTTAGAGATGTGTGTGTGAGTACATGTATACAAGAAATGCCTCCCATGTTAGTGTTATTCCCAACTCTGAGCTAGTCACCAGCCCCTGGACTATTAGAGGCAGACTTGGGGATTCATGGAATGTTCCCCCCTGAGACAGGTCATGAAAGAGTGCTATCAAAGGTGGTCAGTTCTACCTTGGGATTGAGAGTCCGTGAGATTGGTTTGGGGAAACAATGTTAAGTATTTCGAGTTCATATTTCAGTCCAATGACTCCAGTGTTGGTGCAAATGGTTGACATATCCATACACCAGCACTCTGATAACCTTATTTTTGACTCGATATATGAGAACACTGGTTTCAGGGAAAATAATGGTACATGCATCATATAGGAATGGGTTACTGTTCCATATCCTTCTTAAGTCAGCTCTCCAGATATACTCATTGATCATAGTACTTATTGTTTTGTTACAGGATATCCCCAAGATGAATACCATCTAGGATCCAACAACTTTATCATGAGGATGACCCCCTCAATGGAAAGTCTTTAATACATGGTCCACTTCCCCAAATGTCACCTCCAGGTGGTGCACCAGCTATACCACCACCTGTTGAACATCACGTTGTACTAGCAGTACCAACAGATGAGAAGCGAAAGCTAAGTACGCTTCATGAGTTTCAAAGATAGAGACCCCTCAGGTTCTGAGGTGAGCCTAACCCTTAGGTGGTTGAGGACTAGATTAAGGTGGTGACATGATTTTTCCACCTATTCTAGACACTAGAAGATTAGATGGTGGTCCTGGCGGTGATCCTTCTACACAGTTTAGTAGAGCGATGGTGGATTTGGATATCTAAACTCATGAAGAGGAAACAATTTAATGTATAGAGTTCAAGTGTCTATTTAGACAAGAGTTATCACCAGTTACATTAAGATATGTGCCTATACAGAATCTTATTCAGCTCCAGTAGGGTGGCTTGACAGCAGCTGATTATTCATCGAGGTTCACCAACCTTTCCTAGTACTCGGTGGATATGGTTAGAGATCATTTATTCCAGTATCAAACCTTTGAGCAAGGTCTTCATGGATACATTCAATCCATAATTATCTCTCTATTCATTATAGCTTATGATGGAGTGTTCGAGTGATCTTTGTTGGTCAAAATCTTCTTGGATGAGCTGATGCAGCCTATAGTAGTCAGTAGCGGAAGATGAGGTGTATATACCTTCGCAGTAGGGATCCAATGTTAGTCTCATGGATTCAGATGTGGGAGATGTTTTAAGAGGAGATCCCAGGAGAGAGGATCTACAATCCAGGGCTCATAGGATGGGTCCAGTCAGCCTAGGGAGAGGCGTTACTACACATGTGATGGTAGGGGATATCTCACTCAATATTTTCCAACCTATCGAGATGCTGATAGAGAGATGGTGGATGGACCACCATGTAAGAGGAAATGATATGAGTAGGTAGATCTATAGGGAAGTTTACATGGAAGAGGAGTATGGAGAGCAACAAAAGGTGTTAGGAATTTTGACATATTACCACCACCAACCCTAGGAGGTCCACCCCAGGCTCAGGGAGTTGGAGGATAGGGATGGAGACAGTTACATATGATCGAGGCATATAAACCAAGGGATCTAGAAATAATTTGAGGTATGATCTATGTATTTTATACTTTAGGTTTATAAATGATAAACATAGGTTCTAATCATTCCTTTATCTCCACATACCTTGTATGGAACCTTGATATTCTGGTAAAACTGTTGACTCATCACTTACACTTGGGGACACCTACGGGAGGAGACTCGATGATCACACACTTATGCCAACAGTGTGACCTAACCCTTGGAGGTGAGAGTTTTGGTTAAAACCTTTTTGTTGAAGCTTTGAGTCCTTATGATGTCATTTTTGGTATGGATTTGTTATCTTTGGACCATGACCATATTAATTGTTTTTGGTGAAGGGTGCAGTGTTTATATAGTAATGGAACATTATTTTCTTTTGTTTGAAAAAGGGAAACCCAGGCATCATAGGATGGACTCATGTATAGGAGGGTGCAGTCGACTACTCATGATTTGGAAAGCCTAACCCTCAGAGTAGAAGACATTATGAGTTTTTAGTTCCCAGTGGTGGTGGTGGAGTATAAGGACGTTGTTCTAGAAGAAGTTCTAGGTTTACCTCCTCATTGGGAGATAGACTTCTAAAATAGCTTACACCCTGAGATGACACTAATATCAGAAACATCATATCAGATGGCTCCTGCAGAGCTTCATGATTTGAGGATGAAGTTGGTGTACTTACAAAGGAAGGGCTTCATGAGGCCCAGTGTTTCACCCTAGGCATCCCTAGTTTTGTTTTCCAAAAAGGAAGATGGGAGATTCAGGTTGTGTGTGGACTACCGACACTTGAACCAGGTGACTATGAAGAACAAGTATCCACTACTAAGGATCAATGAACTCTTCGATCAGTTGATAGGGTCATGATGGTTCTCAAAGGTTTACCTTCAATCAGGTTATCACCAGTTGTGAGTATGGGAAGATGATATATCAAAGATAGATGTAACATGACTCTACAGTCACTATGAGTACTTGGTGATTCTCTTTGGTGTGATGAATGCCCCCATGGTTTTCATGGGACTCATGAACTGGATCTTCTAGGCTTACTTAGAACGGTTCATGGTAGTCTTTATCGATGATATACTTGAGTACTCAATGTTATATGAGGAGCATGTGAGACACATAATGATGGTTCTATATATATTTTGAGAGAACCAACTTTAGGGGAAACTCTTGAAGTTCTAGTTCAGGATTCAGGTGGTCCACTTTTTGGGACATGTTATTTTAGCGAATAGAGTGGATGTGAACCCAGCTAAGTGGAGGTAGTGTTAGCATGGGAGCCACCTAGCAGCGTGATTGAAGTGCAGATATTCCTTGTGCTAGTAGGTTATTACTGGAGATTCATATTTGATTTCTCCAAGATATCAGCACCTATGACTTCTTTTACTTGAAAGGGGCAGCCTTTATGTGGATAGATAAGTGCCAATGCGTTTTCTAGTAGATGAGGCAGAGTTTAATGAGCGCTCCAGTATTGAGATTACCAGAGGAGAGTGGTGAGTACGTAGTGTTATGTAATTCATCAAGGACTGAACTTGGTTTTTTCCTGATGCATAGAAAAGAGGTGATTACCTATGGTTCGTGCTAGTTGAGACCACATTAGTATAACTATGTGACCCATGATCTTGAGTTAGTAGTGGTAATCTTCTCATTGAAGATGGTTCAAAACTACCTGATGGGTGAGTATTTTATATTCTACTCTGATCATAAGAATATCAAGTGTATCTTCTCTTAGAAAGATCTGAAATTGAGATAGAGGTGATGGCTAGAGTTCCTCCAGGACTATGACTTTGAGATTGTTTATACTTTTGGGAAGGGGAAATTAGTGTCTGATGCTTTCAGTAGAAGATCTAGTTCACAGTTACTGAACAAGGAATCAGAGCAGTTGGCCTCGTTATAGCTATCCTTTGTGGATGGAGATGGAGCAACATAACTCCAGTTGTTAGTTATTACCCCTCCACTCTTATAGCAAGTTAGGGAGGCATAGCTTGGGGATACCAACTACGAGACTCTATGTGCTTAGATATCTATAGGTCATTATCATGATAGATATTCGAAAGGTGGGGATCACATCATCCTTTTAATAGGACACACAGTTGTACTAGTGGAATTTCTAGAGGAGGTTCTATGATGGTTTCATACTTTCCCTTTGGTGGTACATCCTGTAGTGGCGATAATGTACCAGGACCTCTGATGTCAGTTTTGGTGGCCAGGAATGAAGAAGGTAGTTGCGGATTTTGTCTCTCATTGCCTTACTTGTTAGTAAGTAAAGGCAAAGCACCAGGTTTCAGCGGGTTTAGATCAACCCCTTGAGGTTCTAAAATGGAAGTGGGATGGGATATCGATGGAATTTGTGATGGGTTTACCATGTACGTATAGTGGAAAAAATTTCATCTAGGTGATCATTAACCAACTCACCAAATTGGCCCACTTCCAAGCTATTTGAGAGTAGAGTTTAGTAAAGATCTTGGGATGCCTCTACATTTAGGATATAGTTCAACTCCATGGAGTTCCATCGACAAATGTTTATGATCATGATGCTCATTTTACATCCCATTTTTAGAAGAGATTACGGGAGGCATTTGGGGCCCAGTTATTCTTGAGCACAATGTTTCACCCCTAGGAAGATAGATATATGAAGCAAACCATTCAGGTCCTGTTGAACATGTTGCAGGATTGCATGTTGGACTTCAGCTATAGTTCGGGGGATCAACTACCTCAAGTGGAGTTCTCATACAATAACAGATATCATTCCACTATTGGTATGACATCATTCGAGGTTTTGTACGCACGAACCATCTGGTCATACCTTTTCTGGAATGACCTAGGATAGTCAACACTCATTGGCCCAGAGTTGGTGCGAGATACTACCCGAGAAGGTGCAGATCATCTCAGAGTAGATAAAGACTACATAGGGCCATCAAAAGTCTTATACTGATAGGATATGGAGGTCTTTTAAGATCAAGTAAGGATACTATGTGTTCCCTTTGGTTTCACCTCAATGTGAATTATGGAGAATTGGTTGGGGTGGCAAGTTATCTTCGAGTTTAATCTGCCATTTTCAGATAATATTTAGAGTTGGAAAGGTGGTGCACCGCTTGGATCTACCCCTGTAGTTGGACCAGGTACATGATTTCATCCATGTGTCATAGCTGAGGCGGTACGTACATGATTCATCACACATTATAAAATGGGGCAAGCTGGACATTGATGGTGAAGAAAAAAATTTGAGTACCTAGTATAGATTGAGGATCGGTAGGAGAGGATCCTACATGGGTGAGTGATTCCCATGGTGAATGTCTGGTGGCAACATGGGAATCTCTCAGAGAGCACAAGGGAGCAGAAGGAAAATATTTGTGTATAGTACCCACATATTTTTGTATAGCCATTATTTTTTATTTTTGAGGATGTAAGTCCCCAAGGTGTGGATAATGTGATTTCTCATATTTTTTGTGTATTATTTTTAAATATTATATGGAATTTATTCAATACCGAGTGATAAGACGACGTGTGATTCCAAATCTTAGGGTGCTTGGAATAAATGTTCGAAATATATTAAAATATTAAACAGAATTCATGCATAGTTTTCATGAAAAAGTAGAATAACATCTAAATGAATGCCTATATCAGAAATTTGAGGGAACCATTGTGTTAGGAGTAGCGGCTTTACCCTAGGAGACTCTTAACTTCAGTTGACATGCATTGACTGTGAAAATTATTTTTCAGACATTTTAACGAATAAAATAAATTGAATATTTATTTTTTTCGTTTTGTTTCATCAATGAAGTGATAGTTTATTATTAATAAACCTAGATACATAGATCTAGGGTTAAACTCATAACTCCGGAATTCCCTGAAAGCTCTAGAGAGAAACCTAGAAGAATTATATCAGTGATGAACAATGAAAGAACCTTGGATTAAAGATCTACAGATTCCATTCTTGATGAATATCACCAACGGTGATGATGTGAAAACTAATATTCTTCAACAAGTGATCCAAATAAAAGGTAGGATGTTGTTATTTGGAATTATTTCACATTTTTAGAATCAAAGATGAATGAAAATCAACCAACAAACAGTTTGACCCACTTATCGATAAATTTTTTGGGATGGGTTTTATTTCTGGGAACTATTGGTGTTTGATGTAGATATTATTTTTGTTCAGATTTCTTGATCGTTCTTACAGGAATGGATCGATACCAGAATTACAAATGGCCGAGTTTCGTTCCTTGGGTTGTTCTTTGTGATTTTTCTCCCCCATTATATTCTTCATGTTCTTCGTTCTTCAAGGTTTATGAATAAAAAAAATTTGTGCCTTCAATCCTTGGAGAAAAAATATTCAATTGAATATCTAGAATTTGGGTGACCCAGAGGAGGTGTGATGGAGATAGTGATGGCTGAATTGAAGCAATTTAGGAGATACTATTCTTCAGGTGGTTTACATGTGGGTGATCAGAATTAGATTTCAGATCTGATTGAAGGCCCAAAACTCACTGATTCATTCTTGTGATGATGATGTGACCCTATATTTGCAGTTTTGAGGTGAAAAGATCACTGAAATGAGATTATATCATCAACTGAGGTGCACAGAGGAAGAATGGTGGTTTCTGGAAAATCCAGATCAACACGGCATGTAACTCGGGGTTACACGGTGTGTAGCCCCCATTGAGCTGTGGCTAGGGTTTTAGGATTTATTTAAAATCCACACAACATGTGAGCCTGACACATAGAATTTAGGCCCTTCTTATAGACTTGTCATTTATCTCAGGAGATATGTGGAAATCGGGTGGAATACATGGATTTCCTACAATCTGTGTACCCCACCACACAACTCAGGATGGACCATGTACATGGACTTCCCTATGTATTGGTACACTTGAAGAGCTACACAGGTTAACACCATGTACTGGGAAATGTCTAAAGTACATGGGTGGACCCTGTATGGAAGGACACGACATGTGACCCTTCTACATGGTTTTTACCCATCTTCTACATGACATGTAATTTTGACACGGATCATTGTATACAAGTAGTACCTGAGGTCATGGGACATAGTGTGTGACCCTACTACTCATCATGTACTCTATTCTACATGTCTTTATCCACTTTTCCACCATATCATGGATAGGTTTCATTAAGGTTTTGTTCCGGTATCCTTCCCCTAAAGGCCAGTTGGTATCGTTTCCTACTCATAGAAGTATGATCCCTTCAGCAGGACTTTCTAGATAGAGTTTTTGGAATCCCCTCTGAGAGGCCTGGAGCAAGATCCTCTATTCATTATCTATACCCTATGTAGAGTCATTGGTATTTACTTGAACAACTTAACTGGGTGTTGATACTCTACTTAGCAGGTTAATATAAATGGAGTTGTTGGTATCACCCCATGGCCCTAGTTGTGATCCACATATATGGTATCATATCTCTCTCTTCTGGTCTATCAGTTTATATCTCTCATGATGGTTCCAGATGAATATTACTTCTCAGATGGACTTCATTAGTGTTATCAGACTCACGAGTGTGTTCTCCTAGATGAGTGATTGGGGAATCTTCAGGCTGAATCCCTAGTGTTGGTATATGGTAGTTGTGACTTACCCCTAGACTGTGTGTCTTTGTTTTATTATATCTGGATATTCTTATTATATGTGTTGTAGACATATACTATGTAAAGATGACTATACTTTCCTTTTTATTGAATTGTGGTTCTGAGTTTTCCTGTTGAGTGTTAATATACTCACCCCTACATGGGATTTTCCCACACATGTCGTGTCTTGTGAAGATGAGTGACCTTTTGATGGAGTCTAGGGTGGACCAGGACCGAATAGATCTTTTTGAGTTTTGGCTGGCCAAGGTGTTCCTATGGCTTCGAGAAGCAATCCCATTACCTATTTTATTTATAGGTTGGAATTTTTATTTTATAAACTCTTTCTTTTGGTGGGCTTGTATTCTCACCCAGTTTAATTTACTACACTTTACTTTCCTATCGTACTCTGGTTGGGGTAGTGGTATTCATGCATTATGTTCTTAGTGGTTTTCTTACATTTTAGCATTTTTATGATCTTGGATATGTGCATGTGTGTATAGGTATATAGGAAATTTCTCCCATGTTAGTGTTATTCCTACTCGGTACTAGTCACCAGCCCCTAGCCTATTGGAGGTGAGCTTGGTGAGTCACAGAACAGGCCCCACTAGGATGGGTCATGGTAGTTATATCTTAAAGATGACTCACTTTTCTTCATTACTATTTTTTCAGAGTATAACATCCAACATATTTATTTGGATTTATTCCCAATATTGGCTCATCTTTATTCATAAATTTAAGTGGAATTATCTTCCCATTTTCTTTTAATATAAGATAATATGATCATAAATCATCCCTGTAGACACATCCATTGTAATAATCACAATTATCTTCAAATTTTCCACATATGTTTGATATAAAAAATTATTAATCCATGGATATTGATTTTTCCCTTTATTGTACTCCCTTGAGATACACTGTCTTTGTACTAATGGAGTTGATGAATTGTTCCAAAAAATCTAATTACATATGCCCAAATAGGTTTTTGCACTAACATTTCCTTACAAACCTAGTTTTTCTTACTTTAACTACTTTTTGTCTAGATTTTATTGATTGAGGATCATCCTATTTTTTGTAATTATTCACCATTAATTAGACTTTGTTTGGGGGTATCTTTTCATACACTATCTTCCTACCACCTTGGCTGTAGTAGTGGACTCCAATAAGTTTTTCCCCATCCACATTGGTACACATTTTGAGTTTAAACCTACATTGTTCATGGAAACATATTTATTATAAATATTATTTTTAGAAGTGTAATGCACCTTACCTTTTGAGGATATTACATATTGATCATTGAATTATCTCAATATATTTTCCACCATATAGAGGTCTTTAAATATAAGAACCCCCCATAGTATTTTGTGTGGAATCCACTCTCATCTAGAATTTATGTGAAGATTCCCCTTTTTTTGTTTCAATATTATTCAATTTAATTAAAAGATCCAAGATTTTCATATTGAGGATGATTTTATCATCCTAAAATATATTTGGTTTACCTTCATAAGTATTTTTCATCTATTCAACTTGATCATTATGAATCTTTCTCTTTTCTTATTTTAATTTTTCATATTCTTTAATCCTATTTACTTTTACCTCTAGTTCAACATCCTCAATAGTAATTTTTTTTCTTTAAATGCAGGGTTGTTTTCTTTTAGCCTTTTATTGTATTATTTATATATTAAATTTTTAGTGTGGCATTGATTTTAAAAACTATAACAACTTTATTCAATATCCCCATTCATGGAATTTGATCCCCATACTTTTTTAGATAGATTTATACCAATCTACACCTTTTGGTTGAAATATTTCACTAATTTTTTGAATCTTCTACAAGTTGGGTGATATCCTATTGTATTCTTATAATAGTGCCCTCAAATAAAAGTGACTAAATCTCAAGGAAATTATTATTGTGAATTCATCAAATACGAACATGAATCATTATATACCTCATCAGAGGATTATTCAAAAGTATGATCTCCCCCCACTTGTTATTTGATCTTCTATAGGATAGTTTAGAAATGAAATTTTTGTTACCATATCTTCATGTAGAGATAATTTATTATGTGAGGAAAAATTATTTTCTATTTCTTTAGTGGTATATTCTACCATTGAAACTTATCCTTCCATACATTACATGTGTTCTTTAGAATTACAGCAAAGGAAACAAATATTTTCTTCTTTTTGAAAAAAATGTTATCTATTCTTCACTTGTATCCTTAAGAATAATTTTATCAACATATGTTACAAAAATACTTTCACATTTATTACCTTCAAATAGTAGAGTGTCCTTTATCATTAATGATTATTTTCTCAACCTTCTTATATCCCGTTTCTTCATTTTTCCTATTTTCATGAAATATTAATGTTTTATAGTTTCTTTGATAGGATATTCATAGGATTATTCAAACCTACACTTCATATAGCCTTTAAAAATAAAAGATAAAAAAAATTTGATAGTAGAAAATCTAATAAGTGGTGTAACTTTTCATTGATACCAATTGATATGGTCAAATAGGGATGTTTCCAACACTGAGAGGGGGATGGATTAGTGTTGGTAAACTTTTTGTTACAATTTTACTTTTTATCCATTTTAAACCCTTAACTTTTTCAATGATGTATTCTCCCGTTTTCTCAATATATTCTTTGGTTTTTATGAATAAAAATATATAATAGTAATGAAAAAAATAGAACACTAGGTTTTTCTGAAAAGTTTTTCCCCCATAAGGAAGACTATATCCCCAATGCATTTATAGTTATTATCACATACACAAATCTTCTTTAATATTATCCAAATAATATTGAGTGAGGGTATGAAATTTAAATCTATATCCTCACACCGACCAGGTATAATTTAATAAAAATATTTATATTATGAAATCTCAATATAACATATGTTTTGGCCTCATCCTTATGATGTTAAAACTCTAATGTCCAACCTGGATAGTTTGGAAGATATTATTCCTCACTCACAATAACCAAGTGGGATTCCTCATCTTAAAAAATATTCAGTGTTATCTCACATTTCTTTATAATTCAATAGTAGAGTGTTGTAGGATATATTTATCAATATTATTGGCCTAAATATGTGTAGAATTAGTCCATATCAACAACTTATCTCCTATTTTTCTCCATTCAATGAACTTATATAACTCTATATATACATCACTAATTCACTCAATCACTTCATCCTGATAATTAATAGTAGTGTGTGATGGTCATACTTCTTTCTTCTTTTTCTTATACAGTGTACAATATATTTTGTATCATTGTAACTTATTTTCATTTTACTTCATGGGTTAAACCTGAGAATGAAAGTCTAGAACACACTCTCACTTCTCAACTAGATGTATTTTATGATAATATCATAGTATCGAGGCTCTCATTATTTTTTTATATTTTTTCTTTCATAATTTATAAACTTTCAACATAATATACATGAATATTTTTTCCATATTAAAAATATAGAAACTCTTTAATTTTTTAGTAAGGTTTTCTTAATTTTTAAATATCATAAAATCCCAATTAAAATCCTATATTAATTCATCCTTAAGACTCAGGTTGATCTCCCTAAAGTGGTATTTGAATATTGAGATCTTATTCTTTCTATAAATTTTTTCTTTTAAATCATTATAAATTTTCATCTATGTGTGTATGGGCTCATGCAGTGATGACATGGCTCCTCTTTTTATGGCCTGAAACTCATCTTAGTATCTCAACATAATACTAATATGGTCATTCCTTTATCATAGCTTTAATCATGATCCATGTGATTGATCATGATGTTTAGTATATGAAGAACAAATAATCAATATCATCTAAATTATTTCTCCAAATTAATAGAAAATCAATTCTGAAAATATCATATAATTCATCCTTCAAAAATTTTCTATGTATAGGATGACTCATAAATAATTGTTGATGACTCATATAAAATATTAAAATTATACATTATTAAATGCATGGAATTATATATATGTAATTAGATGACTCATATGCATCTTAAAAAATAATCATAATCAATGATTTATATGAGTGAATGGATCATATGAATATTTAAATTTACTCATAAAGAATTAGAAATATATCATATGCATATCAGATGACACCTACACAAAATAGACAATGAATCATATGCACATGCCTTTTCATCAAAAATAACTTAGACCTATAATTCCATAATTATCTTAAACTCAATAAAAAAACTTCAACTCAGATCACGGCCTTCTCAAATACATTGAAAAAGATTCAAAATTTATCTAAATGATGTTTTTCAATGGTTTGTCTCACCAATTTATTTAATAGTTGTCTTATTAATATTGATATCCAATTCCATCATATTCATTCTTCAACTCTAATCATAATCCAAATCTTCCTAGGTATATCATCGTTACTTCATAATTAGCTAGGAACCATCAATTTCAATTAAGTGGTGTAGATATTACTTCCATATAATCAATACTAGTCTATTATCATGGGGATTATCTCATTATTAATCATCACATGTTCAATAAAACATTATTGGTCTCTCCATAGAGATATAGAATCCAACATTTACCTCACTCCATAAAACAAGCTCATCTACTTCATCAAATATACTTGAACCAATTCTATATATATAATACTAAC
Source organism: Viscum album (assembly GCA_963277665.1). Lineage (NCBI taxonomy): Eukaryota > Viridiplantae > Streptophyta > Magnoliopsida > Santalales > Viscaceae > Viscum > Viscum album. Next base: position 742,131,564 of record OY728141.1, read on the forward strand.
CAACAACATATTCAAATATTGAATGATCTTTTACAAGTGAATTAATCTTAAAGTATCTTCAATGAAATCATCTATCTATTTTGATCCTTTTCCACACAACCAATAGTGATAGTAACTCTCACAACTCACAACTTTAATCACCTTTTCCTCACGTGACTAGATCACCATAAATATTAGGGAGGTGCTTCCTCTCATCAAAAATATTAGGAACTCATGAGTCTTTATAGATGTTATTTTCTAATACATAGTTTCATAGTTCATATTTCTTCCTTTATTGATAAAAAATATGACACCCACAAAGTGGGATTATTATACACATAATCAATGTACTTGATAATGATTTATGGAAATTATACCTAATTATATATTAACCATGGAATACAAAAATGAATCATAGCATAATAATATGGCACAAATAAAATCATAATCCATAATAGGTCAAGGATAATCACTAATACCATCATAAGAAATTGTATTGGGTTCACTACCTGCATCCCTTAAACAAAGTTGATTGAGTTCAATACCCATATCCTATAAATATTTTAATTTCATGAGATGTAAAATTTTATTGAATGAATTAAAGGTATATATAATTATGATCACACCCAAAACATAAATTATATCCATACATACATGTGTCACATGTGATGGTTTTATAGGGATAATCTGATAATAAATGGAAGTAAAAAAACCATGGTTTTATAATTCCATCTTCAATAGAATCAAAATACATGGTATAACAAAAAAAACATACATAAAACATGAATGCAGTAGCCTCCATATTCTATCTCTGATGGATTATGTTTAAAGTAAATCACTCAATAAAGAAAAAAATTCTTTCTTCCTTCTAAGTAGGTATACCATCATTTATATCCCTAATCATATCATGAGAACTATTGTACACTAAAGGGGTTCTAGAAAATTCCCTAAGTGATGAATGGTGCTTCAAGAAGAAGGGAGGTTCAACTAGATTTCATTCATCGAGGGTACACCAGTGAAGGGAACCCTTAAATTATATAGTTCATCCCCAATTCTCATAATTAAATCAAAAGTGTTAGATGTATCAAGTTTCTCTTATATAATAACTTTGATTTTTATGTTTAGAACATTTTAATATTTTAAATCAATATCTTTGGTTTTTTTTCAGATTTTTTGAGGAAATAACAGTGTCATAGGACCACAATATCAATATATTAAAAGTATCAAAAATCTTAAATTGTACACATGCATATTTTTTGAAGTAATTGAATTCTAGTTGAATGAAGCCTCAGATGAGGAAACCAAGATAGTAATTGATTTTATAATGTTGGGTTTACCCTATGTGTGGAATATGAATCATTTTTATTAAACCTCGGGTCGATGCATTATCATAGGTAGAAGTTAGATAAAATAAATAATTTAATTTAATTTATTAATTTATGTGTATAATTTAATTTTCCTAAATCCAATTCTCCTATTTTTAAACCTTATTATGGGAAATCCTAAGAGTTTTCTATATAACCCTGAGATATTTCCATAGGATAGGGAGTGAACTCATTGGGAGGATCTTCAATGAAAAATGTGTGGATTTGAAGATAATCGTTTATATTTTATAGAGACATCATCAATAATGAGATTCTTGGATATTTCTAATGACTTTGCTGAAGACTTATTCTTCACCAATGATCGATCCAACAATGTGGTAGGGCTGGTAATTTATGGATTTTTTACATATTATTTTCATATTTATATCATGGAATATGATTTATACTTTGAATCTGTTATTTCTTTCCCTTTGTAATTATTCCATTTATTATTTCTCTATTTACCCAAAAATAATTGTTATTCCAGATTTACCTTATATTATTTATTTTCACACATGTAATCTATGTCTAGGTTTGAAATTATCATCGATAAATTCACATTTAGTATTGTTTCTTTCTCTCCTCATTCATTTCATGTTCATTATTGGTCTATGACGGGTTAGTAATTTGACTAATGGTATGGTTTGAAATGAAATCGAACCTTGGACCAACATTATTTTGTACCATAAAAAATAAATATACTTATTTATAGAATTTGTGATGATTTAAGGTTTATTCTAGATGAATGATGGATGTTTGAACCCTTTTGGCAGTGATAGTGGCATGATAATCATCACACGGGTTAATAAAATCCAGTTTTCTAGCCATTGGAGGTTGAAAACCAAGGAATGAAAATAATCCATTTGAGATCAGGTCCATGAAATAAGTTATCAAAAAAATGGTAGGATTGGCATAAGTAACAATATTCTGAGAGAATTTCCGAATATTTGTGAAAAAACCCAATTATACACTATGTGTTTTAGAATAATACATGTAATGTAGTCCTCTAATCGTGGAGGATTGGGTTTCTAGCCCAAGACCATTTGTAGGTCCCACACTCCATGTGATTATACCTAGGTAGATTATTCATGAACAAGGATTACACACCTAGGAACCTTAGTGAGCCTACATGATATATTCCCTAATAGACACATCGTGTAACTCTACCTAGCCAATTGATCCATGCTCATGAATTACATTATTAGGGACTAGCTTAATCCCACACATTGTTTGGATCAGACCACATGCCATGTTCATATCTTTTTTACACGCCATGTGGAGTAGTGAGGCATGACCAGACATAAACTTGGGAGTACACCCCATGTGTACCAAGGGATACATCGTGTACCTTTTTCTGAAAGTTCTACCTCATATATCTCCTTCTTTAGGTTTTATATTTGGGCCCACCAGTAATCCATTCTGATTATTTTTCTACATAGAGTGTGATGGAGTCCTTTTTTGACATTTGAGATAATATGTGAGTTAAAATAATCATATCTATACTTCTAACATGATCAGTTGATGTTGATATTCATGTATGATTTTTGGATAAATAGTGGGTTTGGAAACCTCTCTTATAGCACACATATGTCAGGGTGTGGGTTCCCCCATTTCTTGTACAGGTAGGATTGTAAACCCTTTGTACTCATACTAGTGAATGGGTCTCTTATCTATGTCATGAACCCCTCTCGTCATCAAGAACAAATGAAATATGGGTCCTCTATCCTTATAGGATTACAACCCCCTTGGTTGTGATATGCCATCAGTGAGGCATGGTTCCCCTATGGATCGGGTGAGGTTTACATTTGGATACTGGAATTAGGATAACATTAAAACTTAGAGGTAAGGATAGACTCATTATATTTATCCTTCTATGAATATCGAGAGCCTCCTCTATCTCTTTTCATTTGGTTACCTCTATGATCATATTTGTTAATAGGGTTTCTTTTCTCTTCTTAGGGGTTAATCTAACCATCTATTTATTTTTCTTCCCTCTTTGTATTTTAGATAATCCCACTATATATGCATATACTCACTAATTTATATGTTTTTTCCAATATACATCTGTTATTATGTAGATGACATGAAGTAAGATGATGACCTTGGATGGCCTGGTATAAATAGAGATTAGCAGTACTGGGAGAAATTGATAATAGGTGGTGGCCAGTTTTGTTCTTTGTGAGTATTAATATACCTATCAATTTACTTATATGTTGGGAATGTCTTTTTTATTAGGTTTTTATTTTCCCCTTATTAATTTGGATTTATTTATATTATTTCACTCTAGTTTCTAGAGGTTGTTACATTCATTTTTTACTCCTGGTTTATTATAATTTTATTATCCTGCATGATTGTGATTTACTTATAGATGTCTATGTGTATAGGTTAATTCTTCCAAGGAATATCATTATGTGATATTTCTACTTGGTGCTAGTCATCATCCCTTAGACTGTTAAAGGTAGGCTTGAAGTGTCACTTTCAACTTACTATCAGTCCAGGTGGGTACACAGTGGGTTAAGTCATGACAGAGTGGTATCAGAACCATCATTACTACAAATAGTCTATAGAGATATTTGTATCATTAGAATTTTGTTTTGGAACTTAGGTAATTGGTGTTAAAGTGTTTCAAGTTTTTCTGTCAGTCTAGGGAATCCAGTGATTATGTGGTAGCTAACGCATCCATACATCATGACTATAATCATCTTTTTGTAGGATCATTATGATGTCATTCCAATTGTAAGAAAACCAATGGTGAATTAATCATATAGTATTGTTTTACTTAATTACATGTTATTAATGAGTCAGATCCCTAGATATTTTCATCGAACTATGGTATGTCTTGTTAAATTTCAGAATATAACCACATAGACATCCAGTAAGGATTTCATGATGGGGTTGTAATGATATCTATTTCAGTAACAAGGATCCTATTCATGGACTAATGTGTGAGGTATTTTTACCATACAGATAGAATATAGCACTTACACCCATCATTTAGTGAGAAGACACACTATCGATGGATTAGGTGGATGTTCCTTGCTAGGTTTAACAGCCAATAGTTTCAGTAGTTCAGGATAATGATGTGTGTTGAGTAATCATACTAATATAGTTATAAGATCGAGAACCACTTTGATTCTAGATTTATATGGAACAAAATAAAAAAAATATTGGTTTGAGTTTTTAATATGGGTTTTCTAGTTCATTCAGATTCCACCCAATCAAATGGTTTCTTTTATGGTTAACCTCTTCTTCAAAGTAGTGAGAAACTAATGGTGTCTACTAACCCAAGCATATGATGAGACAACACTCTCCTGGGTAGTTTTTGAGTGGTTTTTCCAAAAGTAGATATATCTCCCTAATAGGTTCTCATTATAGGTTAAAAATCTTTTTGATCATGCTTGGGAGATGGAGATATATCTATGAATAAAGGGGAATCCAATATGAGTGAGTTTTAAACATTTTAGGGATAATACATTGGTTAATTTTAGTGGGATTTGGTCATCAAAGCCCTTGTTTATGAGGCATACTCATGATCAAACTCTGATTTTTGGGTCCTAAAATAAATAATTATTATAAAAGACTCATACCCCATATACATGTATATTGTTATGTCTTTGAAAAATAAATTCAGATTTCTCAAGATAGCCTAAATCATCATGAAGTTGGGGGAGTATGGGTGGGTATGGATTATGTTATAGAATATTCTTAAATATTTTGAGTTATGATATATATATTCTCTATGTTATCTTTATTAATTTTTGAATTATGTGAAATCCATTCATTATTTTTACTTTTACTTATTTGAGAGTTTGAATTTTCCATGGATTCTTTATCCCATTAGTTGTGGATGTAGATTCCAAAAGGAAGTTATTCCATTATCTAGAACATATTTAGATAGTATGATATTTCCTTTAGTGAGAGAAATTCTTATGGGATATCGTACAGGTTATAATTAAGCCTTATGATATAATACTCGGTATAGACTAGAAATCATTGGTACATTTACAAATAAACTATTACTACATGAGATTCAGGTTCTTAAAGGTGGATGAGATGAGATTATAATTCAATGGTGAGAAGGACCTTCCAAAAAAATGAGTGATGATTATAAGCAACAAGATTAAAACCATATCTCATCAGTTGGAAATCTTATCCCTAAGTTATAGGGATCTTCAGAAACCTGGATTCCTATGGTAGTGGGGGAATACATGGTTGTTTTCTTAGAAGATGTCATGGGACAAATTTCACATTGATAGATCATTTTCTACTTTGACTTGTACCCCAAGACTGGTCTGATTTCTTCTTTAGTATATCATATGTCCTCTACTAAGATTCGATAACTAAGGTATAGTTGGAGGACCTTCAATTGAAGGGTTTCATCAGACCTAGTGTGTCCCACTAGGCGGCCCCAGTGTTATTATCAAAGAATGAATATGTAAGATTAAAAATGTGAATTGATTATCATCGCATGAACCAAGTGAGGATTAAAAAAAATCACCCATTTCCAAGGATCAATGACCTCCTTGACTAGCAGAAAGTTGTAAGGTAGTTTTCAATGATAAACCTCATGTATAACTACCCCCAGTTGTGAGTTAACTAAATGGAAATTATAAAGATATCAGTATAATTTAATTTTAGACATTATGAGTTCCTAGATATTCTATTTGGAGTGAATAACTCCCCTACCATCTTCCGGGGACTTATGAGCCAAATATTTCAGAATTTCTTGGAATGGTTTGTTGTTGATTTTTTCAATGACATTATTATTTACTCTAGGTAGGAGGAGAACACAGAACACTTGAGGATGGTCATATACTTACTTTGAGATCCTAAATTGTATAGTAATATCTCAAAGTGTCAGTTATATATTAGAAAGGTTCACTTTCTAGGTAATTTCATCTCTGATCATGGTGTAGATGTGAACCCAAAATTATATAGGCGGTGTTATATTAGGACCCCCACAAGAGAATCTCTAATGTGTAGAGTTTTCTTAGTTGTTTTGGGTACTATTAAAAGTGTATCATAGACTTTTCTAGGATTTAGGCCCCTTTCACTACCTTGACATGAAAAGGGTTGTCATTTTCTTATTCTGAGAATTATTTTAAATTCCTAGAGGTTGAGGAAGAGGTTGACAAGTTCTCATGAGACTGTCAAGGGGGGGTGTTGAATGTGTGGTAATCTAAAATGCATATAGAGCTATTCTTGGGTGCGTATTAATATTGAAGAAGGTGGTGATTACTTATGGGTCTAGGTAGTTGATATCCTATGGCCAGAACTACATGACCCATTGATTGGATTTATAAGTAATAGTATTTTCCTTGAATATGTGGAGGAATTATCTTCTAGGTAAACAGTTTTTTATTTACATAGAACACCATATACTTGGTTATATACCTTTCAAGAGAGACCTCAACCTGAGATAGAGGCATTAACTAGAGTTCCTATAGGACTATGACTTTTATATATTCAAAACTATAGGGATGGAAAATGTCGAAATAGATTCCCTCTGTAGGAAATCCCTCTCTTACTTTATGGATGAGGCATCAGAGTAATTGTCCTCTTTATAGCTAACCTTGGTGGGGGAGTGGGGGAAAATTTATCTAAAGTTTATAGTGATGACTTACCCACTATTACAACATGTAATAGAGACTTATTTCATAGACATATTATGTGATTTTTTATGTGACCAATTAACCTTGGTAGATGTACCAAACTAGTTTTATTAAGGTGGTAGTTCCAGTCATGTTGTGTGAGTAAGTGAAAAGGGAGTTTCATGATTTATCCTTAGTAGTAAATCCTAGATTGGTGAAGATATATTAGGACCATTGGAATAATTATTAGTGGTAAGGATTAAGTTGGAGTGTTTTTTGAGTTCATTTCTTGATTCCTCGCGTGCCAACTAGTGAAGGAAAATCATCATGTTTCAGCATGTTTGAATCAACCTATTGAGAGTGTAAATGGTATGGAATGTAAATAGAATTTTTAATGTGGATTTAATTGGAAATGATAGGTCATAATTCTATCTAGATTATTTTCAATCAACTTACCAAGTCTAATCACTTTCTTTCCATCTAGAAGTAGAGTTTAGTTGAGAATTTAGGGAACTTTTATGTGTGATTAATTATATGGATTCATAGGTTACCCTAAAAAATTATCTTTGATCATGATTTTTGGTTCACTAAATGATGGTATAAGGGTTTTTAGGAGTCCATTGAGATCCATTTATAGATGATCATGTCGTTCCATCCCTAAGAAGATGTCTAAACTGAATGAACCATCCTAGTTTTGAAGTGTATACTAAGATCCTACAAGTTGTAATTTGGTTGTAGTTGGGAGGATAACTTAATTTTTGGGTAGTTCACTTATAATAATATCATTAACTACACTATTAGCAAGGAACCATTTTATGATTCATGTGAGAGACCATATAGGTTACCCTTGTGATGGATGGAAATAGGTGGGTCCTCACCTATGGGACCAAATTTGGTGCTGACAACAAGGAATAGTGTTTAGGTGATCTGAGAGTGAATGAATACCGCTCAAAGTTTGTAGTGATCTTGTGTATACCAGAATCATCTAACCATGTAGTTTGATATGGGAGACAATAATTTTCTGAAGGTCTCTCTATGATTAGGTTTTCTAAGGTTTGGTCGGGGTAGCAAGCTATCCTCAAGGTTCATTAGGCCATTCCAGATTCTATGTATGGTTGGATAAGTTTCTTACCACTTTGATTTACACTTGTTGTTGGAACAATTACATGAAATCCTCTATATAATGTAGCTAAGGTGATACGTGCATGAGGTGTCACATGTTATTGGTTAGGGAGGGATAGAAATCAAGGATGGATTCACCTTTTCCAAGTACCCAGTGGAGATCTAGTATCAGTAGGGGAGGATCCTTCATGGTAATGAGTTTCCACTAGTTTGATTTCTTCCACTGTATGAGAACTTCCAGGAGATATTGTGGGAGTGTAAAATCCAAATGAAAATATAGTACCCTCATATTTTTTTAGTAATATTTTGATTTTTTGGGATAAAATCCATAATTTTGGGGAAAATTTAATTACACTAATTTTTTTCTCATACACTTTTAATATTTTAAAATAATATCTTTGGTTTTCCTTCAGATTTGGTATGGAAATATTAGTGTCATAGGACCCCAGTATATATGTATATGAAAAATATTAAATATCTTGAATTGTGTGCATGAATATTTTTTGAATTCATGTAATTATCATTAAATAGGGTCATATATGGGGAAACGGAGATAATCGTTCATTTTAGAACACGGGTTTTACCTTAATCACAAAATAATATTCATTCCCATAAAACCTATAGTTGATACGTTGTTGAGGGTGGATGTTGGATAAAATAAATAAATAAATTTAATTTATTAATTTATTAATTTATTTTTCTATTTTAATTTTTCTAAACCTAGGTATCCTCTTTTTAAACCCTATTTTGAAAAATCCTCAATGTTATCTGAATAACATTGGGAGATTTTCAGAAGATATGGAGTTCCCTCATTGGGAGGAACTTTGACTATGACTATGGGGATTCAAGTATATTCGATCAAATTCTTCAGGGATCATCATCAACAATGGAATTCTTAGAAATTACCAACAACATCATTAAGATTCGTTCATCCCTAACGATCACTCCAAAGATGAGAAAATGATATTTATTTATGGATTATTTCCCTATTATTTTTAGATTTTTGTCATTGAATATTATTTATGATTTTTAATCCATGATTTATTTCCCTTTGGAATTATTATATTTATTATTTATCGATTGGACCTAAAATAATTGTTATGCCATATTTATCTTATATTATTAATTTCTGCACACATGATCAATAGATAAGTTAATAATAACCATTAATGAATTCCCTTTTTTATTATTTCTTTCTCCCCTCATTATTTTTATGTTCATCATTAGCCATTTGTGGGTCAACAATTCGACTATTAGTCTGGTTTGAAGTTTTATTGAACCGTAGACCCATTTTGTTTTATATGATTGATGATGAAGATAGTGAATTATAAAATTTGTGATGATTAATGTTGTATTTTGGATGAATGAAAGAAATATAAACCCTTAGAATGGTGAAAGGGGTGTGATGGGTGTGATAAATAGCACACTGGTCAGAGGGAATATGGTTTTCTGGAAATTGAAGGCTGAAAATCGCCAACGAGCACATACCCGAGTGGTAAGGGCTCCTGCTTGGCATCCAAGAGACACGGGTTCAAAACCGACTGGAGGCGAATTTCTGGGTACTGCAGAAGTACTATAGCAGTACTGTAGCAGTTACTATTCGATACTATATTAGCTGGAACTATTCATCTGATTTGGGCCTTCAGGCCACCAGTTTGGGCCTACGGGTCTCCAGGGCCTTCGGGTCATCAAAGGCCTTCAGGACACAGGTCCTTAGGGTCACTTAGACCATGGAGTAGCCCAGTTCACACAGAACAGGCCCCAGAAGATGATCATAACAACAGGAGTAGCAGCCACTAGATGTAGAGCTAACCGGATTAGAAGAATGAGAGGGTATGGCAGCCGCCATCGGGACCAGGCACCGTGCAGCTTTGTGTGGGGCAATGCTAGCCGATCAGTAATGCAAGGTGAGGATCTAATGAGATCAATGATGCAAGACGCTGGGGAAGGGCAGTTCTAGTGGGCTGGGCCTATGGGTCATGAAATGGGCATGGTATGCCTCTGGGCCTTCGGGTCATGTATTGCGGGTCTTGTCGGGCCTTGTGCCTTGGTCATACGGGTCATGTACGGGTTCCCCTTAAACCCTTAAAAATGGGATTATCTATAATAAAATAAAAAGAAGGCCTTCGGTCCATTCAGGTGAAGGCTGAAAATCGATAATAAGGGATGATTTCTTTGAGAACAGAGCCATGGATGAAGCTACCAGAATGATTTTTTGTAGGATTGGTGGATGCGGAAATATTTTAGAAGAATTTATAACTTTCTATGAAAAAATCAACTACACTCTATGAGTTTCATAAGAACACACATCGTATAGCCTACAACTCGCAACATCTAAGGTTTCTAGCCTAAGATAAATATCATATTTCCATGTGATGAGACCACACACCTTATGAATCTACCTATGTAATGACTCTATTTTTACATTGTAACACATTATAATATTTAAAATAATATTTTCAGAGTTAATAAAAAATTCAGTGTGTGATTTCAAAGCCCGTAGAGCCTCAGTGTTTATATTTTAGAAATAATACATTTATTATATCATGCATGTGATGTTTTTGAGAAATAATGGTTTATATTCTGAATGGGGTCTTGTATGAGAAAAATATGTCTTCCATTAAATTTTTAACATTATTTTTACCCTATACATGATATAACTTGTGTGTGTTTCAGATGTTCTATTTAAGTGTAGTTTTGGGAAAAATAAAAGACAAATATATCAATTAAATAATTTATTATCTATTAAATTATTGTAGACTAATTCTCCTCTATTTAAGAAAGTTTATAGAAAAATCATTGGGTTATCCACATAACCCAGGATATTGGAGGATAGGATTATGGAGGAGAACATTGGTGGATGATGATGGGATTGTGGATCAACGATTGTGATATCGATGGGATTATCATCATCGATGAAGTTCTCAAATCCTTTTAATGACAATGACACGAAATCATTCATTATCAGTGATCAATCCAATATCAAGGTAGGATGTTTTATTTTATTAGTTTAATACCCCTTATTTATTTATCCTATGTGAACATGAATTAATTCTTTTATAAATTTATTTATAGATTATTTGTGTTGGATTACAGTTGATTGCATTCATTCATGGATTCAAGAATTGTTTAATCCTTATTTTCCATCCCATTCATCAAATTTTCTTCCAATTAATGAAGTAAAAAATTAACAATATTTTATGTTCATTTATCAATTTTTTTATTATTTTCTCTCTACATTCATTGAGTGTTCATCATCAGTATTTCATTTGGTCAATGATTCAACCCTATATGGGAACAAATAATTGTGAAATCAATCTTGGGTGTAATATATCATTTTTATGGGTTCTATTTTGAGATTGAAGGTGTGATGAATTCATTATAAAAATTATGTATATTTTATTATGGTTTGAGAGATGTATATTTCATGATCCAGAGCGTGTGGTGTGCTTCATAATGGTGACAATGAGAATTTTCCGATCAATGGGTGGCTGAAATACATCCAACAGTGATGATCCAATCTCATCCAACTCATATTCGATATTTATAGGAAAAAATAATAGTTGGACTGAAGGGAGGGTAATGTGGGTGGATATACATAAAGATATGGGATTTATATAAAATCTTGATTTACTCAGCATGTTTTTTGGAAGAACACACATCATGTGGACCCCCTTCCATGGAATCTAGGTTTTACGTGTGAAGATAAATATCACATGGTCATGTTCCCATTCCACATGCCATGTGATCCTTAAGATGGTGATATGACATGTACTCTAGTGTACATGATCATAGACATAGCTAGTAAACATGTCCATGATCTATGTATATAGACATGACCAAAGTACATGGTCACCGGATGAGGTATCAAATATTGAGAAGGTAGGAAGGGACTTGGTGTGACACAATGTGTGTCCCTTATACATGTTGTGTATGCCTTCAAGTGTATATTGTATCCCTTAATCCCATTTTTCCTGTTTCAATATCATTGTTGGTGCATTCCATTTGTCTATCCCCAATAGGGTTCAATGTGTTCCATCCTAAGCATAGGATGATTGATCCCCTCTACGAGTTAGTTCTAGTAGATTCAAGTATCCCTCTACATGGTATGGGGTGTGATCCTCTATCATTCATCCTTAGGTTGGGTCAAGTATCCTATTTTTCAAATATGGGGTATGTTGTCCCCTTTCTAGTTGATTTTTTCATATAGGGTCAGTTATCCACCATAACCCCAAGGAAAGATCCCCTACTGGTGTATCAACATATTATGAATTCTTTTTTATACTATAAATTGAAATTCCTTGAAAGTAAAACCCCTTGTATTAGTTCCATTAGCATCAATGAGACTTGATAATTGATTTCCCTCAAGAAAATGTGACCTATGAACCTCAAGAAGAATCCTAGGTCAGTAGTGAGGACATAGCCTTACATTAAGACATGGTGTCTATTTGTGATCATATCTAGGTTAACTTATTTATTTCCCTTTCTTTGTGATTTAGAGCTAACTCCTTCCTTGATGATTTTTGGTTAGTGATTTCTAAAAGTCTTATTAGGTATGTTAATACTCATGCCTATATAGGCTCCTCCCAAACATACCATGACTTATGTAGATAACAGGCCTTTCAATTAATTCATAGGAGGACTAAGAGAATGTGGAGCCTAAATTGGGATAAATGGGCTACAAATGGTTCTTCAAGTTTCATATTGATAGAAATACATTTTTCTTAGAAAGTTGGACTCTTTTTACTGTATTTGTAAAGTTTTATTTGTACTTGTTCTCTTTTCATACTCCATTTAATACTCTAATGTGGGATTAGTTATTTTTGTATGCTTTTTTCAATTATTTCTATATTATATCGATGTATGGTGATGTGTGTGTGTGTGTAAAATTAATTTAGGCTAAGTCCTCCCATGTGTGTGATATGCCTACTCAACACTAGTCGCTAGCCCCTATCCCATTGGAGGTGGTCTTGCGATGTCACTCTCATCTTACCTCCATCCAGTTAGGCCCTAGTGGATCGGTTCATGATAGGGTGGTATCAGATAATGTTATCTTAGGATTGTATTTTGGAGATATTCTAGCTATGTGTATTGGTTTTGGAATAAGGAAAAAATTATTAAAATGTCTAGATTTTGTCTCTCAAGATAGGGAACCCAATGATGGTGTGACAGCTGACATATCCATTCATTGTGACTTTGATAACCTTCTTGTTGACTCAGTACATGTTGGCACTATTTATAGGGAAAAACTATAATATGCATCATATAGGAATGGGTTGTAGTTTCCATGTACTTCTTGAGTTAACTCCCTTGATATTCTCTTTTGAACATGGTGTGTCGTAGTTATTTTAGGATGCCTCTATGACCACAACCATCTAGTATTCCATAGCAAAATCATGATGATGATCCACTTAGCAATGAGGTTTCAATTCAAGGACATATTCCAGAGGTAGTTCCTTAGGGTGGATTTCCAATATTACATTAAGTAGTTGATTGTTCTGGAAGTATTGAAAATGATGTATAAAAATTGGGTGAACTTTACAAGTTCTAGAGGAAAAAACTACTTGGGTTTCAGGGTGAGATCATCCCCCAAGAATCAAAGGAATATATTGTGTTAGTAGAGTAATTTTTCTACCTTGATAATACCCCTCCCTTATACATGGTGGTCCCTACACTGAGTCTTCTCCATGGCCTGGTAGGGTGATAGTGGAGCTTATTGTTGGAGATGCACAACAAGGTGACCCACACATAAAAAGAGTTCAAGCATCTACTTAGAGATGAATTTCATCTATTGATGTTGTGTGAAGTACATATCTAGGAGATTTTGGATCTCCGGTAAGTGGAAGCATAACTATCACAGAGTACAAGGTGGATTTCACCAACCTCTCATGGTATTCCATAGATATGGTTTATGATGGATACATTCAAGAACTCACTTTTGAGAATGGATTTTATTGAGATATTTGAGTTGTAGTTCTATATCATTACATACTTTATTATGCTAGGATACTAGATCATGACTTGGTTTTGGAGAGCGTCTTAGTAGATCAATCACTGATAGTTTTTTTTGGTAGAGGGAATATTGGAGCTGAGTCCTCGATGGATGGTAGTCGACATCTGACTCAAGGATCTAGGCATGTGAGGTAGCTTTGGAAGCAGTCTCAAGATAGAGGTTAATCAAAATAGGTCTCTTAGGGAGATTTTAATCATCCTATGGAGATTTTTTGTTTCTCATGTGATGGGAGAGTCCATATATCATGGGATTTCTCAACCCGCCATGTAGCAGATAGGGATATGGTTGATGGTCCACTGAGATAGAGGTAGGGGATTAAGAGGTGAGGTTTTAACGGTTTTGGGTGTGGTATAGGAGCAAGGAGAATAGTAGGAGGTGTCCAGCATTATGATATGTTTCCACCGCTATTGACTCCAAGTAGTCTATGCTAGGATTGGTGTGAAAAACCCGACCCAAATACCCTCTCAAACTGGTACCCAACCCAAGCCTACATGTAATCTAAGGGCATTCCCATTACCTATAGGATGGCGTCTAGAACCCAGGAATCAAAAATAAATAGAGTGAATTATTTCACCAAACTTGTAGTAGAAAAAAATACATATATACACATATATATAAAGAAATAGTGGAAGAAAACATGAATATATATATATGTGTCATAGAAGAAAGAGAACAATGGAAGTGAGGTAATTAAAATAGTAGAAAAGTAGTCTCGAAGAGACAAGTCCAATAGAAATGGATGGAAAAACTAAAATAGATACTCCAACAATCTCCATGTGATAGCATAGGAAAACCCATGCCATCCAGCTACCCAAACCTAGCTAACAGAAAATCTCACCATCTCACTGTGGCACCTTGCCTCTCCTTACATCGAAAGATATAACTAGGTCTATGCACATCCTAAGGGGTACGCATGGAGTGATCTAACATGATCAATAGGGTCCCACCTAGATTTTTTATATCAAGTCTCTGAAAAAAAATACAAGCATGATCAACTTTAAATAAAAAAAATTATGATAAAAAACTAAGAAATTATTATCAAAATCATAGAAAAATAATTTAATTTCCCCTTTTCTCACATTTCCAAATAAATCAGGTAAATTTGTTTCAAAGAATTTCATATAAAAAATAATTCATATAAAATAAATTAGGTATCACATATCATATAAAATACATGGTGGTAAACCCAAAATAGTTCAAGACAAAGCAAAGGTAACATCATGCCAAGGATCACACTAGGTTAGGATAGGTAGAAAACTCATACCTAAACATATAAAATAATGCATTCATTAATCATCTAGACATATGCATTATGTATATAGAGAAGAGGAACACCCCAAAAAGTAACCCCTTAATAGGTATAACAAGTCCCTAGAAAACAGGCCTAGGGGGTAGAGGAACACCCCATGAATGAACCCCCTAATAGTGGATGAGGCCTATTACTACACCTTCCACCTAAGTAATCAGGGCTTCAAATGTGATCTATTTTCTAAACAAATTAATCAAAACTATTCCTTGAAAACCATTTCATAACTCTTTTAAAACACCATTTTCATTTACCAAAAATAGGGTAAAACCATCTTTTATCAAAAAAAACCACACACACAAATAAAAACATTAAATCGTTCAGTTTCATTTATAAGATAAATTATCAAAAACTGGAGAAATGAAGTTCATTAAAATATGATAGAGATAGAACCACCTACCACAAAACTCGAGTCGCACACACCCACAATGAGATACACCGATATAAAGAATACAATAATTACAATGGAGGCCCTATAATAAATCTACACATCTCAAAACTTATTAAATTTAAAAAAAATGTCTATTGAAGAATAATAAACAAAACATACCTCAAGAACTCACACCTTCCACACCACAATAAATAAAGGATTGGCCCCTATAACAAGATCTCATATTTGATCTAGAAAATAATCAAATTAATTACCACCACAAATAAATAAATCTGATAACGCAATGAAAATTTTCTACTATGATCAAAGGAAATGAGTAAGTAGAAAGGATTACTCACTCAAAAATATACCACACACAACCATTATGATCTAACACTAAAAAAATTGATCTTTAAAGGTTAGAGTTTCCCAAAATTACTAGAGAGGAGCTATAGGTTGAGAGTAAGGAGGATATAATTTAAATGAATAAATATATAACTCATATGGTTCCCTAAAATCCATGTTTACGACATTTACATGGGGTGTAATCCCTTTACACTTCATGTAATCCATGATAATAACATAAGCTAAAAACCCATCAGTTTTTTATTAAAAACCCAATTTTCACATTACATGACATATATTATTTACACGGTGTGTAATATTTCAGGGTGTGAACTCAACTCATGACATGATCCTAGAAAACATTACACATCATGTACTCTTTAAACGATATGTAAATTCCCTACATACAGTGAAAATAGAATATTCTTACACAAACACTCATACCACCTCAAGTGTTTTTTGAACTTGAGGAGGACCCTGAAAATCCATTACAAGTTTATACTTAGACTCCATTAATTCAAAAATACATCCCTAAACTTTTAGGTCATTTTCCTTATAAAATTTTTTATATCCTCAAGAGTCCCAGGATTCACCCAATTAAAGAGTAAAATAAGTAAAGATAATGGAAATGTTTTAAAGTAGATAATAGGATATTAAAAACTTCCAATAATAAGTCATTCCATCCCTGAGAAGTCATGTGAAAGAATAAAGTATGATAAAGGTATGGGGACACTACTACCTCATAGAATACTCATGCTCTAAAGTATCATGATAATCTCATCCATGACTCCATAAAAATTCGACCAACAGAACCGAATTCCCATGAAATACTTTCACTTGAGAGTCAATGATATCGATTGGTTGCTCCATAATAGAAACATTTGGCTCTAACTCAATATATTCCCAAATAAGAATGTGAGAAGGATCAGGATGGTATTTCCTTAGCTATGATATATTTAAAACATCATGACTGAATTTAAACTGAATCATAAATTCAAACCAATAAGAAACCTTCCCAATCTACTCAGTGACCTAAATAGTCCAATATATCTTAGAGCCAACTTTCCTTGTTTTCTGAACCAACAGTGACCCAACTAAGAAGAAACTTTCACGAAAACGTCTTCACCTATGGAAAAGTTCAAAGGACAATATTGTTGATTCATAAAATATTTATATCAACTCTGTTCTATAACCATATACCTATGTAAATGTTAAATCCTCATTGATGTATCGTGAACAAAACTTGGTAAAAAAAATAATCTTCACCCACCTCTTCCCAAAAAAGAGGTGACCTATATGGGAGGCCATACATATCCTCTAAAGAAACCATTTTGATTGAATACTAATAACTGTTCTTATAAGAAATTGAACAAGTCCTGAATGGTGATCCAAAGATCCCCCAAATCCAAGACACAGGCATGAAGAATTTCCACCTAGATCTGAATTGCATGCTCTATCTGACCATCAATCTGTGGATGATAATTTTTACTCAAACTGACCTAATTCACCATAGCCTCATGAAGACTCTTCTAGAACCAAAAAGTAAACTGAGGATCCCTGCCTAAGATAATGGTAGAAGGAACCACATGTAACCTCACCATTTTCTGCATATACAGCTTACCTAGATCTTCAACTTTAGAAATTTCCCTGACCAGGATGAAATGAGATGAATTTTTCAAATGATCAATCATCTCCTAGATATAATTCCTCACTCAGGTATTCTATGGTAATCCAACAAAAAAATCCATGGATACCTCGTCACATTTCAAAACTAGTACCGAAAGAGGATGGAGAAAACCATAAGGTTTCAAATACTCTTACTTTATCTATTGGCAGGTGTAACAGTGGGACACAAAATCAGCATTGTCATACTTCATACCTATACACCAGAATCATTACATCATGTCATAATAAATTTTTATAGTTCCCAAATGAATGGCCCACAAAGGACTATGAAAATAAAACAAAAAATATGTCCTCACAAATGATGTGATGAAAAACTGATCCCCAAAACTAAGAATACTATCTAAAGAGAGAGACTAGCCTAAAAAAGCCTCTCCATCAAATAGGGTTTCTCATATTCCTCTAAAATCTCCATCCTATTACTAGATCTATGTAATGGACTCAAGGAGAGATGGTGATAACTAAACATTGGTTAGAACCATTCCTAAAACATCCTCTTGAGCATCAATGTGAAATTGAGTGAAAGGCCCCATAAAGTTCCACTCTTAATTAAATTTCATAATAGCCTATGATGGAACTTTCTTGATAAGAGAATCTATAATGATATTCCCCTTCCTTGGGATGTAGGCAATATCAAATTCAAATATCTAAATTTATTCCACCCATCATCTTCATCTGAGATTAACTCTTTTTTAGAAAACATATATCTCAAACTCTTATACTCATAAAATACTATTAACCTATACCTAAAAATATATTTTCACCAATACTTAAATGTATGAATAAATATGGAAGGCTCTAAATCCTGAGTGGTGTAATTATTCTCATGAATTTTGAGATAACGAGATCTGTAAGCTACCACATGATCATCAAACATGATCACACAAATCAAACCAGCACCAGAACCATCAAATAAAACCACATAACCATTATCAGGATTAGGTAACATCAAAATAGTATTTGATTTCAAAATTAATTTTAGCTCATTAAAATAATACTGACATTTTTCATCCCATATGAATATCACTCCTTTCCTGATAAGAGTAGTCCAAGGTGATGTCAAATTTATGAAATCCTTAATAAGTCATCAATAATATCCAGAAAAAACATGGAATATCTGAATATCAAAGACATTCTATAGATCTTACCATAAAAATAAATCCTTTACCTTCTTAGGATAAATTGATAATTCATGCCCAGAAATCAAATTCCCTATGAACTTCACTTTTTGGATCCAGAAGATTCATTTTGAAAGCTTTCCATTCAAATGATAACTCTTAAGGATCTCCAGAACCAAACCCTAATTATGCTAGTTATCACACTTAGATCCTGAAGAAACCAAAATAAAATCCATCAATAATACCACAAAAGTATCAAGATGATAGTAGAATATCCAATTCCTCAAAGCCATAAAAACTACAGGAGAAATCGTAAAACCAAATGGAATCAAAATATATTCAAAATGGACATACCTACTTCTGAAATCCATCTTCAGTATATCAAACACCCAAAATCAAATATGATAATAAACTGACTGAAGACCAGTCTTTGAAAACCACTTTCTCCCTTTAACTATTCAAAGAAATTATTCGAACAAGTAAAAAAGATACTTTTTATTATCCATTACTCAGTTCAAATTTTTATTGTCCACACACAATCGAAGTGAACTATCTTCCTTCTTAGAAAATTCCATTGGGGATTCCCAAGGTGAAACACTAGGTAGAAAAAACCAATTTCCATTAGTTTTTTAATTGAATATTGAGATCCTTTATCTCCATTGATTCCATATGATATAAAGGTATCAAAACTGGCTACATACCTACCACCAGGTCAATCATAAACTCTACTTACCTATATGGAGGAATCCCGAAGAAATATTATGGATAAATTTAAATAAAATCACAAACAATAGTGGAGAGATCAATAATATAGGAACCAACATCTAGCTCAACTGAAACAGTAGACAATAAACTCTTGAGATCTTGGAGGGAAGGTCTTGTATAACCATACCTCAGATCCCACTTTCACTAAAACACCCGTGAGTTCCCATCAGCTGTAAGAAATGAAACATTTTGATGATAAAAATCAACCCCATCGTGATGAGAAACAAGCCAGCCTATCATGATGATGTCATCAAACAGATCTAGATCAAGAATGAGAAAATCCCAATTTAACTCTTCATCAGCTATCGATAACACACAAGGTCAATGAAACCCATGTTTTTTTTCTCTTTCCAAAATGTGTCTATAAATCCATAATAAAGTACATGAGCTCTATTATAAGTTAAATATTATGAAAAAATATCCAAATATAATTGGTGGGAAGTAATGGTATCAAATAAATTAGTTAAAACTAAATATGAAATAAATATGGTGCCTATCACTGTCACTGGACCCATATCTACCTACACTAATAAATCATTTACTTCATGAAATTTATTCACTCCTGAAACATATTGTTGGATCCCAATATTCTGAGAAGCATCTAACTTTACCACAACATCCTTTGAAGCTAATGATCCCAAACCATATTGAGGAGTATATATATCATGACATAAATTATATAAATGATCATAACATCCACAACTATTACAGATCTTTGTAGATGAAGAATAAGAAAACTATGTGTTTCTAACCTTACCACACTGATAAAAATTTAGAGGCACACGACTAGTTGCAAATGGAGGTTCTCAAGAGACCTACTTCTGAGAACCACCTCCACCGCACCTGTGATTATCTTTCCACTTCCTCTTTTTCACTGGTGTACCATTGAAGCTAACACTATGTGGAAGACAAGGGGTAAAATATCCAACATTTCCTACCATTCTCATTTCTACCATAATATCCCTATCTTCTATCTCCACAAAGTAAAAAACATTTATTATAAATACCTATGATATTATATTGGGTCATAAACCCTACAAGAATTACTAAGCTTTCAGCTGGTTATTCTTTACAACCTCTAGTGAAAAAAGAATCATCTCTAAAATCTGATTAGTATATACTGACACCAAACGATCTCCATGCTACAAGCAGAAGAACTCTAGATACTTCTCCATCATCAGAAATACTGGACAGAGCTATTATAATACAAGATTATTTAAACCCTTTTATTCCAAGCCCACAGACCTATCCATATGTACCATAGAATTCCACCATCACTTGTTAGGACCCTCAAGCCTGAACACCGCACACTTTCCTTGATACTCTTAGGTGTATCCAGAAAGTCAAAGATATGATCAATGTTTTCAATCTAGTCCTCCAACTCTTAAGGTTAATTCATACCTTTAAAAGATGGTGGATTCTCATGTAAGAACTCCCATGATCAATCCAGGTCTCTTATAGGACCTAGTTGTACCTCAACAACTGTGTTCTAAGCTTGTATTACATTCTAATCAGTGGCACAAACTACCCATATGATATCCTCAACAATTTTATGATCCATAGGAGGATTTCCTAGTGGAGATCAGTTTCACCCTCCTGAGGAACACATAGAACAAGTCTTGGAGACATGTTATTTCACACCAAATCAAAATAAATGATCATATGATAGAATTATCTCAGTTAAAACAAGAAAATCCATAATAAAAAACTGAGTTTTAGGTAAAAACTCAAAACATGAGACACACATCCTAACATACCACAGTAACTTGGGTCTCATAATGATAATATTTTTTTAGGAATTCACTATAATATACCTCTCAATTTCTAACAATCCTATCATCAGTCTACCAAACATCCAAATATAATGAATCTTGAGCACATAAAACTTTCCTTTAATACCAAACTATTATGAACCGATCCTGAATACCCTCTCGAATTAGTACCATACCTGAGCTGGTATATACCCAAATGGAATTCTTGATCCCCACAAGCTTGTGTCTTGCACCTGGGAATCAACAATAAATAGAGGGAATTTTTTTTTTCAACCTAAAGCAGACAGCATGACATATATACTCATGTATATAAAGAAACAATGGAAGAAAAAATGAATATATATATTTTATATCATAATGTGAACAATTGAAGTGATACAACTAAAATGGAATAAAATAAATATCAAAGAGACAAGTCCAGCAAGAAAGGATGACAAAACTAAAAAAGCTACACCAATATTCTACATGTGATATCATTGGAAAACTCGCACTATATCACCATCCATCTACCCAAACCCAACTAATAGAAAACCTTGTTTCCTCACTCCATAGCCTTTACTTTCCCTACATTTAAATATATAACTAGGTCTATACACTAACGAAGGGGTATACAGTGTGTGAGATAATAGCCTCAATAGGGTCCCATAAAGGTGTTCCATATCAAGTCTCTGAATAATAATCTAAGCATACTCAAATTTAAAGAAAACAAATCATGATATATAGTTTAGTAGTTTTTATCAAAAGAAAAGAAAAACAATTTAATTTCATATTTTCCACATTTCTAAAATAATGAATCTTAATCAGTTTCAAATCATTCATATCAAACAAATTAGGTATCATATATCATATCAAATCCATGCTAGTATATCAAAAATAGTATAATTCAAAGAACAGGTAGCATCATGTAAAGGATCACACTATGTCCGGATAGTTAGTAAACTCATACCAAAACATAGATAATCATACATGCATCAAGACACTTGACATATGCATCGAGTTTAGAGAGCATATGAACACCAAATAAAGTGAACCCCATAAAATCTCTAATAAGTCCCTAGAATAACAGGCCTAAGGAGAAAAAAACACCCCATGAATGAACCCCCCCAATAGTGAATATGGCCTATTACTTCACCTTCCACCTAAGTACCCAAGACTTCCCTTGTTCTCAGTTTATCAAACCATTTCATAAAAACCATGATCTGAAAACCATATCACGTTGATTTAAAAAATTCTTTCTCATTTACTAAAACTAGGGGGAAACCATATTTTATCATAAACTAATTTCCACACACACAAATCATATTATCCAATAATGTAATTTCATTTATAAAACAATTTTTCAAAAACTAGAGCAATGCAATTCACCAACATAGTCTAGAGACAGAACCACCCACCTCAAAACAAGGTTCGCACATGCCCGCAATTGGATATACCAACAGGATGAACACAATAATGAAAAAAGAGGCCCTAGAATCAATATACACATCTATTAATTGATTCAATTTAGAAAAATATTCGAGGGAGAAAATGAAAAAACACATACCTCAAGAACGCACACCTACCGCACCAAAATCAACAAAGGATTGGCCCATGAAACAAGATAGCACAAAATTTCTAGAAAAAAATCAAAGGAATTTCCACCACAAATCAATATATCTGATAAAGGAATGAAAAAATGAAACCATGATAAAAGGAAATGAAGAAGAATAAAGGAATACTTACTCAAAGAGATACTGCACACAACCGTGATGATCAAATGTCAAATGAATCGATATATAAGGGTTATTGGTTCCCCCATTTTCTATACATATTGAATTGGAACCACCAACCCATATTTATATTGAGGAATGGGTATTAAATATATGTATTTTAAACCTATCTTCATCAATCATAGATGAGGATTGAGTCCTCCAACCTTATGGGTTCAATTCCCCCTTAGTCGTAAATAAGTACATAATTTTGAGTACATCCATTTTATGCTTCAGTAATATATTTTCTTCAAAAATGATTTTTGTTGTGTTTTATGTGTATATATTATAATTAATTTCTTATAATTTTATTAATTTAATTTTATAAAAGTAATATCATTTTTTAAATCATAATTTTGATATTATTTTTTTATTTTTTAAAAATATTTATTTTTCAGTTAATAATGAAAAAATAGCTTTTTTGTAAAATCGTTATTTCTTTTCTTTAAATAAATTAATTTAAGAGTAAAATTATATTTTTAATTTCACATTATATAATATACATTTTATTTTAAATATTTTAATTAACACCATTATGAACATCATTTTACATTATCTTTATATAAGTTAATTTTTATGCTTAAAAATGCATTTTTTTAAAACTATTTTTTCGCATTTTACAGGTTTAATTTTCAATAAATTTATGAAAATTATAAAAATTTAATTTGATAAAATGGATTCCATATTTGGAATCATGAGGTCCAAATTTGGTAGATATTCCCTTTTTATTTTTAGACATTATGAATAGTAAAAGTGGTAAAATTTATCACCTTAGTAAAGATAAAATTAGGTAATTAAGGATAAAAACTAATGTGATAAGACTTTAAATTCATTCACACACTTTCATTTATTTCATTTTATGAGTATATTTCATCCATAATCACAAAAAATTCTAAAATATAACCTCTTGTTCCATTATTCTTTTATTTTGACCATTATAATATTTAAGTAAAGGATAAATTCAAAAATGTCATTCTCTTTCTTTCAATATATATATATTATTTTTTATAGGGATAAAAAAATTATATTATATTTTAAATGGTTATTTGATACATTAATGATTTTTTTATCATGGGGATTTATTTTTAATTTTTATTGATAAAATAATTACCTTAAATTTTTATGAAATACCGATACAGTGCTTGTGGAAGAAATAAAAAAAAGTAAATGATTTTAAAAAATATAAAAGTAATATTTTATGGGTGAGTTATAATATAACATTAATTTATAGATACATATAAAATTTTATTTATTTTTTAATTTTTTATATTTTAATTATATTTTTATCTTGATTTATATAAAATCAAATTAAATGAATAGTTTCAAAAATGACATAAATGATATTTTATAATAAATAATATTATATTAAATGATTTAAATTTTATAAAAATACTATATTCATAAAATTTAATGGTATTAGGTTTAAAATATCAATCAAATTCTATTTATGTGTCTCTTTTCCTTTTATATAAACTTTCTTGACCCCTGAAGAGTAAAAAACATTGTTAACACGGTAATCATCAAAAGGGTTTACAAGGAGTTAAAACTAAGATATGAGGGTAATAACATAAAAAAACTTGTCCAAAATTTATTTTATGAGAATAAATCACCTAATACTCATATTATATTTTAATTATTTCAATTTTGATCCATTTTATCAGGAAAATTTATTTATATTAATTTAATACTTTAAACAATGACAACAATGCCCCTCCTATCACTAATAAAAGGACACCCTTCTCTATTTTATTTTCATCACTTAGTGCCATATATCTCGATCAAAACCTTAACAATTATCTTTCCTACTTTACTATCCACTAATTAAAGGTTTTGTTATTCTTAAAATACCATTCCAAGGTTCATTAATAAGGGATCTAAAGGAGGTTTACTGAAGAAGGGGTAATCATCCTACCCTACCACTTTCAATTTATTTATTCTTATACCTCCTCTAAATATATGGTATTAATAATAAAATAATAACTAAATTATACAAAATATACCTAAATTTTATTTTTATTGTGTAACCACCATTATTCATCATCTTTTTCATCAAATGGGAAGTGAAAGTATCGCTCGGGCGTAGGTGGGGACTACCACCTCCATGTAGCGATAAAATTCATTTTCAATAACCATATTTTATGGATAGTTAATAGTATGGATATAATAGTTATATATTATATTTATAACATAATTATTATTTTTTAATTATAATATCAAATCTACCTTCTTACCTTCCCATCTGTTGGAAAATGATAATATTGCTAGTGCGTACGTATGGACCACCACCTTCACGAAGAGATGTGATCCATTTTTCATTTATAATTTACATGGGTGGTAAGAAAGATATATTTAATGAATATATATGATATATAATATATAATAATTATTTTATAAAGGTGAATTATTATTTATTTTCCTTTCATTCCATCCGTTGAAAAGTGAAAACATCATTCATTTGTTTGTACGACATGTTGTCTCCATGAATGATGTAATTCAATTTTCTATGATTAAATTTTATGGATGGAAATATATAGATATATATAATGAATTTATATTATATTTATATCATGATTAATATTTTTGATATAGTGTAATCAAAATAAAAGTAAGAGGACCAGAACTTCTGAACCAAAATTCTCTGAAAAAATAAACCAATTAACAACTCAAACAATGATAATAATAAAATATTATTAACAAAAGATTGATAAGATGTTATAAATAGATCATATGTGATATTATATATTAGTATGTGTTTATTTTTTTAATTATAATAAATCTAAATTTATTATATATGAGGTTAAATTAACTTACAAGCCAAGTTGAACTTGAGGTAAGGGATTTCATATCAAATTCCACTCCATTGAGACATGATTGATATTATGAACCTATTTATTTTTATGTGGTGATTAACATGAATATATATTTATTAATTTTTATTAAATATTCAATTCAAATCTAATCTTTCATGTTTTTACAATTTAAAAGTTACCAACAAGGTATGAATTTATTTTAAAATTACATTTTTAAGGTTTCTCTTATTTTCATTAAAGTAATATTATCATCTATACTTCATAAAATTCACCTATTCCAATATATATTTAAGTATTTTCTATATTTTATTATAAATTTTCCTCTCTTTTTCAATTGAATCAAGTGAAGTAATATTTAAAATAAAATCTGATCTTATTTCTATTTTTGACCAGGTATATTTTTCTTCCTTGTTTATATTTTTCAAAATTGATTGAAAAATGTTATTTTCATTTAAAAAACAACTTTATTATTTAAATTTAATGTTATATTTTATTTTTTAAAGGATTAAAAGTAATATTTATATTGTTTTTTCAAAAGGTTCATTTTTTAATTTCTTTACAAAATTTTAAAAGGAAAATTTCTTTTTAATATATATGGTGTTAATGGAATTTCCTACCACCATAACCATTTTGTGATATTAATCTTCTTCTATAAATTTTCAATGGTTTTAAAAACAATATTTTTTAACGAAAAATTATTTTAAATTTTGATTCAATTTTATTTTTTTACAAAATAGTTGAATTTTTTATAAAACAATATATTTTATATGAATTAAAGGTCTTCTTTTATCTCTTATTAATTTTTTAGTCATTAAATTTATCTTAAAATATTAAATTTTTTATGATCGTATTTTATTGGACATTATATTTATTTTTAATATCCATATTCTATGTATCATGGGTATTCTAATTGCATAAGTTGTATACCATTTCTATAAATGGTATTTTTCTATTAAATTTATTTGATTGATTGGGGAAATCATTTAATTATATATCCTTTAATCAATATGGATATTTTTTGATTATTCATATTATTTATGAATTTAAATTGATCATTTAATATAATATTAATGCATTGGACATGTATTGATATATGGGGACTAGAATTATATAGCCTATTAATGCATTGATGGGTCTCATGAGATAAACAACTTGCATATCATTATTAAATGGGTTTTTGCTATACACCTACCCATTGTTTAAACTGTAATGACCTAGAACTTTATTAATGAAATTTCCCCTCTTATAAACATTTTATATTGTATTAAACACATAAATCACATAGATAACATAATGAAAACATTATTCTCATAAATTAAGAATAAAATAAGTGGTATTGAGGAACCTATACCGATGGAATATTAACTTGACTATTGGAATAGTAATATGGCCATTAGGAAAAGTAATCTAGCCAATAGAATAGTAACCTCACCTATTAAAGTATAAATAAAATTTAGGTATCTTATAATTGAAAATATGATATATTTATATCATGGTATAAGTAAATAAATGTATTAAAATGATAAATTAAGTGTTGGTATTTTTGTAAAATGTAAATGTTTATTTACAATATTATAATTAACATAATGATTTAAAAGAAAATTAATTTTTATAAAATAGATTAATAAATAAATATTTTGTCATATTATGATTATAAGATAGTTTTATGAGATCATAATTAATTATTCAAAGTGTCATAAAATCAGTTATAATATTAAAATATATATATTTTTTGAATAAATAATGATTTTAATTAAAAATTAAATTTATCATATTTCAAAAATTATTTTAATAAAATGAAGTACATTTTTTAAATCTGTACATTGAAAATTGGTTAGGGTGAAGTTTTAGTATTTTTCTAAAATAGTTGAATTTTTGGTAAATAGTGAAATACGGTAATTTATGGTATTTAACATTATAAGTAAATAAATGAATTTTTGAGTCATGGTTGAGTTATGAATGTTGTAAGTTCCAATTATATAAAAATAAAATGATATATTTATTGTAATCAATCACAATAATCAACATTATCGATATTGTTGAGCTAAAATAATAAACAAATGAATAAAATAAATAAAAACACCCCTCCCCCTATAAATACCACCACTCACCACCTCTTCTCCTCATAACTTATAAGACTTTTAAACTGCTAATATTATATAAAATTACATTTTCAATCCTCTTCCCCACATATTGGCCTTTCTCGTCTCATGAAAAGACCATTCCCAAGTGCCTTAAGGAGGTTTTCAAATAGACGATATTCAAGTGGTACAACCCTCTTTATTTCTCTTTTATTTTATTTTATTTTCTTCTATTATACTCCCCTAAACTAACCAATACAAATTGAAATGTTAACTCTAGTATCATAAATATAATATAATTTTATTGTGTCAATGTAATATCTACCATCAAATCTCTTCTCCTCTCTTTTTGTTCTAAAATTGAAAACATCATCTTTGTGGTGTCGATTCACCACATTTGTGGATGATGAGATTTTTTTTCATTACTGCCATCAAGAGTGGTCATAAAACCATTTTTATGGTTAAAAAATATTATAATATGTGTATTAATAATTGTTTAATGTTATGGAACTAGTATATAAAAATAATATTAAATAAAATGATACTATTTTGTGATGGTTGTAAAAAACCACCAAAAATAAACTAATCATTTTTCAATAACATTTTATATAATAAATCATCCTCATTTCAAAAATAATAATATATAATACCATTTAAATTCATGTAAGTGAATTAATACCATATAATTTCACTTTTGTATAATTATTCTAATTTGAAAATAACTTCCATAATTATACACAGGCAAACCGACCATGAAATGAACACTCCCAAAATGATAAAATTAAACTTTATAACTCGTCAAAATATCCATAAATTAACATAATATAATTATAATAATTAAAATATATATAGAATACATTTTTAATTAATTAATTAATGGATCTAATTTGATTATCCAGGATATTAAGTTCAAGTGCAGAACACTTTCAGACATAAGGTAAGGGATTCTCTTCGAACCTCCATTTTTCCTTTGGGTTAAACTTTCTCTCTCTTTTAACCAATGTAATTTATAATTATTATTATTTACTCCTAATAAATTATATTTTTATTTCACAAACTTATTTAACTATCTCAATTCTACTTTCTTTTATGGGGAAATACATATTTTATAAGAGTCCATTTTCAATTCCTTCTGATAAGCAATCTCTATTAAAGAGAACTTCCCAATTTCTTACCCATTTTCAAGTACACTCCATAATATATTTTAAGACACCAATATTTTTCTAAAATAACTATTTATATCATTAAAAACTATATTATCTCATTTTTGGTTTTATGTAAATAAATATGCCTTTGTCTATTTTAAAGACTCATTTATATTTTCCCTTAAATTGCACCGAAGTGACTCATTTATAAAGTTTCTTAAACAATCATTTTATTGTTTTCACTTTAGTTGGACATAATTTATCATGATACAATACTATTTTCACTTATTAATTTAAATTTATGATTTAAATCCATTATTTCAGGGACACCATTAGGATATTCCCTTTGGTTATGCCTTATGACATGATTATGATAACCATTTCTTTACATGGGAAACCATTATGATTATTACTTATGCATGAATATTTTATGATAGGTATGCCCAGATAGTTCTCCAATGCATTGGGTAATTTTTAGTCTCATGGGATGTCTTGTTGGGATAGGGAGTAAAACTAATTCCTTTATGGGACTTTGTCCACCATGTGATATAGTCTTTAAAGTTAGCCTTTAATCATGTTTATGTCATGTTGTATGTTGCTGCCACATTCCTATGCATCCATGATTGAATGATCCCATGTTATATATGTTATGCTTAAATATGTTTATTCTTTTTCCATTCCTTTTTATTTCATAATGTAATTCCTTATAACACAAGTTATATTATTTATTCTTATTTTTATTCCCTTACTTAGAAGTTTAGTGCGTCTCTTTGTTCATGTATTCCCTAGGTTATTCTATAAATATGTAATATCTCAAAGAAAGTTATGAGATCATTATGGAGTTTAAATAAAATATGTATTTATTTTGGTTCCATTCCTTATAATTATTTACATAATCTTACAAATACACTAGAATTTATTATTCTTGGTTTTTATTTGATGGTTAATTATGATTAAAATCATGTAAAAATATATGTAAAAGGATAGGGATGATATAGTGGGTATTAGAGGATGGTCTATTTTTTTGGATATTAGTACAATAAAACATAATTAAGAATCCTAGGGTTAATTTAATCACCATGTAAAACCAATATTGAAACTTAGGTAATCAGAAGATAGGATATATTTTTCATTTACAAGTTTATAATTCTATGTTAAAAGTCTCCTCTTATTATGATTATTAGATAAGTATTCAAGTCCCCCTAATTGTATTTTTTTCTTAGTTAATGGATGAAAATAGGAGAACTCGTTCCAACAATCAATGTGATAGGAAATGTTATGATTTCCCTAATTAAATTACAAATAATTGGACCGAGAGATAAAAACTCCATAAGAGTACATGCTCAACTAGCTCAAGTTATGAATAATAACTTGAATCGTGTTGAACTCCCTCCGCCTAAGAAATATCAAGTTATAGTTGAATACATTATGTGGAAAAGGCCGCCTGTATTTAGTGTATCTTATGATCCCATAATCACATAATAATGGATTAACTCCATTGAGAATATATTCTTTGTCCTCTAGTGCTCAGAATAAGATAAATTTGTGTTGTTTGTCTGTCATTTTATTGTAAAAGTTGATCAGTGGTGGAAACTGATCAAGAACACAAAATATAAGGAAGAAATTGATTCCATGGAATGGGAAGCATTCAAGAAAATATTATTCAATAAATATTTTCCTCGAACAATCTATCTTAATATAGAAAGGGAGTTCCTCAAATTGAAGCAAAATGAAGATGAATATATCATTCTTATAAATAAAACTTTATAATGCTTGCATGATAAGCCTATGGATTTTTCATGAACACTAAAAGAAAGGTGTGTATCTTTTTTTGAATACTAGAGTCAAGTATATTAAAATCATTGGTGATTCGATACTTTGACAACTATGAGTAGATTATTTTTTGTTCCCTTAAGGTTGAAATAGAGATTAGAGACTCTCAGTGGTATTGTGGGCCCGAAAATAAAAAGTGGAAAATGGATTTTAATATGGGGGGATCAACAGATAAATACCATGATGAAAAGAAAATCCAACATATCACATGTGAAAAGTGTGGGAAGAAGCATCCTAGAAACTACCCAGGGGAACTAGGAGATACTTCAAATATGTAAGAGAGGGTCAGCAGGATAATTTTTTCTGAATGAATTTAAATAAACCCACTAATGTAGAAGAAAAAAAGTAATTTTCATATGAACACTCATTATTTAGTGTAGTTTTTCAACTACAAGGAACATGGGAATTAAGTGAACCAATACCCTAAGCCAAGTGTTGTTATAGGAAATCAATAACTACCTCCAAGGTAGAAAGGAGGGTCATATTCTATCAATTCTACTAAGGTGGAGCCCGAAAATGAAGTGGTGATAGGTATATTGGTTATTCATTCAATAATAGTGAAATTAACATTTGATTTTGGTTCTACAAATTATTTAATATCTTTCATGTTTAGTATAACTACTTAAGCACCACCTTAAAAAATAGAGGTTGAGTTATCTATGAGAACATAAAATGGAGAAATTATTGTATCCAAATTATATAAATCCTCCCTGATTAATTTTTAGGAGATAAACCTCCCATAAAATCATGACTTACTTCATCTGGTTGATTTTGATGCTATATTGGGCATGGATTGGATATCTTTATATAAATACAACATCAACTATTGGGAAAGTGAATTCACTCTTCACATCCCAAGGCATCCCCTAATTATGTACAAGTTTAAGGAGGATGATGAGTCTCTTTTAGAATCATCATCTCAATTTTGGATATTATTGCCTTATGGACAAGTATATCAAGCTTAAATGATTGAGACAGAGGAGATAATCATACTCAAAGGCATGCCCATTATGAGGGACTACACAAATGTATTCCCTAAATAATTTTCTGGTCTTCCTCATGATTTAGAGGTTGAATTCTCATTGAACTTATTTCTAGATATCTACCTATATCAAAGAATCCTTGCATAATGGACACCATTGAGTTGGAATAACTAAATAAGCAGTTATAAGAGAGTCTATATGGGGGTTTCATACACCCGAGTGCTTCACTGTGGGGTGAACCAGCCCTCTTCATCAAGAATAATAATGGATCAATGTGCCGCTGCATTAATTATCATGATATCAACAAAATCATGACAAATAGAAAGTATCCCCTTTCATGAATATATGACTTATTTGATCATCTACATGGGGCCATGTATTTCTCTAAGGTGTACCTTCAGTTGTGATATCACCAATTAATGGTGTAGAAGGAATATTTTCCCAAGACTACCTTTTGAATAAGGTATGGACACTATTAGTTCATAGTGATTCCCTTATAACTCACTAATGTTCCATTAATTTTAATGGAATTAATGAATAGAGTCTTTAGATATTTCCTCTAAATTTTTTTTTAGTCTTTATCGATGATATTCTAATATACTTTAAAATCAATGAGGATCATGAGGAGTATCTGAACACTATGCTAAATAAATTAAGAAGGGATAAAGTATATGAAAAGTATATTAAATGTTATTTTTTATATAGTAGGTATCATTATTGGGGAATTCTATCACCAATAAATGGATATCTGTGGACCCTTCTAAAATAAAGATAATTGATGGGTGGCCTTAACCAACAGTTGTAATAGATATCTAAATTTTTCTTCGATTAATTGGGTACTAGTGATGTTTTTTGAGGAATTTCCCATGATCTTATAACCCGAAAATTAAGTTAACATGGAAAGGGGTAAAGTATGTCAGGATGGAAGAATTTGAGTAAAGGTTTAAGGATATCAAGAGGAGGCTAATCACTATACCTATGATCACACTACCAATAAGTGGATAATGTTTTGTGATATATAGTGATGCTTCAAAAAAAAGTTTAGATTGTGTACTCATGAAGAATGATAAATTGATAGACTAAACCTCACAAAAGTTTAATATCCATGAGAAAAACTACCTAAAATATGATCTAGAGATAGAAGATATGATTTTTGACTTGAAAATCTTACAGTACTACCTCTATGGTGAGAAGCGTGACATATATACTGATCACAAGATCCTAAAGTATATATTCACACAAAAGGAGATCAACATGCATCAAAGGATATGGTTAGAGATAATAAAGGACTATTATTTCTCTATTCACTATCATCACGATAAGGAAAACAAGGTAGTTAATACTCTTATTAGAAAATTACATGTTACTTAATGCATATTGAGAAAGACCCAATATTCATGAAAATGAAAATGATGGATCTGGAAATCATAATAGTGGGTAATATATCTTACCTTTCCCAAATGATTTCCCAACCATTTATCCAAGAAAATATCAATCAGGTGAAAAGGGATGATCTCTAGCTACAAAATAAGGTTAAATAAGTAAAGGAAGGTAAGCTATATGAGTTACACATCGATGATGATGGTGTGATTCCGTTTGAAACTAGGATTTGTGTACCTTAATCACCTGATATAAAGAACGAGCTACAAGATAATTCATATAGCTCATATTTTTTCATCCATCATGGAATTACTAAGATGTATTGTGATCTTTTATAACACTCTTGGTGGGAAAATATGAAAAAGGATATTGCAAAGTATATCTCAAGGTGTTTGGTATGTCAAAAAGTTAAAGTAGAGCAACTGAAGTCCAAAGGGATAATGAAACCATTTCTTATACCCACATGGAAATGGGTGAATGTCACTTTGGGCTTTGTCGCTAGTCTCCCAAAAAAATCAAAATTAAACAATGAGAAATTAGTTGTGATGGATCAACTTTCCAAGACTACCCACTTCATTGATATTAAGGGATATTTCTTACTTGAACAACATTCCAAATTATATGTGAAGTGGTGAGGATGCATGGGGTACCAAATTTGAACATAACTAATCATGATCCAAGGTTCACATCTAAATTCTAGATATGTCTTCAACATGTTTTGAGTACTGAATTGAATTTCATCATGGTCTATCACCCCCAAACTAATGGCCAATCTAAAAGTACTATTCAGAAACATGATGATATGTTGAGATCCTTCTCAATAGAATTTAAAGGTGGATGGGATCTGCATCTCAAATTGGTTTAGTTTTTATACAAAAACAGTTTCTACTTGAGTATTTAGATGGTGTCATATTAATCTCTATATGGGAAGTGATGTAGAACTCAAACCTATTAGGATGAAGTTGTTGAATAAAAGTTACTTGAACCTGGTTTTGTGAAAGATATGATAGAGAAGGTTTAAACCATCCAAAAACATATCAAAGCTACTTAGAGTCAGAAAAATATCTTTTTTGACAACCGTCAAATAGATTTGGAGTTCAATGTTAGAGGCAAATTATTCCTTCGAATATCAACATGGAATAGATTCATGATGTTTGGAAAGAAAGGTAATCTTAGCCCAAGGTACATTGACCACTTCAATATCCTTAATCACATAGGATCAATGGAATATTAGCCTGCACTTACACTAAATATAGATCCAGTTCATAACATGTTCCATGTATCTTTCCTATGAAATTACATACCTAACCCCTCATATATATTGAATATAGAGGTGGTACAAATGGATAATGACCTCTCGTATAAAGAGAAGTAGGTGAAGATCTTGGATAGTATGGAAAAATTCATACGAAATAAGACAAATCATCTCGTCAAAGTGTTGTGGAGGAATCATAAGTATGAAGAGACTACATGGAAATCATATGAAGTAATTAAGGAAGAGTACCCTCACTTGTATTCAACTTAGAATATAAAATAAAATTTTGAGGGTGAAATTTCATAAGGGGGAAGAATATAATGACCCATAATTTTGTTAATGAAAATTCCCTTCTTATAATTATTTTATATAGTATAAAACACATACATCACATATATAACCTAATAAAAACATTATTCTCATAAATTAAGAATGAAATAACTGGTATTAAAAAACCTATGTCGATCGAATAGTAACCTACCCATTGGAATAGTAATATGACCATTAGGAATAGTAATCCAACCAATAAAATTGTAACCTCACCTATAAAATTATAAATAAAATTTATGTGTCTTCTAAATGAAAATATGATATATTTATATCATTTTATAAGTAAATAAATGTTTTAAAAATGATAAATTAAGTGTTCGTATTTTTGTAAAACATAAATGCTTATTTATAATTTTATAATTAATATAATGATTTAAAAGAAATTTTATTTTCAAAAAATAGATTGATAAATTAAACTTTTTTTGTATTATTATTATAAGATAATTTTATGAGACTTTAAATAATTTTTAAAAGTGTCATAAAATTGGTTATAATATTAAAATCTGTACTTTTTGAATAAATGATGATTTTAATTAAAAATTAAATTTCTCATATTTAGAAAATTATTTTCATAAAATTCAGTTAATTTTTAAAATATACACATTGAAAAAATGTTAGGATGAATTTTTTTTATTTTTCTGAAATAGTTGAAGTTTTGGTGAATAGTGAAATACTGTAATTTAAGGTATTTAACATTATAAGTAAATAAATGAATTTTTGAGTCATTTTTGAGTCATGGATGGTGTAAGTTCTCATTATCTCGAACTAAAATTCTCTAGTTACAGTACTTAGTCACAAGAATCAACACTATTGATAGTCTTGATCCAAAATAATAAACAAAAGAATAAAATAATCAAAAACACCCCTCTCCTCCCCCTATAAATACCACCCCTCGCCACCTATCCTCCTCACACCTTTTAAGAAATGTATATTACTAATATTTTTTTCAATTACTCTCTAAAACCTCTTTACCACATTTTTTCCTTCTTGTTTTCACCAAAAGTCTATTCCAAAGTGCCTTAAGGAGGTTTTTAAGGAGACAATATTCAAGAGGTAAAACCCTCCTTCTTTATCTTTTATTTTCTTATCCCCCCCTCACCTTGTAACGACCCAGACCTGAACATCCACTAGAACAATGCTAAATGAGTGGGGTATTACTACCTTAGGCGCACCTCCCCATACGCCAAAGGCTTCCGACTAGCAGCGAGGGTCTTATAGGTATAGTGGGAATGCTATACCCTCTGGGAGGATAATAATGGTACTAGTATGAGTATAGTAATAAATTTTCAGTCGAATAAATTAATAAGTAGACTCAAACAAGACCAACAGATCGAAATCACATTCAATATCGATAAACAGCGGAAGTAGTAAATATAAACAACAACAGCGGAATAAACAGAACAACATGCTGATCACTTGTAACTACTACTGAACAACAAAACATGCATCCAAATAAGGTCATACATATCCATATATATAAAGGGTGACAATGGAAAACTAATTGTAGCTACATAACAAGTAATCATGTTGATACATGAAAGAAATCAAAACAAAGTAAACTCTAGCTAGGCAAGACCTCATGGTCCATACCATCTCTATGTAATAACTAATGCAGTCCAACTCCTGAAGCTGGCCTCTTTCCTGTACGTAAATCCATAAAATCTACACATGTCCTGAAGGGCCCATGTAGGGTGTGAGGTGAATCTCAGTAGGATATAACCCAAAAATTCATACCTAATATAAGTTTTTAAACAGGCATGCAGTTATAAGGAAAACAGTAAAGAGTATGATACACAAATAAACATAAACTCCATTGGTGCTCAGCAGCCACTATGAAGTGTTACCTGCTTTGTCCCATGTCGAAATCTTTTTCATGTAATCTAGCACCATGTTCCCCCTGACACCATGTGCCTCATGTATCGACGTCCTGAAGGCACACTCAAGAAATAGTAACTCGGAGGAACAACGATCCTTTCCTCAAATAGGTAGCTGGACGAACAATGATTTCTACCCAAAAATATAGTAACCGGAGGGATAACAATGTATGCCCTCAAATAATGTAACCAGAGGGACATCGATGTCTACCCTCAAATAATGTAACTGGAGGGACAGCAATGCCTGCCCTCAAATAACAGAGAGCCTCTACCCCCAACCCAACAAACTCAACGCTATCCCCTGAAGGCTCATCACCTTCCACGTGGCTTCCTACTACAAGAACCCCCAAACCAATAGTACCTAAACCGCAACTAATGGGGGCCTCTACCCACATGAGTGTTCAAAACCACCTCATCATGGAATCTCTATGTGTACACACTACTCAAAGTTCTGGGTGAGCGGCAATCACCAAAATAGTACCCAAGCCAAAACACCTCTAACACCTCGTGTCCCTGCAACCATGCTCCTCAAGTCTGATGGCCTCACCATCCCAGTAACCTAGGTCATGCCCAACCTAATAGTCACCATTACTTAAGACAATGTCCATGACAACCAATCTCGTGGTCAGAACCACCCAATGTAACACGGACCAAGGCCAACTTCTGTTCAGCATCACTTAAGAATATCCGGGCCACACCCAACACAACCGCATCGTTTCTATCATATGAAATTCAAAAATTACATATAAAATCAAAATAATCACTTTTAAATAAGAAAAACAAACTAAACAGTTGAAATTAACTAAACAAGTGTTTCCCATACCAGCACTGAGGTCTTTAAAGCCTTTAACAATTAATATCAAGGTTTAATAAACGAAACTCAATAGTTTAAAACAGTACAATTCAATTATAACCATTTTGTCATCCCTTGTCCAAAATGCCATGATGAGCAACGACCACTTTCCAGGCCTCGCTCAAGAAAAAACAGGTAACATGGCATACCCAAAGGCATCCCATAGGTCAAATAAACAATTAAATAAGCAATAGCAGGTAAAACAGGCTCACGCTCAAATTACTTGAAAATGCGCCAAAGGTCGCACCACCCAAAAGTCTGCAAAAACACAAAAGAGGGTATCCACAACCTACTTGAGACTCGTAGACATAGGCACATCCGATATCGAGCTCCAATTCAAAGTTGATCGTCGTAGATCTACATTTCCATCAAATCCCGACAATTCCACTCTGATGGAAACTACGATGTATGAGGTAAAGGATCAAGAATGGAACAGGGTGCATGGGTTTAGCCTCGCTGTTTTGATCCTGCATCCACTGAAGGATTGAAGAACAGACTCCAGTTGAAGATTTTAGGGCAAGGTATATAATTTGGGTTTTCGAAACGGACCTGTTCCGAATTTGGGGAAGAAGAAGGCGTTTCCCGAAATTAGACACAACGCTCTTTCATTTAAGAGAATAAAAATAAAAGTACACAACATGTATTAAGGACTACACACCATGTAGTATCCTTGTATGTACTCCTACTTAAGATGAGGTAGCCACATGTCTTGGACACGCCACACGGGTCAACACATGGCTTGAACTTAGCTGGTATGCAGAAAAGAGGATACACGGCGTGTCGAGCAAAACTACACACCGTGTAATAGGATATTCCCACACGGTCATCACACGACATGTACTCGGAGAGAACATGGCCGGTAAATGTCTAACCTATACACAGAGTGTACTTTATAGTACATGTCGTGTAGTCTGGAAATTTCCAGAACTTCCTAGATTTTCCCAGTTTTCTCATAAATAAGTCAAAAATTCAAACAAGGTCGGGATTTTAACCCATTATAAAAACCCAAGTTCTTACAATCTCCCCACCTTAATATAGCTTGTCCCTAAGCTATCAAATGAAACCCAGAGATGACACTAAATATACCACCCTGATCAAAGTAACCCGGACTTCCCTAGTCTCAAAGGTTCAGGCTAAATTCCTCAAGGGGCTCC
This sequence comes from Viscum album, assembly GCA_963277665.1. Lineage (NCBI taxonomy): Eukaryota > Viridiplantae > Streptophyta > Magnoliopsida > Santalales > Viscaceae > Viscum > Viscum album. The sequence continues at coordinate 742,170,438 of OY728141.1, forward strand.
ACACCTTAGGAATTGTCTAACTCAGTCTCAACCCTACCAAACTCAAAAAAGTAGAGGTTCACTAACCTGTTTCCATACTAATGGTTCTCTTGTGATGTATCATCACCCCTATGCCTCATTGGTTCTTTTGTGTCATTTCTAACACCCAAATGTATCCCTCACCACATCGGTGTCCTCCTCTATGAGGTCATGCATCCCTTGGATGCTCAAAGGTAAACCCAGTGCCATGTACCTCAAGTAACCCGCATTCTCAATGCCCCGATGCCCTAGGAACCTCATGTACCCCGCATCCTCAATGCCTCAATGCCCAAGGAACCTCAAGTAACCTGAATCCTCAATGCCCCGATGCCCAAGGCACCATAAGTAACCCGCATCCTCGATGCCCCGATTACATGCATCTCATACATATATATAACTATATCACACACCCGATATGGTGAGAATCCCACTGAGTGACATCTAGTTAGTCCATATAAATCCTTTATACATCGTGCACTCAAAACAGACATGCCTCAATATGTCATGCCAAAAAGAAAACAAGAAAGTCACGGCCACACTCACAGTGTACCTCTAACCATCGTCAGATCACCAGCCTTCTTAGCCCCTGGCAGCTCCACGGTGTGCACCTAGCCTGAAGTACGGATACCTGATTTCTAACCTCCTTATGGTGCTGCTCTAGTAACTAGCCACTGACCCCTTAGCTGGGTCCCGCTATCTCTGTCACGTCCTTTGCGTGCAACTGAAACTCGGTTACCCTCTCCTTGTATCAAACCTGAACCAACTCCAGATTCCACAATTTGTCCTAGTCCCTGCCTTCTGGCTATCTAAGAAGGATTCCTACAGAACCTCCCAAGATACTTGACCTATCCACATGCCCAACACTCCTTTAGAGGCCTATCGCACTGAGTCTGAACATGTCTTGTCTTCCCACACTGAAAGAAAACCACCGTTGAATAGCTACGAGGTGGTCTAGCTGAGTCCTTGGCCTGACTGTCCTACTAGAACTCCTCCCATCCCCACTTCCTATTATCTGAACCATCACTTGAAGTCGTCGCCCGTATAACCTAGGGTTTATCCCTTTGGTTACCGTCCTCTATGAGGGCCTCATTCACCACCTCTGAAAATGAACCCAGCCTGAATATATTCACCTGGATCTGTATGGCATGTCATAATTCATCCTCAAAGAATCTCACCCTTATCGCATCATCACTTACTATACTAGGTACAAATCAAGACAAATCAGTGAAAGTATCTGCATTTTCCATGACGGACATGTCTCCCTAATGAAGGCTCAAGAACTCCTGAGATTTCTCTGCCCTCAATGTATCTGGGTAAAAGTTCTCAAAAACCTTTCCTATAAGTCTTTCCATTCTAGTCCCTCATGACTATGAGCCTGAACCTACACATCCCACCAATGCTTTACCGGTCCTCTCAGCATGTATGTCGCCAGCTTGACCCTCCGCCCTAGAGGCATCTTGAGCTACTCAAAGATCATCCGCATTCTCTCTATCTAGTTCTATGTCGCCTGTGAACCACCCTCGCCCTGAAAAATTGGAAGATGTTGTGACTGGAACTCCCACGTCAGATACGGCATAGATGGATCTGTACCCTGCGCACCTATGTCGATCCCTGGTAAGACACGTACCAGGCCAGATCAGAGCTACTCGTCGAGCCATGGTTTGAATGCTATCAAACCCGGATATTCTTCTGCCTGCACTGGATTATAGACATGTTCTTGTCCCTGAACCCGTACCTACAGCTCATGCTCGGCCTACACTGGATCCTAAACCTGATCATGATCCTACGGCACTGTACCATCTCCCGAATGACGCTCTATCTAAGTCGACTAAAAGAACCCACTGAATACCATAAATGGTTAGACAACCCACATATATATATATATATATAATAATATATTCACATAGATAGGAAAAGCAGTAAAATGTAGCGCATAACAACTACCCTTGATCCCCCCCAATGCAACCCATGCCCATGGAATCCTGGCCTCTTGGCCTCCTTACCTGCCCCTCAACAGAGCCAAGTATCAAAGTACCTCAGGACATGACCATCCTGACAACCAACGTTTCCTCAAATCGATGACTGAGTCACCCAATCCTGATGATCAAAATCACCTCAACCATAGTTCCTACCTCCTCATACAAGAGCCAGACCCAAATATACTGCAACATGCAATTCTACAAATATATAAAGTATGGCATAACACATTGTAATAAACAAGAAATTTTTATTAGGAATTTCACTTATTCACATTTTGAAAGAATATAAGGCATGGAAATTGATATTATTCACATAAAATTATCACTTCACAAAGAATACATGAAAATATGAATTTGAAATACCCTAATATGTGCCTATCAAAATCGAAGAAAATAGACTTTCCATACCAAGGTCAAGGTCCAATTCTCCCTTACCGCACCGAGTTAAGGGTTACATATCAAAATCAATAACATCACACACCAAGTGAGCCACCGAGGTGGAAATCATATAAACTGTAATCTGAACAAAAGAAAAACAGCAATTCCCACCCAAGGCAACTTAGTCCATCACTCATACCTGGGGCTGCAGGAACCCAAGCACAATCTAGAAACCCGGTTCCACTAACAAACTATCTCCAGTCTACCATATCCCAAATAGTAAAACCATCCGAAATAAAAGAGAAGTCTCGATATCATTAGTATCCAGCAAGACACTACTACTAAATCCCTACAAAGAACTCCTTTGATACCACTTTGTAATGACCAGAACCTGAACAACCACTCAAACAATGCTAAACAGGTCAAGTGTTAATACCTTAGGCGCACCTCCCTAGACGCCATAGGATTCCGACTAGCAGTGAGGGTCTTATAGTTATAGGGGGGAGGCTATACCCTTTAGGATTATAATAAAGGTACTAGTCTGAGTATAATAATAAATATGCAGTGGAATAAATAACTATGCAGACTTGAACCAGACCTGCAGAGCGGATGCACATTCAATATTGATAAACATTGGAAGCAATAAATATAAACAACAGTAGTGGAATAAACAGAATAGCATGTTGATCACTTGAAACTACTACTGAACAACAAAAAATGCATCCAAAGTAGGTCATAAATATCCATATATATAAAGGGCACCAATGGCTAACCAACTATAGATACATAACAAGTAATCATGTTGATACATGAAAGAAAGAAAAACAAAGTAAACTCTAGCTAGGAAAGAACTCAAGGTCTATAACATCTCCATGAAATAACTAATACAATCCATATCCTGAAGTTGGCCGCTTTATTGCACAAAAATCCATAAAATCTACATGAATCCCAAAGGGACCATGCAGGGTGTGAGACGAATCTTAGTAGGATATCACCCAACGGTGCATACCTAATATAATTGTTTAATCAGGCATGCAGTTATAAGAAAAATAGTAAATAGTACGCTACAAAAATAAACATAAACTCCACTGGTGCTCAGCAGCCACCATGAAGTGTCACCTACTTCAGCCAACGCTGTAATCTTTTTCATATAATTTGGCACCATATTCCCCCTGACACTGCATGCCTCAAGTACTGACGTCCCAAAGGCACACCCAAGAAATAGTAACTTGGAGGAAAAGCGATGCTTGTCCTCAAATAGGTAGCCAGTGGGACAACAATGTCTCACTACTGGAAATCTAACCTTTCCCAATGCTTCTATACCAATGGTTCATAAAAACCGTTGGTATAGGTTCCCTTTCCCAATGGTTTGGCCAAACCATTGGGAAATCCCACTTTGAGGCCACCTTTCCCAACGGTTTGGGCAAACCGTTGGGAAAGCCCACATTGTGGGGACCTTTCCCAACAGCTTTCCCAACAGTTTTGGCCAAACCGTTGGGAAAGCCCACATTTTGGGGACCTTTCCCAACAGTTTTGGAAAACCATTGGGAAAGGTATACCCTTTCCCAATGGTTTGCCAAAACCGTTGGGAAAGGATCCAGGCTCAAAATCTATTCCAATGGTTGTCAAAACCGTTGGTATAGATCCTTTGATTTTTTATCATTTCTTCTTACCCAGAACATTATATAAATCAAAATTTAATATAATTATGAGAATACATATATATATTTATGTAATTATATACACAAAAGTCATGTTAGGTTAGTGGTTAAGTCATTCAATAATAAACTAGGGGTGCTGGGATCAAATCCCAGCGGATGTTTTTTTTTTGAAATACATATACCAACGGTTCCACAACCGTTGGTAAAGATTTTCATATTAATTATACCAACGGTTTCCAAAACCGTTGGGATAGGTCTATACCAACGGTTTGGGGAAAACCATTGGTATATACCTATCCCAACGGCTTACTTGGCCACGGTTCTCCAAACCGTTGGTATAGGATATACCAACGGTTTGGAGGCATATACCAACAGTTCCAAACCGTTGGTATATGTTAGTTTTCCAGTAGTGTATACCCTCAAATATAGTAATCAGAGGGACAATGATGTCTTCTCTAAAATAATGTAACTAGAGGGACATCGATGTTTTCCCTCAAATAATGTAACCGGAGGAAAAACGATGCTTGCTCTCAAATAACAGTGAGACTCTTCCCCCAACCTGATAGCATCAACGCTATCCCCTAAAGGCTCCTCACCTTCCATGTGGATTCCTATATCAAGAAACCCCAAAATAATAGTACCTAAACCACAACTAATAGGGGTCTCTACCCACATGAGTGGTCAAAAACACCTCATCATAGAGTCTCTATGTGTGCACACTACTCAAAGTTCCAAGTGAGCGGTAATCGCCAAAATAATACCCAAACCACAACACCTCTAACACCTTGTGTCCCTGCAACCATGACGCTCAAGTCTGATGGCCTCGTCATCCCATTAACCTAGGCCATGCCCAACCTGACAGTCATCCTGCCTCAATACGACATCCATGACACCCAATCTCATGGTTAGAACCACCCAATGTAACTGAAGCCAAACCCAACCTCTATTCAACATCACTCAAGAATATTCGGTTCATTCCCAACATAACCATAAGGTTTCCAGCATATGAAATTCATCAATTATATATAAAATCAAAATAATCACTTTTAAATAGGTAAAAAAAACTAAACAGTTGAAATTAATTAACCAAGTGTTGTTCCATACCAGCACTGAGGTCTTTAAAACCTCTAACAATTTATATCAAGGTTTAATAAACTAATCTCAACAATTTAAAACAATACAATTCAATTATAACCATTTTTGAATCCCCTGACCAAAATTCCCTGATGAGAAACGACCACTCGTCCAACCCCGCTTTAGAAAAATAGGTAACAGGTCATACCCAAAGGCATCCCATTGGTCAAATAAACAATTAAACAAGAAATAGCTGGTAAAACAAGGTCATGCTCAAAATACCCAAAAATGCGCCAAAGGTCTCGCCACCCAAAAGTCTGCAAAAACATGAAAGAAGGTATGAACCACCTACCAGAGACTCATATACATATGAATGAATGATATTGGGATCCAATTTGAATCCAATCTTTTTAGATCTACATTTCTATCAAATTCCGGCAATTCCACTCAGATGGAAACTGTGACGTGTGAGGCAAAGGATCAAGAACGGAACAAGGTGTGTAGGTTTAGCCTCACTGTTGTGATCCCACAGCCATCGACGGATTGAAGAATGGAATCTGTTTTAAGATTCTAGGGTAATGTATTTAATTCATCTTTTTAGAACGGACATGTTACAAGGTTGGGGAAGAAGAAGGCGTTTCCCGAAATTAGACGTGATGCTCTTTCATTTAAGTGAATAAAAATAAAAGTACACGGCATATATTAAGTACTAAATGACGTGTAGTAGCCTTGTCTATACTCCGACTTAAGAGGAGGTAGCCACACATCTTGGACATGCCACATAGGTCGACACATGGCTTGAACTCATTTGGTACACAGAAAAGAGGATACACGGCGTGTCGAGCAACACTACACGCCATGTAGTAGGAAATTCCTACACGATCATCACACGGCATGTACTAGGTGAGTATACAGCTGGTACACATCTAACCCATACATGGAGTGTAATTTATATTACATGACGTGTAGTCTGGAAATTTCCAAAACTTCCCAGATTTTTCCAGTTTTCTCAGAAACAAGTCAAAAAATCAAACAGGGTCAGGATTTTGACCCATTCTAAAAACTCGGGTTCTTACACACCTCCACTATCTAAATTGAAATTATAACTATATTATCATACATATATTGTAACTTTATTTTATTAATGTAATATCTATATTCAAATATATTCTTCTATTCTTTTTTTCTAAAATTGATTACATCATTCATGGATTGTCGATTCACCACCTTCCTGAACAAAGAGTTTTCATTTTTCATTACCACCATCATGGCTAGTCATAAATCCATTTTTAAGGTTAAAACATGTTATAATATGTGTATTACAACTTATTTAATTTTTTTAACAAGTATATAGATATAATATTAAAAAAACTATACTAGTTTGTGATGGTCATAAAAAAACCACCAAAAATAAACTAATCATTTTTCATTAACATTTTATCAAATGAATCGTCCTCATGTAAAAAAAGAATATGATATATTGGAACATTTAAATTTATGAAATTAAATTAATACCGTATAATTTCACTTCTTGTGTTCCAATTTGACCAGAAATTACATAATTATACACAATAAAACCAACCATGAAACCATGGAATGAACGCTCCTAAAATGAAAAAATTAAACTCTATAACACATTAAAATTTATGTAAATAAACATAATAAAATTATAATTAATAATATATATATATATAATATGTTTTGAATTAATTTATTAATGGATATAATTTTATTATCTAGGACATTAAGTGCAAGTGAAAAACACTTTCGTACATAAGGTAAGAGATTTTCTTTGAAACTCTATTTTTCCTTCGGGTTATTCTTTATCTCTATTTTACCTAATGTAATTCATAATTATTATTATGTACTCTTCATAAATTTTGTTTATGTTCAAAAAATATGTACCCATCTCTATTCTTCTTTCTTTTTTGGGGAAATACATATTTTACAAGGTTCCCTTTTCAATTCCTCTCGATAAGCAAGCCTAATTAAAGAGAACTTCCCAATTTTTACCCATTTTCAAGTATAATCTATAATCTGTTTTAAGCCACAAATATTTTTCTAAAATAACTCTATTTATCATGAAAAACTAAATTATTTTATTTTTGGTTTTATGCAAACAATTATACATTTTTCCTCTTTAAATTCTCTTTTATATTTTCCCTCAAACCGCACCAAAGTGGATCATTTCTAAAGTTTCTTAAACACTATTTTTACATGTTTTCACTTCAGTTGGACATGAATTATCATAATACATTCCTATTTTACATTATTAATATCTATTTATGATTTAAATTCATTCTTTAATGGACACCATTATGATATTCTGTTTGGTTATGCCTTATGAAATGATTATAATACCCATTTTTTCCATGGGTAACCCTTACGTTTATTCCTTATGTTTGATTATTCATGTAGTATATATATTCATGAACATGTTATGATGGGTGTATTTGGATAGTTCTCTAATTCATTGGGTAATGTTTAGTATCATGAGACGTCATGTTGGGATAGGGAGTAAACCTAATTCATTTATGGGACTTTTCCGACCATGTGATATAGTCTTAATGTTATAATTCAATATGTTTATTCTTATGCCATAACTTTTTATTTCATCATGTCATGCCTTATAACTCATGTGCTATTATTTATTCCAATGTTTATTACCTTAATGGGAATTTTCACTCATCTATTTGTTCATGTATTCCCTGTGTTATCCTATGCATATATAAGAGATCAAAGGAATTTATGAGATCATTATAGAGTTTAAATAAAATATGTCTTGATTTTGGTTTAATTCCTTCTAATTATTTACCTAATATTCCAAATACACTGCACTTTATGATCCTTGGTTTGTATTTTATGGTTAATTATGCTTGAAATCAAGTAATAATATGTGTAGAATTCTAGGGTTGGTATATAAACTATCTTGGTACAAGACCTTCATGGTAAAGATATCATGATGTTTGAGATCATGATATCCAATATTAAACTTTTCCTTCATTGAGAATTTAGTTTTTATTATCCATGAGATTACTATATTGATATTATTCATGGATTAATTTTATGATCATGTTATTGATTAAATGGAATGTATTTTTAGATATTTAACTTGTCATATTGATTATGATTTATTTACTCATTATAGATTCTATTGTATACAACACTTACTGAGCATATGATCTAAACCTTTTATTGTTTTCCTTTCCCTGGGATATGAAGAATTATATTATGAATAATTTTAATATTGTAAGATATTTTTTATGCTATGTATCTTATATTTATAATTTAATATGAGAATCCTGAATGTATATAGTTCTTCAAGACTTCTAAACCAATCTATCCCATGTAGTGACACCCCTTATATCTTGTACCAATGTAATAAAGAATACACTAGATATAGGTTACTGATGTTGGGTTTTCAACTATTGGTATCAAATAAGGTTTAGTATAAAACTTGGGAACTAGATTTTAAATAAACATAACTAACATGAGAATTGTGATAATCCCGTATATTATTTATCATTATAGAGATTTTTATTTTATGGATTGATATTTATGATTATTATGAATTAACTCAGTGTGTGACACTTTTCAGTAATGGATCCAAAGGTAAGAAATGGAATAAACACATGTAGTCATTGTAGGGATTTCCCTACTCATTAATCAAATATAGATGGTGTTGGAAATAAGAAGATCATTGTTATATTAAGGTAGATAACTCAGGTTATGATGAATAATCATTCCTGTATGAAGTGACTTTTTGTTCCATAGTGTGATTCACCTATGATTGGTCACTTCATGTAATAGAAGCTTACATAATTTAATGGAACTACTAGTCCATTGGAATATGAATAATGGATTAAGTATCTGAAAAAGATATTCCTGACTTTGGGATGTAATGAAAGTGAAAAGATTGTTCTTGTAGTGTATTTTTTGAGAGGATATATTGATCAATGGTTTTCATTTATCTATAGTAGTAATGTGGTTAAATAAATATAAATCATGGAGTGGATAAATTTTCAAGTGTTATTATTTGAGAAATACTTCCCTCAAGAAAAATGATCCAAAATGGAGAGTAACTTCATCACTTTAAATAATTTGGAAGAATAAAATGTGGCAAAGTATGAGGATAACTTTATAGGATTATCAAGGCATGATTCAAACTACATATGTAATATAGAAATAAATATTGACTGTTTATTTGATTATATTAAGCTGAGTCTCTAAAGGGAACTAATTTCTCAAACATTTTCATCATATGATGATATAATATAAAGTTATATTAAGATAGAGAAATAATTTTATAGATAATATATCTTCAAGGGAAATCAAGAGAAGAAGTGGTTGGATGAGAACTAGGAAAAAGGAAATAAATTAAAGAAAAATAAGGGAATGATGAAATTTCCATCATGTAAACATTGTGAATGGAAACATATTAGAAAATGATTTAAGGTCATGGGAGTTTGTTATAAGTGTGGACATAAGAGTTAGTTGTCTAAATAATGTAAGGAAAATAAAAAAATCATTGTTATCCATAGCCTCAAATTTAAAGAGATAGGGCATTATTAAAAATAGTTCCTTAATAATCGAGGGAAATTACCATAGAATAATCCAAGGGTATAAGGATTAACATATGTAATTACTAAAAACAAAGTGAAAGTTCCAAGAAATTTAGTTAAAGGTACACTTATAATTCACTATAGAAGTGAAATTTTATTATTTTATTTAGGTTCTTCCCACTCTTTTATATCTAAAGAATTTTCTAAGGGTATCATAACACCACATAAATGATTATATGTTGAGTTGGTAGTGAAAACTCTTAATGGTTGTATGACTGCATGTCAAGTCTATGAATCATCTTGGATAGAACTGTGTGGTAATGTGCTTCCTACAAATCTTTTTTTTCTTACTCTAGTTGAATTTTATGTAATTTTGGGTATGTATTATCTCCCTTTATATAGACAATGTCAATTTATGGGTATGGGAAGTTACATTTGATATTTGGAATCAACCTAGGATAGTCTATTGGTGCATGTATTAACTAGAAATCCTGATGGAAATTGCTTTTATTATATGGGTTCTACTATATATTTATGAGGGATATTGATCTTATATGGTTGTAGAGAAACTAAATATTGATGAGTATTTTATGAGAGTTTATAGATATATTTCTAGAATAGTTTCCTAGTCTTCACATTAAATCATGATGTTGAGTTTTCAATAGAACTCATACCTGGTGCTGCACCTATTTCAAAGACTCCATACAGAATGGACTAGATTGAGTTATTGTAATTGAAGAAAAATATAGATAAGGGATTCATTCAACCAAGTGCTTCACCATGGAGTGAACCATTTCCTTTTATTAACAAGAAATATGGTTCAATGCATCTTTGAATTTATTATTGGGAACTTAACAAGATTACTATTAAGAAAAATTATCATTTTCCTCATATTGATGTCTTGTTTGATCAATTGTGTAGAGATCATGATTTTTTCAATATTTTTATTTGAACTGGATATCATCATCTAAGGTTCAAGAATAATAATATACAAAATACAACCTTTTGTATAAGGTATGGTTATTGTGATTTTATAGTAATTCCATTGGGACTTATAATTGGTCCCTTTTTCTTCAAAGATTTAATGAATATAGTCTTTAGAGATTAAATAGATTGGTTTTTAATAATCTTTAAAGATGATATTATTTTATATTAAAAGATAAATGAAGATAATGATGAACATTTCATGATTATGCTAATGAATTTTAGGATGGATAAGTTATATGAAAAAATTACCAATTGTAAATTTTGGATTCAAAAATTTTCATTCGTGGGTTATATAATTTCAAGAACGGGTATATCGGTGGATTATTTAAAGATGAAATTTATTGAGAAATGGATTAGAATAACCAAAATAATCGATATCCATAGTTGTATTGGTTTGGTTAGATACTATCAACACTTTTTTAGATATTTCTCATGATTATCTAATGCACTCACCATGTTGACTCGTAAGGGGGTTAAGTTCTTATGGATATATGAATGTGAGTAAAATTTAAAATAACTGAAGAGAAGGTTAGTTTGAATTCCCATTATTACACAACTCTAGAGTAGAGAGAGGTTTTTGATATGTAATTATTCATAAAATACGGGATTGGTATGTATCCTCAGGTAAAATTATGTGGTGATAGCTTATACCTCTCACTAATTAAAAATTTCTAAGAAAAACTAACCAACTCATGATTTAGAATTGGAAGTGCTAATTTTTTCATAAAAGATATGAAGGAATTATCTCTATGGTGAAAGGTTTGATATATATATAATGATAATAAATTCCTGAAGTATATATTTACATAGAAATGGTTTAATATATTCAAGAGAATATGGTTGTATTTGATTAATGATTATGATTTCTCAATACATTACCACCATGGAAAGAATAAAAAGGTGGAAGATTCTTTGAGTTGGAAAGAACATTCCAGTTTGTCTATCATGAGGATTGAAATAGATCCAATATTTTTTTATTTTTAAAGTTGGATCTTGAAATATTGAGAAAATGGGATGGATCTTATCTTTTTTAGAATAATGTTCAACCATCCATCCAAGAGAAGATTAAGAATGAATATAAGGAACACATATAATTATAGAAGAAGGCGAGGAATGTTATTAAGTTCAACCAAGATCATTCTAGAATGATAACATTCAAGAATAGAGTATGTTTTCTATAAATATTTGATTTAAATTAGTTGTTGGATGAAGCTCATAGTTCATCTTTCTCTATTCACCCTAGAATTACAAAGATGTATAGATATTTGAAATAATATTTCTTGTGGGATAATATGAAAAGGGATATTGTAGAGTATGTATCCAAATACCTGGTGTCTCAATAAGTTAAGTATGAGAGATATAATTCTAAGGGGATGTTATATCCATTACTGATACTAAAATGTAAGTGGAATAAAATACCATGGATTTCATCATCAGGCTCCCCAAACTATCTAAAGGGTGTGATGTTATTTGTGTTGTATTCGATAACCTTATGAAATCAGGGAATTTTATCAATATTATAGAGTATTTTTATCTTAAATAACTTATGAAATTATACATTAAGAAAGTTGTGAGATTTCATGGAGTTCCACTCTCAGTTTTATCTAATTGGGATCTAAGGTTTTCCTTGAAGTTATAGAGAAGCCTTTAGTATGATCTAGATACAAAGTTGAGTTTTAGGTTTTCTTATAATCATCCTAAGAGTACCATTAAAACACTTTAAGTCATGTTAATAGATTACTTTATGGATTTAAAATGTGGTTGGGATCAACACATTCTTTTAGTAGAATTGTCTAACAACAGTAGCTTTCACTTGAGAATTTAGATGGATCCTTATGAAGCCCCGTATAGAATAAAGTGTATAACTATAACATTTTGGGATTAAGTTAGAAAAAAAATATATTAGAAACTAATATATCTAAAGAAATGTATGATAAGGTTAGATTCATTCAACATCACATAAGGGAAGCTCTAAGTGGATAAAAACGTTATACTAACAATCATTGATGTGATCTAGAGTTTAATGTTTGTGATAAGGTATTATTATAAATATATACATGGATGAAGGTTATGAGATTTAGAAATATGGGTAAGATGATCCATATATATATTTTTTTCATTTGAAATTCTTGATCGTATTGGGATAGTATTTTATCACTTGGCACTTCCACTGAATCTCTCACAAGTTCACGATGAGTTCCATGTATCTCTCCTGAGAAAGTACCTACCTTATTCTTCACATATACTAAACAAAGATTTCATATAACTAGATAAAGGCCTATATTATGAGTAACAACTGGTGTAGATTTTGGATCATAGAGATAAAGTTCAACAAAACAAGACTACTCAATTGGTCAATGTTTTGTGATGAAATCATAAAATTGAAGAAGTTATATGGGAACCTAAGGATGTGAGGAGGTAGAAGTATCCTCAGTTTCTTTTGTCAACATGATGGAATTTAAAGTGATAAATTCTTATAAGGGGATATAATTCAACACCCCAATATTTTATAATATATTTATCTTTAACTAAATCTAATTTCTTTGATAGCTTACTTTACATGCAACACTAAGTTTAAATGAATGGAAAAAAACTATTAAAATATTATCACCTAGCCATTGGAATAGTGGGTATAAACAAGATTAACCACATTATGAAAAATATGTATAAATATTTTATTTAATTTAAATGTATTGATTAAATCTTAGCAAATAAAAACTTAATTTTGAGTTAATACATTTTATGCTTCAATAATATGTTTTCCTCAAAATGATATTTTTTGTATTTTGTGTGCATATATTATAATTAATTTCATAAAATTTTATAAATTTAATTTTATAAAAATTATTTCATTTTTGAAATCATTATGTTGATATTATCTTACATTGAATTTTTTGGATTTTTATAGAATATTTATTTTTCAGTGAAAAGTGAGAATATTGATTTTTGTAAAATTGTCATTTATTTCCTTTAAATCATGTAATTTAAAATTTCCATTATATTTTTTAATTAAAAAAATATAAGATCTATTTTGTTAAAAATAATTTTTAATTCCATTTGGATCATCATTTTATAGTATTTTTATAAAAATAAATTTTTAGGCTTAAAAACAATTATATCTGGAAAACCATTTTTCATCGCATTATATAGGTTTGATTTTAACTTGATTTATATAACTTATATGAATTTAATTTGATAAAATGTATTCCATATTTGGATTCATTAGGTTTATATTTGGTAAATAGGTATCTTTTATTTTGAGACATTATGAATAGTAATAATGGTAACATTTATCATATCGATAAAAGGTAAATCTGGAAGTTAAGGTCAAATACTAATGTGATGAGGATTAAAATTTATTTACCCACTTGAATTAATTTAATTTTATGATAATATTTCGTCAATAATTATTAAACCTGTGAAAATATAACCATTTTTTCCATTTAGCTTTGATTTTAACATTTATAATATTTAAGTAAAGGAAAAAGTAAAAATGTCACTCTCTTGATTTTAATATATATAATATTTTATGAACCAGGTAGAAAAATTTATGTTTGATTATAAATCTTTATTTGAAATATTAATTAACGTTTTAAATTATGATAATTTATTTTTAATTTTTATTGATGAAATAACTACCTAAAATTCTTATACAACACCAATAAAGTTCCTGTGAAAGTAGTAGAAAAATAAATTAAATGATTTTAAAAACTCTTAAAGTAGTTCTTTTTTAGTGATTTATATTGTCCTATAAATTTTATAACTACATATAAATTTTTATGAATTTTTTATGTTGCTTCAGAAGTTCTACTTCTTACTTTTTTATTCCTTTAGTTTTGGAAATCATAAACACTTTCTTAAAACATGTTTACTGACATTTTATGTCCCAATTTTTTAGTATGTTTTTTGTAGAAAACATTACCTTTTCCCATAATTATAAAAAAGTTCTAAAGTATTACAAATATAAACTTTACATTTTTTCATTATGATTATCATAATGAGTATTTGTCTGATAAATCATACTCATCTTTATCAAACCAGAAATTAGATTTTATTTATATATTTTCTACTAACAAAATTATTGACAATCAGACTGATACTGGTATCAATAAAATTTTAATAAAACTCATAAGTATTATCATATTGATAGTGTTAGGGAATTCAATCATACTGACTAAATTTTATAGTCATAATACTAATACTTTTTTCTGATGTAAGCAAAATGTTTAACACTGTGATAGTGTTAATCAATATGACGTCAGACATTCAATTATGATTAGAAGTCAAGTTACAGGTGTCTGATATTATTGTAAAAAACTTAGAAATATGTCTTTTGGGATATCACCTATTAATACCAAGTCATTTGAAGAGTTTTGGTTGATTCATTTATTCATTTTCACAACTTAAGTTTTCTGAAGATTGCTATGTGTGAACATCTCATTCCTAATCAGTGTAGTTCTTTAGAGAGTTGTCATTTTTAAGGAATCTTTATCAGGGATGTTTCTTTAAGAACACTATCAATTTTAATGTGTATTTGATAATTTTTACAATCAATGGATTCCATGGATTGTAATATGGTGAGTCTGGTCTATCAAATTGAGGGATTAAGGGCATAGTAAGATAGAGCTGATCATCATATCGAGGGCTTCTAGGGATAGTAAGATAAAGAAAATCTAATATTCATATCAAGGGATTTCATGGTAAGGAAATACATACATTAATTTAAGTATAAATTAGGGGATACATTTAGTCAAGTTTTTTACTACCTTTCTATTAAGGTTAAAAGATATATCTTTTTAATAATAGATTGTAAGTCACTCTTAATTTTACATAGCTATTTTAATACTTGTTTATTTATAATTTTACTATTCAGCTGTATGTAATATAAATTTGGTCATCGTACTCCACTTTCTATATTGTTTGATTTATAATTTTTACCTTGAATATAATACACACCCTGATTAATAAGATGCATCATGATACCTATCTTTTAACTCTGATATAATCAGATGTATTGTGATTTTGATTTTGTAACTTTATCAATCGGACTAAGTATGAGTCTGATAACCTTACTTAAGAGGATTTGAGTTTTTCATAGTATAAACTTATTAAACTATGTTTTTAAAGTGCAATTCACCCCCTCTTATAAGTATATCCATCTAAGATAACTATTTTGATCCAAAAAATGGTATTAAAGTAGGTTTCTACTATTCATATACTTATTGAGTTTTTTTATTTACTTACTGAAAGTTTTAAAAGTTGTGATATAATTTTTTTTATAAAATGTGTTACACTAACGTGTATCTATGGAAAATAATTTCTATTATTTTTAATATGGAATATATTAATTTTTGTTAAATAGAAAATCTAAATCCTAACAAACCTTCTATCTTTGATGGTGTTGATTATGAGTACTAGAGAGATAGGATGAAAAATTTTGTTATCAATACGCGAGATGATAATTTTTTATGATAACTTAAGATTATAAGATTCCTAATAAATAATTTATCGCTTTTACTCATCATGAAAATCATGAGTATCAATTAAGCTACTGAGTAATAATTAATTTGTTATATTCTATGACAATAAGCATATATAGTCAAATTTCATCATGTAAAGCTTCAAATAGAATCTAGAAAAAACATGAAGTTACACAATTTGGAACTTCTAAAGTTGTTGAGACCAGGAGAGCTATATTAAAATTAGACTATCAGGAATTTTATTTATTACCTGGAGAATCAGTTGCTAATATGCACTAGAGATTCATGATAATCATTAATAGTTTATAAGATATTGGTGAGAAAGGTCTTGATGATGAAATCCTTATGGAAAAGATAATTTATATTATTTCCAATGAATAGGAATCAAATAGAACTATTGTTAATGATACAAGAAATTTAAATAATCTTACATTGGATGATCTAATTGGAAATCTTATGCAATACAAAGTTAGAATCAAGAGAGATTATGGAAAAGATAAGAAGAAAATGGAGTTGTTAATTTTATTACTACTATTATACCTATTAAAGATTAAACTCTAGATAAAGTTGTTAAGTATTCAATAAAGGAGAAAGTTATTGTTCAATATGATTCTGGTATTAAAAGCTTTTGAATAATGGAGTTTTAGTGGAGGTGGTTATTTTTGTAATTTCATCTCTCAATGAATGTTTTGGATAGAGGAACATAGGTCTTTCTGAAAATGTACCCCTTTTAAGTTAATGTTTCATGGAAAAGGTACATACAACTAAAAACCTTACTAACATATCCTTAAATGATAATTATACTGATGACAAAAATTCTACATATTCAGATGAATAATCTTCCTCATATAGTGAAGATAATTATTTACCTTCTTATGATGAATTTTTTCACTTTTCAAAACATTATGAAAATGAGAATTATATGACTTGTAAAAAAGTTCATAATACTAAAGAAAAACTTTCTAAGGATGATTTAAGGATAAATGTTTTGAAAAATGAAACTTCAAATCTTTCTAAATATCTTGATCAAAATAATTCTGAAAAATTAACTATTTCTAAATATTTTGAAAAAGTAGTTTCTGAGAAAAATAGTTTACAAACTAGTTTTGATAAACTTTATTCCAAAAATATTACTATTGAGGATAAAAATTTAGTCATAAAACTAAAGTCTGAAATATATTCCTTGAATAAAATTTTATCAAGGTTTACCATTGGTAAAGAAAACATTGATAGAATGTATAAAAAAATAATCCTTATAGTGATAATCCTTTAATGGGTTATACTAATAGAAACTTTGTTTTTAGTAACAATTATTTTGTTCCAAAAAGTGTACTTTTTTTCATCAAGTGTCGAAGTGGTGGATATTGGAAAAATAATTGTTCCTTAAAAAAGTTCAATCATTAGGATTTCATAGAGCCAATTTTTCAAAATAAGTGACATCTTCCCAAAACAGAATTTGATAGATGTGGTTACTTGAGATTTTTTTCTAACAATTTTGCAACCAGGAAGGTTTGGGTTCCAAAAGTCTAATGTTTTTATTTTCAAGGAAAAAAAGAAATTAGCAACAACAAGAATACATCTTTCATGGATAGTGGATGTTATAGGCATATGATTGGTAACAAATTTTTTCAA
Organism: Viscum album; assembly: GCA_963277665.1. NCBI lineage: Eukaryota > Viridiplantae > Streptophyta > Magnoliopsida > Santalales > Viscaceae > Viscum > Viscum album. The sequence continues at coordinate 742,188,209 of OY728141.1, forward strand.
TAAGATTATCAAGATGAAAGGCATAAAAGTTACTTTTAGAGATAATGCTCAAAGATATATCATTTTACAGTTCATTGGAATGCAAGATCAATTTGCTGACATTTTTATAGAACCTATTAGTTCTAATATATTTGAATATATTAAATAGAATCTAGGAACGATCAATGTAAAGTAATCATTCATATATACTTCTTTTTTACTCATCTCCTATATTAAGTTACTTCTTTTCATAGGGGTATATATATTTTTGTTTTTCAAAAACTTTTAGTTTTTATAAATTTTTTGTTTTCTTAAAACTTTTATCATATTGAATTTTCCAAAATCAAACTTTTTATAAATTTTTTGGATTCATTTTTTTCCAAACATTTTTTAGACTCTGAAAATGTTACCAAATTTCCAAACTCATAATTTCTTAAAACCTTTTTGGATTCAATAGTTTTTTGTAATTAGTTTTTATCTCATACTTTTCTCAATTAGATTTATCATAATGAAAATTATTATTTTAAAGAATATTTTATTCGGTATTTATTTAAAAATATAGTAATTTTTAAAAACCAAGGAGAACAGGTTATTCATACCGATGAATCTTTCCACTCTAAAAGGAACTCTTCTATTCTTTTACTTTTTACACTAATTCATTATGTTGGTTCTTTAATTGTTATTATTATACATTTATTTTTTATAAAAATACTTTGTTTTTTTCAGATTTTTTAAAAGTTTTTCATAATTGGATTCATTATAAATTCAATAAATGTTTTAAAGAAACTTTGAGAGTTCCAAAAAACATTTAAAACTTTATTCAAATTAATCATGACCATTAGATCAAAGAAATATTAATCTCAAATATTTCATTCATTATAAAAGTTGAACCACCAACCCAAGTGCATAAATAAAAAAGGGTACCCATCATATCCTACATCAATTGATTAGTGGTTTTCCACAATTTTCTTTACCCATAAAAGGAATCATTATGAAAATTCATTCCTTTTCTTCTGGTTCACTAGTTTTAGTTTCAAATCCGATTGTAGCCAAAGTGGATTTTATGAAGTGGTATTTTTTTCTGAGATATAAATTGAAATATCTTTATATAATATGTATGATTACACCCTGAAGAATATTATCTCTTTTAAATCTTGGGAATCCATGTGTGTTTAAAAAATAAACAAATTCATTGATCTATTTTATCCTCAGGTTGTACATAGATTCTATGTGTCAATTGAGTTCATCAAGGAATAAGGGAAAGGAAATTTTTTTTACAATGTATAGAAATAGGTACAATATTTATTATAAGAATATTTATGATTTGTTTTAATTCCATATGATGGTGAGTCTTATATCCCTTCACACAAGTTACCACATGATCTCAGTATGTTTAATAAGAAAAAGATAGAAAATTATTTGTTTTTCCATTACAAGGATGTCAAGAAGGTTTCATATTTGACTCTAAATAATTGAGTAGTTACTTTATGGATGAATTGTTTTCTAATTCCAAGAGAATGGGACCAAGATACGCAAAAGTTATCTGATGCCTTTGTGTTAGATTTCTTGGTAAATATGACAATGATTGATCTCTCCAGGATTGTCATTCTTATCATGAAAAACATTAAAAACAACTCTATCAAATCCAAGATCATTATGTTCCCAACTATTATAAATAAAATGTTTGTTGAATGTATGAATATTTTCAAAGATTCCAATAAACTATATCTTATAAGAGAGAAAATTTCATTTATAAGTGATGATATTATGAACAGGATGAGGTTAGTTTTTTATATAAAATCAAAGAATATTATTGAGAAGGTTGGTGGATCTTCATTAGAGGCATATCCATAAATAAAATATAATGAGGCTAATCAGAAAAGAAGATGAAGGTTGAGACCTTTCCTCCTAATAAGAAAAAGAAACAAAATAAGGTGTTAGATGATGTTTTTGATGAAATGATGAAAATTAATGCTGTGAAGAAATCAAGGGATCCTGAAATTGGACTCGACCCAAAAGAAGCCAAAGCCTTAAAGATTCATGTTCCTGAAACCTTGAAATAATAATCCAAGAAAAAGAAACAAAATAAAATTTTACAATAATATCACTTATGTGAAAATATTTTTAAAGGAGTATAAAGTTAATCTGAGAAGGTTGTTCTACTAACTGCTCACACTGATCAAGTAAACCCGGATGCAGGGTTAGTTTTTTAAGAAACTATTTTTGTTCAAGATGAAATTCTTTTTATATCATATAAAGGAAAATAAAACTTTATTGAAGAAAAATTAATCCTAGTATTTTTTGTAAATAAATTGGAATGGGTATCACCAATAAAGGGAGTTCTTAGAAAATCCAGGAAACTTTAAGAAGAATTATATAAATAAATATATGAAAAAGTTGATGGACCAAAAAAATATTAAAAAGAAGGTGATGAAAAAGAAGAAGAAAAAATTGAAGAGGTTGAAACTGAAGTTGAAGAATAATTTGAGGTAAATTAATATGAAGATGATGAAGAGAATCAATAAGATAATAAGTAAGAAACTCAATACAAAAATTATTCATCAGAATATTCATCATCATCCTCATCGGACTTTCCCACCAAGCCTGATAAAAAAGATGAATCTAGAAGTTTGTAAGTGGAATAATATTAATCAAAAGAAGAATCACATTCATCTTTAAATAAAGATGAAGAAGATCTTAATTCAAAAAAAATTGATGAAAAAGTTGAGTGTGATAAATATATTGACATTTTAGAATTATAATATGATAAACAAGTCTATAAAGAATTTGAAAATGTTGTTTAAAATATAGACAAAAATAAAATCAAGTAAGATTATTCTAGAACTAGAATTATAAAACCTCTTGAGGTTTATAAAGTTCAATTGGATTTAGTAGGAACCATAGATCTAGAAGGAGTTTATTATATTTTTCATGCATTGAAATGGTTAGAAGGAACTATTACTTATTTTCTGAACATTGAATCTTGGTGTCAGTTTATTCTACAAAGTATTAGTGAGAAGTCATAATTGATAAATTTTTTAATAGATAAATTCATTTGTATTGAAGATCAGTTGAAATTTTTTCAATAAAGTTCCCAAACTCATAAAAATCCATGTAATCAGATGGTTAAATGGTCTCATTAGGTCAATGTCGACATTAGAATGTATGATGAACAATTTTAAAAAGTGAATAATATTATGGTTAGATAAATTGAATCCTTTAATCATTTATCTAAATACATGGAAGATATGGTAAAGTTTTTAGAAGATTTCAGAGATCTTACTGATAAAAGAACCAAGGAAGTCAATTCTCTGAAAAAGAAGATTTGAGACATGGAGTTAGAAATGACCAAAGTCCGATCTGTTGAAGTTGAAATTTTCTTTATAAATGAGAATAATAACAAGTTTTCATAGGAAGTAAAAAATATTGATCTCATCAGAATAAAGGATAGAGAAACTGGAAAAATATTGGAAGGAGTTTAAGAAGATGAAGTCATTTGTGAAGACTTTAATGAAGAAATGTTGAATTTTTATTTTCAACTCTTGATGTATTTTGTTTTCAAAATTTTGTGAAAGATTTGGATGGTTGTAATGAACTTCTATTCATCCAAATATATTTTTTTTGAAAGTTTTCCAATTCTGATTAGTTTAATTCTCTTTCATATTTTATGGGGATGATTATTTAACTCATTATATTGTTTCATATATTTTTCCTTCTATAACATTTCAGAAAACATCAGACCATTACCCAATATTTTATAAAATAAAAATTGGAGAGAAAACATTATATGAGGGAGAAAGTATTAAATGATGATAATATTTTATAAATGTGAAGTTATAATAAAAATGGAGATATGTTTCTTTAAGGGAGAGAATACGATCCTAGGGGGATAATATTTCCTAAGGGGGGGAGTTATCTTAATGAAAGATCTATTTTAAAACTCTATCATATCCACAATAATATTATAAAGAGTCATAAACTTAGGGGAAGTTAAGGCTTAATTAATAACTCTAAATATGAAATTCTTAAAATAACATGGGATGTATGTTTTTTAAAGTTATTTTTTTCATTTAAGTTTTGGGGTTTGTGCTTTCCAAAAATGGGGATATTGTTGAGTCAGAAGTTCTACTACTTAATTTTCTATTTATTTAGTTTTTTAAATCACACACTTTCTTAAAAAAATTTACTAACTTTTTATGTCCTTAGTGATTTAGTATGTTTTTGTAGAAAAATTACCTTTTACCAAACTTAAAAAAATTTCTAAAGAATCATGAATATAAACTCTACTTTTCTTATTTATGATTATCATAATGAGTATGTGTCTGATAAATGAGAATATCCTTTATCAGACTAGAAGTTAAGATTTAGTCATGTATTTCATACTAATAAAAGTCTTGACAATTATACTAATGCTGGTACTGATAAAATCATACTACCACTCATAAGTATTATCATATTGATAGTGTTAAGTAAGTCCATTGGAATAACTAATGTTTATAGTTGGAATACTAATATTTTTTATAATGTAAGTAAAAATTTTAATACTATTATGGTGTTAATCAATATGATGTCAGACATTCAATTACAATTAGCTTTCAAGTGCCATGTGTTTGAGGTCATTTCAACAAATATAGAAATATGACCATTGGGAGATCACCAATTAATACCAAGTCATTTGAAGAGTTTGGAGATGATTCATTTGTTCATTTATGAATCTCAAGTTTTTTAAAGAGTGTTCTACATGAACATATCATTCCTAGTCAGTATAGTTCTTTATAGAGTTTTTGTTTTTAAGGAATCCTTGCCTGGGATGTTTCCTTAAGAACTTTAATAACTGTAACTGTATTCGATCATTGTTATGATCGAGGGATTTCGAGGATAGGAAGATAAATAATATGATCCATCAAATTAGGGTTTTATGGGGATATTAAGATAGAGATGATCATTGTATTGTGGGATTATGGGGATAGGAAGATAAATAAAATATGATCATCATATCGAGGGATTTCCTAGTAAGGAAATATAAACTTTACTATAAGTACAAAATAGGGGATACCTTTAGTCAAGGTTTTTTAATACCTTTCTATTAAGGTTAAAATATTTATATTTTTAATAATATCTTGTAATTCATTCTTACTTTTACATAGCCATTATATTACTTATTTCTTTACAAGTTTTCTATCTCATTACATGTAATAGAAATTTCTTCATCGTACCCAGATTTATATATTGTTTGTTCTATCATATTTACTTTCAATATGATAAACACTATGATTAAACAAATAAATCGTGATATTGATCTTTTTACTCTGATATAGTCAAATGTATTGTGATTATGGTTCTATAACTTTGTTAATCAAACTAATTCTATGTTTGATAAACTTATTTAAGAGGATTTGGGTTTTTCCTAGTTTAAACTTATTAAACTAATTTTTTAAACTAAAATACACCTCCAATATTATAATTTTACCCATCTAAGATAACTTTTCAATAAAAAAATTTAAAGGTTTATATTCTAATTTCATTGTTATCTTTGTGTCCTTAAAGTCAAATTAAATGAATAGTGTCAAAAATGACATTAATGACATTTTATAATAAGTAATATATTATTAAAAGGTTTAAAATTCATTGAAATACTATATTTTACCAAGTGAATGTGATATGGTTTAAAATATCAATCATTCTCCATTTATGTGTCACTCTACCTTTTATAGTTATTTTCTTGACCCCTAAAGAGTATAAAATTGTATTATCATAGTAATCATCAAAATGGTTTATGGGGGTTAAAACTAAAATTTGAGGGTAAAAACATAACTAAAACTTATCCAAATTTTATTTTATGACATTATTTTTAATCATACTCATATTATATTTTAATTATGTTAATTTTGGTCATTTTACCAAGAAAAATAATTTATATTAATTTAATAATTTAAGTAATTACAAGAGTGCCCCTCCCCTCACTTATAAAAGGGAACTCCTTATCTCTTTTATTTACACTAATTTGAGCCATATTAATAAAAAAAACATAAATATTATCTTATAAAATTTATTATACATTAATTATAGGTTTTGTTTATAGCATCCCGTCTTTTTATAACATAACTTTCATTTCATTACACGGAACTGAGGATCGTTAAGGTTTAGTGTCTTGGAAACCAGGAACACAATACATGAAAAGAACATAAAACATTCTTCTTAAACACTTTAAAGGCTTCTCCTTTAGTTCATCCTAGGTTCATTACTACATCTCATAACCTGGGGACATACATCAAAAGAAATTGTGAGCAGAAGGCCCAGTAAGGGAAACAAGAGAAACATTTTACATGTGAACTTGAGATACTTCAATAAGGACATGAAAAGAACTTTAAGGCATAAGAAATAAATCATGAGATACATCATAATAAAAATAAAATTTTTCATAATTTGAAGATGTGGCTACAACATTTAATATTGACAATCGTTTCGTTTCACCAAGGTCCATCCCCAAGGTGTCGTTAAAAATTACCAAGGTTATTCACCAAGGCGTTGTTAAAATGGTCATCTCTAGAGATTAAATCTGTACCCAATGAATTGGAGCGCTATCAGGGCGCACCCTTAAATTTGACTTTATTATCATGTGATACACATATATCATCATCATTAATTTCATAAACAACCCATATATCACAAAAAAAATGGGTTTCATTTTATAATCATAACGTTTTAAAAACTGCTTTAAAGACATGATTTTTATGTCACTTTAAACCCACGGAAAGGGAAAGAGGGTTTCATGTATGTAAATCCCAGAATTTAAAATAGAACATTTTGATATATGTGTGAATACCCCTGTATAAATAAGAGCTTTGAGAATTCACATTATAACATAAAATAATTTTGAGAAAAGAGAGAGGTACTTTGAGACGAAAATTCTGCAGCATAACGGCTATATTTCGGGGTTTTAGAAAATTTTGAAAAGAGAGGGGACATGGGTCGAACAATAATAATTGACCCATAAAACAGTATAGGGACAGAATAAGAAGGATATATGGATATTTTGATGAAATTTCAAGGACATACCATTTGAAATGAAAAACATGGAAGGAAGACAAAAATTGGATTTCTCTTATGAAAATTCGGCAGCCTAACGGCGTCACTTAAAACTTCAAAATACTGAATTGAAGAGATCAAATGGGGTCTCTCATCATTAGATAATAAAAGATCAGTATGATAAATATATAGATCATACCCCAACATAATAAAAAGTAACTTGAAAGACTTGACATGAAAGTAGAACTTTGAAAAGAATGAGGAGGGTGAAAGAATCCCTTAAAAATTCGGCAGCCTAACGGCGCCACTTAAAACTTCATAAAAAGAAATGATGAGAGTAATAGGGGGTATCTCATCATATGAACATAAAATGGACAGTATAATGAATATAAAATAACATCCTCCAACATAAGAACATGGAGTATAAAAGAATTGACATAAAAGAGATCACTTGAAAAGAAAGAGAGGAGTCGGATCCCTTACCTTAAAACGTGACTCTTGAAACTCAAAGTTTTGGACCTTGAGGGCTTGGGGCACCTTGGGAGGACTCCTTGGGAGGTAAGGAGACCCTAACTTCGTTGTGGGAGAGTTGGGAGTGAAAACTAAAGGAGGAAAGGGTGGGTATTTATAGGGAAAGTGAGGGGACAAGGCATTAATGGCCAAGGGACACCTCATTAGTGGTTTTGGCAAAACCATGGGCTTGCCCATGGTATTTGCCCATGGTATTGGCCACTTGGGACACCTCATACCTTATCTTGCTATTCATAAATCGACTATATTGATTTCATACTTAATACATCATTTAATGATGTCATTAAACACCCGTAACTTAAAAACTATACTTTCACTATTCATCGAAAATTCAACTTTCTCAGAATAATCCCAAAATTTCACCTTAACCAAATATCAATGCTTTGATTTCAAAAATGAAATCCATTTTATAAAAATAATTTTCTAAATATTTTTAATTAAATTTTTAATTAAAAACACTATTCACCGAAAATTCATTTTTTCAGAAAAATCCCCAAAAATTACCTTAACATAATATCGATGCTCTGAGTTCAAAAATAAAGTCCTTTTTATAAAAATAATTTTCTAATTATTTTTAATTAAATTTTTAATTAAAAAAAACATTATTCATCCGAAAAACTAATACTTGACTAATAATTTATGAAACTGTTATTTACCTATTTTATTGAATCACATTAGTTAATCTAGGTGTCTAAATTATATTAAAACTTTCTTTGAGTGAAATTACTAATCCATTTGGTCACATTACTAATCCTAAGAGTAAAATCACTATTCATAATTTACTATTCATCAAAAATTAAGTTGATCTTATTAGACTCCAAATTCCTTACTGAACACTTTTGTAGAAGACCATTTTTTGAAAATCATTACACATCATTAATTATTTAAGGTTTAAATAAATGTTTTAAAATATCCCTTTTTCAAAAATTCATCAATAAAATATATCCTAAAATTATCCGGACAAAAGAAAATCCACAAACATCACTAAAGGAAGAGATCTCAATTTATTCACCCGAAAGGATTACACAAGGAAGCTAGGGTCTTGTCACATAGCCCCTTATAACACCGGCATAAGACCTAAGTGTAAGGTGTGTTATGGTGAGAGAATCTGAGGGAGGCTCAGATAACATTTCCCTAGTAGTAATCTCTACTAACTTGAACTTCTCCCGTAGGCGTTTCCGTTCAAGCTTGACACGCTGGAGTTCGGCTTGGGCTTGGTACAAAGCGAAGCCCACAGATGCTACCTCCTTCCCAAGCTCTGATAAGTGGGATTCATAAGGGTTGAGTCTACTGGATGAAGCCATCACCTCCTCTTTCTGCATTAACCATTAACATCTTATTAAATCATTAAGAGCAAGTTAATATACTACTCAAAAATATTGGGTCGTTACATTCTTCCCCCCTTAAGAAATTTCATCCCCGAAATTTATACTTGAGGCCTAGTCGAAAAGGTGAGGGTACTTTTGCTTCATTGTTTCCTTAGGCTCCCAAGTCGCGTCTTCATATTTATGATTCCTCCACAACACTTTCACAAGGTGGGTAGTCTTGTTTCGTAGGACCTTGTCTCTACGGTCCAAGATCTCCACTGGATGCTCCTCATAAGAGAGGTCATGTTCCAGTTGTACCACCTCTAGGTTCAGTACATGCAAAGGGTCGGGTATGTACTTCCTCAAGAGAGATACATGGAAGACATCATGAACTTGAGCTAGGTTTAGTGGAAGTGCTAGATGATAGGCCACTGCTCCTATGCGATCAAGGATTTCATAGGGGCCAATGTACCTAGGGCTGAGCTTCCCTTTCTTCCCAAACCGCATGACTCTCTTCCATGGAGAAATTCGAAGGAAGACTTTGTCGCCAACACCAAACTCCATGTCCCTTTGATGATTGTCAGCATAGCTCTTCTTCCGACTTTGAGCATCCTTTATGTGTTTTTGGATGGCATGAACCTGTTCTGTCATCTCTTGCACAAGATCAGGCCCAAGAAGCTTTCTCTCACCAGTTTCATCCCAACAAGTGGGAGTTCTACATCGCTTTCCATACAGAGCTTCATAGGGTGCCATCTGAATACTCTAATGGAAGCTGTTGTTATAGGAGAACTCCACTAATGGGAGGTGTTGATCCCATCCACCTTTAAATTCCATTGAGCATAATCTCAGCATGTCTTCGAGTGTCTTAATAGTCCTTTCAGATTGGCCATCAGTTTGAGGATGATAGGCCGTACTAAAATTTAATTCAGTATTCAGAGCATGTTGAAGACTTCTCCAGAATTTTGATGTGAATCTTGGGTCACAATCAGACACTATGGATAGTGGTACCCCATGCAGCCTTACCACTTCCTTCATATATATCTTGGAAAGCTAATCCAGAGAGAAATCTTCCCGAATAGAGATAAAATGGGTTGTCTTGGTGAGACGGTCCACAATAACCCATATCACATTGTTTCCTTTGGATGTTTTCGGGAGACCAGTTACAAAGTCCATAGTGATATTATCCCACTTCCATACTGGTATGGGTAGCGGTTGTAATACCCCCTTAGGAAGTTGTCGTTTTGGCTTTACTTGCTGACACACCAGGCACCTTGTAGTGTAATCAGCAATCTCCCTCTTCATGTTATCCCACCAATAATGATCACGAAGGTCTCTATACATCTTAGTGCTTCCCGGGTGTATAGAGAATGTAGAGTTATGAGCTTCATCCATCAGTTCTTTCTTTATCTCCGGAATAGATGGAACACATAGTCTTGTACGAAATTTCAATACACCTTCTTGATCAATATTGAAATCAGGGAACTTCTCATCCTTTATAGCCTCAAACTTCTCCTGCAGCAAAGGATCTTCTTTTTGAGCCTTCTTGATCTTCTCTAGTAATGAAGGTTGAGAAATCATTTGGAATAGGGTTGATGATGTCCCTTTCCTTATAATTCCCATGTCCAGTTTTACTAGATCTTTAATCAATGGATCTCCTAGGATCCTTATTGTTGCCAGAACAACAGGATCTTTCCTTCTTAACGCATCTGCGACTTTATTTGCTCTTCTAGGGTGATAATGAATTGAACAATCATAGTCTTTAATAAGCTCCAACCATCTCCTTTGTCTCATGTTCAATTCTTTCTGTGTGAAAATATACTTTAGGCTTTGGTGGTCAGTGTATATATCACATTTATCCCCATAAAGATAGTGCCTCCATATCTTTAGAGCAAAAACAACTGACGCCAGCTCTAGATCATGCGTAGGATAATTCTGCTCATGAATCTTCAACTGTCGAGATGCATAAGCAATTACCTTGTCATTTTGAATGAGGATGCACCCAAGCCCTTTCAGAGATGCATCGCTAAAAATAACGAATCCTTCTCTGATAGAGGGTAGTGTTAACACAGGTGCAGTAACCAATCTCTTCTTCAGCTCTTGGAAACTTTCCTCACATTCCTTTATCCAGATGAACTTAACCCCTTTTCGAGTCAACTTGGTTAGTGGATTAGAAAGCCGTGAAAAGTTTTTCACAAACCTCCTATAATATCCTGCTAAACCAAGGAAACTATGAATCTCAGTTACTGTTGTGGGTTGAGGCAACTCCTCCACAACCATTGTCTTTGCAGGGTCAACTGAGATTCCTTCATTGTTTATGATGTGCCCCAAGAAAGCCACTTGTTGTAACCAAAACTCACACTTGCTGAACTTCCCAAAGAGTCTCTCCTTCTGTAGAGTTTTCAATATAACCCTTAGATGATCTTCATGCTCCTCACGAATTTTTGAATATATCAAAATATCATCAATAAAAACTACCACAAAGTTATCAAGGTAGTCCTTAAAGACTCTATTCATCAAATCCATGAAAATAGCAGGACCATTAGTCAAGCTGAAGGGCATAACAATAAACTCATAATGCCCATATCTTGATCGGAAGGCAGTCTTTGGAATATCTTCCTTCTTCACCCTTAGTTGATGATAACCAGATCTATCACAAACCAACCCGGGTCGACCCTAAACCGGTCACCCGAGCTGATCCGCGGCAAGTCCCGAGGGGCGTTCCTGATCCCCCCGGGATGGAAACTAGTGCCGGGCATCAAAACAAACCAGTTGGGAACGGTTTGGCCCATGAAAAAGATAAGCAAACATAAACTGAACAAGCATATAAATAAAATAAAACAAACTGAACGACGTGGCAGCAGAAAAGGGAATAAATAAAGAAACGCGACACACCTCAGGTGACCTCGTGGATCACCACGGTACGACAACCACTCACTTCCAAAAGCGATCCAAGACTGAAACCTGCAACTGAAAAGTAAAGTAGGCATGAGCACCGAGATGCTCAGTAGGAAAGCCAAAAACAACCACGTCCTATGCCTCCGCCTTTATTAAGAAATCCACAATGCCAGTTTGGAAATAAGATATAATAAAATAGTGTTTCTCCTTTTCAAATTTAAGTAACGAGTTTGCATTTTTGGGTAAAGCCTTTTACTTCCACTACATTTTCAAAATAGGTTTCAAGCATGCATTTAACATTTCAAAATTAAAAGAAACTAGTTTGGATTAAAATATGGTTTTCACAAACAAGGCATCAAGTATGAAACAACTGAAAAGAAAGTTACATCGTTAGCAGCATGACAGAGATGAGCACCATGGGTAATCCCTAGAGGTAGCTAAAACAAGTGGGAAACTAAAGACCTCGTACCTCAGTGAAACGTGGCTTAGAAGGCCACGACCCTCAGAAAACGTGGCTTAGAAGGCCACGACCCTCAGAAAACGTGGCTTAGAAGGCCACGACCCTCAGAAATTCATATGTTTAGTTAGTGTTGTTGCGTCAATCCTGCTAGACAAACCGGGACGAACCCCTGCCGTGTCATCTAGAGTACTAGTCCTAGTCACCCACTTAGATACCCGGGTTTACCATTGTGCTCAATTCCAAAAAGGTGGTGAGCTTTTATCAAAAGGAAAGAAATGAACGTCACACTTTCTTTATCCGAAAAACTCTCTAAACCTCTCACCACCATTCTCCCTCCTTAAGCGCATTCCCCTCTTTCACATCACATAAAGAATAAGCTCCAAAATTAGGCACATATTCGTACACTCAACATACAAGTCAGTTTCTAAAACCAAGGGGTTTGCCTTAGGAGGGGTTTTTTCCAATTTTACAAACCATTTCAAAAGGGCCAAACAGGCTTTATGGTTTCAAAAATAATAGTTTTCATTTTTAAACACATAATCATCTAAACTCTTTGCAAAACCTTTTAAAAATCTCAATTTAACAATCTACATGTTACATAAAAAAAACAAGTTTGAACTCTTTCTTAAAATGATGCAATTAATTTATGAAAGTCCAAATGGAATTTGTAATACATTACATTTTTTCAAAACAAATGCATAACCATTATTAGCGAATGCACCCAGATTTCATAACCTGTAAGTATAACATATATATACATATAACATATTTTTAAAGAAAGCAAGCAATTATGAAATTCAAACTAAAGGCATAGGCATAGGAAACCTACCTCAAACATGTCGCTATTTGCCGATGGCCACTCGGACCGACACTTGGCGCGCACACGCACATGCATTTATACACATATATATATATACACCCCTAGCTGCATTGCACATATTCCTTGCGTCATGAGGGAATATGTACAATGAGGGCATATATATATATATGCCTTACCCTATGCATGTACCTGTAGGCGTTCCGGACACCCGCAACTTGAAACCATCGTAGCGAGGTCCAAAGCACTACAAAAATAATTTAATAAGACAAATAAACACATAAGCAATCTATAAAACATTTCAGAAAAACACATCACACTAACGCACCCAGATAAAACAAGATACGATGTACCAAAAGAACCATCATTTACACACATGGATACCCTTTTGAGACAATACACACACCAAAATAACTCCAAAACACAATTTGCACCTCCTTTACAACTTAACAAATCATTAAAACATTTTATGAAATAATTATAAATAACAATATGAGACTTTTTAATCAAGAACGCACCCAAAGCCAACTTCAACGACCAAGCTCATTTTGAAACCATACCAAAACACTAACTGCAGTCTTTCCACACTTTCATAAACCAACAATACATTTTATAAAATAGTGATAAGAAGCTTGACATGGGTTTTTCAAATAAAATACATTATATCTCATATTAAGCTACCACTTCAAAATCAAATGTAAAATAAATTGTCTTAAAACTATTTTTTTGCACCACATAGACAATTAAATAAATTAACGAAAAACATACTAAAACATTTTCAAGGTGTGTTTGAATGTTTTACCACAAAAATACACTAAAATAATTTTTTTTGAAATCCAATGCACACGACTCCCTATAAAAATACACTCTGCACCACCTTCACATATTAATAATCTAACTGAAACATTTATTAAATCACTAACAGTAGATTAAATGTTAGTTTTTAGCAAGAACACACTTATAACATATAAAAATGCTACCAAACAATTAATACACATATCAAACTTCAATGAAAACTAAATTCGCACCACCCAAAATAATTAAAGAACAAGCTAAATAAATCAATCCAAACAAAACCTTCATCAAATAGCATTAATAGATGAAATCGCTTACCATTGGTGTCGAAAGCCCCAAATTTTGAAACGAAACACCAATCGCGCACCAGACGCATCGCAAACAACACCAATACAGAATGAAACACAACCGAAGTGCTCCGACAAGGGGTTCCAAAAGCTGGACTGATGAGATGGGGAATGCCGGAAGAGGGGGTTGTGTGCGGCGGCTACTAGCCGGGGGAGAGAACAGTGGGTCGAGAGGGGGTCGGGAGGCCAGATGGGCGAAGGGAGGCCAACGGCCGGGATCGATGGAGGTCGGGAGGCGACACAAGGGGCGATCGGCCGAACTGGAGGAGGGGGATTCCGGCGGTCTCGTCTGAGTGGTGTGCGCCGGAGCTGGGAGGAATCAGGTAGTGGCGACGGGTTGGAGAGGAGTGGTAGCGCGAAGGGAGGTGTGCCGGAGGTGGTTCGCTGAAGGCAGGCCGCGGGAGGAAGGGGGGATGAAGGAGGTTTCGCCGGAGAGGGAGGGTGCGGCGAGCAGGCCGGACGGGAGGGAGGTGGCGCGAGCAGGCCGGACGGGAGGGAGGCTGCGCGAGCAGGCCGGACGGGAGGGAGGCGGCACGAGGGAGGCCGGCAATCCGATGGGGAGAAGGGGGGTTCCGCGTAGGGTTTCTGCGCGACGGGGGGAAAGGGAAGAGGGAAGAAGGGTAGCGCGAGAAGAAAAAAAAAGGGGGAAGGGGGCTGTGCGTGACACACAGGAAAGCAGGGAGGAAAAAAAACAAGAAAAGAAAAGAATAAAAAAAATAAGATAAGAAATAAATAAAAATAAATAAAATAAAATAAAACAAATAAAACTTTAATAATTAACCATAATAAAGATTTTAATAAACCCCAATAATAATAATAATAATAATAATAATAACTTCATAATAATTATTATAAACTAAACCGTAATATTATTAATAATAATAATTAGAAGAAAAATTATAATGAACTTGTTAATAATTATATCTATTAACCATACTAATAATAACATTAATCGACATTATTATAATATTGATCCAACTCATGAAAACGCATTTTATCTATTCGCCTTGTACAAGAGGCACGCCGCGCGGTGACCCGAGCAAAGCCGCGCGGCTTTGAACTTGCCATGCTCATGCACCGGATGCTGTCAAGGGCAAAGCATTCGTTCATCAATCAAAATACAAAAATTTCAAACAGGCTTGGTCGCAGCTCGGTAGAAATTTTCAAAATCTGATAAAATAATAAGATAATATTATCTTAAAAGTTCGGGTGTGACAATTCTCCCCACCACAAAAACTTTCTGCCCCCAGAAAGTCGCCCAGTCGAGCGAGGAATCAAACTCGAGTTTGAAACTAAACGTGGCCAACAAGATCACAACTCGGCGTGACTTTTCACTCTATCAGTCACACCCGACCAACTCTGAGGGGAACTGAAAAGAAAAGAATCATCAGGAAAAGAGGAGGGTTCTCCCTACCACAAGAACCCGACTAGCACAACCGACATTGAGGCTCTTAGCATGACCCAACTCTGGAACTTCTAACTTGATCCAAGAGGGAACCTCCACACAGACCAAACCTCGAAAAAGGCACGACAAGATTCATGGTGGGTCTTCCCACCATTTAAGGACTGACCAGCTTTAACCAGTGATCACAGACCAGTAGGAGAAACCCAGCACAACCGACCCATGAACTCTCCGCATAAACTAGACCCCCCACCACATGGGGTCATCGCCGAAAGACCCCAAACTGCGTAGCGGACCAACCCCTATTCATTATTTCCCAAGACGCAAGTGTCTCCAAAACGAGAACATCCTAAAACAAGAACGGGTCACCGAAGGAGCTAGCCACATGAGAGAGATAATCATCTTGAGACTCACAGCCATAAAGAGACAACTCCAAAGCTCATATTTGAGGAGGCGCAACCACTAAAATTACAAGAAAATGATACCACCACGCCTCCTTACTGCGAAAGTGGGGTATTCAAGGAACAAAGACCACAACGAGGCAACAAGGCCTCTACGCCACTTACAGCAGGACAGAACCTTCAAAGACGGGAGAGCTACAACAAGGAAATTCACACCGTCCCCATTTCAGCATTGGAGACAAAAAATTAAACCAAGGTTCCCCACACCCAATGATTCCTGACTGTGTGAAAGGCTTCGCTCCGAGACCTGTGGTTGGAGCTCTGATGTCTTGAAGCATCTACTGCCCCGCAGTCAGGAGCTGACATTCTCCTGTCGAGACTCCTCCTGACGAAGCCGCTAGCAGAACCTCTCTAAGTTTCCCAAACAGCCACACCGACAGCAAGTCTTTAATGTATGATGATGACAAGGCGGCTTAAAGTACCCAAACCGGCCACACAAGAAGCGAACAAGAGAGTGGCCCGACTAATAGAAGATGGAATTGACGAGAAAGCTTGTCTGAGATGGGTTCCTCCGGCTCGCTCTCACAAAATGGGGAACCATCCCAAACACCAAAGGGAACCGGTCCTTGAACAATAGACGAAGACCCCACACAAGAGAAACTTTAACTGATTCTGCAACGTTATCTTTGGAGAAAAGGGAACCAACTTCTTGAGATGCCCAACGTAGGCCTTCACTATTCGTTGTCCTTGCTGGACACTCACGAGTTCTGCCACTTTCCTTGCCTTCACTTCCTTGGGTATAAACCATCTGACGAGCGTCGCCTTAAACACCTTCCAAGATGAACCATCATGCAACGACGCTGGGATTATTTCCTCCACCAATCCCAAGTTGCACCTTCAAACGGACCTGAACCAACACGAACTCTCTTAGCTTTGGAAGTTTCCAATAACCTGAAAACACCAACGGTTTCACCAAGCCAGTCCGCTACCATTGATAGATCATGATCACCACGGAATATGAACAACAACCGGAAAGAATTCAATTCCACCACCCCGCTAAGAGTCTAGGTAGAACCAACAACTAGAAGAGACTCACTAGAAACTTCTGGGACTTTTCTAGGCAGCATATTCAAAACAAGAGGCACGAATCCGAATCAAAAGTTATCATAAATAAAAATTCCACACCGCAATCACAAACGAAAGCTCAAACTCAAATCACTATTTCAACCACAATTCAATATGTCAAAACCAAGAACCCACGAAAAAGAATACTTAACGTGAAAAGAGAACGCTAAACAATTCCTCGCTCACTTTTCTAAATGTTTGAAAAACCCCTTTTGAAAACCATTTTTCAGCAAACAAAACAACTTAGATATCCACCATTGATTTCCCATGAAGTCTCACACATACATATCCATGTGCTAGCTCAAGCATCCATCCACTCACATCACCAATTCCTCCACTTTCCACATGCGCACCTCAATGTATGTGATCACTCATAGGAATACCAAGGGTCAATTCAAGACACTTCTCATTTTCAAAACAGATCATTCAGCATAAAGCACAAATTCCCAACCAATTTGAAAAAAAATAACTTATCATTAAAGCAATACATTTCAAATTTCCAAAAAAATTTCCAATTCACATTCCAAAAAGTGTAACTGAGATTCCAAAACAACTTCCAAAACACCTCCCATTTTGCATTTTGAAACCACATATTTGTTAAAAGGAAACAATTTCCATTTCAAAACCACTTTTCCACTCTAACACCACATTCCCATTTGAAACCACCTTCACAAAAATCCATTTTCATTTTTGAGATGCACTCACACCAACCAAAATGAAGGTCAAACACAACTGACATAAAAACATCCAAAAATAAGGGACTAGTGGTTGCACCAACCGAGTAACATGGCTTAGCAGGCCATGCTCCAAGCGAGCATCAACCACAGGAAGCATCTTGAACTGTGCACTCGGGCCGTACATGGGTCGCTACTCCATGCAGGCTCGTCGCGTAACACCGGATCACTTCCCTTGTCATCCCTCATCCACACCGACCAATCCAAAGAAGAAAATTCAAATCCTGGACTACCCCTGGAAACTCGAGTCTCAGGACGGGCGAGGGTTCATGACGTCCTTCCTGCACCTACCTCTCGAGTCCCGACACACTTAATCACCAAGCTACTTGACACCCCAAATAACAAGGGCACCTTTGATACCATTTTGTCACGAACCAACCCGGGTTGACCCTAAACCGGTCACCCGAGCTGATCCGCGGCAAGTCCCGAGGGGCGTTCCCGATCCCCCCGGGATGGCAACTAGTGCCGGGCATCAAAACAAACCAGTTGGGAACGGTTTGGCCCATGAAAAAGATAAGAAAACATAAACTGAACAAGCATATAAATAAAAGAAAACAAACTGAACGACGTGGCAGCAGAAAAGGGAATAAATAAAGAAACGCGACATACCTCAGGTGACCTCGTGGATCACCACGGTACGACAAACACTCACTTCCAAAAGCGATCCAAGACTGAAACCTGCAACTGAAAAGTAAAGTAGGTGTGAGCACCGAGATGCTCAGTAGGAAATCCAAAAACAACCACGTCCTATGCCTCCGCCTTTATTAAGAAATCCACAATGCCAGTTTGGAAATAAGATATAATAAAATAGTGTTTCTCCTTTTCAAATTTAAGTAACGAGTTTGCATTTTTGGGTAAAGCCTTTTACTTCCACTACATTTTCAAAATAGGTTTCAAGCATGCATTTAACATTTCAAAATGAAAAGAAACTAGTTTGGATTAAAATATGGTTTTCACAAACAAGGCATCAAGTATGAAACAACTGAAAAGAAAGTTACATCATTAGCAGCATGACAGAGATGAGCACCATGGGTAATCCCTAGAGGTAGCTAAAACAAGTGGGAAACTAAAGACCTCGTACCTCAGTGAAACGTGGCTTAGAAGGCCACGACCCTCAGAAAACATGGCTTAGAAGGCCACGACCCTCAGAAAACGTGGCTTAGAAGGCCACGACCCTCAGAAATTCATATGTTTAGTTAGTGTTGTTGCGTCAATCCTGCTAGAAAAACCGGGACGAACCCCTACCGTGTCATCTAGCGTACTAGTACTGGTCACCCACTTAGATACCCGGGTTTACCATTGTGCTCAATTCCAAAAAGGTGGTGAGCTTTTATCAAAAGGAAAGAAATGAACGTCACACTTTCTTTATCCGAAAAACTCGCTAAACCTCTCACCACCGTTCTCCCTCTTTAAGCGCATTCCCCTCTTTCACATCACATAAAGAATAAGCTCCAAAATTAGGCACATATTCTTACACTCAACATACAAGTCAGTTTCTAAAACCAAGGGGTTTTCCTTAGCAGGGGTTTTTTCCAATTTTACAAACCATTTCAAAAGGGCCAAACAGGCTTTATGGTTTCAAAAATAATAGTTTTCATTTTTAAACACATAATCATCTAAACTCTTTGCAAAACCTTTTAAAAATCTCAATTTAACAATCTACATGTTACATAAAAAAAACAAGTTTGAACTCTTTCTTAAAATGATGCAATTAATTTATGAAGGTCCAAATGGCATTTGTAATACATTACATTTTTCCAAAACAAATGCATAACCATTATTAGCGAATGCACCCAGATTTCATAACCTGTAAGTATAACATATATATACATATAACATATTTTTAAAGAAAGCAAGCAATTATGAAATTCAAACTAAAGGCATAGGCATAGGAAACCTACCTCAAACATGTCGCTATTTGCCGATGGCCACTCGGACCGACACTTGGCGCGCACACGCACATGCATTTATACATGTATATATATATATACACCCCTAGCTGCATTTCACATATTCCTTGCGCCATGAGGGAATATGTACAATGAGGGCATATATATATATATATGCCTTACCCTATGCATGTACCTGTAGGCGTTCCGGACACCCGCAACTTGAAACCATCGTAGCGAGGTCCAACGCACTACAAAAATAATTTAATAAGACAAATAAACACATAAGAAATCTATAAAAAATTTCAGAAAAACACATCACACTAACGCACCCAGATAAAACAAGATACGATGTACCAAAAGAACCATCATTTACACACATGGATACCCTTTTGAGACAATACACACACCAAAATAACTCCAAAACACAATCTGCACCTCCTTTACAACTTAACAAATCATTAAAACATTTTATGAAATAATTATAAATAACAATATGAGACTTTTTAATCAAGAACGCACCCAAAGCCAACTTCAACGACCAAGCGCATTTTGAAACCATACCAAAACACTAACTGCAGTCTTTTCACACTTTCATAAACCAACAATACATTTTATAAAATAGTGATAAGAAGCTTGACATGGGTTTTTCAAATAAAATACATCATATCTCATATTAAGCTACCACTTCAAAATCAAATGTAAAATAAATTGTCTTAAAACTATTTTTTTGCACCACATAGACAATTAAATAAATTAACGAAAAACATACTAAAACATTTTCAAGGTGTGTTTCAATGTTTAACCACAAAAATACACTAAAATAATTTTGTTTGAAATCCAACGCACACGACTCCCTATAAAAATACACTCTGCACCACCTGCACATATTAATAATCTAACTGAAACATTTATTAAATCACTAACAGTAGATTAAATGTTAGTTTTTATCAAGAACACACTTATAACATATAAACATGCTACCAAACAATTAATACACATATCAAACTTCAATGAAAACTAAATTCGCACCACCCAAAATAATTAAAGAACAAGCTAAATAAATCAATCCAAACAAAACCTTCATCAAATAGCATTAATAGATGAAATCGCTTACCATTGGTGTCGAAAGCCCCAAATTTTGAAACGAAACACCAATCGCGCACCAGACGCATCGCAAACAACACCAATACAGAATGAAACACAACCGAAGTGCTCCGACAAGGGGTTCCAAAAGCTGGACTGATGAGATGGGGAATGCCGGAAGAGGGGGCTGTGTGCGGCGGCTACTATCCGGGGGAGAGAACAGTGGGTCGAGAGGGGGTCGGGAGGCCAGATGGGCGGAGGGAGGCCGGCGGCCGGGATCGATGGAGGTCGGGAGGCGACACAAGGGGCGACCGGCCGAACGGGAGGAGGGGGATTCCGGCGGTCTCGTCTGAGTGGTGCGCGCCGGAGCTGGGAGGAATCAGGTAGTGGCGACGGGTTGGAGAGGAGGGGTAGCGCGAAGGGAGGTGTGCCGGAGGTGGTTCGCCAAAGGCAGGCCGCGGGAGGAAGGGGGGATGAAGGAGGTTTCGCCGGAGAGGGAGGGCGCGGTGAGCAGGCCGGACGGGAGGGAGGTGGCGCGAGCAGGTCGGACGGGAGGGAGGCTGCGCGAGCAGGCCGGACAGGAGGGAGGCGGCACGAGGGAGGCCGGCAATCCGACAGGGAGAAGGGGGGTCCCGCGTAGGGTTTCTGCGCGACGGGGGGAAAGGGAAGAGGGAAGAAGGGTAGCGCGAGAAGAAAAAAAAGGGGAAGGTGGCTGTGCGCGACACACAGGAAAGCAGGGAGGAAAAAAACAAGAAAAGAAAAGAATAAAAAAAATAAATAAGATAAGAAATAAATAAAAATAAATAAAATAAAATAAAACAAATAAAACTTTAATAATTAACCATAGTAAAGATTTTAATAAACCCCAATAATAATAATAATAATAATAATAACTTCATAATAATTATTATAAACTAAACCGTAATATTATTATTAATAATAATTAGAAGAAAAATTATAATGAACTTGTTAATAATTATATCTATTAACCATACTAATAATAACATTAATCGACATTATTATAATATTGATACAACTCATGAAAACGCATTTTATCTATTCTCCTTGTACAAGGGGCACGCCGCGTGGTGACCCGAGCAAAGCCGCGCGGCTTTGAACTTGCCATGCCCATGCACCGGATGCTGTCAAGGGCAAAGCATTCGTTCATCAATCAAAATAAGAAAATTTCAAACAGGATTGGTCGCATCTCGGTAGAAATTTTCAAAATCTGATAAAATAATAAGATAATATTATCTTAAAAGTTCGGGTGTGACAATTACAGTGGTACTCGTAACGCTTCCTGGTTGGCCTTTAAGCCTGTGGTCACGGGTTCGAGTTGCGGGGGAGGCGAATTAAATCCCCGTCAGGCAGGGGACAGTTCCTGCCACGTGTTATCTGGGCCTGTCTGAGGTGGGGGCCTGTTATCTGCCTGAGGGTGGGGGTCTGCTATCTGCCAGAGGGCTGGGCTCGGGCGTGGCCGAGTTTGGTTGGGCTTTAGGCCCGCCGGGTTCGTTACATAAAAAAGGCGCCTTTTTATGTAACGAACCCGGCGGGCCTAAAGCCCAACCAAACTCGGCCACGCCCGAGCCCAGCCCTCTGGCAGATAGCAGACCCCCACCCTCAGGCAGATAACAGGCCCCCACCTCAGACCGGCCTAGATAACACATGGCAGGAACTGTCCCCTGCCTGGAGGGGATTTAATTCGCCTCCCCCGCAACTCGAACCCGTGACCACAGGCTTAAAGGCCAACTGGGAAGCGTTTGGTACTCGTAACGCTTCCCGATTGGACTTTAAGCCTGTGGTCACGGGTTCGAGTTGCGGGGGAGGCGAATTAAATCCCCTCCAGGCAGGGGACAGTTCCTGCCACGTGTTATCTGGGCCGGTCTGAGGTGGGGGCCTGTTATCTGCCTGAGGGTGGGGGTCTGCTATCTGCCAGAGGGCTGGGCTCGGGCGTGGCCGAGTTTGGTTGGGCTTTAGGCCCGCCGGGTTCGTTACAAGATCGAAGGTCAATTTTAGAGAAGAATTGAGCCCCGCGAAGTTGTTCAAATAAATCATCAATTCTTGGAAGAGGATATCTGTTCTTCACTGTGATCCCATTCAGTTCTCTATAATCGATGCATAGCCGCATTGATCCATCCTTCTTCTTCACAAAGAGAACTGGTGCTCCCCAGGGAGACACACTCGGTCAGATAAACCCCTTCTCCAACAAGTCTTGGAGTTGTTTCTTTAACTCTTCTAGCTCCACATTTTCCATTCTATACGGATTCTTTGATATCGGTTGAGACCCAGGTACGAGTTCAATGGAGAACTCTACCTCTCTTTCTGGGGGAGGTCCAGGTTACTCCTCAGGAAATACATCCATGTATTCTTGAACAATCGGAACATCATCTATTTGTATGCTCCATTTTCCTTCTTCATCATCACCGATTAACTCCATAAAGAAAGCTATAGGAGGTGCTTCTAGATAGGGATCAGTTCGGGATATCTCTCCTTGGAAGATAATTGTAGGTCGTTCATTCAAGACTACTGAGATTTCTTTACTTCTTCATTTGATCTTGGCATTATACTTTGAGAGCCAGTCCATCCCTAGTATAATTTCGAATTCCATCATGGGAATGACTACTAGATTTGTGATAAGATTGTGATCACCAAAGTAAACACTAGAGTCTCTAAATACTGTTGATGCAAGGATAATACCACTTGGAGTCTTGACTGACAACTCTACCTCTAGAAGTTTAGGGATTGATTCTATATTCCTTGAAAACTTGGAGGAAATAAAGGAATGCGTAGAACCAGAATCAAATAAAGTACTTGCTAGTTTTGAGAGGATGACAAGAGTACCTGCTACCACATCGTTCGGGACTTCAACTTCAGCTGTTGTGATAGCGAAAGCATGACCTTGCTCCCTTGGCCTCTGCTGAGGTTGATGGTGATTCCCCTCCACCGCCCTCGGATTTGGACATTGGTTAGCAAAGTGTCCAAGCTGTCCGCACTTGAAGCATGTGACTTAGGGTAGGGCCAGAACCATCTTTCCTCTGTCGTTAGTGTTGGGAAGCTGAGGCTTCACCTCACTATGACAATTCCGAGCAATATGGCCTCCTCTTCCACACTTTTAGCACTTGCCACTTCTGTTCAAGCAGTTCCCCAGATGATTCTTCCCACATTTATTGCATGTGGTAAGTTTCATTTGCTTTCCACCTCATCCCTGATCAAAAGACTTCCCTAAACTGGGCTCCAACGATCTCTTCTTTTCATTTGGTTTATGAGACCACTGTGTCTCACCAAACTCCATCTCGACTTTCAAGCACTTCGAACTATTTCTTCATAGCTATCATAGTCCCTGTTGGCTAGATTCTTCGGCATATGAGGTTGTAGTCCACCAAAGAATCTATCAACCTTCCCATTAGGGTCCATGACAAATCTTGAGGTACAACGAGAAAGCCTTATGAGGTTCATCTCATAGCTTCCGACATATTCTTTCTCCTTCTGCTTCAGCTCGAGAAACTCTTTCTCCATTCTCATTCTCATGGAACGAGGGAAATACTTGTTAAGGAAAATTCCCCGAAATTCTTCCCACTCCATAGCTTCTATCTCTCCTCGTGGCTTCGTGTTTTTTATCAGTGACCACCACTGATCAGCTTCTCCCTCTAGGCGGTAAACAGCAAGGGTGGCTTTTTCTTGTTCCGAAAAATGAAGTACAAAAAAGATATTTTCAATGGAGCTTATCCATTGTTCCGCAACCAATGGGTCAGTAGATCCACTGAATGTTGGCGGTCGTTGACACATGAAGGACTCAACAGAGTGTTGTTCCCTTTGTGGTGAGGTCAGCCTCTCAGCTTGATTCAAGTTATTACTCATAACTTGAGTCAGTTGGTTCATCATTCGCATGAATGTTTCCATTCCGGCTTCCATCGGAGGGTCGTCAGCACATGGTGCATTGCGGTCACCATCGGCACGGTTCCTCCTATTGCCCGCCATTTTCTAAAAGAATAAAACCTTAGTAAGAAATTTATTTTATTTATGAATCTTTTAACTAAGACTTCATGTTTAGAAAATTACACTTTTCTATAATTCCTTCATAATGATTCATAAAAATCTTGTGATTAACCAAACATATCCCTCGGGAGTGTCGTAACCAAGAGTGCAGTAAGGCCCATTATTGTGCACCAGTTCCCGTTCGATTCTAGCTCAAAGCGGTGTTTTCGAGTTTTACCCCTATGTACATATGTGCCAGAGCTGCCTCTACCTGCTGTTATCCAGACAGGGATGTATTTGTTTGATAAACCACTTACTCAATACTTACCAAAATACCAGAAAGTTTTACTATATTTAAATTTTTCTATAGGGTTCTTCTTAAAGTTTTTATATCCTAATTTCCAAAAATAACTAAACCATCCTTTGATACCAACTATAGCATCCCGTCTTTTTATAACATAACTTTCATTTCATTACACGGAACTGAGGATCGTTAAGGTTTAGTGTCTTGGAAAAAAGGAACACAATACATGAAAAGAACATAAAACATTCTTCTTAAACATTTGAAAGGCTTCTCCTTTAGTTCATCCTAGGTTCATTACTGCATCTCATAACCTGGGGACATACATCAAAAGAAATGGTGAGCAGAAGGCCCAGTAAGGGAAACAAGAGAAACATTTTACATTTGAACTTGAGATACTTCAATAAGGACATGAAAAGAACTTTAAGGCATGAGAAATAAATCATGAGATACATCATAATAAAAATAACATTCTTCATAACTTGAAGATGTGGCTGAAACATTTATTATTGACAATCGTTTCGTTTCACCAAGGTCCATCCCCAAGGTGTCGTTAAAAATTACCAAGGTTATTCACCAAGGCGTCGTTAAAATGGTCATCTCTAGAGATTAAGTCTTTACCCAATGCATTGGAGTGCTATAGGGCGCACCCTTAAATTTGCCTTTATTATCATCTGAGCCACATATATAATCATCAATCATTTCATAAACAACCCATATAGCATAAAAGAAATGGGTTTCATTTCATAATCAAAATGTTTTAAAAACTGCTTTAAAGACATGATCTTTATGTCACTTTAAACCCACGGAAAGGGAAAGAGGGTTTCATGTATGTAAATCCCAGAATTTAAAATAGAACATTTTGATATATGTGTGAATACCCATGTATAAATAAGGGCTTTTAGTATTCACTTTATAACATAAAATAATTTTTAGAAAAGAGAGAGGTACTTTCAGATGAAAATTCTGCAGCATAACGGCTATATTTCGGGGTTTTAGAAAACTTTGAAAAGAGAGGGGACATGGGTCGAACAATAATAATTGAGCCATAAAATAGTAGAGGGACAGAATAATAAGGATATATGGATATGTTGATGCAATTTAAAGGACATACCATTTGAAATGAAAAACATGGAAGGAAGACAAAAATTAGATTTCTCTTATGAAAATTCGGCAGCCTAACGGCGTCACTTAAAACTTCAAAATACTGAATTGAAGAGATCAAATGGGGTATCTCATCATTAGATCATAAAAGATAAGTATGATAAATATATAGATCATACCCCAACATAATAAAAAGGAACTTGAAATACTTGACATGAAAGTAGAACTTTGAAAAGAATGAGGAGGGTGAAAGAATCCCTTAAAAATTCGGCAGCCTAACGACGCCACTTAAAACTTCATAAAAAAATGATGAGAGTAAGAGGGGGTCTATCATCATATGAAAATAAAATGTAAAGTATAATGAATATAAAATAACATCCTCCAACATAAGAACATGGAGTATAAAAGAATTGACATAAAAGAGATCACTTGAAAAGAAAGAGAGGAGTCGGATCCCTTACCTTAAAACGTGACTCTTGAAACTCAAAGTTTTGGACCTTGAGGGCTTGGGGGTACCTTGGGAGGACTCCTTGGGAGGTAAGGAGACTAGAACTTCGTTGGGGGAGATTTGGGAGTGAAAATTAAAGGAGGAAAGGGTGGGTATTTATAGGGAAAGTGAGGGGACAAGGCATTAATGGCCAAGGGACACCTCATTAGTGGTTTTGGCAAAACCATGGGCTTGCCCATGGTATTTTCCCCTGGTATTGGCCACTTGGGACACCTCATACCTTATCTTACTATTCATAAGTCGACCATATTGATTACATACTTAATACATCATTTAATGATATCATTAAACACCAGTAACTTAAAAACTATACTTTCACTATTCATCGAAAATTCAACTTTCTCAGAATAATCCCAAAATTTCACCTTAACCAAATATCAATGCTTTGATTTCAAAAATGAAATCCATTTTATAAAAATAATTTTCTAAATATTTTTAATTAAAAACACTATTCAACGAAAATTCATTTTTTCAGAAAAATCCCCAAAAATTACCTTAACATAATACCGATGCTCTGAGTTCAAAAATAAAGTCCTTTTTATAAAAATAATTTTCTAATTATTTTTAATTAAATTTTTAATTAAAAAAACACTATTCATCCTAAAAACTAATACTTGACTAATAATTTATGAAACCGTTATTTACCCATTTTATTGAATCACATTACTTAATCTAGGTGTCTAAATTATATTGAAACTTTCTTTGAGTGAAATTACTAATCCATTTGGTCACATTACTAATCCTAAGCGTAAAATCACTATTCGTAATTTACTATTCATAAAAAATTAAGTTGATCTTATTAGACTCCAAATTCTTTACTGAACACTTTTGTAGAAGACCATTTTTTGAAAATCATTACACATCATTAATTATTTAGGGTTTACATAAATGTTTTAAAATATCCCTTTTTCAAAAATTCATCAATAAAATATATCCTAAAATTATCCGGACAAAAGAAAATCCACAAACATCACTAAAGGAAGAGATCTCAATTTATTCACCCGAAAGGATTACACAAGGAAGCTAGGGTCTCGTCACATAGCCCCTTATAACACCGGCATAAGACCTAAGTGTAAGGTGTGCTATGGTGAGAGAATCTGAGGGAGGCTCAGATAATATTTCCCTAGTAGTAATCCCTACTAACTTGAACTTCTCCCATAGGCTTTTCCGTTCAAGCTTGACATGATGGAGTTCGGCTTGGGCTTGGTCCAAAGAGAATCCCACAAATGCTACCTCCTTCCCAAGCTCTGATAAGTGGGCTTCATAAGGGTCGAGTCTACTGGATGAAGACATCGCCTCCTCTTTCTTCATTAACCATTAAAATATTATTAAATCATTAAGAGTAAGTTAATATACTACTCAAAAATATTGGGTCGTTACATTGTTCTTCTTAAAATGCCATTATAAGGGTCTTTAAGAAGGTATCTAAAGGAGGCCTACTGAAGAAGGGGTAATCATCCTACCCTACCACTTTTAATTTATTTCTTCTTCTACCTCATCTAAATCTACGGTATTCATCATAAAATAATAATTAATAATACTAAATAAAATGAAATGTTATTTTTATTATTTAACATCCATTATTCACCATCTTTTCCATCAAATGGGAAGTGAAAATATCACTTGTGCATATGTGTGGACTACCAACTCCACATAGCGATAAAATTTATTTTCCATAACCTTATTTCATGGATGGTTAATTATAAGAATATAATTTTTATATATGATATTTATGAAAAAATTATTGTTTCTTAATTATAATATCAAATTCACCTTCTTACCTTACCTTCTGTTGGAAAATGATAACATCACTTTTGCGTACATGTGGACTACCACCTCAACGAAGCAATGTGATCCGTTTTTCATTTAAGATTTATATGAATGGTAATTAGAATATATTTAATGAATATATATGACATATATTATATAATAATTATTTTTTAATGGTGGATTATTAATTATCTTTTTTCATCCTTCAAAGAGTGAAAATAGCATTCATGCGTACGTACGCCCAACCATCTGCATGAACGGTGTAATTCGTTTTTATATCTTTACCTTTTATGGATGAAACTAAATATATATATATATATAATAAATATATATGATGTTTAAATAATTATTAAAATTTTGGATATTATGGAACTATAATTTATGTAAAATGACTAGAACTATCAGACCAAAATTATCATGAAAAATGAAGCAATTAACACCCAAAATAATGATAATAATAAAATATTGTTAACAAATGAGTTATAACATGTTATAAATTGATCATATGTGATATTATATATTGGTATATGGTATTGGTATTTAATAATAATAAATATTAATTTATTATACAATAGTTTAAAAGAACTTAAAATGAAAATGGAACTTGAGGTAAGATATTTCATCTCAATTTCCACTATATTGAGACATAATTGATATTACGCACCTATTTATTTTTATGTGGTGCATATAATAAAAATTTTTGTATTTAACGTGAATATATATTTATTCATTATTATTAGAGTTTCAATTCATTTTTACTCTTTCAAGGGGTTATAATTTGAAAGTTATCATACAGGTAAGAATTTATTTTACAATCTCACTTTTTGGGATTGCTTTTATTTTAATTTAAGTAATATAATAATCTATCCTTTATAAACTCCAAATATTCCTATTAATATTTAATGAGTTTCCATATTTTTTACAAAAAATACTCTTGTTTTCACTTGAATCAGGTGAGGTAATATTTAAAAGAAAATTTTATCTTATTTATTTTTTTGATCGAGTATATTTTTCTTCCGTGTCCATATTTTTCAAAATTGTTTTAAAAATGTTGTTATTATTTTCTCAAATAATTTATTAAAGAAGTTTTAAGTTATTTTTGAATTTTTAAAAGTTTTAAAAGGAATATTTCTATTATTTTCAAAAGTTTAATTTTTAAATTTATTTAAAAAATTAAAAAATAATTTTTCTTTTTAACCTATACAGTGTTAAAGGATTTTCCCACCACCATAACTGTTTTATGATATTTAGATTATTCTATAAGATTTCAATGGTTTTAAAAATAAAACTATTTTATGAAAAATTATCTAATTTTTTTGATTCATTTTCCTTTTATTCTCTAAATTATATTAATTTATTACAAAACCTATTTTTATGATGAATTTATGGTCATATTTTATATCTTATGAATTCTATGGTCATTAAGTTTCTATTAAAACATTCATTTTCTTATAATCATATTTCATTGGAAATTACATGTATATTAAATATCCATATTAGTTTTTATCATGTATATTCATATTTCATAAACCATGTACCATTTTCACATACAATGCTTTAGTATTATAGTTGTTTGATTGATTGGGGAAATATTAATACTATGTATCCTTTACTCAATATGGATATTTTTTTATAAATAATATTATTTGTTAATTTTAATTTATCATTCAATATATGAGGAATTAATTGGACATGTAGTGATGTTTGGGGCCCAAAATTATATATCCCCTCGATGCATTGACAAGTACCATGAGGAAAACAAGTTGGATAGCCTTATTTGAAAAGTATGTGTTTGGTAATTTGGTGAGATCAGGGTTACTTAGACTAAGAAATGGCCCCATTTTTTCATAGTAAATCATGATTACTCCCTCAATTCTATGAACTATATTATGTTTATAAATTAAATTCTTGATCTAAACAATTTCTTTCCCAACATCTAATTTAGTGATGTACTATGCCTATAATTTTTATTCCACCATGGTAGCTTGTTTTGAACTCTTCTAATTGATATCCCCATTGTTTAGGAAAGACAAAAAACCATATTTAGATTTCATATCATCTCTTTAATATTGAAAACTATTATCTAGGATA
The DNA here is from genome assembly GCA_963277665.1 of Viscum album. Lineage (NCBI taxonomy): Eukaryota > Viridiplantae > Streptophyta > Magnoliopsida > Santalales > Viscaceae > Viscum > Viscum album. The sequence goes on from OY728141.1 coordinate 742,218,755, forward strand.
CCATTTATGAAAAAAATTATCTTCTCTTAAAAATACCAAGAACGTATCTATATCTATTCTCAATAACTTAAGGATGATCTTCGTAGAAAAACAGCAACTCTCTCCAGGATTTTATTGGTATCTAATTGTAATTATTAGAGCATATGTGAAATCTGGTTGAGTAAAAACATGTCATACATGTTATATCCTATGGATAATTCATAAGTAATTCAATTAAACCTTTATAACTCCTTAGAAGGATCTTAAATCTTCTTAATATTAAAACCATGCAACACTAATGACTTATTTTTAGAGTTATCCATGCTAAAACTATTTAGAACATTACTAATGTAAATTACTTGACTAAGTCCAAGAAAACTCTTAGATATATCTATATAGTTCTTCATACGCATTATGTAGGTTTCTTAACCCACATATTTATAAGATAATCATTCACCCAACCATGTCTTCATAGAGTGAAGAGTTAGGATTTCATTTCAAATAAGTAGTATTTCATCCACATACAATATAAAAAACATTGATGCACTCCCACTAATCCACTTATATAAACAAGAATAATTCATGTTTTTAATAAAACTAAAATATTTTATTGTATCATAAAACTATATATTCTAACTCCAATAATATTACGTCAATCCAAAAATGGATCATTTTAACTTTAATACCATATAAACTCATTTGGAACTTCAAAACCTTTAGGTTGTACCATATACAATACTCAAATAAATTTCCATTAAGTAAATCTATTTTTACATCCATTTGATATATCTCATAATAAAAATGATCCACTTTTCCAACAAATATTACAATGGTCTTTATCATCACAATTGGTGAAAATGTTTCTTCATAGTAAATACCATGAATTTTCTTGGAAAGTTTTCCAACTAGGCATGCTTTATCAGTACACAATATACCATCCATGTCATTTTTCTTGTAGAAAACCCACTTTCAACCCATGGTTATCAACCCTTAAGTTCCATACACGAATTTCAAAACATAGTTAGTATACATGGAGTCCATTTTAGATTTTGTGGATTTTAACCATTCATTAGAATCAAAACTCTCAACTGACTCATAGTAGGTAGTAGTTTTATCATTTATAAACATTAATTCATCATAATTTTTTATGAGAAATGTTTATACATTGGGTTCCTTATTAATCCTATCATATCTTCAAGGTTTTTATGTATCTTGAGTTGATAATTCTTTAAAAACACTTTATGGAACCATATCAACCACCATCTTAGGAAAAAGTCCTATTTGTTGGTCTTGAACATCTCTAAGTTCAACTTTCTTCCCACTAGATTCTTAATTAATATATTCTTTCATAATAAATAAAAAAAATAAAACATAAAAACTTTTTTTCTACTATTATTATAGAAATAATATCTTATATTTTGTGATAACAAAGAAATAATTATTTTTATAACTTGAGGCCTAGTTTGTCGTAATCCAATATCATATGAGCTCTTCACAGCCCCAAATATTCTTAAAAGAAATTTGGGTACATTTCCTAGTAAATATAATATATTTTATCTCTATTAATACTTTATATGGAACATGATTATGTAGGAATGTAGAAATTTCCCAATCATAACCCCATAATGAAATAAAAATGTCACACTAACTCATCATCAATTAAACTATGTCCAAAAAGGTACAATTCCTCCTATAAAATACAAGATTCCACTATGGTGTTCTATGAGGAGTTATTTGTTTAATAATTCAATAATATATCATATGCTCAGCGAATTCATGACTTAAGTATTCACCACCCCGATTAAATTAGGGAATCTCAATACTTTTTCCCTATTGATTTATTTCTTTCTTTCTAAAAATATTTACAACTTTTAAAAAATTTCCTATTTGTGTCTCATCAGAAAAATATAACCATATAAACTAAATTCATCAATTAAATTAATTAAGTACCTAAATCAACCACTTGATTTAGTACTCATTGTTCTATATACATCACTATGTATGAGATCCAATATTCTACTAGCCCTTTCACCATTTCCAACAAAAATTTCCTTTGGTAATTTTTCCTAATAAAAATGATTCAATATTTTAAAGTGATTTGTAATTGAATTATTTCAATAATTCATCCCTATAGGGTCTTTTTATGTGTTTTTAATTTATATACCTAAGGCGATAATAGAAAATGTATGTGGTATTGGAATCAACCTTAGCCTTATTATTCTGAATTCTATAGACAGTACTATCCATATCTAGAATTTATAAACCATTTAACATATTCCCAATTCCATAAAAATCATTTATATATATATATAATTATTCTCTAATAGAAAAATAATTTAGTGAATGAAAATATCTTTTCCAAATAAAATACAGAAATCAAATTTTTTTTATGGAAAGAACATAATAGAAGTTCTCTAATTATACTATTGATCTACTTGGTAAAGTCAAATAATATGTGTTGACTTCTAATAAATAAATTCTTACTCCATTAATATAAAAAAAATATACTTTACCATTTTTCAATTTTCCTATTATCTTTGATCATATGTTTATCAGCAGAAAAGTGTGATTCATACCTTAAATCCAATGCCCAAAATTCAAAGTTGGTGAAATTGAAATCTATAAAATTCATATTCGGATGCTTATAATGATTATATTTAAGAACACTTCTAAACATTTTATTCCAATATAGAATATTCATATAGGTCATACCTATAAGGGATATCAAAATTATTATCATGTAGTGGGAGATAATCAATATCAAAGACATGTATATTGGTGACTATAATATTTTATATACTTTCATTAAAGACTTTTAATAAAAGAAATCCCAATAAAAATGATGAACCCATACATCATATTTATTTAGTGATCCAATGTCCATATTTTACTAAGTTTCAAGTCTCTTTAGCATTTCTCCCATCACATAGTTATTTTGGTAGGAAAACTTTCCAATCATAATAGTTATGTTTCTTGAATATTTGAGTAGAAAAATAGATATCCAAATCCATCATATAGATTCACTAAACTCTATTCCTATGGAAACCTAATACTATTAGAGTCTCTTGTCTAGTTTAACCCAAATAAAAAAACAATAAAAGGTGTATAATCCTTTTAGGATCAATAATTATTGGCTTTCCTTACACAATGTAATCCATGGGAACCAAAATTTAGTAAAACCTACCTGATTGGATGATCGAGGTCTTGATAAGTTTCAATTTGAAAGGAATCTCACACTTAGTGTTTTAAATGGTTTTTTTAACTATCATTATTCTAATATACATCACATGTATATTAATTCCATTTCATCTCATGAAATCTTTATTATCTCATGTTTTATTTCATTGTGTATGGTTGATTCTAAAAATTTAGTTTTAGAATCCATATATCATCCACCAAATTAATGTGTTCACACCACATTAATGTGTAACTATTTACATAACCCAAAAGTTTTTGATTCTCACTAAAAAAATAAATCTAAAAATATTCATACATATCAAAATGAATCTCATGCATAAGGTATATAAATTATTCATATAAATTCTTGGAGTTATATAAAATTGAAAATCTCCACATGAGTAAGCCCAAAGTCATAGGTAAGAAAACCATCACATTTCTAGAACATGGAATAATCCTCTAGGTCAGTGTAGTCTGTCCCCAACTCCAACAACTCGAGATGAATTTACTCAAGAGAGAGTCCAAGTCATAAAAACTATAACAAATAATATGTACAAAAAATATTCAACAACTATTTTCAATATCACAAGACTAATAAAAAATTGATATAAAGGTATATGAATGATGGATATTATAATACCATACCTAGTATATAATATAGGGAACTATCTCCTAGAAAAAATTTATCATATAAATAAATCATACATAATATTTTCATTAAATAAAAAAAATTTAAACATGAATATCCTAAGGAAGTAATAAATAAATAAATACTTTATTTATTTTCCAAAACATGAGATACCAATATGAACTTTATATGTTAAACTAGGTATAAAAATATCATTTTATAATTCATAACACTGATAATTTATAAAAATTTATTAACCATAAGTAAATTTATCAAAATATATTTCTTTTTTAACATTTTCATTATATCGTATTTTATGACTGATAATAAAATTATCAGTCATAAAATACGACTCATAAATGTGATAAGTGGCTAATATGTAAATAGTATTCTATAATATATTCTCCAATCATTGGATATGTCTCTTATCTACAATTATTATTGGTAATATCATGTATCGCCATTATATTTGATGATATAATTAATATTTTGAATATGTTATAGTTCTTTTCTTTTTAGAAATTCAGGATTGGAACATATTTTATGATATCTCATATCATAATCAATTCCATAGTTCATAATTGTAGGTCTATACTATATTGTACTACCTGAAATATTATATATTTACCTCAAAACTAACTAAATTTTTTTTTCATTGTATCATGTTATATTATATGACTTCAACTACTTTAAAATATCAATTTCTTTAAAAAACTAGTAGAATCAGAAGTTTATTCCTTGAATAATAAGGCTTTGATTCCACTTATGGGTTTAGGGGGATTATATAATGATCAATTTCAATAAAAACCCATGGTTTTCCCTATATATATTTCATATAATCAGCATGCATGATAAAATAAAGAAAAATATACTTGAAACATGAATACAACATCCTCCATCATTGATCTTCTATGGAGTATGTTTGAAAGAAAATCACTTGAATAATAAATGAATTATCACTACCTTTGAAGGTGGTACACTAACCTTTGGATCCCTGGTTATATTTTGAGGACTCTTATACAACAAAGGGTAGCTAGAGACTTTAATGTGTGATGAATAGTTCTTTGGAAAGAAGATAGGTTCCTTGATATTTTATTCATCAGGGGTACACAAGTGAAGGAACCCCTCCTCTTATATAGGTTATCTTTAGAATACATCATTAAATTAAGAGTGTTGAGTATATTGGCTTCCATCCAATGGAACCCATACATTACTACCCATCATATTAATTTTTATAAAAATATTCAATTAATTAAAGTGAGTTAATACATGCATGAATCTTTTCATGATTTATCACCAATGAAATCTATAAAGAAGATGTGGAATAATGCATTCACTTAGATCCCTATGTCATAATACAACAGTAGGATATGATTCATGATCATAGAATAAATCCTTTACTTCTTATGACACATTCATATTATATATTACATTATGCATCATATACATTGTAATGAACTGATCCAATATGACACCAAACCCGCCACCTGACCCGATTCTCCAAAAGGTCCAAAGGGTATTCTCGATCCCCATGGTATGGAAACTATTTCTTGGTAATCATAGGACTCCCTTTGGGAATGATTTATCCTAAAACAGAGATAAAATACATCATAATAAATAAATAAAATAGTCCAATAGACTAAACATTAAAAATAGGTCATAACCAACTAGGATGATCTAACCCATTTTCAAAAACATAAACATCATACACAAGTAGAGAAATATATCCAGAAAAAATAGATATAACAGGGCAACAGATACAAGCTAACCAAAAAGGAACAACAACAACCTGACTCTAGCTGATCCCAAACCAACTACATGAAACCTTTGGTTTTTCACCACCACCCAAATCACCCCACATCAGTATGGACAAAAAAACTAAATCCAACCCAGGACCTAGAACCTAAAATAGAAAGGTTTGGGATAAAAATCCTAGTAGGTCACCATAGCCAACAGAATCTATGTAATGTGTTTTATAAGTAAATTCTCAAGTTATAGTTTGAAGATAATCTAAAAAGTAATATTTTCACATATAACTTTGGGAAAACCAAGATAATTCCATAATCTAATTTCAAAAAAAATCTCTTTATTTTTTAAAATTTAATACAGACATTTTGAAAGAAAAAATTCCACTATCTAAATCCATTTCAAACCCACATACATCATTAACATTTCTCAAAAACTACTCATTTTTTATTTAAATTAAAATGTTCACCTTAAATCATTTTACTAGTTGAAGCCACCTCAAAACTGAAACCCCCATTTTAAAATCCACTTTAAAGAACCCACATAATATTCTTTAATTTCAAAATAGGTTTTCCCAAACATTTTTGAAAACTCATTTCCTAGGGGAAACAACCCAGCACACCCATAGAGGTCAAGCATTATAAATCAATAACCATGAATCATAAGGTATGTATCAAATATAATCAAAATAAGGTTCCATAATAATGAAAGTGGGGGGAATGATATGAAAAATAACTAGATCAAACTTCTCTCAATCAATAACCAGCTAAGAAATTAAATGTTTTATGGGATCTACCCTAGTATTACCAACGTGTAAAACATCTAACCATATAAGAGTATATTAACCAATGATCCAGCAACTGGAATGCACTAAAGTTCAAACCAAAAGTCATCCATCTATCCTACATAATCCTCATTGTGATGAAAACCCACATTTATCCCTCTATGACTAGCATGGATAGTGGGCCACTATTAGTGTGTGAAATAATTAGTGTAAAAAATTAGATCTTTTGCTTAGTACCTAGTTTCTCATGACCAAAAAGGAAGTGAGTAATATGAACATACAATACAAGTCTAACACACATGGAATAACCAAAGTTACCCCCAACCCTATCACCCAAAAAATAATAGACCCTTACATAAAATTCACCCATGACATAAACAAGAAAATTACCACACAAGGGGAGCACAATCATTATATAGAGATAAGAAAAACCCACCCAATGGGTAACAAATAAAGGGAAAATCAAAGAGTTTATTTCACAACTACCATTTAAAATCAAAATTTCGAACCAATATTTTAACACCAAAACATAAATTGGGATGATAATCCCTTTCACATTTCTTAAAACACCACTTAAAATATTTTAGAGGTTTAATAAAACCACCCACTTCATTAAAACATTTCAAAGCTACCCTTCAATAACGTTCTTCCTCTTAAAAAACCAAAACAATGACAAGATCCATCCATTTCCATCATACCGTATTAAAGGTGTCTTCAAGGCATTCTCACAAGGGTAAAATCACATGCACATTTCAAATCATCATTTAAAACTCATTAAATAACCCCTTTATTAAACACTTTGAGGTCAACATGGAACTTCAAAACCAAATTCTCTTTAAAACATATTTTTCACTCTTTTAAAATAAAAACTAGTTCAAACCCCAATGAACAACATGATAAACATTTAAAAAATCCATACTAGCATTTCACAAAAGCATATAACCTTTAAACATTCCATTTCAAATATGAAAATAAGGAATTCACATGAAATACCATTTATGCCAAACTCAAAAACATAATGAAATGGTTTGAAATCACCACAAATATATAATATGTATTCATAACTTCACAAAATGGGAATTTAAAAAGCACACTTTTAATTCAAAAGTGAACCAATTTCATTGAAACAAATACTTGGAAGAAGAGTAATCTAAGTCAAAATGTGTAACCTTAAACAATGACCACCCAAGAAAGTATGAATACCTCCCCTAAAACCCATAAGAGACAAAAACCCCAGTTTAGAACCATTATAAGCCCAATCCCTATATTTTATAGTGAACTAGGCTTCTTGAAGTAAGGTGAAACCTGTGAATGAAGAAAGAAGGGAGTGTAGAGAAGAAAGATAGTAAGAAATACCTTAGAATCACTTGAAAATCTCTAAAGGGAAAGGATCATGGGATAAAGAGGTTAGAGAACCTACTTTGATCACAATGGGTTGGAATATGCATTAAGTGGAGAAGAGTGGTAGAAAAATTCATAGATGGAATTTTGGGAAATTCCCAAAAACCAAACATGTATACATGTCGTACAGTTTGGCCTCATGGTTTTCCAAACCCTCTACCAACCATGTATTGGCCACTGCCTAGGCGAGGCACCTATCACACAATTTTTCCTAGGACACTACACGATTTAGATAAATCATGTGCCTTACTTAATACATACCCCAAAACTTACATGTCTATTGGGGCACTCCAAATATTTTTGATGAACCGTGCAGAATCCATGAAAAATGGATCTATCAAAATGTTAGACCCATCCACACAGGCATCACATAGTTAGTACTAATCAGGAAGAATAACCATTCTCCTCCCAAAAAACCTTCAAAAACTATAATTTATATCCAGCCAGGAACTAAGAAACTAGAACACTCAAGATAAGATAAAATAATACAAAATAATAAACCCCGTGATATGGGGGGGTCACAAACTTCCTACTATGCCAGTTTCTACCCTTAGAATGTCCACAGCTAAAAATAAAAGGCAAGAGATGTAAGAACCAATATTTTGACTTAGGTATGGATCCTTTGAATTTTGTTCAAACTCTATTCTATGGACCTAAAGTGGATGCCTAATAAGTTCACGAGGGTCTCAGGGGTTTTCAAGGATCTTTCAGAGCTTAGAACCCATCTTTTTGAGGAAAATGGAATTGTCATTTGGTTGGAGTAAATCATGCATGGAGGATGAATAGTTAGTCTAAACCATGTGGATGGTCTGTATTTTTGGGTAGAGCCATATCCCATGGTTGGAACATGGTTTTTTAAACCATGTGTCCTAACCATGTGAGTACCCCTTTTTTCTATGTACCCATTCAGGGTTGGTGCATGGTTTGGAAAACCATGTGGACAAACCGTGCATAGGCTATTTTTTGGGTAATTTTACAATTTTTCCCTTAATGATCTAATTATCCCCTGTTTATTCCCTAATATTATTTCCAGTGGGATGAACCTCTATTTCTCCCATTTTAAATATTTTTGAAGGCTTAACCTAGGTAGCAAGAGATATCCTTCATCCGAGATCTATTTGATCTTACATTCATCACATTGGATACGTAACGATAAGTACTCAAGTCTGTCTGAGCTGTTCCTCATCTCTCTTTCTCTCGACCTAGTTATTGAGGTGTAGGTTTTTTTACCCTTTTCTTAGATCTACTCTATTTCAAGACAAATTAGAGGCTAATACTAGATGAGGAGAGTCATCCAAGACTAATTTGTATGGTCAATAACTCATTCCTCAAGTTCATTTATTTTGGAATTGACATGTGGGGACCACCAATTTCAATAGGTGTCGATTATTGAATTTATATCCCATGCTAATATTCATTATAACCATATGGTTATCCTCTTTCCATAAATGTGATTGGTTGTTGGTGGTTACTTCCACACTCCTAACACCCAATGTAGGGTGATATTCCATAATTGATTTTTTAGTTTTTTAACACTTTTGAGCCATTGTTTGGGTGTCCTGGAAATTAAGCACACTGATGGTAAGACTCCTTATATTAAATGACTATTGGATCATGAAATTTTGAATTACTTGTACCATTTCACTTCCACTTGGCCCACCTAAGGTAAGTGCCTAAATTTAAGTAATTTATTCAAATGATATTATGGAAAGCATACTTAAGTATATTAATTGGCCTTATTAAAAGTAAAGTAATGTATGGTTTCACATCCATAGCACACATATCCATGTTCATGGAAGGAATAAGAGTGAACCTTATTAATTAAATTTGACTTACATGGTTTTAATTAAAATATTTCATGCTACATGTCCTTGTCAAACTAATGAAAGGAAAGGCTTGAACCAAGTGAATTTGTTAACAGTATAGTTATCATATGACCAAATTAATTGTAGTTAATTAAATTTAAGGTGACTCTTTGTGTGTATGGACATTGAAATATTTATATAAATTCTTGAATTGTGTTATCTCTTTTATTCCTAAGGTAATTCCTTGGGTACTCAAGGACTTCATTCCAATTCAAGGATGTCGGTTACCTTGGGTGAGACCTACCGTGGAACCTGATCCTTGTATACCTTTGGATTCCCAGTATGACACTGTAGGGTCCCTTAATTATTATTATAGGATGACTTGGATACACTCCTTGGATTTAGTGTGACATGAGGTGCTTTTGTTACATCCTTGGTCCTGGCCACTCCTTATCTCCCGATTTACCTTGGATAAATTCCTCGAAATCGGTTAGAAACAATATTGTGGGAATGCCTTGGATGATGCTCCTTGGATTACACTCTTACCCATTAGCTAAATTTAGTTACTACTGAGTTAGAAGACCTATAGGTCTAGGTTCACTAGGTAAATACCATGGAACCACTTCATATTATTATCAATTATGGCTTCCTTAGTACATCTTAGAACCTTCCCTATTTATACTATCATGAGATGATGTTAGTGTTGGATATTCCTCATGTGACTTGTTTATATAAATTAGTAATAAATTAATTAATGAATTGTTTACATGTTTATACACCATCTGAGGGATAAAGTAGGTACTTGGGTATTTAGTTACATTGTACTGCTTACTTTATATATTCATGCTTTCACACTGTTACATTTCCATTACACATACCGAATATTATAGACACCATTGGTGGTGGCCCATTGAGACTTATCTCACACCCTCTCTAGGTGTTTTTTGGAACTTGGGGTAGATTACATGTATGCATGTGTTCATAATGTGAAGAATAATGTTTTGGACACTTGACTTATTGATGTGCTAGGATAGAACTGGTAGGAGATTAGCAAGTTGTAGCTCTGGATTCTTGGGATAGTTAATGTATTTCCTTTGATACATTGGGTTTTTCATGTATTTATATTACTTTGTATCCATGTTATCCAGTTTTCTAGTGACAAGACATATATCATCATCAGTTATTGTATGTTATTCCAATTATTATAGTTATTATTTATTTTTCTCATTTTACTGTGTATTATGTTTACTTATTACTTCTGTTATTTACCTCTATTTATAATTATACATTGTGCTACACTCTAGTAATGAGGGTATAGTCTTATTATAGACACACCCTAGGCCCTCACTACTAATTGGCACCCTCTGAAATTTGAAGATATGCGCTTGAGGCCATGTGGCCAACTAGGCTCAGGGAACCTATTAAGTGGCATCTAGGTCTGGGACATCAAAAGTGGTATCAAAAGTGTTTCCTTTATTGATTTACTATTTAGAGACAATATTCAGAAGATTATGAATTCTTGGCACTTGGTCATAATTCTTACTCAGGTATCGTTAAACCATGTTCAGGGGTAAAGGTTGAGTTTCCCAAATTATAATTTTTGTTCTGCTTTTTCCTATTATAGTTCATATCATTTCACCATTGGGTGATGCACATGTTGTGTGGTGTTTTTTATTTTTCTTCTGATTGAGATTCTATTTTATCCTTAGACCGGTGATATGAGGGTAAGTAGCATTGTTACATGCATAATATAGACGCCTGTAATTCACATTTCATGCATATTGCCATTCCATATAGGTGTATTTCACTACTTTCATTGCTTGATATGACTGTGATTGTTGAGTGATGTTATGGTACTTATAGTATGCTTGTGTTGATTTTGGGGATGTGATTGATTGATTTACTATTTAAATTCATGAGGTGTTATGGGCCCTCATAGGTTGGAATGAGTAATTTACCAAATCAATATTTTAATGATAAATTCAAATGGGTGTTGTTTTTAGCGATAAGGAGTATGGTCCCTGATTCACTAGGAATGATAGTCCATTTTAAAGGAACTTTGATAAAAGTTATAAGAAAATAAAAATATAAAAGTGTAATCATTTCACATCCTTATCCCACCTTTTCATGCTTATGAAAGGTAAAGGATTGAACCTGATAATTAAATATAAAATGAAAGGAAATGGTTGTCGATAAATTATGAGGTAAGGTACTATTAACCCTTCATCTATTGGAACCCCTAAAACTTATAATTGAGCACTTACTTATACCTATCCTTCTAAGTGTGTAGTTGGGGTAGTATGCCTTGGATAGTGAGTTTTCTTATGTTCATCTTCCATTGGTGATGCTATCTTTATGATTCTAAGTTTCTTATGAGGTGTGTACTTGGAATTTATAGACCAATGCCACCACGAAATCCTTGGGTCATATGTCAGGAAGGTGGCGATGACCATGCTCTAGACATGATGGTCCCTGATCCTCCAGTCTTACTACTAGGAGTTCCACTTGAGGCACTGCCTTTTGTACCTAATCTGCGAACTGATTCCTAATTTCACAATAGTGGTCTATATTTGATACATTCTATGTATGGTGCTCCACGAGATGCACCTACGATGGATGGTTTGACTCGTGATTTCCAGTTGCAACATCCTCCCACCTTTTTAGGGGACGGTGGTCCGCAGGCTAATAAGTCTTAGCTAGTGGCCACCATGTCTATCTTTGATCATATGGAGATGCCTCCAGAGTGGAGGTTCAAACTTTCTACTTAAATGTTGTGTGATTCGTCCAAGCACTAGTGAGATGTGATTACCTAGGTTAGTTTCCATCAAGCATGTTATGGGTGGATTTCAAGACTTCCTTCTATGATCAGTTATTTCCTCAGATGCTAAGAGCTAACAAAGTCAGAGGTTTCATGCATCATAAGTAGGGTTCTAGGTTAGTTATGGAGTATTCAGTGTGTTTCACTATGTTGAAAATATTTTCACTACTTCTATCCGGTGATGATATTTTTCATGATATATACTTTGAAGATGGGATCCAATATTCCATACATAATCAGGTGAATGTTTTCTTCCTACCAACCTTTTCTGAGATAGTAAATCAAGCTCCTATCACTGTGCACCACCTGAAGGACGGTGATAATAACAGGCATAGAGGACCAATGTCGTGTTAGGCTAGTAGTTCTTCAGGTGGAATGAAGTGTTCCCTTGACATTTCTCATCAAGGCAGTGGTTGCCAGGGCACCCTTGTAGTTAGCTCGGTAGTGTGTCACCAGTGCGTACATACAGGGAATCTAAAGTCTTAATGTGATAGATACCCACTGGAGTGATAGGATTATATACTTATAGGGAATATTTAGTGTTTTTGTCAAAACTTTCCATCAGCTTCTAGTGTAAGAGGATTGGAACCATATCCACCTTTAGGAGTAGGTTCTTTTATGTTGTGTTAGGAGGTGAGTTGGAATAGAACCAGTAGTACTGGCTGAGGAGGAGGTCATGGTCATGGTAACCAGACCCTTGATCACCAACAGTGCCAAATGGAAGTTTTGATCATGATATACTAGATGTTTCTTAGGGTTGTGGATCAGGATAGATGCATGACTTATAGTTGATACCTGAGGATTAAGCTATGGGACCATCTATAGTATGATGTGTTATTCTAGTATCCTCCACTATATTATCTTCTTTATTTGATACATGTTATTCACAATCGTTTATCTCTATATTAATCTTAGACATACTTGGGATGGAAATATAGTGTTGATGTGGTTTTATGACCCTAGATACACTATTGGGAGTAAGGTCAGAGGGCGTACGCCAGTGTAGGGACTATCCTCTTAAGGTAGGCACTTACCCTTTTTTATGGTACCTATTTTTTCTTAATATTATGGGATTCGATGTCATTATTAGGATGGATTGGTTGTTTATGTATCATGCCTTTGTAGGCTGTTATTATCGATGGGTATCGTTTACATCACTAGAGGGAAACAAATATCTAAATAAGTGTGAGCGGGATGTCTAGGATAGTAGAGTCGGACCAGAGCATCATGGGCTAGGTGGGGTAACTGCCCATATTTCTAATCTCTTCATAGAGGATCAAGGTTTCAGTTAGGATGAATTCCCTCTAATAGAAGATCATTTCGGGGATGTTTTCCTTGATGACTTTTAGGGCTTACCTCCTAAGAAGAAGGTAGATTTTGTGATTGATATTTTTATAGGAGAAGGTCCAGTGTCTATTCCTATGTACAGGATAGCACCTACAAAGATCCAAGAGATCAAGTGGTAGTTAGAGGATCTATAGGCCAAGAATTTTATATGGATCATCACTTCCTCTTGGGGATCTCCCATGATTTTCACTAAAATGTAAGATGAGACCCTTCGTCTTTATGTGTATTAGAGATGGTTGAACCATATTACGGTCAAGAACTAATATCCAATGCCTCAACTAGATGATCTCTTTGGCCATATCTGAGTATCTATGGTCTTCATGAGGATAAACCTGAGATTGATATATCATTGAGTGTGAGTCAGGACATCAGACATACCTCAAACAGCTTTCTGTAGTAGGTATGGTCTGTATGAGTACCTAGTTATGTTTTTCGGTCTTATGAACACACCCACCATTTTTATGGCTCTGATGAATAGTGTGTTCCACCCCTATTTGGATTATTTTTTGTAGTATTTGTGGATGACATATTGGTGTATTCTCACACTCGCAATGACCATTCCAAGCACCTTGAGATTATTCTAAGTACACTGAGAGAGCATAATCTTTATGTTATGCTTTATATGTGCCACTTCTGGATCAATAAAGTTAACTTCATGGGTAATATTATCTTAGAATTTAGTGTCTTTATTGACCTAGAGAAGGTGATTGTGGTGCTTTCCTAGGAGCAGCCCAAGAACATTTTTGATATATGAATTTTCTTGGGGATAAATGAATATTAAAAGTGTTTCATATTGTACTTCTCACGCCTTGCTTCAACTCTCACTAGACTTACAAAGAAGGGTGTTAAGTTCCTATAGTCAGAAGCATGCGAGAAATCCTTTTAGGAACTGAAAGAGAGGCTTGTCTCAACACATATTCTTATTTTTTTATAGATTAGAAGTGGTTATATTCTCTTTTGTGATTCATCAGGAATTGTCCTAGGAGTAGTGATGGTGTAGGAGGGTAGATTCATTGTGTACATATCTTGGCAGTTGAGGCCTCTTGAGAGAAATTACCCAACGCATGATCTTGAGCTAGTAGTAGTTCTCCATTCCTTATATTGCTAGAGACACTGTATTTTGGGTGAGAAATTTGTGGTATAAAAAGATCACAAGATCCCCAAATATATCTTTTCATAGTGTGACTTGAACCTCAGATGGTGAATATTGGTTGAATATATTCATTACTTCGATTTTGAGCTTTCCTATGCGTTTGGAAATGGGAATGTACTCATTGATGTGTTGATTTAGAAAACTCAAGTATAGGCCTTATGGGAAGCTAGTGATGAATGGAATTTAATGAAACTATTTTTTGAGCTACATCTAGAGTTTCATGACTGTCACGATCAGTCTTACCTCTCATCGTTGACAGTTTCCTCTTCCCTACTTGAGAAATTGAAGGGTATACAATTTTTTTATCCTAAATACCTGGTTCTTCATGAGAGTATATCAGTATATGAACCACCTCTATATTGGTATTTGGAAAAATAAAACATTCTATGTATTCATGGGCATGTATGGGTTCCTACAGATATGATATAGGAGTTGATACAAGAGTCCCATTCTTCTTAGTGGGCAGTTCATCCAGGCATCTCAAAAATGTATTGAGATATGAGATGCTAGTATTGGTGGTGTGGGATGAAACATTAAATAGCAAGTTTTATCACTATGTGTTCCACTTGTTAGTAGGTGAAAGCAGAGAACCAAAACCTATAGTCTTGTTACGGCCACTTCCAATCTTGGAATGGAAATGGGAATATATTGCTATGTTTTTTGTAGTCATCTTACTTAGGTCACCAAGCGGTAGTGACGTTGTAAGGGTAGTTATTTTCAAACTAATAAAAGAATCCAAATTCATTCCTATTTGGGAAAGCTTCTAAATTTATAAACTAAGAATAATTTATATTTTTGAGATCATATGACTACATGGGGTACCTCATACTATTGTTTCAGATAGGGGCACTCATTTCACATCATGGTTCTGGCAGGGGTTACAGAAATCTATGGGTACACAGTTGCTTCTAAGGATAGCATTTTACCCTCAGATTAAAAGGAAGTTGGAATGGATAATCCAAGTTCTAGAGGATATTATCTAAGTATGTGTCCTTGATTTCATTGGTTCTTAGGAGAATCATATCCCTCTCATTGAGTTCACCTATAATAATAGATTTCATGTGATAATTCAGATGGATCCTTTTGAGGCCTTATATGGTAGGTAATTTCGTTCACCCCTATGATGGCTAGAGGTTGGTGAGGTATCCCTACTAGGTCTTTGTCTCATATAGGAGACTTTGGAGCAGGTTCACCTGATCAGGAAGTGTATGTATATTACTCAGTCTAGAAATAAATCTTATGTCAATTTTCATCAATGGCCTCTATAGTTCAAGGTTGGGGATTGCGTTTTCCTTCGGGTATCGCCCATGCTAGGGAATAGATGGTTACGAAAGCAAGGGATGTTTTCACCTCATTATGTAGGAATATTTGAGATCTTGGAAAGTGTCAGGTTGGTAGACTATTGGTTGTTACAACCTCATAGAAATTGTTATATGTATGACATCTTCCTCATTTCACAACTTCACCATTATCATGACAAATCACCTCGTAATTTTGATCCTGAGGAATTTTAGCTTGAGGAAAATTATTCTATTGAGGAGTATCCAATACGCATCATCTATGAGTGCATGAAGTCTCTCTGAGGCTAGTATATCCCTCTAGTACAGGTGTTATGGCAGCAAGACCATGTATAGAATAAGACTTGGGAGTGGGATGCCAACACATGTGCTCAGTGGCTAGAGTTATTCTCAGACAGTGTTTCACCACCCTTAGAAGGTAAACTTGGGGGAGAGTTCCTTTAAGGGTAGAAGACTGTAAGAACCTAGTTTTTGACTCAAGTATAGATCCTTTAAATTTTGTTCAAACTCTCTTTTATGGACCTAAAGTGGATTCCTAATGAGTTCATGAAGGTCTAAAGGGTATCTAGGGCGTGTTCAGATCCCGAAACCCAACTTTTGATAAAAAATTTTGTGTAGAACTATTAACATAAACTGTGTGAGGAGGACGCATGGTTAGTCTAAACCATATGGATGGTCTGCATTTTTAGTCAGAACCATATCACATAGTTGGCGCATGGTATCTCAAATTATGCAAGCCTAACCATGCGAGTGCTACCTTTTCTCTAGGTACCAGTGCATGGTTAGTGCATAATCTGGAAAACCATGCAGACAAACCATGCATGGGATAATTTTTTGGTAATTTTATTATTTTACCCATAATGATCTAATTATCCCCCTCCTCCTTCTTCTTCCCTTATCTAATTTCCAGTGGTATGAACATCCATTTCTCCAATTTTGGATATTTTTTAAGGCCTAACCTCAAGATCAAGAGATCTCCTTCATCTGGAATCCTTTTGAGATTTATTTCATCATGTTGGATATGAAACCGTAAGTACTCGAGTCCATATGATCCATCCTTCATCTCTCTTTCTCTCGACCTAATTATCAAGGTGTAATCATTTTTACACTTTTTTCAGATATAATCTATTCCAAGCTAAATTAAAGGCTAATAATGGATGAGGAGAGTCATAAAAGACTAAGATGGGTGGTGTATAACTCATCCCACAAGTTTGTTGATTTTATAATTGATGTGTGGGGCCCGCTGATTTCATTGAGTATCATTTATTGAATTTATATGACACACTTATATTTATTAGAACTGTGTGGTTATCCACTTTCTATAAATGTGTTGGTTGTTTTTTGTTACATCCACAACTCCTAATACCCCATGTGGAGTGATGTGCCATAATTTAGTTTTTAGTGTTTTAACACTTTTGAGCCATCGTTCGTGTGTGCTAGATCTTGACCACACTAATGGGAAGACTCTTTATATTAAATGCCTATTGAATCGTGAAATTTTGAATGTATTGTATCATGTCACTTCCACTTGACCCGCCTAAAGTAAGTTCCTAAATGTAAGTAATTCATTCAAATGATATTATGGAAATCATACTTAAGTATATGACTCAGACTTATTAAATGTAAAGGAATGTTTGGTTGCACATATGTAGCACACCTTTCTATGTTCATGGAAGGAAGAGGAGTGAACCTTATTAATTGAACTTGACTTACATGGTTTTAATTAAAAGGTTTCATGATACTTTTCCTTGTCAAACTAATTAAAGGAAAATCTTGAACCAATTAAATTTGTTAATGTCATAGTTATCATATAAACAAATTAATTATAGTGAATTAAATTTAAGGGGAATCTTTATGCACATGGGCCTTGACATATTTATAGGAAGTATTGACTCATGTTAGCTCTTAGATTCCTGACGGAATGACTTGGGTACTCAAGGATGTCATTCCAATTCAAGGATGTTAGTTTCCTTGGGTGAGACATGTCCAGGAACCCAATCATTGTCTACCTTTGGATTATTGGTATAACACTATAGGATCCCTTCATTGTTATTAAAGGATGCCTTAAATACACTCCTTAGATCCAACATGACTTGAGGTTCCTTGTTATATCCTTGGACCTGGACACTATTTATCTCATGTTTTACCTTGGATGAATTCCTTAAACTTGGTTAGAAACATTATTGTGGTAATTCCTTGGACAATTCTACTTGTACTACACTCTTACCCCTTAGATAGACCCAATTACTACTGAGTTAGTAGCCCCTGGGGTCTAGGTTTCCTTGGTAAATACCATGGAACCGCTTCATATTATTATCAATTATGGGTTCCTCTTACATATTAGAACCTTCACTATTTATACTATCATGAGGTGATTTCATTACTGTCTATGCCTCACGTGACTTGTTTATATAAACTGGTAATCAATTAATTAATGAACTGGTTACATGTTCAGACACCAGCCAATGGATGAAGTAGGTACTTTGGTATTTAGTTACATTGTACTTCTTACTTTTTATGTGTATTCTTGCACACTGTTACATTTCCATTACACAGGCTAGATGTTATAGACACTGTTGGTGGTGGCCTACTGAGATTTATATAACACCCTTTCTGGGCACTATTTGAAACCTAGGTCAGAATACATGTATGAAGGTGTTGATAAAGGGAAGCATAATTCTTCAGACACATGATTTTTTGATGTGGTAGGATGGAGCTGGAAGCAGATGACTGAGTTATATCTTAGGATTCTTGGGATAGTTTATGTATTACCATTACTACATTGGTTTTTTATGTATGCATGTTACTTTGTATCCATGTTTCCAAATTTCTAGTGACATGACATATATTATCATCATCTATTGTATGTTATTCCAATTATTTCAGTTATTATTGATTTGTATCTTTCCTATGTCCATTATTTTTACTTATTGATTTTTCTATTTACCTTTGTTTATAATTATGAATTATGATACACTCTAGTAATGAGGGAATAGTATACCCACAGACACACCGTAGGCCCTAACTACTAGTAGGGATCCTCTAGAATTCGAGGAGATACGCTTGAGGCCATGTGTCCAACTAGTCTCGAGCAACATATTAAGTGGCATCCGGGTCTAGGAAGTCACAAGAGAATCCAGAAGATCCAAAGATAACCTAACCCAAAATAATAAATCAACATGATTCAACCTTAAAACCAACAATATACATCCTCAAACTGATCAAACTGATCAACCACAAGGTTCTAAAACATCTCTAAACACAACCAAAATAAGAGACTCAAAAAAGAAGTCTTATGAGGCATGGGATACCTATCATGGTTTCCATTCCACTTATAGTTCCTCTAAAATAGAATCCCCACCATTTAAAGATCCTCTAACATAGTGTCACCAAATAGAACTACTAAGAGATGCATCCTAAAATAATGGAGCAACAATGAGAGAAGATTTCTCTCAAACAACACACACCTCCAAACCCTAAGGAATAATAACCACAAATAGGTTCAAAAGAATGATAATGGATCTTAGCTCAAGCCATGATACACACGGATAACCCAGGGTCAAAACCTGAATCACCCTCACATGTTGAATCAAAATAGACACTACCAACACCATATATCATACCAAAATCAACTGGGAAAACACACACTCTAGTTATCCCATCATACACCCAGGGTTTTTATCATGTCCAAACAACGAGCACTTCAAAGGATCAATGAAAGAACAAGTGAAACCCTAACTCTCAAAGAAGGTTCATCCAAACAAATGAGGCTTAACAAATGGCACTCACCACCAACCATGAAAACACCCAAGAGGGAGGGGGAGGGGGGAGAATCCCAAAACCAGAACAAGGAATTCCATCAATGACATGCAATCCATCCACAAGAGAATACACAAAATGAACTATATTGAACCAAGATTTTTATACATAGATATTAAATCATTTTAGAATAATATTAAAAAAATTACACAAACACATGCCTAAGGACCATAATAGTTTAGTTTATTTTGAGACTAGGTACACAGTCTTCTAGCTTGGTGAAAGATCTTAAATGTTTCCCATAAAGATCTCCAAATTTAGTAATCCTCATAAACACACTCTACATAAAACTTTATTTATAACCTGAGGAAAGGAAGCATAAGAAATGGTGAGATCATATGATCATTAAGGATAAATAAAGGGGATACGTAAGAATAACATGAATATAAGGGTATGTGAACATGAGCATTACATTTGAAAACCATGCCCTACATATCAAAGGTTATAATATTGTGTCATGGAATAAATATTTTCATCTCATAAGACATTAATCATAAGTAAATCAGAGAAAATGAGTCATGATAAAATAACATTGGCATAAGATATAGATTTGTGTCATACATGTAAGCATAGAAAATATTTTATCAAGTATACCCAATAATACAATCATAACATGTTAAGCTTGGGATAACCACCTATATGCCTGCTTAGGGTTTGGGATAACCACTCATGTACCCTATTTTTTGGGCTTGGAATAACCAATTATGTACCCTAGTTTTAGGTTTTGGGATAACCACCTTTGTACCCTATGATATTATAGAACATTTATCATTACCCAATGCATTAGAGGGAGATATAGGTCCCACCCATCACATAATGAAAATCATAAGTATGTGTGCCACAAGATCGTAAAAAATTCATCATAATATAACCCATGAAATAAAATGGGTTTCATAAATATTTCATCATATAATAACCTATGAAAAAGATAAAGGTTTCATAATCATTTTATCATGGCATAACCTGTGGAAAAATAAGTAGGTTTCATAAGAATTTCCTCATGGTATAACCCATGGAAGAGAAATATGTTTGATAAAAATATTTTCATTATAAAGATAAATCATTTAGATAAAGACTAAGAATGGTATCCTTGGATCATATCCCTAGTAAAGCATAAGTAACATCAAAGGATTTCATCTTAGATGGAAAATGATTTTGAAATATTATTTAAAAAAACATGTGGAAAATATCCTTTACACTTTGAAAAAACTTTTATTTAAAAAAAATTAAAATCTTTTTCCTTGAAAGTAACTTTGAAATTTTATAAAAGAATCTTAAAATCAATGATTGTTCATGATTTTAGAGAATTTTTTACTTGTTAAAACAAATATTCCTTTCACACTTTTGGTAAAATACAAACAGGCATTTTTTTAAAAATGAAATGAATATAACTATCCAAAAAATTTTGTAAAAAATCATACATGGGTAAAAATTTCTTTCTAAATTCATTAAAAAAAATTGAAAACATTTTCAGTATATATGGTTTTGGAAGAAATCATATTTATGACTAAAAGAGAGAAAAAGTATGATTTTATTAAAAGCATTTTCTAAATTATTTTAAATAAAAAAGAGTGGAAAACTGTAATATTACATAAAAATATGTTGAATATCTATAGTATAAGAAAATTTATTAGTTTATTAAAATATGTATCACAATATTTTATCATCAGAAATGAAAACACAAATAATCTTGATAAATGATGAGAATTTTAATATAAAATCTTTACCACTTTGGTAACTTTGAATCATAATACCCATTAAGTAATAACATAAAACAAAACCTAAAATATCAATAGTATAAATAAATTGATGATATTACATGTAAAATGGGATTTATATACACCTCATAAAATAATATAGGTTCATAACATAACATATGTATCAAAGAGAGAAAATTGCGACAAAAAATCCCTTACTGCTTGGTAACTCTCGAATTGTAAACCACATGAATGAGAGATGCTCAAATAAATATGTAAATACAAAAAAAAATTAATGATATGAATCATAAAAATTATTTATGGGTAATATAAACACCACATAAAAGAAACACTTGGTGAATATGGCATTGGTCTCATATAAAATAAAAGTGAGACATAAATCTGTTACCTTAAGTCTTGAATTCCATAATACACATTCAAAACTCCTATATAATAAATATAAGTTTATCATACAGATGTTAAATAACCATATTCATATATAAAATACCACATATTGTTTTCTTATGACCTTTTATTACCCATTTATTAATAATTCAATGTTAAAGTCATGTTTCGAACAATAATTGCTATGTTTTTTCTGTATGTTTTGACTTATTATCTATGGTACTATTACTTAAATCATAGTTATATCATCTAAAAAATGGTAACTATGATATAAATATCATATATATTCATTATATATATTTTTATAGTAATATATAATATTTATAAAAAATGAAATGCATCATTCATGGAGATGGTAGATCGTACGTACGCATGAATGATGTTTCCATTTTATTGTCAAATTAAATGAAAGAAAGTAAAATTATATATTATAATTCCAAAAGAAAATATTTCATATATATCACATATTTTTATTAATATCATACTTATTACCATCCATGTAAAGCATGAATGAATCACATTACTTCGTGAGGTGGTAGTTTGTCGTACACACGAGCGACATTATCATATTCCCAAAAAATGGACACTATGAAGGTGTGTGTGATATAATAATTCCATAATAAAAATTCCATAATAAATATTATACAAAAAAAATAAATCCATCATTGTTACCGTCCTTTATAGGTAGCAATGGAAAAAACGAATGACATCGGTTCAGGAAGCAGTAGTCCACCATACACACAAATGATGATTTTGTTAGCCCACTTGATGGAAGTAGAGATGGTTGTAGGTAATTAACATAACAAACCAACATCTAAATATATTTAATATAATTATTTTATTATACCATCATGTTGTAAAAATAATTTAAGGAGGTTTAGAAACAAATAAAATAAAAACGCTCGTCGATGAACGTTACCTCTTCTTCAGGTTTCCTCCTCAGGTTTGCACCAAAACCTTCCTAGGTTGGATTTATGAACAAAATAAGGATTATAGGATGATAAGATGTGATTTTGGAAGTGATTTGGGATGTTTTTGGTCGATACAAAGGGCTTTAAAGGCTTGATTAAGTGAGGGGATTGAGTGCCCTTTATAATTGAGGAGGAGTGGTATTTTTGTAAATACACAAATGTATTCACAATTGGGAGGTCACTCTTACCCCATGTGTCTAAAAAATATAATTAATGGTTTTAAGGGATTATATGATCGATACAAACCTCCAAAAAAATAAAAACATTTTTTAATAATTTTGTACTTAAATTCTAAGTTTTCTTATTTTTACCATTTTGGTTTTTCACTATGGAAACTAGTCTTTTTAACCATAGTAATTTATCAATTAAGACTAAAATAAAATGATACTTACTAGATAATTTTTATACACTAATTATAAATCTTAAATGTAATTTATAAAATAAAGATCTTATGTGTATTGAAAATTATTTTTAACATAAGCACATGCAATGTGCAAAAACATTGTTTTAACTTTAACCATGCTAACATAGTTTTTACTATTTTTCTTTTAAAATAGAAATTATAAAATAGAAAATGTTCTATTAATGAAACATATTTGATATTTATTAAAATTTATAATTCCCTTGTAATAATATATTAATTTAATAATTTCAAATCATATAATAACATATCATTTATTGTAAAAAAACATTAATGATTATTTTATATTATTCATTTAATTGAATTCAAAAAATATCTAGATAATGATGGAATTAAAATATATTATTTTTACCCTTATTTAACATGATATATTTAATTAAAAAATTAATTTAGTACAATAATTAATTCAATTTACTTCACTTTTAATATTTTTAGTATCATTTATTTTATTAAATTATTTACTAAATAGTTATTATGTTGGCCTTTCTTAAGCATTTAAAATAATTATTTCAGATAAAAATTTAAAATAAATTATCATTATAGAAAACTAATTTATCATTCAAAATAATATTTATAACCTAACATATATTGTGTTTCCCATATCCCAAATATTTATGGATATTAAAAAACAAGGAAGGTTCTTTTTCGTCTTTTTATTTACTTAACTTATTATATAGGTAAATTTCATGGAAAAGTGTCCCAAAAACTCATATAAATTTAGCATAAGTTTATAAGGGTCAAAATATGGTCATAAATGATTGTTGGAAAATTGGGTAGTTCATTTTAACCCTTATCTTGTTAGTTTAGCACCCCGGTAAATCCATTTTTACCTTAACCATTGTAAATAATTTTCACTCTTTTTAATATTTATTAGGGTCAAAAATTAATTTGAACTTATTAGATAATATATATTATTCTGATTAAAAATATGGAATCCATTTTTTCAAATTAAATTCACATAATTGGAAAAAAAAATTAATTTAAAATTAATCATGCAGATGCGACGAGAAAGTGGGTTTTTAAAGAGAAAATGTTTAAAAGTTTACACATTTTTTATATCAAAATTCAATATAGAAATGATTATAATGACATAAATTGGATTAATTTATATATAATTAAACAAAAATTACCTTAAAACCAATTCAAAAATTTAGTTTTACATTATGAATTATTTAAATGAAAAGGCAGTTTTCAATTAAAATTTAGTATTTTTCAATATTCATAAAAAAATGAAACTTTTAAGAAAACTCACAAGAAAATACCTTAAGATAATTTTGATATTTTATTTAAAAAATTAATTTAATTTTATCAAATATATTTTCTAAAATCTCAATAAGTTAATTATAATATTTTCTCATGAAAATTAATAAAAATCATTTTTGAAGAAAGAATATTTTTTATAAATATAATTACTTTACTAAAAAATTATTGATTAATTACCAATCATTTTTAAATAAAATTATATTTATGGGTACATTTTTATTTATATTTCATAAATTATCTAATATTATTCATAACCTCCTATTTAATATGCGGGTTATAATGCTCATATTTAAAGTAATATTATTTCATGGTTCACCAAAGCCCAATATCGTGTGTCATGCACGCTATCAAAGAAACACATTGTTGTGTATAACACAAGAACTCTAAAAAAATTAAATTAATTTAAAAAATATATTTCATAAAATCTGGGGATTTACATTCTACCCCCCTTAAAATGAATTTCACCCACAAAATTCATCTTGGTCATCAAATTTTTAACATTTTAAAATTCATTTATAAAATCCCACATCATACAAATGAATAATAAAGATTCCCTTAAAAATGGAAAGTTGGAAACATAAAGGTTACCTAAAGTAACTCATAGATAGGTTTACACATAGGATAACATAGGTTGGAAGTGAATATTTTTACATGGAATAAAATCATAAATAATTATAGAGAATGATAGAGATCACTGATCATAAGAAAGTGGGTTATTCAGGGAAGATTAATGGCCACAAATCCATAAAAAGAGGCATGAAAAAGGTTATTGATATCATCAAAAATGATGAAATGGGACAAAATTTTATTTCAATATCCTTTTCCTAAAGTTGAATAATTTTCACACAAAGATATTCTTACTTGATTCCATTCCATTTCATAAACATAGTCTTATCCTTTGGTTGTTACTTGATCAAATTCCACTTCATTTATTACTCTAAGATATGAAGATGGATTTTTAATTATTGAATCACCAATATATCATAAGATTCATAAATAATAGGTTATACAATATGAATAAATCTTTATATGGTGAAATAATACATTAATATCTAAAACCTCATTCAAAGTTAAACATAAAAAATTTCATAAATGTTTAACCTTATAAACCTTCTGAAATATTAAAATCTAAAAAATTAAAAATAAGGTCACTAAATTTCAAAATTCAACTTATCATTAATCAACCATATACCAAAAATTAGATCTTTATTGTAAAATATGTGAATACCTTCATCATGTATTCTCTTGAAACATGTTAATAATATGAGTTACCATAAAATATTATTAAAAACATACATTCTTCCTCATTTTTTACATAAAACTCATATTATTAGATATATTCATTAAATCAAAAAAATATTTTAAACTCAATCAATGATAACATAACTCAAATTTTCAACAAATCCTTTATCAGTTATGAGGTCTTCAATATTATCCAAATTAATTTATCCATATCAATGATCTCTTTATCCAAAATAAACACCATTTTCTCAACCTCAGGAACATATTAAAGGTTATCTTCCCTTAATCATGTGTTTTCTATAAAATATTACATTTAAATTAAATCAATATTCTATTACATCAATACCATTTAACATATTATTTAAAATACTTAATGAAAAACTTCTAAAACAATACTTGTATATATTATGATTCATATATCATAATTCTGGAATTCCAATACATATACACACTAATTATTCCACCTCATCCTTAAGCAATTAACTAAGATTCATCATATTATTACTTAATTCCTCAATTCCCTTCATATTTCATTTGTAGTATATTAATAATCAATAGAAAAACAATTACTCATACCACCTTGCGAATTCTCTTCATGAGCTTTTCCCCTAATTCATCGATTTTCATAATGCTCAAATTTTCCATAGTTAAAGAATTTATCCAATGATAATACCTTAGGGAGACCAATATTCCCATCCATTGCATTAACTGAACTTTTAATTTTTCCATATAAATTTCTTACTCTATTCCCTTATCCTATACACAAAAAAATCATCTTTGTGTTCCATTGATTCATTACCCAGAGTGCTTTTTCCCACATTCATGACATATAGGAAACTAAATCTTCTTTTCTCTGTGGTCTCCACTACCCTAACTCTCTGTGAACTATATATTTATATTCTTTGGTGAGTATGATATATGATTAAGGTGGACATTATTTATCATGTTCCATGATAGTTTATTAAGGATAATCATAATATCCTATACTCCAGTAATAATTCCATTTGGATTCCCATTAGCAAATTTTCCATCACATTCAATGTTAGCTCAGTTACTTCTGGTTCCTTCCATTGACTACAACCAAAAATCATAGTGTGATAATGTAACATCCAATTAACTATTTTTATGTATTTGAACCATTTATTTTAGTTTCCAATGATTATATCTCTTTGAATGTTGCTTATGGCGTTTTTCTATACTTTTTAGAAGTTTTATGGGCATGTGCATGGTTTGTGTGCGGTTAGAGAACGGTTTGAAAAGGTTTGCAACCTGGATTGAAGGGGATCACATGCTTTGTACAAGGTTAAACTAAGCGTTAAACCAAACCATGAAACCCTTATAGTGGATCACTGTTTTGGTGCATGGTTAGGTGAATGGTTACTGTTAACCACGCAACCTACACAAGAAAGCATGTTAAGGGGAATTAAATGCCACAAAATTTGTAATTAAAATCCCGAAACCCCTCTAATTAACATTAAACACCTACCAATTGAACATAAATCGATCCTTTGTCATTTTGTATCCCTATAGATCCATTTTGGATCCCCGGACTTCTTATCTTATAAGATCGATGCACCAATTGAAGTGGTGATCATCTTTTAGTGGGTTCTTTTCTTCTTAATCTTGGATATTCTTTCTTATCTTGATTACTTATTCTTAAAGGTTATTATGGAGTTATTTTTTGTGGATATTGGTTGATTGATGTGTAATTTTGGATCTAGGATCTATTCTCTTCTCTTTTGAGATCTATCTTCTTAGATCCAGTAATCATCATCAAAGGAAAAATATCTTTAATTCATTACAGTTGGATTCCAAATATTCTAAGTAGGTATTTCTATGATTTTCCTTCATTGTTTAATTCATTGTTTCTTGATAAATTAATATATGTGTATTTCTTAACTTCTAACACTTATTCTATGTAATTTATCCTTGAAATTTTTCATAAAAGATTCTCTTAAAAATTTCCATTTGAATTGAACATGGAATGAATTTAACGACTATAATATTGATCTTTATCACCTTTTTTTGAATTTTTTAACTCCATATTTGTTTTTATTTATTTTGAAATAGATTTTAAGGTATTTTTTGTGAAATTTAGAGATTTGTCCCAGGTTTTGATTTATAAATGAACCTCCTTGATTTGAATTAAATTAATTAAACTATTTGATGTTTTTTAAGTGATTTGATAGGCTTTAATTTATTAAATTAAAAAGAAACCCCGTTTAATGATTTTAACCTTGTTTTTAAATGGTTGGTCTTGAGTTATTTGAAATAAATGAATTATCTTCTTGGAGAGAGGGTGCAATCCCATGTTTTGAAATTTATTTAATCCTTTTAAAATTTTAATACATCATTTAAATGATTTAGGGATGATTTGAAATAAATGATTGTTTTAAATAACCATTTTTAATGATAATGATTGGTTTTTCCCAAATTTACCCAATTTATATGGTGTAATCAGTCATTTGTAGTACATCTTGGGTTATCGAATCAATAAGGACTGAAGAAGAAACCTATAAACACTATGATTTGATGGATAGATTGGCTATAAAGTGGTAAACTTGGGTGTAGACTTTAATTCAATAACTAATAATTTAATCTAAATGACCCAAAAAACACACAATGAATTGAATTAAAAAAATTAATTATGATGCATCGATCCTAGGTTTTCTCTTAGGGTGGATTGGATGCATTTGTTTCTTAGAAAGTTTGAGATCACTATTTCAAGATGAATCCAAAAAATGAGATAATTCCACAACCTCATTCACTAATTTATTTCTTACACAATTCCAATTATAATCACCAATTCATTTAGAGGATAAATTTCATAATCACTCCAAGTAATTGGATCATACTAGCACTTAGAATGTGTTGTCATTGAACTTGGCGAAGACGAATAAGAGAGTAACACATTGAATGAAAGTCTTAAAACAATGAACTAATTTAAGAATTTAGGAACATAAAATAACATCCAATCCATACCATTTATACTCCCTTGGATAATACCATAGGATTTTCATCCCTCCATTGATTTTATTCCATCAAAGGAAGTGGGAAGTAGACTTATGAGGGGGGATTAAAGAAGAAAAACATTGAAAATGATCACTTCTCCATTGTATGAAGAAATCCACAAGGGTTGGTGTGAAAAAGTTCAAAAATTGTTTCAATGGTATCAAAGTGATATAAATAAGCATGGAAAAGGATAATAATAAGAACTTTTATTAATAAATGAAGGTAAATAGAAAACTTATATGGGAAAAATTGAAGATAAGATTACAAATTGAAAGCATAAAATTAAAATTGAAATAAAAACATTAAATACAATTAACTTCACCACTATATCCTTATATAGTCATATTAGGAGCCTTAAGTCTACTCCCCATCAATAAATTCCTTCCCCCATTAATTGATAGAGTCAAAATGAGGTTAAGAAAAATCAAGTTAAATTTGACGTTTCAAAGTTGACCAGGAAAATCATCCAAATTCATCCCCCTTGTTGACATGTGAATTTTTAACTAAATATATCCAAATCTAAAAAGGGGAATATAAGTAAAATATTTTCATCCATTTTTTCTATAACATATTTCAAAATTTTAGGAAATGTGGACCATCCATTTGAAAGTTATTCTTAATCTAGTGGGATGACTTTATGGGCATTCAAATCTGGACCACCATTTAAATATCAACTTGGGCTCCCTTTATCTCCATGAAAACATTATAATTATCTCTAGACATAGTTGAGTGAAATGATCCCCATATTTTTCTATTTCTTCAATTAACATTTTAGCTTCATTGGTCTTGGATTTTGGGCCCCACTTTTGTTTGATGGGCCTTAGACCCATTATGCATTGTCCAGAAAATTTATGCATTCATGCCAAAAAATATTCATCTTCCTTTGAGACTCATCCATTGATCCTAAAAGATTAAATGTTCCAAATAAATTTATCAATCGTATTCGAAAATATCAACTTCAAAAAATAAAATAAATCAATTCCAAAAATATATTATTTATGGGCCCAAAATTTCAATTTAAACATGAATTGAACTTATGATGAGAATTGAAGTTCAATTTATAAAATTCACTAAAATTAATGTTTATGGACTTTGAAAAACATGAATATTAAAATATTAACAATGAATATTAGCCTCTTTCAGAGGCTAATCACATCCCCTAACTTTAGTTTTTCTAGTCCTGAGAAAAAATAATTTCAAAAATAAGAATTTGAATTCCTTTTTTCAAAAGCATTTTAATATACATTAATCACCGAAATAAATCAATCCAAACAATCATTAAACCTTTAAAAATCAATTCACACAAGATAAGTTCACAATAATATCCCAATACCAAGCCCATTCCTTTGTTAAAATTTATTTCCACATTTCATCCAATTTCAATTATGCATGATGATGTGTTGTGTATCTCAAAATACATGGAACCTATTTTCTTATTCAAGGGAAAATAAAGGTGTGAATCACATAAAACCTTAAGATGGGTATCCAATTTTTTTTGTTTTTTTTTTGTTTTTTTTTTGAACCGCAATAGATATGAAAAGACTAACTCTAGGTAAGATAAATATGGAGTCACAATCCCCAAGTATTGGATGCCACACATATTGTCAATTCCATGATCTATAATAGAGATATAAAGCCTAACTCTGGGTAAGACAACTATGGAGTCATGATCCCCAAGTGTTGGACACTACATATTTGGAAAAAAATGCTCAATTTTGTCATTATTTTATTTTATATTTTGGATACTAAAAATAAACTAAAAGCGACCCCAAACCCTATGCTATGATGAAAGGGACCCAAGAACTCAAATTTTCACCCAAGATCCAATGGACGTGCATTGTGGCATTTTGATTAAGAGGATGAAAATGTGAAATTTAAAAAATCACATCGGATTGGATATGAAGTGGACAACTTGGGTGTTTATTTTAATTGAATAACTAATTATTTAATTTAAATAACCCAAAAAACACACAATTACTTTAATTAAAACAATTAATTATGATGATTTGATCCTAGGTTGTCGCTTGGTGTGGATTGGATGCATTTTCTTATTAGAAAGTTTAAGATCATTAATTCAAGATGAATCCAAAAAATGAGATAAATCTACAACCTCATTCAAAAATTTAGTTCTTAAAAAATTACAAGTCTAATAACCAATTCACTTAGAGGATCAATTTCAATATCACTCCAAGTAATTGGATCATACTAGCACTCAGAATGTGTCATCATTAAACTTGGTGAAGATGAAGAAGAGAGTAAATCATTGAATGGAAGTCTTAAAATGATGAACTGATTTAATAATTTAGGAACATAAAATAACATACAATCCATACCATTACTACAACCATGGATAAACCCATAATATAGTTATCCCTCTATAGATGTTATTCTATCAAAGGAGGTGGGAAGCAGACTTATGAGGGGGAATTAAAGAATAAAAACATTGAAAATGATCATTCCACCCTTGTGTGAAGAAATTAAAAAGGTTTGGTGTAAAAAAGTTCACAAATTGATTCAATGGTATCAAATTTATATGAATAATTATGTAAAAATATAATAATAAGAACTTTTATTAATAAATGTAGATGAACGAAAAACTTACATGGGAAAAAACTAAATATGTGATCACAAATTGAAAGCGTAAATTCGCAATTGAAAGAAAAAAATTATATACAATTCCTTTCACCATAATATCATAATATAGGAACATTATGAGACTTAGTTCAATCACCCATAAATACATTCCTTCCCCATTAATTTATAGAGTCAAAAGAAGGGTGATAAAATCAAGTGAAATTTGACATTTCAAAGTTGACCTGGAAAATCATCCAGATTCATCCCCCTTGTTGATATGTGAATTTTTAACTGAATATGGTAGAATAATAATGGTTAATAGAATTAAAATATCTTATTTCATGTGTCCTATAACATCTTTAAAAATTTTAGGAAACTTGGACCATCTGTTTGAAAGTTATTCTCAATCTAGTGGGATGACTTTATGGGCGTTCAAATCTGGTCCACCATTTAAATATCAACTTGGGATCCCTTTATCTCCATAAAAACATCATAATTATCTCTGTATACAATTGAATTAAATGATCCCAATATTTTTATATTTCTTTAGTTAAAATTTTACCTTCATTGGGCTTGTATTGTGTTCCCTACTTTTGTTTCATGGGCTTTAGGCCCATTATGCTTTGTCTAGAAAATTTCTACATTCATGCCCAAAATTCTTCATATTCTTTTGAGATTCATCCATAGATCCTAAAAGATAAAATGTTACAAATACAATTATAAATAAAATCACAAAATATAATATTCAAAAAGTTAAATAAATTAATTCCACAAATATATGATTGATTGTGCCCAAATTTGAACTTTAAAATTTAATTGTACTTGTGATGAGAATTCAATTTCAATTTATAAAATTTACTAAAATTGATGTTTATGGACTTTTAAAAACATTAACATTAAAATATTAACAATGAATATTATACTCTTTAATTGACTGATCAGTGATGATTTTGGAAGGGAAGTGGGTATGGTTACCTTTTTTGAATGATGAAATTATTTAAAAGGATGTGAATTGAATTGATGATTCTTGATGGCTTGGTTGGAAATTTATGATAATACCCTATGGTAATAATCTATTAATGTAACTTTCATGATTATTTTACCTCACACTATTGGATATTGAAAAAGGGATTATTGACTTTGAGGGAATTTTGTGGTGAGAGTGAGATGTGATTTAGGCCCAGTGCCCATGATTAATAAGGATCCATGTGTGATCCTTGTAATTTAACTATCTAACTCCCTTATTTTAACTAGTCATGAAAACTAGGATAGATATATTGGATGAACTAGAAATATGTTTCACTATTAGACTCACACCCTTCTAGTGGATCTATAGAAAACATGAAAGTTTTAGCCTATGGCATATGACTAAGAAAGTGGGGTTGTGTGGAACTGGTTTGTTTGAGACCCATGAGACTGGATGTAAGGCTAGAAATTAGTAATGTTGTAATTTTATTATCTATTCTAAGGTGGACTCACAATCATACCTAGGTTATACCCATTACATCCATATACTTGATACTCGATACATGAAAGTATTCATTGTCACTATTTGGCATTGGAGTTTCCTTGCTTGATTCATTTAGTGTTACTATGAAACTTTACTCTATTGTATTGAATCTTGTTCATCTTTCCATATTAGGTGCATATTTTCATATTTTATTGATTGTATGACATTATCTTGTGAAATAATTTTTTAAGTATTTTCAATAAAATGTTTATTTTTTAAATGGTGAAATGGAATATTTTGTAGGTTTATTTTGATAAATGAATTTTAAATGTTAAAAAAATTAAACTAATCCTCACACCCTCTTATTTATACTCCTATTTTTACATATTCAAATTTCCATATGAAGTAATTGAATAGATTCATTGGTGGAATCCTACTGGTCTCTTTAGCTCACACTCTTCTTTTACCTTTTGGTGTTTACATCCTTTATGATCTTATAGAAGGTGTTCATTATTTCTTATTCCTTTGTGGTTTCATGATTGGGTGACCAAGGTTGGGTTTCTTAGGACATAGTGGGTGGGATTGGATCACTATAAGATGGGTTTTGGTTATTTTTTTCTTTCAGTTTTCTTACTGTCTCTTTTTACATTGATATGTATGTTTTGATTTATATATATCTAAAGATTTTTCCACATTATATTCTATTATTGTAATATTTTGTAGGAGAAATCATTCCCAATGGTTTTATATTGATGCAAAGGTGCTTTTCACCATCTCGTGCAGATCGGGAATGCTCTTCAGGTTAGTGTAGAATCAGATCGGGTACTGATTTAGATGGTATTTCAGGTTGGTTTGTCACAATTGGTATCAAAAGAGGTATTTCATTAAAGAAAATTACTTGAATTTGAAATAATTATATTATTTGTTATGATTCATGGTAGATAGGGGATTAATAATGTGTCAGGACTCAAGAGGTAGTTCATGAGTGGGTTCTTGATCACCAACTCCTCACGATCAAACATAAGTTACCAGGGATGTTGGGACTTGAGTATTTCTTTTGAGTTATTGGTTTATTGATGATAAATGAGATTTATATTCCCAAGAGACTATATTTGATTTTTGGAATCTATTATGAGTTCTGGAACTAGAATGGAAATATTACCACAGTCACACCATGTTTTCACAATCTGATAAACTATGAAGAATCGATGTGACTGATTTGTAGATCCACCCATGAATAGTTGTGAGGTTGGTGTGTGGTTTACCAGACCATACAACCAAGAATTTTTCAGATATAACATGGTTCTAAACTTGAAACCTTGTCCATTTTCATAAAAGTGACTTCACTTATGTGAGGTTGGTTATGTTGGTTATGGATATGGGTTTTTTCATGCTCTTGTGTGGTTATTTCATCTTTAATGATGATTTTAAATCCTTTATGAAAACCAAATTTATGGCTTAAAATTTTGAGTGATTTGAAAAGTGTTTTAAATTACTAGAAAATGAGTTTTATGAAATGTTTAGTTTGGAAAATTAATTTTTAAATATTCTTTGATTATCTAGTAAATAATGTTTTAATAAGGAATTTTGGTTTGTAATGGATTTAAAATGAGAATGGTTTTGACAACTAGAAAATGGGATTAATTTTTTTGAAACCATGGATGGATTAACCTAATATTTTTAAGGATTTTTTAAAACTATTATTTATTTATAATATGATTTATCATTTTGAATAGAAGGAGTAATATTTTTGTAAATGGTGAAAATATTTGTGTGTTGAAATCAATGAAGCTTTGATAAAGTAGTTTGTGGATTGTTTGAAAGTTGTTGGATTGTTTTTTCTATTTCTATTATGTATGATTTGATATTACTATGTTTTTTTATATTTAGAAATGTCTCTTAGAAAGACCTTCAAGAAAGATATAATTTTGGTCGAATGGTCTTTTCCTCAGGGCAGTTCTTCATGTTTTCTTGAAATGGTGTCTAACATTGTTTACTCTACTTAGAATTCATATTGAGTGGTGCAACTAGAGAAAGTCCAGCATTTTAACCCCATTATTGAATTATTGTATTTTCATACACCATATTATAAATATGAAAAAGTTTTCCTTGAGGAAGTAATGTGGATTGAATAAGTTGATGGGATTTTTTATTCTCTCAAGACTCCTAATACTCTAAAGTTGAATTCTATTGACTCTTTATTTGATAAACCTGGACAAGAGTGGGGGTAAGTTTTGATTCCATCTTGTCTTCAGGAATTAATTTATTGGAAATTTTTCAAGTCAATATTCATTCTATGTTAGTGTCTTAAGGGAAGTGAAGAAGGATAAAGTATCTAAGATCTTGTGTTTTGGTCTAGATGAGCCATAGATTGCAAAGTATGCCACGATAATCTCATGTTTGGTATGTTTCATACTAAGGATTTTTTGTGATGATTTTTAGTAAGGAAATCTATTTTATAAAAGGTCTTAACCCATATCTCATAACCATCATGCATTTGGAAGGGTTCATATCTTGTTTGGGGATTCTCAATAAGTATTTCTATACTAAAGTGGAGCTAGAAAAACAACATGAATGGATAAATTCCTTATTCAAGGTTGAGGAAGGAAAATATCCTTAGGAAAATAAGAGTAATATCGTGTGTTTTTAGTGTGAAGTACCTACTCATTATAATAATTTGTGTTGGAAATATACAAAGGTTTGTGATTGTGTGTCCATTTAGGTCACCTTTAGGGGTTTTTTAAGTTTTTATACCAAAAAGGGATGCTTCAGTCAGAAATGTCAACTTCTGTCTATAGAGAAGAAGATGCTTCATGATAATAGGGCTCTATATATAGACCTTAGAGTGAATATTTTCACACAGTGGAGGATATCCCATTTGTTGGTGGTCAGCTACCGGATGTGTTTTATTTTGATTGAACTTGTTGTTTCTAATAGCAAAAATACCAAGAACCGGTGGAATCCGACCCTAATAAAATTAAATAAAAAGTAGGAGAGTTAGGCATAAAAGGGGTTATTACATAATTGAGTGTACAACACCCCACATCTATTAGCCTCCACATGTGGGGCACAATAATCAGGCACTGTAAAAGACCACATTCCACCAGGATCAATAAGTTCCCGTTTTTCCAGAGCATCGACCACCTGGTTGGCCTCCCGATAGACATGTGAAACCTCCAGGCGCATTTGCGTGACCATGTTAAGAAAATAAACCCATTGAGGTAGAACGCACCAGGTCACATTATGTGTCTTAGTCCTCAACGCATGAATCGCAGACTGGGAGTCAGATTCAAGCCATATACACCTCCAATTTAACCGGAAAGCATACCTGACAGCATATATCATGGCCCAGATTTCAGCTTTGAATGCGTTTCTAATTCAAATGGAATGTCGGAATCATACTTTAACAAACCCTCGGTAGGTCTGGAACACTCCCCCGCACCCTGACATACCTGGTGTGCCCAACGCAGCCCCATCAACATTCACCTTGAGACAAGGCACAATGGGTGGAATCCACTGAATATGTTTCAGCATTCGAGGCTTGTGCGGCCTACCTGAAACACCAAGATTTCTCAGAATTTGGAGATCATCAACGGTGTTAGACATTGTGATATCATGAACCATTGAGGTATCATACACATCCCTATCGACAGCCATCATACCTTGTTGTACTGTGGAGTGTTCATCTCCAAACAACATTCAGTTCCGGGCTTCCCAAAAATCTGCAATAACAGCCGCAACAGCCACCAAAAGAAGGTTCTATACTTGTTCCCTGCATTGAGCATGCACCATGACAGACAGAAAGTCCAAGACCGGCCTTCCTGTATCAACCACAATCTTTAACAGATATTCAATGTAGGCCCAAAGCTACTTGGCACGCCTATAGTCCACAAACACATGTTGCATCGAGTCCTCCTCAGCCTTACAAATGGAACACATCGATTCCATTTGTAGGCCAGTACGTTTGAGCAGGTCAGTTGTTGGCATTCTATTTTTCCACAATCTCCATATCAAGAAGAACCTAGAAGGCCGGATGAATACAGCTTTGAAATGTAGCAGCCATGTCAGTGTAGGAGATAAACCCCCACAGGTTGTCCTGTAAAAGTCCCTAGAAGTTAAACTGCCCATTTTTTGCATGAACCCAAATCATAGCATCAACATCCATGAAATAATATCCATTGATTTCATATTCCACCTACATAGGAATATCAAAAACAGGAGCATGCATTTGTGAAAGAAAGGATAAGATGGACATATGGGCTGCATCCGTTGGAATATTCAGATCACGAAGGGGTTGTGTGATCCACTTTGTTGTCCAACAATTCAAGGTTGAATCCCTACAAACCAACCATTTAGTATCCTGCACTATCCTCCCATACACATTCTTGAGAGATTCCCAAAACGATGAGGCAATATAATATTTATAACCATTGAGGAACCTCCTTGTAATTTGATTCGAAAGGAAATCATCATTAGCCTCATGTGTGATCAGGTTCCAAGTGAATTTCCCAATCAAACCATCATTGAAGGTGCAGAGGTCCTTTACCCCAAGGCCCCCCATCTCCACAAGCTTTATTCATTCCTTCCATGCAACTGTAATCATCTTCCTTTCATGTGGTGACCCCGTCCATATAAAGTTTTAGACCATGCTCTGAAGCTCCTTAATAAGTCCTCTCATCCATCTATAAAGAGAGAAGGAATAAAAAAACTTCGATGTGATCACTGAATTCACCAAGAAGACCCTCCTGGCCAGTGACATAGATTTTCCCTTCCAACTGGCCAGTTGATGTATAATACCAGTAGAAATGCCCTCCAAATACTACCTTCTCACCTTTCCCCAAAACAGTGGGACCCCAAGATATTGGAAAGGAAGTGATCCTCTCCTCACCCCAAGATACCTTACAATCCTATTTCTTTTTCTAATTAGAACCCCATTCCCAAATACGATCGATGATTTTTCCCAGCTAATGGCCTGGCCAGCCACCTCCTCATAATGACTGAATAGGTCCTTAATTGAGTATATAGTTCTCCTTGAATCTTGTCCAAGTAATAAGATGTCATCTATATATAATAGATGAGATGGGGCCTGCCCACTCACACCAGCCCTGATCTGCTTGTACCATCTCATTTGACCAAGGTCGTTGATACACCTACTAAGATAATCCTCTTCAAGCGAAAAAAGAATTCCATAAAGTGGATCACCTTGCCTCACCCTTTGGGTGCAAGGAAAGAAGCCCCTCAGGACCCCATTAACAAGAATTAACAGCCTTTTAGAATTAAGAATTATGCAGATCATGTTCACAAATCCCGAAGAGAAGCCATACCGCCTGACGACATCCAAGAGAAAATTCCATTTCAATGTGTCAAAAGCCTTGGATATGTCAATATTGATAGAAAAGTTCCCCTCCTTTGATTTCCTTCTTAAGAGGTTGACACTCTCAGAGGACATGAATAGGCACTTTTGGATGATCCTCCCAGGGATGAATCCAAATTGGTTCATGGTGATCATACCATCAACCATCCCACCCAGCCTTCTCATCAAAATCTTACTGATAAGTTTGGGTATTGTATTCCCAAGATCCACAGGCCTGAAGTCCTTGATTTCAAGGGCATTCTCTTTCTTGGGGATGATCATAATAAAGCATGATTTCATACCATGTGGCATGTAATAATGAGAGAAGAAATCCTTCATGGCCTGCTCAATATCATTCTACAAAATGTCCCAGTAGAACATGAAAAACTAGTTTGTAAATCCATCAGGGCCCAGGGAACTCTCCAGGTTGAGAGAGAGGAGGGCAGATCTGATCTCCTATTTTCATGGTGAAGTAGTTAGGAGCTAATTCGACTGATCATCAATGCAGGAGCTGATGTTTTCCACCATATAGTGAATACTTGACTGCCCATTATCAGAGTATATGCCTTTAAAGTACTCAACCACAGCCAATGAAATCTCATTATCCTCCAAGTAGAGTTTCCCATCAATGCCAATCACCTTGGTCCCTCCCCGCACCCTCTTTTCTTTGTGAATATATATTGAAGAATTTAGAACTTTTGTCCCCATCCTTGAGCCACCGTACATTCAATTGGTTCCTGGACAATCTTTCCTTCACCATTAAAAGATCACCGAGATTGTTGTGGGCAAAAATTTTCTCTTGTGAAACCCTCATATGCTGCCCCTAACCAATCTGAATTCTGGTCAACTCATCCTATGATTTCTTGATATTCTCATCCAATTTTGAAAAGGAATCCCTGCTCCATTCTCTTAGAATCCCCTTCAGATGTTTATGTTTTTCATCCATTATTTGCAGTGGAATTCCAATTGTGTCAAGTTTCCATGATTCTAAAACAAGTTCCCTACAACCTGGCATCACAAGCCATCCATTGTTGAAATGAAAAGGAACAGGGGCTGACCTTGTCACCTGATTCTCAACATCAGAAACAATTGGGTTGTGATCAGAGTGGTGCTTAGGCAGTGTGAATCCGAAGACACCATGTGATGTAGCATGATCATCAATATGGAAAAAACATCTATCAATATTGCTATATTGTTTCCCTTACCAAGTGTATCTACACCATGTGAAATCATTGCCAGAAATTGAAACTTGATCCAGATTGCAGAAATCAATACACTCAGAAAATTCAGAGGCAGCAATCCTATTAAAATTTGTTTCAGTTTTTTTCTCGGGCTTCAAAACAGTATTGAAATCACCAATAAGCAACCATTTTTGGTACATCCTCTTAGATATGACTTTGATCGCCTCCCATAAATCCCTCCTCATGATATAGGAGTTGGAAGCATAAATAAATGATAATGAAATATTCTGTCCAGCATTGGTACAGCTAACCAGAACACTTTGCGGACTGTTTTCACATGAATTAATCTGCAGGGTGTTATGCACTAATACCCACAAGTGATCTATAGAGGATACAGACTTACTATTGGCCACAAAACTGTATCCTAGTGATTCCCACCTAAAGCCCTTCCAGTTATCAAACAGAACTTTAGGTTCCACAATACTGACAAATAGTGGTTTGTAGGTCAAAATATAATGTCGAAGGGCCCTGAGCATATGGGAATTCCCCAGCCCTTGAAAATTAAAGTACAGAATCCTCATTTCTTACAAACCATACCTCTTTTCAAAGGTCCCCTTTTATTCTCCACTGAGGCTTGAATGTGCCCTTTTTTCTTTTGACCTCCCTGTCCCTTCTTCAGGCCATGTCCAGGGACAGTGGTGTTATCATGCTCCTTAATTGCCTGCTTTGCTCCACTGGCATCTTTATGCTTATCAGTACATTGGGTTTGGGAATTTTTTTTACTAGGAATCTCTTCCACTCCACCACTATGATCCACAGCAGCCGCACCTGTACTAACTGTGCCACATTCTGTAGGTAGCTTCCCCTCCACCCTCTTTGTCTTTCCATCCTTGCCCAGTAGCCCAAATGATCCATCTGCAACAGCATGATCACCTGGACTGATTTGGTAAGCTTCCTCCACCTGCACCATCGTACCTACTTCAGCCAGCATCCCAACCATGCCACTAGCATCAGGCATCTTTCCCCCCACATCAAAATGTTGAGCCTCCTCCACCTCCTCCGACCAAAGTCTTCCACTCAGAGGGATAAAGGTGTTGTTGGACTTGATGGGAGGATCACTACCCACAGTCATCCTCCTTCGTGCAGCTTTGGAGGGGGAGATCCGAGTGAAATCTCCTCCTGGGTCAGAAGCCGTTTATCGGTTGGTGTAGGAATCACCACCAATTCCTTAGAAGACTGTCACAGGAGAGCTGACAGTATGATCAACCCTCATTCCTATGCTCTTCCCCGCATTGGCATCATTATGAGAGACGACATCCACCCTATCCACCACAGGATAAGAATCACCACAGGGAGAAGGATCCACCTGGGTTTCATCAATCAGGCCCCCCATATCCATGACAGGTCCACAGGGAACCTCATTTTTCATTGAATCCTTCACTATTGTTGCTGAGGAAGAGCCCCCTATGGCCAGAATCCCCTTATTCCCAGTCCCAGACCCTTGAGTAGCACCATTTCTCTCCAGGTGCTCCATATGGCATTTTTCCCTCCCCTTCCTTCTTCTATACGTGCTCTCATCATGCCCCTTCATCATGCATGAATGAAATACTGTGTCCCACTTACATTCAGCAATTGTGTGCCCAAAGAGCAAGCACCTCGAGAAGAATTTTGGCTTCCTCTCATACAAGATATCAAGCCTCATACTATCATCCCTTGTTGTCAGAACTACCTCCTCCACAAGCATGCTTGACATGTCAACTTCCACCAAGATTCTGGCATAATTCCCTAGCTTTGGATTATTCGTCTGTCGGTCTATTCGAATCAGATTACCCACTAAAAAATCAATATCCCATAGAATCCTTGGGTTCCAATACAACCAATTGAGTTTATAAATTATGATCCATATTTGAGTATGCGTACTACGTACATTCATGGGATCAAAGTTTCTATCCCATTCCCGCACATTCAGAAACCCTGGATTTGAAGAAATAGTACCTTTTCTCCATGATTTCATCTTCCCTTCATCTGAGGGGAAGACCACATGGTAGTATCCCCTGCCCATTTCTATCATCTTCCAGTCATCAAAACCCCACACCTCAGCAACCCTTTTAGTAAGATCTTGAAATTTCCACAGCCGCTCCCCCTTAGGGATTATAACACTCGCAATGATTGAATATCGGCATAAATTTACCCTATCTTCCATCACTTCTTGATTAGATGAAACATGAGTCGTCTTCTCCTTCCGTATCACTGTCCCAAGTGGACGAGCATCAAAGTTAGAGAATGAGGGTCCCGGTGCATTCTTCACCACATCCGCAAAATTCCTCCCTGTCTTCGTAGGGACTACATTATTCCCATCACCCTTTC
Organism: Viscum album; assembly: GCA_963277665.1. Taxonomy (NCBI): domain Eukaryota; kingdom Viridiplantae; phylum Streptophyta; class Magnoliopsida; order Santalales; family Viscaceae; genus Viscum; species Viscum album. The sequence goes on from OY728141.1 coordinate 742,260,646, forward strand.
TTGTGAATGAGAATATATCCTTGTGACTAAGAGGCTCAACAAGAGGCCTCTTACCCCCAGAATCCTCCACACACATCCCCAATATGAGATCAGAGGGATTATCATTATCACCCGATTTGGGGATCTCCCCCAGTTCCCTTTGCACCATCTCCCCAAGAACATTGCCCTATTGTTTCTAATATGGGAGTGGAAATTGTTGGAGTTTTTCATTCTTATGGATTGTTTGTTTTGGAAACCTTTCGTTTTAGGAACTTGGTGAATGATATCTTGTGGGCCTTGGTTTGGGAAATTTTAGGATTTCTAATGTAATAATGGTTTCTTTTTCTTGAGATATTGAATTTTATTCCTTAGTGTTCCTCTTGTTTTGACTTGATGGTTAGAGATAAATTTGGATATGTCAGATGATCTCCCTTGGGAGATTATAGTGCCCTGTTGTTCACTAACCAAGATGTTTGATCTCTTTCCAGTTGGAATTAGATAGACCTTGGGAAGGTACTTAGGTAACTAGGATGATGTGGATTTTTTATAGACTAGGAACTTAGTGGTTCTTGAATTTGTTTTGATGATCTCATTGAGGTATGAGGCTCAGTTTTAAAAAATCCTATGTTATTATTGAGTACTTACCCAGGGTAGAAATCCTTTTTAGTTCTTTACCTTTCTTGAGGATTCTTGATCTCAGATGTTTCTCATTGGTGAGTGGTTGATGTCTCTTCTTTTTCTCTAAGGGGTGTGTGTTTATTATTTTACACCATTTTGGTGATTCTTTAAATGGTGGGGATACCTATGATAGGTCTTAGTATTTCTATGGTTTAGATATGTGTGATGATCTTGGTGTGTTCATCTTGGAGTTGCATGTGATTTGTTGTCCTTTGGGTGAGTCTCTATTCTAGACCATAGAAGATTCACCTCACAAGATGGGTGAGGAATTTCTTCTTGTGTTGTCATGTTCTATCTTATGGAATGGAAACCTTTTGGGGATAGAAAGTCCTATGGTGGGGAGGTTGTAACATCCCGCTACCTATTTTTATGTGTTTTTACCCATTGATTTGAGTACCCAATGATTGGATCTCTTTATGGGTTGTTTCCAAAAAACATCAGACTTTTTTCAAGGTTTATGGGCCTATGCACATTTTTTGCATGGTTAAACTAAGTGTGAAGCCAAACAATGAAACCCTTACAGTGGATCTATTTTGGGTGCATGATGTGTGCTAACCATAAGACCTACATAAGAAACCATTGAATGGGAATTAAATTCCCCAAAAATTGTAATTAAAATCCTAAAACCCCCCTAAAGAGATCCAATCATAGAAACACCTACAATGATGGTGTTGACCTAAAGAGATCCAATCATTTAGGGATTTGGCCCAGGTTTTGATTTATAAAATGAACCTATTTGATTTAAATTAAATGAATTAAAATATTTTATTTTTTCTAAATAGTTTAAAATGATTTAATTTATTAAATGACCAAGAACCCCCTTTGAATGGTTTTACCCTTTTTTTAAAATGGGTGTTCTTGGGTTATTTTAAATATATGATTTATCCACATGGAAAGAGGGTTTAAACCCATGTTTTGAAATGTATTCAATCCTTTTAAAATTGTAATACTTCCTTTAAATGATTTAGGAATGATTTTAAATAAATTATTGTTTTAAAGGACTATTTGGAATTATAATGATTATTTGGGAAGGGAAGTGGGTATAGTTACCCTTTTTGCATGATGAAATTATTTAAAAGGGTTTGAATTGAATATATGATTATTGATAGCTCAGTTGTAAATTTATGATAATTATCTATTGTAATGATCCCTTAATGAAAATTTATTGATTATTTTACCTCCCATTATTGGGTGTTCAAAATGGGATTATGGACTATGAGTGAATTTGGGGGTGAGATTGATATGTGATTTAGGGCTAGTGTCCATGATTAATAATGTCCACATGTGATCCTCATAACTCAATTATCTCACTACCTTATTTTTACTAGTCATGGGAACCTAGATAATTAGATGGGATAACCTAGATATATGCTTCACTAGTAGATTCACACCCTTATAGTGGATCCATAGAGAAAGTGAAAGGTTCAGGATATGGATGTATGGCTAGGAAAGTAGGTTTCCATGGAACTGGTTTGCTTGAGACCAATGAGACTAGATGTAAGCCCAAAAATCAGTCATGTTGTAATTTTATTAGATATTTTGAGGTGGAATCACTATTGTACCTAGGTTATACCTATGACATCAATATACTCAATACTCAATACATGATAGCATTCATTATCACTATTTGGCACTATAGATTCCTTTCATGATTCATTTATTATTACTATAAAGATTAACTCTATTGTATTGACTTTTGTTCATATTTCCATATCAGGCTCATATTTTTATATTTTCTTGATTATATATCTTTAGACTGTGAAATGGTTTTCAATAATTTTCAAGAAAAACTTTAGTTTTTAAATTGTGAAATGGAATATTTTGTAGCTTTATTTTGATAAATTAATTTTAAATGTAAAAAAAGTCTAATTTAAAACTAAACCGCATTCTCTATTATTTGTACTTCTCTTTTATAATATTTGAATTTTTTATGAATTATTTTCATAAAATATTTTTTGGAATCCTATTGGTCTCTTTAGCTTACATCCTACTTGAAACTGTTGGTGTTTTCAGCCTTTATGATCTTATAGGAGGTGTTCATTATTTCTTCTTTCTTTGTGGGTTCATGCTTGGGTGTCCAAGGGTGGGTGTCTTGGGATACGGTGGGTGGTTATGGACTACCAGGAGATGATTTTTGGTTAAAATGTTCCACTTTTAGTTTTCTTACTGTCTTTTTTTACTTTGATATGTTTGTATTGATATATATATATGATGATATTTCCTCATTTTACTATGTTATTGTAATATTTTGTGGGAGAAATCATTCCCAAAAATGTTCTATTGATACTTAGGTGATTTTTTCTAGCCCGTGGAGATTAGGAATTCTCTTCAAGTTAGTGGATAATTGGATCAGGTACCAATTTGATGGTATTCTAGTTTGGTTCATCATAGAGTAGAACTAATCATCGTGGAAAATCACATAATCATTAAAAATAACTTATAGGATGTCTTAATCATGAAACCTTATTTTTAATCTATGAAACCTTAGGTTCATCCTAGGTTATTCATAGTCATCATATATTTAAATCCTTCATGATGGTTCATAAAGTGTTTGTGAATTTACAAAGAATATCTCCCACGAGTGTCGAATCAAATTTGCATCAAGGCCTTTTTTCATGCACCAAGTAAAGATTGAGTCCATCTCAATGCACCATTTTCAGATTTATTACCCCTAAGTATCTCTATGCTAGAGCCACATCCACTTTTAGTATCCAAACAGGGATGTAATTACTTATAAACAACTTGCTCCATCCTTTACCAAAATTTCAAGACATTTTCCTATACATTTAATAATCCTTAGACTTATCCTTAGAGACATACCTAGAAATATCATTATAAATATCCCTAGGTATCTCACTAAATTTCTCATCCTAGTTTCAAGATGTTAACTTAAACTTTCCTCTAATACCAACTATAGTGACCTAGGATTTTCATACATGAATATTACATCATTTGGATGAATATTCAAAACATTACAAAAAAACATTCCTGAGGACTATAATAGTTTAGTTTATTTGGATACTAGGTACGCAATATTCTAATTTGATGAAAGATCTTCAATTTTTTCATCAAATATCTTCCAATTTAGTAATCTTGATATACATACCCTTTATAAAACCTTTCTTGATAACCTAGTGAAAGGAAAACAATAAAGGGTGAGCTCAGATGCTCAGTAAGTTTAAGATTTTGTCTTTTTTCAGGTATGCCTCTCTTTGAGTTTTTCATTAACTTTTCTTTTGGTTTTTTTTCATCATGGATGTCTATCATTTGAATAAATTAAGTCTTGGGTTGTGAGGAAACTTAAAAAAACTAGTAAGTATCTATGTAGTTATAACTTGTTGAGGAGAAATGACTTAAATTTTAGGGATGTATAGTTGATTTAATTAATGGAGTCTAGATATAAATGGGTTATGTGTTATCATGAGTTCTTGTGAAGTTAAGAATCTTTAAAAGAGGTTTGTCTTTTTTAAGGGAAAATTTGCTAAAAAAATCTACAAAAAACTTACATGTCATGTAAAGGGATTACATGTCATGTAATGTTTGGTGGTTTTTAATGAATTAAATCTAAGGCAATGGGTTTTTCAACGTATCCAATTAAAATTATTTACATGAAATGTAACTACAGTACATTCCCTATAATTTCATGACCTATTTTTTTAAAGTATTTTGTTTGGTAAATTTCATTCTATTCCACTGCATTTCTTATCCTCTCAACCTAGGTAAACCCTTTGGGTGATTTTGGAGTGCCAAAATCCCATCCAGACATCCCAATAATGCCTCCAATCCCTATTAAGTCTTTTCAGTTAGGTTTTTTACTTCTCTACCTTCTTCTTACAATCATATAGTGAAATCCTTTGAATGTGTGCATTGTTGGTTTTTATCTTGATTAGTTTTGATCTATAAACCTTTTTTTGATCATCCACACTTTCTTACTCATGGTCTTTTTATGTTGGAATCATTTTTGGATCATTAGATTAATATATGGGGTCTAAATATTAACCCTATGGTTTTATAATTACCAAGTTTATAAAATATTGTGATTGCATCAATATAATGTGTGACCAAACCAATTAAATAATGAATGGGATTTTTCCTTGAAGTCCTTTGGTTTCGATTGGATTCAGACCTAGCTTATGGTTACCCGTGGGGTGAGCGAATCATTAAAATAATTGATTTGGCTAATTGCTTAATGTGTGTTTAGAATGAAATGAGACATTAGTTTATTATTTGATATAAAATGCCTAAGTTGTGTCTTGTTTATTATCTATATAATAATTAATCAATTGTGATTTAATTGAAAGTGATATTTAAAGATAAATGGAAATTATCATAATTAACTATTGAGATTTATGATTTGATATTGTGATATTTGTGTTATATGATAGGACTTGTGTTCCATGCTTAAATGCTTATATATAGGACACGAAATTTGAACTTTCACACTTATATACTGTAAGGATGATATTGAGTGGGCTCGGCCCAGTCCCATTCTATAATTCTTATAGAGAGAGGTATTTTCTCAGTCCTATGATGTAATTCTTTAGGTATTTAACCTAGGTGTTGTAATGCTTATAGGGATTCGGCCCGTATTGTTGTGACTATATGATGGTTATATGGTTGTGGTTGGCATGGTCATAAGAATGGCTCAAATATATTATAGGATGGTGTTGAAGCATGTTATTTTACCTTGGTTATATAGTTGTGGTTGGAATGGTCATAATAAATTCTCATAGATATTCTGACATGGAGTTGAAGCAGGTTGTAGTTGTATTTAATTAATTATTGTATTAATTAATTCACTTGTTTACTACTTTATTTCATACACTTCTTATCAAACTGGTTAGTTTATACATTGTGGTGTCAACCTATTGAGTTATACTCACACCCTATTTGGAACTCTGTTTAGTACCCAAGAAAATTACGTGGATGCGGGTTAGGACATGGGAAAAGGGCCTTGATGTTGATTTTTTTCTTGTTAGATGGGTTAGATTTTGAAGGTGGGACAGACATGGATTTCGATATCAGGGCATTTTGAGTCTTTATTTGATTCTTCTAGTGTTTTACTTTTATTGTTTGTATCATGAAATTTAGTTACATTCCAACATGTCATTAAATTATTCCTTTATTATTTAATGTATTATTTAGTTGGATCTTATTTTTTTTTGTTACGTCTATAATTTGATTTATTCTAATTATATGATATTTTTTATTTTACTATGACACCTTATTCTAGTGGTTATAGTCTCCTCATCATACATTTCACACCTCCACTTCTAGTCGGCAACCTCTGGAATACTGGGAGGCATGCTTTAGGTCTCACAACCAACTCTTTTTGGTCATGTGAGAGAGTAGTGGATTATGGGATGTTAAAAAGTGGTGTCAAAGGAGAAGTTTTTCTTTTATTCTATTTACTATTTGGGAAAGGTGGAAAGGAGACCAGGATGTGTCGGGACTTAGTAATGAGCTTGTTCATGGGAGTAGCTGGCTCATGTACAGGAGTAAATATGAGTGTCCAAGGATGGGATTAGTGTTTTTGTTGTGTGCTTGTTACATTTGATGTTATTTTTTAAGAACCCGGATCTTCGTTCAGGTATTTTTTCCCTTTCTATGGAGTTTTTGGGAAAAATAAAGTTTCTGGAAATTTTTGAAGTACACGCCGTGTACTTTTTGAGTACACGCCGTGTACTTTCTGAGTACACGTCGTGTAATCTTTTCCCGCTCGAAGTCGTGTACTGGCCGTGTCCGGGCCACACACACGGTGTGTAGGGGTGACGTGGAGGCCGATTTTGGAGGAGTACGGAAAAGACCTAGTACACGCCGTGTACACTAAAAGTATACTCCGTGTACTTTCTTTTTTTCACTAAACGCACCAGGGTTGCGCCTAACGGAAAGAACTTTCTTTCTCTAGGTTCTGTTCGTCTGAGAGTGTCGAGGATCCGTGAATCTTCGATGATCCCCTGCCTCTCCATCTGTTCTCCGATTTGAGCTTTGTTAATTGTATTGGAAGCACAGCGGTGAGTTCTTCCTTCTACTTGAGCCTTTTTTTCAGTTCTTTCCCTTTCTTAAGTTATCGTAGGTTGATCATTTTTGACGTTTTCTCAGATCTACGATGCTCTAAGGGGAATCAGTCGTCATGGTTTACATATATCGATCTCCTAGGATCGAGGTAGTTGGTTTGTGCCTTTATGTAGAAATTATTTGAGTATTTTGTGAAAATTCCACCAATACCCATGAATGGGGTATTGCATGTTCCTGTTTTGCCCCAGTTAAATTGCATGCTTTGCTTGATTGCTAGAGTAGATGTTTTTTCCTGTGAATATGGTAGTTTTACTGTACTCTAGATGTTTGTTATGCTTGTTCTGTCTGTTTGGAATTTTTCCAGTTGCCATGCCTAGATGTAGGATAGTGGAACTGTTGATTTGTTATTCTTTTGAGCCTTAGAATGATATCCAAGTAGTTCTTGAGGTTTACTTGGATGATACATGCTCACTATATATGTTTATTTTTACACAGGGCTGTGAGAACCTAGTGTAGTGGACCATAGGGAGAATAGACGGAAGGGCTTCTCCAGAGTGTCCTTAATTACGATGCGAGACCACAGGAGGAATTGATGTTGAGTGTTTCCTTAGTGAGTCTGTAGATCCTCTACATGGGACACATGGGGAATTGATGTTGAGTGCTTCCCCAGAGAGCCTTTAGCACGATACGATATTATAGGGGGGATTGACGGTGAGTGCTTCCCCAGAGAGTCTATTCTTTAGCAGAACTAGAGGGGTGAGAATATGTGTGCTTCCCAGAGGGTATCTAGTACTTGTAGGTTGAACCTTAGGGTTTAGGATGTGAGAACTACCTAGAGGTTACCTTTTTTTCTGCTTACTTCTGTGGCTGTTCCTTGTGTACTTTATATGTAGAACTGTGGATTGTAGCTGCTTGTGTTTTCCTATTTACTGCTTCCTATTTTATTACTTCCATGTATTCATTGAATTTTAGGCACAGATCTTTGGGTGATTTTCTACTGGGACTTTTTCTCACACCCTGTTTGGGTCATGCTTTTGGGCCCAAACAGACTATGTTGTTGCAGGTATAGATAAGGGCAAGCACCCTTCTACTTCAGGTACCTGACTTGTTGTGGAGCTGGAGAGTAGGGGACCAAGCTACGGCTTGTGATGATGATGAGTTTACTTTGTTTTTCTTTTTCACTATTTTTTCAATTGTATTTCAGCACATTGGTTTGTTTACGACTTTCCATAGACATATGTACCTTGTTGCATCATTATTATTTATACATTGCTTCCGATGTTCAGTTCATTTGTTGTATGCTGTTTATTGTTTCGGCTATTGTGTTTGGTTGTTCGTCCACTGTATACTTTACCGAATGAGGTCATAGTTTCCCCACCGACTCACCAAGTCCCTCGCTGCTAGTCGGCAGCCTCTGGCATTTGGGGAAACGTGCTTGAGGTCATGTGACCGATAGGGTACGGGGCACCTCTGGGTGGCTTCCAGAACTGGGACGTTACAAAGTGGTATCAAATGAGTTCTTTTCTCTTGCTTTACTTTTTGGAGCCTTTAGCCAGGGATAGGATGGATTCAGTACTTGGGATTAAGTTATGCTCGGGAGTATCTAACCCATGTATAGGGAAAATCTATACTACCTCGTTAATTGCAGTTTGCTAGTTTTGAGATTTTATAAAGATATGATTTCACCTAGAGTGATTCACATGCTTTGTGTTGTTATTGTCTTGACTATTGTGGTTCTATTTCTATCACAACCTGATGATATGAGGGTATTATATCTCATGCATCATATAGGCACTTGTAGAAATCACATACCATGCATTCTTGTCATGCCATCTAGGATGCATTAGCGATTGCATGCTGTTGTGATAGACTTTGTGTATATTATGCATGCTGTCGTGATAGATGCTTGATAGAATCTTTGCTGCCTTGTTATAGGATTGTTTGTATTTTACCTTACTAAAATGAATGACAAATTTTGATTCTTGAGGTGTTATGGGCCCTCTTGAATCTGAAATTCGTGGATCATGATCTTGTTTTCTCTTGTCTATGACTGTAGGATATGCCAAGCTTTGATTCGCGGGGAGTATGGGCCCTCATGGATGGGAATTTGGGACCTCTTTTCCTTGTTTTCAGTGTTTATAGGATTCTGTGAAGTTCTGAGCTACTGCCCAGAAAAACCCAGAAAACACAGCATGTACTTTTTGGATACACACCATGTAGTTTTCAGATCGTGTCACTGACCGTGTGATCAGAAACATGGTGTTGTGAAAGTAACTTTAGGAACACGCCGTGTACGGAAGGTACACGCCGTGTAGTAGTGATCTGTGTACCCGGCCGTGTTACTAACAACACGGGTCGGGGAAGCTCATGTCATACACACCGTGTGTTTTATGAACACGCCGTGTATCCGTATCCTCAGTACCCAGCTGTGTCAAGAACAACACGGGATGGTGTTCTCTCCTCCTATACATGCCATGTTTGTTCAAAACACGTCGTGTACTTGGTCGTGTCGCCAACAACACGGGTTGGGAAAAATCTTCGAGTACATGCCGTGTTTGTTCGGAACATGCCGTGTAGTATCAGTCATGTATCCGGCCGTGTAACTAACAACACGGGTCTATGACACCTTGTCAACTACACACCGTGTCCATAGGGAACACGCCGTGTAGTTTTAGTTTCAGAAGACCGTGTGGGTTAGCCGTGTAAAGAGACCCGAGCAGGGGAGTAGAGTACAAGTACACGCCGCGTTTGGGGACAACACGCCATGTAGTCTGGAGTTTCACACGACCAGGGGTGGAAAAATCACACACCCATGTCTATGGTTTAAGTGAACACGTCGGGTAGTTTTTATAAACACCGTGTAGTCGTGTTTTGTAAACTTGTGTGTTTTTATTCCCCTGTTCCCGTTTTGTACTTTTGTGTTCTCTGCCTTGTTAATCCTGATCTAAGGTGTGATTTTGATCTTTTAGAGTTATTCCTCAGAGACGTCCTCTGGTTGTACGTCTATCGTCAGGCAGTGATCAGATGCCAGATATGGCTGATCAAGGACTTCCTACTGATCCTCCAGTCGATCCATCCTTGGCACCGGCTATCATACCAGTTGCAGACGTTGATGCACAATTCAGGGAAGGTTTTATGAGGATGATGCAGACCTTTCAGGGACCACCATCTCTTGCCTCGACTATGGCAGACTTGACTCAGGTTTTTTAACAGCAGCATCCTCCCACATTCTTGGGGGAAGGAGGACCTCAGGTTGCAAATTCATGGCTGGAAGCCATGCTGACTACCTTCGAGCATCTAAAGATGCCTCCAGAGAGGCGGGTCAATCTCTCTACCTACATGCTACGAGACTCCTCCAAAAGGTGTTGGGACGTGATCTCACAGGCGGTTCATATGCAGGTTATGACTTGGGAGGAGTTCCAGCATGTGTTTTATGGCTACTTCTACCCGGAGACCCTGAGGGCCAATCGAGCCCAGAAGTTTATGAGCCTAGAGCATGGTACTTTTCAGTTATGGAGTACTCCTCTCGTTTCACCGAGCTACAGCGTTTCACACCCCTCCGGGATGGAATTGGGGTGTTCTTAGCAAGGAATTTTAAGGATGGTCTCATTCGGGAGATCCGCTCGCAGGTGAATCTCTTCCAGTTGACTTCCATCTCTTCCATCGTCAACCAGGCACTAATTTCGGAGCGCAATCTGAGAGACTTCGGAGCTGCGAGCCAGGGTGGTTTTGCTTCCAGAGCTAGTGTTCCTCCAGTTGATAGCAGGAAGCGCCATAGGGAGCCTACGTGCGGTGATTTGAGGAGGCGAGATACATCTTCCGGTAGCCAGATAGTATGCTACCAGTGTGGAAGGGCAGGGCACACGAGGCCGTAGTGCCAGAGGGACCCAGTGGAGTGTCGATCATGCGGCAAGATGGGTCACCTTCAGCGTTTCTTCTAGGTGTTCTCAACAGTAGCTGTAGATGGGGGTTCTTCCATGACTCCTCATTCAGGAGTAGCAGCACCAGTTTCTAACTAGTCAGGGAACTGGAGTTCTTCCGGCCATTCGGGCCGAGGTGGAGGTCGAGGCCGAGGAAGTCAGTCACCAGTCCTTCAGTGCCAGCAGGGAGGTTCAGCTCAGAGTGGTCAGGCAAGGTCACAGGGCTTCGGGGTAGGCCAGGATTTTGCGGTGGAGCAGACCTATCAGGATCAGGATCCCGGACCTTCTACTATTCGAGTTACGATCTTAGTAGCCTCAGTTTTATCTTCATCTCTTTTCGATACTATTTTCATGCATAGCTTTATCTTTTTTGTTGTTGTGGAGAGCCTGGGGCTCTCTATCTTTTCTTCTACTGACTCGTTGACACTAGACACACCTTTGGGGATGAGGACATCTAGTATAATACAGTGTAGAGAGTGCCCTCTCGAGGTTGCAGGGTATCGTTTATCATGGGATCTCTACATCCTAGAGATGATGGGTTATGATGTCATTCTCGGAATGGAATGGCTAGTTCCCTTCCAGGCAGTCGTCGACTGTTACTACCGTAGGGTTAGTTTCATCTCACCAGAGGGTGAATCCTTCCTTTATAGAGGCCAATGGGACGTTCAAGCGAGTCGAGCGGGGCTTGAGCATCTTGGGCTAGGAGGGGTGACGGCCCAGATTGTTAGTCTTTATCTGGATGATCAGGGGACTCCACAGTTGGACTTTCCTCCAGTAGTGGATCACTTCAGGGATTTATTTCTAGAGGAATTTTCAGGTTTTCCTTCGGAGCGTGAGGTAGACTTCTCTATTTATCTCGTGCCAGGAGCAGCACCGGTGTCCATTCCTCCCTATAGGATGGCCACACCTGAGTTGTAGGAGCTCAAGAAACAGTTGGAGGAGTTACAAGCTAAGGGTTTCATCTGACCTAGTACTTCTCCTTGGGGTTCGCATGTCCTGTTTGCAAAGAAGGAAGACGGTACCCTTCGACTTTGTGTGGATTATCGAAAGCTGAACCAGTTGAAGGTCAATAACCGATATCCCTTGCTGAGGATCGATGAACTCTTTGATCGGCTTCGAGTAGCTTGGGTGTTCTCAAAGATCTACTTGAGGTCTGGTTATCATCATTTGCGTGTTAGACCATCAGATATACTGCTGACAGCCTTCAGGAGCAGGTATGGTCTATACGAGTTTACAGTCATGTCGTTCGGTCTCACGAACGCGCCTGCAGTTTTCATGGAACTGATGAACCGAGTGTTCCATCCTTAATTGGACTCCTTCGTCGTGGTCTTCATGGACGATATCTTGGTGTACTCTCACACTCTACACGACCATGCCACTCATCTTGAGATCGTTCTGAGTACACTGAGAGAGCATCAGCTTTATGCTAAACTCTCGAAGTGCCACTTTTGGATGGATCAGATTCACTTCTTGGGACATGTCATCTCAGAGGTAGGAGTAATAGTGGACCTAGAGAAAGTGAGAGCTGTAGTTTCTTGGGAGAAGCCGAAGAACATCTTTGAGGTACGGAGCTTCCTAGGGCTGGTTGGATACTATAGATGCTTCATTCAGGACTTTTCACGCCTAGCATCACCTTTGACAGGTCTGACCAAGAAGGGGGAAAAGTTCTTATGGTCAGATTCTTGTGATTCATCCTTTCAGGAGCTGAAAGGTAGGTTGACGTTAGCACCGATACTAGTCTTTCCAGATCCAGGAAAGAGCTAAACAGTCTATTGTGATGCTTCAGGTATCAGGCTAGGAGTTGTGCTTATTTAGGGAGATGGAGTCGTTGTGTACGGGTCTTTGCAGTTGAGGCCACATGAGAGGAACTACCTGACGCACAATCTTGAGTTGGCAGCTGTTTTTCATGCCTTAGGTTGTTGGAGACACTATATGCTGGGAGAGCACTTTGTGGTCTTCACCAACCACAAGAGTCTCAAGTATATCTTCACTCAGCATGATCTGAATCTGAGGCAGCATAGGTGGGTCGAGTATCTTTAGTCTTTTGATTTCGAGCTTGCCTATATGCCGGGAAAGGGAAACGCAGTGGCAGATGCATTGAGCAGGAGAACTAATATTCAGTAAGTTCAAGAGGCCAGCAGTGAGTGGCAGCTTATGGCACTGTTCTCTGAGATGCTTCTGGAAGTGCACAACAAACAGGGACAGACTTTCCTATCTTCTGTAGTTGTTACCTCTACATTACTTGATCGGGTATGGATGAGGCAGCTATCAGACTCAGAAGGCTTATTCCTACAGGAGAGTGTGTCAGGAGAGGACCCTCTTCCTGGATGGTCAGTGGGGGAGGATGAGATCTTGCATTTCCAGGGACACGTATGGGTGCCAGCAGACATACGTGAGGATATGATGCGGGATTTTCATTCCTCAGTTTGGTTAGTTCATACTGGCATCACCAAGATGTATCAGGATCTTCATCGCCAATATTGGTGGCCAGGTATGAAGAAATATGTTGTTGGCTTTGTCATGAGATGTTCTACTTATCAGCAGGTGAAAGCAGAGCATCAGTGACCAGCAGGCCTTTTATAGCAGTTACCCATTCCGGAGTGGAAGTGGAACGATGTTGCGATAGACTTAGTGACCAGATTGTCGAGGTCACCTCAGGGGAATGATGTTGTTTGGGTTGTCGTCGACAGGCTCATGAAGGTTCCTCACTTCCTGCCGATCAAGGAGACCTTCAGTGTCGATGATCTGGGAAGACTTTACATCAGAGAGGTCGTACGTCTACATGGAGTCCCACACTCTATTGTTTCAGACAGGGATGCACACTTTACCTCTTGATTCTTGCAGGGACTTCAGAAGGCCTTGGGTACTCAGGTACTTTTGAGTACATCATACCATCCCCAGACTGATTTCCAGTCCGAGTGCACGATCTAGGTGCTTGAGGATATGCTCCGAGCTTGCATCCTAGACTTTGGAGGTTCTTGGGAGAAGAATATTCCTCTGGTGGAGTTTTCCTACAACAACAGTTTCTAGGAGACCATTCAGATGGAACCATACGAGGCTTTGTACGATAGGCCATGTCGATCGCCCTTATGCCAGCCGGAGGCAGGAGAGGCAGCTTTGTTGGGACCTCATCTTGTTCAGAAGACCTCAGAGCAGATAGAGCTGATTTGGAAGCGGATGGCTACAGCACAGTCTCAGCAGAAGTCTTATGTTGATCAGTGGAGATGACCTCTGGAGTTCGAGGTCTTAGATCAGGTTTTCCTGTGTGTCGCACCGAGGTTGGGACACAAGAGGATTCAGAGACAGGGTAAGCTTTCACCATGGTACGTCGGACCATTTGAGGTATTGGAGAGAGTTGGGCCGGTTTCCTATCAGTTGTAGCTACCTCAGAGGTACCGGGCTATGCATGACGTCTTCCACATCTCTCAGCTCTGATGCTACTTTTCAGACCCATCTCATGTCTTTCAGCCCGAGGAGGTTGAACTTGAAGCAGATGCATCATTCAAGGAGCATCCTATCTGGATTGTCAATCGTAGTACGAAGGCTCTCTGTGGGCGGTTTGTTCCTCTAGTATGGGTGCTATGGCAGCACAGTCGAGTACAGGATGAGACCTGGGAGAGGGAGGCTGATGTATGATTGTAGTGGCCAGAACTGTTCGGGGTTTCTTCTTCTACGGCTCTCTAGGGAAATTTAGGGACGAATTTATTTAAGGGGGGAAGTTTGTAAGAACCTGGATCTTCGTTCAGGTATGTTTTCCATTTTTCTAGAGTTTTTGAGAAAAATAAAGTGTTTGGAAATTTTTTAAGTACACGTCGTGTATTTTTTGAGTACACACCGTGTACTCTTTTCCTGCTCGAATCCGTGTGTTGGTCGTGTCCGGGCCACACACACGGTGTGTAGGGGTTATGTGGAGGCTGATTTTGGCAGAGTATGGAAAAGACCTAGTACATGCCGTGTACTCTAAAAGTACACGCCATGTAATTTCTTATTTTTTCACTAAATGCACCAGGGTCACACCTGATGGACAGAACTTGCTTCTTCTAGGTTCCGTTCATCCGAGAGCACCGAGGATCCGCGAATCTTCGACGATCCCCCGCCTCTCTGTCTGTTCTTGGATTCAAGCACTGTCGATTGTGTTGGAAGCGCAGCGGTGAGTTCTTCCTTATTCTTGAGCCCTGTTTTCCAGTTCTTTCCCTTTCTCAAGTTATCTTAGGTTGAGCATTTTTTACATTTTCTTAGATCTACGACGCTCTAAGGAGAATCAGTTATCGTGGTTCACATATATCGATCTCCTAGGATCGAGGTAGCTGGTTTGTGCCTTTCTGTAGAAATTCTTTCAGTATTTTGTGAAAATTCCACCAATACCCTTGAATGGGGTATTGCATGTTCCTGTTTTTCCCCTGTTAAATTTCCTGCTTTTCTTGATTGCTAGAGTAGATGTTTTTGCCTGTGAATATGGTAGTTTTACTCTAATATGGATGTTTTATATGCTTGTTCTGCTTGTTTGTCATTTTTCCAGTTTCCATGCCTAGATATAGGATAGTGGAACTGTTGCTTTGTTATGCTGTTGAGCCTTAAAATGATAGCCAAGTAGTTCTTGAGGTTTACTTGGACGATACACACATATTATACATGTTTATTTTTACACAGGGCTGTGAGAACCTAATGTAGTGGACCATAGGGAGAATGGACGGAAGGGCTTATCCAGAGTGTCCTTAATTACGATGCGATACCACAGGGGGAATTGACGTTGAGTGCTTCCTCAGAGAGTCTGTAGATCCTCAACACGGGCCACAAGTGGAATTGACGTTGAGTGCTTCCCCAGAGATCCTTTAGCATGATACGAGACTATGGGGGGGGGGTTGACGGTGAGTGCTTCCCCAAAGAGTCTATTCTTTAGCTAAACTAGAGGGGTGAGACTGTGTGTGCTTCCTAGAGGGTAGCTAGTACTTGTAGGTTGAACCTTAGGGGTTAGGCTGTGAGAACTACCCAGATGTTACCTTTTTGTTCTGCTTTCTTCGGTGGCTGTTCCTTGTGTACTTTATATATAGAACTGTGGATTGTATATGTTTGTGTTTTCCTGTTTACTGCTTCCTGTTTTATTACTGCCATGTATTCATTGACTGTTAGGCATAGATCTTTGGGTGATTTCCTACTGGGACTTTGTCTCACACCCTGTTTGGGTCATGATTTTGGGCCCAAACAGACTATGTTGTTGTAGTTATAGATAAGTTCAATCGCCCTTCTACTTCAGGTACCTGACTTGTTGTGGAGTTGGAGAGCAGGGGACCAAGCTAGGGCTTGCGATGCTGAGGAGTTTACTTTGTTTTTCTTTTGAACTCTGTTTTCAGTTGTATTTCAGCATGTTGGTTTGTTTACGGCTTTCCATAGACATATGTACCATGTTTCATCATTATTATTTATACATTTCTTCTGTTGTTCAGTTCAGTTGTTGTATTCTGTTTATTGTTTCCGCTATTGTGTTTGGTTGTTCTTTCGCTGTATACTTTACCGAATGAGGGCATAGTTTCCCCACCGACTCACCAAGGCCCTCGCTGCTAGTCGGCAGCCTCTGGCATTTGGGGAAACGTGCTTGAGGTCATGTGACCGACCAGGTACGGGGCTCCTCTGGGTGGCTTCCAGAACCGAGATGTTACATATTTCACCTTGAGTGATTCACATGTTGTGTGAGTTTATTGTTTTATGATGATACTATTTATTGATAATTGTACTCATGGCTTGGTATGGAGAGATATGAGAATACATGCATCATAATAGGCACATAGAGATATATTTACAAGTATTGTTCATGATAGGGGCATATCTATTTTTTCATGTGATATATACTTGCATGTTAAATTGTGATATGAGATATCTATTTCACTAAATAAATGAAATGAGTTGATGTGTCATGGTAAAACACTTTTCAGCCATGTTTTGGGAGACTAGGAGTTAGTGGTTCTCTATTGTAGCCACCTATTGAGGTTGACCATACTAGTTGCCAGTTCTCTAAGGTGTATGTTTTTCTTGTAGAGAAAATAATTTCTCATTGTTTTCAACTAGAGGTTTAGAAGAGTGGAAATCACCATGATCATAATGTATCTGAACTAGATCTTCTTGTAGTTTTGGAAAAGAAAATGGATGTTAAGCTTCATGATAGCTTTATGAGGGTCAACGGTCCATGGAAAGGGAGACTATTCATATCATTCCTTAGATTTCTGAGCTGACAAGAGAGTTTTAGCTACAATACCCACCAATGTTTACCAGGTAAGGAGGACCCCAGGTATTTGAGTTCTATATTGATTTAGTCCAAATGATCTTCAAACAACTTGAGACACCCACAGATAGGAGGGTGAAGCTTGCTGGAGATATACTTCATAGACCTTCCAAGCATTGGTGGGATATTCTAGAGGAATATAGGAAGTAGGATGAAATATATTTTAAGGAATTCAAGATAAATTTCTTGAGTCATTTGTATCTCAACACATTGAGGGATGAAAAAACTTGTGAGTTCATGCATCTGACACATGAGGGCATGGTAGTTCTAGACTATGTTGGACGTTTCACTGACCTATAACACTTTGAGCCATCTTTTGTAGATGATGGTATCTCCAGGGTGAGGTGTTTTTAGGATAGTATTCACTATGAGATTATTTCATAGGTAAATATTATTCACTTGAGAATATTTGAGAACGTTATGAACTAAGAACTCATCATGGAAGGGAATTTGAGAGAGGCCTTGAGAAGCGCCTAGGCTATTTCAGTAGGGCGATCTAGGATCTCTTCTTTGAGTTTCGAGAAGTGCCTCTATGATAGTTTCAACCAAAGATAGTGGTGGGAGGAGTAGTCAAGGAAGTGGATAGCCGTCTTAAGATCCTGTTCTATTATACTGCTATCAGTGTGACAAGTTTGGCCACAAGTTCTCGCAGTGTCCTTACACTGTAGTTGAGTGTCATATTTATGGAAGACTGGGTCATCTTCAAAGGTTTTTTGTGAACTTTACATAGAAGACTGGTGGTAGGGGATTAGTAAAGGAACCTGAGTTGGGAAGGGGATCAGCTACCCCTCAGCAGGCTAGTATATGAAGTTCCATTGGTTGTTCAAGATGAGGAAAGGGACATGGTACCTCAGAACAAGAGCAATAGTACCAAGAAAGTGAAATAGATCGAGGTAGTCATAATAAATCCTGGAGTAGAGGAACAAGTTAGATTCCTATTATGCAGACTACTCTAGCTATCATCAAAGGTGTGATTCTTGCATCATCTACCTTAGCTCAGGTTTTGTTTGATACAAGAGCATCGCATTATTTTTTATTTAATCTTTTTTAAAATGGTTTTCTCTTGGATGTGGGAATATTGGATGGTGATTTGACCGTAAACCCACCATTGGGAGTGTGGTCAGAGAGTATCAAACATTTCAAGGTATGTTCTCTAGAGATTGGTGGTTATCATTTATTTTGGGAACCGTTCATGCTGGAATTGATAGGATTTGACTTTATTCTTAGTATGGATTTTTTATTTCTATAACAGGATCATATCAAATATTATAAGAGTATTGTTACCTTTAAATCTCTAAAAGGATCCAGTTATTCTCACCAATGTGAGTGGGATCTTTAGGCTAGTCGTGTAGGACCAATTCAGTACATATTGGATTGTCTCACAGATCAGATAGTCGGTATTTCTCTAGATAATGGTGGAATACATAAGAATTCTATTCTTCCAGTGGTAGACCATTTTTAGGATGTTTTCATTGAGGATTTATATATCTTACCACCTAATAAATAAATCATTTTTAGGATTTATTTGGTGTTAGGTGTAGAGCCAATTTATATCATGCCTTACAAAATAGAACCAGTAGAGCTTCAGGAGTTGAATGTTCAGTTTGAATATCTAAAATCTAAAGGATTCATATATCCTAGTATATATCCTTGGGTTCTCCAATTCTATTTTCCAATAAGGCTGATGGGTATTTGCACTAATGTGTGGATTATCGAAGCTTGAACTAATGATGGTCAAGAATCGATATACTCCTCCACACATTGATGATCTTTTTTATCAATTGAGAGGTGATAAGATATTCTATAATATTTATTTGAGATCATATTACCATCAATTACTAGTGAGATGATCGTACATACCTCATACTACTTTTAGGACCATGTATGGCTTGTATGAATTCATAGTGATGTAGTTTGGGTTGATTAATGCATCAGTGGTATTCATGGACTTAATGAATAGGATCTTTCATCCTTTTCTGGAATGATTTGTGGTGATTTTTTCCAATGATATCTTAGTGTACTCTCAATAATCTGATGATCATGCCAAATATCTTGACATCATCTTAAGTACATTAAGAGAGAATCATCTTTACGCAAAGATAACCAAATATAGTTTCTGAATAAATAAAGTGCACTTCTTAGGCCCTGTTATCTCAGAGGTAGGATTTTTAGTGGACCCAGAGAAAGACGCATTCATGGTATCTTGGTAAAAACCTAAGAAATTCTTCAAGATTCGAACATTTCTAGGTTTATCATGTTATTATCGATTCTTTATCTATGATTTATCTCATTCGGCAGCACCAATGTATGGGTTGATCAGGAAAGGGGTAAAGTTTGTTTGGTATGATTCTTGTGAGAAATATTTTTAGGAGTTTAAAGGTGGTTTGACCTTAGAACCTATCCTTACTTAACTTGTGTTGGGTAAAAAATATATCGTGTACTGTGACATCTATTATACCCATGATTCTGAATCAAATTAAGACCGAGTAGTTTTCTGATCTATGGGGCTCATTTTTTGAGAGAAAAATTATATGGTGGGGAGACAACATCAGGATGGACTCTTGGAAGTGTAAATTATCTACTTTTTGTAGCCGAGTATGGGTTCCTATGGGCTTACGTGAGGAGTTGATGAGGGATTTTCTTGATTCTAGATTGTCGGTACATCTTAGTTTAACAAATATGTATCATGGTCTTCATAGATAGTACTGGTGTTCCGGAATGAAGAAGAGGGGGGGAATATTTGTTTCTAGATGATTCACTTGTTTACAGGTGAAATCCAAGCATCATAGGCTAGTTGGGATTTTATATATCCTTTTCTCATTCCTGAGTGGAAATGGGATGATTTCACAATGGATTTTTGACATGAATACCCAATTCTAACCATAAGAATGAATATAATTAAAGGAATAATGTAATGACATGTTGGAATATAATTAAATGTCATGATAGAAACAATACAAGTAAAAGACTATTAGACTCAAATAAAAACTCAAAAGTACCTAATCCTGAACACCACGTTGGTCCCACCTCCAAACTCCAGCCCATCCCACAAGAAAACAATCAATAACAAAGTCCTTTTCCCTTGTCTAAAATGGAATCCATGTAATATACTCGGGTACCAAATGGAAGACCAAATATGGTGTGAGTATAACTCAATAGGTCAACACCACCATGTCAAAACTAAAATGTTTGATAAGAAGTGTATGAATTAAAGTGACAAAGAAGTGTGTTAATTAATTCAACAATTAATTAAATACAATAAAAAACAAATTTGGATCTATGACAGAATATCTCTAAGCATGTCCTACGACCATGCCAACCATAACCATATAACCAAGGGAAAATAACCTGCTTCGGTGCCATTTAAGAATATCTCTGATCATGTCTTATGACCATACCAACCAATACCATATAACCATGGTATAGTTACAATAATCCAAGTCAAATACCTATAAGTATTACAGTATCCAGGTCAAGGTCCTATAATCATTACAACATGGGACTGGGTAAAGCCAACTCTCTATAAGCATTACAGCATGGGACAGGGCCGAGCCTGCTCAATATAGAGAGTTGGCTCGGCCCTGTCCCATGCTGTAATGCTTATAGAGAGTTGAATTTACCCAGTCCTATGTTGTAATGATGATATTGAGAAGGCTCTACCCTGTCCCATGCTGTAATGCTTATACAGAGTTGGATTTACCCAGTCCCATGTTGTAATTCTTATAGGACCTTGACCCGGATAATGCAATACTTATAGGGATTTGACTTGGATTATTGTAACTATACCATGGTTATATGGTTTTGGTTGGTATGGTCATAAGACATGCTCAGATATATTCTTAAATGGCACCGAAGCAGGTTATTTTTCCTTGGTTATATGGTTATGGTTGGCATGGTCGTAGGACATGCTTAGAGATATTCTGTCATAGATCCAAATCAGTTTTTTGTTGTATTTAATTAATTGTTGAATTAATTAACACACTTCTTTGTCACTTTAATTCATACACTTCTTATCAAACATTTTAGTTTAGACATGGTGGTGTTGACCTATTGAGTTATACTCACTCCATAGTTGGTCTTCCATTTGTTACCCGAGTAGATTACATGGATTCCATTTTAGACAAGGGAAAAGGACTTTGTTATTGATTGTTTTCTTGTGGGATGGGATGGAGTTTGGAGGTGGGACCAACATGGTGTTCAGGATTAGGTGCTTTTGAGTTTTTATTTGAGTCTAATAGTCTTTTACTTGTATTGTTTCTATCATGATATTTAATTATATTCCAACATGTCATTACATTATTCCTTTATTATTTAATGGATTATTCATTTTTCTCGTATTATTGTTTTCCACTACATATAAACTTTTATTTCTTCTATTTATATGGTATTTTTATTCTCTTATGACACCTAATACTAGGGATTATAGTCTCCCTACTATACATTTCACACCCCCGCTGCTAGTTGGCAGTCTCTGGTGTATGGGGAGGCATGCTTGAGGCCTCGTAACCAACCCTTTTTGTTCATGTCAGAGTGTGCAGGATCTGGGGATGTTATAGTATGGATAAAAAAAGAAGATACATAAGTATAAAATGAACATAAGGTTATGAGAACATGATAATAACATTTTAAAACTATACCCTACATATCAAATATAATAATCATGATTCATGAATAAATATTAATAGGTCATAAGACATGAATCATAATAAAATCAGAGAACATGAGTCACGGGAGCATAAAATTTTCATAAGACATTGATTTACGACATAGACATAAGCATAGAAAAATATTGTTTCAAGGATACCCGCCAAGATAATCATAACATGTTATGTATGGAATAACCACCCATGTACCCTATTTTGGTCTTGGGATAACCACTCATGTACCCTCTAACCTCATAGAACATTTATCATTACCCAATGCATTGAAGAAAAATATAGGTCCCACCCATCACATAATGAAAATCATAAGTATGTGTTCTATAAGATATTAAAACATTCAACATGTCATAACCCATTAAATAAAATGGGTTTCATAAACATTTCATCATATCATAACTAATGAAAAAGATATGGGATTCACAATAATTTCATCATAGCATAACTCATTGAAAAATAAGCGGGTTTCATAATAATTCCCTCATGGTATAACCCATATAAGAGAAATTGGTTTGATAAACATCTTGTTATCATAAAAATAAAACCTTCAGATAGATAATAAGATTGGTATCCTTTGATCATATCTCCAATAAATCCTAAGCAACGTGAAAGTATTTCATATTAGATGGAAAATTATTTTGAAAGGTCATTTAAAATATTTCATAAGGAAAATATACTTCCCACTTTTCTTTAAAACATAAAAAATGTTTAAAATCCTTTTGTTTGAAAATAACTATGAAAACATATAAAATAATCTTCCAAGTAATGATTTCTCATGACGTCGAAGAATTCTGTACATGTTAAAAGGAAGATTCATTTCATATTATTAGTAAAATCCAAATGGGAATTGTTTGTAAAATGACATGAATATTTATTTCCAAAACATATTAAAAAAGTAAAACATGGGTAAAAAATTCTTTTCAAAATCATTAAAATGTTTTTTAAAACATTTTAAGTAAACAAGGATTTGGAAGAAAGTGGATTTCTAACTGAAGAGAGACAAAAATTAAGATTTTATTAAAAATATTTTCTCAATTATTTTAAGTACCTAATAGTGGTAAAATGGTACTATTAATTAAAAATATCATGAATATCCATAGGATAATAAACTTCATGAGTTTATTGAAAGATGTATCATAAGATTTTATCATCGGAAACATAATCATAAACAATCCCTATGAACGATGAGATTGTTAATATGAAATCTATACCACTTTGGTAACATTGAATCATAAGCCCCATTAAGGAATAACATAAAAAAACTTAAAATATTTTTATTATAAGTTAATTAATTATATTTAATTCTAAAATGGTTTGTATCTACCCTCGTAAAATAATATAGGTGCATAACATAACATATGTCTTAAAGAAGAAAAATTGAGACAAAAATCCCTTACTGCTTTGGTAAATTTTGGACCATAAACCCCATGAAAGAAGTATCCTAAAATGGGTATTTAAATCCCCCAAAATTTAAGGTTAATAATCATAAAATAAATTCATGGTCATTATATACACCACATAAAAGAAACATGTGGTGGATATGGAATTTGTCTCATAGAAAATAAAAGTGACACGGAAATCCATCACCTTAAGTCATGAATTACTTCATACACATTCAAACCTACTATATAATAAATATAATTTTATTATAAATATATTAAATAACCGTATTTATAAAAATAATTCCACATATAGTTTTCTTATGACATTTTATTACTCTTTTATTAATAATTCCATGTTAAAGTCATGTTTCGGGCAATAATTGCTTTGTTTTTTGTGTATGTTTTGACTTGTTATCTGTGGTCATCTTAATTAAATCATGATTTAGTAATATATATAATTTTAACCATGATTTAAATATAATATATATTCATTATATAAAGTTTTATATTAATCCATGATATTTAAAAAAAATGAAAAGCATCGTTCATGGAGATGGTAGACTGTATGTACGCATGAATGTTGTTTTTATTTTCTTGTCAAATTTAGTGAAATAAAGGTAAATGATATATTATAATTACATAATATTTTTATTTCATATATATTACATATTTTCCTTAAAATCATCCTTATTACAATCAATTTAAAGTGTGAATAAATTTCATCGCTTCACGAGGCGGTGGTCCTTCGTATGCCTGAGCGACGTTATTGTATTCCCAAAAAATGAATAGTATGAAGGTATGTATGGTATAATAATTCCATAATAATAATAAAATCATAAATATCATATAAAAATAATGAATCAATACTTATTTTCTACCTTGATAGGTGGTAATAGAAAAATTAATGCAATCGATTCGTGAGGCGGTAGTCCATCGCACACACGGATAATTATTTCACAACCCATTTGATGGAAGTGGAGATGGTTCTAGGTCATACCCATAACACAAAAACATCTTAGTATATGTAATATACTAATGTTTTTATATCAACATGTCATAATAATAATTGAATGAGGTAGAGGAATAAATAAAATAAAAATGCTCATTGATGAACATTACCTCTTCTTCGGGTATCCTCCTTTGGTTTGCACAAAAACATTACTAGGTTGGATTTATTCCCCAAATAAGGCTTATAGTATGAGAGGAGGATATTTGGGAAGTTATTTGGTAAGGTTTTGGTTGATACAAGGGTCTTTAAAGGTGTTAGTAAGTGAGGGGAGTGAGTTTCCTTTTATAATTGAGGAGGGGTGGAATTTTTGAAAATATCCAAAAGTATTCACTATTGGGGGGTCACTCTTACCTCATGTGTCTCCAAAATTGATAATTAATGGTGTGGAGGGATTATATGGTCTATAAAAACCTCCAAAAATTTATAAAACATGTGTTTTAAACATGTTTTTCCTTAACTTCTAAGTTTCAATATTTTTACCATTTTGATTTTTCACTATAGTAACTAGTCTTTTTAACCTAAGTAATCTATCCTTTAAGACTAAAATAAAATAATACTTACTAGATAATTTATAAAAAATTATTATAAATATTAAATCAAAATAAAAAAATAAAAAACCCATGTGTGTAAAATTTATTTTTAACACAAGCGCAAGTAACGTGCATAAACATTGTTTTTACTTTAACCACACTAATAGAGTTTTCACTATTTAGCGGTCAATATAGTTATTATAAAAAAATAATTGGTCTATTAATGGAAAATATTTTATATTTATTTACATTTATAAATTAATAGGAATAATATATGATTTTTTTAAAATTTAAATCATTTAATAAAATATCATTTATTATAAAATAACATTAATGTCAATTTAGACATTATTCATTTAATTGAATTTAAAAAATATCAAGAAAATGATGGAATTAAAATATATTATGTTTAACCCTATTTAAAATTATATATTAATGTAAAAAATTAATATATGATAATAATTAATTAAATTTAATTCACTTTTAATATTTTTAGTATTATTTATTTTATTTTATTATTAACTAAATAATCACTATGTTGGCGTTTCTTAAGCATTTAAAGTAATTATTTCAGCTCAAAAATATTAAAATAAATTAAATGATAAAAAAACTCATTTATATTTTAAAATATTTTTTAATTGAACATATGTTTCTTTTTCCCTATTCCAAATCTTTATAGATATTAAAAGCAAGAAAGGTTCCTTTTTTGACTTGTTCTTTACTTAACTTATTATATAGATCACTTACATGGAAAATTATCCCAAAAACTCATAAAAATAGAGAAAAGGGTGAAAAGGGTCTAAAAATTTCCATACAATGGGTTTTTAAAAAAAAAATTAGGTCATTTTAACCCTTATCTTTTTATTTTAACTCCTCGATAAACTCATTTTTACATTAACCATGGTAAATAATTTTTCTTATTTTTACTATTCATTATGGTCAAAAATTAAGTTGACCTTATTATATAATATAAATTATTCTGGTTGCAAATATGAAATCCATTTTTATAAATTATATTTACATAATTGGAAAATTTTAATTTAAAATTAATCCCACAAACATGGTGAGAAAGCGAGTTTTTAAAGAGAAAATGTTCAAAAGTTTACAAAGGTTTTATATCAAAATTAAATATAAAAATGATTAAAATGAACTAAATTAGATTAACTGATATGTATAATTAAACTAATTTTAGTTTAAAACCAATTAAATAATATAATTTAACATTATAAATTTTCTAAATGAAATGGAAATTTTCATTTAAATTTTAGTTTTTCACTATTCATCAAAAAATGAAACCTTTCATAAAAATCCCAAAAAATTACCCTAAGATAATATTGATATTATGATTTCAAAAATGAATTTAATTTTTTAAAATATATATTCTAATATATCTATAAATTAATTGTAATATTTTCTCTTGAAAAGCAATAAAAATCATTTTTGAAGAAACATATTATTGATAAATATAATTACTTTACTAAAAATTGATTGATTGATTACTAAGAATTTATAAATAAATTTATATTGAGTAGTATATTCCAATGTATATTTCATAAATTTGTTAATACTATTCATACCCTCCTGTTTAATAGCTAGTTTATAACAATATTATTTAAAATAATATTATTTCATGGTTTGTTGAAGCTCAGTGTCGCGTGTCATGCATGTTATAAAAGAAACTCATTGTTGCATGTAACTCAAGGTATCTAAAAAATTTAAATTAATTTAAAAAATATATTCATAAAATATTGGTATGTTATAAGAACCACCCAAATGATTCCAAAAACAAAACATGAATCTCCCAAAACCAATATTACCATCATCAAAGGAAAGGTCCTTAAAACAAACAACTCATCCACAAATGACTACCCCTAATACATATTTCAAAACCTAGCTTAAAAAACTTTTGAAGATGAACCAAATGGCCACACTAGATACAAAATATAGTAGATTTAAGATAGGGCAGCTTAGCAATCCCCATATCCCCACACTATAATCACACAAGAGATGTTATCTTTCTATGAGAGAGGCTCCTTAATTCTAACTTTGTATCTTCCTAAATTTATCCTCACACTTCAGGTTATCCTTATATCCACCATACTTCTGCTACATATTATATGGAACTAAGGGACCACCCACCACAAGCTTCTTATATTGGTTAGATTTTATTCAAATAATCTCATTAACCATATCTTAAAAAGATGTCAGACCAGACGCATGTATAGTTCAGCCAAAATATGGGTGAATACCACCACTAAGGGAATGAGCTTTCTCAAAATCATTGGTGAATAGGTTTGGAGAAAAGATGGCCAAATTCAAAAAAAAATATTGATGTACTCCATTTCTAATTGGTCACCTTGATGAAAGTTCAAAATCTCAAGAACATTATCTACTTTCACACACTCAAGAAAGAACCATTTAACAAATGACATCCTGAAAATCTCCCAAGAAACACTTTCCCACAATAGTGGGTGTACCATAAATTCCAACCAAATTCAGCTAAAACAAAAAATAAATCCCTCAAAAACTCTCACAACTTAAGCTTATGGTGTTACAAGAGAATCAAGAATCAACTTAGTCTATTCCAACCACCTAACCACTTCCACGGGCCCTTGATCACTACTAAAAGAAGGTGGATGTGAATACAAGAAGTCCAAGATAGGGTCAAATCTCAAGGAAGATTTCATATCCACTAATCCAATTAGAGTATAGGTAGGAAATATAACTGAAGAAACCTTTTTGACCATCCTGGGTGAAAAAAACAACAAATACATGAACCACATCAATTCATGTCTCAAAAAAAACCCAATGATTCTAGCCCAAGGCAGTAATCAAATCTAAAAAAATCCCTCAAACAAAGAACACATAAATCACATCAAGAAAAGAAAATTTTGATTTTAAATCATTATTTTTCAATATGGAATTTTGAAATCACCCTCCACTAATGTGTGTTCTTGAAAACCAATCCAACATAACTTTAACTAAAAAAATAAACATAGTGGAACACATACACATTTCCCAAGAAAGGAAATCCATAAAATCTCCTTTCAAATTTCAATTTTGTTTGGAAAACCAAGCATCCAAGAAATAACCATTTCCCTTTGAAAACACCATCCCCAAGTTAAACAACCATTTTTTTAAACATTCCATAAAACCAATTTTAAAAAAGGGAATTTCAAAAAACTCCCTTGATTTTACAAAAACAAATAAAATAAAGCATAACCAAGGCACTACAAAATAATTCAAACAAATTTCACATGAACCATATCCACAAAGGGAATCAACACACTCCATAATCTAACTCCAACAAGTGAGAATCACCTTTGGAGAAATATAGAATCAAGAGGAGTCAAAACATGTTAACTGGGTAATAAATGGTGTTATGAACACTTTGTTCACATGGGTTGGGAAACCATGTGCCAACCACGAATCACACTCTACTAAGGAAGTAGACTGGACTGCACTATGACCACATGGATTATCAGGCCATGTTTGTTAACTGTATAGTTCAATTTCCCCCTTTCCACCCCAAAACCAAAAAATGATCCACAATATCATTTACATACTTAAAGGGGATCAAAATAATGATTCATATCAAATCATTTCATGGGTTGGTATATTATTATACAGTTAGATGATTCACACATTAAGAATCCAGGGTGGTGACCATGACACATTTAATTGGTTAGTTGGTTATTGATTGAGGTTAGTTTGATCTAGTGCTTGTTTTTATCATTTACCTAGCTTCCATTATTATGTAACCTTATTTTGCTTATATTTGATATTTTCCTTATGATTCAAGGTTCCTTATTTATTTTTCTTAACCAATGTAGGTGTGTTGGGTTGTTTCCTTTGGAAAATGAGTTTTAAAATATGTTTAGAAAAACCTATTTTGAAATTAATGACTCTTTTGTGAGTGATTTAAAGTGTATTTCATAATGGGTGTTTTATTTTTGATGTGTTTTTGGTCGATAAAATGATTTCAGGAAACTATTTTCATTTAAATAAAACAAATGAGTTATTTTTTAGAAATGTTATCAGTGTATGTGGTTTTGAAATTTATTTGGCTAGTAGATTGGTTTCAAAATTTATGTATTCAGTTTTGTAAAACATATAGGATTGTTTTAAAAGTAGATTATGGAATTATCTTTTTTTCCCTAATTTATATATGAAAATACTAATTTCATGTTTATTTCAAACTAGCATTGATGAATTTTCTTATAAAAATTATTACATAGATTCATCAGGTTATGATAACCTACTAATATTTTTATCTTATGCCTATATATTTCTCATTTTAGGTTCCTGGTTGGATTCAGTTTTGGTCATCATGGATGATGTGGGGTGACTTGGGTGGTTGTGAACAATTGTAGGTTGCATGGTGTTGGTTTGGGCTAAGATCATGTTGGTTTTTGGTTGTTCCTTTTTGGTTATCTTATATATACTACCCTGTTATATATGTTCTTCCTATCTATATCCCTATACTTATGTATGATTTTTATGTTTATGAAAATGGGTTAGAATGTCACATATGGTTATGAACTTCTTGGAATATTTATGCTTTTGGTTATTATATTTATTTATTCTGATGTAATTTATCTCTATTTTGGGAAAAATCATTCCCAAAAGGATTAATATAATTCCCAAGAACTCATTTATAGCCTATGAGGATTGGGATTTCTCTTTGGGGCTTGTGTAAAATTAGTTCAGGTGCAAGGTTCGGTGGTATCCTGGTCTGATTCATTACAAAATTATATCAGAACCTAGGTTTGTAGTGGAACCTAGGGTATGAAGCATCCATGTACAGTTTAAGGGTTTAAGGATATTCAAGAATCAAATTTTTATTTTGGGATGTCCTAGTAGAAATGATATTAAGGTTATCAGAAATTGAGAGGTAAGTATGGGGAGACTCTAGCTTTCTCTTTCTCATCCTGAGCCTCAAGCTACCAAAAGAATTTGGGTTTAGAATTGTGAATTTGAGTTTGTTTTATGACTAGAATTCACTTAATTTCAAACCATAAGTCATAAAACTATCCCACACAAGCCTCATTGTGATGAAAACCTCCACCTATCCCTCTTTTCCTAGCATGAATGGTGGTCCACTAGTGGTATGTGAACCAACTAGAGTTACAAATTAGATCTTCTACATAGTACCTAGTTTACCATGCTCATAAAGTAAGTGAGTCAGAGGAACATACAAAACAACTCTAACACATAAATAATAAAAAAATATACCCTCACCCCTAACACCCAATAATGAATATCCCATTAAATAAAACACTTCCATGGAATAAACAAGAAAATTCCCTCATAAGGGGAGAAAAATAATCTCATAGAGATAAGGAAAACCCATACAAGGTGTAAAAAATCAAGGGGAAATCAATGGGTGTCTTTTATAAGCATCATTTAAAATCAAAAGTTCCAACTAGGCCTTTAACACCAAAAATTTATTGGGATTCCAAGCTTTTTCAAAATTCATAAAAAATCACTCAGTACATTTGGTATTTTCAATGAAACCACCCACTTCATTAAAACATTTCAAATATACCCTTCAAAAAGGGTTTTCCACTTTGAAAACAAAAATAAGTACAAGGGATATCCATATCCGTAAAACAATTTTAAACGATACATCAAGTCATTTTCACAAGGTGAAAATTACACACACATTTCAAATCATCATTTGAAACCCATTAAAGAACCCCTTTATAAAACATTTTGAGGTTAACACCTCACATCAAAACAAAATTCCATTTAAAACATAGTTTTCACTCATTGAAAATCAAAACTAGGTCAAAAACCCACTACATAACATGATAACCATTTCAAAAAATACATACGGGTATTTCACAAAACCTTAGTACATTTGAACCCATTTTATATATGAAAACATGGAATTCACATGAAAATATATTTATTCCAATCTCAAAAACATAATAAAATTCTTTCAAATCACCAAAATGATATAAAATATATAAATATTTTAAAAAAATGTAATTTATAAAGTACAAGAACATTTTGAATTCAAAAATTAAACAGTTGTATAGAAACACCTACTTGGAAGAATCAAGATCTAATATGAAATGTGTTGCCTTCAACATAATCCACCTAATAAGGTAAGAATACCTCCTTTAAAAATCATAAGAGACCAAAAAAATATCTTAGAACAATTATAAACCCAATACATAGCTTGAACAGTGATCTAGGGTTATGTGAGGAAAAAAAAACCTAGGAATGAAGAAAGAAGGGAGAGTATAGGAAAAAGAGAGGAGGAAATACCTTGGAATCACTTATAAATAACTTAAAGAAGGTAAATAGTCAAGGGAAGAAGAGGATGGAGATCCTCCTTATCTCATAAGGGGTTTTTTGATGCATTAGGGGCAGAATAGGGGTGGAAACTGCTTAAATTCAAAGAGGGAATTTTGAAAAAATCTTAAAAATTGACACCTAGATAGGTTGCACAGTTTAGGTGCATGGTTTTCCAAACTATGTTCCAACCATACACTAGCCACTATATAGGCTAGGAACACATTGTATGGTTTCTCCTAGGTAACCACATGGTTTATAAACATTTTTCACCTCACCTCAGATGCGCCCCAAGCCCTGCACATCTTCTAGGGAGGAACCTATGGTATGAAAAACTATACGGAATCTGTGAAAAACATATTCATAAAAGTTATAGACCCATGAATGTGGATACCTCATAGTTAGTTCTAACCATGTGGGATAATCTTTATCCTCCCAATAACCCATCAAAAACTTTAATTTCCTTCCCTCCAAGCACTGTAACTCCAAACCACTCAAAACATGATAAAATAATACAAAATAAACAACCCCGTGACATAAGGGTGTCACATGCATATTATAGTATATGAATTTGGTATATCTTTAAAAATTATATACCCTTATATTTAGTGAATATCCATCAACATGAACATGAAAATAATCATAAATTCATCAAAAGTAATAATAAAATTAACTCATTAAAATAAAAAAAATCACCTTAAATTTTTCATTCGGTATAGAAAATATCATACAGAGAAATAAAGTGGATGATACCAAAAAATTATATCCCAAATGAAACATATGAAACATAAAAATAGTATAAGATAAAAGGTTATTGACATAAATTGAAAACAATTAGAGAAAGATAAAAAATTTAATAAAAAACAAGTAGAAATATATTTTTTATTTTGACATTTTTTTATAAAAAATGTATAAAAAAATTATTTTAAAAGGAAGGATAAAGGAAATATACTTTTGTTAAAGAATAATTAATAATAAAAATTAAAATGTAACCTTTTAAAATAAAATAAAATAAAGTGGTGGGATAAAGATACTAATAGAGAAACATAATGGGAAAGAGAAATATATGTATGTATGTATGTAGGTATGTATGTATGTATGTATGTATGTATGTATGTATGTATGTATGTATGTATGTATGTATGTATGTATGTATGTATGTATGTATGTATGTATGTATGTATGTATGTATGTATGTATGTATGTATGTATGTATGTATGTATGTATGTATGTATGTATGTATGTATGTATGTATGTATGTATGTATGTATGTATGTATGTATGTATGTATGTATGTATGTATGTATGTATGTATGTATGTATGTATGTATGTATGTATGTATGTATGTATGAATGTATGTATGTATGTATGTATGTATGTATGTATGTATGTATGTATGTATGTATGTATGTATGTATCTAGCTCATATTTTCATTGATTTTTTTGTATTTCAAGGGAAAATCTCCACTATTTTATAATTTTTTAGGTAATTTTCATCATTTTTATGCTTATAGATCATTTTTTATTTAATTATGAAAATAAAAAAATTCATGTTTTTTATGTGTTTTAATCATTTTTTGAAAAAATGTTTAATCCATTTTTTTATTTAAGTTCTTGGAAAAAAATTATTTTGAACAAGAAATGAGTTTAAATTTCGATAATTATTATCTCAAAATACTTTTTTTGAACTTTATATGAATTTTATAGGACCTCATAAGACTTCATTCAAGCTACATATGACTTTTGGGGGATCTCGTAAGACAGTTTTTAGAGTCTCATAAGAATTTTCTGAGTATCGTAAGACCTTTTCCAGAATCTGGTGATAATTTGAGTAGCGTAATACTTTTAGTGAATTCAACTATGAATTTTTTGAAATATAAAATGAGTTTGGATCTTGTAATACTTCTAAGGTTTTAATGAAATAAATTCTTATGAAATAAATTCTTATGCAATGGTGGAATATATCACATAAGACTTTTGACTTTGTGAAATTTTAGGAACCCACAAAGAATAAAAATCACACTATAAGTATTTCTAACAACCCATTATCTAATAAATTTGATCCCATTTAAAAGAATATAAAAAGGTTGTAGATCATGGTATATTTAAATTATAATTAAAGGAGAAATAAAGTGTTGTTTCCCATGTAAACACCCCATGAGTAGTGGTTTTCCAATATGTATTAAAGATCCATTGATACTACCACATGGAAGTTGATCTTACAGGACACTTTATATGAATAAATTTTCCCCAGGTTCAATTTTATAGATGTTACTATTTCAAAATATGTTCCCCTACATCTATGAAAGTTATAACAACCATGATCCAAAATAAAAAGAAAAATGAGGGGTGTGTGCTGGAGGAAATAGAGAGAGAACTAGACAGGAGGACTTGATCGACTAGAGGAATTGATGGGAGATAATTTATCCATGTGTGGATCAACTCCCATGCAGTTTTGGATAGGTGAAGCCTATATACACTTACCTTTTTTAATCTGGCACTTTATTATAACCTTTTTAATTTTTATGGAAACTGTTTTTTTTAATGAAGCGGGTTATTTTCTTTCTTGAATTTATTTCAATAAAATATTTTTTTAATAGTTGTCCATTATATAAAATAAAATATTTTATTTTATTATTTAAATTTATTAGGAATGTTCTTTCCTATGAGCATAGTTATTTCAATTGGTTTTAGAAACTTAGATGTATTTGAATGGTTGGATCACTTCTATAGGAGGAACACTAATATACCAAGGTCTTGGTATGATAGTCAAGAATAATTAGGTGTTTAGTCAAAGGCCTTTGACCAATCATTGAGAAATTAAATTAAGTAATATTTTTAGATAAGGAAGAAGGGTGTTCCCAAAGAGTAAAAACTTATCCATTATTTTTGTCTAAAATCTAGTTTCTCACTCCTTTTCAATTAATTATACTTCTAAAATATAAATTTAATTACTAAATTGTATTTAATTAAATTATTTTTTAGGTTTCTTTATGTTTTTTACAAAATTTTAAAATCCCCAATTTTATTTTTTTTTACAAAAATAGAAGAAAAAAAGTGATGCTTTTGAACTTAGTTTAGAACCTCTTTAAGAGATAACCCTGGTAACCACTTTATTACATTTCTTGGGAAATTGTTTTTAAAGGTATCAATGAAATATACCTTTTTCAATTATCATAATTTCTACGAATGTTTCCCAACTTGATTTATCTATTTTTTCACCATAATTTTTAACATTAATTTTATTTTCTAGGCCAAAATGGATTTTTACAGTGATTACTCATACACTTGGAATGTTTATAAATAATTACATGAATCTAACAAGGATTATTATTTGAAATAAAAAGTTATAATGCTCTAATAATTCAATAAAAATGAATATCTTACCACTTCCTAAAAATAATTGAAAGAAATTTCCACTCAAAAAAAATCTCAAGAAAATAATAATCATGTCCCACCCACTTTTTCCATTAAATAACCTGATGAGTATGAGATAATGAATGAATTAGAGTTGGTTTTTTTATTTAAAGTATAAAATAGAACATTTTTCATGATTTATAAATTTATTTGAGTATTAGAGATAAAAAATATTTAGATAATTATTAGGATGATTTTATAGAAGTTAAAATTCAATTTGATATCCCACACTTTTACAATGAAAATTCAATTACTTTGACCACATTAATTATTGAATATAACACTTCTTAGGAGCTAAAAAAGTTTGAATAAATTATGGAATATTAACTTTCCACTCCAAAAGATATATTCCTGGTGGTTGTATAAAAAGAAATAGAATTTTTTGTAACATGGGGAGAATCCTAAAAATTAGATTTATTTTTGTCATATTATTTTGATAATAAATAGTTAAATCTTCTTCATATATAGATTTTATTCATACGTATTTTTAATGGACTGATTTTTAAGATAAAGAAAATGTGTCCATGAAATTGATGGCCCAATTTAGAGACAGAATGAAGGAACAAATTGAGTTGATCACTGGTTGACATGGGGATTGTTATTAAAAGATGATTTGTGAAAGAGAATTTATATTCCAAGTTGAAACTAATGATAATATATTTCTTAAAGATTTTTTTTTGGGATTATGCCCTTATATTTTATTCACTTCACAAATAATTTATGAGAAACATGATTTTATGGAGGGGAACATAAGGAAATTTTTTTATGGGAACATCTATGATCATTATAAGTTAGAAAATAATGTAGAAAATTAATTTTGGTGGTTTTTTAATAAGAAAAATTGTCCACCTTCATATGATGGATAAAGAATTTTCATTGTTCATTTGTTGATAGTATAAAATACAGAACCCACTTTGGGGTCTAATATAATATTTTTTTCTTCTCATTCCTTTTATTTACTTTATTTAAATTCATTTAATTTTTTCACATTTCTCTTCTAGGTATGCACTTGAAATAAGTTAAGATACTAAATAAAGGGTAGTTCTACACAAATAAACCAGGTTGGGTCCTTCCTTACCACTTTTTTTTGTTATGTACATAATTCTTGATTCTAATTTATCATGTCAATTGTTGCATGATGAGAACATTGCAGAAAATGAGTGTATAAGGATCTTATCTTGTTGTTTACTACATAATTTGGGGATGCTTTAAAAGATAATTCAATGTTTGAAAAGGTGTTTAAATGTTTTATTTTATAAAGATATTTGGAGAATAATTCTAGAAATAAAATGTTTAAAATATATACTATGATAAAAGATGTTGTAAAAAACAAGAAAAATAAATTTCGAGAATATAAAAAAGAAGTGTTTGTGATGACCCCTTCCTCAAAAGATGACCCTCCTAGGATGGAAATGAAGAAAGGGGGATAATGAATCTTGAGTCCCACCTCCACTAGGCCCCGGGTTTGTGACTAGCACCAAGGGTATACAAACCACCCCAACCTCACAAAGTCATGCTCACCAAATAATGCAAGTAAAGTAAAGTAATATAATGCACAATGATAATAGGGTTCCCTAAACCACTTCCTACTGATTATCTTCTCTTTCCTAATAGAAAACATCCTTGTGCTTCCAGATCTTCTGAAGGAACCTTATCACAACCCACCCACACACACTTGGTCCACAAACTACACCTCATACCATCACTGAGGCCACGATCCACATTACATCCCGCTCACAGACACCTGGTCCCCACACCCCACACCTCGTCCCATCACTGAGGCCACGAGCCACATCACATCTCGACTGCGGACACCTAGGCACCACAACCACACCTCATCCCATCACTTGGGCCATAAGCCATATCTCATCCCTCCAATAGACACATAGGTCACAAACCACACCTCATCCTAAAGACACCTAGGAAAGCACAAAACATCTCATCCCAAATACATTTGGGAAAACACAACCCATCCGCACACACCTAGGCCTCACAAACCAAAACCTACCTGAAGAACATCAGGATATCACCACCTATAAGAATGAGAAGGTAAGAGTGGTTGGTAATCCATCTATCCTCCCATTGGGATTTTTGGGAAAGAAACCCCACCCCGTGACAATGGGGGTGATTGGCATATAGTTCTCAACTAGGCTGGGGTGAATATATAAATCACAAGGAAAATACAAGTATATACATATATGATACCAAACACTCATATACAACCAATGGGTCCTCAAACTGACCACCAAGTCACAAAAATTCCAATTTTTCTACTACCTCTAAATGATTTTTTTAGTACCAGCAACGGTCACTTACAGAGTTGATAAATTTAAGAGGCTTCACAAATCCTTTTATCTTAACACCCATTCATTTTATTATTTAGTTTTAACCATAGTTAACCATGCAACCCATTGTTTAACATTTAATTAACAAAATCCATACCATTAACCAAACCAACTCATGCCATCTCAACATTATTAGGCATTCATTTATTCTATCACTACCTAGGAAACTACTAATCACAAAGCACATCAAGCAGCACATCTAAAGTCACACAGAGTAAGAAAAACCAGGGTAAATTAACCCACTTCATATTTACAATTTTTTTAACACCCATACCAACCACTTACATCATAATTATTCAAATTCATCCATCCTAATTCTTTATATCAATAGAGAAAACCCCCAACTCACAGCTGCACCCATCAACACATCTCATTATTACCATTTTTTATAGCCCTACTGAACAACCACACTGCACCCATCACATCCCCACCATAAAACCACATCCATATACTTCCCCACACACAAAACCCGCGAAAAACCACACATCAAAACCACCACACATCTTATTTAGTTTTAACAAGGGGGATATTATTCAAATTCCACTTCTTAAATTGATGGTGTGATCACAGAATCCATAAGATCCTGAGGAATCCATTTAATTAACTGAATATACATGGATAATCAATTTTATATAAATAGTCATTCAACATAAACCTAAAAAAATAATTTACAAGACATCACAAGTTCACAAATAAAGACCCCCAACGACCATGATTTTTAGTGGGTAGTTAGCCCATACATATCAAAATATAAAAAGGGGGTGATGAATAGAAATAAAATGAATTACTTTTCCCCATACCCTCATATTTTAATATTAAACATACTCAATTATCTTTATTGATTGGTATTGAACCATATTCCCAAGGTAATAACATTCATACACCCACCCTGAATGATACACAATAGAGAGAGATGGAGGAACACCTACTTGGAAGAAGAGGAAAACTGTGTTTCTTAATTGCACCAAGACAGGGGCGCGCATGCAGTAGGAATTCACCTATAGAGAGAACTCAAATGGACGTCACCACCAAGGCTTCACAACACTAGAGGAGAGTAGTTTAGGGAATCTCGCACCAAGATAAATGGGAGTGTTCAAAGAAGATAAGACCTCATCTTTAGAAAATCCAAATCCTAAATCAATGGGAGAAATAGTTTTTAAAATCTATTAAAGGTGGATCTTGACCAAGACCATGTAGTTAGGAAATTCAAGGGAAGTTTTGGGTTTTTAAAAGATAGATATGATTTGAAAAGGCTCCAAAAACCATTAAATAAGGCATTAACTCATTTTCTGTCAAAGGGAACATTAAAATGGAAAAAATTAAATATTTTGGAACATTGTTCATGAGACATCACCAGGTGAGGCGTCGTTGGACGAGACATCGTTGGAAGAGGCACTGCTAGAAAAGGCACCATTGGATGAGGCATCACTGGACGAGGCACCAATGGATGAGAAACCATTAGGGTGAGACACCACCAGCTAGCCACCATCAAGGTGATCTACCGCCAGTAAGAAACCACCAAGGTGAGACACCACTAGCTAGCCACCACTAGAGTGAGCTATCACTAGTGAGTGACCACCAGGGTGATGCCGCCAAGGTGACGCCACTTGGGTGACACTGCTAGGGTGACACTTCTAGGGTGAAACTTCTAGGTTGACATCACTAGGGTGACACTACCAAGGTGACGCTATTGGTGAGGCACCGTCGTAAAACATAAAAAACCGTGAAAAAAATGTGAAGTGATGAAATAAGTCACCCTGATTCCCCAGAACACCTCAAACACCATATTCTTACAAAGGAATGGACTGGAGAGGTCTAGTTCATTACATCATATACCTATCAAACTATTCTCACTCTTGATAATTCAAAACCAATCCTAGAAGAAATAGGGGTCTGAACAACCACCCTGTGAGATACCTATCAAGGGCCTCGCTACACTTGAAACACCACTAATAACCAAACACATCAACATCCAAAGATAAACCACCCTGTGTTGTTCGAAAGATGGAGTGGAAACCTCCACTTCCAAGAACACCTCTTATGACATCTTATAACTCAAAAAACCATGAGACACACCACAAAATCATAACTACCATACCATATGAACACATAAATCAAGGAACCCCATCCTCTATGTCAAGATATTATCCGCTCTAGGTGTAACTGACTCACCCAAACAAGTTCAACATCATCACAATTAATGTGTCTTAATTAGAAATCAGGTCCTCAATTTTCTAAATGTCATGACTTTATACATAACACACCACACATAACACCACCAAGGGAAAACAACTCATCTCATATAAAACAACGTTCAATCATTACATCATAAAACAAAATAGAAAAAGTTAAGGCTCAAAACAACTGTAGGTTCTGGCATGAATATGTATCTCTCACTCCCAATTACTCTTCTTCTAGCCACTGTGCCCCCCACAACACACAAACCAAAGGAATTTATTGTCAACATATCACCTTCTATTTATAATCCTGTATCTCTACCGACCATTATATATATTTCATGTCATCATTGATATCCAACTCTCCCCATTCAAGGACATAGGAGTCATCATGAAGATACCAACAAAGTTGATAGAAATTGAATACATCACGGATCCTCTCCATCTACGATGGAAACACCAACTAGTATTCCACCTCACCAACTCACCCCAACACATAAAAGGGTCCAATGAACCTAGAAGAAACCTTACTCTCTTTTCCAAACCTATGATGCCCACATTGAGGGGAGACCTTCAAGAACACATGGTCCCCAAACTTAAACTCCAAGGGCCTCCTCATGTGGTCTACATAATACTTTTTTGGTCCTTCATTGCTTTCATCCTTTCTCTAACATGCTAAACCTTCTCAGTCAATCCCTACACCACATATGGACTAAGAATAGCTACCTCCCCAACCTCTATCCAACACAACAGAGAATGAAATAACCTTCCGTACAATGCCTCAAATGGGGTCATGCCAATGGAAGAGTGATAGATATTTTTATAAGAGAAATCCACAAAGGGAAGGTGTTGTACCCAAGACCCTCCAAATCCCAAGATGAATGCCTGCAACATGTCCTTCAATGTATGGATGGTCCACTCTGTCTTCCCATCCATATGAGGGTGGAAAGAAGTGCTTAGGGGTAACTGGGTTCCAAAATAATGCTAAAATACCCTAAAAATCATGAGGTAAACCACATGTCCCGGTCTGTGACAATGGTCCTCAGAACCCCGTTCAACCACACCACCTCATTCACATACCTTTTAGACAAAAAAACCACTATTACTAACTCTTTAATCTCTAAGAAGTGGTCAGATTTTGTCATCTAATTCACTACTACCTAGATAGCATCATAGCCTCCCTAAGATATGGGTAACCCTATGACCAAATCCATTAATATGTTGTCCCACTTCGACTTAGGGACATCTAAGGGCTTAAATAAACCATCATGAACACGGTGATTAGCCTTCACCTGCTGGAAAACTCAACACCTTTACACAAACTCCAAAACTTCTCATTTCATCCTAGGCCACCAAAACTATGTTTTAAAGCTAGGATACATCTTAGAAACTCCTGGGTGAAACTCTAAAGGTGATTAATAAAAATCATGAAGGACCCCATTGTGCACCGATATCGAAACAAACAACGTGTCGTGGAACAAAATCTGGTTCTGACCATCTTATAACCATCCCTCTAGAGCATCACCATAGAAAACACGATCATGCAACACCTATTTCTCTAAGTCTCCTCATAGATAGTCCTCCACCTAATTCATTAGAGAATACTGCAATTTTATCTAAAAAACATCCCCTACCACCTCCCACTCTTGCATCTAAGTACAGAGCTTCCAACTCCTCCATCGCCTTCCAAGTATCCGCAAAATCCCAGAAAAATACTTCTGCAACTTCTTTATCAAAGCATCAACCACAACATTTCGATTTATTAAGGTGTAAGTGATATAAAAATCATATTCCTGAAGAAACTCCATCCATATTTGATATTTCAAGTTCAAATCGCACTACGAAAAGATATACCTCAAACTCTTATGGTCTATGAAGACCACAAAGCACTCTCCAATGAGGTAATGACACTGCAACTTTAGTGCAAAGTTGACTGCTGCTAGCTCTAGATAATGAGTGGAATATTTATGATTGTGGGGATGTAACTACCTAGACCCATAGAAGATTAATTCTTATTGATACATCAAAATGAATCCCAAGACTAGACGGGGAGCATCAAAAACACCTCAAACATCACCCCTTCCTCTATAAACCAAAGCACTAGAGCACTAATCAACTTACCCTTCCGGTAATTGAACGTTGTCTGGAATTGTTCAGTCCACACAAAATCTTGGTCCCTTCTAGTCATATCTTTTAATAGAGCTTCAACTCAAGATAAATCAGGTACAAACCTCCAATAATTGCCTATGAGACCAAGAAAACTGTGAAATTTTTCCATATTATTGTGTACTTTCCAAGAAAAAACTACTTATACGTTATATGGGTATACTGATACACCCTAATGAGACACCACATGCCTAAGGAAATGAACCTATCATGTCCATAACTTACACTTGGAAAAAATTCCATAGATCTGGTGGTGTCGAAGAACCTACAAGAATGTTCTAATATGTTCATCATGTTCCTCCTTTGACTTAAAGTAGATCAAGATTCCATTAATGAAAAAAAAGATGAACCGGTCTAGGAACTCATGGAAAATAGAGTTCATAAGCCCCATGAACATGATTGGTGTGTTCGTAACACTAAAAGGCATGACTATGAACTCGAAGTGCTCATACCTTCACCTAAAATAAATCTTCAAGATATCAACCTCCTTTACCCTCAACTAGTGGTATCCAGAGCATAGATTGATCTTTGAAAACCAACTTTCCCCTCACAATTGGTTGAAAAGATCATTTATCCTTGGAAGAGGGTAATGGTTCTTGACTGTCACCTGATTCAACCTCCAGTAGTCTATGCACAACCTCAAACCACCATCCGCCTTCTTGGAAAACAATAGTGGGGAACCCCATGGTGACACACTAGGCCAAATAAAACCCTTTTGCATCATATCATCAATCTGAATCCTTAACTCCCACAGCTCTAAGGGTTTCATTCGATAAGGATCCATCAAAATCGTAGAATCATCGAGCTGCAAGTATATCCCAAACTCAACATCACATAGAGGGGGTAACATCACAACCTCTTCAAAGAAAACATCTAGGAACTCCCCAATGACTCTATGAACCTCTACCATCTCAGAATACACTAATCCTATCGACATATCATCCAATAAGTAAAGAAGGGGATCCACACGCTGACTGCCCACTTAACAACCCCGCTCACCAATGAAAACCACACGCTAACCATACACATATAAAAACACATATCTCCTTTGATAGTAGTTGATAAAATTATGCATGTAATACAACTAGTTGATGCTGAGAATGACATCATATGGTTTCATCTATAGCAAGAAGAGATCCCTAGAGGACTAATGTGGTCCCATCATCAGTCTACACCCCCGACACACATTAAAAAAGTGGTTCTAGCCTCTGACTGACGTACTCAACAATAGGGTCATGGGAAGTATCTCTATTTCTAGCCCAAGATAATGGTCTAGAATGGGTGAAACAAAGGATTTTGAAGCTCCCTAATCAAGAAAAGCACAATCAAGGGTACTAAACAAACTGATCATACCATTGATGATCTCAGTCCCTGCTGGAACTGCTGCCTCTACAGTGTGCAACTAGCCATGACCAGATCCTCTACCTATCTTCTGATGACTGTCTTGACAACCACACCCAAGTCAAGGTCCCTGAAGGACATCCGGAGGTATGCCCCTACCTGCTCCATCACCCCTCGGTGGATAATGATCCTGTTTTCCCTACTGTTGAAACTGAATAATTGCCAACTACTGCATAGGCTGGCACTGAACTTGCCCACCTCCACCATACTAAGCTCAAACGACCATTGGATTATAATTCTGAATATTTTTTCAGAATCTACATAAGAGAAAAACCTTGTCCCCAATCTTGTAGAAAAATCACAAGGACCATATGGTCGAAAAGGAAGTTATTGTGGTTGACTCCCTGTCGGTTGAAACCTTGAAGGTTTTAGCACATGTGACCTAGAACTAGTAACCCTACCTCTCTAAGAACCCTGGTGGAACCCCTCTCATGGTGAACCTCCCACGAGTGCATCTGCTCAATCACATTTTCCTTTTTCTGGAACTCCAGATACATTGTCAATGTAAAATGAGTAACAACATACTGGATTAAAGGACAGAGTGCCTCCTATATACATATCGCATGAGACTCCTCATCCAGAAAGAGATATGGGGAAAATAGTGTAGATCCTTAAATGTGATCTCCATATCTCATACCGGCATACTCCCCAGATGGATGGAGAGTAACTCTTACCTCTTATCGGCCTTCATGGTCAATGAAAGTAATTATGCTCAGAACTCCTTCTTGAAATCGACCCATATAACATCTAATTCCTTCCTTTCCCCCAGATAAAGCGACCACCACTAACATGCAGCTCCACACATTTGACTAGCTATCAAAGGAACACAGTACTCGATTAGATCCCAGATCAAACTGAATTTGATATCAAGGTCCTCAAGATATCTCTCTATCTCCATGTCAAAAACACTTCCTTCATACTTTCCTAAAGCTTGTAACTAGAAAGCACATAACATTCTCTACCATTGGTCATCCTCCTTCATCGAACCAACCCTACAGATATCAATTGGATCAGCCTGTTGAACCTCTACTGCTTGAGCCACAAACGAACAACATCTAGGAGTCGTAACTAAAATGTAAACAAAGAGTTCATAATCCTGGGTAGTATGGAATTTAATATTCATTTAAACTTTTTTAATTCATTCCCTTAATTTTTACCCATTTCAACCTTCCCAAATCATCCCAATTCAAATAAGAACACAAGTCATTATGATGCATGTACCATTCCTAGGTTCTCTAACCTAAAATGGAGTAGCCTCACTTGGTTATTCGATAGTCTTAGATTCCTTGCATCATATCACGGGGGGCCCTAAAATTATGTGTCCTAACTAATATTCCCTGGCTTATATCATGAACTAAGATTTCCTGACATTTCTCTCTATCAACGCCTACAATACTCACTATGCCTAACTCCAAACTCCATCCTATCCCTCAATCATCAGATTTGATACCATTCTATCATGACCCCCTCCCTCTAAAGATACTCCTCCTAGGATGGCAATGAAGAAAGGGGGATAATGAACCCCTGAGTCCCTCCTCCAGTAGGCCCTAGGTTGGATACTAGCACCAAGGGTATACAAACCACCCCAAACTCACCAAGGAACTTTCACCAAACAATACAATTCAAGTAAAGTAATATAATGTACATCAATAGTAGGTTACCCCGCACCACTTCCCCT
This sequence comes from Viscum album, assembly GCA_963277665.1. NCBI lineage: Eukaryota > Viridiplantae > Streptophyta > Magnoliopsida > Santalales > Viscaceae > Viscum > Viscum album. The sequence goes on from OY728141.1 coordinate 742,304,586, forward strand.
TGGTAAACCACTATTACCTAATAGCAAACATCCACGTGCTCCAACCTCTTACGAAAGAACCACATCACAATCTGACCGCACACACCTAGGCCACAAAACACAACTTGTCCCATCACCAGGGCCATGAGCCACATCACATCCCACCCGAAGACACCTTAGCCCCACACACCACACCTCATCCAATCACAGAGGCCACAATCCACATCACATCCCTCCCACTGACACCTAAGCCCCATAACCACACCTTGTCCCATCACCTGGGTCATGAGACACATCTCATGCCACCCACAGATGCTTGGACCACAAACCAAACCTCATCCTGAAGACACCTAGAAAAGCACAACACATCTCATCTTGAAGGCACTTGGGAAAAACAACTCACCCGCATACACCTAGCCCTCAAATACCATAATCTTCTCAAAGAATCTTGGGATATCACCACATAGAAGGAGAAGGGAAGAGCAGGTGGCCATCCATCCATCCTCCCATTAAGATTTTTGGGAAATACACCCTCCCTCATGATAATGGGTGTGTTTGGAACATAGTTCTCAACTAGGGTGGGGTGCATATATAAATCAAAAGAAAAATAAAAGTATATATATATATATATATGATACCAAGAACTCATACCCAACCTATGGGTACTCAAACCGACCACCAAGTCACAACACTTCCAAATTTTTTACTACCTTTAAATTCATTTTTTAGTACTAGCAATGGTCACTTATGAAGTTGATAAATTTAAGCGACTTCAAAAAGCTTCTTCGCTTAACACCCATTCATTTCATTATTTAGCTTTTACCAAATTTAGCCATGATACCCATTATTTAACTTTCCATTAACAAACTCTATACCATTAACCAAACCAAATCATATCATGTCAACATTATTAAGCATTAATTTATTACATCACTAACTGGACAGCTACTAATCAAAAATCACAACAAGAAGCATGTCAAAAGTCACACAGAGGAAAAAAAACTAGGGTAAATTAACCCAATTCATATTTTCACTCTATTTAACACCCATACCAACCACTAACATCATCATTCTTAAAAGTCATCCTGCCCAATCTTTCCTCTCAATAGAGAAAACCCCAAAATCATAGCCACACCCAGCAGCACATCTCATTATAAACATTTTTTGCAGTCTTGCTGCACAACCAAACCACACCCATCAAAGCCCCACCGTACAACCACATTCATCCACTTCCCCACACACAAAACCCATGGAAAACCACACATCACAACCACAACACAACTTATTTAGTTTTAATGATGGGGATATTATAAAAATTACACTTCTTAAATTGAGGGTGTGATCACAAAAGCCATAAGATCTTGGGGCATCCATTTAATTAACTATATATACGTGTTTAATTGATTTTATATAAGTATCCATTCAATAGAAAACTGAAAAAAACCATTCACAATCCATCATAGGTGTATAAAAAAATACCCCCAACACCCATGATTTTCAGTGGGCATTAATCCCATATAGATAAAAATATCAAAAGGGAATAATGAACAGTAAGAACATGCATCACTTTTCCCCAGCCCCTCATATATTAATCCTAATAAGATTCAATTATCTTTATTAATTGGAATTCATACATCTTCCCCATGGAAGAACATTCTTATACCCACCCCACATGATACCCAATTGAGAGAGATGAAGGAAAACCTACTTATAAGAAGTGAAAAACCATGTTTCCTACTTGCACCAAGGCAGGGGTGTACATGAAGAAGTAATTCACCTGCAAGGAGAACTCAAAAATAAATCACCACCAAGGCTTCATGAAACCATAAGAGAGGAGTTTAGGGGGTATCATACCATGATAAAGGGAAGAACATAAGGAATAAAAGACCTTGGCTTTAGAAAATCTAGATCTTAAATCAAAAGGAGAAATGATTTTTAAAATCCATTAAAGGCATGTCTCGACCAAGACAACATGGTATAGAAAGTCAAGAGAAGCATAAGGTTTTTAGAAGATATATATGTTTCAAAATATCTCCAACCCCATTAAATAAGGTATTAACTCATTTTCCATCAAAGGGAATGTCAAAATGGAAAAACTGGAAGATCTTGGAACATTATTCATGAGACACCTCTAGGTTAGGCACCATTGGGTAAGACATTATTGGATGTGGCACTGCTGGATGAGGCACCTCTAAATGAGGCACAACTGGACAAGGGACGACTAGATGAGCGACCATTGGGGTGAGACACCGCCAACTAGCCACCACCAGGGTGAGCCACTACCAGCGAGTGACCACCAGGGTGAGACACTACCATCCCACCACCGCTAGGGTGAGATATCGCCAATGAGTGACCGCCAGGGTGACGTCGATATAGTGAAACTACCGGGGTGATGCTGGTAGGGTGACACCGCTAGGGTGATGCTGCTAGGGTGACGTCATCAGGGAGACACTGCCAAGGCGATGCCGCCAGGGCAACACCACCAAGGTGATACCACCAGGGTGACGCCGCCAGGGTGATGCTGCTAGGGCCAAACTATTTGTGAGGCGCCATTGGAAAACATGGAAAAACCAAGAAAGTGAATTTTCAAAGTGATGAAATAAGTCACCCTAATTCCCTAAAATACCTAAAACACTATATTATCAAAAAGGAATGGACCAAAGAGTTCCATTCCATTATATTTTTATCATTTATAAGAAGTTTTTTGATGTCACGCCACTATTAGAAGTTCAAATAATCCCTCTCTACCTTCAAAACTTTAATTCTAGACAAATTTTAAAAACATAAAAATCATATGTTTAAATATGTTGAAGGCAGTCAAGTGGATAAATTTCTTCCACTAATATGTTTAATGTGTGAATTTTTCTTAAAGTTTTTCAAAAAAAATGGAGCTGATTCACTACCAAGGTGAGTGTGGAGACGACAATTCATGAATGAAATTCAGAATCGTACATTTTTTTCATCAAAAAGTAATAACTTCCTTACTCTTACACATAATTTTTCACATATAAAACCTTAAAACTCTAATATATATAATAGTCCTAGAAAGTAATCATTATACACATAATTCCTTGAATCTTTTAAGTGTAGATTTAGGAACTTACCAAGCCTATGGTGACACTTTCATTTGTTTGGATGATAAAATATTTTCTAAACTAAATTCAAATATAGGTGATGAGGGAAAATTATGGTGAGTTAACTATTTATGTTCATGTGAAGATAAATGAAGTGGTAATGGATTTAATAAACTGAATAGAGAATTTGGAATAAATTATTTTTAGGATGGATGCTAATTTTGGGTTCCTTTGTCTTGAATTAGTGTATCTAATGGTATTGTGCAATGAATTTAATTTGGTGTTGTTTTTTATGCTCACTTTTCTAGGAGTTCAAATATTAAGTGTGGAGGAATTGATTGAGCACATATTTTTATTAATTTTTTTGTGTATTTCAAGAAATAAATCCACACCATTATTTTATTTTTAGGGAATTTTCATCATTTTTTATATTTTAGAACATTTTGGATTTAATCTTGAAAATGTTAAAACTCGTGGTTTTAAAGTGTTTTAATAATTTTTTGAAATAATTGAACACCATGTGTTTTTATTTTTATATTTAGAAAAATTTAATTAAACCATGAAATGGGATAAAATTTGGCTATATTATAGCTTGTAAGACTTTTTTTGAACTGCATGTGAATTTAGTGCGTCTCATAAGGCTTTTTTTAGCTTTATGTGACTTTTGAGGCCACCCATAAGATATTTTTTATAGTATCATAAGAATTTTTTGAGTACCTTAAGACCTTTTCTAGAATCTCGTAAGACTTTTAGTTGCATATGTCTTCAGGAAAATTCATGTATATATTTTTGGAATCTTTTATTAATTGGTATCCTTTAATCCTTCAAAAGTCTTATGAAATAAAGTCTTACGTGACAGATAAACTTCTCATGTAATACATTTCAATGTGTAAAATTTTTGTAACCCATAGAGGAGAAGAATCACACTTAAAGTAGTTTATCTAACCCAAAATCTCATCCATGACATCTCGTTTAAAGGAATATAAAGTGGTGATGAATCATGGTAGATTTAAAGGAGAATTAAAGTAGTAATAAAGGTTTGTTTCCCATGTGAACACCCCATGAGAAGTAGTTTTTCAAACCTGCATTAAAGAGATACTATTTTTACCACTTAGAAGTCTATTGTGAAGGATAATAAATACACATGAATTTTCTCCATTAATTATTTAAAGGCTTTAACCATTTTAATATATTTTCCCTCTATTAATTAAAGATATAATGACCACAACACGAACAAAAAAGAAAATAGATGGGGGTGAATCGAAGGTGATGAAGAGAGAACTGGACATGAGGATAAGATCAGATAAAATAAGTTATGGGATTTTATTTATCCAGGCATGGATAAAATCCCAAGTGGATTTAGATAAAAAAATCCTGAGGATAATTACGCTTTTGATTCTTGAACTTTATTGTACCTTTTAAATTTTTCTATAAATTTATTTCTTGAGTGAAGTTTGTTTTTTTATTTCTTGAATATGATTTATTCTAATATATTTTTAATTTTTATGAAATATATGAATTAAAATAATAGATTTAATTTTTAAAATTTCTTAGGTGAGGTCTTTCCTATGAGCGTGGTGAATTCAATTAGTTTTAGCTACTTGGAGGACTTTGGGAAATTTAATCACTTTTATATGAGGTACAACAATCATACTAATAACTTAGTATAATATTCCAGAAAAATTAGTTTTTAACTCAAAGTTATTTGAGTAATAATTGATAATTTCAATTAGGTGATATTTTTGGATAATGAAGAAGTGTGTTCCCAAAGGGTTAAAACTTTTCCATTTTTATTATCTCAAATAAGGTTGCTCACTCATTTTAATTCAATTTTGATTTTGATTTCTAACTTTAATTTATAAATTATATTTAATTAAATTGGTTTTTATGTTTCTTTAAAAAAATCAAAATTTTAAAATCCCCAATTTTCTTCTTCTTTATAAAAATATAAAACAAAAGTGATAGTTTTGAACTTATTTTGCAACCTCCTTGAGATACAACCCTGAGAACCACCATATTGTATTTCTTAGGGATAAAATTTGAAAGAGATACATTAAATATCACTATTTAAAGGACCTTAATAAATCATATAATGGGTGGATATAGAATACATCCATGAAACAATATAAAGATAAGGGACATGAAAGTGAAATATTCTAATCGAATAGAGTGATTAATAAATTTCTATTTATATTTACTCATGAATTTTGGAACATGTTATAACTCCCAATATAATAAAGATAAAATTATTAGTAATATATTTCATAAAATTTCTTATATTTATTACTTTTTTATATTAATCAATTATATTAATTTACTACATATATATTAGTTTATCAAAGTTTATTTTCATCATCAGTTTTTAGTAGTTTTGATTATTTTCATGTTTCTATTGGTAAGAAGGTATTGGTTATCATTCTTAGTTCATCCAATCATCATATATATAATTTAAAAGTTACTAGAATCATAATTTTTAATGATTTTTGAAACTACATTATTATATCATGTGAATAATATTTATGATTCACAAGGTTGAATTTTCTAACATGCTTACCATAGCAAGATTAACAATTGTAAGGTGTTATTTCAATAATAAGTTTATTTTTAATATTTACAATCCAAAAATAATAATAATAACCTTATTAATAACATATTTTCTGGTATTTAGGTTTTTATAATCATTAATAAAATAATGAAAATAGTATATCACTGTTTGTGCATGTGGTTGAACCAACCCAAGCAAGAACATGTTATAACAAATGATTGAATAAGGATGTGTCATTATGTTAATTTAAAATCATTTTTACATGATTTTAATGATATTAATTATATGATATTATATTGGTAAATTCTATTTAAGAATTTTGATCTTAATAAAATATCTGAAAAGATATGGAAGAATGTATTACTTACTTAGAGCACCCCTAATCATAATAACTTTCTTTGTAATGAAGGATCTAGGGATCCTTATGACTAGAAGTGTTCGATTTGGTGCCCTAGAACAAACTTATGTATCCTTTATGATAATTTGTATTCATAGTTTTGAATATTAATAAACTTATTATCACATCATGATTGTTCTTTTTTGTGACATGGTATGTGATAATGTCCTAAGAGTAGTTGTCACATTGAAAAGTCATAGTAGTTCCCCGCTATTATGAGAACCCAAAAGTCTCATGATAGTATTCTTAATTATATATTATATATCCAGATGATATCATTTTAGGGACATAAATGATATAGGATATCAGGGGTGGAGACTCATAAGACTTTAAGTCACCTTTTCATGGTGTACTCCCTTAGTAATATCTAGAGTAGGATATTATGAAAACGAGACTTGTTAGTAGTAAATACACATTTTTATGTTTCATTGTATGTTCCTATATATGTAAATATGTATTGATCCTTATACATTAATATTATTATTAATAATTATTATAAGTTACGTAATTTTATGTATTGATAAAAATCATGATGACAAATGTTTGCAGTAAGGTAGGATACATTGGGTATGGTGTGAGTAGTATTGCATTAATTAATAACATGATAAAGGATTTTTCTATTATTTGAAACAAGTTTATATATTATTTCATTTGATTTAAATTATATATCCTAAATAAATCAATGTCCACGGGGTCCTATAGGCAAGTTCGATTTCATTAAATTCAAAGAAAGAGACATCGAGCACAGGGGTTGATGGAACCAGCATGAAACCAACTTGATTGGAGATATCATGATAAAGGGATTATATTACATAGTAAGCATCTGAATGAGGTATTATTTCATTTTGGAATTAACTTATTTCTCTATAGGTGTCTTGGCATGTTTCTAGATGCTTACCTTGGACTTTAGGCTGCTTCTCCTAATGCCATTGAGAAAGAGGACTTGAGGGTCACACACTAAGTGTATCTAGAATCTAAGTTAAATAATAATATATTATTTATTATTTAAAAAGTTGAATAAATATTATTATCACATGTGGTTTAATAATTATTCATGTTCTCTTGATCGCATATATTCTGACTCTAGTTATTCATGAGAATATTATGTGAGAAAAATATTTAATAAATATTTATTTTCTATTTAGTGAATATAATATTTGTTTACTTATTAAAAAATAATGAAATTATATTTATTTATTAAATAAATAGTCATTATTTAAGGCTTTGTAAATATTGTGGAGGAATGACGGACCAGGTTTATAGGTTTGGTGAGAAATAATATATATTGAATATTATTTGAATAAATAATATTTAATTTTAATTTGCAAGTTAAGAGCATGTTGAGAAATAATATTATTATCATTATAAACATGGGGTTCCATAGGTATTAAATAAATATTAAAGGGAACTTATGAAAATATTTATTTCTATACCTTAGTGGTATATAAACCCAATCGTATTATTTTTCAAGAAAGCTAATTCATTTTTTTTTTGTGCACGTCGAATTTGTAGAATCCTCTCAAATACCTATAGAGCTCCCTTCTCCATGAAAACTCCCAAGAACAGAGTGTGATCTTCCTCCACCTCCCACTCTCGAGTCAAGAGTGATCAAAGAGAATTCTTTGGAAGTGATTCTTGAGGTGATCAAAGGTGGATGATGCAAGTGATAGGATCTTTCATGATAGCACCTAGAGATTCCTACAGAGATGTTCAGATATTTGTGAAACACGTATAGATCAATGCTAGAGGGAATCGACTCTTTATTATTACAACACAATGATGGTACAACATAGATATATTTTCAAATCCATCAACAAAGAAATAATTCTCATAGGGTAATTCTTTAATTGATTAAATTGATTATAAATAATATGTGATGATCTTGTGCTCTATTTCTGATGTTTTATCCATTATCTAATTTTCTTTGATTAAATTCCATTGATCATGGAATTTATTATTATGTAAATCTCAAATTGGTCATCAATCATGACAAAAATAAAAGTTGGGCATGACCCATTACATACTTCCACTATGCCAGAACCTACAAGTGGTATCATAGGAGTCACATAATTTTTTATAATTATTTAAATATAATTGATTAATTTAAGAATTTTTCATTTAGTTTTAAATTCAATTTTAATCTTTCTTTAATCAGAATTATGGTATATGCTTCTTCCTCTTTCATTTCTCATAATAATAATCAAATCAATTAATTTTATGATGAACTGAAATAAAAAATCTCATCTAAAGATTCTGAGGAATCTAGCCATATGACATAAGAGTACGCACCATATAACCCGAAGGTACTTGCCATGTACTAGTATTAAATGCACCAAGAATCAATTTAGAATTAATTAAAGGTGTGTTCATTTACTACATGTAGTGAATTAAATTATACATCATGTGTTGACTAGGCTAGCCTAGTGCACGTTCAGCCAGAGTACACACCGTATAACTTCTATACATGGTGTGTAGTCCTTTAGTCACAAATGGGCTACGTATCTTCTTACATGACCTACCTTACTGGTGACTATGTAACTTAGAGACTTCGCACTATGTATCCCATGTACACAATATGTACTTCAATTTTTTTTAAGGCATGGTTACACACTAAGTACCTAGGCGTGTTCCTAGGATAGACAGTGAGAAAAGTATGCACCATGTGGTTGGATTGTACACGCCATGTACCTATACCAAATTTCATATAATTAAAATTAATTTATTATACTATGTAAATATTTTCAGCAATTTCTTGTGTGTGGTCATTAAGTTGATAGGACATGTCATGTGATGGGTTTTAATGTATATAAATGTTTAATTAATATCTATATAATGTTCAAATCTATATATCATGTATGAGTTGTATTGCAGTTATTACTCTATGTGCATTTAAAAATAACATGTGATAGAAGAATCATGTAATAAATGTAATCATTAAGTTGATAGTACACATCATGAAATTAAGTGATAATTTTTGTATTCCACATGTCACGAGAATAAATAGTATACGAGTGTAATAAAATTTGGTTAGTTCAAATGGTTACTCACCGTGTTGCCTCTGGGGTACATTTATTTACAGAGTTAATTTTAAATAAATTTATTTAATTTTTTAAAAAATATGATGAATGGGAATCTCAAGGAAATTTGTATGAGAATTAAGATAAAATAATTTATTAATTAAATAAGATAATTAATTTATTCAAGAATGATTTATCTTAAATAAGAATGATTATAATCGAATTCTAATTTTATTAAATGCATAATTCATTGCATGTGGATGATCGTTAGCTTAGACCAGACCTTTGTAAGTGATTGGTCTATTTTAATTTATTATTAAATTAAATTATTGGCTTGTGTGTCATCTACCCTCTTATTATGTAAGGTCTTGTATTCCCATGGTTTATTTTATGTAAACCCCTCCCTCTCACCTGCATGTGAGTAAAATCATATGTAATATATGAAGCTCCCAAGTTAGTGGAGGCGGTTCAAGTTTGGAGAGGAGTTTAAATAAATCCAAGAGAGATACATAGGTGGACATGTGGAAAGCTTCAACACAAACCTTAATTGGTTCAATGTGTTTTCCCCTAGGTCGATGGTTAGATTATCATCCACTAGATAAACTATCCATTAGTAAAAGCTCATGGGCATACCACTTTATTATTTTATTTCTATCAAGTTTCATGGTTATTTCATTATGTATGTTTTGTCACGATCACATGAATTAATGAATTAACAAGCATGAAAGATAAAACTAAAATAAATCATCTTCTACATAAATATTATCAAATACATGGTTAATCGGTTAATTAAATACACTCAATATTAATATGCATGTAATAAATATAATAATCTTAAATTTATTCATACAAGATAAATCCCCTAAATTATATATTAAGTCGTTATATCCTTTTACTACTTCAGTTAAAATCAAACCATAGTTTAAAGTGCTTGACCAGCTAAAGTTGGGGTGCCTTCAATTATCAGGGAATTATAACTTGAAGTTTTGGGTTGACTTAATTTAGTTCACATTAAGAGTTGACTACTAAAGAAGGACTTGTTATATCTGTTAGGAAATGGTTAAGGAAATCCAATTTAAGGATTTTGGGATTGGTAGTACACTAAATAGATCAGGGAAATGTGAGTTAATGTAGTTGGAATTTAGAATGCTTACCTAAAATCATTCAAATTGTTTGACCAACCAAAGTTGGAGTAATGAGAAGGGTAATATATATCCTTTCCACTAGAATGTATAAGCAATAGGATATTCTGAAGCCAATGGTGAGGAATATTGGGTTTTGATAAAATATTGGTAAATTAATAAATATAATATTTATTTATCTATATAAAATTTTATCAGATAAATTAATATAATTATGCCCATTTTATATATGTAAATAGCAGTGAACATTTCACTATGATCCATTCTTGAGAAGGATAACCTTCTCACTGGAACAAATTTCTAAGAGTGGAAGAGGATCTTATGCTTTGTCCTTCACCATGAAATGAAATTGTATGTGCTGGAAGAACTTATTCCTAATGTGCTTGGTAATGTGGCTAGTGATGAAGAGTTAACACTCTAGGAGAAACATTTGAACTGTTCCACAAATTTTCAGTGTTTCATGCTATCATCCATGACCAATGATCTTTTAAAACAACATGAGGACATGGATGTGTATATCATGATGTCTCAAATTCAATATCTCTAGGAAGAGAAGGAGTGAAAAGAGAGATACAAGATTTCCAATTCTCATTTTACAACTAATACTGGATATTCATTACCATTTGGGCCTCATGTAGTCAAGATTTTTGGCTATATTGAACACTTAGACTCCTTAGGGATTAAATTCCTAGAAGAGTTGCACATAGATCTCATACTTTCATCACTACCCAAGACCTTCTCCAGTTTTATTCTTAATTATAATATGAGAAATAATGAGAAGAGTCATTCATAAATTATTACTTTGATTTTATATGTAGATAAGGACATGGGGTGTGTCAAACTCATGGTCCTTATGGTGAATAAGAAAAGGAATAATATGGTGAAGGGGCACAAGACTCATAGCAAGTCTAAATATCCTGAGCAACATCCTTACAAGAAGAAGAAGATCCAGAGGCAGGGCAAGGAAAAGGGTGTAGTATGTTTTTTATGTGGTAAGTAATCCCACTGGAAGAAGAACTTAACCTAGATACAAAGCGAATCTAAAGGAACTTTTATTATCAAATGTTATCGTTCAATATCTACACATTGGTTATTAGATACAACTTATGGTGGTCACATCTGTATCCAAACATATAAAGCAAGTATATTCTAAAATATTTATAGAGGAGAGGTAGATTAGAAAGCTTCCAATGGTGTGAGTATGGCTACTCTAGCCATTACATACAATCAATTTTCATTGCCAATAGAAATGATATTAGTTTTAATGGATTTTTATTATGTACCTAATGTTACCAAGAACATTATTTCTATATCATGCCTAGATATAGATGGTTTTATTTTCATGTTTAGAAATAAAAAGTTTTTTATTTTATAAAGAAAACATATGTTATGGTATGGAACATTTAAATAATGGTCTTTATGTATTAAATTATGAAAACTGAGTATAAGAAATAGATAATGAATCATGTTCACACTACTCATAGAACACCCATCTAAATCATCATTGTCTTGATCATGTAAATGAGAAGTGATTAAAAAATATCTATCAAGTTTGTTATTTAGACTCTTCTGAGATAAAACCACTTGAAAGATGTCATGCTTGTTTACAAGTAAAAATGACCAAACCTCCATTCAGTGGATAGGGTGAAAGGGCCATAGAGATTCTAGGATTGGTACACACTGATGTGTGTGGACCATTTTTGGTGTAATCTAGAGATGGGTATACTAACTTCATAATATTTACTGATGACTTTCATAGATATGGTTACATCTACTTGATGAATTCTAAGTGTTATTCCTTTAAGTAATTCAAATATTTCAAGAATGAATTAGATAATCAACTTGGAAAGAAGATAAAGAATCTTCAATCTAATCAAGGTGGTGAATATATTAACTAATAGTTTATTGAATTTCTATGTGATTTTGGGATTATATCTCAACTCAATACACCTTACACACCATAGCAGAATGGTGTTAGTAAAAGGATGAACCATACCTTGTTAGATATGGTAAGGTTGATGATGAGTTATGTAGATCTTACATTATCCTTTTGGGGATATGAATTAAAAAATATTAAATATACATTAAACCGAGTACCAAATAAATAGGAAAATGGAATTACCTTAAACTTATAGAGTGGAGAGAAACTTGTTTTATCACATACACATGTATGGGGTTGTGAGGTGTTTGTTAAGTACTTACCAAGAAACAAACTAGAACCTTGAGGCACAAAGTGTATCTTTATAGGGTATCTTAATGAAACAAAGGGATGCTACCTATACAACCCCTTAGGAAAGAAATTGATTGTTTCAAAACAAGTTATATTTATTGAGTGGGAGCAAATATTAAAAAAGGATAGTAGTGGGAAGATTGACTTTGATGAAGTTGATTCTCAAGATACACAAGAGTTGGTAGAGGAATAGATTTCATAGGTCCCTATGGAAGAATTAGTTCCTAAAATACAAGTATTGAATAGGATCACCAGATATGGTTTTCTAGTCACCAAAGATGGTGAATCATTATTGGTTGAAAATGATGAACCTATATACTACAAAGAGGTAGTAGAGAGATCAGAAGTAGCAAGATGGAAATAAGACATGAATAATGAAATGGGATCCATATATCAGAACCAAGTTTTGGTTCTGGTTTATGATACATTTGATGTAAATATCATAGGGTGTAAATGGGTATTCAAGAGAAAACTAAACATTTAAGGTAAATTAAATACCTATAAATCAATTCTAGTGGATAAAGGGTTTAAGAAGAATCAAGGAATTGACTATGATGAAATTTTTTCACCAGTTTCCATGTTTAAATCCATAAAAATTATACTTGCTATTACAGCTTATCATGACTATTAAATTTGGAAAATGGATGTTAAAACTAATTTAATTAATGTTAACCTTCAAGAAGATGTCTATATGACAAAACTATAAGGGTTTGTGGCACCAGGTGATGCCAAAACAATTTTAATGTTGTAGAGATTCACTTATGGATTGAAGAAAGCATCAAGTAATAAAAATTTTAATTTGATGAAGCTATAAAAGAATTTTGTTTCATTAAGAATGAATGTGATCCATATATTTACATGACGTTTAATGGGAATGTGATATTTATCCTAGTAGTATATGTTGATGACATATTACTTATTGGAAATAAAAAAATAGTCTTAAAGTCTGTTAAGGACTGGTTAAACAAGTGTTTCTCTATATAGGATATAGGTGAAGCAGCCTATATTCTAGGGATCAAAATCATTCATAATAGATCCAAGAGGGTTCTTGGACTAAGTTAGAGTGCATACATTAACAAGGTAATAAAGAGTTTTATTATGGAATAATCCAAGATGGAATTGGTTCCAATGTCACATGGTATATATATTTCTAAGAAAATGTGTCCTTATACATAATAGGAGAAAGAGAGAATGGGTAAGTTCTCATACGCTTTAGAGATAGGATCGATCAAGTATTCCATGTTATGTAATAGACTTTAAGTTTCCTATTCATTGATAATTCTAGGAAAATATAAAGTTGGTCCAAGAGAACAACATTGGTTTATTTTTTAGGCTATCCTCAAGTATATGAGAAGAACTGAGGATATGTTACTGGTGTATGGAGGATATGAGGAGCTAGTCATCAGGGGTTATATTGATTCTAGTTTTCAAATAGATCATAATGATCTAAAGTCCTAGTCAGGATATTTTTTCAGTCTCAACAGAGGAGCTGTGAGCTAGAAGAGTTCAAAGTAGCTAGCTATCATTGATTCTACAATGGAGTTTGAGTATATAGATGATTTTGATACAACCAAGGAATCTATTTGGATATATTTTTTTCTATGATTTTGATGTGGTACATAGAAGTAACGACCCTATCACATTGTATTGTGATAATAATGCAGTGATGTATCTTAAAAAATAGCCAAGGTCACTCCAGAAGATAAAGCAAATACTCTGTAAGTATTGTCTCTTGAGGGATTTTTGTTAGAGGGGTAAAGTTATAGTAATTAGAGTTCATATGGAAGAAAACATGGTAGACCCCTTGACTAAAGTCTTATCTTAGTATAAGAATGAGTATCATGTGAGAGCTAGTAGACTGAAGGTTTCTAGCAGTTGGCTCTAGTGTAAGTGGGAGTCTGTTAGAATTGGTGCCCTAGAACCAACTTATGTGTACTTAATGGTAACATGTGTTCATATTTTTGAATATTAATAAACTTATTATCACATAATTATTGTTCTTCTATGTTACATATTATGTGATAATGTCCTAAGAGTAGTTGTCGCATCAAAAGGTCATAGCAATTCCCCGCTATGATGAGAACCCAAAAGTGTCATGAAAATATTCTTAAATATATGTTCTATAGTATGATTATATAATTTGACATGCACAAATGATATGGGATATTAAGTTTAGAGACTTATAATACTTTGAGGAACCTTCTCATGGTGTATTACCTTGGTAATATTTTGAATAGGATGTTATGAGAATGAGACTCGCCAATAGGAAATCTTCATTTATATGTGTCATTAGATGCTCCTATATGCATATGTTTGTATTGATACTTAGAATTTAATATTATTATTAATGAGTATTATAAGTCATGTAATTTGATGTATTGACAAAAAATGTGAAGACATATGTTCACAGTGAGGTAGGATACATTGGGTGCGTCACGAGTAGTATTGCATTAATAAATAATGTGAGAAAAGATTTTTTCCCTTATGTTATTTAATAAAAGTTAATATCTTAGTCCCTTTGATGGAAATGATATATCCTAAATAAATCCATGGATATGGTGTTCTATAGAAAAGTTTGATTTTTGTAAATTCAAACAAAGACACATCAAGCACATAGGTTGATGTCACCAGTATGCAATTTGGTTGATTAGAGATATCATGGTAAAGAGATTATATTATACAGTAAGAATATATATGAGGTATTATGTCATTGTATCATTAAATTATTTCTCTATGGGTTTTATGGTGTGCTTCTATATGATAACCTTGAAACACAGGCTGTTTCACCTAATTCCACTGAGAAGGAGGCATAAAGGGTCACACACTAAGTGTATCTAGAATCTTAGTTAAATAATATATTATTATTTATTATTTAACAAGTTGAATAAATAGTATTCCTATGTGTGATTTAATAATTATTCATGTTTTCTTAATATCATATATTCTGTCACCAGTTATTCTAGGGAATATTATGTGAGTATAATATTTAAAGAATATTTATTTGTTATTTAGTGAATGTAATATTTGTTTATCTATTAGTGAATAATGTTGTGATATTTATTTATTAAATAAATATTTATTATTCAAGGATTAATAAATATTATGAAGGAATGGAGAACTAATTTTACAGTTCTAGTAAGAAATAATATATTTTGAATATTATTTTAATAAATAATATTTAATTTTAATTATCAAATTAACCACATGTCAAGAAATAATATTATTATTACTATTATTGACATGGGGTTATTTAGGGATTAAATAAATATTAAAGGTCACTTGTGAAAATATTTATTTCTAAACCCTAACAGTATATAAACTCAATTATATTATTTTTCAATAGATCAAATTAATTTGTTTTGTTGTGCACATCAAATATGAAGAATCCTCTCAAAGCCCTAGAGATCACCCATCTCCAATATGCTCCTAAGAATTTAGAGAGATCTTCCTCAACCATCCACTCTTGAGTCAAGAGAGATCAAAGATAATCCTTTGGAATCAATTCTTGAGGTAATAAAAGGTAAATGAAGCAAGTGATAGGATCTGTCATGCTAGCATTTGGAGATTCCTACAGCGACGTTCGGAGATTTTTGGAACACTTTTGGATCACTGCTAGAGGAAATATTCTCTTGATTCCTACAATGAAATGATGGTAAACTGTAGATCTATTGTCAAATCCATCAGTGAATAAATAATTATCACAAGGTAAATCATTAATTGATTAAATTAATTATAAATAATATGTGATTATCTCATGCTCAGGTTCTAGTGTTTTATCCATTGTTTAATTTTCTTTGATTCAATTTCATTGATCACAACATTTATCATTATGTAAATCCCAAATTGACCATAAATTATGATAAAAGGTAATGTTGGGCATGACCCATCGCACACTTCCAGTATGCTTGGCAGCTAAAAGAAGCTACCAAAAATTAATTCATACCTTCCTCCAATGGCCAATAGGCCTTCATTTTTTTATTGATTTTTGATAATCCACCTTTCAAGGGGTGAGGTGGAACTCTTAAAAGGCATGTAGGCATAAGTATTACATGGATCGTAGGCCTTAGAGGAATTCATTGTGTGTAGGATTCAAACATTACATACAACCCAGACTAACTACTTGAAACTGCTCCTCCATAGCATCTTCATCATGAAATCAGCTCTCTACCTTCGCATGGTTGTTCGACTAGGCTTTCCCGTGCATGCATAGGCTTGTCTCGATGATAGGTGTCATACCCTCTCATTCTTGAAATCTTTTTAGCTTCTGCTAGGGTGAAATCTCCTTTCTCATCCTCCTTCTGAAGCTTGTTCCTTGTAGGTTGTTTGGTTTGCATCTACACTTATGGTGGCCCGAAGGCCTTACTGACCCGAAGACCTGGGTGGCCCGAAGGCCTTAAAGGACTCGAGGACCAAATCAGTGGCCCGAAGTCCCAAATGGGGAAATTTGGAATGGGTGGTGGAGGGATCCTTTTATAAATGAGTTTGAGTGGTGTATTTTTAAATACTCATTACTCAAAGGATAAGAAAAGT
Source organism: Viscum album (assembly GCA_963277665.1). Classification (NCBI taxonomy): domain Eukaryota; kingdom Viridiplantae; phylum Streptophyta; class Magnoliopsida; order Santalales; family Viscaceae; genus Viscum; species Viscum album. Next base: position 742,321,500 of record OY728141.1, read on the forward strand.
AAATTTGAAGGGAAAATGGAACATATATGGAAAAAATGCAAAAATGTTGTTCATTTCTCAAAATATTTTATGGTAGTTTTTTATGATTATAAGAATAAATTATAAACATATTTCAACATTTTTACCATGTTTACTATTTAATGACCTATTTCACTATTCATCACAATAAATTATTTTTTATCAAAAAATGAAATTGACCCCCATGCCTAATTTTGATTTTCTGATTCCAAATATGAAATCCAATTTATTAAATTTAAAATCTAAATATGATAAAAATAATTTTAAAATAAAAAAATATTATATATATAAAAATATTTTTTTATAAATTTATATTTTTAAATATTTAATGATTTTATTATTATTTATTAATAATTATTAATCATCCCTTGAATTTTAATTTATTTATATATACATAATACTTTTTATTAAAATAATTTTTAAAGGTGATAGATTTTATTTTTAATATAAAAATACATTATTTATAAAAATACAAATTATTTTAGAATACCAAATATTATTACCAATTAATTATTATCTTTTTATTTTATTTTATACTTATTCATTATATGCTAATTACATGTCAAATATATTATTTATAAAAAATTAGTCACTTCTAGATAAGGGTTACATTCCAATTATAAAAACATTTAATATGCTCATCACCTGTATCTCCAATGATCATATATCCAATAACCATATATCAAATAATCATTTAATGGTCACATTAACCATTTACATTCTTATATATATATCCTTACATACTTCTATAAAAATAATTCATATTATTCCTTCATTCCATTATTAAATTTTTTTATCATATTTCTAATGTTTTTCATTCTTTCTATAATTATACTTGTTGGCTTGATTTTCATGGGAGACCGAAAAGAATAATACTTCAAGATTATGGTCTTTTTATTCACTTGTGGTTATATTTCTCTTATAATTTTTATAATTTTAATCCATAAAACTTTCTTTTAATATTAATGTTTATTGAATCATTTATTGAAATAATCTTCCTTAATGAAATAAAACATTATTCATTTTAACTCGGTATTGTATTTGAAACAAGTTATCTAACACATGGAAATTATTAAAGGAGAATTCTAACTAAAATGTGAGTTTTTATAGTGATACTTTTCATTACTATATATGATGACCTAGGCTTTCATGTTGAATGATTATAAAGGATAAAAATGATTTTGGAAGGATCAAATTCACACATGGTGGTTGATGAATCACACTAAATAAGCTTAAGAGGAAGGGGGATCAACATCTGCAGGGATAAAAAAAACTTTGCATCTGGGGTGATGATATATATTTCATTTTTTTCTTTATTTCTTATTTTTGATTCTTAATGTCCAAGAAGAGATATAGTTCATCTCGTCACATGATTTTAGGTTAATCCTCAGCGGGGGTCGTGGATAGATTTAGTTCATTAATACATTTACCATTTTATCATTTCACTTTATATGCTCTTATTTTTTTGTTTGGATTTTTCATTTCTTCCATGAGTTTGATAATGTCAATATATTATAGATCAGGTTGAATTATAGAAATTATAAGTTTAAACCTCATCTATTCCCATTTGAGAAATTTATTCCAATCCTCAAATAAAGTATAAATAGAAGAATATAAAGGGTAAATATAACAACCCAAGTAATGTTAATAGTAAATCAATTTAATTCCTTATTAATATTTATGAATTAGATTTTATAAATTTATATTAATTATAATAATGTTAAGTAATTTTTCAATCAAAAAGGAAATAGTTTTATTCTTACTAAATTTATTTGCATGTATTATATGGTTTTATTTAAAATATTTCTAAAAAAATTAGAATTTATATCTTATAATATATATATATATATGATATTATAATATAAAATATTAACTTAGAGTGAATTTTTGAGGATTTTCTAAAAAAGTTGATTTTTGTGTGAATAGTAGAAAATACCAATTTTTAATAAAATCGTCTTTTCTTTCATGTATTTATAATGTCATATTATATTTTTGGAATGGTTTTAAAATTTAATCTGTTCATTCTGATTAAATATAGTTTAATAAATTTCATTTAAATCTGCATTACACTTGATTTTGGTATAAAAATATTTTAATACTTAAAAATGCATTTTTTTGGAAAACGGTATTTCATCATGTTTTGTTGGTTTATTTTAAAAGTAATCTCTTAAAATTATAAAAATTTAATTTTCTAAAATGGAATCCATATTTTAAATCAGAATTTATAAATTTGGTAATGATGCCACTTTCATTTTTTGTCATTATAAATAGTGAGTTTGGTAAAAAAAATAGTTACCACGGTAAGGGTTAAAAAGGTTAAAAGGGTTAAAACTAAAATTATAAGGATTAAAATGACCTAAAAACTTTTCTAAATCCTATTATATAGTCATATTTTGACCCTATATCATCTCATATTTGAATATGAGTCATTTTGGATCCATTTTCCTTGAGTAATACATTAATATATTCTAATCTTATGAAACATTCCAAGTGTGTCCTCTCTCACACTTATAAAAAAAATCACTTATCTACTCTTATACACACTTCAAGAGCCTCTTGATTAGAAAATCCCCACTAAAATCTTTTATTAACATCCCTACCCATATCCTAGAGTTCATGGTTTGATCAGAATGCCATCCTAAGAAGGCTTTAAGTATAAACCTTAAGAGGCTGTCAGAAGAGGAGGTATGGTTCTTAACCGAGTGTTTTCTTTTTTATTTATTCTTTTAACTCATTAAACACTCTCCTAAAATTTTTGATATAACAACACCATTATATCCCAAATAAATTAATTTTATTATGTTTATATTATAACCCTTTTTCATCTCATTTTTTATCTTATGGGAAACATAAATGTGCACAACTGAAAAATTGATTATTTGCGATGGGGTATTTGTGATGGAACCTCATCACAAATTCCCCATCGCAAAAAGTATTTTTTGCAATATCCCAATGTAAAAAAAAAATTCAATGGTATAAACTCTCGTTGCAAATAGTTTTTAACTATATTATTTAAACAGTTATTTACGACGAGCCAAGTGACCTATCGTAAATAATTATTTGCATCGAGCCACCCTCCCATCATAAATACTTTTTAACTGGATTATTTAAAAAGGTATTTTCAATGGGCCAAGTTACCCATCACAAAAAATTATTTGCGATGTAATTTAGTCCCATCATACTAAGTTAAAAAAATTTAAAAATGAAAAAAAAATATTAAAAAATATTAAAAAATGTAATAAATAAAACTGTAAGCATCTGAAATAATAATAATATTACTCAAAATATTTACATTCAAATATTAACATAATAAATGTGTACATTTCTATAGAGGGGTTAGGGGAGGGGGATGGTCATTTAGAAGAGGAGGGGGAGGTAAGTCCATCCAAACACCCTGATCCAGTCGTCGCATGTACTCCATCATCTGATCATGTGATTGCTAGTGCTTTCATTGCATCTCCTCCTGCTTCTACTCATATAGCTGACATAGCTCTTCCTACACCCTATGAATGGCCTCTATAACCTCACTTTGGGATCACATATGCTCCTCATACTGTGAGATAGATGATAATAAATATCCACAATCTCCCTTTGATTTGGATGTTGACCATGCAATAGTACCATAATAACTATCAGATGTCAATAAAAAATTGATACCAACCGCTCATCCCATTTTGAAAGCATACTGTGTCACCTGTATCCATGTTGTGTCATCAAATCCTGCCGCACTGGTGGTCTAACTCCCAGTCTTAGCCTGACTCTCATTCAATTTTTCAGAATTCATGGCCTTATATGACTCCTTCAATTGAAATTTGAAATTAAAATAGTTAAAATATTATTTTTAGTAAATTTTGAAAACTCAAAAAAAAATTATACTGACCACAGTCCAACACTGGATACCACCCACAATATCTTTAGTAAAAGGATCATTGTACATCCTCTTATAGATGTAAAACTTCATAATATTGGGATGTTAAACTAACTATATGAGTATAAAATAAACAGTTCACATTTAAATTTATATAAATTATTAAAAAAGGTATTTACTATATGTTGATAATGTGTACTGAATATATGATTACTAACTTGATGAATCACCTCATGTCTCCCCCAGTTCTATCGACCTAATAATGCCCTCCTCTAAAAAATATCTCTCATCTAGTATGAACATAATTCATCCCAAACCTAATATGATATGTAATACGGTCGGTGGGTGTAGTAATACTAATAAAAATCCATGAATCCAGCTTTCTTCATGCTTTTCCTCCTCAGATTATGCAAAAACTAATGATAATGATCACGCATAAAGACCTCTCAAGCCTCCCAAATAGAATTCTTCATGTTATCATTGACGTGATATCGTAAACCCTACAAATAATTAATAATTTCAAGTTAATAATTAAATAAATTTCAAAATAACTATTATGTATTTATGTATCATCCAATGATCGAGCATTCGGTGCCAAACATCAATGGGAATCTGATCCCAATTTACCCATGCTTCAGAAAAATAGTTCTACAAAATAGTACTCCCCTGTCTAATAGCTATATGCATAAAGCTATGAAAAATATAGAACAAATAATAAAATAATTAGTATGAAATAAATTAATGAAAACTAAGTAAAACTAACTAAAATACACAACTGAACATACCTATGTGTGCATGGATCAAACTCAAGATGTTGACATCACTTAGGAATAGGGTTTAGAATCATCAATCTTGCAAGCCCCTGACCCCTTCGAGTCGATGATGAACTTCTAGGAACCTAAGGGTCAGATGATAAAGCATCACACTCATCACTAGGTAGTATAGACTCCTTGAGGCTATGGTGGATATCATCATATGTCTCATCATCCATTTAAATCATGAAAATAATGTTGTTAGTAAATAATTGAAAATGATTATTATATATTTATTTATTTTGACTATAACTAACAAGTAATTATTTTATTATTTATCTTCATACTCATATTTATATATGATGGGGTCAATATCTTCATATTCCTCCTCAGTATCATTAATTTCCATAGTATTTTCATCTTCATCAACACTTGTTAATTCAAATTCATTTGCTACATCAACAACATCATCGCCACCATTGACCCATAACTTTGGGGTGTTGTCATCGATATTCATGTCTCTTCATTGAAAATATATATTTGGAGTTTTCCCTTGAAAATTTTCAATCCTTGAACCTCAATAGCACCACATTAACTTTACATAAACTGATTTTCATGGGATTTCATTTTTATAATGCTCCACCAATCGATTAAATCTCTTTAAGAATCATAATAATTGATAGAATTTATTTTTCATGCTTGATGATCCAATAAAAATGGTTTATTTACTAGAAGAATGCTTTTATACTTAATATCATTGATTTCATGGCACAGATAAACACAAAAGCCTCTATTAGTATCAAACCAAGGAAATATAAACATCATTATAAAATTCTATCCTAGATAACACATCTCAATTATTTCATCTAGAATTCCATAAAATTCAACTTCACTTTCTCTATGATGATACCATCTGAAGAAAACACCACTATTAATTGTTTTTTTATTCACCATATGCATGTGTATGAAATTAAAATCCATTTACCACTTATGCATTATAATATTTAACCATTTTGGATGGTGGGATACTCAATAAACACAATCGATTATCAATTTTATCAATATGTTTCAATACCTACAAAATTGAAAAATAGTTAACAATATAAAAAATAATAAATTGGTTTCATATGTTAAACCATAAAAAATTTATTGTACCATTCTTTGAAACCAGTAGGAAAAATTTTGTTTTTGACATACTTCAAGAGCAGCTATTATAATTTGTGTAAGTTGTTTCTTGATATGATCATCATATAATCTAAAACTAAAATAATATTAATTTATTTTTAAAGAATAAATGAATAATATGTGGTAGTATAAATCACTATAAAAATCATGTCATTTCTTCATAGTTGAGAAAAATATATATATGAGCCCTGTGATGTTCATCATATGAAATCCATCTTTCATGAACTCCACCAAAGCCAAGTTCAGACTGATTAAAAACTAATAATTAAATTTCCAGTGCATCGTCATCATTTCCTCATTATGACCCATTTGATTATGTTTCGAATGATATTCATGTTGGAAATAATGGGTGAAAAAAAAGTTATTTCTTTCTATAAATAAGATTCTTCAATTGACCATTCAATCGATGCTTTATTATATACATTTTTCTTTAGATCTGCATACATCTCTCATATGAATACATCCATCAGAACTGTAATGAACTTCCACATTTTTCTTCATGTATAAAATTTAATATCAAATGTTCCATTAAATCAAATAAATCTAGTGGAATTTTTTTCCAGTTTATATAAAATTAAAATAACATCATCTTATAGTCTATAAGTGCATTATAGTCTGTTTTCACTAGAAAAATGTCTCAAAAATATGATTTTTTTGTTATCGCGTCTCAAATAAAAAAATTCAACAAACCTCTAAATCGAACTAGTAGAATTATTTCCAATATAAAATCATAATCATGACTTTTTAATCCATTAATTTGACTGTTTCTGACACATATATACAAATTAAAAATATAACCATCTGGTAGTCTCAAATATGCAATCCCCTTACAAAATATAAATGATTTTATTTGGAAATTGTATAAGACACTTTTGGATTCATTAACTTCTATGATATTTCATTTCCAAACAAATCAAGTTCTAGTCACCTATAAATTTTGGGAAGATCAAATCATGTCTTTACATTATCTTTGGTCTTACCAGGTGTGTCCAAAACTATATAAAATATATTATCAAAATAGTTCTTCTCAATATGAATGACATCCAACATGTGACGGACCAATAAATCAGACCAATATGGAAGATCCCAAAGAATACTCTGTTTAATCCAATTGTGATCTTTCACAAAGACATCTATTTTTTATTAGTTGTAGTCAGTCCAAAGGTAATGAGAGGTAATGAAGATGTAATATATTTTAAATCAATACCTAAGATCATTTCTGGAGGTCCATCTCTTTCAATTATACCTTTCCTAAAATTATTTTTGTTTCTTTGAAAAGGATGATCAATAGGAAGAAATATGCAATGATGGTCAAAAAATAAGGTTTTCTCCCATTGATTAGCATAAATGCTTTGTTTTCACTCATACAGTACAGACATGATTTTTGACCATGTGTACTCCAGCCAAATAACATACCATATTCTAGAAAGTCACTAATTGTCCACATTAATTCATCTTTTATTAGGATTTTTTTTCACAACAACATCATATATACTAACACCATTACTCTGCAATAAATTTAACTCATCAATCAATGAATTCAAATAAATATCGATATTCTTTTTTGGATGTCCTAGAATTAATAAGGTGAAAAATATATATGGATCATTCATTAATATCCAAGGAGGTAAGTTATACAGAGTTATAAAGACATACCAATAAGAATATTGATTATTGTAAGAACCAAATGGATAGAAACTATCATTAGAAAGATCCAATAGCATATTTTGGTCTTCTAAAGAAAAATATGGAAGTACCTGGCCAAAAAAATCATGAATCAACATCACAATGATGATTTAAGCTTTTACCATTTGAAATATTGTTTTTTTACCATGACATCATGATGCTATATTTTGAGACATAAATAAATGCTACAATCTGAGTGTAAGCAGGAAATACCTCAACTGTTTAATAGGAATCAATCCAAACTTCCCTTGTTGAGGCTCTTTGTACCTCGATTGCTAATTATTTCTAATTATTGCTAATCATTTCTAATTATTTCTAATTATTGCTAATTATGGATAATTATCGCTATTTAATACTAATTATCACTAATTGTTACTAATTACCACTAATTATTACTAATTACCACTAATTATTACTAATGTTTACTAATTTTTACTAATTATTACTAAATATTACTAATTGCCACTAATTATTACTAATTATGACTAATTATAACTAATTATCACTAATTATTGATTATTATCACTAATTATTGATAATTATCACTAATTATTGATATTTATCACTAATTATTTATAATTATCACTAATTGTTGATAATTATCACTAATTGTTGATAATTATCACTAATTGTTGATAATTATCACTAATTGTTGATAATTATCACTAAATATTACTAATTACCACTAATTATTATTATTTACCAATAATTTCCACTAATTATTACTAATTAATACTAATTATTACTAATTAATAATAAGTGCCACTAATGACTACTAAGAACCACTAATTATTACTAAGTACCACTAATTGTTACTAATTACCACTAATTATTACTCATTACCACTAATTTTACTAATTACCACTAATTTTTAGTAATTAATACTATATTTTACTAATCACCACTACTTTTTACTAATTACCACTAATTACCACTAATTTTTGCTAATTATTCCTAATTTTTACTAATTATTGCTAAATTTTACTAATTTTTTTCTATTTTTTTCTAATTTTTACTAATTATTGATAATTATTTCTAATTATTTCTAATTATTACTAATTATGTTTGATTATTTCTAATTAATACTAATTATGGATAATTATTTTTAATTAACACTAATTATTGTTAATTAACACTAATTGTCACTAATTGTTACTAATTACCAATAATTATTGCTAATTACAACTAATTGTTATTAATTACCAGTAATTATTCCTAATTACCACTAATTATTATTAATTAATACTAATTATTACTAGTTAATACTAAGTATCAGTAATTAATACTAAGTACCGCTAATTAATACTAAGTACCACTAATTAAAACCAATTATGACTAATTAATAATAATAATTTGTAGCGATACGACCCCAGTAAACCAGATACATAAACAAAGAGTTTAGTAGTCTTGGTAAACTAGATACATATGCGAGTCTTACATTACAACTGGATACACTAATTTCAATATAATTTTTTTTATAATAACTTTATTCCCACTTAGCATATCTGTGCATATCTTTCTTAGTACATATCTTGGATTCCTAGGAAAGGAAACAAAATAAGGGTGAGCTTAAATGCTCAATAAGGGTTAAGTACAGTGGAAACAATAATTAATCCATGAACATAACCAATATGGTAAGGTAAATAATTAAACACACATGTCATGTAATCAATAAACTGATAGGGAGTGAGTAAACAATATAGAAAGGTAAATAACAGAGAACTTATGTCATTTAAAATAACTAAATAAGGCATAATCAATATGGTAAGGTAATTAAATGAAACACATGTTATTTAATCAATAGTCTGAGAATGAAATGCATCCATAGATAATGTCAAAACAAAAATCTCATGGATAAATAATAATAATAATAACTGAATTCTCAATGAAGGCAATGCTTAATTATTTGATGTCATGTCTGAGGCACATGAAATCCTATACTATCAAGACCTTTCACAATACATTTGAAAACTACTGTAGAAACCCATTTAATTTTTGCAACTTATTTGTCTCATGAGAACCTATCGATGCATTAAGGGGCTATATAAAGTCTGGGGCCCATCCATCTCTATCAGTCCAAAAACATTCCTTATATATCGAGTAATCAATTTAATTAATAAACTATATGCCTTATCAAATATCCTTATTGAGTAAATAATACATATTTATAAATATTTACCTAAATAATCAAAAAAATATCAAAGTAAACACCATATGTAAAAATGATATATGGTTTTGGTAATAATCATATCCATGATTAATGATGTGGATATTTAGAGGAAATTCAATGCTTAACAATCATAGGGAATTGAATATTTCAAGGGGTCTAAAATAATCAAGGAAGTGGATGTCAATACAATCCTTGGACAAATAAATCATAACCCATCAAGAGGAAGGATGTTATTAATACAACAAATCTCAAGTGGTGTAAGGATAAAGGGTTGTTGTTGATGAATAGAAATAACATAAAAAGAAATATAAATATCCTTTTCATTTTGAAAAATATTTTCAAAATCCTTTTCTTTTAAAATAAATTTTAAAAACATTTTATTTAAAATTTAACCTTTTAAACTTGCAAAGGAAGCTTCAAAGAAACGATGGTGGTTAATTTTGTACATGTTGTACAAGGTAAAAAGAACATTCCTTTTGCAAGGTAAAAAGTTTAGAAAGGTGACTTGTTAGGAAAGTGACATGAATATTCCTTTGAAAATATTTTTTAAAGAAAAAAGGTTTAAAATTTATTTAATAAATAATTTTGGAAAAGTTAAAAACATTTTTTAAAACCTTTTTAGAAAACAGGGTTTTTAGAAGAAAATAGGTTCTCTAACTAAAGAGAGAAATGAAGTTAGATTTTCTTAAAAACATTTTCTAAAACATTTTTAGTACCAAAGAGTGGAAAATGGTACTATTTCATGCAAAATTTCATGGATAACCAGAGGATAAGAAAACTAAAGGGTTTATTGAACAATTATCATATAAATTCCTTACATGGAATTTTAAGAATCGACAATCTTTATTAGAATCATATTGTGAGATAAACCATTAAAATGATCATAACATTGAAGTAAGAATTAATAAATTAATTGATTATGTGTATAAAATTTAAATCCATGTAAAATAATTATAAATACATTAATAGATATTAAAATTCATTATACACATAATCATATAATATTAACGACAATGAGGAAGTAATATAACCCAATGAAAAAGAATTGAGTTATGAAATTTCTCTACCACTTGGTAACTTTAAGTTTAAATCCAATTAAATAAAATAATTGAAATTAAAACTCAAAATACCATGAATAATGAATTATTCATGATATTACATGTCATGGGGAATTAGATACACCATAAAAAATAAATTAGGTGTATAGTAATACAATATTACTCAGTGAAATGAAATTGAGACAAAATCCCTTACTACTTGGTAACTTTTCAATTATAATCCCCGTGAAAGAAATAACTTCAAATAAAACTCTAAATACTAGTAATATAAATTTATTAATTATATAAAATAAAATTGGTGTAGTATATACACTGTGCCAAAGAAATAAGGGGTGAAAATGGTGTATGCCTCACAGAAAGAAAAGTGAGACAAGAATCCCTTACAACTATGGTAACATTTGAATCAGAAACCCTGAAACATATAATCATAAAATGAAATATTTAAATACCATGAAGATAAAATAATTCATGATATAATATATCAAAAGGGTCAATAGATACTAATGTTATTAATATTTTCATGACTTATTATATACTCCCTTTACTGATTTTATATGAAATGTGCATAATATGTGTGAAATATTAATGTATTAATACTAAGTATAATTTTTGAGCATTTTTAGAAGTAGTCCAATTGAGTCAGTTTACTATTTTATTTATAACTCTCACCCTACTGATAAAAATTGTGAGGTTATTATTTTTTAGGATTATTTATTCAATTTCTCACATATCATTAGAAGTAATCATTGTCCAATTCTGCCATTTGAAGAGGCATATGGACCACACAATAAGGCCCACAGAATCTGTGAAGAAATTGTCCCATTTCTAAAGATTGAATTATTGGGATCAATACATAAGTTAAAATTCATTCATTATACTCAAAATTTATGGGGACAATGTAATGAGTTTTGGATAAAAATTTCAAGGCCTAAATCCAAAGACAAGGGGCCCAAATGATTCATTTAAACTCAGCCCATCATTCTGGACGGGAAATAAAATTAGTATAGTATTCATGACATATATCATTATGTAATCATCCAATAAAGTTGATATTTTTTAGTGTGAAATATGAGATATAGGAGTCCTACTTTGTTGAAAAAATCATTCGTATTTGAAGGAATATTTATATTCAAAAACCCATTCACATTTTGTCCTTCAAAAAGTTTGTATTGAAATGGATAGATTAAAATTGTTTAATCCAACCTCCATAACTTTGTCTCCTTAAGTCCAATGGCCACCAAATTTTTAGAGTATAAAGAGAAGATATTTATCTACAACTTTTAATAATATCATGTCTCAATATTCAGCCTTATAATTTATCAAAGTGGTGATGCAAGTGGAGGGGAATTTTTGGAATGAAAACAGCCCTCAACATTGAGCTATAAATACATCCCCTCCTCTCCTTTCAAAGGAGTTGGAATTTAAGAGCAAAGGAGGATAGGTTTTCACGACCAAGGCTCTGAAAAAGGCTTGGGATGATCTTTCATACTCAGGTTTTTACTTGAGAAACCATTCCTCCTTGCTTCCTTTAATTTACTTTTGTGTTGTTCTTCATTTGTAATCGTGTAAGTGTTTGTGTTTTGTAATTCTATTTTAATACAAGTTTATTCTTAAATATCTCTAATTATAATCCACCTTTTTTAGTTTAATATTAATGTGCTTAAAATAGTTTAAATAAATTTAAAACACTTTCCCTTATTTTTCTTCCTCATTCAATCTAAAGTCTTTTTTTTAACTCTCTTCAATGATAGTGTGTGTTCGACGCACTACTCTTTTCTTATCACATTCTTTTTTTTTCTATTTATAATTCATCACCATAATCATATATTAACATATTAATAACCATATTAATGGTTGAGTAAATATACCATTGGTGAGTCATTATTTATAGATGTTAAGCGATTGAGAGCTTTTTCTCGATGAGTATTCTTTAATTTAACATTGTGTATGTTGGACTTAACATGTCATGGATTAATGACTTATTTTATTTAAATGTGTGGTTTCCATGAATTATTGGAACCATAAATACACTGCCATAAACAAGCTCTAATTGATATTAAAACCCTAAGTTAAGTTAAGGCTTGGATTAAAGCATTAACACTTAGGAATTCCAATCAATGTTATCTTGTGAAGTGGGTGTTAATTTAAATGCAATATAAAGAAAAGCTCAAAGATATCACAAGCATAACTTTATAAAACTAAAATCACCCCAATCTTTATAAAAATTTTAAATCAAACACCAATCATTAATCACTTCATTTAAGCTCTGTAAATAAACCCCCCCAATCAAAATACAATCAACTAAAAACATGCGACTTTTAAAAAAAGTATCATCGTCGAGGATTCGACCTGAGTGTTGCTATACACATTAGAAGAGAATCGGAACATTGAATGGTCGATAGGATACAATCGTACGTGATTCCAAATGGCATTGTTTCCAGGGATGGTGCTTTATGTAGTCATTATTTTCTGGTTATTGTAAAAAACTCCCAAAAAACAAAATTTAAAAAAATTAAAAAAAAATACAAAGAAAGACCCGCCTTCTCATAACAATCATAAACTAAAAAACACAAAGAAAAAACCATCTTCCTCTTTATTCCAACATCTATCTGAATTCCCCCATAGACTCCCAAACAATCCCTTAGATTTGTTTGACCTTGAAATTGAGCGAACACTTCGCCAACTTAGGAGGAACATAAGAGATAATCAACTCATTCAAGAACATGTCTCTGTCCAACCAGTTGAATTAGAATGGCCAATCCTGGGGAACAAACACTTAAAGAACTTGTTTCCCCTGATATGAATTACCAACCTCTTGGTATTCAATATCCAAATATAGAGGCTGACTTCTAACTCAAATCGGGTTTGATTCATCTTCTTCCTTATTTCCACAGGCTATCTGGTGAGGATCAGCATCTCCACCTTAAAGAGTTCCAAGCGGTGTGCTCTACCATGAAGCCTCAAGGGGTTTCTGAGGAACAAATAAAACTTCAATCATTCCCTTTCTCCCTAGATTACTCCACCAAGTCATGGCTCTACTACCTTTCTCCTAGTTCCATAACCACATGGAATGACATGAAGTGAATCTTCTTAGAGAAATTCTTTCCTTCTTCTCGTACTGCTTCTATCCGAAAGGAAATAAGTGGTATTCATAAATTCCCAAGTGAATCGCTCCATGAGTACTGGGAGAGGTTCAAAAAGCTTTTTGAAACCTACCCACATCACCAAATCCCTGAGCAACTCTTGATATAATACTTATATGAGAGGTTATTGGCGATGGAGAGAACTCTCATTGATGCCGCAAGTGGTGGTTCTCTTGTTGATAAAACTCCTGCAACTGCAAGAGATCTCATAAGCAACATGGCTGTGAACACACAACAATTCCATACTCGAGCACATGCTCAAGTAAAACAAGTCCAAGAAAATCAATCCATAGAGCCGAAAAAGATGATCGAGTGGATGTGTGAACTTACAGGTCTTGTGCGATAACTAGTTGTGGCATCCAAAGCCCCGACCTCATCTTCTCTATAATCTATATTCTCTGGACCTATCAAGAATTGTGGAATTTGTAGCTCCCCATCTCATCCAACTGACACATGTCTACAACTTCAAGAGGATCAATATGATTCATTTTGACCAATGGAGATCAATGCAGCATATGCTCAACGAAACCCCAACCCTCAACAATCAGGTCAGTTTGTTAGAAACTTCAACCAACCCCATTCTGAGCCCTTCTCTTCTATATATAACCCTAACATGATATATGGGAATCCCATTTCTCATTACCCTCAATACCCTCATAAAAACCTAAACTAATTCCAATATGGTCAAAGTTGTGGTAACTTCCAACAACCTTACCCTTTTATTCCTCAACCTCAAAGGATCAATCCTCCTCTTCCTCCTCCTAGATTCCACTATCCTAATGAGCCTTCCCAATTCCTAACCCAATAAAATCACTTTCCCAAGAACCAAAATCAAGGTAATACCAATTCGGGACAAGCCTCTTCTTCCAAGAAACCATGGGAAAATGCAATTGAAGATCTTGCCTCCTTCACTCATTCTATCCTCAAAAACATTGAAACCCAAATTGGTCAACTTGCATCCCACCTGAGCCAACAACAACAATCAAATTCTTCTCAACTCCCATCTCAACCATTACCCAACCCCAAGGGTAATGTAAGTGAAATTTCACTTAGATCGGGAAAGAAAATTGATATGCCTCAAGATAAGTCCTCCAAACCTCCTTTGAATGTTGACCTAGAAAATGAAAATAAAAAGAAACATAAAAAGGAATCTGAAGCCATTCTCTCGCCTCCTTCCATTCCACTTAGGAATCCAATTCCTTTTCCTCAAGCTATTTCTAAACCAAGGAAGTCCTTTGAACCTGATCCTGAAATGCTCGACATTTTTAGATGTGTTGAAGTCAACATTCCCTCTCTTAGATTACATAAAACAAATCCCTAAGTATGCCAAGTTTCTTAAGGAATTGTGCACCTACAAGAGGAAAATTAGGACCTTAAAAAATGTTGTCACCTAGCATTCTATTCCCATAAAGTGAAAAGATCCAGGGACCTTTACGATTCCATGACAAATTGGAATTTCAAACTTTGATGATGCACTCATAGACCTAGGATCCTCAATTAATGTCATGCCCAAATCCATATTCTTCAACCTTGGTCTAGGTCCCTTACATCCAACGGGTGTTGTCATTCAGTTATCCAATTGAAGCACTACTAGTCCTGAGGGTATAATCGAGGATTTCCTTGTTCATGTCAATGATCTTATCTTACCTACTGATTTTTATGTCCTTGACATGGAATGTGAGACAGACCCTTCTCGATCTCCCCTAATTCTAGGAAGATCATTCCTCATGACTACTAGAACCAAGATTGATGTCCATTTAGGCATATTATCCATTGAATTTGGTAACCAACTGGTCAAGTTCAACATTTTCCAAGCCATGAGATACCCATATGAGGATCACTCTGCATTCTCAATACATGCTTCTGAGGAAACTTCTGAGATTCAATTGAACCCCATTCCATCATGTTCATCCTGTTTTGAAGAAAGTGGATCTTGTGAAATTTGTACCATGATTAACCATGTTATAAATGGTGATATTGATGTGGACCTCTCATTAATAGACTCCATCAATCTAGAGGATCTTGAAAACTCTCTTTAATCTCACATCAACTCTGATCTTTACTGCTCCACCTTGGACAATATTAAGGAAAATTAATCTAACGCAACTCAAGTCCCTTCCTCTATTCTTGAGATGTCTAACCCAAAAATGAGAGATGATACTGATCTAAAACCTCTTCCTGAACACCTGAAATATGCATTTCTATTCCATGATCACTCTTATCATGTCATTATCTATGCTTCACTTATAGAAACTAAGGAGTCCAAACTTGTTCAAGTGTTAGAGGAAAACAAAAAGGCCATAGGTTAGACCCTAGATGACATACCAGGAATCAACCCTTCTCTCTTCATGCATCAAATCCATCTTGAGGAATCGTTTATACCAATTAGACAACCATAAAGAAGATTAATCCACTCATACTTGAGGTAGTTAGGGAAGATATCACCAAGCTTCTTTAAGCTGGTATTATCTACCCAATTTCTAATAGTGAATGGGTTAGTCCAATTCAAGTTGTACCTAAAAAGGGTGGGATAACTATTATCACAAATGAACATGGAGAGGTAGTCACAACTCGAGTGAAGAAAAAATGGCGTGTGTGCATCGACTATAGAAAATTGAATGTTGAAACAAGAAAAGATCACTACCCTCTTCCATTCCTTGATCATATACTAGAATGATTAGCCGGAAAGTCATACTATTACTTTCTTGATGGATACACTGGATACATCTAAATCCCAATCACACCTTAGGACCAAGAAAAGACTACTTTCACATGACCCTTTAGAACATATGCTTATAGAAGAATGCATTTTGGACTTTTCAATTCTCCTGTAACATTCCAGAGGTGTATGATGAGTATATTTTCGGAATTCATTGAACACTGCATGGATGTCTTCATGGATGAATTTAACATTTATGGTGATTCATTTGAATCATGCTTTGATTCACTCTCTCTAGTCCTCCAAAATTGTGTCAAGTGTAACCTTGTGTTAAATTTTGAAAAATGTCACTTCATGGTTGCAAATGGGATTGTTCTAGGGAACATAGTTTCAAAAGATGGTATTGAAGTCGATCCTGCCAAAATTGAAGTGATCCAATCACTTCTCGAACCCACCACTGTTTGAGACATCTATTCATTCCTCAGTCATGCTAGTTTCTATCGGCAATTCATCCATAACTTCAGTAGGATTTCCCTAGCGCTCACTCTTTCTCTCCAAAATGATGCCACTTTCCATTTAAATGAGGCTTTCAAGAGAGCCTTCATTGAACTCAAAATTTCTCTTACATCTTCCCCAATAATACAACCCCCAGATTGGTACTTACCCTTTGATTTGATGTGTGATGCTTCTGATAGAGCTATTGGGGCCGTTCTTGGTCAAAGAAGAGAAAAAAATCCTCATGTCATCTATTATTCCTCAAAAACATTGTATGGAACTCAATCTCACAATACTATGACTGAAAAGGAACTTTTATCAGTGGTTTTTGCCTTAGATAAATTCTGGCCCTATCTCTTAGGTGCCAAAATCATCATCTTCATAGACCATTCTGCTATAAAGTTTTTACTTAAGAAAAGTGATTCCAAACCAAGGCTAATAAGATTGATCCTAATGCTCCAAGAGCTTAACCTTGAAATCATATATAGAACAGGAAAAGAAAACCTTACGGCTGATCACATGAGTATAATTTCTAATTCTTCTCATTCTGAAATAATTGATCCATAATTTCCAACTGAGCACCTTTCATCTCTCACTCCAAAAATACCATGGTATGCCCTGATTGTAAATTACTTGGTTTCTGGTGTTTTTCCTGAAAATTTTTCAAAATAACAATAAATGAAGTTGAAAAGTGATTCAAAATTCTATTTTTGGGAAGATAATAAACTTTGGAAAACTGGGGAAGACATGGTAATTAGGAGATGTGTTAATGAAGATGAACATTCCTCTATCTTAGAATTTTATCGCTCAATGCCTGGTGGTGGCAATTTTGGACCACAAAGGACCTCCAGAAAGGTCCTAGACTCTAGATTCTTATAGCCTTTACTCTTTAGGGACTCACATGAGTTCTTTCAATCATGTCCCACTTTCCAAAAGTTTGGCATAATTTCAAAGATAAATGAAATGCCCCAAAAACCTTTAATTTTCTATGAGATCTTTGATGTTTGGGGCATTGATTTCATGGGACCATTCACCCCTTCCAATGGATTCTCATACATTTTTATTGTAGTTGATTATTTTTTTAGGTGGGTCGAGGCTAAACCCACTAGAAAGGATGATTCACATACTGTTAGTGAGTTCCTAAAGACACACATCTTCCACCGATTTGGCACACCACATGCCTTGATAAGTGACTTAGGAACCCATTTTGGTAATAAAACCATGGAATATATTTTGAAAAATAATATTGTTGTACATAAAACTTCAACTGCATATCACCCCCAAACAAATGGCATGGCTGAACTTTCTAATAGAGAAGTGAAAAGAGTGCTTGAGATAATTGTAAAACCCACCATAAAAGACTGGCCTGAAAGACTTGGTGAAGAACTTTGGGCTTATCGAACTACATATAAAACACCCATTGGGATATCTCCTTTTAGGATAGTTTTTGGTAAAGCATGTCATTTACCAGTTGAAATCCAACATAAGTTTTTTTGGGCTGTGAAAACCTATAATTTTTATTGTGAAAAATCTGGTGAAGAAAGATTGTTTCAATTGGCTGAACTGGAGGAGATTCGACCTGATTAATATGAGAATTCCAATTTGTACAAAGAAAAAGCTAAGGTACTCCATGATAAACACATCCTGAGAAAGGTATTCCATGAGGGTGAAAAGGTATTTCTTTTCAATTCTCAATTTCGGCTTCACCTAGGTAAGCTTAATTATCATTGGAAGGTCCTTTTGTTATTACTAATGTTTACCCATTTAGTGTAGTGAAACTCCAAGAACCCCCTTCAAAAAGGACATTCACAGTTAATGGATATCGGTTAAAGCATCGCCATGAGAGGACACACAATCCTAGAACCACATTGACTTCCATCGAATCCCCAACTTCTACAGTCGACCCACCACTGGATGGAGATGGAAACCCACAAAATCCAGACCAGGGGGCACCTCTTTCCCTTTAACTCCTCTTTGTTCTCGCTCTCTCTATCTCTCTTCTTCCTCCCTCCTTCTCATTTTGTTTTTTTACCACTTTCCTCCTCACATTTTTTTATTTACTCTTCCTATTTTGTGTGGGTGTGTCTTTATAAAAAACTAAAAAAACCTAAAAAAGTAAAAAAACAAAAAAATAATAATAATATGAAAAATCAAGAGTCATGCTTACTCACCTTCCAATTTTCAAATTTTTTCCAACCATTTTGGGGAGTTAAAAGACATGGTTTCATCTCAAAAATTTTGTGGTTTCTTCATAAATTTGGATAAAGAATATTTTATCAAGCCCAAAAAAATTGAATACTCAATTTTTGATTTGGAAAATGGTTTTCTCTGGTTGTGAGGAACAACATTAGCTTTCATGATATGGCTACCTATGGCCATATTTTCCAAATGTGTGTTTTTCACCCCCATTTGTGAGTCTTGAGTTTTTGGACCTTCGAGTTGAATTTTCTACTTTAATGTGCATTAATATGATAGAGGCATTTTATAAACCACATGAGAATCACAATAGCCAAATAGCCTCCCATTTACCTTACATTAATCCTCCTTTTGAAATCCCCTTCAAGCCTATGAAAACCTTTTCTTTGATAGCCACACTACAAGCCCAATACCTTTTCCCACCCAATATCAACATGGATTTTCATTGCATAATTTTTTGAAATTTAAGTGTGGGGGGGAATGGATTTCATTTTGGGTAACCTTTATTGATTTCACCATGTTATCATATGCTTAAGGGAAAGTATCCATTTCAGTGTGGGGGATAGGTTGTCATTCAGTATGTTTTGGGGAATATAATGTACTTTCATTTATGTAATTTTGTAAATGTTATTGACAAGTTTTCAAAAAATTCAAAATAAAAGAACAAAAAATGGGTTGTGTCTTTGGTAGGTCAAAAATCACTCTTCGTCAACATTTGATCTTATTATAACTATTACAATTAGTGTCATGAGGAGATAAATTATGGGTTGGGAGATGAGTGTGAGATCTATTTCAAGTTCAACTTTCGAAAAAAAATAATGAACACTTATGTCATTCTGATAAATTTTGTGTTTTGTAAATATTTAATATTCTCATCCCCTTAAAATTTTCTTCCTCTCTTATGTATTTATTCACAAAATCATTCCCTTGTAAATATGTGTTTTCATTTCCTTCCATGTTTCATTTCAAAAAAATGTGCATTTCTTTTTCTATGTTGGTGTTTTACCCCCTTTTTCCTATTTTTTGGATATCATCTTCCTACCATCCCATAGCCACAAGAAAACCCCCTAAAAAGACCTCTTGATTTTTGAGCACTTTATGATAGGGAGTGGAAGCTGAGAGCTCTTATAAACTCTAAGATTTTCACTTTTGGTTGGTGAATGAGTGAAGCTCCATAAATTAATTTTATCATCTTGAGATGAGTAAGTTTTGTGTGCCACCATTTTCCATTTATAAATTTGATCATGAAAAAATGAATTGTTTTTGGAACATTTTTTCTGTAACAACTTGTGCTGTAATTCAATATAGATGAGTGATATTGTCTAAACCACCCCTGATTGGAGAAAACAAAATTTTAATATTTGTTGGTGAGTGAAAATGAATTTGTCATGTTTTTATATTTGTTGCACATGAGGACATGCACAAGACTAAGTGTGGGAGAGTTGATGTTATTAATATTTTAATGACTTATTATATACTCTTTTTACTGATTTTATATGAAATGTGCATAATTTGTATGAAATATTAATGTTTTAATACTAAGTATAATTTTTGAGCATTTTTAGAAGTATTTCAATTAAGTCAGTTTACTATTTTATTTTTAATTCTCACCCTAATGATAAAAATTGTGTGTTTATTGTTTTTTATGATTCCTTATTTAATTTCCCACATATAATTAGAAGGAATCATTGGCCAATTCTTCCATTTGAATGGTCATATGGACCACACAATAAGGCTGATAGAATCTGTGAAAAAACTGGACCATTCATGAAGATTGAATTACTGGGATCAATATAGAATTTAAAATTAATTTATTCTCATCAAAAGTTCTGGGGACAATGTAATGAGTCTTGTATAAAACTTTCAAGTCTCAAATATAAAGACAAGTGTCCCAACTGATTCATTTAAACTCATCCCACCATTCTGGATGAGAAATAAAATCAGTATAGTATTGATGACATATCTCATGATGTAATCATAAAATAAATATGATATTTTTCAGTGTGAAATATAAGATATATTATGCCTACTTTGTTTAATAAATCATTCATATTTGAAGGAATATTCCTATTAAAAAACCCATTCACATTTTGGCCTTCAAAAATTTTGTATTGGAATGGACAGATTAAAATTGTTTAATCCATCTGCCATAACTTTGGCTCCTTAAGTCCAATGGATATAGAATTTTCATATTAGACAGAGGATATATTTATCTACAACTTTTAATAATATCATATCTCGTGATTCAGCTTTATAATTTATCAAAGTGGCGAGGCAAGTGGAGGGGAAGTTTTGGAATGCAAACAGCCCTCAACATTGATCTATAAATACATCCCCTCCTCTCCTTTCAAAGGAGTTGGAATTTCAGAGCAAAGGAGGATAGGTTGTAACAACCAAGGCTCTGCCAAATACTTGGGAGGATCTTCCATACTCAGGATTTAACTTGATAAACCATTCCTCCTTGCTTCCTTTCATTTACTTTTGTATTCTTCTTCGTTTGTAATTGTGTAAGTGTTTGTGTTTTGTAATTCTGTTTTAATGCAAGTTTCTTCTTCAATATCTCTAATTATAATCCACCTTCTATAGTTTAATATTAATTTTATTAAAATATTTTAAATCAAGTTAAAACCCTTCCCCTTCTTTTTCTTCCTCATTCAATCGAAAGTCTTTTTTTAACTCTCTTCAACGATCGTGTGTGTTCGACGCACTAATCTTTTCTTATCCCGTTATTTTTGTTCTATTTATAATTCATCACCATAATCATATATTAAAAGATTAATAACTATCTTAATGGATGATTAAATATACCATTGGGGTGATTCATTATTTAGATATGTTAAGTGATTGAGATATTTTTCTCGATGAATATTCTTTAATTTAACATTGTGTATGTTGGACTTATCATGTCATGGATTAATGACTTGTTTTGTTTAAATGTGTGGTTTCCATGGATTATTGGAACCATAAATACACTACCATAAACATTATCTGATTGATATTATAACCCTTAGTTAAGTTAAGTCTTGGATTAAAGCCTTAACACTTATGAATTCCAATCAACGTTATCTTGTGAAGTGGGTGTTAATTTAAATGCAATATAAAGAAAAGCTCAAGGTTATCACAAGATTAACTATCTAAAAATAAACTCACCATAATTTTTATAAAATTTTTAAATTAAACACCAATCATTAATCACTTCATTTAATATTTTAAAACAACCCCCCCCCCCAATCAAAATACAATCAACAAAAAACATTCAACTATTAAAAAAGTATCATCATCGAGGATTCGACCCGAGTGCTGCTATACACATTAGAAAAGCATCGGAACTTTGAATGGTCGATAGGAGACAAACATCCTTGCTTTCATATACACCACAAAAAATAAGAAAGTGGTTAATATGGTATTTATCTCACAGATGTAAAAAGTGAGATGAAAATTTCTTACCTTACATTTCCTTTCAGGTGAACATTATTTAAACTCATTTATAATGGTTTTAAGCATATAAATAAATTATTATATAAAAATAATCATATTTATAATATCATATATTATCTTCTTATAATATCTTATCACCATTTTGTTAATAATCTTTCATTATTTTCACTATTTTAGGTGTTAATTGTCATGTTTTTCGAGTATGTTTTGACTTGTTATTTTTGTTCTTCTTACGTAGATCATGATTTCATATTCTATAGGATTTAAACCATGATTTAAGTATAATATATATTCAATATATATTTATTTATAATAATCCATAAATTTTTGAGATATAAATGAAATGCACTGTTCATGGAGACGGTTGGTCGTACGTACGCATAAATGTTACTTCTATTTATTTTTTATATTTAAAAGAATAAAAATTAAATGATATATATATATTATAATTCCATTAATATATTTATTTCACATATTTTTACTAAAAACATCCTTTATATGTTTCATGTATAGCGTGAACGAATCATATCGCTTTGAGGAGGTGGTAGTTCACATGTCTACAAACGATATTATCGTATTCCAAAACAATGGAAAGCATGAAGTTATGAGTTATATAAGGATTAATTAAGCATAAAAATAGTATAGATAATATATATATCATATATAAACTATAAATCCATCATTATTTCCAACCTTGAAAGGTGGTAAATTGAAGAACAAATGACATCAGTGTGTGAGGCGGTAGTCCTCTGTACACACGAATGATGATTGTGTGTCCCATTTGATGGATGTGTATGAATGTTTAGTTATATATATTATAATAACAAAATATAATTATATTTATGATACTTAGGTTATTATAATATCATGATATAAAAATAACTTAAGGGGTGGAGAAGTAAATGAAACAAAAGTGATCGTTGAAGAATGTTACCTCTTATTAGGGTAACTCTTTTTGGTTTATACCAAAAAAACATTCTTGTATGGATTTATACCCAAATATAGGATTATATGGAGAGGTTAGGGATTTTGGGAGACTATTTTTCCAGAGTATATATGATACAAATTTCTTGATATGTGTGAATAAGTGGTAGGGGTGAGTTTCTTTTTATAGTGGAGGAGGAGTGACATTCTTGTGAATATAAAAAGGTAAACACTATTGAGAGATCTACCTTATATAATGTGCCTCAAAAAATGAACATAATTAGATAAAAGGTAGGATGTGGTCTATATAAAATATTTTTTGGACATGTTTCTAGGTCATTTTGGCCCTTAAGTTTAAGGTTTAGTCTCTTGTTAAGCTTAATGTTACCTTAATTATTGTAATTACTTTCACTAATATTTTTGGTAAAAAACTAAGTTAAACTTATTAAAGATTATAAATTATTCTGATTTAAAATATAAAATATATTTTTACAAATTCCAATCACATAAATGGTAGAAATTAATTTAAATTTAATGCCACATACAGGACGACAAAGCGGGTTTTTAAAGTAAAAATGTTCAAAAGTTTGGAATATTTTTATATCCACTTTCAATTTTAAATTGATTACAATAACCTAAATTGGATTAATTTAGGTAAATTTAACTAAATATACTTTAAAAAAAATAAAATATTATTTAACTATATAAATAAATTACAAGAAAAAAATAGTTTTCAATTAAAATTCAGTATTTTTCACTATTCATCCAAAAATGAAAGGTCACTAAAAAATACCAAAAATTCACTCTAAGATAATTTATATGTTATTGTTTCAAAAATGAAGTTATTTTTTATATATAAACTTTATAAAATTTCCAAAATTTATTTTTAAAGAAGGTTCTCCATCAAATGGTGACAAAATTGACTTTAGAAAAATATAGCTTTTCTAAATGTTATATTGGGTTTTTTTTATCTTATTCATATCAAATATATTGTATGAATGACAAAGAAATATTTTATTGAATATATGATATATAAATTTCATTAATATCATTCACTAATAGTAATTAACTTAATTTATCAAGACAAAACACCATTGTGAGCATAAAAACATTTCCTTTATATCAAATTGGTTTTTATATTCAACTATAATTAATTGATAACCAATGAGGTCTTTTTATATTTTTTTAAACCATATATTTTCTTAAGTTATTTAATATTATTCATAACCTATAATTTAATGGATAGGTTATATCTTAATAAATTAAATAATAATATTTTAATAATATATTGTTGTTCGATAAAACTTAGTCTTTTGTGTAATGCAAGCTATCGAACAAAGTCATTCTTGCATGTAAGGAAAGCTAACTCAGTGTTTTGTGCATTGAAATTGATATAATAGATTGAATTTATTTAAAATAGTAAATATATTTTAAATTCTTGGTATTTTATATTCCCTTCCACACATGGTGTTTCTTATCATGCACACTATCAAATACGATGTTTTTACTTAAGAATTTCAGGGTGTTACATTCTCTCCACCTTAATTAAATTGCATCCTTACAATTTAAACATGATCTTGATAATCAAGGGTTTTATATTTGAAAATTACTTTTTTGAAATATCATGTCGTGAGAAGATTTAATAAAATATCCTCTTAATAATAGAGTATGAGAAGTACAAAGGTCACATGGAATAACATATAACTAGGTTTCTATATAGGAGAACATTAGTGAAGGTGAAAATATAGAATTAGATGAAAAGAGTAAATAATTATAGGGAGTGATTGAACTCATTTATCACAATCAAGTGAATGATCAATGAAAAGTTGAGAGCCTCAAAACCATAAATCTACGATGATTTAAAAGACCATCGGTTCAATAAAAATGAAGGCATTAGGATAACATTTTTCTTTTAAGATCCTTTTATTAATATTGAGGAATCCTTTTATTGGCCAAGAATTTACTTAATTGATATGTTTTAATTTCATATGAACAATTTCAACTTTTGGCTATACTTTGATCAAATTTTAATTCATCCCTTACTCTATGAAATGGATATCCTAAAATGAAATTTTTTTATAAAGAACTAAAATTTACTTTTTACTAATTGTAAGATTCATAAAACAGGCCTTTAAATTTGTCTCTAACTATTTTCAAAAAGTAATATGGTTAATATATTAATCTCTAAACCTCAAAAGTGATAATATTGGTTCATCATTATTATTTTTTATCAAATTTTTTAGTTAAAATAAATGAGACATTAACCAGGACATCACATAAGACAGTTGTAGGTGCAAAATCCTTATCATCTTTAGGTCATGGGTTCAAGCCCCACCACCTTGCTAGATTTCATGGGTTGTCACTCGACATACAATTTTTCCTTTTTTCTAAAATCATATTAATATTATTTCCAAAATAAATATGAAGTACACCCTTGAAATTTAATCATTAAATAGACTTTTAACTAAGGTTTTCAATACTAACCCAATACATAAATAATTCATCCATTTATTTCCACATAGGTCCTTCCTTATTATAGATTTTATCCTTTAGAAGAGGGAATTGAATCAGGTAATACCCAGGTTCCCCACATTTAAGGCAACGAACTACAAATGGGTCCTTAGGATGAGTTTCATTTACTTCCATCATAATCTTCATTTTTCCTAAAAAATTATTTGCTTTATGTCTATATTTACCACACATAAATAATTCCCCTATTCCATTAAGACACTTTTCCTAGGTGTATCCTTCTACATTTCTTGCATGATAGAGACCGAGCCTTTTTTTCTCCATGGTATCCACCACCCAAGCTCTTAGAAAACCCCATCCTTCTCTTATTTGGTGAGTTTGGGAGTTGTTTAATGTATATTTTTTTAATCATATATCAGGAAAATAGATTAGACATGAACATGATATCTTTCACTCCTATCAACATCCCATTTGGTTTCTCATTGCCTCCACATAGTCTTTTATGTTCAATGTTAACATGATTCCTTCGGGTTCCAACCATTGAATAAAACCAAAAAGCATAGTGTGGGAAACAATTATCATAGTAGAAAAACCATATAATCATTTTTAGGGTGTTTAAATCTTGACACGTTATTTTTTTATCTAATACACCTTAGGTTTAACCTAGATCGTTCATTGTCATTATCTATTCAAATCCTTTATAATGGTTTGTAAATAAAATTTGAATTATCTTAATCATATCCCTCAGGAATGTCAAACTAAGTGCACAGTAAGGCCCATTGTCATGTACCAGGTTACTCTTGAGGCAGGCTTGACACACCTTTTGGAGTTGTTACCCCTAGGTACATCTGTGTCAGAACCACGATCACTTGTAGTATCCAGACATAGATTTATTTCTAGGAAAACCACTTAATATCTATCTAACTAAAACATTAGGATGTTATTATATACTTATCCTTAAAATCTACCTTAAGTCGATGTTCTCTAATCTATTTTTTCCTAAATCTAGTTCCCAAGTATGCTACTAACTTCCTTTGATACCAACTATAGCGACCTAACCCTAGTAATCTTGGTGTCGACGTCTATTATCGTTACATTGACATGAATACAAGGAATCAAATCTTGAAGGACCAAAGAGTTTAGTAGTATTAGTAAACCAGATACATACGTGAGTCTTACATTACAAATAGATACACTAATTACAACATAAATTTTTTTATAACTTTATTCCCACTAATAATATCCAAGAATATCTTTCTTAGTACACATCCTAGATTCCTGGGGAAGGAAACAAAATAAGGGTGAACTCAAATGCTCAGTAAGGGTTAAGTATAGAAGAAACAACAATGAATCAATGGAAAAAATAAATTTAGAAAGGTAAATAACTGAACACACATTCCATGTAATAAATTAATTGAGAGGGAGTGAGTAAAAAATATGGCAAGGTAAATAATTTAGAACACATGCCATTTAAAATAATTGGATAATACATAATAAATATGGCAAGGTAATTAACTAAAACACATGAAATTTAATAAATAGGTTGATAATGAACTGCATATATAGATAATTTCAAAGAAAAAAACTCATGGATAAATAATAATAATGACAACTGAATTCTCAATGAAGGTAATGCTTAATTATTGGACGTCATGTCTGAGGAACATGAAAACCTGTACTATAAAGACCTTTCACAAGATAGTTTAAAACTATAGGTAGAACCCCATTTAATTTGTGCAATTAATTTTTCTCATGATAACCTATTAACGCATCAAGGGTCTATACAAATTCTGGGCCCCACCTATCATTGTCAGTCCAAAGTATTCCTCATATATAGAGTAATCGATTTAATTATTAAACAATATGCCTTATAAAATATTTGTATTGGGTAAATAATATGGATTTATCAATATTTACCCAGATAATCAAACAACAATCAAACTAAGCATCATATGTAAAAATGATATATAGCTTAGGTAATAATCATATCCATGATAAATGGTATGGATATTTAGGGTAAATTTAATTTCTAAAGATCATAGGGAATTGAATATTTCAAGGGGACTAAAAAATAATCAAGGAAGTGAATGTTGATACTATCCTTGTCCAAATTAATCATAAACCATCCAGAGGAAGAGTAAGGATGATATCAATCCAACATATCCCAAATAATGTAAGGATACAGGGTTGTTGTCTTTGATGAATATAAATATCATAGAAAAAAATATCCTTTTCATCTTGAAAAACATTTTGAAAATCCTTTTCTTTGAAAATAACTTTTAAAAACATTTTCTTTAAAAATTAAACTTTTAAACTTGAAAAATAAGCTTCAAAGAAATAATGATGGGTAATTTCATACATGTTGTACAAGGTAAAAAGAACATTCCTTTTGCAAGGTAAAAAGGTTATAAAAGTGTCTAATTAGAAAAGTGATAAGAATATTCCTTTAAAAATATTTGTAAAAGAAAAAAAAGGGTAAAAAATTTCTTTAATAAATAATTTTGGAAAGTTTAAAAACCTTTTTTAAAACCTTTTTATAATACATGGTTTTTAAAAGAAAACAGGCTCTCTGGCTAAAGAGAGAAATGAAGTAGGGTTTTCTTAAAAATATTTTCTAAAACATTTTGAGAACCAAAGAGTGGGAAATGGTACTATTTCATGAAAAAAGTTATGAATAACAAGAAAATAATAAAATGAAAGGGTTTATTGAACAATTATCATATAAATTCCTTTAATTTAGTTTCAAGAATAGGCAATATTGATTATAATGATATTGTGAGATAAACCCTGAAAATGGTCATAATGTTGAAGTGAGAATTAGTCAATGAATTGATTATGTATATCAACTATAAAACCACATAAAATAAGTTTAAATACATAAATATATAGTAAAATTCATCATTCGCATAATTATAAAATATAAACGACAATGAGGAAGTAATATAATCCAATGAAAAGGAATTGAGTTATGAAATTTCTCTATCACTTGGTAACTTTAAGTTCAAATACCATTAGATGAAATAATTAAAAATTGAAAATCAAAATACCATGGAGAATAAATTATTCATGATATTTCACTTAAAGTGTTAGTATATACACTATAAAAAATAAATTAGTTTCATAATAATAAAATATTCCTCAATGAAATGAAATTGAGACAAAATTTCTTACTATTGGTAACTTTTGAATTACAATCCCTATGAAAGAAATAACTTCAAATGAAACATTAAATACTATGAATATAAATTTATTCATGATATAAAATACAATATGGGAATAATAAACACCACATAAAATAAATAAGTGATGAAAATGGTGTATGCCACACAGAAATAAAAGTGAGACAATAATCCCTTACAACCGTAGTAATATTTGAATCAGAAACCCAAAAAGTAATAATAATAAAATTAAATGTTTAAATTATATAAATATAAAATAATTTATGATATAATATATCAAAATGGTCAGTAGATACACTGCACAAAATAATTAATTGGTGAGTAGTACATTTATCTCACAGATATGAAAAGTGAGATGAAAATCTCTTTGCATTTCCTTTCAGATGAACATCATTTAAACTCATATATGATAGTTTAAATCATTTAAATAACACATTAAAATATCATAATAATATTTATCATATCGTATATTATCTTCTTATAATATCTTATTAATTGTTTTTTAATAATCTTTTATCATTTTCACTATTTTGGGTGTAAATTGTTATGTTTTCTGAGTATGTTTTGACTTATTATTTTTGTTCTTATTACATAGATAAATATTTCATCATATCTAGGATATAAAAGATGATATAAATATCATATATATTTATTATATATGTATTTATAATAATCCATAAAATTTAGAGATATAAATGAAATGCACCGTTCATGGAGACGGTAGGTCATATGTACACATGAACACTACTTCCATTTATTTGTCATATTTAAAAGAATGAAATGTAAATGATATATATATATATATATATATATATATTATAATTTCAGTACTATATTTATGTCATATAAGTCACATTTTTTTATTAAAACATCATTTATGCATTCCATGTATAGCGTGAATGAATCTCATCGCTTTGAGGAGGCGGTAGTCCATACATCTACAAACGATGTTATTATATTACCACAAAATAGAAAGAATAAAGGTATGAGTTATATAATAATTAAATAAGCATATATAAATTATAAATACTATATATATCATATCTAAACTATAAATATATCATTATTTCCAACCTTGAAAGGTGGTAAATAGAAAAACATATGACATCGGTTTGCAAGGTGGTAGTCCGTCGTACACATGAACGATGATTGTATATCCCATTTGATGAATGTGTGTAAAATTGTAGGTCAAACTATTAGCATAAAACATATTATTATATTGAATATACTGAAGTTATTATAATAGTTTGATATAAAAATAATTTAAGGGGTGGATAAGTAAATCAAACAAAAGTAATAATTGAAGAATGTTACCTCTTATTCAGGTAACTTATTTTGGTTTATACCAAAATACTTCCTTGGTTGGATTTATTCCAAAAATAAGGACTTTATAAATATGGGAGAGATTTTTATAGATTATTTGGGTAGAGTTTTTTTGAGCCAAAGGGCTTGAGAGGTGTGAATATGTGGAAGAGGTGAGTACCTTTTTATAGTGGAGGAGTGACATTCTTGTAAATATAAAAAGATAAACATTATTGAGAGGTCTCCCTTACATAATGTTCCTCCAATAATGAACAAAATTTGATAGAAGAGAGGATATGGTCTAAATATGGATATCTAATATGTTTTGGACATGTTTCTAGGTCTTTTTGTCCCTTAAGTTTAAGGTTTAGTCCCTTGTGAAGCTAAATTTTACCTTATTCACTGTAATTATTTTCACTAATATTTTTGATCAAAAACTAAGTTGAACTTATTATAAATTATAAATTATTATGAATCAAAATATATAATCCATTTTAAAAAATTCCAATCATAGGTATAGTATAAATTAATTTAAATTTAATCTCGCGGACAGGATGACAAAGCTGGTTTTTAAAGCAAAAATGTTCAAAAGTTTGAAATATTTTTATATCCCATTTCAATTTGAAATTGTTTCTAAGGAACTAAATTGGATTAATTGATATATAATTTAACTAAATATAATTTAAACCCAAATTAAAATATCATTTAAAAATAAAAATAAATTAAATGAAAAAGTCATTTTCAATTAAAATTTTGTATTTTTTATTATTCATCAAAAAATGAAACTTCACAGAAAAATACTAAAAATTTACCCTAAAATAATTTTTACATTACACCTTAAAAAATGAAGTTTATTATGAAATATAAAATTTATTAAATTTTCGAAATTTATTTTTAAAGAAGGTTCTCTATCAAAAGGTAGCAAAACTGCCTTTAGAAAAATATAGTTTGTATATACTTAATATTGGGGTTGTTCTTATATTATGTTTATCAAATCTATTGGATAAATGTTAAAAACATTTGATTGAATATATAATATAAAAATTTAATTACGATCATTCATTAATAGTAATTAATTTAATTTATTAGGATAAAACACCTTTGTGAGCATAAAAAAAACTCTTTTATATTAAACTGGTTTTTATATTAATTTTTAATTAATTAGGAACCAAAAAAATCACTTTATATTTTTTTAAACCATATATTTTTATATGATATTTAATCTTATTCATAAAAATTAATTCAATGGATATGTTATATCTTATTATATTAAATAATAATATTTTAATAATATATTTTTGTTTGATAAAACTAAGTCTTCTGTGTAACGCAAGCTATCCAACAAAGTCATTCTTACATGTAAGGAAAGATAACTCGGTGTTGTGTGTATTTAAATCTATAAAATATATTGAATTTATTTAAAATAGTAAATATATTGTAAAGTATCAAAATTCTATATTCCCTTCCACACTTGGTGTTGCGTGTCATGTAGGTTATCAAATACAATGTTCTTACTT
The DNA here is from genome assembly GCA_963277665.1 of Viscum album. Classification (NCBI taxonomy): domain Eukaryota; kingdom Viridiplantae; phylum Streptophyta; class Magnoliopsida; order Santalales; family Viscaceae; genus Viscum; species Viscum album. The sequence goes on from OY728141.1 coordinate 742,353,559, forward strand.
TAGAATTTATGTGTGTTACATAAATACTAACAAAAAAATGAAACAAATTAACTAAAAAATTAAAACATTAAATAAATTCCATAAAACTAAACTTTTTTTGGATGAAAATCCAAATATTTTCTTCCCTGTGAAATTTAAAACTTTTAAAAATTTAATTAGAAAAAAAGGAGAGGGGAAAAGAGAGTATAGGAAGAGGAGGAGAAAGTGAAAAAAAAATTGGTTCAGGGGTATATATAGGTTAGATAATTTGAGATGAGTCCCGTCGCAAAATAATACACACCATAAATAACCACATTCGTGGTAAAAAAGTTATTTGTGATGGGACCAATTACAAATACCCTTATGTCGATAGTTTATTTGCGACAAGAATTAAATCCTGCCGCAACTAACTAATAATGACCGAAGGTATTTGCAACGGGTCCCATTGAAAATACTCTTCTTTCGATAGATTATTTTCCATGAGATTTACTTCTCGTCGCAAATAACACTACTAACAGAAGGTATTTGCAATGGGAATTTTTTCCCGTCACAAATAGTTATTTAACAATGAATTTTTATGATGGGATTTGTTGCGCATTGCAAATATCCCATCGTAAATGCTCATTTTTTTCATAGTGATAGTTCATGCATACATGTGGACTACCATCTCAATAAAGCGATGTGTTTCATTTTTCATCACTGGATCATATGGATGGTTAAAATGATGGAATAAATTAATACACATGATATTAGTGAAATAATTATAACAATGTAAATATATTATATTATCTATTTTCGTACCTTTCCATCCCTTGTAAAAGATAACATCATTCATGCATACTTGTGAAATACTACCTCCATGAAGTAATGTGATTCATTTTTAATTTTTACCCTATAAGGATGGTCATAAGGATGAAAATAATGAATAAATATGACATGTATAACATACTTATGATTTTGGGAAAGAAAAATATTATCTAATCTATTTCTTTTTCACCCATTAAAAAATGAAAACCTTGTTCATGTGTACGAGTGAACTACCATCACCATGAAATGATGTGGTTCATTTTTCTTAAATTTTTCACATGGATGGTTTTAAAAGTGTATATAATGTATAAATATTATAAGTAAAACATTTTTAAGATTCTATATATAATTTAAACATAAACCCTTTGACCATGGTCAATGCACCGATGTGATTTTGAGGTTATAAATTGAATGACCCCAAAACGTCCAACATGAACTTAACCATTTTAGAAACTAAATAAAACATGTTAATAAATGAAATAAAAGAAATAACAATAATAAAATGAAAATGAAAAAGGGTTTTAATCAAGTAGAAAATAATATAATTTTATTATTCGGGATTTAGAGAATGTACAAAGCTAGATGAGAGATAAGGTAAAATATTTTCTTTTAAAATTATATTTAAAATGTTTTAAACTCTTTCTCTTACATATCCATGTTCTTTTAAATGTTTCAATAATATTCTTATTTACTATTACAAGGTTGTTAAAGTTTATTTTTTACTATATTTTACTTTATTTACAATGGTTTAAAAAGGAATGTTTTCAATGTTTTTTGTATGGTTTATTTTTGAATTTTTACAAAAGTGTAAGAATATTTTTTTAATATATATGAATAAACCACATTTTCCTACCATCATATACATTATCCATTATCAATATTCCTCTAAAAGGTAACATGGTTTTCAAAGAATATCCTTCCCTGCTCTTCTGGGAATTTTTCATTATTATGATTTTGTTAAAGTAAGATATATCTCATCGCATTTTTATACAAATATGGAAAGTGATTTGTGTATGGATTTGAAATGATTTTTTCAATATTTTAATGATGAAAAAGTGAAAGATTATAAATTTTTTATTCAGGATATGGTAATTGATCATTATATATGATGAATGGTGAGCCCAAGATAGCTTATACAATGGGTGAGCCCGATACAGCTTATACGATGGGTGAGCCCGGTATAACTCTCTAATGCATTGGGTAATGTTCATTATCATTAAAGGCAAGAAGGAGGGAGTTAACCAGTGGGGTTTCTCCTATGGATTTAACTAGGCTCTAGTTATTTCTAACATGAGTGAACATGAATTAGGAATATAGTACTGTAAAATGCCTATAAGGGTTTCAATTTGCTTGTTATGGGTCTTTAGGGTTTTCTTTGAGAAAAATGTGTTTTCCCCATATGGATATAATTTATTTTATACTCTCAAATAATAATATAGAAAAGGTAAACATTTTATGGGTTTTCATGTTCTTACCTAGACTAATGAATTTCATTGCTTTATATCTCATACCAAGATTTTTGTGCCCATCCCATGTTTTCAAATGCTTTTCACAGGGTTTAAAGATGAGAAGGAACAAAGAATAAGTCAAGTTGAAAGTCGTGAAGATTTATCATAAAAATAAAAAATGTTTCATTTTAAAAGTTTTATATTGTGGGAAAATATGACACATAGTGGAAATGTCCACTTTGTAATGTAAGGGTTTGTTATGTAAAAGTTATGACCTAATTCTCTAAAACTCTAAACCTAAAAAGGTATTCTAGAATGAAGGAAAGTGAGTTGTTGTCTAAAAACTCAAGATTATGTAATGTTTTAAGGTTGGGTTCATATAGTAACTAAAATAATAGGTGCTTTATTATACAATGATAACTGGCACTATAGGCGACTCACCAACACACATCATCCTTTCTTACCGAGTTAATCAACTATCTTGATTTGGAATGAGAATTGAATCAAAGGAGGTTGGTGTTGCGGTAGAGCCCAATGTTGTAGTGGAAGCAGTCACACACCACACAAAAGAAGAGTCACCCAAAGGCCTTTTATCACCTGAAGGAATTTTAAAGATCAACTGAAGGATTTTTACAATGCACTCAAAGTATTTTTCACAACTCAATACCTGAAGGAATTTTTATCACACCCATGAACATACCATTTCATTGTACCACCGATCACCACAATCAGAACACACCGCTTGATCTATACAACTAAGAGTACTTTCGATACATGGAACTATCATCATCTCTCATCGCATGCTATCTTCAACACTTTCAATCATTGTTGTCAACCCGCCATCATTGACGTAATCACCATCTCCACTTCATTATCATCGTCATCTCTTCACATCAGTTACCACAAACGCAACAACCCCTTCTCGATTCTCTCTCACCAGCTACATCATGGGGGCACACCTTATCGTTTCTCTCTGGATGGCTACATCATGTTGGTGCATCTTCCCAGTTCTCTCTTATCAACCACATTGTTCTAGAACTACTTGAAAAACATGTTACCGTACCCTCTTATATAGACACTCGATACATATCTCCAATTAATACGGTCAACATTAAATTATTCATCCATTAATATTGAGAATTAACTCTCCATTAATATTTGGAGAAAATCCTCTATTAATGTTGAGATTAATCTCTCCATTAATAATTATCTCTCTCCACAATATTCAAATTTTAAATAAAAAAATCCCAACAATATCCACCTTGATTTAAAATTTAAATACTCCACAATCATCTATCATCTGACTCCAACTTCCAAAACAATCCCTGAGTGCTTGTTGTTGTGGTCTTCCAGTACTATTACCTTCCAGAATTTCAGTAGCCTTCCACCAAGTTCCAAATGTCACCTAATGAATGGAACGCGCCGTATGACACCTACATCCAAGAAGACTTTCAGTATTCCGGCAATACCATTGATACCACCGTCATCTTCCGGTGACATTCTTCCGGACACTTGATAGACCACCTAACCTGAAGAACCTCAGTCGTCTTCCACCAATCTCTAACTATCACCAATAATGGAATATGTCTCATGAATCTAGCTGGTCAATTAGACTTTCTATATCCCAAAAACACCTCTAGAACCGTTGTTGTCTTCCAGTAACATCCTTCGAGTCCTTGATAAACTACTCCACCAGATGTCTTTCACCATGTTCTACAACCGAACACTTCAACCAATCCCTCTGATACCACTGTTGGGATGGATCCTGAAATCATAGCAGAAGTAGTCACACAACACACAAAAGAAGATTCATCCGAAGTCCTTTTATCACCCAAAGTAATTTTATAGATCACCTGAAGGATTTTTACAATGAACCCAGAGGATTTTTCACAACTCAACACCCATAGGAATTTTTATCACACCCATGGACGTACCATTTTGTTGTACTGCTGATCACCGCAACTGGAAAACGCCGCTTGATCTCTACAACCAAGAGGACTTTTGATACATGGCATCATCATCATCTCTCATCGCATTCCATCTTCAACACTTTCAATCATTATTGTCGACACACCATCATTGACGTAATAACCATCTTCGCTTCATTATCATCATCATCGTTTCACACCAGTTACCGCAAACTTGATAACCCCTTCTCGGTTCTATCTCACCGGCTACATCATGCGGACACACCTTACCGGTTCTCTCTTTCCAGCTACATCATGCTGGCACACCTTCCTGGTTCTCTCTTGCCGATTAAATTGTATTGGAACTACTTGCAAAACATGCTACCACATCATCTTATATAGACACTCAGTCCATATCTCCAATTAATGAAGTCAATATTAAATTGTTCATCCATTAATATTGAGAATTAACTCACCTTTAATGTTGGGAGAAAATACTCTATTAATGTTGAGATAAATCTCTCCGTTAATAATTTTCTCTCTCCTGAATATTCAAATTTTAAATCAAAAAATCCCAACAATTGGTTATCATTAAAGAGAAATTGATAATCAATTGTGACGAGAGAAGTAACTCATGAAGAATTTTTAATTTAAAAGAATGGAAATATAAAATAGTGAACTACATTAATCTCGAGCCCCATCATCTTCTTATTTTTTATCCTCTAACAATCATTTTTTTGATCACCGCATCGTTTATTTATTTTGAAAGTTGGTTAACTCCAACACACTTACACTCTCACTCATTATCTCTAGTTTTCTTATTTTTTTCTTTTAATCCTTTGAATAAACATCATTCTCTATAGATTGACCCTTCTCCAATGTGTTTCATTGCATAGGGTGTTAGAGTTATAAATTTAATTTTTTTCATGCCTTAAAAATGGGCACACGATCAATATGAATTTGAATTTGTCACCATTGTGATACATGTTGATGATTAAGATAGTATATGGACTCTCAATGAACATTCTAAGGTAGTATAATATTTAAAGGAAGAATTTGAAATAAAAGACATTGGAAAGACAATGTTCAACCTTGGATTACAAATTTAACATCTCAAAGATATGATTTTTATTCATCAATCAAAATATACTACAAAAAATCTATAATGGATTTATATGGATAAGTGTTATCCATTAAGTACATAAATAGTTGTATCATCTCTTGATCGAGATAAAGATCATTTTCAACCATGAGATGATAATAAAGAGCTTCTTGGACCTGAAGTACCATATCTACGTGTTATAAGATCATTTATGTACCCCTAGAAATAATGCAAGGCTAAACATTTCATTTTCAATGAATTTATTAATTAGGTATAAATCTTCTCCTATTTAGGGACATTTGAATGATATCAAACATATATTGCAATGCCTTCAAGGATTTGTTGTTCAGGGATTCTTTTACTCTAAAAATCAGAACGAAAATTGATTGATTGTATTGATGTAAGATATTTGTTTGATCTTAATAAATATTGTTCTCAGAAAAAATATTTATTCATATATGGTGGAACTTCCATTTCATGGCATTTGACAAAGCAAACAATTTTTGCTGATTTTCTCCAATCCTGTTGAGATTATTTCAATTCATGAGGCGAGTTGTAAATGCGTTTGATTAAGATCGATTATTCAACATATCATAGATAATTGGGAATTAATTATGAATAATGATATTCCCACTACTTTATATGAGGATATGATGACTTGTATAACATAGTTAAAGGATGATTATATCAAAGGTGATATGACCAAACATATCTTACGAAAATTCTTTTTTATTCACAAGTTTCAAAAAAAAAAACGAGGAGATTGATATCCAACAAATAACATCATGTGATAATCTTACAAATTTGTTCACAATGACATTACCAACCAACTTTTAAGAAATTAATTTATAAAATTAGGATATAGACTTTAACATCTATCATGATTTTATGAGGAGAGGTTGAGAATGTTGTACTTTTCCCCCCTTCATCACCTTTTCCCCATTGGGTTTTCTTGATGAGGTATTTAATAAATCACTTTGAAATTGACATTGAAATCAATCATTTTGGTTTCGCCTGTTTTCTACATAAAGTTTTTTTTAAAGTGAATGTTAAATAAGATTCCATGAAATTGATGACATCTAATATGGATTGTTATAAATAACTGTGCTTTACGTTTCTTTGCATTTCTTTTCTCTTTATTTCTTTTACATTGTGTTTGTTCTCCATCTTCTCGTTTTTTCAATTGATATCATTGTGTTTCTACAATCAACACTCTTTATAATGTATATTATCACTATTGTCTATTTGGATAATTTGAAAAGAAAGTCAAAATTTATTAAATTTAATTGTAACTTTTAGGATAATATACATTTTCCATTATAATTTAAAATTTTATTTATATTTAGACTAATTTAATTCAAAATAAATAATACCTGAAAATATATAAAAATATCCCACCAATTTTATAATCCCAAATACCCAACCAGTCAAAAATCATTAATCCCTCTAACTCAGCCTATCCGGACCGTCTATTTAATGCCCTCTGAATGGTGAGGATCTGCCACCGTCGGCCAAAACTGTGAATCGGAGGGAGCAAATGCCGAAGCATAAACTCAGGGGAGAGAAATAGAGAGAGCGAGCGGGCGAGAGACTGTTTGGGAATCCCCCTTTCCTGCAGTGTGTACGCAATTGAAGTGGCTCACGCGGTTTGTCAAATGCTGCGGGAATCTAGCCTGTTCTGTTGGGGCTAATCTTATTCAGCAGGAGCCGAATTCATTCTTAAGTCGGGATTTCTCACTTTTATTTTTCCTTCTTTATCCATGGTTTGCGTTGATGTTGTTTTCTGAGTAATTTCAATCGCTATGTAGGATCGTAGAGCGGTGATTTTGGAGATGAGCAAAGAACGGCCGCCTGAACCTCTTGATTTCTTCATTTGGACTATCCATGTACCTGCTTTCTCGATCCTGTATTTTCTTTTCTGTCGTGCATGATTCGGATCTGAACTTTGTTTTTTATCGTTAATCTGATTTCATGTCATGCAAGATCTAGGCTTCTGTAGGAGAATTGGGCCTCGGAATTTGTTTTGTTCATTGGGTATCTGAGGGTCATTAGTTGCATAGATGCTGATGGAACTAAGTTAGCTCGTTGGTTAAATTTTAATGGAAGTTGATGTATTCATCTTGATTACTGTTGTTTCCTCAAATTTAATACTTAGAACTGTTTTTCCTTGCTGGAAATTTTATTGAATTGACCAGTTCATGTGCTTAGTCCTCATGCCCATCATATAACATCAGTATTAATTTTTTTCTACCATATCTCATCGAACCTTCTGGATCTCAGCAAAATATTAATTTACATTGAAAGGAAGAAAGGCATGTTTTGCATTACATGTATACATAATTGTGCATTAATGTCTTGCTTTTGGTTTTCTAGGATGTTGGATTGTGGTTGGAAGAGATAAATCTCGGTAGCTACCGCCAACTTTTCAAAGATAATGAAATCAATGGAGAATATCTAGAGGGCATGTCTATGTTTACAACTGAACAGATCCTCCGATTCATAAGGCGGTGTCACATGAAATGGGGTGACTTTATCACTCTGTGTAAGGAGCTTAGGAGAATTAAAGGTTCGGTTTCTCTCTCCCCCATTCTTTTTAACACAGATATATTTGTGTTACAAAGCAGTTGGTGGAACATTAGGTGAGGGATCTTGTACAGTTTTATCTTGCAGAGATAACTAAATTTGCAGGGGCCATTCTCCACCCCCATCATGTACGCAAGATGGATTTCCGGATTCTCTTCTAGGCTTATTATTAAATGATGCACCCTCTTGGAAATTCTGGACAAAGATTATACTATTTTCAAAACTAGTCTAGGTTACTGTCATTTATTATTGCTACTAGTACTCCGTAATATCATCAGGAGTCTTTTTATGTCAATGGAGCATGCCTCACTTTTTTATTCTTTTTCATAATTTTCAATTGGTGGTGGATACCCATATTTTAATACACTTGAACATACATACACCTCTACCAGTGAGCACTTGGGTGGCTGGTAGGGGACATACTCAGTTAACCAGAGGTCTTGAATGAGTCCCTTAGAATACAGTTGGGTTAAGGTTCCATTGGGCAACACTTATTGAAATATGTTTAGGGTCCATTTGACATGGTTTGTTAAAAGAACTGTTTGACAGCACTTGCTGGATGCATGGTGATCGCTGTATTTTTTTTTATCTTTTTTCTTTTTTTGCAGTGGCATGCTTGAAGGGGGAGCAAAGAGTTCACCGGCCATGGTGGGCCCCGCCTTGCCTCTCGGTGTTCTATGCCAAGGCAGCGCGGCGCAGCCGGCAGTCACGAGTGGTTTCCTTGAAGCTGGAGGTTTGATGCTACCTGAATGTGCATTTAGTCTTTGTACTGTCAGGCCATGGGAGCCAACAACTGTGTTGGGAAGGGGGTCTTCCCACGGCCCTCACATTCATTTTTCTTGGTTTTTGCTGTATGTCTTCTTTCCCACCACCCTGGGTAACCGTTCCTTAGGTTGTCTAATAGCACAGAGAATGAATGATAATAAAACCATCAGAGCTTGTGTTTGCAAGCTAGTTTTTTTCACTCAGGGATTGCAGCTAATCCACAAAAACCTAGCTTTGATTTTTGATGATCTCTCCTGGCATTGTTAACGTTGTTTGTGTAGGAGTCATAATCACAATGCCTCCTACGCATTGTTGACACCAACCCTTTGTAGCAATCTGGGAATGTTCCAAACATTTCAAATGTGGTGGAAACTAAATACAGATTCCATAAAGGATCAGATGGAAAAGAAAATAATTGAAAAACAAAGAGAAATATAGCCCAGCTAGGAAAGTTGAATAAATGAAGGGCTTCAAACTTTTGTTCTTCAAACCTTAAATTTTAAAAGGAGAATATAGGTTTGCATGATGAGGAAGACATTGTAAGCACACCGTGTGACAATACTCTTTTTAATAGTAACCCATTTGATGATCTTGATCTAGTAGCTTGAATCCTGAAACCTGAGGAATCTTGAAACCTGAGCTGGGATTGTTGCTAGGTCTCAAACGTGATATCTGGTTGTTAGAAGCTGACTACTAGTGTTGAGTGATGAAACATAATTGTTGGAGAACAATTTACTCATAATAGTGCTGAGGGGTTTGGAGAGCTGGTCGTGGGGTTGAGTCCCCGGGCTTGTTTATTTCGTAGGTTCTTTGTATGCATTGTGTGCTGCCGTTGACAGCTGTAACCCATATTTTTTTTGAAGGAATCAACTATATGTAATGTAAATGTCATTTCATTTACAGAAACATTAAAATAAACCATTTTAAAGTAAAGACAAACCAAACAAGGTGTATCAGAATAAAATGGTAGCATGTTCGACATGACATAACCAACTATGCAATGGGGCCTATCCATCATGGATAGTCCAACACCTTCCACAATGTATGATTGAACACTGCCATATCCATCTTGAGCACAATTGATGTGATGATTAGTAATGAACATTAGAGCCTTGCCCACTACAAAATACATCTATACTTACACCAAGGTGCTGTATGAGCTCATGCGTGCATTCCAATACACAAGAGGTGTTGATTGGCGGTGAGGTCCTGATCGACAACGTGGGGAGACTATGCCCTCGGTAGCAGATATCCAAAGTTCTAGTTCACGAGGTGTTGATTAGCGGCAAGGTCCTGAACGACAATGTGGGGAGACTGTGCTCTCGAAAGCAAATATCCAAAGGACACAATATCCATACTGTAACAAATGGCATAGAAGAGTAATATCAAGTCAACAAGATCCCCACATATGGTGGATCATTGTACCGAAATAAGAAAAAGACAGAAAGACAAATGAGGCATGACAACAAAAGATCCATGAGTCTGTCCCGACATCGCCTCGGCCCACCTTGCTCCTCCTGCTCAATTGCTAGACATAGGGCCCTTGCCCTTTGCTGGATTCCTGATCATAAAGTCTATACGCGCATTGAGATGCCCATGTAGAGTGAGTACAAAACCCAGTAGGGCACCACCAACGTGTCCTTAGCGTAAGTGCAACACACACATAAGTGTATGCAATGATTGGAAAAGAAATGTAAACCACATAATTGCATTAGTCATCATGCACTAACTAGGCTACCACAACACAATTCATTCAACGACTCAACCATCTCGCGATGGATAACCACAATATAATCAGAGCAAGGTTTCACATATCATCCCACCACTCAACCATCTCATTACTGATAATCACAATTTAATCAGAGCAAGGTTACACATATCATCCCACAACTCATCCCACAACTCATCCATCTCACTATGGATAGCTCAATATAATCAGCATAAAATTGCACACATCATCATACAAGGCCAAAAGCAGAGTTCTCACAGGGCCACACACACACACCCACATGTCAGTCAAAACATACATCTTTATATAAAAGCTATAACATGGTAAAGAATTCCTACATCAAGTGTAACTGAGTCTAGATCCCGAATCGAGCCCAACACACCAAATTCCAAAGGGAGACCGCCGCAATGAATAGATCTCAAATCAACCAAGGGGATTAAGGCAATTATGGTGGATCAAGGTTCCTCTCCTTCGATCCCTAGGTCTAATGAGCCAATATTTGATTGAAACACATTCCAGATAGAAAGGAATTGCTAAAATCGCACAAAGGAGTCCTCTGGTTTGAGAGCCCTAGCCGTATAAGGGAGAATGAGGGTAATCAGGGAGGTTTCAGGTTAAAATTCTAATTTTCGAATTAATTAACCCTGCGTGCATGGTTTGGCCACACAGTATACCAAACCATGCGCCAATCATGCAAGATCCACTGTCCAAACCCAGGTCAGGTTGTATGGTTGGGCCACACGGTTTGGTAAATTGTGCGGCGACCATATGAGTGTCACTGTCTTCATGGTATTCCATCGCATGACTGCCTGAGAAATCCACATGGTTTCTCCTAACTGTGCGCCTTCTAAACTACTTCCAGAACATCAAAAAACTACCAAGAAACTCCCTAAGCCCAAACCCCAACAAATCAAAGTTAAAACTCACAAAGATAAGCTAGAAAAGGAGAGGAAAATAATTAACGCACCTTAGAAACCTGAGGAGCGTTACAAACTCCCCCTCTAAAGGACTTCTCATCCCTGAGAAACATCTCTAGGAGTCCTGCTCGAACAACTCCAACCACTGAGCTCATACATATGATTCATGCTCCCAGGTCTCTTCCTGAATATGCTCATGCTGCCACAGGACTCGAACAAGAGGCACCAATACCTAGTAGAACCTCCCCATATGTCACTTGTGCATTCCCATGAAAGATTTATTTCAAACCATGTAATCAATATCATTGAAAATAATTCAACATATTAAAAAAACACTATATCACACAATTTCAGATAAAAACAAGCTAGCACATGAAAATCAACTCTTACTAGTATTTTTCTCGAAGAGTAACCCTCCCTGGTTCACCTCGAACAACCCAAAGGTTAGACATCATAATTTCCTAAGACATGAGTAATATGAAACATTAAAAACAAATGCTTGCTTATGGCCATATCATATACCCGTCGTGGGTTGATATGCACCTGAGTATTTTCCAAAAACAACGCCCCTCCTCATCCACATCACATACTAAGGATCTTTTCGTTATCGGGTCCTTTCACGTGTTTTCAGAATTTCTCAGTCATTTCTCATACCCAAATCCATTTAATATTTTAAACCATTTTTTCAATTCAAAAATTGTTTTTCAAAACAAACATTTCAAAAGTCATTTTCTTAAATTCAACAATTTTAAGATATAATGATCCTCGTTGTCCCAAAGATTCATGATTTAAAACCAATTGACATGGTTTTTTTGAAAACCCCAATTTTTTTTTTGCAGATCTAGAAAACACTAATTTTTACCAAATCAGTTTTAATAAATTATTTTATAAAAATTCTTGTAAGAAAAATGACCAAAAAGTACATCAATTATAAAAAAGAAATCACATTCCACCTGGGAATGAATAAGATGAAGGACCCTAGAACACCCTGAGAGGGGAGGGGTGAATCAGGGTGTCAACTTTTTCTTTTTAAAGTTGTGGATCTTATTCCCATGTTGGTAGAAACTTGTTAAATCTGTCAAACAAATGAAAGCAGGGAGATGACACAACACTTTTACTTGGTTCACCGCAAATGCCTACGTTTAAGGAGCATACGCCGACAATGTGTCGGTCGTACCTAAATCCACTAATATTTACTAGTTTGAGGAATACAAGATTCGGTCACAGTCACTCTATGCTAGACACACTGTCTTTACAAAGGTTCAGGGATAATTCACTACGTCCCTCAGATCACTTCCCTCGACTCCCCTTAGCTCACTGTCTTGAGAGAAGTCAAATTCAGTTTATCGACTTGAAGTTCGCTTCAATAGATTTGCATTGAAGTCTTTGTCTATCTTCAGCATGAGACACTACTTGCATCAAAGTCCTGAATTGATGCACTTGAAAGCACTGAACCACTGAACCAGATATTCAGAATATGTATTCAATCTACACTGACAATTGCGCGCAACACCTACCCTGTGCACGCAATATCTTACTTTTGCGCACAAAATTTTCTTTTACCACGAAAAATCTTTTGCACAACTGCACCCTTTACACGCAATTTTCACTTTTGCGTGCAACTTTAACTTTTCCGCACAACTCCCCTTTTGTGCAACTTTTACGCGCATCAGAACTCAGATCTTCTCTAAGTCTTCAGTCGTCCCAAATGAGGGGGGTCACATCTTATTTATAGGAGTCGCTGACCCCCGCGCGCAAAACCCATCGTGTTGCGCAAAACATCTCATTCTGCACGCAATGCTTTTCGCGCACAACTCCAGATTTTTCACGCAGCTCATGCCTTTGCCATTTTTCGATGTTCTGACCCCGAAACACCTTTTGTGTGAAAAATCCGACCCACTTTCACTATTCTGTGCAAAACCAATTTAGTGCACATTCCATGCTTTTCGTGCATCACTCCAATATTTCGTGCATCTTCCTTTGGCAAGAACACATCTCTCCATTTTTCGATTTTCAGACCAAAAAATTTGGCAAACACTGGAAAACGGCGCCACCTTCAGTATTGTTGTTCGCTTGAACTGTATGATCCCTTTCCTGACAAACATTATGAACTTCCAATGAGGATTGACAACAAACACAAATCAAACTCCATTTCCAGCATTGAACGGTCGTACATACCTTAGATAAAAAATGCCCAAAAATCCACAAAACACTAGATCCAAAGTCCATGATCACGATCCGATCTTTCAAAACTTCGTATCAATGAAACAAGATCATGATTTTTTCATTCATGATTCAAAATCTACAACTCTATCCCGTTAGATTTAATCCTACGAGATAGATTTAGTTAGTGGGAGAGAGAAAGAGAGAGAGAGAGTAAGTGATAGATTCATGAACGGGCGAGATCACCGAGATCTATCAAGTTAAGTTATTGTGAGAAGTGATTTTCAGCAAAGGCATTACATCTTTTAGAAGGCTTGTTTCCGGAGGATATATTTTGGAATCAGATGGAAGCATGTTTAGCAGAACCAAGGGAGACTTAGAGCGTAAGCTGAAGTGGAAGTGAAAGATGGAACAGGTGGTAGTGGCTAATGACTACCATATCCAAATGATGAAATGTGGAAGGAGCTCTGGCTCACATAGGAATAACTCTAAAGGAAATGTATAATAATAGCTTGAAAATTTTTAAAGGCTATGTAAGATTCTTCAAGAGGCTATGTAAGGTTAATCAATTAGCTTGTTGTTTCTTCTGGAAATGGGAATGACCTTGTTTGTTTAAGGTTCAAACTTTCCAATCAGCTTCCAACGAGTTTATCCGCAGAACCGGAAACACCCAATGATTCTATATCCATTTGGAACTACCTTCCAAAGGCAGGTTCTCATTAGTTGTGGACCAATGAGGCTTAAGAATTTGCATTGGTCGAGAGGATGGGAGGTCAGACTCATCACACATTTTTTGGGGGAATTATTGCCTACCCCGGGACTCTCTTATAGATTTAAGTTATGTTCACGAATCCTTATTAATTCACCAAGCATAAAAATGAGTTTTAGACTTGGAAATCAATGATTGATATGTATGGGATTTAGAGAATCTTTTATATGTATTTTAGGTTCTTCATTGATAGAGAATCATCCATATGTATTGGAGATTCTTAGTCAATTGTATCCTTCAATATATAATATAGAAATCTCTTGGTCATTATGATGACCATACTGGTCTTAAAGCCACTCAGTGGGGAACTTGAAGTTTATTGTCATTCAGAAAGACAAAGATTATTTCAGAGTTGGGATCATACTCGCAGATGGGATACCTACGCATCCTTGTTAAAAAGGAATCAGAACCCACATAGTTCGATAAGAAGGATATAGTTTAACGTCATATGGGACGGAAACAAATTAATGAAAGATGGGCTTGAACCTTATAAAGGCTTCCTACGTACTCTAATTTTAAGGCAGAGATCAAAGTCTACGTAGTTTGGGTAAAGAAATATGAGATTTATGTTGGAACCACTTTGTGTATAGGTTTGTATTTGTTGTCAATAGTTGTCAATGGAATATCAAAATGAAAGAGATCATGAAGTACTCCGATGAAGTAGAGAAGTAGTGATTCAGACGATTGTTGTGCTGATCGTAAGTTCAAAGAACATGTGTCAAAGGTGATACATTGTTTACAACAATGAAGAATGTGAGGAGTAATCCATCCAAGGATTATTAAAGCAGGATGGTGTTTTTGGATGAAGACCATGCAATTCCTCCTTATTGCATGAAGTTGATCATGACGGTTGATGAAGGAGGCAATGTTCCAATGAGTTGACTTATGAAATGGCCATGCACATCACATTGTCATAGAAGATGATGGTACTAAAGATGTTCCTTCAAAGAATACATATCACAATAGTGGAGTTTGTGATAAAAGCAAAAGAGTTGCTGAAGGATACAGATCACCAAGAAGAAGTGCTGTTGAGGTGATCGTACTTGTCGACAAAGCAAACAAACGACATACAAATTTGTTGACAAAGGAGATTCCATGGTGACATGTCGAGTTCAAGAGTTATGGTCAACGATCTATGTTTGATTCAAGAACATCGACAGAGGAATGGATGATCTGGAGGCGGTACAAAAAGAGCAGATACAAGGTGGCGCTGTTTTCCAGTGTTTGCCAAATTTCAGGGCCTCAAAATCAACAAATGAAGAAGAGTGATTTTGGCAAAGGGACTTGCACGCCATAATCTTGGAGGATAGGAAACTTGCGCGCCATATGTTTTTGAAGACCAGAGCATCAAAATATGGCAAAGGGATAAGGGTCGCGCAAGTTTTGGTGAGGTCGCGCAGGTGAATTATGTGCTGGGAAGAGACTTGCGCGCCGACACCTTGAATGCATTATAACTTGCGCACCTATGGTTTTTCAAGATCAGAAGATCCAAATTTGGCAAAGGCAAGATGTTCGCGCAAGTATTGGTTGGGTCGCGCAAGTGAGTTGCGCGACAGAGGTTACAGGAGACAAGACTTGCGCGCCGCTGAGGGACTTGTGCGCCTCCGCGCAGGGGGTCCAGTTTGCCTATAAATACTGGACCACCCCTCCTCTTTTCTAACGGAGCTCAAGACTTAGAGATTGTTCGAGCTCTCATCGCGCAGGTGGTTGAGCCGCGCAAGTGGTGATTGCGCGCCGATTGATGGTTGCGCACCCTAGGTAATTTGGGCGAGAAAGGAAGTGAGTCGCGCAGGTTTAAAGTTCAAGAAGGCAGAGTCGCGCAGGTGCTTTTATGACACTTGCGCGCCAGTTTATACTTGCGCGCCGGGGGAGACTTGTGCGCCGGGCTTGAAAAAAAGAGCCAGATATTATTAAAGCACGCCCGCCTTTCTGGAGCTGCACAAGAGCTGAAATATTGCCTGATACTTCTGGTGCAAAGTGAGATTGAAGAAGAAATCTAAATGATACATGCATGATCTCATGCATACATGGAGAATTGATTCTGACAACGTCGAGTAAGCTGAGCTTCATTAAGTAAGCAATCACATCAGTGATTGTGATTCAGGCAAACGAAGACAAGGGGATCTAGTGCATTCATTCATTGCACTAAAGAAGAAGGATTGAACTAAAAGCAGCATCAAATCTGAACCTTGATGCAAGCAATGTCTCATGCTGAACAGGAGACGAAGAACTTCAATGCACACCTATTGAAGAGACCTTCACGTCTATAAACTGAGTGAGACTTCGCCAATGGCAGTGAGCCAGGGGGAGTCAACGGGAGTGACCCGAGGGACGCAGTGAGCTATCCCTGAACAATTGTAAAGGTAGTGAGCCTGGGACAGAGTGTCTGTACCCGAACATTTGTAATCCGGAGCTAGTGAAGCATAGTGGATTTAGGTACGACCGACAACCTGTCGGCGTATGCTTCTTGGACGTAGCCCGTAGTGGTGAACCAAGTAAAAATAGCTGTGTTATCTCTCTGCATGTGAATGTTTAATTGCTGATCATATCCATCATACAGGTTTAAGTAGTTCCTACCAACGTGGGAACAAGATCCACAACTAAAAGAAGAAAAAGTTGCCACCCTGATTCACCCCTCCCCTCTCAGGGTGTCCCGGGGTCCTACAATTTATGCATGGTTAATGACCCAAATAGAGATGTCGTGATTACTTTTACACTCTAAGCTCACAGAGTCATGCTCGGTGTGAGAAACAAGAGGTATCGGTAAACTTGACGATGGTGCCATGAAGGATGCAGTCATGAGAAATGATGTGGGGCTTACGTATGTATGGCTGCCCAAGTAGATGAAGACCAGGACTTACTTCAGGAAAGAAGCCCAGAAGCAGGGTCCATAAAGGTATTTGTACTTTATGGAGATTTGGAGTTTTAACTTAGGGATTACTCCTAAGAAGGAGGCTTAAAATTAAAAGGGACTTATGATTGGGGCTTATTCCTGAGAAGCAGGCCCAAATAAAAAAAAATTAAGATTGGGGCTTACTCCTGAGGAGGATGCCCAATGTTAAAGGAAACTATGATTGGGGCTTACTCCTGAGAAGGAGGCCCAGGTTAAGGGGACATATAAATTGGGGCTTACTACTAAGAAGAAGACCTAAATTAAAGGAATTATGATTGGGGATTATTCCTGAGAAGGAGGCCCAAACCAAGGGAACTTGGGGCTTACTCCCGAGGAGGATACCCTAAATCAAAAGATCTTCTCATCTTAAAGGATGATGTTATATAGGAAACCTCTAACCGTGGTGACATAAAGCTTGTAATTCACGAGGTTTTGGGAGAGGTTCTCACAGAATTCCTTTCAGATAAGGAAGCCAACAAAGGAACCATGCCATAAATGTCTTTGAAAAGGTGTTCGAGGGCTAATATCTTGAAGAGGAGAGGTGAACATGAGAGAGACACACAAATAAAGTTGGCGCGCAAGTATGGCCACACAAATCATTTGGCGCGCAAGTCTTGGCCGCGCAAGTGTACTTGCGCGGCATGGGTTCACCTGGGCGACGAAGAATCTATAGGGTAAGACTTGGGTGAGACTTAACTCAAGCCTTTAGTATTATCTTAAGATGTTTCCAAAAGGGAGGCGCACAAGTTTCATTGAAAGGGTAGGGAGGCACGCAAGTGTTTCCACTTTTAAGGAGGTCTGGACACTTAGGCGCACAAGTATTGATGAATTCTAAACACTTAGGCCTTATCATACTGCTTCAAGTCTTCCATTCTAGGTAAAAAGTTACCTTAGAAGCTTTCAGAAGAGTTGAGTTGAAGACTTGGGCGACCAGAGCTTGAATCCGAGTTTTGGAAAATTCGTTTTTCAAATGGGGGGCCCACAAGGTCTATTTATAGGCCACTGGGCACCTTGGGTGAAAAAAAGAATCGGGTGCGCAAGTGATTTGTGCGACCCATATGTGGCGCGCAAGTGACTTGCGCGGTGCGCAAGAAACTTGCGCGACTCAATCCAAATGGGTTCCTTGTCCATGCCTTTGTCAATTTTTGATGTTTTTCAAAGGGTAACCCTCTTTGTGCTTAAGGTATTCCCCTTTTCCATTTGTTGGACTCTTGTGACAGAAAGGAGCATCAACAAAAGTCCCCCCTCAAAGTTGGATCCGAAAAGGAAAGAGGATTTGGCTCAGAGGTAAAGCCGGAGAAACAAGGGTCTGTGGCGTGCAAGTTCGGCGCGCAGATGACGGGGCACACAAGTATGGTGCGCAGGTGGTCTGGATTGCCTATATATATGGGCTCACTCTCGCGCGAACTCATTCCGCTTCCAGCAGCTTGAGCTCTCGTCGCGCAGGTTGTCCGGTTTTTTGTCTTCTGTCTTCTGGATTTTTTTGTCGCGCTTCTGCAGAAGGTATTTGACTTGCGCGCCATGACTAGGGCGGCAAAACTTGTGCGACCCGATTGACTTGCGCGCCTTAATGCATTTGCCATTTTTTTTATTTCCTTTATCAAAATTTTACAAACCAAACTTACTTAAGAGTTGATTGTTTGATCTTTGTACAGATTCAATGGCTCCCAAAAAAAATTGGATCAGCTGATGAGTTGGCCAACAAGAGAATAGATGACGTGATGAACGTTGTTGGCCATGGTTATTATGATATCTGTGACAACACTCTCCCAGATTTGGCTAAGTACTTGAAGAAATATCATGCCAATTTCCCACAGAGCATCTACTTGCCTTTATATGGCCATAGTCATCTACAAGGAGTCAACGTTCCAGAGGAAAAGAATTATATTCCTCATTCCTGGTTTCAGACCTACACCAATTTCTCTTCGGCAAATGTCTCAGTTGTAGGATCATTTCCCAATGCTAGAACAGTGGAAAAGGCATTCATAATGCATCATAGCCCATGTGCTCTAGATCTGAAGCCTCACAAGCCTGAGCTGCAGCCGCATTGCTATCCCTCCATTTTCCGAAATTCTCAGATGGACCAATCTAAGGGATGAAAAAAGAGTTGGGATTTCCGTCCTGGAGGAGGTGTGAAGCCGACTTGGATGTGGGCATATTGGGTGCGACAAACCTGTGCAGAGTTTGTCGATGATCTGAAAGGAGCTGCAATATATGAAGCCGTCTGGGCTGGGCAGACATATGTTTACAAGAATGACAATTTCGTGCCGGAGTTAATCAGTCGTTGGAGCCCGGAAACAAATTTTTTCCATCTGACTCATGGAGAAGTAGACATCAGTTTGTGGGATGTCTACAAGATTTCAGGGGCTCCAATTTTGGGAGATATGTATGATGAATTCATCCCCCCAAGGTGACCTGGAATGATTCAGAGAAGACTCCGGCTTTGGCTTGAGAGTTAATGAAAATTTTCCACAAGCTTAAGAATACCAAAACAACGAAAACCCACTCCAGAAAAGATATCCATCTAGACGAGTGGATGGACATGTTTCTAATTAAGAAGAAAGAGGAGGGACCTTCCTGCACTCGTCCTACTAGTTGCCCTAGAGCAGCAAAGAGGGGTTCCCAGGGCACATTTTGGCCAATTTTGGAAGCAGGAGAGTTTGATAGGTGGGGGTATGAAGTGAACCAAAAAATTCCAGCGAAGACCCATCTGGCAGGCTTTTTGGCCTTGTGGCTCAGTGTTTACCTTTTACCAGTTCGGGATTCGAAAGGAGGCGTGAGGCCGAAGACCTTTGTCGTTGCAGCCAAGCTGGCTGAAAGGAAGATGGTTGGGTTGGCTACCCCAGTTTTGGAAAAGATTCATAGGAGCTTAATTCATGTTTATATGGGTAAGTCTCCTCTAAGAATAGTGGGACCATTCCAAGTTTTATGGGGATGGATCACCCCTCACTTGAGGACATATGCTGTACAAAGTGGGGTACAGGTTCCTGGAAGTTCTTTCCGGCCGTCTGTTCAGGCCTTTTCTGGAATTTCTCCCTTATCCCTCAACGATTATGATATCAAGATAAGGTTGAGCATGTTCAAGGAGTTTCATTTCTTTCCTTATAAAATCCGCCAACAGGACGATTTGTTAATGATGGAACAACTAGTCTGGAGTTAAGGGCATACATGCTGGCATGTAGAGATGGTACACTGGCCACGGGGATTGACGGGGAAATTATATGTGAGGCCTATGCTCCATACAAATTCGCGCGTCAATTCAAATGTCTGCAGCAAATTACCGTATCTCCTCCAGTGCATGTCAAGTTAGAGCAACATCCGATGGTTGCTCGTCAACTATGGTTGCTGACATCTATAGAGAAGACTGGGGTAGTATTTGATCTACCAGCTGTTGGAGCGGAAAGTCAATTGACTACATGGTATGCCGAGAACTGGGTAGCATCATACCCTGAAGGGGTACTGAATCAGCCGGTCCCTCGGGTGGGGACAAAGAAGAGAACCGTTAGGAAAAAAGCTTTTCATTTGGAAGGTGATTATTCCTCACTCGGAGCTGATTCATTGGGTTCCTCACCCGGGGCTGATTCACCGGATTCCCAGGATGGGGATGATGAGGCACAGAATGCGTCAAAGCGGCATCATGCCAGATATAATCCGCCTGCCAGAGTCAAGAGACCTACTCCATCGACTCCTGGTGAGTTACATCATTAAGGCAATTTAGTCTCCATTATTTTAAATAGCAACAAGTTTTGTTTTATTATCCTTTATCTGTGATTGTATGAGCTGGGAAGAAGTTGAAGTCCCAGATTGTAGGACCCTCCTCACGGCCTTCTGGTGCACATTCTGAATATTTACGACCAGAGGCTGTCCGGACATGACGGAGTTTATATTGTGATGCAGAAACCGCCTGGATGGACTTATGCGAAGGGTTGCATATCCCTGGAGTGGGGAATCTCTGGGCTTCCACTAACACCTGTTTTGAGGACAACCCCAATGAAGTGAGGGCTTACATCAAAGAGATGGAAACGCTCATATATGCCACTGGTAAGTCAGTTCCTGTCACCAAGCGGGTGAAGGAAATGATGGACCATGGTACCACTGAGGGGATTGGTCCTTCATTAGATGAAGAGTGACGTGACTACGTGGCTCCTGAAGATGTAAGTTTTCTATATTTATATTTTCTTTGCAATTTGAATTTGGTCAAAGCTTTGTTATTTAAGGAAATAAACTTCTTGATCCTGCAACTTGTAAAGGAAAGAACCACTGAAATCCCTTCGCCACAGTATAACCCTGGTGGCACCGCTCTTAGAGCCACTGAATCTCCTCGTGAGCCGGGCGAAGTATCTCCAGGCCAGCAAGCCATGGACGAGGAGTTAGAAAGGGCATTGTTGTCTCTGATACCTGTTTTCAGAGATGATGAAGCTAGTCCACCCAAAAAGGCCAAGAAGCAAAAGCATCGAAGAAAGAAGACTGTCAAACACTTTATCAGTAGTGGTAAGTCTTTCTGGTAGTCATGAATCTTAACTTATGAAAAAGTGCTCAAACTTCTCGGGATTTCAGGGTCTTCTTCAGTTTCCACTTTAAGGGAAAGGACTGACCATCCTCAGAGTACAATAGAGGGTGTTGGAGAACAACCGCAAGTTCTTGCTCAAATGGCCGCTCCTAAAGAAATACTGAGAGTAGAGGAGCCAACATCTGTTTCCAACACCGCTCCTGTTTCTAATGCCAGGAGAGAGAAGGCTTCTGGTAAATTAACAAAACATTATAGAGGCTCAAATGGGACAACAACTGACTTCCATTCTGTGATGTTTTAGGTTCAACACATGCATCCGAACATTTGGCAACCACCGCAGATGACCCCACAACTGTCTGTGAAGAAGCTATCCAGGGTCAGAGATTTCCAGATGAAAGTCACGAAGAAGACGTGCTGAGTGGTCCCACTAGTGAGACTAACCTAGGATCTGGGACATCATTGGATAAAATGATGAAACTTGGTATGTACTTTGAAGAAATTTTAGACCATGTTAAATTACCATGTGATTTAGAAGATTTTGGAGATCTAGTTATAGAATCAACTGGACGCGAGTTTCATCATTTGTCCTTTTAATCTTCTCATGATTACACTTCTAAACCTATTTGGTTAAAAATGTACAGTTCCATCTAAAGAGACTGCTGAGCCAACAACGCTTGAAAGGGGTGTAGACATGGATGTCAACCCTATTATTGCAGAAACATTGGCTTAGGTGGAACTTAACATGACAGACCCTCCTGAAACCCATCCAGAAAATCCTGTTGAAACTAGGAAAGATGGGGAGGAGTCTTCACAAGCTGTTGATCTACTGTTAGGTAAAAGATGATGATATCTGTAGCTTTCTTAACCTGCAAGACAATCAATCAACACCTACTGTCCTCTGAAACTAACCATACTTTCAATTGACCAAACAGGGCTGTCAACTTCTATGGCTAGATCTGGAGGTGAAGCCTCAGCCTCAGCCCAAATAGTAGCAAAAGATGAAGCAACCAGGGTCAGGGAAGGAGAAGAACAGGGCACTTCCTTAAGTGCATTAATCCCAGAGGTGCAAAAGGTGCTCTAATTCTCACATCGCAAGGCATGGAAAAATATATGGAAGATAATATCTGAGGTGCCTCTTGATGAGATGCCTTTGAAAATTCCAAGACTCTCATCCCTATTCATCATGTTGGGACTTGGCAGCTTTGGATATCAAGAAATCCATGTCACGGTGAAACAAGTCATTCGAAGGAGGGAGCAAGAGCAAAGGTTCCATCAAGACCTGATCAGGGCTAGATTGCAGATCAATACCAGTGAATTTCAGGCTGCAGTGTCCCGAGCTGAGGCTGATCACGCTGCAAAGCTGAAGGAACTGAAGTAAAAGATCAAGGAGAAGATTGTCCAGCAGTTTCACCTTCAGCAAGAGCTAGATGCTGTTACTGGGGAGCTTGACTAGCTTCATAATTCGTTGGAAGAATTCCAAGAAGATGGTATAAAAGCCATCAAAGATGCCAAAGAAGCACTTCGTCGAGCTGAAGAGAGTGAAGCTGGATGGGTAAATGAACTTCAAGTGGCTGCTGATGAAGCTCGGGATGCTGTGAAGTAGATGAGAAATCATGTTGAAAGTCTTCTGTAATTTCTGAAAATAAGAGAAAAGACTCCAGTCTTTGGATGTTCTTCTAATCTTGTTCATCGAATGAAAAACAATTCATCTTCAATCATCCGTACCTCCATAGTTTGATTTTTACTAGGGTTATATAAACAAACCCCACAAAATTTATCTTTTAATTGCTCAATATTGCCTAAATCATACAAAATGTACGTTTTAGCGAGTTGGGACTCAACTTTTCTTCAGAGTACCCTTTATAGGTTCCCAATTTAATGAGTACCGTGTCTTTTATTATTGATAGTTTAAAGTCATGCATGTTGGACTATAAAAAAGATAATATTTAAGGTCGAATAGCTTTGACCGAATGGATGATATTGACTCAATTCTTGATAATTTGTTTGGAAACATATTACCATATTCAAGTATGGAGAGGAAAAATTGTAAACTGTGACTTGAGAAATTTTGAATATGAGGAATGACATGGGAAAAGAGCTAAAAGGCATTAGAGGAAGTCTTTCCTAAGAATAAAGTTACCACTACTTGACAAACCTGTTATGGGGGATAAATTATGCAGGGCCAACTGGGGCATAAGCTGCATAGTCAAATAATAACATCTTTTGGCTGACAGGTCCGTTATGTAGACAACTTATGCAAGGCCACCTAAGGGCACGTGCTGCATAGTTAGGCAAAAGAACTCTCAGAAATTTGACTTTCTATTGCTAAAAGTCGAAGAAAGTTTTATGGGGCTTCAAATTTTCCAAAGCATGGAGTCTGCTTTATGAAGAAAGGTACTTGAATATGGAGAAGATATTTTCAATCAGAATTGTCAAAGAATTGGAAGAATGTGACTTCTACGAAGGTCTGACCCAAACGTAGAAAAAAAGGCATATGTGGTTTTAAATCATATGACTAAAATCAGAGATAGAAACATTATACGACATAATATTTTCAGATCATGAGGAAGAGTATGGAACAAATATGTTAAGGATAACAGTTTTTTGCAGATCCCTACATATCATCGTTAAGACCAATAGGGACAAAAGAAGCTTCTCCTAAGAACAAAGTTACCATTATTTGACAAACCTGTTATGGAGGTTGAATTATGCAGGGCCAACTAGGGAATAAGCTGCATAGTCAAGTAGTAACATCTTTTGGCTGACAGGTCCGTTATGTAGACAACTTATGCAAGGCCACCTAAGGGCACGTGCTGCATAGTCAGGCAAAAGAACTCTCAGCTATCAGACATTTTGCGACCAGAAGTCAAGAAAAGGGTTATGGAGATCATGAATATTATTTGTATGATGTTGCAGCTGGGTCATGAATTGAGATTCTGGATGTCACTACGTATCTCATTAGGATGAGAATCAAGCCACACATAGTTCTTGAAATACATTTTAACATCATGCAGGACGATAGCATGAAAGATCTTCGTTTAGGGTCATAAAGCTCGGATCATAGTGAGGGAGACACATCGTTCATTTGTTATAAACCTGATGCGAATAAAAGATCAAGGTGTTCCATATCACATCATGTGCTCCCAGGGGGACTTTTCAGCCAAGGGACCGAAAGTGGAGTTTGGGGTTAGGCCCAAAGGCTCGGGGCTGGACTCGAGGAATGCTCAAGTGTTCCTACGTATCCCATGAGGATGAGAATCAAGCTGCACATAGTTCTTGAAATACCCTTTGTACAGATTTGGTTCGTACATATGAGGGGTAAAGAGGACTTTATTGCAATTATGGCTGGACCCAAGATTAAAAACATGGGTGTCACTATGTATCTCATAAGGATGAGAATCAAGCCACACATAGTTCTTGAAACATGACATTGTTGAAGACCATGTCAATGATGATTCCTCTCAAGTGAGGGTATCAGGGATTGTTGCAGTTTATTATCATACAGGACAAAAGTGCAAATAGTTTAAGATCATATGCATGGACCAATGCTATGTAGATTAATGTCTTGCAGCAAGGACAATGGGGAAATATATAGTTTAACGTCATATAGTTAGGATGATGTGACATATATAGTTTAATGTCATGTAGGACGAAAGTGAACCGATATGAATAAGACGGTTGACGAGGACTTCATGGATCAACATCGTATGGGATGAAGGTGAATCGATGTAAAGAAAGTGGTTTCGGGCTTGAACCTCAGGAAGTTGCCTACGTACCCAGCCTAGGAGGCAAGGATCAAAGTCCGTGTAGTTTAATTGAGAAGGATTTGGTGATCGAGGTGTACTTGAGGATAGTGACCCGAAGATGATGTTGGGACTTAAGCGTGGTTAGCGGCCCAAAGAAGATGTCATGGTCGAAGCTTACTCTAAGCTCACGTGAGTCATGCTCGGTGTGAGAAACAATAAGCAGCAACAGACCTGACGATCGTGTTGCAAAGGATGCGACCACGAAGGATGGTGTGGGGCTTATGCATGATTAGCTGCCTAAGGCATGCATGACAACAGAGTTTTAAAAGACAATTGTGCATGCAGTGATTATAGTTTAATGTCATGTGTCACAGACATGGGGTGCTTGGCAGTTTAATGTCTTGCAGCTCGGATGATGCACAATTTAATGTCATGTTGGACGAAAGGGGGGACACAGTTTATCGTCATGTTGGATGATGGAGGGACACAATTTAACGTCATGTTAGACGATAGAGGGACACCGTTTAACGTCATGTTGGACGATAGAAGGACACAGTTTAACGTCATGTTGGACGATAGAGGGAGCTATGCAGTTTAATGTCCTGTAGCAAGGAAAATAGGTGTATTTGTTTTTTTTGGGTAATGCCTCGGTCAAAGACCGAAGCACCATTTATTAATTAAAGAAACAACAGTTTACATGAGTCGAAAGAAACAACAGTTTACATTGAGATGAAAGAATAAGCTCCATTGGAGTAGACCTTATGTATTGAGTAAGGTCCTTCCCACTTTGGCTCAAGATTTGGAGGCTTCTTTCCTGGTATCATTGGGGTTCTAAGGACCAATACCAATTCTCCTTGAATGAATGAACGAAAATGAACTTTTTTATTGAAAGTTCGTGCTATTCGATTCTGATAGACTTCTAAATCATGCAGTGCGCACAATCTTTTTTCATCTAGTCATTCCAATTCATCCAATCGCTTTTGAGATTGTTCATATGTAGATAACTGATCACAAATAGTGACTCTAAGTGAAGGTAATTGGACATCAATAGGCACGACTACTTTCATTCCATATACCAATGAATATGGAGTTGATTGTGTAGTAGTGCGGGTGGTAGTCTGATAAGCCCATAGAGCATGAAAAAGTTTATCAGGCCATGACTTCTTATCTTTATCCACTATCTTTTGAAGTATGTTTGAAAGAGTCTTATTAAAAGCCTCTATTTGACCATTGGCTGCTGCATGATACCGAGATGAATGGTTGTATCTGATATTATATTCTTGATACAATTTTCTTACCTCAGATGAACAAAAGTTGGTGCCATTATCCGTCAATATGGTATGAGGAACACCAAATATGGTAATGATGTTGGACTTTTTTTAAAGAGGTGGTGCCTCAGTCAAAGACCAAGGCACAATTTATTGCATAAAAGAAAAGGAGTTACAAAAGTCTGAAAGATGGAATCTTATTACAATCCTTATTGAAGAAAGAGAGCGAATCATCAGGAAAATCATCCAACCAGGTAATGACCTGATTGACCCCCTTGTTGGAAAGACTATTGGAAACCATGTTCGCTTCGTGGAACACATGTGTGGCAATGTAGTTGAGATTCCTGAGCGAAGCAAGACATTTCATCCATCGAGAGGTAAGCGGCCGAGAAAGGTACACCACGCCCTTCTAGATAGCCTGGACAAAAGTGGCTGAATCACATTCAATCCACAGGTTGTTCCAACCCTTCTGCTTGGCAAAGTTCACCGCTTGAATGACTCCCAACATTTCCGCTTCCAAAGCCAAGGCCGTGCCACATCCACCGAAGAAGCAGCCAAGGCATCTTCTAAGAAAGTCTCTAAAGATGGCACCATAGCCTGCTGGACCCGAGTTACCTCTAGAAGTGCCGTCAACATTCACTTTGATCCGTCTTGGCGGCGGGGCTTGCCAAAAGACCTCAAAGGTACGTCGAGGTAGCCTATAAGAGCCCGCAATTCGAAGATGGTGGAGGATCTCAAAATCACCAACAGAGTTGTCATAATGATCCTTCTGAAGAGAGGCAACATCCTTAATGGCAATGAGAATACGCGTTTTACCTGTATTGAGATTGAATGAGCAATTATTATGAATAAAATTATTTCTTCCATACCAGATCACATGCAGAAGCTCAGCCACCGCAACCAGAAAAAGATTCCTGATTTGCTTAGAAGACTCCCAAATCACACAGTGTTGAAGTTGAGAGCTGATAGAAGCAAGAAGTGACCATCTGCAACCAAAAATGTCAGAAATGTAATTCCAAAGAGCTGCAGTTGTAGCACGAGACAAGAAAAAATGATTAGCATCCTCGCGGTGTTGATTGCAAAGATGACATCTAGAGCAAAGAGAAATCCCAAAGGATTGAAGACACACATCAGCGGGGACCCTATTATGAGCAACATGCCAAATGAGAGTAAAGCGCGAGGGCTTGATCCAAGGTTTGTTAAAAGCTTTCAACCATACAAAGTTAGAAATAGAATTACTAAAATTGTTTTTGTAGAAACTTTTAGAATCCAGGACACCATTAAAGGAAGGTTCCCAAATAAGGAAATCATCAGTGTCAAAAAAATGATAATTGTCAATGATGTGACTGATGTGGTTTGGAAGGGTGATGTCATGAGAGTTAACAACACCACAAATCGTGGAGGTGGTGTTCTCAGGACTAGTGGTGGACGTTAGCATAGAGATTAAAGGGACACCAATCCAGTTGTCCATCCAAAAATTCATAGAGGAATCAACGCTAACCATCTATCTAGCGTTGTTCATGATTTTAAGGAAAGACTGTCTAATGGAAGGCCAGATGGAAGAATTGATGTAACCCAAGTTACCATTCTGAAGCTTAGTAACAAACCTTTTCTTAAGAAAGACCAAAGAATCAGAGTTTCTATGAATCAGATTCCAAGTCATTCTAGCTTGAAGAGATTCATTAAAAAGCTTAAGATTCTTAATACCAAGACCACCCCTATCCAAGGGTTTACAACAAGTGACCCATGGTATGGTGAAAAGTTTTCTTTCAATCGTACTACCAGTACAGAATTTTTTTTTAATGCAAGTATTGATTCTTTTGAGAAGACTGGCGGGCCAATTGTAAACCATCATCAAGTAAACCATCTTGGAAACAATTGTAGACTTAACAAGACAAACCCTGCCAGCCATAGAAAGAGATTTACCCTTCCAAGAAGATAGTTGATTGATAATTTGGTCCATAGTGCTGTGGAAATAGCTTGATTTTGGTCTTCCCCAAAAGATAAGAACACCCAAATAAGTGAAAGGGAAAGAGCCTTCTTTGATTCCTAAGTAATCAATGATGTGACTTTTTCTGTTGGGGGCAAAGTTTTTCCCAAAGAAAACAAAGGATTTGTTCCAACTTATCGCTTAACCCAAAATATCTTCATAATGCGCCAGTGCACTTTTGAGGTTTTTAATGTTCCTTTTATCGCCCTTTAGGAATAAAATTATATCATCAGCATATAAAAGATTTGTAGGAACATTTAAGTTTCTAGCAGCCTGAATGGGATTGATTTTCTTTTGATTCACAAGGCTCATAAGAAGTCTACTTAAATAATCCTCTACAACAGCAAAAAGAATGGATGAAAGGGGATCACCTTGCCTAACCCCCTTGGTACATTTGAAAAAACCTTTAGGGGACCCATTGACCAGCACAGATATGGAAGCCGAATTGAACAAGGTGCGGATCATGGTAGTAAAAGAGTCATTAAACCCAAAGTTTTTAAGAACCTTGAAAATAAAATTCCAGTCCATAGTGTCAAAAGATTTCTTGATGTCTAACTTAATGGCCACACTGCCTCCTCTAGTGACTTTATTTAGCATATTAGTACATTCCGAGGCAAGGCAGATACAATCTTGAATGGTTCTTCCTTTGATAAAGCCAAATTGGTTCCAAGAAACAATTTTATTGGTGATGGAAGTGAGTCTGTTAGCAAGAAGTTTTGTGATAATTTTATAGAGGGTGTTGATGAGAGCAATAGGTCGGAAAAGATGAATCTCAACAGCATTATCCACTTTAGGAATAAGAGTAAGGAATTGAGCATTTATCCCATGAGGAAGAACACCACTGGAGAAAAAAGATTTAACCAGTTTACAAACATCCATATGGATGAGATCCCAGTTATAGCATCCCGTCTTTTTATAACATAACTTTCATTTCATTACACGGAACTGAGGATCGTTAAGGTTTAGTGTCTTGGAAACAAGGATCATAATACATAAAAAAAACATAAAACATTCTTCTTAAACACTTGAAAGGCTTCTCCTTTTGTTCATCCTATGTTCATTATGCATCTCATAACCTGGGGACATACATCAAAAGAAAGGGTGAGCAGAAGGCCCAGTAAGGGAAACAAGAGAAACATTTTACAAGTGAACTTGAGATACTTCAATAAGGACATGAAAAGAACTTTAAGGCATGAGAAAGAAATCATGAGATACATCATAATAAAAATAACATTTTTCATAACTTGAAGATGTGGCTGCAACATTTAATATTGACAATCGTTTCGTTTCACCAAGGTCCATCCCCAAGGTGTCGTTAAAAATTACCAAGGTTATTCACCAAGGTGTCGTTAAAATGGTCATCTCTAGAGATTAAGTCTTTACCCAATGCATTGGAGCGCTATCAGGGCGCACCCTTAAATTTGCCTTTATTATCATGTGAGCCACATATATCATCATCAAAAATTTCATAAATAACCCATATAGCATAAAATAAATGGGTTTCATTTCATAATCATAACGTTTTAAAAACTGCTTTAAAGACATGATCTCTACGTTACTTTAAACCCACGGAAAGGGAAAGCGGGTATCATGTATGTAAATCCCAGAATTTAAAATAGAACATTTTTATATATATGTGAATACCCCTGTAGAAATAGGAGCTTTGAGTATTCACCTTATAACATAAAATAATTTTGAGAAAAGAGAGGCATTTTGAGACGAAAATTCTGCAGCATAACGACTATGTTACAAGGTTTTAGAAAACTTTGAAAAGAGAGGGAACATGGGTTGAATCAATCATAATTGACCCATAAAACAGTAGAGGGACAGAATAAGAAGGATATATGGACATGGTGATGCAATTTCAAGGACATACCATTTGAAATGAAAAACATGGAAGGAAGACAAAAATTTGATTTCTCTTATGAAAATTCGGCAGCCTAACAGCGTCACTTAAACTTCAACCAAAAATGAATTGAACCAATCAAATAGGGTCTCTCATCATATGATCATAAGAGATCAGTATGATAGATATAGAGATCATACCCCAACATAATAAAAAGGGACTTGAAAGATTTGACATGAAAATCGAACTTGAAAAATGAGAAGGGTGAAAGAATCACTTAAACATTCGGCAGCCTAACGACGTCACTTAAACTTTCATAAAACGAAATGATGAGAGTAAGAGGGGATCTCTCATCATATAAACATGAAAGGGGCAGTAAGAGGAATATAAAAGAACATCCTCTCACATAATAACATGGATCATAAAAGGAATGACATAAAAGAGATTACATGAAAGGAAAGAGAGGGGTCGGATCCCTTACCTTAAAATGTAACTCTTAAACCTCAAAGGTTGGGACCTTGAGGGCTTGGGGGAACCTTGGGAGGACTCCTTGGGAGGTAATGAGACCAGAAATTCGTTGGGAATGAGTGGGGAGTCGAATGGATGATAGGAGGGCTTGGTATTTATAGGGAAAGTGAGGAGACAAGGCATTAATGGCCAAAGGACACCTCACATGTGCTTTTCTCAAACCCATGTGCTCTCCCTTGGCATTTATCATGGAGTTAGGCCACATGGGGCCCCCAAAACAATAATTCATCACCCTTGGCCGACCAACCCTTAAAAGATCTCATGACATCATCATGACACAATTATGATGTCATTAAACATACCGAAACCTTAAAACTGCATTTTTACTATTCACTGAAAAATTCATCTTTCTCAGAAAAATCCCAAACTTTCACCTTAACTAAATATCAATGCTCTGATTTCAAAAATGAACTCCATTTTATAAAAATAATTTTCTAAATATTTTTAATTTTATTTTTAAATAAATACACTATTCACCGAAAATTCATTTTTTTCAGAAAAATCCCCAAAAATTACCATAACATAATATCGATGCTCTGAGTTCAAAAATAAAGTCATTTTTATAAAAATAATTTTCTAATTATTTTTAATTAAATTTTTAATTAAAAAACACTATTCATCCGAAAAAACTAATACTTGAATAATAATTTATGAAACCGTTATTTAACCATTTTATTGAATCACATTACTTAATCAAAGTGCCTAGCTTATTTTAATACTTTCTTTAAGTGAGATTACTAATCCATTTGGACACATTATTAATCCTAATCATAAAATCACTATTCATAATTTACTATTCATCAAAAATCAAGTTGATCTTATTAGACTCTAAATTTAGTACTGAACATAATTGCAGAAGACCATTTTTTGAAAATCATTACACATTTTTAATTATTTAGGGTTTACATAAACATATTTAAAATATCCTTTTTCTAAAATTCATCAAAAATTTGCATACTACATTTATCCGGTCATTTGAAAATTCATAAAAGAAATCAAAATTTTATTTAAAACAAAGGATTACACAAGACAGTTACGGTCTCCTTACATAGCCCCTAATCACACCAGCATAGGACCTAAGTGTAAGGTGTGCTATGGTGAGAGAATCCGAGGGAGGCTCGGCCAACATCGCACGAGTAGTAATTTCTATCAGTTTGAACTTCTCGCGAAGGTGATCCCGTTCTAGCTTTATACGATGAAGTTCAGCTTGGGTTTGGTCCAGAGCAAAGCCCAGTGGTGCTACCTCCTTCCCAAGTTCTGTTAGATGGGCTTCGATCGGTCCAAGACTACTGGGTGAGGCCATCGAATCTTCTTTCTATATTAATTAACCAAGATTGCTTGTATTTAGAGACAATAGTCAAAATGTTTATTTTCCAGCGGTCATATTGACCAATGGTCAAATAATAGTCAAAACCCAACAGTCTCATTTTAATTATACTCATGTTACCAAATGAAACATTTTTGTTGAGTATAACAATAACACATAAAATTAGGAAACAAAATTTATTTAAAAAATTTCGGGTCGTTACAATCTTCCCCCCTTAAGAAATTGCATCCTCGCAATTTTAAAATTGGGTTTTGAAATTTCATTGAAAGTCCCACATCAGAAAAGGAGTCAGTAAAACTATTACTTTAAAATAAAGAAAGGGAAGTACAAAGGTCACCCGAGTTAACCCACACTAGGGTTCCATGTAGGAAAACATGGACATGGAGGAGAAAACAAAGGGTCAAGTTCTGAGAGAGAGTGATAGAGAACATGATTAGGAGAAAGTTAACCATGAGAAAATCCCAAACTTATGATGTGTGTAAACGGTCTTTGGTTACCTAGTAGGAAATGTAAACCAACAACATTTTTGTTTTACGTTTCTTTTCATAATTTTGAGGATTTCATTTACTACATAGAACAAAAACATAAGAAAATATACCTACCTTCAAGTAGAGTTTCATCCTTTAACAAGTCCCTACCAACACTAATCTTTTCTCCAAATGATGAGAATTCAAAAACACTTGGTCTCATAAAAGCACAAGAATCATCTTCTATAGAATCACATAATCTACAAAAGATTAACTATCTATTTCTTCTATCTTTAAACATTATCCCAAAAACAGAAAGGTTAAGGTAAAACAACTCTTCAAAAAGAAAGAATCCCATAGGAATGGAAACTACTTTTAAATCATCAAAGTTCCATGGTACTACCCAAAGTTCATCATAGACCATTCCATAAATAACGGTCCTTAAAATTCCTCAAAACAAACCAAACTAAGATTGAAACCCAAATACAAGAAGGATTTGATAACATAGTCTTCCAAAA
The DNA here is from genome assembly GCA_963277665.1 of Viscum album. NCBI lineage: Eukaryota > Viridiplantae > Streptophyta > Magnoliopsida > Santalales > Viscaceae > Viscum > Viscum album. The sequence goes on from OY728141.1 coordinate 742,386,821, forward strand.
CAACTTCATTGTTCATCTCCAGACAACATCAACCACTCCTAACATCTTATAAAAAAAGTAGCTAACCTAAACATATTTTACCCAAGATAGGTTAGTCATTCCCATAAGTAACCTAAATTACTATAAGTTCACCTTAAATTCATCGATTCTTCAAAATATAAGTCAACCTTACTCCTCAATGAAAATACCGTAGTAATCTATTTACCTCGATCAAATATGGTTCCCAAAATAATGAACGTCTTCCAAAATAATAATCATATTTTAATCCCCTAATCATCCCTGTCATATTAATACGAAAATCGTCGCATTTCCTATCACATTGGTTGTCGGAACATGTTCTTCCATTTCCCACCATTAACTAAGAAGAGAAAGCATAATTAGGGGCTTAAGTACTTAGCTAATAATCATGAAAAGGAACTGACAGCATATAAGGATAACTTGTATATGAAAGGTATACCCTAACTTGTGATCTCCTAGGTTCCCATCTAGGTTATGAATGATCATATATTCTTATGTGAACCTTTATTTTATTTTATCTTTGTTCCTTTAACAATGGTTCATACCAAGCTTATGAATTTACCAAAGCATATCCCCCGGGAGTGTCGTAACCAAGAGTGCAGCAAGGCCCGTTGTCGTGTACCAGTTCCCATTCGAGTCTAGCTCAAAGCGGTGTTTTCGGGTTTTACCCCTATGTACATCTGTGCCAGAGCCACCTCTACCAGCTCGTATCCAGACAGGGATGTATTTGCTTGACAACCCCTTACTCAATACTCACCAAAATACCAGGAAGATTTCCTATATTAAACTTTTCTATAGGGTTCTTCCTAGAGTTTTCATATCCTAATTTCCACAAATAACTAAACCATCCTTTGATACCAACTATAGCATCCCGTCTTTTTATAACATAACTTTCATTTCATTACACGGAACTGAGGATCGTTAAGGTTTAGTGTCTTGGAAACAAGGATCATAATACATAAAAAAAACATAAAACATTCTTCTTAAACACTTGAAAGGCTTCTCCTTTTGTTCATCCTATGTTCATTATGCATCTCATAACCTGGGGACATACATCAAAAGAAAGGGTGAGCAGAAGGCCCAGTAAGGGAAACAAGAGAAACATTTTACAAGTGAACTTGAGATACTTCAATAAGGACATGAAAAGAACTTTAAGGCATGAGAAAGAAATCATGAGATACATCATAATAAAAATAACATTTTTCATAACTTGAAGATGTGGCTGCAACATTTAATATTGACAATCGTTTCGTTTCACCAAGGTCCATCCCCAAGGTGTCGTTAAAAATTACCAAGGTTATTCACCAAGGCGTCGTTAAAATGGTCATCTCTAGAGATTAAGTCTTTACTCAATGCATTGGAGCGCTATCAGGGCGCACCCTTAAATTTGCCTTTATTATCATGTGAGCCACATATATCATCATCAAACATTTCATAAATAACCCATATAGCATAAAATAAATGAGTTTCATTTCATAATCATAACGTTTTAAAAACTGCTTTAAAGACATGATCTCTACGTTACTTTAAACCCACGGAAAGGGAAAGCGGGTATCATGTATGTAAATCCCAGAATTTAAAATAGAACATTTTTATATATATGTGAATACCCCTGTAGAAATAGGAGCTTTGAGTATTCACCTTATAACATAAAATAATTTTGAGAAAAGAGAGGCATTTTGAGACGAAAATTCTGCAGCATAACGGCTATGTTACAAGGTTTTAGAAAACTTTGAAAAGAGAGGGAACATGGGTTGAATCAATCATAATTGACCCATAAAACAGTAGAGGGACAGAATAAGAAGGATATATGGACATGGTGATGCAATTTCAAGGACATACCATTTGAAATGAAAAACATGGAAGGAAGACAAAAATTTGATTTCTCTTATGAAAATTCGGCAGCCTAACGGCGTCACTTAAACTTCAACCAAAAATGAATTGAACCAATCAAATAGGGTCTCTCATCATATGATCATAAGAGATCAGTATGATAGATATAGAGATCATACCCCAACATAATAAAAAGGGACTTGAAAGATTTGACATGAAAATCGAACTTGAAAAATGAGAAGGGTGAAAGAATCACTTAAACATTCGGCAGCCTAACGGCGTCACTTAAACTTTCATAAAACGAAATGATGAGAGTAAGAGGGGATCTCTCATCATATAAACATGAAAGGGGCAGTAAGATGAATATAAAAGAACATCCTCTCACATAATAACATGGATCATAAAAGGAATGACATAAAAGAGATTACATGAAAGGAAAGAGAGGGGTCGGATCCCTTACCTTAAAATGTAACTCTTAAACCTCAAAGGTTGGGACCTTGAGGGCTTGGGGGCACCTTGGGAGGACTCCTTGGGAGGTAATGAGACCAGAAATTCATTGGGAATGAGTGGGGAGTCGAATGGATGAGAGGAGGGCTTGGTATTTATAGGGAAAGTGAGGGGACAAGGCATTAATGGCCAAGGGACACCTCACATGTGCTTTTCTCAAACCCATGTGCTCTCCCTTGGCATTTATCATGGAGTTAGGCCACATGGGGCCCCCAAAACAATAATTCATCACCCTTGGCCGGCCAACCCTTAAAAGATCTCATGACATCATCATGACACAATTATGATGTCATTAAACATACCGAAACCCTAAAACTGCATTTTTACTATTCACTGAAAAATTCATCTTTCTCAGAAAAATCCCAAACTTTCACCTTAACTAAATATCAATGCTCTGATTTCAAAAATGAACTCCATTTTATAAAAATAATTTTCTAAATATTTTTAATTTTATTTTTAAATAAATACACTATTCACCGAAAATTCATTTTTTTTCAGAAAAATCCCCAAAAATTACCATAACATAATATCGATGCTCTGAGTTCAAAAATAAAGTCATTTTTATAAAAATAATTTTCTAATTATTTTTAATTAAATTTTTAATTAAAAAACACTATTCATCCGAAAAAACTAATACTTGAATAATAATTTATGAAACCGTTATTTAACCATTTTATTGAATCACATTACTTAATCAAAGTGCCTAGCTTATTTTAATACTTTCTTTAAGTGAGATTACTAATCCATTTGGACACATTATTAATCCTAATCATAAAATCACTATTCATAATTTACTATTCATCAAAAATCAAGTTGATCTTATTAGACTCTAAATTTAGTAATAAACATAATTACAGAAGACCATTTTTTGAAAATCATTACACATTTTTAATTATTTAGGGTTTACATAAACATATTTAAAATATCATTTTTCTAAAATTCATCAAAAATTTGCATACTACATTTATCCGGTCATTTGAAAATTCATAAAAGAAATCGAAATTTTATTTAAAACAAAGGATTACACAAGACAGTTACGGTCTCCTTACATAGCCCCTTATCACACCAGCATAGGACCTAAGTGTAAGGTGTGCTAAGGTGAGAGAATCTGAGGGAGGCTCGGCCAACATCGTACGAGTAGTAATTTCTATCAGTTTGAACTTCTCGCGAAGGCGATCCCGTTCTAGCTTTATACGATGAAGTTCAGCTTGGGTTTGGTCCAGAGCAAAACCTAGTGGTGCTACCTCCTTCCCAAGTTCTGTTAGACGGGCTTCGATCGATCCAAGACTACTGGGTGAGGCCATCGAATCTTCTTTCTATATTAATTAACCAAGATTGCTTGTATTTAGAGACAATAGTCAAAATGTTTAGTTTCCAGCGGTCATATTGACTTATGGTCAAATAACAGTCAAAACCCAACAGTCTCATTTTAATTATACTCATGTTACCAAATGAAACATTTTTGTTGAGTATAACAATAACACATAAAATTAGGAAACAAAATTTATTTAAAGAATTTCGGGTCGTTACACCAGTATTGCTGAAAGAAACCATTGTTGAACCCATCCGGTCCTGGGGCACTGTCAGGGTTGAGGCTGAAAACAGTGTCCCTGATTTCATGGTCCATAGGTATGCTTAAGAGATGATCATTGTCCTCAGCAGTGACCATATTAGAAATGATGTCAGGAAGGAGATCCTTACTAACCTTCGGACCATTAAACAAATCGTGGAAGTAACCAAAAACATGATTTACAATGGCATCCTCAGTGTCAAGAAGAGTGTCATCTACTTTAAGAAAGGCAAGGGGCCTACAGATTTTCCTGATTCTTTGAAGAGAATTATAGAATTTAGTATTTCTATCACCATCCGATAGCCATTTAGTTTTAAAGATTTGCTTGCGCATGTTATCTTTGAGCTTCAGAAGAGAGTTAAGCTTCAAAGAAATAGTTATTTCAGCTTGGGGATCAAGAGAAAAATCAGAGAAGGTATTGGGGCATTGAATACGAATGAGGTCATTCTCCAAAGAGGAGATGTCCGCGTCGAGTTGCTTTGTTTTAGAGAAGCACCAAACCTTGAGTTGTTGTTTCAGAAGTTTTAATTTAGCAATGCAAGAAAAAGATTCACTTTGTCGCCGTATTCCATCCCAGAAATCATTAATCATGTTGGAGCATTCTAGGACCGTAGCCCAAGCATTGTTAAATTTAAAAGGGAGGGGAGATTTTGATCCCTTAGAGATAAAGCTGACAAGAATGGGGTGATGATCAGAGTTGATCTTGGGTAAGGTAATGCTAGATATGGATTCCCATTTATCTAGGGCAACAGTATTAGTGAAAGCTCTGTCAAGTTTGCTAGCTACAATCCTATTGAGGGACTTTCTATACCAGGTGTATTTGGCACCAGTAAGATTGACTTCATTAAGGTCACAGTCCTCAACGGAAGCTTTAAATTCTCTAGTTGAGATGGGAGAATGTGATGGTCCAATCTTTTCACTTGGGAGAAGAATAGCATTGAAGTCACCGATCACCATCCATGGATCTTGAACAACCATTGTCTCTTCACCATCATTACATCTGAAGAGAATTCCATCAAAACCTCACTTGTAGAGAATTTTTTTGGTGATCTGGGCTATCATAAAGAGTAAAATTGACCACACATCGCCGGACTTGTTCTTTCCCGACTCTATCAGGTGAGAGTGTTCCATTTTGAAGGTATTCTCTGATAGGTGTCATCTATCCTGTAGTATGACCATATGGTTCAGAAATGGGACTAATTTCATTGATTTCCTCTGTTCGGATTTGAACATAAGGTGAAACTATACGACGGTGGGCAATACTGATGATTGTTTCGTCTCGATTTGGATCTGCTAGGGCTGTGGCTATATTATCCAGTGCATCATCTTGGGAATTTTGTGATCGCGGGACATAAGAAAATGTCGGTTTCGAGGGAAATTCCATCATTAATTCTCTGACGTAATCACACAAAGAGATTAACTCTTCTTTTCTGATGGCATAATCCCCATTGATTTGTTTGATTACCAATTCTGAATAACCTTTTACCTTCAAGTGATTCACCTGTGCCTGAAGCGCCAATTCCAAACCTGCGATGAGAGCTTGATATTCTGCATCATTATTTGTACCACCTTCCAATAATAAGGAGTAGGGTAGCACTACCTTTTTTGTGGAAATAATCACGATTCCTAACCCAACTTTATTGAATTTAAGATCTTCCATTTTCTTCCCTTTTGGACTTCTGGAGGCACCATCAAAGTACATTTCCCATGTTTCAGGATTATCTTGAATAGAGAAGACTTCCTCATCAGGAAGTTCAATATTTAAAGATGTATATTCTACAGATGGGTGTTCAGCAAGGAAATCGGCCAGAGATTGACCCTTTATTGCTTTTTGAGACACATACTGGATATCAAACTGCTGCAAAATAACTGCCCACCTTGCCAGACGTCCTGTAAGCATTGGACAACTAAGGATAAATTTGAGCGGGTTATTGCGAGATACCAATTGGACTTAATGATGTTGCAGGTAGTGTCTCAATTTCTGAACTACAAATATTAATGCTAGGCAACACTTTTCAATACTTGAATATCGAGTTTCTACCTCAAGCATAGTTCGACTGAGATAATAAAGGCTGTTTTCATTCCCAGTATCATTCTTTTGGGCAAGGAAGGCACCCAATGATCGCTCTAAATCTGTCACATAGAGAATAAGTGGTCTTCCTTCAATGGGTGGCATTAATATCGGTGGACTCAAGAGATATTTCTTGAGAATATCGAATGCTTCTTGACATTCTTCAATCCATTGGTAGGTAACTCCCTTCTTCATTAATCTGGTGAAGGGTAAACATTTTCCTGCCAAATTGGCAATGAAACACCGAATATAGTTAAAGTGTCCTTAAAGTCCTCTTAATTACTTCAGATTTCTAGAAGGTGACATACGAAGGATTGATTTTGTCTTCTCAGGATCAACTTCAATACCACGATGGTGTACAACAAAGCTGAGAAATTTTCCCGAGGTTACCCTGAAAGCACATTTCAAGGGGTTCATCTTCAAATTGTGTTGTCGAAGTTTGTTGAATATGATTTCCAGATCGGCCAAGTGATCATAACGTTGTTTGGATTTAACCACCAAATCATCCACATAACATTCAACAAATTTCCCTAAAAGGGTTTGAAGATATGGTGCATGACACGTTGATACGTTGAACCTGGATTCTTCAGGCCGAAGGGCATTACCCGATAGCAAAAAACACCTTGAGGAGCTCTAAAGGTTGTAGACTCTCCATCTTTTGGGGCCATTCATATTTGATTGTACCCAGAGTAACCATCCATGAAGGAAAGAGATTCGTAGCCAGCTGTTGCATCAATTAAGAGTTCTGTGATCGGAACTGGAAAATCATCCTTAGGACAATGCCGATTAAGACCTATGAAGTCAATGAAAACTCTAATTTTTCAATTCTTCTTTTTCAAAGGGATAATATTAGCCAGCCATTTGGGATATTGAATGTCTCTGATGAAGTTAGCCTTGATAAGCTTATCAACTTCAGCTTCAATTTTGGAAGCATAAGTTGGGTGTGTTCTTCTTACTGCTTGCTTGAATCCTCGATGTTCTTCTGGAAAACCTAAATGATGAGTGCCAACATCGGGATCAAGACCTGACATTTCTATATAATTCCAAGAAAATACATCTCTATTTTTCTTTAGAAATGAAGTATACATTTCTTGTTATTCAAGAGTCATGGATGCACTAATTAAAGTGGAGTGTGGATCTTCTTTTGTACCCAGATTTATTTCTCTGAGTTCATCCACAGTGGTAGAGATACCCTCTTCAAATGCTGGAGGAGCATCCCTGAGATATTCCTCTTCTTATTCAATATGTGTTACTTATTCTGTTTCTACTTGCATAGTAGATGACGAAACAAAATTTCCATGGTCAGGGGAGAAGTTTAAATTTGAACATCTTGAAGAAGATGCTGCCATTTCTGACCCTATTGATGATGAAGGGTCTTCCTGGGATGATAGAGAGGATATGATGGATTGAGAATCAACATCATTGTTTTCTTATGGTATTACTATAACTTCTTCTGGCATGGTTGATGAAGTATAGAATTGCTGGATTTCAGCGGATGAAATAAAGACATCTCCATCTAAGATTTCATCATTGCTTGGTGAATCAACAATTTCTCCCATGCTGTTTGGATCGATTGCCGTAACTGACATTATGGAAGTTTCCATAAGAGTGTTTGGATTTAGGTCTATCCTGTCAATTTGACTGATAGACAACACATAATCTGTACTCACATGTATGAATGAGTTTATTGGAATCTTTTCCAAACCATTTGGAGCATTAATTTTGGTGACCTTCTTTCCCGTGGATTTTTCCTTTCCCTCCATGTGATAGAATTTTACCTCAATGTATTGAGATTCACATGTTTTGAATGGGGCCTTGTCACCATACAATGTCCCAATTTGACCATTGAAACAATATTTGAGACATTGATGGTATGATGAAGGCACGACCACATGTTGATGTATCCAAGGTCTTCCAAGAAAAATGTTGAAGGTTGTGTCCTGACGAACAACCATGAAATCTGAATTGGACACAAGGTCTCCAAACTGAATTCTGAGTGTAATCTCGCCCAGAGGTTTCTGTTCATTCTTATCATATTCTTGAAACATCAAAGTAGAAGGAGATAAATCAGATTTGGTGAGGCCCAATCGACGAAGTGTACGAATAGGAATGAGATTTACTCCAGATCCATTATCAATGAAAGCTCGTCAGATGTCCTTGTCATTGAATTTTCCAGATAGATATAAATGTCTGATATGTCCATGTACAACATCATCTTCATCTTTATCTGTAAAAGATATCATTGCATGACATTCTCCAGAATCATTCTCTATATGGTAGCCCTCAGCCACAGCAATTTTAGTTTCGAATTCTTGAGGACTTGACAAAGCCTCAATAAGCGCCTCCTGAAGATCTTTTGATAGATTCAAGGCATCCAGAATTGATAACTTGGATGGTACTTGGGAAAAATGTTTCAAGACATCATACTTTTGGTCCAAAGGTCTGCGTTTCCCATCAGGAAAATGTGGTTTTTCAGGTGCCTTGGAAGTTGATGCTTTGGCAGTAGATGCATCCCGTATCGGGGTAGGAGTTGAAACACTCCTGGCTTCTGTAGATTAGACTGACTATGTCTATCTATTTGCTGAGAGGAAGAAGGGGTGACCTCTAACCGGTCTTCCTAAATAACTGTGTCAGGACTGAATCTGCCATGTGTGGAAGAACTTTCTTGTTCTTGTTGTGCCCGCTGAAGGGCTTTTCCACGAGTTTCTACCGCATATACAGTTCTAGCAGGAGTAGGATTGAAATAGTGGCTTCTGGAATATCCACGTCTTCCCCTATATCCTAGACCTCTGTCTCTTCCTCTAATTCCTCTGTTAGATATAGGGAACTTAGGCTCATCATAATCAAAACTATCGTTGGAATAAGGATCCGTTAAATGAATCATATTAACAAAACCAAAGATCAATTCTTCATTTGATGAAGATTCTGCCTGATGAACCAGTTCAGGCTATGCCGTTTGGTGGGGCGGTGCCCGTGCTTTTAAAGAAAATGATATAAAATCTGCCATAGTCAAAGACAACTTAGGTTTTGACACGAGCTCGTCTTCTTCTGACTACTCTTCTTTCTTCAAATTATGCTTCTTCTTTGAGGATTTTCCTTCTGATGAAGGAGGTTTTTCTGTGACAGACATAGCAAAAGACACAATTGGTTGATTCAATTGTTTTCGTAAAATGACATGAGTTCGGTTGATCGTTTTCCTGACCATCCAATCATTATATTTCTGCGCATTTTTTACTTTTGACTTCGTGCTATTCACCTTCTTCTTCTAGATCAGTAGCAGTAACACATGCTACCTGGGCTGAAGAACCTTTCAGTTTTACTTGTCCAGAGTCCACCATTTTTTGCAGGAGATCTTTGAAGACAAAACACTCCTGAATGGGATGCCCCAACATCTGATGAAACATGAAATAGTTAGGAAGGTCTTCATCTCCTTCCTTGTTCAGCCTTTTGGGCCTTGGCAACTGAACCAGATTGTTTTCCAGAGTCGAGATGAAGTAACCAGGAACTTGTTCATTCCAAAAAGAATAAACTTTGTTCTTTAAATCCTCAAACTATTTCCGCCTTTGATCTCTTTGATCATCTTGAAGAGGCGGCTGTTGTTGCTGACGCTCAGGAGGTGGAGCCCTTCGATATGATGAATGTTTTGAAGTGGAAGTAGGTACAGGTGCTTGTTTAAGTGTAACTGTAGCAGTCTCTGCTTTCCCTATTCTCCTTCCTGGAATTGATGTAATTACATGAGTTTTAGACTTAGTCTTTACAAGAGAGTCTTCTATCTGCTGAGCGATTGAAGTAAGGTCTCGAAACCCTCCTGTGTATTTCATAGGGATCAACGGAGTGCGTAATTCATCACACATATTTTCTACACAGATTGGCATCAACTCTTCTTGAGGGAGTGCTAAACTTAAGGAATATGTTAATCCATTCCAGCGAGCAATGAAATCTGAAACTCTTTCGTTTTCCCTTTTCTTACAATTGGTAAGATCAAAAACCGTCGTCTTTGGCAACGTTGAGGTAAATTGAAGAAGAAATCTTTGATGAAGATCTTCCCACCTAGTAATTGACTGAGATTGCAAACTTGTATACCAGAAAAAAGCTGGTCCTTGTAATGACTGCACAAAACACCTGAGATTAACTGCTTCTTGTTATTGAGGAGTTCCCATCACAGGATCAAAATGAGAAACAAAATGTGTTAAGTGTTGTTCTGGATCTCCCGGACCATTAAAAATTGGGAATGTAGTATTCGTAAAATTTGATGGGGGAGTAATTGCATCCACCTATTCAGGGTAAGCTCTCTTTTCTGGTTGAACTTGTGCACGCTTTCCTTCCATAGCTTCCAACCGAGCTGTTAATGACTCAATGGTAGTCATTAATTTTTGAGAAACATCTGCTTGAGCTTGGACCTGAGTAGGTGCAATAACTAGAGTTTGGATAGGTGTGGCGACCGGTACTGCCACTGATGGTAGTATTGCCAGTTGCTGTCGCGTATGACCCATATGATTGGACCTGTGAGGGTGTACTTGTAAAGGGGGATATTATTGATTCATCCCAATAGCTGCTACAAATTTACTTGATTGATTAACTCCAGCATGCTTAGGAGGAAGACTACCTTGAAGTAGTTCTGCATTTAACCTCCTTAACTCCTTCATTTCTTCTTCTTGTTGTGAGAACCTTTCCTCTAATGAGAGTGATTGGCCTTCTCCAGAGGTAGGGTGGGATGTAACATGACTTTTACCCTTTTCCTTGGCATGTGCCTTTCTGGAGTATGGAAGGGCATTACCTGAAGGAATGTCTTGCCCCTGGGCAACCCTCTGTCTCCTGGTACACACACCTCTTTCATTCGTTTCTGTGTGTACAAACTCTTGAACAAGAACTTCTTCATCTGATTCCTCTGAGTGAGCCTCATGTTCTGGGGGATTAGTGACAACTACATTGATGACATTTATCGATGCATAACGCACTGCAGCCCTTCTATCTGCACTTCTGTGATACTGTCTTCTTCCATGCCCTTTATGAGACATTGCCTTTTGTTTGGTTGATCCCTCATGAACTTTTTGATGAACCGTAATTTGGAGGGAATCTTCTGATAATTCAGCTCTGCTTTCCTCTTGTGGCTTCTTCATATCAAGAGAAGACTGACTTTCACTGAGGAATAGGTTGAGAATTTGAAAAAGTCCCCAGTCGGGTGGACTGGGGCTGTTCCTGTTTTTCCTCTTCAACTCCTCGAACCCTATCTGTTGATCCTGAGGATTGGATTAAAAGAGTCCCCAGTCTGGCAAGCTGAGGTGGCTCTTGAGCTACTACATCTGAAACTTTCTTAAAAGCTCATGATTTTGTGGATTTTAGTCCGGAAATTGGCCGGATACATCATCCGACATCCACTCAATTCACCTGGCTCAGATGACCGTTGGATTATTTCTGACACTTCTGTCACCTGATGATGCACATGCTCTAAACGAGAAGCCTGTTCGATATTCTCATTTGCTTGATGTAAGAGTAATTCGACAACTTGTTCTTTATATGCCTGACTTTGGGAAGAACTAGTTGAGGCCTGTTCTTGAGCAAGCCTTTGATTACACACAAAACCAGTTAGATGTGGCCAGCCATGGACAATAACATTGAATGAGACCACTTTTGGCGGGCTTTGTTGACTGGGGAGCACAGTAAAATGCAATGATCCATGAACACCCCATACCCTGATATGAATACTAGATGGGGCATTGGTAATTAACTGGCGCAACCTTTTTAATGCGCCATGACATGTATGCTGAAGGGCTCTCTACTGGTTTTCAACCTTCGGATGTCGGGAAACTGAGAGAGATGCCAAGTCAATTTGGTGTTGCAACCCTTATATTATCTTGACATGGTTTTGATATTCATCATACGATAATATTTTCTCTTTTAAGTGACAAAGAGTTTTCCATATGTTGAGACGAACATTGTGAATACAATCTTCTCTCAACGTTTCTGGAATATCATACTGAGAGTCAGCCAAAGGCCAAAACATGACTGGTATCTCACCTTTCGCTAGTTGTTTTCTCATATTCAGCACTTCCTCTTTGTCATTTGATGAAGATTCTTCTACCTGATTGGACCAAAGCTGGTGCTTCTTTGTTGCTTCATCAGATTTCAACAAGATTGGTAGAGAATTCATTCGTCAAATTAGAAGATGAATGACCCAGAGGTGGTTCGGAGAATGACCTACACCCTGGGCTATCTTCTGATTGAAAAAGTATTTCACCTGCTAATGGTAACGCGCCAAACATGACTGGCTTTGCATTTTCAAGTTTCTCAAGATAAGAGGGCTTTCTCATTACTGCATTGTCAATTGAAGAATTTTTCAAACAATGCGAATTACTACTACGGAGAGGACTTTCACAGCAAAATTCATCATCATGGGGAGGACCACCATGGTGGGTTACAATAAAAGATGAAACATTTTTCTCCTTGGTCTTCTGACCACGCAGAGGGTTATCGTGGCTCTCATCTGAAGATGATACATTGAGATTGACCGAATTGTCATGAAGTAAGCCTTCATGAGGAAGTGTCTGATGAAGACCTTTGGAATTATTGTTGTTACTTCCAGAATCTGGAAAGAGAGAGTAGAATCTTGAGTTGCAACAGACAATTGTCTGAGGGCTTCAAGAACTCCAGCATTGAGCAAGGCCTTATTGCAGATTGGCTCTTGATTTTTCAACTGTGCTGGATGGGTCTTTTTCTGGAACGCCTTCTTACTCACTTTGGAAACCACTTGTTGACAAAAGTGGTTATTATGTGCAGGTATATGTGCCTGCTCAGGAGAAATGGTCAGGTTAGGCTGACTATCTCCATTTAAATCGGGTGTATGTGCCTGACTTGATTGTCCGTATGACATGGGAGAGTATGCCCCACGACCCTCCTGGACTGGAACAGAGGTGTGTATCTACTCCTGAGTGACATGTTGATGAGTCACTCCACTGATAGGGATAGATTTATGTTTATTTCCCTGTGATGTTGCTGAAGTTGTTATAATATTCTGACAGGTATCCAGAATATGGGTAGGGATTTGCTTCTTCTCTTTTACCATTGTCAGAATGTGCTTGGTGACTTTAGCTGCGGGAACGGGAATATACGTCCATTCCTTGTTTGGAGTAGGTGTGTGTTCCTGCTCCTATCCTCCTTTCCTTGTCAGTGAATTCTGACAGTACTCACGTGTAGGGGTATAAAGTTGTGTCTGCCTCCTGTTTGTCATTGGAGCTTTCCAATTGACATCTCCGAGTGCTACCAAACAAGACTGTTGGTTATCTTGATGAATCGCAGGTGTATGTGCCTGCTGATTGTTCTCCACCGAATATGATTGATGAACTTTCTTCAATACTGGCAGATGAGACTGTTGACAAAATTGATAAGTGTAAGCAGGTGTATGTGCCTGTTTACAGGTGGTCACCACATTTGATTGGCGAGCTTCTTTGGTTGCATTCAAACGAGCCTGCTGACTGGCTGATGAATTATAAACGGGTGTATGTTCCTACCTATAGTACTTCACCGGAATTGCCTGGCGGGATTGATATGTTACTACCATACAAGTCTACTGGGAAGTGAAATCAGGATGAACGGGTGTATATGCCCACTCATTGTTTGCCATCAAGTTAGATTGATGGACTTCTCTGGAGGGGGTAGAAATAAGAAACTGCTCCCTGTTGGCCGAATTTTTCCTCTGACGGTTCATCTTGTGTGCTCGAGTCTGAGGAACCTGAGCCAAACACCTAGAGGCGATACCCTGATCATGTTGAGGGTGCACTACTACACGAGTCTGGCGGCGATTGTTGGTGGGAGTCCTCAGGAAGGGCTCTTGTCTTCTTGAACTGAGGCCTTGAGTGACCTCTTCATTCACCTCTCCATAATATGGGAGGGACTGGTTGTTGCGTTCCAGGGATAACGACCCGAAACGGTTGGAGATGGTGGTTGGCACCACCTGCTTCCTAATTACTGGTCATCGCTGTCCGGACAACCAGGGTGAGTTGTTAACTTGGAGGGCTTGTCGAGCGGCCTCCAGAGTCAGGATGGTACCGTGTTGATGATATTCCCTCACCAATGCATTCGAGACCCAGCGTTGAAGATGCCTAGTAGGTGATGTCGTCCTCAGAGAGGACGAGGATCCAGCAGGAGTAGCGCCCGAGGCATTCACAGGTGTGAACTTTAAAGAAGCCATTCTGTGTTACAGAGAGATCTTGGAAAAGAGTGCCTCTTTGATATAACAGACATAACCAAGATAGGTTTGGCCAGACTACATCTTTTGGATGAGCACATATGTCATTGATTGCTTTGTTGTCCCTCATATTGAGTTTAATAGGGGCCTAACAAATAAATAAAACATCATTTAACTTGGTTAAGGATTCACATCGGGTTTACCATTTTTTTTTCTTCTAGAAATGGGAATGACCATGTTTGTTTAAGGTTCAAACTTTCCAATCGGCTTCCAATGGGTTTATTCACAGAACCGAAAACACCCAATGATTCTATATCCATTTGGACATACTTTCCAAAGGTAGGTTCTCATTAGTTGTGGACCGATGAGGCTTAAGAATTTGTATTGGTCGAGAGGATGGGAGGCCAGACTCATCACACCTTTTTTGGGGGAATTATTGCCTACTTCGGGACTCTCTTATAGATTTAAGTTATGTTCACGAATCCTTATTAATTCACCAAGCATAAAAATGAGTTTTAGACTTGGAAATCAATGATTGATATGTATGGGATTTAGAGAATCTTTTATATGTATTTGAGGTTTTTCATTGATAGAGAATCATCCATATGTATTGGAGATTCTTAGTCAATGGTATCCTTCAATATATAATATAGAAATCTCTTGGTCATTATGATGACCATACTGGTTTTAAAGCCACTCAGTGGGGCACTTAAAGTTTATTGTCATTCAGAAAGACATGTATTATTTCAGAGTTAGGATCGTACCCGCAGATGGACTACCTACGTATCCTTGTTAAAAAGGAATCAGAACCCACGTAGTTCGATAAGAAGGATATAGTTTAATGTCATATGGGACAGAAAATAATTAATGAAAGATGGACTTGAACCTTATAAAGGCTTCCTACGTACTCTACTTTTAAGGAAGAGATCAAAGTCCATGTAGTTCGGGTAAAGAAATATGGGATTTATGCATGGTTAATGGACCAAACAGAGATTTCATGATTACTTGTACACTCTAAGCTCACGTGAGTCATGCTCGGTGTGAGAAAAAAGAGGTATCAGTAAACTTGACGACGGTGCCATGAAGGATGCAGTCATGAGAAATGATGTGGGGATTATGTATGTATGGCTTCCCAAGTAGATGAAGACCCGGACTTACTTCAGGAAAGAAGCCCAGGAGCAGGGTCCATAAAGGTATTTGTACTTTATGGAGATTTGGAGTTTTAACTTAGGGCTTACTCCTAAGAAGGAGGCCTAAAATTAAAAGGGACTTATGATTGGAGCTTATTCCTGAGAAGGAGTCCCAAATCAAAAGAAATTAAGATTGGGGCTTACTCCTGAGGAGGATGACCAATGTTAAAGGAAACTATGACTGGGGCTTACTCCTAAGAAGGAGGCCCAGGTTAAGGGGACTTATAACTTGGGGATTACTACTGAGAAGGAGGCCCAAATTAAAGGAATTATGATTGGGGCTTATTCTTGAGAAGGATGCCCAAACTAAGGGAACTTGGGGCTTACTCCTGAGGAGGATGCCCTAAATCAAAAGATCTTCTCATCTTAAAGGATGAGGTCATATAGGAAACCTCTAACCGTGGTGACATAAAGCTTGTAAGTCACGAGGTTTTGGGAGAGGTTCTCACAGAATTCCTTTTAGATAAGGAAGCCAACAAAGGAACCATGCCATAAATGGCTTTGAAAAGGTGTTTGAGGGCTAATATCTTGAAGAGGTGAGGTGAACAGGAGAGCGACACACAAATAAAGTTGGCGCACAAGTATGGCCGCGCAAATCATTTGGTGGGCAAGTCTTGGCCACACAAGTGTACTTGCGCGGCATGGGTTCACCTGGACAATGAAGAATCTATAGGGTAATACTTGGGCGAGACTTAACTCAAGCCTTTAGTATTATCCTAAGATGTTTCCAAAATGGAGGCACACAAGTTTCATTGAAAGGGTAGAGCAGCACGCAAGTGTTTCCACTTTTAAGGAGATCTGGACACTTAGGCGTGCAAGTGTTGATGAATTCTAAACACTTAGGCCTTATCATACTCCTTCAAGTATTCTATTCTAGGTAAAAAGTTACCTTAGAAGCTTTCAGAAGAGTTGAGTTGAAGACTTGGGCGACCAGAGCTTGAATCCGAGTTTTGGAAAATTCATCTTTTAAATGGGGGGCCCACAGAGGCTATTTATAGGCCACTGGGCACCTTGAGTGAAAAAAAGAATCGGCCGCACAAGTGATTTGAGTGACCCATATGTGGCGCACAAGTGACTTGCGCGGCGCGCAGGAAACTTGCGCAACTCAATCCAAATGGGTTCTTTGTCCACGCCTTTGTCAATTTTTGATGTTCTTCAAAGGGTGACCCTCTTTGTGCTTAAGGTATTCCCCTTTGCCATTTGTTGGACTCTTGTGACGGAAAGGAGCGTCAAAACTTGCACTAATCACTAAGTTTTGGAAAGTTAAGGTGGTTCATCAATTGGTGTCCTTGAATGGATGGAGGGCCGCCCTCATAAATTTGAAAGCGATGGAGATGAGTCACATAGATTAGATGGAGGTGACATTGTATCAATTGGTGGGACTCTTCTACAAATAGGAGGATTAAGTCATTTGTATTGTATTGGGTAAATATTGTAATCGTTCTCTTCCATTAGTAATAAAGAGAAATAATGTTTCTCATATAGAATATGATTAAGTTCCAAACCACATAAATCATTGTGATGTTTCATGTTGCGCTTGAGTGATTTCTTTCTTCCATTTGTGTGTGTTCCGAAATGTTTGTGGGTGATGAAGGCAATTTGGTGAAAAACATTGGAGCTTAGTTCCCTTGTTCAAACATTGCAATCAGGTGCTTTCAAACTCCATAACTTATGAACTTTTTCTATAAGTGAGGTTCCAGAAGGGGTTACAGAATTTAGGTTTCCGAAACAACATATCCTTCATTTCAATGTCATTATGACCAATCCTAGAAAGAATCATGTTTTTCTTTTGTTGAGAAGATCTAAAATCACTCTCAATGATCTCTAAGTTTTTACAAATCCATAATAGGGTGATAATAATGTTTTTGGGGGGATAATAAATGTTTTAAAAGAAAAATCATGTAAATTTTCCTGAAATACATTATTAATCCACATGGTTGGGGAGACCGTGAACCTAAACATGTGAGACTCACCACCTTCAAATCAAGGTGACACGATTAGTTCGCATGACCTATGAAACGGTGTGCCTAACCATGTGCATGTCTTTGACTCCTTTTTAGCCTCACATGACTAGTCTACATGGTTTGAGAAATCATGTGCCTAATCGTGCACTCTTCCCTATCTCACAAAAAACTCAAACTTTCAATAAAAAAACTATCTAAACACAAAGGGCATATGACTATTAGGCTTGGGGTGTCACAATCCTTCTCACCGTAGGAATTTTAATCCTTGTGAAGTCATTGGGATCCATTATCCATGAATGAATCTGACCATTGCTATCGCATCTGGTTCTCTATTCCACAAGCTTCTTCTTGAATCGATCCATGCTTCCATAATGCCACCACCAACATAATACTCCCTCATCTCAAGATCTTATCATGCCCATAAATAATCATTACCAATCTTTCAATAGATCCCGCATTCAGTTCCAAATACACTGCATCAGATAAAAGAACATGAGGTGGATCTGGTTACTACTTCCTTAGTTCAGAAAAATGGAACACATTATGCATTGAAGCATACTTTGATGGTCATTCCAAATGATAATCCATATATCCAATTTGCTCAAAAATCTTGAATGGACTGACATACCGAGGTTTCATCTTCTCTTGATTCTTGAGCCATCAATGCCCCAACCGTGGTGAAATTCATAAAAATACATGATCCCCAACTACAAACTCCAAATACCATCATCGACGATCCACATAAGACATCATCTGAGTCTGAACTGTCACCAATCACTTCTGGATTATATGAACTTGGTCCATCGTCTCTTGCATTAAACTACGCCCCTAGAGAGATCATTCTCTCACTTACGACCAACAAAATGGTGATCTCCACGGTCTTCCCACATAGCGCTTCAAATGGAGCCTTCCAAATCGAAGCTTAATAGATATTATGGTAAACAAACTTCTCCAAAATGACACGATCTTCCCATGAGTATTGTGAGAGTGGGTACCCTAAACCCAACTTGAGTTTGGATTTTTTGATTACCATGTCATGTATATAGTGTAAAGTCCCAGATCTTTTTTTTTCAATTACGAAAAGTCTTTTTTCCTTCTTCTCCTTTGAGTTTTTGAGTTGAACCATATTTGGATAAAGGATTGAGGGCTTTGAGAAGCTTTTGGAAACTTAAAAGTGTGTTTGGTGACCTTTCTAGCCAAAACAGGCTGCACCACGCTTCAATGGAGGTGGCTGCATGGTTGTGGTACTGTGGAATTAAGGCCATACTACAAAGGAAGGATTGGGTTGTGGTAATGTTTTTTCTCAGGGTTTGTGCTATAGCCTTCACCATGGAGGTCTATCTAGGAAGGTTGGGTTGTGGTGACTTAGACCATGTTGCAGAGCCTTCTCCACGTCAGTTGCAAACATCAGGTTTAGCTGTTTAGTCTTCATGTTGAAGTTGGTTCTCTAGAGCCAACTTATATTCACTTTATAATTACCTGTATTCATAGTTTTTAATTTTAATAAAATCTTTATCACATCATGATTATGAGAATGAGACCCACCATTAGGAAATAAACATTTATATGTGTCATTATATGTTCATATCTACAAACATGTTTATTGATACTTAGAATTTAATAATATTATTAATGAGTATTATGAGTCACGTACTTTGATGTATTGAAGAGAACCATGATGACATATGTTCGTGGAGAAGTAAGATATGATGGGTGCGTTATGAGTAATATTTCATTCCTGAATAATGTGAGAAATGATTTTTCTCTTCTGGTCTTTAAAGGAAGTTGATATCTTAGGCCCTTTGGTGAAAGTGATATAGCCTAAATAAATCCATGTCCATGATGTTTTGTAGGGAAGTTCAATTTTCAGAAAATCAAAGAAAGAGACATTGAGCACAAGGGTTGATGACACCAGCATGCAACCTGCTTGATTATAGATATTGTTATAAAGAGATTATATTACATAGTTAGCTTCCATATGAGGTATTATGTCATTGTGACATTAACTTATTTCTTTATGGGTGCCTTGACATGTTTCTAGATGATAACATTGGACTTTGGGCCACTTCACCTAATGCTATTGAGAAAGAGTCCTAGAGGGTCACACACTAAGTGCATCTAGAACTTTAGTTAAATAATAATATTATTTTTTTATTTAACAAGTTGAATAAATATTATTCCCACACGTGGTTTAATAATTATTTGTGTTTTCTTGATCATATATAATCTGTCACCAGTTATTCAAGATAATATTCTGTGATCAGAATATTTAATAAATATTTATTTTCTATTTAGTGAATATAATATTTATTTTTTTATTGGAGAATAATGAAGTGATATTTACTTAATAAATAAATAGTCATTATTCAATGACCAATAAATATTACGGAGGAATGACAAATCAATAATAATGATCTGATGAGAAATAATATATATTAAATATTATTTAAATAGATAATATTTAATTTAATTCGCTAGCTTTGCACATGTCAAGAAATAATAACAATATTATTATTATTATTATTATTATAGACATGGGGTTCTATAGGGATTAAAGAAATAATAAAGGGGCACCTTTCTAATTATTATTTTCTAACCATAGCGGTATATAAACCCAATTATATTATTTTCTTAAGGGTTTCCATTTCATATTATTGTGCACAATGACATCCAGAGATAATTCTCTCAAAACCCTAGAGAGACCCCTCTCAAAGAATGCTCTCAAGAACGAAGAACGATCCTCCTCCATCACCACTCTCAAGTCTAGAGAGATCAAAGATAATCCTATTTTAAGAGATTCTCAGAGTGATCAATGGAAAACGACGCAAGCATCATGATCTATCATGCTAGCACCTGGAGATTCCTACAGTGACATTCAGAGGTTTGTGGAACACGTGTGGATCAACACCGGAGGGAATCTACTCTTGATTCTTACAATAAAATTATGGTATGACATAGCGGCATTGTTAGATCCATCAATGAATAAATAATTCATCGTAAGGTAATTATTTAATTGTTTAAATTAATTTTAAATTATATGTGATATTACCATGTATTGGTTCCGGTGTTCAATCGTCAATTATTCTTTAATTAAATTTTTTTGATCACGATGTTTATCGTTGTGTAAATCTTGAATTAATCACCGATTACTATAAAAATCTAAGTTGGGCATGCCCCATCTCACACTTCCATTACACCCGAGACCTTCAAGTGGCATCAGAGCAGTCACATAATTATTTATAATTATTTAAATATCATTGATTTATTTATTCATTTATTGTTACTTTTCAATTATAGTTTAATTGTTCTTTAATCCAAATCTCAATATATTCTCTTCATCCTCTTCTTTCTCACAAATATAATCAAATTGATTAATTTTATGAATGAAATAAATTTGAAGAACTCATCCAAAGGTGCTGAGGATTCTATCTGGTTAACAGAAGAGTACACACCGTGTAGCCTACTGATACACACCGAGTACCCATGTTCAATTCACCAAGAATTAATTCCTAATTAATTCGAGCTGTGTACATTTATTACATGTGGTGTGTATTTAAATACACCACATGTTGACTGGGCTAGGATGGCACACGATCAGCTGAAGTACACAATGTACGACATTCGTACACAATGTGTAGTCCATAGTCAAAGACAAGTTGTGTATTTTCTTACATGACTTACATGAATAGTTACCATGTAACTCAGAGACCACACACCGTGTAGCCCATGTACATGCCATGTACTCTATTAATTTCTACCACATGATTACACACTAAGTCCCTGGGCATGTACCATAGATAGACGGTGAGAAATATACACACCATGTAGCTGGATTGTATACATCATGTATATTACCAAATTAAGAAAAATTAAAAATTAATTTATTATACTACTTAAACCTTATCAAAATGTGTTCCGTGTGGTCATTAAGTTGATAGAGCACACCATGAAATGAGTTATATATATATATATATTAATTGTATAATTAATTTCTATGTAATGTTTGAAACTTCATATCGTGTATAAGTCATAATACAATTATTACTCTACGCACATTGAAACATAACATGCTACGTAAATACCATGTGATCTGTGTGGTCATGAAGTTGAAAGTATACTCCATGAAATTACATGTTAAGTCATGTATGCCACATGTCACGTGATTAAAAAGTATACGAATATAATACACATTGGGTAGGTCGGATGGGTACTCACCGTGTTGCCTCCAAGGTACATTTTTGTACATGGTTAATTTAAAAAAAATTATTTAATTTGTTTAAAATTATGATAGATGAGAATCTCAAGAAAAATTCAGATGAGAATTAAGATAAATTAATTAATTAATTAAATAAGACAATTAATTGATTCAAGTGCAATTTATCTTAAATAAGAACGATTAGAATTGAATGATTTTTTTAATAAATATGTAATTCGTTTCATGTATATGGATGATCATGATCATAGACTAGACCTTTGTATGTGATTGGTTTATTTTTATTTATTATTAAATTAAATTGACGGCCTATGCACCATCCTTAATCTCATTATGAAAAGGGTCCTCATGCTTATGAATTAATGAATTAATAAGCATGCAAGATAAAACTATTTGATTATGGATGTTTTGTCGTGATCACATGAATTAATGAATTAGTAAGCATGTAAGATAAAACTAAAATAAATTGGATTATGCAAAAAATTTATCTAGGACATGGTTAATCACTTAAGTAAATCCACTTGATATTAAAAATCACACAATAAAGATAAAATGAGAAACTTATGTATAAAGATGAAAATCCCCCAATTATATATATTAAGTCGGTATAGTCTTCCACTAATTTAGTTAAAACTAAACTATAGTTTAAAATTCCTAACAAACCAAATTCAGGGTGCTTTTAATTATTAGAGAATTCTAACTTGAAGTTTTGAGTTGACTTCAATTAGTTTACATCAAGGGTTGACTACAAAAGTAGGGCTTGGTGTAACTAAGAGGCAATAGTTGAGGAAATCCAATTTAAGGATTTCAGGATCAGGGATTCCACTCAATTGATTAAGGAACTTCGAGTTAATGCAGTTGAAATTTAGAATGCCTACCTAAAATCCTTCAAATTTCTTAACCAACCAAATTTGGGGTGATGAGAAGGGGAATATAGATCCTTGCCACTAGAATGTCCAAGAAATAGGATATTTCGAAGCCAATTGTGAGAGCTATTAGGTTTTGATAAAATAGTAGGAGATTAATTAATATAATATAATATTTATTTATCTACATTTTATTATATAAAGAACTAAAATTATACTCATTTTATTTGTATAAATGGAAATAAATATGACTTCAAACATATCACTATGATCCATACTTGATAAGGATAACCTTCTCATCAGGACAAATTTCCAAGAGTGGAAAATGTGCTTACATGTTATCATATGCCATGAAAGGAAATTGTATGTGCTAAAAGAACCTATTCCCGAATCACTTGGTAAAGAGGCTAGTGAGGAAGAGTTTTAACTCTATGAGAAACTTTTGAATGATTCCACACATGTTCAATGTTTAATACTATCATCCATGACCAATGAACTTCTAAAGCAACATGAGGACATTAATGTGTATAACATGATGTCTCACCTTCAAGATATCTATCAAGAGAATGGGAGACAAGAGAGATAAGAGATATACAATTCTCTATTTACAACTAATCTTGGAGAGTCGGTGCCATATGAGCCTCATGCAGTCAAGCTTATTGGCTACATTTAATGCTTAGACATATTAGGGATTACATTCCTAGGAGAGTTGCACATAGATCTAATACTTTCCTCACTACCCAAGATCTTCTTTAGTTTTATTTTTAATTATAAAATGAGTAATAATGAGGAGATTCTTTTAGAAATTCTTACTATAATTCTCTAAGTGGAAAAAGACACGGAGAGTGAAAAATCCGCAGTCCTTATGGTGAATAATAAAAGTAAGAACAAGGAAACGAGTCACAAGACTCATAATAAGTCAAAATCTCCTGAGAACCATCCTTGAAAGAAGTGGAAGATCCAAATGTAAGGGAAGGAAAATGAAGTAATATGCTTTTAATGTGGTAAGAAAGGCCACTGGAAAATAAACTACACCCAGAATCAAGGGGAATCTAAATATGCATTTGCTATCAAGTGTAGTCTTTCAATATCCACACATTGGGTGTTAGATACAAGTTGTGGTGCTCACATTTGTATCCAAATTCATGGACCAAGTAGATTATGAAATATTTCTAAAGGAGAGGTGGATTTGCGAGCTGCCAATGGTGCGAGGAAAGCTGCTCTAGCCATTGGAGACCACCACCTTTCATTACTAAGAGGAATTAAATTGGTTTTAGGAGTTTATTATTATGTACCAACTGTTACCAAAAATATAGTTTCTGTATCTTACCAAAATATAAATGGTTTTATTTTCAAATTTGGAAATATAAGTTGTTTATTTTATAAAGAAAACATATGTTATGATATGGAATATTTAAATTATGGTCTTTATGTATTAAATTACAAAAACCAAGTATTGGTAATTAAAAATGAATCATGTTTTCATGAATCATATAACCCCCAACTATGGAATCATCATCTTGGTTATGTAAATGAGAAGCGTTTGACAAAGCAATATCAAGATGGTTATTTTGACTCTTTTGAGATAAAACCAATTGAAAGATGGCATGCTTTTTACAAGAAAAAATGACCAAACCACTATTAAATGGACATAGTGAAAGGGCCATAGAGCTTCTAGGATTGGTACACATTGATGTGTGTGGACCATTTCCAATAAAATCTAGAGGTGGGTATTCTTACTGCATAACTTTTACTGATGACTTGAGTAAATATTGATAAGTCTACTTGGTGAGGTATAAGTATGATCCCTTTGAGAAATTCAAAGAATTAAAGAATAAAGTAGAGAATCAACTTGGAAAAAAGATAAATAAGCTTAGATTGAATTGTGGTGGTGAATATATTAACCAAGAGTTTATTGACTTTTTATGGGAGTTTGGGATTCTATCTCAACTCGCTCTACCTTAAACTCCATATTGGAATGGTGTTAGTGAAAGGAGGAACCATACCTTGCTAAACATGGTAAGTTCAATGATGAGTTATGCAGATCTTCCATTATCCTTTTGGAGATATGCATCACAAACTATGGAATACACACTAAACTAAGTACCAACTAAAGTGGAAAATAGAATTTCTCTCAAGATATGTAGTAAAAAGAAACCTTTTTTGTCACATACACATGTATGGGGTTGAGATGAATTTGTTAAGTCCTTTATAGGAAACAAACTAGCACCCCAAAGAATAAAGTATATCTTTATAGGGTATCTTAAGGAAAAAAAGGGATACTACCTATATAGCCCCTCATACAAGGAATTTACTATCATCGGAGAAGCCATATATATCGAGAGGGATCATCTAATCAAGATGAATAATGGGATTAATATTGAATTCAATAAATTTGAGATCAAGATACACAATAATTGGTACATGAACAGATTCCACAGGTCCCCATGAAAGAATTTGTTCCTGAAACACAAGTACTATGTAGGAGAACCAAAAAGGCAATAGAACTAGAGAGATATAGTTTTATAGTCACTAAAGATGATGAATCATTATTGGTTAAAACATCTCCTAAAAAGAGGAAGTAGAGAGCTCAAAATCTATGAGATGGCAAGATACCATTAATTCTAAAATGTATTCCATGTATCAGAACTATGTATAGATTTTGATCGATCCACTAGTTGATGTAAAGCCTATAGGGTGAAAATGGGTATTCAAGAGAAAACTGGACATGAAAGCTAAGGTACCTATAAAGAAAGGGTAGTGACTAAAGGGTTTAAACAGAGTCAAAGAATTGATGATGACGAAACCTTTTCACTAGTTTCTATGTTTAAAACCATCAGAATTCTACTTATTATAACTATTTACCATGAATATGAAATTTGGAAGATGGATGTCAAAATAAATTTCCTTAATGGGAACCACCAGAAGGATGTCTATATGAAAAAAACAGAAGGGTTTGTGACTCTAGGTAATTCCAAAAGGATATGAAAGTTACAGATATTCATTTATAGTTTGAAGCAAGAATCCAAGTCATGGAACATTTGATTCTATGAAGCTATAAAATATTTTGGTTTCATTATGTATGAATGTGACCCATGTTTTTTACAAGTGTTTTAGTATGAATGAGGTCATTATTCTATTAGTATATTTTGATGACATATAACTTATTGGAAACAATATACTAGTCTTATAGTCTGTTATGGACCAGTTAAACAAGTGTTTCTCTATGATGGAATTAGGTGAAGAAGCCTAAATTCTAGGGGTCAAGATCATTCGTGATAGATCTAAGAGGCAACTTGAACTAATTCAAATTACATACATTGATCAGATACTACATAGATTTAGTATGGAATAATCCAATATGGGATTGGTTTCAGTGTCACATGGTATATATATTTCCAAGAAAATGTGTCCTAAGACGCAACAGGAGAAATAGAGAATGAGTAAGAACTTATACGCTTCGATGATACGATCAGTCATGTTTTTCATATTATGTACTAAACTTGATGTTTCATACATATTGATCATGGTAGGAAGATATCAAGATGATTTAGGCGAACAACATTAGTTTTCTATTAAGGTTATCCTTAAGTGTCTAAGAATAACTAAGGATATGGTCCTGGTGTATGGAGGAGATGAGTAGCTAGTCATCAGGGGTTATATTGATGCTAGTTTTTAGATAAATCAAAATGATCTAAATTCAAAATTAGGATATGTTTTCAATCTCAATGGAGGTGTTGTGAGCTAAAAGATTTCAAAGAATCCAGTTATCACTAATTCTATAGGAGAGTCTGAGTATATAGTGGCTTCTAATTCATCCAAAAAATACATTTGGGTATGAATATTTTCCCAGGAGCTTGATGTGGAACCTAGCTAGAAATATCTTATAACATTGTATTGTGATAATACTATAGCAGTGACTCTTGTAAAAGAGACAATGTCACACCAATGAAGAAAGAATATAATCCGGAGGTATCACCTTTTGATGTATTTTTCTCAGAGGGGCGAGGTTATAGTAATTATATTTTCCACCAATGAAAACATGGTGGACCCCTTGACTAAAGCATTATCTCAACAGAAGCATGAGTATCATGTGAGAGCTAGCTGACTAAAGGTTGTTAGCAGTTGGCTCAAGTGCAAGTGGGAGTTTGTTGGAGTTAGTTCCCTAGAACCAAATTTTGTGTACTTTATGATTACCTATAGTCATAGTTTTTAATATTAATAAAATCCTTATCACATGATGATTTATTTTCTACATAACACAACATGTGATAATGTCCCAAGAGTAGCTTTCACACCGAAAGGTCATAACAATTTCCCTCTATGATGAAAACCTAAAAGTTCCATGATATTATTCTTAAATATATATGTTCTATATCTGGATGAAATCAATTGAGGGAAAAAATGATATAGGATATTGGGGGTGAAGACTTATAGAACTTTGAGTCACCTTCTCATGGTGTACACCCTCAATAATTTTTAGTGTTTGAGATTATGAGAACGAGAGCCACCAGTAGGAAATCCACAGTTATATGTGTGATTTGATGTTCCTATCTATAGACATGTGTATTTATCCTTAGTTTTTGATATTATTATTATTGAGTATTATGAGTTTCATACTTTGATGTATTAATGAAAACCACGATGACATATGTTCACAGTGAAGTAAGATACGTTGGGTGCGTCATGAGTAATATTTCATTAATGAATAATGAAAGAAAGGATTTTCACCTTCTATTATTTAATGAAAGATGATATCTTAGGCCCTTTTATGGAAATGAAATAGCCTAAATAAATTCATGGCCTTGGTATTCTATAGGCAAGTTCAATTTCTGAAAAATCAAAGAGACGTTGAACACAAAGGTTGATGGCACCAGCATGCAACCTACTTGATTAGAGATATCATGATAAATGGATTATATTACAATATAAGAATTTGTATGAGGTATTATGTCATTGAAGCATTAACTTATTTCTCTATGGGTTCCTTGACATGTTGCTAGACACTAACCTTGTATTTTGGGACGCTTCATCTAATGCCACTGAGAACAAGTCCTAGAGGGTCACACACTAAGTGCATCTAGAAATTTAGTTAAATAATATTATTATTTATTATTTAACAAGTTGAATAAGTATTATTCCCACATGAAATTTAATAAATATTTATGTCTGCTTGATTGTATATATTTTGTCACCAGTTATTTGAGAGAATATTTTGCAAGCATAATATTTAACAAATATTTATTTTCTATTAAGTGAATATAATATTTATTTATTGGTGAATAATTTAGAAATATTTATTTAATAAATAAACAGTAATTATTCAATGTTTGATAAATATTAGAGTATTGAAGGACTGAGAATAATGGTATGATAAGAAATAATATATATCAAATATTATTTAAATAAATAATATTTAATTTAATTCACTATCTTTACACATGAAAATAAATAATAATAATAATAATAATATTATAGACATGGGGTTCCATAGGGATTAAAGAAATAATAAGGGGAAACATGTGAAATTATTATTTTCTAACCCTAGTGGTATATAAACCCAATTATATTATTTTCTTAAGGTCTTCCATTTCATATTGTTGTGTACAATAACAACCAGAGATAATTCTCTTGAAACCCTAGAGAGACCCCCCTCCAAGAACTCTCTCAAGAATGGAGGGAAATCCTCCTTCACCACCACTATTGAGTCTAAAGAGATAAAAGAGAATCATTCTTCAAGAGATTCTCAGGGTGATCAAAGGAAAATGACACAAGCATCAATATTTACCGTGTTAGTACCCAGAGATTTCTATGATGATGTTCGGAGGTTTGTGGAACATGTGTGGATCATCAATAAATGGAATATACTCTTGATTTCTATAATACAAGGATGGTACAATGTGGAGACATTGTCAGATCCATCAATAAAGAAATAATTTATCACAAGGTAATTATTTAATTATTTAAATTAATTATAAATAATATGTGATGATCACGTATCTTGGTTCCGACATTCAATATTTAATTAATCTTTGATTTAATCATGTTGATTATGATGTTTATCATCATGTAAATTTTGGATTAATCATTTATTATGACAACAAGTTGTGTTGGGAATTCCCTATCTGACACTTCTACTACACCCAAGCCTTCACTTACGAAGTTATGGGTTTAAATGATCTATTTTGATCTAAATTTGGGGAATCCATTTCAGTTTTTATGAGGGCTTCAAAGAAGTATTTTCATTTGGAATGTCCCTATGATAATCCCCTAAAAATACAAAACTCTTTCTATGCTTTAGTGATGATTCAAAGAACTCTAAAGGGCTACAAAGACAACTCCATGCTGCAATACTCTCCTTATGCCACAACAGTTCAAGATTCTATAGGGTTATATTCTATAGTTCTCCATTTTATGCTATAGAGGGTGACTTATGATACTATTCACACCACAATACTTTGTTCTGTGTCGTGGTGGTTTTTTCTAGTGCACCTATATGCTATGGTTGTTCTTCTCTATGCCGAGGAGACTAATTCTATACTCCTCCACATCATAGTGCCCTGCTTGCACCGTGGTCCCTTATAGACTTCTAGAGAGATTTGTTCCTTCATCTCCATTCAGGGAGTGATGTTTTTTTCTTCTTCTAACTAGAATTGAAGATTTCCATTGATGGTGATCAACTTGGGTAATAATTGGTTCTATCATTTGGATGGTTTCTCTTTTTCTTTCTCTAAAACCCATGACAATTTAGATTAGAACCGATTCTAGGATTCCTTGATGTGAAATCCATTTTGGTTGGTGTTCAAGCAAGATTCGAGTGAAGAAACCTTGATGAACCTTGACATTGATTTAAAAAACCTTGAGGTAGGAAGTTCCTTACCATTTGGGGCTCTCATACACAGATGTTTCCATGGTGTGATTCATGTGTTTGCGTAGTTGTGTTCTCCATTGATTGTTATTACTTATGGGGGTGTGCATTGATGTGTTACCCATAAGTGATCCTTATTTTCATGAGAGTTTGTAGAGTAGATTTTACTATGTTTGATGTTGATTCACATGTCATTTTATGATGCCACTATATTTCTCATGATTCCATGCTATGTTTTTTATCATGATTTACCATGTTGTGTATTATCTTACCTTTAGAGATTTGGTGCTTGGTATACCTGACAGGTGACTATCATGGAATAATTACCCATTAGAGGGGGAGTACACATGATGTGAAACGAAGATGATGGTGGAGAATGATTTCCTTGTGTTCTGGACATAACTTGATGCCTTGAGGATTCTGAGGAATGTGCCAAAACTCGATGCCTTTTGGATACCGAGCAGTGAGTTAACTTGATACCTTGTGGATAATGAGTATCATGTCCTCTTGATGCCTTAAAGATTTTGAGTGACATGTCGACAACATTATGGATAATACTGATTTTACAGAAATCTCTATATCCATCTGGAATGGAGCCAAAGTAGGTATGGATGGTGGTTCATGTTGGTTTGGTTTTCAAACAACCACTCGGTACATGATTGTGTGTTGTTATGCTTGCATTTACATTTATCATTATCGTGGAATACACTTTTTGTACATTTTCACACTTATTAAGGATACATTGATGGTATCCTACTAGTTTTTATTACTCACACCCTATATGGTCATCCTGATGCATGTGTAGACTTCATATATAGGGATATGAGTAAGGGAAAGGGGACCATGGATGATGGATGAGCAGTGGAGCATGGAGCTGGTGGAGGATCAGGATAGAATCTAGAAGACTCCATAATATTTTATTTATTTATTTACCTGCTGTACTTTTATACTCTGGTTTGTCTTGCTACTTTGGGAGTCCATTTATTTTTTTGTATGAAATGAGTTACTTTTGATTATTTTCTCTCTACATGACACTATAATCATTATATTATTTTTATTCTATTTTATTATTTGTATTATGAAATTATACTGATGGTATAGTCTCTCCATTGATGAATTAGACCCTCACTACTGATCAGTAGCCTCTTGTATATGGGGTGGTGCATATAAGGTCATATTGAACTTTAGTTCAGACCTGGTGGTTCGGGATGGCACATTACAAAATGGCATTAGGGGAAAATTTCTTATTTTCTTTTTTGGCCTACCCGATACATTATAGAAAGGAGATAGCTATATGGGAATTGGGTAGTGGAGTTTCCATGTTCCTCGCTAGAACATGTGTAATGAACCTATGATTTACCATTAACAAGATTAATTTTACTGTTTTTATGAGGTTTCGTGTGAATTCATACATCATGAATAGGAATTCTGGTCCATATTCCACATATATACATGTTCTTGTGCTATATAAATGACTTGAATTGTGATATCTATTCGAGATAGTTTCTCAGTTGTGTGATGTTCCATGCTATTGTGACATATCTTTGTTAGTATTAATTAGTTAAACTGAGCATGTTTTTATGTTATGTTTTTATATATATGACCATGACTAATGTGTAGGTATGAGATCTTGTTTAGTGCTAGGAGGGTTATACCTTGGGTTATGGGAAGACTCTTAGGTAAACCTTTGTATAATCCCATATATTGATTAGGTTTTATATTTTTGACTCTACTTTTACTCAAATTTTATATTCATGTTTCTAAACATGCCTCCATGTAAACGAATGGTGGGACCACCTGCTGTGTAGGAGGGTTCTATAGAGCATGCTTTTGTACCCACTCCAATAGTTCTGGAGGAAGGATCACTTCATATGGGAGTTTTCCATCCAGTGATTGTCTAAGGAAGGGGAGTCACTAAGACTATGGATGACTATGCCCTTGAATTTCATCTCCCAAATCCTCTATATTTCCAAGGCATTGGAGGTCCTCAAGATTCTGATGTCTGGATTCAACTTTTTGAGAGGATTTTTCACTCGGTTGATACCCCAAAGGATTATAAGATGAAGCTTGCGACCTTTATGCTTCAGGGAACTACTGGGTGCTGGTGGGATGTTATGATCTAGTCTTGAAGATGTGAGGATCTCACTTGGGAGAAATTCAAGGAACTCTTCTTTGAGGAGTTATTTCTGGGTATGATGAATCTAGAATGAGCATTAGAGTTTATGGATCTTTATTAGGGGAAGATGACAATGTCTTCTTACTCGAATTACTTCACATAGCATCTTCACTTTTCTCCTCTCTTATCTAGGGATGAATCATAGAAATCCAAAAAGTTCAAGATCATTATTTGATAGTATAACATACTTCCTTTTTATAACATTAACTTTCATTACATTATACAAAACTGTGGATCTTTAAGGTTTAGTGTCTTGGAAACCAGGAACTTAATACATGAAAACATAAAAAATTATTCTTAAACACTTGAAAGGATTCTTCTTATGTTCATCCAAGGTTCATTATAGAATCTCATAACCTGGGGACATACATCAAAATAAAGGGTGAGAAGAAGTCCCAGTAAGGGAAACAAGGGGAAACATTTAACATGTGAACCTGAGATACATCAATAAAGTCATGAAAAAGAACTTTAAGGCATGAGAAAGAAATCATGAGGCATATCATAATAAAAATAAAATATTTCATAACTTGAAGATGTGGCTATAACAATTTAACATATAAAATCATGAACACATCACCAAGGTCCATCCCCAAGGTGTCATTTGAAAATTACCATGGTTATTCACCAAGATATCGTGAAAATTGTAATCTCTAGTGGTTACATCATTACCAATGCATTGGAGCGCTATCAGGGATCACCCTTAAATTTTACTTTATTATCATGTGAGACACATATATCATCACCAATCATTTCATAAACAACCCATATATCATAAAAGAAATGGGTTTCATTTCATAGTCATCACATTTTAAAAACTGCTTTAACGACACGATCTTTATGTCACTTTAAACCCACGAAAAAGGAAAGCGGGTTTAGTGTATGTAAATCCCAGAATTTAAAATAGAAAATTTTGATATATATGTGAATACCCATGTAGAAGAAAGAGCTTTGAGTATTCAGTTAATAAAATAAAATAATTTGAGAAAAAGAGAGAGACATTTTGAGACGAAAATTCTGCAGCATAACGACTATGTTATAGGGTTTTAGTAAACATTGAAAAGAGAGGGGACATGGGTCACCCACTCATAAATGATACATAAAATAGTATAGAGAAATAATATAAAGGCTATAAGAATATTTTAATGAAATTTGAAAGACATACCATATGAAATGAAAAAAAAACATGGAAGGAAGACAAAAATAAGATTTCTCTTATGAAAATTCGGCAGCCTAACAACGTCACTTAAAACTTCAAAAAAAAAAAAATGAATCGACGAGATAAAATAGGGTCTATAATCATATGATCATAGAAGATCAGTATGATAGATATATAGATCATACCCCAACATAATAAAAAGGAACATGAAATACTTGACATGAAAATAGATCTTGAAAATGAGAAGGGTGAAAAAATCCCTTAAAAATTCGACAGCCTAACGACGCCACTTAAAAATTCTTAAAATGAATTGATGAGAGAAAGAGGGGGTCTCTAATCATATGAAAATAAAAAGGAAAGTAGAATGAATATAAAAGAACATCCACAACATAAGAACATAGAGC
Source organism: Viscum album (assembly GCA_963277665.1). Taxonomy (NCBI): domain Eukaryota; kingdom Viridiplantae; phylum Streptophyta; class Magnoliopsida; order Santalales; family Viscaceae; genus Viscum; species Viscum album. Next base: position 742,419,842 of record OY728141.1, read on the forward strand.
ACAAAAGAAATTAAATAAAAGAGAGTACTTGGAAAGAAAGAGAGAGGTAGGATCCCTTACCTTAAAACGTAACTCTTAAAACTCAAAGGTTGGGACCTTGAGGGCTTGGGGGAATCTTGAGAGGAATCTTTGGGAGGTAATGAGACCATAGATTCATTGGGGGAGAGTTTGGAGTAAAAAATAAAGGAGTAAAGGGTGATTATTTATAGGGAAGGGGAGGTGATACTTTAATAATTTCAAGGGACACCTCACAAGAGGTTTTCTCAAAACCATGGGCTCTCCCATGGTATTTCCCGTGGAGTTAGGCCACATGGGGCCCCCATACAATAATTCATCACTTTTGGTCGGCCAACCCTTAAAATATCTCATGACATCATCATGACACAGTTATGATGTCATTAAAAATATCGAAACCCTAAAACAGTATTTTTACTATTCACTGAAAATTCAACTTTCTCAGAAAAATCCTAAAATTTCACCTTAACCAAATATAGATTCTATGATTTCAAAAATGAACTCCATTTTATAAAATTAATTTTCTAAATATTTTTAATTTAATTTTTAAATAAATACACTATTCACTGAAAATTCATTTTTTTCTGAAAAATCCCCCAAAATTACCTTAACATAATATCGATGTTATGAATTCAAAAATAAATTCCATTTTATAAAAATAATTTTCTAAATATTTTTAATTTAATTTTTAATTAAAAAACACTATTCAGCAGAAAAAACTAATACTTGACTAATAATATCTGAAACAGTTATTTACCTATTTTATTGAATCACATTACTTAATCAAGGTGCCTAAATTATATTAATACTTTCATTAGGTGAGATTACTAATCCATTTAGTCAGATTACTAATCCTAAGCATAAAATCACTATTCATAATTTATTATCCATCAAAAATTAAGTTGATCTTATTAGACTCTAAATTTCTTACTGAACACATTTTCAGAAGACCATTTTTTGAAAATCATTACACATCATTAATTATTTAAGGTTTACATAAATATTTTAAAATATCCTTTTTTCAAAATTCATCAATAAAATACATCCTATATTTATCTGGACACTTTGAAAATTCACAAACTTCACCATAAGAATAAATAACAATTATTATTTATCAAAGGATTACACAAAGCAGTTACGGTCTCCTTACATAGCCCCTTATAACCCCAGTATAGGACCTAAGTGTAAGGTGTGCTAAGGTGAGAGAATTTGAGGGTGGCTCGGCCAACATTGCCCGAGTAGTAATCTCTATTAGTTTGAACTTCTCGCGAAGGCGATTTCGTTCTAGTTTCACATGATGAAGTTTGGCTTGGGTTTGGTCCAGAGCAAAGCCCAGTGGTGCTACCTCCTTCCCAAGTTCTGTTAGATGAGCTTCGATTGGCCCGAGACTACTGGATGAGGCCATCGAATCTTCTTTCTATATTAATTAACCAAGATCACTTGTATATTGAGACAATAATCGCAACATTTAGTTTCCAAAGGCCATACTGACTAACGGTCATATAATAGTCAAAACCCAACAGTCTCATTTTAATTATACTCATTTTATTAAATGAAAAAGTTTTGTTGAGTATGAAATAAAATAGCACACAAAATTTAGGAAACAAGATTTATTCAAAATTCCAGGTCATTACAATCTTCCCCTCTTAAGAAATTGCGTCCTCGTAATTTTTAAAATTGGGCTTGAAAATTTCATTGAAAGTCCCACATCGGAAAGAGAGCTCATAACACTATTACTTTAAAAGAAATAAAAGGAAGTACAAAGGTCACCCGATTTAACCCATACTAGGATTCCATGTAAAAAAACATGGATATGGAGGAGAAAACAAAGGGTCAAGTTCTGAGGGAGAGTGATATAAAACACGATTAAGAGAAAGTTAGCAATAAGAAAATCACAAACTTATGATGTGTGTAAACGGTCTTTGATTACCCAGTAGGAAACTTAAACCAACAACGTTTTTGTTTTATGTTCCTTTTAATAATTTTGAGGAATTCATTTACTACATAGAATAAAAACACAAGGAAATATATTTACCTTCAAGTAAAGTTTCATCCCTTAATAAGTTTCACCAAGACTAATATTTTCTCCAAACAAAGAGCATTCAAAACTACTTGGTCTCATCAAATCACAAGAATCATCTTCTAAAGAATCACGTAATACACAAAAGAATAACTATCTATCTTTAAACATTTATCCCAAAAACAGAAAGGGTAAGATAAAACAACTCTTCAAAAAGAAAGAACCCCATAGGAAGGGAAACTACTTTAAATCTTCAAAGTTCCAAGGTATTACCCAAAGTTTATCATAGACCATTCCATAAATAACTGTCCTTAATATTACTCAAAATAAACCTAACTAAGATTGAAACCCAAATATAAGAAGGATTTGATAACATAGTCTTCCAAGATAAACTTTATCATTCATCTCCAAACAACATCAACCACTCCTAACATCTTATAACAAAAGTAACTAACCTAAACATATTTTCCCCAAGATAGGTTAATCATTTCCATAAGTAACCTAAATTACTATAATTTCACCTTAAATTCATTGATTCTTCAAAATATAAGTCAACCTTTACTCCTCAAAGAAAATACCATAGTAATCTATTTACCTCGATCATATAGGGTTCCCAAAATAGTGAACGTCTTCCAAAAATAATAATCATATTTTAATCCCCTAATCAACTTTATCATATAAACATCCTTGAGACTTCGTCTTCTTCTTCCTTGATGAATTTGGGCATTCAAATAGGTACCAATTATTAATTGTGATTTTTGATAGCTGGTTTGGCATAATCACAATATGTTCAACTTGATCTCTCATCATCTCTGTCATATTAATAGGGAAATAGTCACATTTCCTATCACATTGGTTGTTGGGACATGTTCTTCCATTTCCCTCCATTAACTAAGAAAAGAAAGTATAATTAGGGGCTTAAATACTTAGCCAATAATCATGAAAAGGAAACTTTAATCATAGAAGGATAAACTTGTAGAAGAAAAGTATATCCTAACTTGTGATCCCCTAGGTTCCAATCTAGGTTATCCATGATCATATATTCTTATTTGAATCTTTATTTTATTTTATCTTTGTTCCTTTAATAATGGTTCATACTAAGCTTATGAATTTACCAAAGCATATCCCCCGAGAGTGTCGTAACCAAGAGTGCAGCAAGTCCCGTTGTCGTGTACTAGTTCCCATTCGAGTCTAGCTCAAAGTGGTGTTTTCGAGTTTTATCCCTATGTACATCGGTGCCAGAGCCACCTCTACCTGCTCGTATCCAAACATGGATGTATTTTCTTGATAAACCACTTACTCAATACTCACTAAAATACCAGGAAGATTTCCTATATTTAAAATTTTCTATAGTATTCTTCATAAAGTTTTCATATCCTAATTTCCACAAATAAATAAACCATCCTTTGATACCAACTATAACATCCCGCCTTTTTATAACATTAACTTTCATTACATTATAAAAAAATGAGGATCTTTAAGGTTTAGTGTCTTGGAAACCAGGAACTTAATACATGAAAACATAAAACATTATTCTTAAACATTTGAAAGGCTTCTCCTTATGTTCATCCTAGGTTCATTACTGCATCTCATAACCTGGGGACATACATCAAAAGAAAGGGTGAGAAGAAGGCCCAGTAAGGGAAACAAGGGGAAACATTTAACATGTGAACCTGAGATACATCAATAAAGTCATGAAAAAGAACTTTAAGGCATGGGAAAGAAATCACGAGGCATATCATAATAAAAATAACGTATTTCATAACTTGAAGATGTGGCTACAAAATTTAACATAGAAAATCATGAACATATCACCAAGGTCCATCCCCAAGGTGTCATTTGAAAATTACCAAGGTTATTCACCATGATATCGTGAAAATTGTAATCTCTAGTGGTTACATCATTACCCAATGCATTGGAGTGCTATCAGGGCACGCCCTTAAATTTTAATTTATTATCATGTGAGCCACATATATAATCATCAATAATTTCATAAACAACCCATATAACATAAAAGAAATGGGTTTCATTTCATAGTCATCACATTTTAAAAACTACTTTAAAGACGTGATCTTTATGTCACTTTAAACCCATGAAAAAGGAAAGAAAGTTTCGTGTATGTAAATCACAGAATTTAAAATAATTTTTTTTTATATATATGTGAATACCCCTATAAAAGAAAGAACTTTGAGTATTCACTTAATAAAATAATTTGAGAAAAAGAGAGACATTTTGAGATGAAAATTCTGCAGCATAACGACTATGTTACAGGGTTTTAGTAAACATTGAAAAGAGAGGGGACATGGGTCACCAACTCATAAATTATCCATAGAACAGTAGAGAGAAATAATATAAAGGATATAAGAACATGGTAATGAAATTTTAAAGACATACCATATTAAATGAAAAAAACATGGAAGGAAGACAAAAATAAGATTTCTCTTATTAAAATTCAGCAGCCTAACGGCGTCACTTAAAACTTATAAAAAAAATGAATTGACGAGATAAAATAGGGTCCCTTATCATATTATCATAGAATATCAGTATGATAGATATATAGATCATACCCCAACATAATAAAAAGGAACATGTAAGACTTGACATGAAAATAGATCTTGAAAACGAGAAGGGTGAAAGAATCCCTTAAACATTCGACAGCCTAACGACGCCACTTAAACATTCTTAAAATGAATTGATGAGAGAAAGAGGGGGTATCTCATCATATAAACATGAAAAGGAAAGTAGGATGAATATAAAATAACATCCACAACATAAGAACATGGAGCACAAAAGAAATTAAATAAAAGAGAGTACATGGAAAGAAAGAGAGAGGTAGGATCCCTTACCTTAAAACGTAACTCTTAAAACTCAAAGGTTGGGACCTTGAGGGCTTGGGGGAACCTTGGGAGGAATATTTTGGAGGTAATAAGACCATATATTTGTTGGGGGAGAGTTGGGAGTGAAAACTAAATGAGTAAAGGGTGGGTATTTTTAGGGAAGGGGAGGTGTTTCTTTAATAATTTCAAGGGACACCTCACAAGTGGTTTTCTCAAAACCACGGGCTCTCCCATGGTATTTCCCATGGAGTTAGGCCACATGGGGCCCCCCATACAATAATTCATCACCTTTGGTCGTCCAAACCTTAAAATATCTCATGAAATCATCATGACACAGTTATGATGTCATTAAACATACCGAAACCATAAAACTGTATTTTTACTATTCATTGAAAATTCAACTTTCTCAGAAAAATCCCAAAATTTCATATTAACCAAATATCGATGCTCTGATTTCAAAAATGAACTCCATTTTATAAAAATAATTTTCTAAATATTTTTAATTTAATTTTTAAATAAATACACTATTCACCAAAAATTCATTTTCTTCAGAAAAATCCCCAAAAATTACCTTAACATAATATCGATGTTCTGAATTCAAAAATAAAGTCCATTTTATAAAAATAATTTTCTAAATATTTTTAATTTAATTTTTAATTAAAAAACACTATTCACCTGAAAAAACTAATACTTGAATAATAATATCTGAAACAGTTATTTACCTATTTTATTGAATCATACTTAATCAAAGTCCCTAAATTATATTAATACTTTTATTAAGTGAGATTACTAATCCATTTGGTCACATTACTAATCCAAAGCATAAAATCACTCTTCATAATTTACTATTCATCAAAAATTAAGTTGATCTTATTAGACTCTAAATTTCTTACTGAACACATTTGCAGAAGACCATTTTTTGAAAATCATTACACATCATTAATTATTTAAGGTTTACATAAATATTTTAAAATATCCTTTTTTCAAAATTCATCAATAAAATACATCCTATATTTATCTGGACACTTTGAAAATTCACAAACTTCACCATAATAAGAAATAAAAATTATTATTTATCAAAGGATTAGACAAAGCAGTTACGGTCTCCTTACATAACCCCTTATAACCCCAGCATAAGACCTAAGTGTAAGGTGTGCTACGGTGAGAGAATCTGAGGGTGGATCGACCAACATTGCCCGAGTAGTAATCTCTATTAGTTTGAACTTCTAGTGAAGGCGATTCCATTCTAGCTTCACACGATGAAGTTCGGCTTGGGTTTGGTCCAGAGCAAAGCCCAGTGGTGCTACCTCCTTCCCAAGTTCTGTTAGATGGGTTTCGATTGACCCGAGACTACTGGATGAGGCCATCTAATCTTCTTTCTATATTAATTAACCAAGATCACTTGTATTTAGAGACAATAATTGCAACATTTAGTTTCCAAAGGTCATACTGACTAACGATCATATAATAGTCAAAACCCAATAGTCTCATTTAAATTATACTCATTTTATTAAATGAAAAAGTTTTGTTGAGTATGAAATAAAATAACACACAAAATTTAGGAAACAAGATTTATTCAAAATTTTGGGTCGTTACAGATAGGAGTTGAGATGATAGGCTAAGAACATCGATCTGAATACTTATACCTTGGTGCTTTATAAGGCCTTGAAATTAGAGAAGGTTTTGGAGGAGGATCAAGAAGATGGTTTCCTTTCAACCTTCATTACTCAGACTGGTGGACTTATAACTTTTTCAATGAGTTCCTCCTTTATTAGTAGGAAGAATAAGCACCAGGATGTGTAGTAGGATACTAGCATGCAGTTTGAGCAATGTAAAACTTCATCACTGAGGGGGGGGGTGGTAGGGGGTTTGGGGTTGGGGCGGTTGTTGCGGGGTCGAGCCCTTGGGCCGGTTTCTTTTTGTGCATTGTAAATAAAAAAGTTTATAATTTCATCAACCCCCTCAAGAGGAGTTCCACAATTCTTCAACTATGGAAAGGTTGGTCATTATTGAAAGTTATGTACACCACTTTAGACCACCTATTGATAGTGTGTAAAGATGGGGAATCTCTAGAAGTTTTTTTCCAGGGCTTCAAAGATGAGGTTCTGTAGGGGAAGTGGATAGACACGATCTATAACCTAGAGATTCAGCTGGGATCTTTAGTATTAGACTCAGATTTTGACTCAAAATAATCACGTGTCTTAGAAATAGGGTCATAGATATAAGACATGTTGTGTATATATAGTGGATCAGACTCCAGCATATTGTGGTGAGGGACCATCTATTGTTTGAGGTAAAATTTTTATAACCTCAACTTTATATACAACCTTGTTCGATATTGGTGGTTCCCATTTTTTCATATCTTTACAATTAGTTACTAGACTTGATTTACTAGTCAAGTTACCCTATAAGTTACTTTACCCTTATAAACTATTGGGGAATGAGCATGTATCATCTTCAATGATGCCTAGAGTGTCCTATAGTCATTTTTGGTTATGGAAATCTATGAGACTTCATGATACCAAAAATATTGATTTTCGATGCGATCCTTAACACGAACTGCTTGAAAAAAATCTGAGAACACATTGATTTCTTCAGATATGGGTGTCATTTAATTCACCAAATGGAAATAAGTATATGATGACCGAATAATGGGAAATGGGAGTAGGTAGAGTTGGACCAGACTTGAGCTAGCTCAAGATGATCATAACACAGATGGAAGGCTTGGCTCTTTCAACAAGATCAGCGGAAGCCCCATCGACTTTTCCTCCAATAATATATCTCTATTAGGATGTATTTATGGATGAATTCATATGACTTTACCATGATAAAGGAGTTTAATTTGAGATATAGATCAAGTTGGGTGAACAAACCATTTTGATACCCCTTATCATATGACACTAGATGAGCTAAAGGAGATCAAGGTACAACTTGATGTCTAGGATTAGAGGGGATTTATCAATCCAAGTACCTCACCACAGGGTAAACCTATATTGTTTTTTAAGAAGGTGTATGTTAGTCTTAGACTCTCTATTGATTACCAGAATCTAAACAAGTGATGATGAAGAACATATATACTTTTCCTAGGATCGATGGCCTTTTTGAACGGTTATAAGGAGCCTGATGGTTCTTCAAGATTGATCTTTGATCAGGATATCACCAGTTACAGGTTAGAGGGAAAGACATCCCAATAATGGAATTTTAGAGAAGGTATGGGCTATATGAGTATTTGATGATTTAGTTTGGATTGATGAATGTTTTGTTAATGTTCATGTATCACATGAACAATATCTTCTACATATAAATGGTCTCGTTCATTGTGGTGTTCATTGAGGACATACTCATCTACTTTCCATCCCTAGAGAATCATGATAGACACCTCAATATAGTCCTGAACATGCTTCAGACACATAGGATATATGTAGAGTTATTGAAGTTTAACTTATAGATTCAGGAGGTTATGTTCTTGGGGCATGTGATGTCTAAGATAGAAATATTTATGGAACCAGATAAAGTAGAAGCAGTGATGTCCTTAACAGGTCATCAGAACATGTTCAAGATTAGTATATTTATGTGTTTATCTAAATAATAAAAATATTTTATCATAGAATTATCTTGTTTATCAACTATTGAATCTGAAATATACATGTCACAGATGAGGTCGAGTAATTCATGGCCGGTTCAGAGAAAATTCATGCTAAAACAGATTAAAAATTCACTAAAGGGATTGTATTCATGAAGGTTTACACATTAATGAATGGAAATCACCTGTGAAATTACCCAACCATGCAGATCTTTAGCAGTAACCCCCACAAAACATAAGTATAGTCTACAGAGCTCTATTTCATATAAGTCATAGATGGTGCAAATCTTTAATGGTAACCTTCTTGAAACATAACTCTAGTTTGCAGAGCCCCATCAGTTTTTGAAGCTCATAAATTTTCATGAAAGTGTATATCTTTTGTGAAACCAATTACCTTGCTTCATTTTGGACTATAAATATTCCCTATGTTCGACATTAAAGGGGACACAACTTTCATCTTTCAAGAAAAGTTTTGAATTCATGTAACTTATAATCTTCACGATCAAACGACAAGATGGATTTATATAGGTAGCCTTATTATATGAAATATCCTCCCATGGGTTCTTGATAACCTCAACCCATGGCAGAGATTCCTTTCACGAAGGTGCATTTCCTTCGTATAAGAAACCCCTTTGTGGCACTTGGGGTTTCATGAGATAACTATCCATCATGAAACCAACCCCATGGGAAATAAGACTTTACTCCAAGGTAGTGTAACCCTATTTCATGAAACATACTCTTTCATGGTACCCCTTACCTTCATGATACCCATGTAATTCACGAATCCCAAGACTCTCATGAAAACCAAACTTTCATGAAACCAATCTTTTAGGCCTCTCCATGGTGCCTCCTTTCATCCAATACCCTTTCATGAAAGTTGAGTGCCCGGGTCCCCTATGTTCACCCAAAATCGGTTCAACCTCACCTCAAATATCTATGTGATTAATACCACTAGATCTAACTTTCTCTATTAATCATAGGTACCCTAATGCCTTTTCATCCTAAGCATAGACACCCTAATGTCAGGACCACTAATTTACACTCCTCCAACGTAGTGTTTACGCCATGCCCCACCCAGAGGCATATAATAAATGGAAATGTAAGACTTAAATATGATATCATTAAGAGAAATTACTTACCATTCTTGGAAGATAATCCTTACAGAAAATCTTATTGATATGGCCCCCCTTAGGGTGTAAGCCTCATCCACGTCTGAGTTGCATAACATAAAACTTCCTAGCTCAATGCCCTATGTGTAAGATGTTAAACTGCATGACAACGTCCTGAAAACATGATATAAAACTGTAGCCTTACCCTGTACAATGGACATAGGATTCCCCATGTATGATCATTAGGGGATGCCACTCCCTTCCCCACCATGGGATGAAACACTCACAATGGGTAGCTTCCATGCGTAATCCCCACACCATCCTTCCCCACCATAGGATGAAACACCCACAATGAGTAGCTTCCATGCATAAGCCCCACACCATCCTCTCTCACCATGGGATGAAACTCCTACCCTGGACAACTTTCATGCATAATCCCCACACCATCCCTCATTGACACTCCTTTCGTAAGAGATCATCCTTACCACATGACATTAAACTTCATGGACCAGTCCTGACACACGACCTTAAACTAAAACATTGAACTACTTGGGTTTTAATCCCTGTCTCTTAAACAGGTTATGTAGGATTCCTCCACAAGGTTCAATATTTACCACCTTCCAAGTGTGAAATCTTTCCCATTGGGAGGACATACTCCATAAAACCAAGTGTGAAATCCTCTCCCTTGGGGGGACACACTCCATCAATCCAAGTGTGAAATCTTACCCCTTGGTGGAAACACTCTATCAATCCAAGTGTGGAATCTCCCCATTTGTGGGAATTCATTCCATTAAACCATGTGTGAAATATCCACCCTTGGGGGTACACACTCCACCAATCCTAGTGTAAAATCTCCCTCCTTGGGAGGAAACACTCCATAAACCCAAGTGTGAAATCTTCCCCCTTGGAGGGATACACTTCATCAATCCAAGTGTAAATATTCCCCCTTAGGGGGACACACTCCATAAATCCAAGTTTTAAATATTCCCCCTTATGGGGAAACACTCCATCAATCTAAGTGTAAAATCTTTCCCCTTGAGGGAACACACTCCAATAATCCAAGTGTGAAATATTCCCCCTTGGGGGGAAACACTCCACCAAATCTAAGTGTGAAATCTTCCCCCCCAGGGACACACTTAACTACCCAAACATCTCCATATGATGTTAAACTTGTGACCTGATCCATCTCTATAAGATGTTAAACTTGTGACCTGATCCATATCCAAAAGATGTTAAAATTATGACCTGATCCATATCTATATGGCACTAAAATTGTGACCCGATCCATCTCCACAAGACGTTAAAATTGTGACCTGATCCATCTCCACAGGTTGGTAAACTTGTGACCAAATCCATAATCCCTACCCCATATAATAAACATAGAATGCCTAAGGTAAAAAACCTTAGATGAATTATTCCTTTGGTATAACTACCTTGTAACTGACACATTATTCCTTGGGTTCTGTGCCTAAGATTCCTCATACGATATGCATTTCAAAAGGAGAAGACTTTTCAGGTTTTCAACCTACCCGATTCCCAAACATGTCCATATGTGCCCAACATTACTACCTCCATCGATCAAAGGTTGTTGTCCTATTGAAACTAAAGGAGCATAATTAACCAGAATTCACCTCAAGATGGAATTAGGAATGAGTTTCACAAACATGACTTAAATATATGAGGGAGACCCAAACTACGTAATGAGATCCAAGGAGGAATCCATGGAAGGATGATATGAAATCCCATCATCCCATTTCAATCAAGGAGCTAACATCAATGATTAAAATGATGAAAGATGATAAACTTTGGAAAGTGGAAATGCAAGGAAACAAAAGCAGTGAGCCATGCTGTACCTAATGGAAGCATCAGAAAAAAAAGGTGAACCCGATGTAAAAATGTTCTCCTAAAAAACAGGGACTAGTATAATTGAGGCACCATCATATTTTCATGTCACTAGATCCAGATATTCAGCACCATGTCCCACCAATAAAAAAGAGGGCCCAATATGAAAATATCCTACAAATTGGGGTAGATAAAATTGGGAATCCTTGGTTTGAAACATCACCAATATAGAATCCTTCTCTACTTCAGAGTGAATAGACAACATTAGGGCTTTGAGAATCACCTTCACCATGTCTGTAATGACGGCCAATTCCATGTACTCTATAGGATTCAAGCTAAAAAAAACCATTGATCCAACATAAAAAGGTGAAGGGGTAGGGGGAACGTTGGTGCATAAATCCAACATGACTAAAACCCTACCACGACATCCACCACATATTTAGCTACTGGGCTCCAACTCCCCATCTCACCCTCCAAGATCATCTATAGGAGGGTTATCAACACCTTTTTTCATCGGTACGAGAAGGAAGGGGTCATTTCTACTAGGGATATGGCCTACCAAGACCTCAAGGCATCGATGCCTCACCAACACCACCCCCCAAGGGATGCACGGGGGGAAACCACCCCCCATTCCAATGGAAAATTACTTTAGGAGCCTCTCCCTAGAGTGATTTAATAGCTCACTCCCCTACCCTAAATAGGTATGGGATGTTTGACCCATTCCTTCAGCGACCACCACTTGGGAGTTGACTAGGAAGGCTCCCACCAGGCCTCATCAGAGTAAGAACCTACCAGTCCCATAGGTCAATGAGCTAGTTGAATTCATCACCGCTCCATCGACCGTAGTCCAAAACACCTGGCGCTGATGCTAGAGGTAGGCCTAGAACATATCCTAACATGAGGAATCTTTTTTGGATCATGTAATCCCTACCACCACTGACGTATCCCACTAGATCACTGCAACATGTGAATGGGGATCCTTCTACTCTCTCTTGATATTGAGATCTTAGACACCTATTTAGAAGGATGAGTTGATTCACTTAGTCGCTGGCACAAACAGAAGCCATTATGGGCCATTACTGGACATCTTGTGCCAAGTGTAACCAATGAGGAGGTCCTCCCCACCCCACCACTAACCAATGCAGAGGTCCTCACTATACTACCATAAACCAACACAAAGTTATTTTCTATAACAAAAACATGCCTCACTTCAAAGAATCATCCTGAGGTAGGAGGGAGAACACCCGTTATGGGGTCTGTTCCTACAGTATAGGCTGTGACACACATGGGGGAAATCTAAGATACTACTAGAAATCCTTTCTTAGATAAGTCCCATGCTATCAGAGGTGAGACCCTGGGAAGTGTCATGTCACCATAAACCTCTTAGATTCTGAAGTGACATATGACTTAATGAAGGAACCTTCATCCCAACTACTAGATCCTAGTGTAGAAGCTTGACAATTGAGGCTCATGATCTCGGAAGCTGAGTTCCACAAGATCCCCAGATCCCTCTATAGGCACCTATAGGCAGAGAATGTTCTGGACTCCTTCCAAGGACTCATAGTGAAATTATCTCCATCAATGATATTTTCACTCATCTATACTTCCACACAAGAAGTTGGAGAGATTTCAGGGTCTAGGTTGATTCCCTCAGATGATGGTGAAAACTTCACTGAGCCTCAAATGGATGATACTTCCCTTGCACATGAGGTAGTGGTAATCAATATATCCTACATGAACATGATCTTGATGTTGGATCCACCTCTAAGAGACATCCCAACATGAAGTAGATATTTGACCTATGCAGCACCCCCTCTTCCAGCAGGTCAACCAGAACCCTTATCTCATCCTAGTCTAATTGGTGCTTAGGTTAACCAAGAGAAGGACCCTTCCCCTAAGCAAGAGGACACGTGGGACCTTCTGGCCACCAAAAAGCTATCGATTGTGTTCTGGATAAACACAACTCTAGATTTTGATATTTATGAGTACCTCATTAAGGAATGGATAGTTTTTTTATATATTACCTGGGTGACATTTCACCACCTCCAAGACCATCAACTGGATTACCCAGGGATCCATGAAAGCCTTGATGCCATCAACCAACAGTTTATGAAAGTGTAGATCACAACACTTTGAGTAGCTCAGTATCCCGAGTCATATGGATACTAATAAAATATTTAGTAAAACTATGTTAAGATCCACTTTATTCTCTACTAGGTCACATAAAAGGCATCTACATACATGCAAATTAGAGGATGGGGGGAGTATACCTCCCTCCACTTTAGACCTATCTTGTGACAACAACATGACCGAATGTCCGACCTATCAACCTAAAGTGAGGGTTTCTCTCTGACTAAAACCATTTTTAATGTGGTCACCAACAAAATACTCTAGGATTATAGGAAAATGGCTTCTTATATAAGGAAAGATAGGTAAAACTCACCTCAAGGGGTGACACAGTACCATACAGACCCCTCGAAAGGTGTTTGTACTCATCAGTAAAGACATGCACCAGGCCTTAGAATCCCCCTAATGAGATGTTACTTCTTACTCATCGATATGTTGATAAAGATAATGAACATAATTATCCCTCATACCTATATGAGTTTGGTACAAAATCTGAGTTAGCCCCCAGTGTAGTTTCCTTGCTTCAAGAGATTGAAGAGTATAAAATTCTCACCACTGAGCTCATTGCCGAGAAGTACCCAGGACCCAAAAATTCCATAAGGGACACCATATCTCTTCTAGTGGGTCACCTGGTATTCCTTTTTCAGATGCCCCAATCTGAACTTGGTGTCCTAGTGCACCCGGTCAGGGCAGAAGTTAGGGGATATGGAAAACAACCAAGATATGAGTCACCCACCCCACTTGAGCAGTGTGATTATCTGCCTTGGGATTCAGTCCATAATTCTCCCTTATTAGATAAGACTATCGATGAATTTGTGGTCATGAAACCTCACCAAGATGATTTTATAGCTTCCCTCGTTGTTCATATTGAGTCCCTAGTAACACGACAAGTAGTAATTCAGCCTGAAGGGAAGCCGTAACCAGAATGGGTGGACCGTATTCGAGCACCTCAAGAGTTTGAAAATCCTAGATTTAACCCATTTAATGGTATGGTAAAACCACTACAACACTTTTCCAACTTTTACTCAAGGTGCATTCCAATGTTGGGGACTCCAAAATAGCAGGAAACCACCAAGATCTGATGATTCATATATACTTTGGAAGGGAATACATTCTTCTTGTGTAGTAAGCTATCCATAGGGTCTGTTGTTGGTTGGTAGGACCTTCATAGATAGTTCCTCTACCAGTTTAGCTCCACCATGTGCAAGAAGAGCATCACTAAGCTCTTCAAATGTAAATAGGGGCTTGATGAGCGAGTCTTTGACTTCATTTCCCAATGGAAGGTACTCATGTATTTAATCAACATGCTGTTGTCCTATGAGAAACTCTTTATAATGTGCATGGGGAATTTTAGGAATGATATGTTCCCTACCATCATTTTACTGAACTATCCGGGTGGATTTTGGGAGTTCTCAAAAAAGGACCAGTGCTTGGAAGAATCCTTATAACATACTAGAAAACAATCACAACCATTTCCCCTTCCATATTCTACGAGAAGGCCTATGAAAGTAGAGACAACTAACACTATGCATTAAAAGGTTCCCAAGCCATCACACCTACTACACCTATTACCAGATGAGCCTCACCAAATATAGCTCTAGTAAGCACAACATCACCCTATATAGAATCACTAGGCACAACCCCACCAAGTGTAGGTACCTCAATGAGAGAATGTGGATCTAGCCCCCATCAAGGCCAGGATTCCTGGACGCCTTTCATAGAAATAAGAAATAGGACCTATTACTTCAAGGATGATCAAGTCCCATGATACATCATCTTTGGAATAGAAAAGGGAATCTTAAATTTTTCGACATGCAAGATACCCCAGGAGGTTAGACTCAATATCCATACTGATCACTGCCCATATCATAGAATCCTCAAACACACCAATAAAGAAAGCTTTATGTTCAAATAATAACTTTAGGATTAAGTGGACTGTGGCTCAGTCAAGTTGGGTGACATCCCAGAATTGGTGACACATGTCTCCACTAACCCTAATAGTGACAATGAGGAGTTTAGCGAGTAGAAACAATCTCCAAGCCACAGTATGTAAAAGTATTATGATTGGTTGGATCGTAAAAAATTCACTCTCTCTCATGGTATCATATGAGCTTGTTTTATTAATCTATAACATCCTATGGTTTTCCTGCCTCCTCTGACTACTATATACACATCTACATCACAACCTTCTATGTATCAGAATAATAGATGTTGATGACTTAAGGGAAATCAGAGTCCTCCACTGGTGCCGAAGCTAACTCACACTCTCAACAACTCCATGCCGCCCTATTTGGGAGATGCGCCCAGGGTCCACCCAAATATGGACTATTCCATTGATTTGGAGTAGGAGTATACCTCTGTGAATTCCGTTGAGTAGGTGGACCACTTTAGAATGCATGACAGTGAGGAATTCCATGAGGTCCCCTCAACCATCTTCATCCGACATCGATGAAGGAGATTTAGAGGACATGTGAGCTGTCATAATGATTCATCCAACACTTAAAATCATAATTTTCATGATACTAAAAGTAGGAAGGACATTCATATATTTTAGCAAGCATATCCCTCCCAGTCCATGCCTTCAGGGACATCTCTAATGTCAACTGTATTATTTGACTATGGAGCTCAGCTGCAAGATCACCATATTTATCCAGGGCCTAATCCCAACTGACCAACACCCAACTATTAGTTGTTCAAATCATCCCAACTAGTGAATGGTAGAATATTTTAGGTACTATCCAGGACCCAGTAGTTTAAACAATGAAATCCATTATGCTCTCTACTAAAGAAAAACCCTCCATAGGAAAAAATATGCCCCTGACATGAAATTATGATGTGATGAAGCACCTTGCTAGTATACCCATGAGGCTTTCAATTCTTGAGGTTATTTACCCATCAAAGGAAATGTGTGAGGCCCTCACTAAATCCTTAAAAATACCCCTATAGTTCAAGGATAAAGTTATTGTTGTTGAGGTCTACGATGCATAGGAGGCTGAGCAAGAGGAATTTCAACCCATTATCTCATTTTCTAGGGAAGACAATATTGTCATCATTCATGGGAACATACACCCTATGTATATCATAGGGTAGTTCAATGGAATATAAATCCACTTCTTCCTAGTGGATACTAGCTTCAGGATCAACCTCATCTAGATACAGATGCTCCATAAGTCCAGACTCACAGACACAGACCTGACTCCATCCAACCTAACAATTTAGGGATATTATAAGAGTGAGTAGAAACCACGTGAAAAAATTCATCCAAAGACTCAATTCAGTGGACTCATATTAATCACTAAATTTATGGTAGTCTCATATGATACTACCTACAACACACTTCTAATAAGTCCCTAGATTCATTTTCATGTAGAAATCCCCTCTTCTTATCACCAGTGTCTTAAGTACTTCCTAGATGGTCGATTAAGGGTACTCCGGGGTGATGCATCCTCCTTTGACTCATGTGAGGATTTCTAATGGGATTATGGTTACTACAAGAGGGTAGTAAATAAGGTTTATACCAATGGGGTTAATAATATCAATTCCCCTAATGATATGAAATACATCACAACCAGTCTATGAGAAGACTTAAAAGATAGTTTTGTCCCCCCGATTAATTGGTTAGAGCCCACAACATCAGAGATAGGGGTTATTTTGTTATATCTAAGAAAAAGGAGCACTCCCAGATGTTAGTCGAAGTAGAATACTCAAGAGGGGGGGGGGGGGGGTTAATTGAGTATCTATAAAAAAAATTCTATTTACAAAAGTGTTCTTAAAAATATTTCCCCTTCAAGTTAAATACAACCCAGTTAATAAAGGTAATACAGTTATAAAGGTTTGACTGTTTAAATAACTTCTTAGAAGATTGATTATTTCTCAGTAATAATAATAGTTATTAATATTACTTTTGAAACTATTTTACTAAGACAAAGAAATTATAACTTCTTTCCAAGATTAACTATCAAAGTAAGTTTAGTGATTTCTGAATTATACAGTAGGGCAGTAAAACAGAAAAAACTAAAGTAAGTAGCACATCAGATATACAACAAGTGGTTTAGTCTCAAGCTGAGACCTAATCCACTATACTTGGTGATCATCTACCACCAAGTAGTTTATATAAATAAACTTGATCCAGACCCTGGATCAGGGTTAAACAACAGTACACTGGACTGTCCAGGTCGCGCAAGGACCTCTTCCACAGTTCT
The DNA here is from genome assembly GCA_963277665.1 of Viscum album. Taxonomy (NCBI): domain Eukaryota; kingdom Viridiplantae; phylum Streptophyta; class Magnoliopsida; order Santalales; family Viscaceae; genus Viscum; species Viscum album. The sequence goes on from OY728141.1 coordinate 742,437,577, forward strand.
TCGTGGCTACAAACTACCATGCCACACATGGAACTCTTCCACACTTATCTGTGGGTATACACAAGAGTAAATGAGTGTTTGAGTAAGGATATCTTGTATCCTTTATTTTAATGCAGGAGACAGAGTGTGTTGCTATACAGATACACAATCTGCTAGAAAATTAATAAAATGATACACAACAGAGCAGTAATATTGAGATAGGTTTTGAAATTCTCTGAGTGTTGATCTTTACAGCTCTGGACTTTTGAAATGAGGCAGATGCAGAACTCAAGTCCTTTTATGGAAAACAGAGTGTCGCAAGTTAGATAGATTTGGCTTGTGTTCTTCGTGGTGTTTTATATCACAAATATGTTCTCAGGATTCTAGTATGCTTCGTGTGTTCCTTAGAAGAATCGGGTTGCATGATCCAATTCGAAAAAATGTATTCTGTTATAACGCTCACTCCCACCAGGTGGTTCTTTTGTATCGTGTTTTTCCTACAAGCTTTTTACCACTTCTTTCTGGGCCGCACTACTCTTTTTATCTTGAAGTGCATGTGTTGGAGCCGACAATTTGCATGTATTCTACACCTCGTACCTCGTACTGTATGATGATATGTCTACAAAGAAACATTAATTATGTTAGTGAATTAAAATATTCAAATATGACTGTTAGAGATTAAATTGAATGATAAAAAAATATATTAGGAAACAGTGTCACAATATGTCATGGAAATGGTGTCTCATGGTCATGGTGTCTAGATGTTACGGTGTCTCATGGTCATGGTGTCTGGATGTCACGGTGTCTTGTTCATGGTGTCTTATGGTCACGATGTCTGGATGTCATGGTGTCTTGTTCACGGTGTCTGATTTACTTTTCCAGAAAGACATAACCAGTGGCAGACTCACGGTGTCTCAGACTTTTCAAAATAACTACATTCAGACTTAAGCAATGATGATCATAGAATGTATTAGACTTAATCATTTTTCAAAGAAGGTATTATAAAATTAAATCAAGGATAGTATAATGTAATTAAACTAAATTTAGAGAAATTAAGATCTTGAATGGCTCTTCTTAAATAATGACAATACTTAAACAATAATACACATGATTTGATATAATTTACTGGATTTAAATAGGTTGAATAGGATTTGTGATCATTAAAACATGATTAGTACATGAGGAGTCCAACAATCTCCCCCCTTTTGATGATCACAAATCATGTAGATTTAAAGTGTATATTTGATTCAACTATATATATAGAGATAAATGTCTAACATATTGAGATTTATCCCCATTTTGGGATTATCAAAAATATGGAATAAGAGAAGTCATGAAAAGTACACATGTCATTAAAGAAAATAAGATCCAGTACAAATAGAAAGGAGAAAAACAAAAGCAACATCATTCCTATCAAGAAGGAGTAATCACTGTTCTTCTTTAGGGGATAGCCTTCTCTTTTCCTTTAGCAGCAGTAGTAGAAGAAGATGCCATAGGAGTAGAGGTCGAGGTAGAAGAAGGGAGTGAGGTGGTTGATAGAGAAGGTAAAGGAAGGCCTTTAAAGACCGATGGAACTAGAGTAGGAGTAGTAGAAGATAAAGGTAGGTGTTGATCAAGGATCACATGCCTGATCTAACTCAGAGCTTGGATAATAGACATAGTAGTGGAGGCTAGGGAAGAGGTGAAGGTAGGCAATCCTGGTCTTAGAGGTGCAGCCGTAGGAGCAACAATGGATGTACTCTGTACGTGAAGGTAAGGACTCATAATCTTAATGAAATATTCAATGATCTCTCCACCAGTCTGCATGGATTTATCAAAATCATCATTGTTTTCCATAAACTTATCCAACAAGCAAGTGAACTCTGTGAGATTTTGGACTTGAGTCTTGAAAGCTTGAGTAACAGGTGGAATCCGCAGATTTTACACAAGATACTTGAAATGATTATTCATGTCAGTCATGGAGAATATTTTGTTGAAGTAGAAATACAAATTCTTGGAAATCTCTTGCTATGAATCATTAGAAATTTTAGAATGGATCTAGACCAGGTTAAGAACTCTGTCACTGTTCTTGATAACTGTAGAGAGAGAATCTTTATTGAAGCCAGTAATCACTATTTGAAGCTCTTATTTGACCACTGTTCTGAGCATATCACTGTCTAAAGAGGGTTGAGAGGATTGACCAGAGGCTTCAGAAGCATTTATAGTGGTGGTGATAGATTTTAGTTGATTCAAAACTTTCTGAAGACACCCCGTATACTCATTAGTGAGTTTGTTTAGGTTGACCACAAGCTCTCACATTTCTTTCACAATATGTTTGTTCCTTTCTGTGAACTTTTCAACTAAGGAAGCTAAATGTGGATGAATCTCAAAGACAACATTCTGTGGGGTTTGATGAACAAAAGGTTCCACAGGATGATAAATAAGCTCTGATATCGAATGCATCTCTTTCTGCATGTCTTCAATCATACCTCTTAGGGTCTTCACTTCATCACTAAGCAGTCTGTTCTCAACTCTTACTTCTTGAATCTCATGAAGCATTTTGGGTTGTGTTTTCCAAATAACTTTCTCCAAAAATAATGAGGCATATTTCTCACTTAGATGTGTTACAATAGTAGGTTGGGAATTCATAACTTTTTTAGTACCAGACAAAAGGGTAGCACCAAATTCCTTTAGATCATCCTTACTCATAAAGGATGGTTGTTCTGGTGAAGGTTCAAAAATAGGGACTGAAACAGGCTCAGGTTTCTTCTCAAGAAAAATATTAGAGATATATTTCAGTTAGAACATAGTATAAAGGTCAATGCCTTTTACTAAAATTTGTTGAGATTCATCCACATAATAGAAACTGGGGAACTTATACCGAGTGCTTACAGGGCTCAGATCAACTGGATTTGGTACTTCGATAGATTCCAGATTTGGGGGTTGCTCCCCCTCAACAGTCGCATCCTTATCAGGTCTGAGAGGCTTAGGATCTTGATCTAATTCCACAAACTCATCTCATAGTTCTTCACTCATTTCCTACCTAGCAAGCTGAAAAGCCAACTCCATCCTTTCCTCACCTAAAGGAATGACTTCTGGAACATATTGTTCCATTGGGAGTTCCTCAAGGACAGCTCCTTGCATAGCAGGTAATTCTTCCCCTGTAGGTTCTTCTACAACATTCTTCTCGGTTTCTTGGACAACAGATTTTGTTTCAGCCTCGAGATAAGATTCCAGAGTAACTACTTCTGTAGGTTCATGGACTTATTTTTCACTTACCACAAGGGGGATATGAGTATTATCTTCCTCAATTGAAATAGTTTCCCTAGGGGTCACAACAACCTCTTCTACCTCTTCAGCAGAATATTCAATAACCTCATCTGGTTCCAAAATAGGATCAAAAATATATCTTGGACTTGAGGGATGTTCAAGAGGATTTAATTTTTCATAAATTCTATCATTGTCTTCCACCCAGGCCTTTTTCCAAGGATTTCAATTTATCTTCATCCTCTTGATAGTGACTTTTTAAAGGTAGTACTCACAATCCTTTATAACTTCCTCATTAGGTCCAACCATACCTTTGAAAAGAAGCATGGCTGAGATAAGTTGAGAGTAAAACATGGAGGTTGACTTGGATGTGTCTTTGATCAGTTCACACATGTGGTGAATGATATAATTGAAAAGGTTGATCTTATGCCCATTTTTCATAAGGTGGATCAGAAACACATCCTGATACTTTAAAACAGCAAAATCACATTTTCTAGGGCTAACCAGATTTTGAATAAACTTGAACAGAATCCTTGATTCTCCATCTAGTTCAGCAGCAATGGCTCTCCTCTTGGTGCCATTTCCAGTTAAGGATTTCAAATCATCCTCCTGATCAAAGAATTCGGTTGAAGTTGGAGGTCCTCTCTGATAATCCTCACAGATTCCTTCATGAGGTGTCCTAAGGCATGAAACCCATAACCTGAAAGAGAATGAGCATTTTTGGCCATTTATCCAGCTTCTCACAACATAAATATCACCAAATCAAAAGAGAACTGTACATAATGATAAAACCGAGCCACTAACTTTGGGTAGATGGGTTTATCTTCCTTATAAAACCACTATAACCAGCCTTTCTATTCTAAAACTTTCAAAACTAGAGACTTACTAGATAGAATTCACTTGGGGAAAACCTCTTTCTTAGGTACTACAACTCGGTTTACAAGATTTGGATTTAGATGTCCTTCGGGTGCTAGCTTAGGTGAAATCTTCTTCTTATTTGAGCTGTGCTTATTAGGATTCGATGATGAAGGGCGTTTCATCCTGGGCACCTACCAAAGGTTTAAGAGAGAGAAAAGGGTTGCAGGGTTGAAGAAGGATTCGAAATGAGTGAATAGAAGAAATCCCAAGTGATGAATCGAGTGATACTTTCTTTATTTTATCATTTAGGAATACCAAACATCGCAAAAGTATAAAGATGGGAAAACAAAAAGGTGAAATGAATAATTACCGTGATACTGTTTTTAATTCATAACTAATCATTAAAGAGAAGCTTTACGGTGAGACCATATTGGGTCTTTATGGTGAGACAGAGAATGAATGTTACAGTGAGACAATAATTGAGCATTACAGTGAGACAGTAATATGGTGAGACAGTAACTGAGCGTAACAGTGAGACAGTAATACGGTGAGACAGTAACTGATCATTATGGTGAGACAGTAAGTGAGCGTTATAGTGAGATAGTAACTGTTATACAGTAGTCATGAAGCACTAACTGTGAGACAGTAATAATGAAATAATAAGATATACAACAATAATATATTTACTTAAGATTTATCATGCCTAATTCATTTATGATGTGGTCTATTCTTTCAGAATTTATTGGTTTGGTAAATATATCAGCAAGATGACACTCAGTACCAATGAATTCCAAAGTGATATCTCCCTTTTGATAATGATCTATCAAAAAGTGATACCTTATATTAATATGCTTTGTCCTAGAATGTGAAATTGGATTTTTTGAGATGTTAATAGCACTTGTGTTTTCACAATTTATAGGTTCATGCCTGAATTGATATCCATAATCTAGTAATGTGTGTTTCATTAACAAGATTTGTGCACAACAACTACTAGCAGCTATGTATTCAGCTTCTGCAGTAGACAATGAAACATAGTTTTGTTTCTTACTACACCATGATACTAGTGACTTGCCTAAAAAGTGACATGTTCCAGAGGTGTTTTTTCTATCTAACATACAGCCACTGAATTCAGCATCATAATAACTAACTAATTCAAATAATTGTTGTTGGTCAGAGTGGATACTCAAGAGGGGGGTGAATTGAGTTCCAATTTTAAAATTTCTGCTAAAAACAATTTCTATTAAAATCCCCCAATTTCAAAAACAGATTAAACTGTAGTGAATTTATACAGATTATAAAGGTTCACTTAGTTTCTCAAAGATTGATTAGTTCTCAGTTAACTTAATCTTATGATTAATTTAACTTTTGAAACTAACTTACTGGTTTACAATAAATATAAACACTTGTGAGTTTAACTATCAAAGTAGCCTTGAAAATAAATTATATTTCAAAGTAATAGCAGCAGAATATGAAATAGATAAGTATTGTATGGATATAAACTTTAACTAAAAACACAGAGGAGTTAACCAAGAGGTTCAGTCTCAAGCCGAGACTTAGTCCTCTCAAAAGTCTTATAAAAGGATGATCCACACCCTGGATCGGGGTTCAACAGTTTACAACTGTCCAGGTCCAAGACCTCTACCACAATTATTCGTGGGAACAAACACAACAGCAACCAGCTGTTCAGGTCACACGACCTCTACCACTGTCCCAGTGGGAAAACAAATATGAAAGAGTATTGAGTGAGGATTTACAAATCCTCCAGTTAAAGCATAGGAGACAGTGTGTGTGTTAAATACAGCAGATAAAACACACTGCTCAATATGTAAAAAGATAAATCACAGAGAAAATTTTTAGAGTGTAGAAAAGGCTCTAGTGATCTTCGTGCAGCTCTCGACTCCTTTTGTTGATTAGAATTCGTTCTGAGTCTTCTTCTGGTTTTTGTCTGGAAAACAGAGTATCATCTGTTTCCTTGACTTCCAGGTTCAGCTTGCTTATCGGCTCAGAGAATGAAGAGATTTGTGTAGTTCTTCGTTAGCATAAATTTCTCGACGTATGCTCTATGTTCTGGAGGCTGGTAGCAGTAGTCTCGTGAGTGCAAGTTCTCCAGTTGTTCTTTTTGCACGTTTTTGAGCTTGATCGCCAGCGTGTCTCTTGTGCTCTTTTCTGCATCCTTCTTTTAAAGCACGAGCTTCGGCAAAAGGTATGATTCCATTTTTGTAAGTACGAGGTACGGTTTCCTGAAAACCAGCAACACATATTAAATAAATGTCAGTGCATTAAAATATACCTAATGCGACCGTTGGTTAGATTAAATAATAATAAAGAAATTTAAAGCATGTCGGGGTTCTGTCTCTAAACTGTTTCTCATGATAACGGTAGACTTTGTCAAGGTAGGTCTAAGTATCGGTAGGCATCTGTAACGGTAGACTTGTCTGTCGGTAGACTTGATATATCGGTAGCGGTGGACTTGTAACAGTAGCGGTGGCTCTGCCTTTACCAGTAGCGGTAACTCTTTATCGGTAGCTGTGGATCTGCCTTGTAACGGTAGCTCTTTATCGGTAGCTGTGGCTCTGCCTTGTAACAGTAGCTCTTTATCGGTAGACTTTGCATAACGGTGAACTTCAGCATATCGGTATCTTTCAGCTTTGCTGTAACGATAACTGTCTACTTAGATATAGCGGTAGACTTTGAGTAGCGGTAGACTTTGAGTAGCGGTGAACTTTGAATAGCAGTGACCTTTGAGTAGCGGTAGACTTTGAGTAGCGGTAGCTCTTATTCGATATCGGTAGCTTTAAGTCATAACGGTAGCTACTTTCTGTAACGGTAGCTACTATCTGTAACGGTAGCTATAAACTGTTTAAGAATTCTCTTGGCAGAATGAGTTAAGTCACAGTAAACATATATCTGATAATGCAAAATCAAGATATAAATAAGGAAGGGTTGGGATTATCAAAACATAATAAATCAACTTAACTCCAGAGGGTTCAACCATCTCCCCCTCAATTCCAGAGGGTTCAACAATCTCCCCCTTTTTGATAATCACAACTTATGCCAAGAAGAAAAGAAAAAAAATATCAAATTATGATATCAACAGTATAGTATCAGAGAAATCAATATATATATATATATATATATATATATATCAGAGGAAAAGAAAATGAACAACATTCTCTTTTGGTTTTCCAAGAATTTCTCCCCCTTTGTGATTAACAAAAAGATACATTTGGGAAAAACAGAAAAGTAAAAAAATACAATGAATCCCATCAAAAAAAAGAAGCACTCAATCATCCTCTCGGACAGGTGTCTTGCCCTTGGGATCAGCAGAGGGTGCAGAGGTAGAGTCAGCAGGCTTGGGAATTTCGGAAAGAACTATTGGTGGATCAGCAACTGATACAGCACCAGATCTGTAATCTGTCTCTTTCTGAGGGATCAAAGGTGTCAAGCTCCTGATGGCTTGAACTGGAGTCAGTTGAGGAGTACTCCCAAAGGCAGATGGTGGAAGGGCAGGTGGTACAATAACCGGTCGAGCATCTACATGTAGGAAAGGCAGCAGGAGATTCCTGAAATCCATGATGATGCTTCCACCTCGCTCCATAGCAGAGACAAAATCATCTCTGTTCTCAATAAACTTATCCAAAGCAGGAGTAAGCTCCCGGAGCTTACTAACCTGTTCTCTGAAGGCTTGGGTAACCAGAGGTAACTTCATATTCTCAATCAAGAGCTTGAAATGGTTTGTCATTTGGTGCTTGGTATAAACTTTGTCAAAATAAGAATTCACCTTATTTTTGATTGCCTCTTGAGAAGCAGTAGCTGCCCGTAGGTGATCATGAAAAAAACTACTAACTTCCCTAGTGGTAGCAAGAATCTGAGTATCTGATACACCACTAGGACTGGCCTTAGCCAATTCTTCCTGAAGGATAGTGCGGATCTGGTCAAGGTTCAAACTTGTGTTGGATGAGGGAAGAGGTTTCATTGAGAAGGCCACTGTTTCCTTGAAAGAGTGAGTCAGACTACTAACCATCTTCTGTACCAGTTCATCCTGACTGTGCAGATTTTATTTAACTGACTTCTTAAAAGCTTCAAAAACTTCCACAAACTGTTTGACCACTTCTTTAATATAGCGAATGTCAGTGTGCACTTGGGTTTGAGAACTGTGTAAAGCAGTCAAGGAGGCAATTGATTGTCTAAGAGCAATTACAGCTCCAGTCCAACTCTCAATCTGAGTGTGGCACACCTTAAGTTTGTCCACTATTTGTTCCACAGGACTGGATATACTGCATCCAATGGATAACTCAAGGGATTGCTCCACGTTTTTTATCTCTTCAAACACACTTTTCTTCATATCTCCCACTGATTCTCTTATTACTTCTATCAACTCAGCTTTTAAAGACTTAAGGTCATCTTTTGTTGACACATTGTCATTCATAGTGGGTAAGGTAACTGGTTCCTTTTGGGCTTGGTCTTCCTCATCATAATCACCATAAGATAATCCAAGAATCATATATCCGGGAGCTGATTTCCAACCTTCAATGTCATATGATACTAATACTGAGCCGAGATTCTCTCCTTCTCTTGGAACATTCTCCTGAGGTATCTCTTACAACTCTTCTCCTTGAGGTAATTCTGCAATTTTCTCCACAATCTCAGCAGATTCAGTAGCCATTAGTTTTAAGTCATCAATGACTCTCTCATCAACAGGTGCTGCTGCTACATCTTCCTGCTCAGGCACTATCCTGACTGTACTGACTATTAGGGGACTCAGACTGAGCTCTCTTTCAACATTTTCCTCATCAACTGCTTCATCATCAGCCTCCTGTTCTCTATGATTGGATTCGGTTGTCTCATCCTCCTCAGAGGTGTCCTTGACAACATATTGGCATGATTCTTCTCCTCCTTCTGTAGTCTCTGAATCATTATCCTTCAAGACAATTTCTCTCTTTGGTAGTGCTTTTGGAGGGCTAGATGCTCCATAAGAAATGACTTGATGCATAGGACTAGGGGGTAAGTCTGGATCTCCTCCTTCCTCAACTGAAGTCTCTTCCTCCTCAGCTTCATCATCACTGTAAACTGGTTCTGGTTCATCTGGTCCAAGACCAGGATCTCTAACATCTTTTGGTCTGGATGGATGATTCTCAGGAGTGAATTTCTCATAAATTTTTCCATCATCATTTACCCATGATTTCTTCCAAGGATTCCAGCTGACTTTTATGTATTTAAAAATAGTTCTTGTAATACAGAAGTTATCCCTAACCACTACCAGCTCATCCTGAGGTCCAGCTATCTCCTTCATTTTCAGTATCACAGAAATTAGTTTGGAGAAAAACAGAGCATTTGATTTTGACTTTGGTCTAGTCATCTCTTCTACTTACACCATAATCAATCTACATAGATTGATTTTTACACTATGCTTCAGCAAATGCAACAAATATATATCTTGGAATCTTAAAGTGGAAAAGTCTCCTCTTCTTGGACTAACAACATGTTGAATAAATTTAAATAAAAGCTTATCTTTTCCTTCTATCTCTACAGCAATCACCTTTCTAGGAGTCCCATTCCCTGTGAGTTTCAGCAAAGCGTCTTCATATTGAAATACATCACTGGTCGAAGGTACATACTTGGAATAAAAAGTAAAATCACCCTCATGTGGAACTCTTAGGTTCTCAGCCCATTCTCCTGAAGTAAACGATACTTCCTGACCATTCACATAAGAAACCATTCTGCTTTCTTCTTCAGATTTTTCAAAACGAACGAATTCGTAGAACTGTTTCACCAATCCTGGATAGTAGGGTCCGTTGTTGTTCGCGAAGCATTCTAGCCAACCTTGTTCTTTTAACACTCTAAGAACCAGCGACTTGCTTTCCATGACCCATTCTGCACATACTTCTTTTTCAACAACTATCTCGCGCTTCGATAGGTGTGGATTTACTGATCTTCTCTGAGCTAAACTTCCCTTGCCACTTCCACTGGCATCAGTACTAGTTACTTTTTGTCTCTTCGGTGCCAGCGCTTCACTTCCATCAGTCATCTGAGGTCTCTTGACTCAGGCCATTACAAATTTGAGGCTAGGGTTCTGAAGGTCGAGAGGTTTAGGTTTAGCAGAGTTCGAGCAGACAAGTTCGCGATGAGATTGAGTGAGTCTAGTTCGAGTTTTAATATCATTTAGGATTCATAAATCACATAAATAATAAAATAAAATAAAATGGTTCGATGTCTCGGCCTTAAAAAAAATTCAAATATACTGGTAAAGTTCTCTAACGGTGAGGTTTTTCTAACGGTGATGTTTCTCTAACGGTGAGGTTTCTCTAACGGTGAGGTTTCTCTAAGCTATAGTTAATCATACCTAACTCATGTTTGATGTAATTTAATCTCTCAGAATTCAACGGCTTTGTAAAAATATCAGCTAACTAATGTTCAGTGCCAATGAATTCAAGAGTGAGATCACCCTTTTGATAGTGATCCCTCAAAAAGTGATGTCTCACATCAATATGCTTTGTCCTAGCATGAGATACCGGATTTTTGGAAATGTTAATATCACTTGTATTGTCACACTTTATAGAGACATGTTTGAATTGATATCCATAGTCTAGTAAAGTGTGTTTCATCCACAAGATTTGTGCACAACAACTACCAGCAGCTATATACTCAGCTTCGGCAGTAGATAATGCAACAGAATTCTGATTCTTACTACACCAAGATACTAGCGATTTGCCTAAGATGTGACATGTTCCAGAGGTGCTTTTTCTGTCTAACTTACAACCAGCAAAATCAGCATCAGAATAACTTAATAAATCAAATGATTGTCCTTTTGGATAAAATAGTCCCAAATTGGGAGTATGTTTTAGATATTTGAAAATTATTTTAACAGCAGTCAAATGAGACTCCTTTGGGTTTGCTTGAAATCGAGCACACATGCATACAATGAACATGATGTCAGGTCTACTAGCAGTAAGGTACATTAGACTTCCTATCATACCTCTGTAGTTGGTTTGATTTACTGGTTCTCCAGTTTCATCACTATCCAACTTACAGGTGGTACTCATAGGTGTATCACTGCCTTTACTACTATCCAATGAAAAACGTTTTAGAAGATCTTTAATATATTTACTTTGATTCAAAATAATACCATTTTTGTTTTGAAAGATCTGAAATCCAAGGAAAATTTTTAGTTCTCCCATTAAGCTCATTTTGAACTCATTTTGCATTATTTTTGAAAACTCAATACATAAAGAATCTTTAAAAGATCCAAAAATAATATCATCTACATAGATCTGTACTATTAAAACATTTTTAGAAAACCATTTAATGAAAAGAGTAGGATCAGCTATTCCTTTAGTAAATCCTCTTGAAATAAGAAATGAGCTGAGCCTATCATACCAAGCTCTTGGAGCTTGATTTAAACCATATAAAGCTTTAGATAGTTTGAAAACATGATTGGAAAAATGGGGATTTGTAAAACCAGGAGGTTGTTCAACAAATACATCCTCATTTATATATCCATTCAGAAAAGCGCTTTTAACATCCATTTGATAGAGTGTGAAATTCATATGAGCAGCATAAGCAAGTGATATCCTAATGGCCTCTAATCTAGCTACAGGTGCAAAAGTTTCCTCATAGTCTATTCCTTCCTCTTGACTATAGCCTTGTGCAACTAGCCAAGCCTTGTTTCTAATGATAGTTCCAGATTCATCAACTTTGTTCCTAAACACCCATTTAGTGCCTATGGTTGGAGTGTCCTTAGGTCTTTCCACTAATTCCCAAACTTTGTTTCTTTCAAACTGATTTAGTTCTTCTTGCATAGCCATTACCCAGAATTCATCATTGATAGCATCATTGATATCTTTGGGTTCATTTTGTGAGAGAAAAGCTTGATATTCAACCTGATTTCTTAGAGAAGCTCTAGTTTGTGTTCCTCTATTTAAATCACCTACAACAGCATCAAGAGGATGATTCTTGAGAGTTCTAACACCTCTATAAGGAGTTGAACTGGCTTCTTCAGAATTGTCTACAGGTCTGGAATTGGTATGAGCAGATTCTGGAAAATTTCCAGAACTGGATTCTTTTACGGGGGATTCAGTATTCTTATCATTTAGGTCTAGATTTGACAAATCTTCCTCAAGATCTTCAAGGTAGGATTTAGGCTCATGTGGATCAGTCTCATCGAATTTGACATGAACTGATTCTTCCACACATTTGGTTCTTTTATTGAAAACTCTATAGGCTTTACTAGAGAGAGAGTAACCTAGGAAAATTCCTTCATCACTCTTGGATGAAAATTTGTCAAGATTGTCTTTAGTGTTAAGGATAAATACTTTTCAACCAAAAACTTTGAAGTAATTAACCTTAGGATTCCTATTATTCCAAAGTTCATAAGGGGTCCTTTTTAGAATAGGTCTAATTAAAACTCTATTAATGACATAGCAAGCTGTATTTACAGCTTCAGCCCAAAAATAAATAGGTAAGTCATACTCATTAAGCATAGTCCTTGCAATTTCTTGAAGGGTTCTATTTCTTCTTTCCACTACACCATTCTGTTGGGGTGTTCTAGGAGCAGAAAAGTTGTGATTATAGCCATTGTGTGAGCAGTAGGATTCAAATTCATGATTCTCAAACTCACGCCCATGATCACTCCTCAGGGTCTTAATTTTGAGTCCACTAAGATTTTCTACAGTCTTGGAATATTTAACAAAGTAGGAACATGCTTCACTTTTGTGAGCTAGAAAGTATACCCAAGTGTATCTAGAAAAATCATCAACAAGAACATAAACATAGTGCTTCCCATTGAAACTTGAAACTCTTGAAGGTCCAAACAAATCCATGTGAACCAATTCAAGTGGTTGAGAAGTTGAAACTTCTTTCTTTGGTTTAAAAGAAACTTTGTGTTGTTTTCCTTTTTGACAGGGATTGCACACTTTATCATTTGGGAATTCTAATTTGGGTAGGTCTCTAACTAAGCATTTCTTAGAAAGTTTCCTAAGTGAGTGAACATTACAGTGTCCTAGTCTCCTATGCCACAACCAAGACTCTTTATAGAAAGCATTTAAGCAGGAAACATTTTGTTTGACCAAGGAATTTAGATCAACAGCATATACATTCTCATTTCTAGATGCAGTGAAAACTAAGTCATGTTTTGAATTAAAAAAATTGCATGAATTATTTTCAAATTTAACATTAAAACCATCATCACACAACTGAGATATACTAAGTAAGTTATACTTTAATCCGTCAACAAAAAGTACTTTAGAAATCAAAATTGTATTAGGGTTACCAATTTGGCCTAAGCCGATGATTTTTCCTTTTGCATTGTCACCAAAGGTGACATGCCCACCATCAACCTTAATCAGACTCTTGAAGCAAGAATATTCTCCTGTCATATGTCTTGAACATCCACTGTCCAAATACCATAGAGTGTTACAGATGCTCTTTAAACAATTTCCCTGCAAAACAGATTAGACAGAGGATAATTTTGGTACCCAGATCTTTTTGGGTCCAGAAAGGTTAGCTAATAAAACTTTGGGAACCCATATTTGCTTTATAGTTTTTCTAAGACCAGAAATAATATTTTGAGACAAAAATACTTTGTTGGGTCCTTTAGAAAACTGTTTTGTATAAGATGGTCCTGAACTAGAACTAGCAGAAAACTATCCAGATTTTGGGACAAATTTGGTTTTGCTTACTTGTCTCTTTCCAGGCTGATATCCTAGACCGGTTGTATATTTTGGAGCAATATGTTTTCCTAGCAGTTGTGTCAAGGTATCCCTACCAGCAGTGAACTTTTCAATATCTTTTCTTAATTGTTCATTTGATAATTTAAGTTGAGTGTCCTCTTTCAATAGTTGATCATACTTCTCTTTTTCCACACTTAAACCTGTTTCAATATTACTAGTCAAAGCATGTTTTTTCTTCAAAGATTTATATTTATTCTTTAGTTCATTGCAAGTATTTTCCAGCATATTGCAATATTCAAACAGTTCAGCTTTAGACATATTTTCCTCATTGTCTGAATCATGGTCATTTCCAGAATAAAAATTGTTTAAAGCTGGTGAAATAGGTACCTCAGATGTGTTAGTCATGAAACACATATTAGCACGATTTCTTTCAGATTCACTAGCTTCTGATTCACTTGTGCTGTCCTCCGAAGCACTCCAGGTTGCTTTCATAGCTTTCTTGTACCTATTGTCCTTATAGTCATATTTTTTCTTGAATTTTAACTTAGGACAGTCGGCTTTGATGTGTCCTTTCCTCTTGCATTCATAGCAGACTATATCATCTTCTTTATCTGACTTCTTCCAATCCTTCTTCCACTTGCCTTGTTGATCATACTTACCTTTGTAGCTAGGTTTTCTGAAAAACTTTTTCTTCCTATAGAACTTCTTGAATCTCCTGGCTATTTGAGCCATTTCTTCATCACTGTCAGAATCTGAATCTTCACTAGACGAGCTTTCAGTAGGCACATGTACTTTCTCCTTGTCTTTACTCTTTGATGCAGTAGTCTTAAATGCCACGGATTTCTTCTTGGGTTCATCATCTTCTTCTTTGTTCACCTTCAATTCTTCTTTATACATCATTAGTTTACCAATTAACTCTTTGACAGGCAGTGTTCCAATGTCACATGATTCTCTGATTGAGACAGACGTGCCTCTCCATCTATCTGGAAAACATCTCAGTATTCTCATGATTTGTTCCTTTGCTGGAACACACTTTCCAAGTGAGCTCATTGTGTTGACTATCTCATTAAACCTGAGATACATGTCAGAAATGGGTTCATCAGCTTTCATTTTAAATTTGTCATATTTAATAGTATAAGTATTTAACCGCATTTCCTTAACATTAGTTGTTCCTTAATGAGAAACAGCCAAGGTATCCCAAATATCAAAAGCAGTTTTGCAGGCAGAAATTCTATTGAATTCCTCATCTCCTAAAGCACAGTAGAGGGCATTTATGGCTTTACAATTATTATTGTAGGCAGCCTTAGTAGGTTCATCCCAAGTTATTCTTTCAGTTTCTGGAATTTTGTATTGAGATTCTATAGCAGTCCAGATATCAAAACCCATACTTTCTAAATAGATTTTCATTTTAAGTTTCCACTGAGCATAGTTATTTCCATTGAAGAAAGGTGGCCGGTTAGTAGCAGCACCCTCAAGTCTATTATCCATTATAAACAAAATTTAAAGTGATAAAAATTTAGAAATAACAGAAATTTTAAGAACTTTAAAATACAACTAAAATCACAGTTAAAAATATAGAAAAGTTTTTTATTTATTTATTTTTTTATTTTATACCTATGATACCAAATGTTGGTCGGAGTGGATACTCAAGAAGGGGGGTGAATTGAGTACCAATTTTAAAATTTCTGCTAAAAACAATCTCTATTAAAATCCCCCAATTTCAAAAACAGATTAAACTGTAGTGAATTTATACAGATTATAAAGGTTCACTTAGTTTCTCAAAGATTGATTAGTTCTCAGTTAACTTAATCTTATGATTAATTTAACTTTTGAAACTAACTTACTGGTTTACAATAAATATAAACACTTGTGAGTTTAACTATCAAAGTAGCCTTGAAAATAAATTATATTTCAAAGTAATAGCATCAGAATATGAAATAGATAAGTATTGTATGGATATAAACTTTAACTAAAAACACAGAGGAGTTAACCAAGAGGTTAAGTCTCAAGCCGAGACTTAGTCCTCTCAAAAGTCTTATAAAAGGATGATCCACACCCTGGATCGGGGTTCAACAGTTTACAACTGTCCAGGTCCAAGACCTCTACCACAGTTATTCGTGGGAACAAACACAACAGCAACCAGCTGTTCAGGTCACACGACCTCTACCACTGTCCCAGTGGGAAAACAAATATGAAAGAGTATTGAGTGAGGATTTACAAATACTACAGTTAAAGCATAGGAGACAGTGTGTGTGTTAAATACAGCAGATAAAACACACTTCTCAATATGTAAAAAGATAAATCACAGAGAAAATATTTAGAGTGTAGAAAAGGCTCTAGTGATCTTCGTGCAGCTCTCGACTCCTTTTGTTGATTAGAATTCGTTCTGAGTCTTCTTCTGGTTTTTGTCTGGAAAACAGAGTATCATCTGTTTCCTTGACTTCTAGGTTCAGCTTGCTTATCGGCTCAGAGAATGAAGAGATTTGTGTAGTTCTTCATTAGCATAAATTGCTCGACATATGCTCTATGTTCTGGAGGCTGGTAGCAGTAGTCTCGTGAGTGCAAGTTCTCCAGTTGTTCTTTTTGCACGTTTTTGAGCTTGATCGCCAGCGTGTCTCTTGTGCTCTTTTCTGCATCCTTCTTTTAAAGCACGAGCTTCGGCAAAAGGTATGATTCCCTTTTTGTAAGTACGAGGTACGGTTTCCTGAAAACCAGAAACACATATTAAATAAATTTCAGTGCATTAAAATATACCTAATGTGACCGTTGGTTAGATTAAATAATAATAAAGAAATTTAAAGCATGTCGGGGTTCTGTCTCTGAACGGTTGCTCATGATAACGGTAGACTTTGTCAAGGTAGGTCTGAGTATCGATAGGCATCTGTAACGGTAGACTTGTCTGTCGGTAGACTTGATGTATCGGTAGCGGTGGCTCTGCCTTTACCAGTAGCGGTAACTCTTTATCGGTAGCTGTGGCTCTTCCTTGTAACGATAGCTCTTTATCGGTAGTTGTGGCTCTGCCTTGTAACGGTAGCTCTTTATCGGTAGACTTTGCATAACGGTGAACTTCAGCATATCGGTAGCTGTCAGCTTTGCTGTAACGATAACTGTCTACTTAGATATAGCGGTAGACTTTGAGTAGCGGTAGACTTTGAGTAGCGGTGAACTTTGAATAGCAGTGACCTTTGAGTAGCGGTAGACTTTGAGTAGCGGTAGCTCTTATTCGATATCGGTAGCTTTAAGTCATAACGGTAGCTACTTTCTGTAACGGTATCTACTATCTGTAACGGTAGCTATAAACTGTTTAAGCATTCTCTTGGCAGAATGAGTTAAGTCACAGTAAACATATATCTGATAATGCAAAATCAAGATATAAATATGGAAGGGTTGGGATTATCAAAACATAATAAAGCAACTTAACTCCAGAGGGTTCAACCATCTCCCCCTCAATTCCAGAGGGTTCAAAAATTGTCCTCTAGGATAGAATAATCCTAGATTGGGTGTATGCTTGAGGTATTTGAAAATTCTCTTTACAACATTTAAATGAGATTCCTTAAGATTTTCTTGAAAACGAGCACACATACACACACTAAACATAATGTTAGGTCGACTACCAGTTAAGTAGAGTAAACTTCCAATCGTTCATCTATAAGTGGTTTGATCAACAGATTTTCCATCTTCATCAAGATCCAACTTACAAGTGGTACTCATGGGAGTGTTACTACTTTTAGTGATATCCAATCCAAAATGTTTTAGATAATCTCTAGTATATTTACTTTGAGTTAAAATAATACCATCATTATTTTGAAATATTTGAAATCTGAGAAAGAATTTTAGTTCACCCATTAAACTCATTTCAAATTCATTTTGCATCATTTTAGAAAAATCAACACTTAAATAATTTCTTGAGGATCTAAAGATAATGTCATCTACATAGATTTGTATAACTAAAACATCATTAGAAATTAATTTTATAAAAATGGTAGGATCAGCTATTACTTTTGTAAAAACCTTTGTACATAAGAAAAGTACTTAATCTATCATACCGGGCTCTTGGATCTTGTTTTAAACCATATAAAGCTTTTGATAATTTAAAAATATGATTTGGAAAATGGGGGTTTGTAAAACTAGGGGGTTGTTTAAAAAATACATCCTCAGCAATATACCAATTTAAGAACGCACTCTTAACATCTATTTGATATAGTTTGAAATTCAGATGTGTAGCTTAAGCAAGCATGATTATGATGGATTCAAGTCTAGCTATTGGTGAAGAGGTATCCTCATTGTCAATTACTTCTTCTTGACTATATCCTTGTGCAACCAATCTTGCATTGTTTCTAACTATGTTACCAGCTTCATCTACTTTAATTCTAAACACCCATTTAGTGCCTATGGTGAATGTGTGCTTAGGTCTTTAAACAAGTTTCTAAACTTTGTTCCTTTCAAACTTATTAACTTCTTCTTGCATAGACATCACCCAAAATTCATCATTGATAGCATCATTAATGTTTTCAGGTTCAAGTTGTGACAAGAAGACTTGATGTTCAACCTGATTTCTAAGAGAAGCTCTAGTTTGAGTTCCTTTGTCTAGGTATCCTACAACAACATCTAAGGTATGGTTCTTAAGAGTTCTAACATCTCTATTAAAGGAGGGACTAGTGATTTCAGGTTCATCAGCAGGTTTAGGTTCTAAAGAATTTTCAGAACTAGAAGTTTTGATTGATTCTTTCACAGTCTGATTTGAGGATTTTGGATTAATGTTCAGATTCAATAGATCATACTCCAGGTTATATAGAATGGTTTTAGGCTCATTTGGATCTATTTCATCAAATTTTACATGGACATATTATTCCACACATTTAGTTATTTTATTGAAAACTCTATAGGCTTTACTAGACATTGAATATCCTAAAAAGATAACTTTATCACTTTTGGATGCAAATTTGTCAAGATTGTCCATAGTATTAAGGATATAGACTTTGCAAACAAAAACTTTGAAGTAGTTCACCTTGAGTTTTCGATTGTTCCATAACTCATAAGGAGTCCTTTTAAGAATAGGTCTGATCAACACTCTATTGATTATGTAGCATTCTATATTGACAGATTCAGCCAAAAAATAAATAAGCAGGTCATATTCACTGAGCATTGTTCTAGAAATTGCTTGCAGGGTTCTATTTCTTCTCTCTACAACTCCATTTTGTTGAGGTGTTCTAGGGGCAGAGAAATTGTGATTATAACCATTTTGTGAGAAAAAGGATTCAAACTCTTGATTTTCAAACTCATGGCCATGATCACTTCTTAAGTATTTAATTCTAAGTCCACTAATATTTTTTACAGACTTGACATATTTAGTAAAATAAGAGCATGCTTCACTTTTGTGATCCATAAAGAAGATACAAGTATATCTAGAAAAGTCATCTACAAGTACATAAACACAGTGATTCCCATTTAAAATAGAAACTCAAGAATGTCCAAACAAATCCATGTGAACCAGTTCGAGAGGTTGAGAAGTTGACACTTCTTTCTTTGGTTTGAAGGAAACTTTGTGTTGTTTTCCCTTTTGATAGGTATTACATACTTTGTCATTTGGAAACTCAAGTTTGGGTAAGTCTTTATTTAGGC
Organism: Viscum album; assembly: GCA_963277665.1. NCBI lineage: Eukaryota > Viridiplantae > Streptophyta > Magnoliopsida > Santalales > Viscaceae > Viscum > Viscum album. Next base: position 742,456,950 of record OY728141.1, read on the forward strand.
ATTTTCTAGTTAGATTTCTAAGGGAGTGAACATTACAATGTCCTAGTCTCCTATGCTAGAGCCAAGACTCTTTATGAAATACACTTAAGCATGAAGCATTTTGAGAAGCTAAGGAATCTAAGTTAACAAAGTAAACATTTTCATTTCTTAATGTAGAAAATACTAATTCTTATTTATAATTAAAGACATTACAAGCATCATCTTCAAATCTAACATGAAATACATCATCACATAACTGTGACATACTGAGCAGATTGTATTTTAATCCATCAACAAACAGTACCTTAGAAATCAATACTTAATTAGAGTTACCAATTTGGCCGAGGCCAATAATATTTCCTTTGGAATTGTCACCAAATGTGACATGTCCTCCATCTATTTTGATTAGGTTCTTGAACCATGAGTAGTCTCTTGTCATGTTCCTTGAACATCCACTATCCAAGTACCATAAACTTTTATAGGAACTCTTTAAGCAACTTTCCTACAAAATGATCAAGCAAAAACAGATTTTGTACCCATACTCATTTGGGTCCAGTAATATTAGTAATAAGTGCTTTAGGAACCCATATCTGTCTCAAAGGTTTCCTATAAGCATTAAGTAAAGTATTTGAAAAATAAAATCTATTTGGTCTGGAAAAACTTGAAACAGTAGATAGTGTATCATAACTTGAATTATATGATTTATGTCCAGAATTGGAAGTAAATCTGTATGTCCTAAATTTATAAACAAACTTTGTTCTACCAAGGTTTCTTTTTCCAGGTTGATAACCAATTCCAGTGTTGTATTTAGGGAAAATTTGTTTTCATATCATTTGGGTAAGGGTATTTTTCCCATTGGTAAACTTTTCTAGGTCATTCTTCAATTGATCATTAGAAATTTTTAATTCTTTGTTCTCTTTGAGTAGTTGGGAATTTTTCTCCTTTTCAGTTGTGAGTTCAGATTTAATAGTCACAGTAAGAGCATGCTATTTCTTCAATGATTTATATTTGTCTTTTAGTTCATTTCTTGCTTCTTCAAGCATGTTACAATGTTCAAATATTTATTCATTAGACATTTTTTCAGAGTCACTCTCATTTTCAGAATAGTATGAATTATGTACATGAGTGTCCAGTGTTACCTCATATGTGTTTGTCATAAAACACATATTGGATTTGTTAGCCTGTTCATTATGTGATCTTTCTGAGTCGCTTGAACTATCCTCAGAGGAACTCCAGGTTGCTTTCATTTACTTTTTATACTTCATGTCCTTGTCCTCATATCTCTTTTTATACTTGATCTTTGGATAGTCAGCCTTGATATGTCCCTTGCGATTATATTCATAGCAGACAATCTCATCAGTCTTGTCACTTCTTTTCCAGTCCTTCTTCCAACTTCCTCTTTGGTCATATTTTCCCTTGAAGTTAGGATTTCGGAAAAAGTTCTTCTTCTTGTAAAATCTTTTGAATCTTCTGGCTAGTTGATCCATCTCATCATCGCTACCAGGTGATGATTGTTCATTACTGAAACTTTTTACAGAAGCTTCCAATTACCCTTTGTCTTTGTGATTAGAGGTGGTGGTCTTGAATGCAACACATTTCCTTTTTGGTTTATCCTCCTCCTCCCTGTTGACTTTCAGCTCTTCTTCATACATCATTAATTTCCCAATGAGTTCTTTTACAGGTAGCTTGATGATGTGTCATGATTCTCTAATAGAGACAGAGGTTCCCCTCCATCTATCGGGCAGACATCTAAGAATTATCATAATATGTTCTTTGGTAGTGACTTCTCCTCCAAGAGAAATCATTATGTTTACAATATCATTGAACCTAAGATACATGTTAGAGATAGGTTCATCGGTTTTCATTTTAAAGTTATCATATTTAATAGTATAAGTATTAAGTCTCATTTCTTTTACAATAGATGTTCCTTCACTTGAAACAGACAGGGTATCCCAAATTTCAAGGAGAGTTTTACAAGAAGAAATTCTATTGAATTCCTCATCTCCTAAGGAGAAGTATAAAGAATTCATAGCTTTGCAATTGTTATTTTAGGAAGTTTTGGCAGGTTCATCCCATGTAATTCTATCAGTAGCAGGAATCTTGTATTCATCTATAATGGATGACCAAATCTCAAATCCCATACTCTCTAAGTGCATTTTCATTTTAATTTTCCATTGAGCATCGTTGGTTCCATTAAATAATGATGGTCTATTGGTTGGAACACCTTCCAATCTGTTATCCATAATAACAGAATAGGTTTAAAGAGCTAGAAATTTAGAATTGACAGAAATTTAAAGATCTTTAAAGTAAAACTACAATCACAGTTGCATGAGATTAAACAAAGTCTTAATAAAATATCCTCTGATACCAAATGTTGGTCGGATTAGAATACTCAAGAGGGGGGAGGGGGGGGGTGAATTGAGTATCTATAAAAAAAATTATATTTACAAAATTGTTCTTAAAAATATCCCCCCTTCAAGTTAAATACAACCCAGTTAATCAAAGTAAAACGGTTATAAAGGTTTGACTGTTTAAATATCTTTTTAGAAGATTGATTATTTCTCAGTAATAATAATAGTTATTAATATTACTTTTGAAACTATTTTACTAAGACAAATAAATTATAACTTATTTCCAAGATTTACTATCAAAGTAAGTTTAGATATTTCTGAATTATAAAGTAGAGAAGTAAAATAGGGAAAACTAAAGTAAGAAGCACATCAGATATACAACAAGTGGTTCAGTATCAAGAAGAGTCCTAATCCACTCTACTTGGTGATAACCTTCCACCAAGCAGTTTATATAAATAAACTTGATCCACACCTTGGATCGGGGTTAAAAAAAAGCACACAGGACTGTTGAAGTCGTACAAGGACCTCTTCCATAGTTCTTCATGGGTACAAACTACCAGGACACACAAGGACCTCTTCCACACTTATCTGTGGGTATACACAAGAGTAAATGAGTGTTTGAGTAAGGATATCTTGTATCCTTCAGTTTAATGCAGGAGACGGAGTGTGTTGCTATACAGATACACACTCTGCTAGAAAATTAATAAAATGATACAAAACAGAGCAGTAATGTTGAGATAGGTTTATAAATGCTCTGAGTGTTGATCTTTACAGCTCTGGACTTATGAAATGAGGTAGATGCAGAACTCAAGTCCTTTTATAGAAAACAAAGTGTCACAAGTTATATAGATTTGTCTTGTGTTCTTCATGGTGTTTTATAATGCAAATATGTTCTCGGTATTCTAGTATGCTTCGTGTGTTCCTTAGCAGAATCGGGCTGCATGAGCCAATTCGCAAAAATGTATTCTGTTATAACGCTCACTCCCACTAAGTTGTTCTTTTGTATCGTGTTTTTCCTACAAGATTTTTGCCACTTGTTTCTGGGCCGCACTAATCTTTTTATATTGGAGTGCATGTGTTGGAGCCGACATGTTGCATGTATTCTAAATCTCGTACCTCGTACTATCCGATGATATGTCTACAAAGAAACATTAATTATGTTAGTGCATTAAAATATTCAAATATGACCGTTAGAGATTAAATTGAAAGATAACAAAATATATTAGGAAATGGTGTCATAATATGTCATGGAAATGGTGTCTCATGGTCATGGTGTTTGGATGTCACGGTGTCTTGTTCACAGTGTCTCATGGTCATGGTGTCTGGATGTCACAATGTCTTGTTCATGGTGTCTGATGGTCACGATGTCTGGATGTCATGGTGTCTTGTTCAGGGTGTCTGATTTACTTTTCCAGAAATACATAACCAGTGGTAGACTCATGGTGTCTCAGAATTTTCAAAATAACTACATTCAGACTTAAGCAATGATGATCATAGAATGTATTAGATTTAATCATTTGTCAAAGAAGTTATTATAAAAGTAAATCAAGGATAGTTTAAAGTAATTAAACTGAATGTAGAGCAATTAAGATCTTTAATGGATCTTCTTAAATAATGACAATACTTAAACAATAATACACATTATTTTATATAATTTACAGGATTTAACCAGGTTGAATAGGATTTGTGATCATTAAAACATGATTAGTACATGAGGAGTCCAACAACCTCCCCCCTTTTGATGATCACAAATCATGTAGATTTAAAGTGTATTTTTGATTCAACTATATATATAGAGGTAAATGTCTAACATATAGAGATTTATCCCCCTTTTGGGATTATCAAAAAGATGGAATAAGAGAAGTCATTAAAATTGAACATGTCATTAAAGAAAATAATATCCAGTACAAACATAAAGGAGAAAAACAAAATCAACATCATTCCTATGAAGAAGGAGTAATCACTGTTCTTCTTCAGGGTCTAGCCTTCTATTTGCCTTTAGCATCATTAGTAGAAGAAGAAGCCATAGGAGTAGAGGTAGAGGTAGAAGAAGGGAGTGAGGTGGTTGATAGAGAAGGTAAAGGAAGGCCTTTAAAGACCGATGAAACTAGAGTAAGAGTAGTAGAAGATCAAGGTAGGTGTTGATCAAGGATCACATGCCTGATCTAACTCAAATCTTGGATAATAGACATAGTAGTGGAGGCTAGGGAAGAGGTGAAGGTAGGAAATCCTGGTCTTAGAGGTTCAGCCGCAGGAGCAACAATGGCTGTACTCTGTACATGAAGGTATGGACTCAGAAGCTTAATGAAATCTTCAATGATCTCTCCACCAGTCTGCATGGATTTCTTAAAATCATCATTGTTTTCCATAAACTTATCCAACAAGCAAGTGAACTCTGTGAGCTTTTGGACTTGAGTCTTGAAATCTTGAGTAACAGGTGGAATCCACAGATTTTACACAAGATACTTGAAATGATTATTCATGTCAGTCTTGGAGAAGATTTTGTTTAAGTAGAAATCCACTTTCTTGAAAATCTCTTGCTGAGAATCATTAGCAATTTTAGAATATATTTGGACCAGGTCAAGAAATCTGTCACTATTATTGATAACTGTAGAGAGAGAATCTTTATTGAAGCCAGTAAGCACAGTCTAAAGCTCTTCTTTGAACACTGTTCTGAGCATATCACTGTCTAAAGAGGGTTGAGAGGATTGACCAGAGTATTTAGAAGCATTTACAGTGGTGGTGAGAGATTTTAGTTGATTCAAAACTTTCTAAAGACACCCCGTATACTCATCTGTGAGTTTGTTTAGGTTGACCACAAGCTCTCGCATTTCTTTCACAATCTGTTTGTTCCTTTATGTGACCTTTTCAGCTAAGGAAGCTAAATTTGGATGAATCTCGGAGACAACATTCTTTGGGGTTTGAGGAACAACAGGTTCCACAGGATGAGAAATAAGCTCTGATCTCGAATGCATCTCTTTATTCACATCTTCAATCATACCTCTTAGGGTCTTCACTTCATCACTAAGCAGTTTGTTCTCAACTCTTACTTATTGAATCTCATGAAGCATTTTGGGTTGTATTTTCCAAATAAATTTCTCCAAAAATAATGAGGCATATTTATCACTTAGATGTGTTACAATAGTAGGTTGGGAATTCAGAACTTTTTCAACACTAGACAAAAGGGTAGCACCAAATTCCTTTAGATCATCCTTACTCACAAAGTATGGTTATTCCGATGAAGGTTCAAAAATAGGGACTGATACAAGCTCAGGTTCCTTCTCAAGAGCAAGATTAGAGACATATTTTAGTTGGAACATAGTAAAAAGGTCAATGCCTTTTACTAAAACTTGTTGAGATTCATCCACATAATAGAAACTGGGGAACTTATACCGAGTACTTACAGGGCTCGGATCAATTGGATTTGGTACTTTGATAGATTCCAGATTTGGGGATTGCTCCCCCTCAACAGTTTCATCCTTATCAGGACTGAGAGGCTTAGGATCTTGATCTAATTCCATAAACTCATCTCATAGTTCTTCACTCATTTCCTTCCTAGCCAGCTGAAAATCCAACTCCATCCTTTCCTCAGCTAAAGGAATGACTTTGGAAACAGATTGTTCCACTGGGAGTTCCTCAAGGTCAGCTCCTTGCATAGAAGGTAATTATTCCTCTATAGGTTCTTCTACATTATTCTTCTCGGTTTCTTGGAAAACAGATTTTCTTTCAGCCTCGAGCTGAGCTTCCAGAGTAACTACTTCTGTAGGTGCAGGGACTTCTTTTTCACTTACCACAAGGGGGATAGGAGTACTGTCTTCCTCAATTGAAACTGTTTCCCTAGGGGGCACAACAACCACTTCTTCCTCTTCAACATAATATTCAATAACCTCATATGGTTCCAAAATAGGATCAAAAATATATCTTGGACTTGGGGGATGTTCCAGAGGATTTAAATTTTCATAAAGTCTATCATTGTCTTCCACCCAGGCCTTTTTCCAAGGATTCCAATTTATCTTCATCCTCTTGATAGTGACTTTTGAAAGGTAGTACTCACAATCCTTTATAACTTCCTCATTAGGTCTAACCATACCATTGAAAAGAAGCATGGATGAGATAAGTTGAGAGTAAAACATGGAGGTTGATTTGCATGTGGCTTTGATCAGTTCACACATGTGGTGAATGATATACTTGAAAAGGTTGATCTTATGCCCATTTTTCATAAGGTGGATCAAAAACACATCCTGATACTTCAAAATAGAAAAATCACCTTTTCTAGGGCTAACCAGATTCTGAATAAACTTGAAGAGAAGCCTTGATTATCCATCTAGTTCAGCAGCAATAGCTCTCCTCTTGGTGCCATTTCCTGTTAAGGCTTTCAAAGAATCCTCCAGATCAAATAATTCAGTTGAAGGTGGAGGTCCTCTCTGATAATCCTCACAGATGCCTTCATGAGGTATCCTAAGGCATGCAACCCATAACCTCAAAGAGAATGAGCATTTATGGCCATTTATCCAGTTTCTCACAACATAACTATCACTATAATCAAAAGATAACTATACATACAGATAAAACTGAGCCATTAACTTTGGGTAGATGGGTTTATCTTCCTTAGAAAACCACTCAAACCAGCCATTATTTCTACAAATTTCAAAACTAGATACTTACTAGACAGAAGCCACTTGGGGAAAACCTCTTTCTCAGGTAATACAACTCGGTTTACTAGATTTGGATTTAGATGTCCTTCACGTGATAGCTTAGGTGAAATCTTCTTCTTCTTTGAGATGTGCTTCTTAGGATTCAACGATAAGGGTTTTTCATCCTGGGCATCTACCAAAGGTTCAAGAGAGAGAAAAGGGTTACAGGGTTGAAAAAGGATTCGAAATGAGTGAATAGAAGAAAGCCCAAGTGATGAATCGAGTGATACTTTCTTTATTTTATCATTTAGGAATACCAAAAATTGAAAAAGTAAAAACGTGGGAAAACAAAAAGGTGAAATGAATAATTACCATGATACTGTTTTTAATTCATAACTAAACATTAAAGAGAAGCTTTACGGTGAGACTATATTGGGTCTTTATGGTGATACCGAGAATGAATGTTATAGTGAGACAGTAATTGAGCGTTACGGTGAGACAATAATATGGTGAGACAGTAACTGAGTGTAACAGTGAGATAGTAATACGGTGAGACAGTAACTGAGCGTTATGGTGAGACAGTAACTGAGCATTACAGTGAGATAGTAACTATTAGAAAGTAGTCATTAAGCACTAACTATGAGACTGTAATCCTGAAACGATACGATTTAAAACAGTAAGATATTTACTTAAGATTTATCATGCCTAATTCATGTATGATGTTGTCTATTCTTTCGGAATTTATTAGTTTGGTAAATATATCAGCAAGCTGATACTCAGTACCAATGAATTCTAAAGTGATATCTCCCTTTTGATAATGATCTCTCAAAAAGTGATGTCTTACATCAATATTCTTTGTCCTAGAATGTGAAACATGATTTTTTGAGATGTTAATAGAACTTGTGTTGTCACAATTTATAGGTTCATGCCTAAATTGATATCCATAATCTAGTAATGCGTGTTTTATCCACAAGATTTGTGAACAACAACTACTAGCAGCTATGTATTCAGCTTCTACAGTAGACAAGGCAACATAGTTTGGTTTCTTACTACACCATGATACTAGTGACTTGCCTAAAAAGTGACATGTTCCAGAGGCGATTTTTCTATCTAACATACAACCACTGAAGTCAGCATCAGAATAACTAACTAATTCAAATGATTGTCCTCTAGGATAGAATAATCCGAGATTGGGTGTATGCTTGAGGTATTTGAAAGTTCTCTTTACAACATTTAAATGAGATTCCTTAGGATTTTCTTGAAAATGAGCACACATACACACACTAAACATAATGTTAGTTCGACTAGCAGTTAAGTAGAGTAAACTTCCAATTGTTCATCTATAATTGGTTTGATCAACAGATTTTCCATCTTCATCAAGATCCAACTTACAAGTGGTACTTATGGGAGTGATACTAATTTTAGTGCTATCCAATGCAAAATGGTTTAGAAGATCTCTAGTATATTTACTTTGAGTTAAAATAATACCATCATTATTTTGAAAGATTTGAAATCTGAGAAAGAATTTTAGTTCACCCATTAAACTCATTTCAAATTCATTTTGCATCATTTTAGAAAAATCAACACATAAAGAATTTCTTGAGGATCCAAAGATAATGTCATCTACATAGATTTGAACAACTAAAACATCATTAGAAATTCTTTTTATAAAAAGGGTAGGATCAACTATTCCTTTTGTAAAACCATTGTAAATAAGAAAAGTACTTAATCTATCATACCAGGCTCTTGGAGCTTGTTTTAAACCATATAAATCTTTTGATAATTTAAAAATATGATTTGTAAAATGGGGGTTTGTAAAACTAGGGGGTTGTTCAAAAAATATATCCTCAGCAATATACCCATTTAAGAATGCACTCTTAACATCCATTTGATAAATTTTGAAATTCAGATGTGCAGCTTAAGAAAGCATGATTCTGATGGCTTCAAGTCTAGATACTGGTGAAAAGGTATCCTCATTTTCAATTCCTTCTTCTTGACTATAGCCTTGTGCAACCAATCTAGCCTTGTTTCTAACTATGTTACCAGCTTCATCTACCTTCATTCTAAACACCCATTTAGTGCCTATGCTGAATGTGTCCTTAGGTCTTTCAAAAAGTTTCCAAGATTTGTTCCTTTCAAACTGATTAAGTTCTTATTGCATATCCATCACCCAAAATTCATCATTGATGGCATCATTAATGTTTTCAGGTTCAAGTTGTGACAAGAAGACTTGATGTTCAACTTGATTTCTAAGAGAAGCTCTAGTTTGAGTTCCTTTGTCTAGGTCTCCAACAACAGCATATAAGGGATGGTTATTAAGAGTTATAACATTTCTAGTAAAGGAGGGACTAGTGATTTCAGGTTCATCAGTAGGTTCAAGTTCTAAAGAATTTTCAAAACTGGAAGTTTTGATTGATTCTTTCATAGTCTGATTTGAGGATTTTGGATTAATGTTCAGATTCAATAGATCATCCTCCAGGTTATCTAGAATGGTTTTAGGCTCATGTGGATCTATTTCATCAAATTTGACATGGACAGATTATTCCACACATTTAGTTCTTTTATTGAACACTCTATAGGTTTTACTAGACATGGAATATCCTAAAAAGACACCTTTATCACTTTTGGATGCAAATTTGTCAATATTGTCCTTAGTATTAAGGATATATACTTTGCAACCAAAGACTTGGAAGTAGTTAACCTTGGGTTTTCTATTGTTCCATAACTCATAAGGAGTCCTTTTAAGAATAGGTCTGATCAACACTCTATTGATTATGTAGCATGCTGTATTGACAGATTCAACCCAAAAATAAATAGGCAGGTCATATTCACTGAGTATTGTTCTAGAAATCTCTTGAAAGGTTCTATTTCTTCTCTCTACAACTCCATTTTGTTGAGGTGTTCTAGGGGAATAGAATTTGTGATTATAACCATTTTGTGAGCAAAAGGATTCAAACTCTTGATTTTCAAACTCATGGCCATGATCACTTCTTAAGTATTTAATTCCAAATCCACTAATATTTTCTACATACTTGACATATTTAGTAAAATAAGAGCAAGATTCACTCTTGTGAGCCATAAATAAGGTACAAGTATATCTAGAAAAGTCATCTACAAGAACATAAACACAGTTCTTCCCATTTAAACTAGAAACTCTAGATGGTCCAAAAAAATCCATGTGAACCAGTTCGATAGGTTGAGAAGTTGACACTTCTTTCTTTGGTTTGAAGGAAATTTGTGTTGTTTTCCCTTTTGATAGGGATTACATACTTTGTCAATTGGAAACTCAAGTTTGGATAAGTCTTTAACTAGGCGTTTTCTAGTTAGATTTCTAAGGGAGTGAACATTACAGTGTCCTAGTCTCCTATGCCAGAGCCAAGACTCTTTATGAAATACACTTAGGTATGAAGCATTTTGAGAAGATAAGGAATCTAAGTTAACAAAGTAAACATTTTCATTTATTAATGTAGAAAATACTAATTCTTATTTAGAATTAAAGACATTGTATGAATCATCTTCAAATCTAACATGAAATCCATCATCACATAACTGTGAGATACTAAGAAAATTGTATTTTAATCCATCAACAAACAGTACTTTAGTAATCAATACTTAATTAGAGTTACTGATTTGGCCGAGGCCAATAATATTTCCTTTGGAATTATCACCAAATGTGACATGCCCTCTATCTATTTTGATTAGGTTCTTAAACCATGAGTAGTCTCCTATCATGTTCCTTGAACATCCACTATCCAAGTACCACAGAATTTTATAGGAATTCTTTACACAACTTTCCTACAAAATGATCAATAAAAAACATATTTTGGTACCCATACTCATTTGGGTCCAGTAATATTAGCAATAAGTGCTTTAGGAACCCATATCTGTCTCATAGGTTTCCTATAAGCATTAAGTAAAGTATTTGAAAAATAAAATCTATTTGGTCTGGAAAAACTTGAAATAGTATACAGTGTATCATAACTTGAATTATATGATTTGTGTCTAGTATTGGAAGTAAATATGTATGTCCTAGATTTAGAAACAAACTTTGTTCTACCAAGGTTTCTTTTTCCAGGTTGATAACCAATTCTAGTGTTGTATTTAGAGAAATTTTTTTTTCATAGCATTTGGGTAAGGGTATTTTTCCCATTGGTAAACTTTTATAGGTCATTCTTCAATTACTCATTAGAAATTTTTAATTTGTTGTTCTCTTTGAGTAGTTGGGAATTTTTCTCCTTTTAAGTTGTGAGTTCAGATTTAATAGTCACAGTAAGAGCATGTTGTTTCTTAAATGATTTATATTTGTCTTTTAGTTCATTGCATAATTCTTCAAGCACGTTACAATATTCAAACATTTATTCATTAGTCATTTTTTCAGAGTCACTCTCATTTTCAGAATAGTATGAATTATGTACATGAGTGTCCAGTGTTACCTCAGATGTGTTTTTCATAAAACACATATTTGATTTGTTAGCCTGTTCATTATGTGATGTTTCTGAGTCGCTTGAACTATCCTCAGAGGCACTCTAGGTTGCTTTCATTTCCTTTTTATACTTCATGTCCTTTTCCTCATATCTCTTTTTATACTTGAGCTTTGGATAGTCAGCCTTGATATGTACCTTGTGCTTACATTCATAGCAGACAATCTCATCAGTCTTGTCACTTCTTTTCCATTCCTTCTTCCAACTTCCTCTTTGGTCATATTTTCCCTTGAAGTTAGGCTTTCGAAAAAAGTTATTCTTCTTTTAAAATCTTTTGAATCTTCTGGATAGTTGATCCATCTCATCATCACTATAAGGTGATGATTGTTCACTACTGGAACTTTTTATAGAAGCTTCCAATTACCCTTTATCTTTGTGATTAGAGGTGGTGGTGTTGAATGCAATAGATTTACTTTTTGGTTTATCCTCCTCCTCCCTGTTGACTTTCATCTCTTCTTCATACATCATTAGTTTCCCAATGAGTTCTTTTACAGGTATCTTGCTGATGTTGCATTATTCTATAATAGATATAGAGGTTCCCCTCCATCTATCGGGCAGACATCTGAGAATTCTCATGATCTGTTCTTTGGTAGTGACATCTCTTCCAAGAGAAATCATTGTGTTGACAATCTCATTGAACCTAAGATACATGTTAGATATAGGTTCATCAGTTTTCATTTTAAAGTTATCATATTTAATAGAATAAGTATTAATTCTCATTTCTTTTACAGTAGATGTTCCTTCACGTGAAACATACAGGGTATCCCAAATTTCATGGACAATTTTACAAGAAGAAATTATATTGAATTCCTCATCTACTAAGGAGCAGTATAAAGAATTCATAGCTTTGAAATTGTTATTGTAGGCAGTTTTGACAGGTTCATCCCATGTAATTCTATCAGTAGCAGGAATCTTGTATTCATCTATAATGGATGACCAAATCTCAAAGCCCATACTCTCTAACTGCATTTTAATTTTAATTTTCCATTGAGCATCATTGGTTCCATTAAATAATGGTGGTCTATTAGTTGGATCACCTTCCAATCTATTATCCATAATAACATAATAGGTTTAAAGATCTAGAAATTTAGAATTGATATAAATTTAAAGATCTTTAAAGTAAAACTACAATCACAGTTGCATGAGATTAAACAAAGTCTTAATAAAAGATCCTCTGATACCAAATGTTGGTTGAATTAGAATACTCAAGAGGGGGGAGGGGGGGGGGGTGAATTGAGTATCTATAAAAAAATTTCTATTTAAAAAAGTGTTCTTAAAAAGATTCCCCCTTCAAGTTAAATATTTCCCAATTAATCAAAGTAATACGGTTATAAAGGTTTGACTGTTTAAATATCTTCTTATAAGATTGATTATTTCTAAGTAATAATAATAGTTATTAATATTTCTTTTGAAACTATTTTACTAAGACAAATCAATTATAACTTCTTTCCAAGATTAACTATCAAAGTAAGTTTATCGATTTCTAAATTATACAGTAGAGCAGTAAAACAGGGAAAACTAAAGTAAGCAGTACAACAGATATACAACAAGTGGTTCAATCTCAAGATGAGTCCTAATCCACTCTAATTGGTGATCACCTACCACCAAGAAGTTTATATAAATAAACTTGATCCACACCCTGGATCAGGGTTAAACAACAGTACACAGGACTGTCGAAGTCGTACAAGGACCTCTTCCACAGTTCTTCGTGGGTACAAACTACCAGGACACACAAGGACCTCTTCCACACTTATCTGTGGGTATACACAAGAGTAAATGAGTGTTTGAGTAAGGATATCATGTACCCTTCAGTTTAATGCAGGAGATGGAGTGTGTTGCTATAAAAATACACACTCTACTCAAAAATTAATAAAATGATACACAACAGAGTAGTAATGTTGAGATAGGTTTAGAAATGCTCTGAGTGTTGATCTTTTTAGCTCTAGAATTCTAAAATGAGGCAGATACAGAACTCAAGTCCTCATATGGAGAAAAGAGTGTCGCAAGTTAGACAGATTCGGCTTGTGTTCTTCGTGGTGTTTTACAGTGCGAATATGTTCTCTGGATTCTAGTATGCTTCATGTGATTTTTAGCAGAATAGAGTTTCATGAGCCAATTCTCAAAAATGTATTCTGTTATAATGCTCACGCCCACCAGCTTGTTCTTTTGTATCGTATTTTTCCTACAAGCTTTTCTCCACTTGTTTTTGGTCCGCACTACTCCTTTTATCTTGGAGTGTATGTGTTGGAGACGACATGTTGCATGTATTCTACACCTCGTACCTCGTACTGTCTGATGACATGTATACAAAGAAACATTAATTATGTCAGTGCATTAAAATCTTCAAATATGACCGTTAGAGACTAAATTGAAAGATGACAAAATATATTAGGAAACGGTGTCACAATATGTCATGAAAATGTTGTCTCATGGTCATGGTATCTAGATATCACAGTGTCTTGTTCACAGTGTCTCATAGTCACGGTGTCTGGATCTCATGGTGTCTTGTTCACAGTGTCTCATAGTCACGGTGTCTGGATGTCACGGTGTCTTGTTCACGGTGTCTCATGGTCACAATGTCTGAATGTCACGATGTCTGGATGTCACGGTGTCTTGTTCATGGTGTCTCATGGTCACAGTGTCTGAATGTCACGGTGTCTTGTTCATGGTGTCTGATGGTCACGGTGTCTGAATGTCACGGTGTCTAATTTACTTTTCCAGAAATACATAACTAGTGACAGACTCACGGTGTCTCATACTTTTCAAAATAACTGTATTCAGACTTAACTAATGATGATCTTAGAATGGATTATACTTAATCATTTTCCAAATAAGGTATTATAAAAGTAAATCAAGGATAGTATAAAGTAATTAAACTTAATGTAGAGAAATTAAGATCTTAAAGGTCTCTTCTTAAAGCATGAGAATACTTAAACAATAATACACATGATTTGATATAATTTAATGGGTTTAACTAGGTTGAATAGGATTTGTGATCATTAAAACATGATTAGTTCATGAGGAGTCCAACACTAGATTACCTTATACTCCTACACTGGGTAGTCCCAGTTGATACCGAGGGACCCTACTCCTATGAAGTATTGAGAAGTTCTCCCCATGAATACTGATCCATGACATTCCTGTATATTCCAAAAATTAGGGCTAACTCAACCAAGGTTAACTCAACACTATTGCTTTGATATCAAAATAAGTCCTCACAGCTAAAAAACTAAACAAAATTTTCTCAACAACTTCTATCGGTATATTCTCAACAGAGTAGAAACCGATCAACTAGGATTCCATATCTACCAGAGTAGAAACTAGTGAAACCCATGGGTTAGCAAGCCCGAAATATCTGTTTCCTTCTGATTATCCCATATCAGATAAATAAGATGATTCAGAAGACAACCCTCTTACATTTTAAGAGGGTGTATCTACTACCATTGATAATTTAACCTAGATGAGCCTCGATAGAGAGGAAGGTCCAAGGTTGATGCTGATTAGTGCAACCATATCCCCAAAGGAATGATAGTAGTATGTGAACTTATTGAAACAACATCATGAATTATTTTCTTGGAGTTATGATGAGATTCCAGGGATAGAACCTTAGGTCACCATTCACCATCTTGGCCTTCTAGCAAGTCATCACGGGTTCAAACATCCTCCCAGGAAAATGAACCCCCCTCACAGTGCCGTGGTCGTGGCTGAAGTTGACAAGCTTACCAAAGAAAATTTTTCAGGGAGGTCCAGTACCCTAGGTGGATAGCTAACATTGTCCTATTTAGGAAGAAGAATGGGTATACCTAAGTACGAGTCAACTTCTAGGACCACAATCAACGTTTTTTGAAGGATTATTTTACCTTTCTAGTGATAGATTTGTTGATTTATTCTATGAATAGGTTCTAGGCCCTCTCCTTCATGGATGGATATTATGGGTATAATTAAATTTGGATGGCCTCTGAGGATGAGTATTCCACCACCATTAGGGATCCCCAAATAACTTTCTACTATAAAGCGATTCATTTTGGCATGAAAAATGTTATATTCACCTACCATTAAGCCATGCACCGCATCTTTAAGCTGATTCTTGGTAAATTTGTGGAATGTTATGTAGATGATCTAGTGGCCAAATACTATTGTCTTTAGGATTATATAAATGATATTGAGAAAGTGTTTGGATACCTATGGTATAATCAATTGATGATGAAACTCTTAAAGTGTGAATTCTAGGCTACCTCTAGAATATTTCTTATATTTTTCAGAATATAACAAGGAATCAATGTTAAACCATATAATATCAAATATATCAGTCAAATTCCTCCCACAAACAATAATCGGGAGTTAAGAGTCCTCCAAGGACACTTATACTACTTATGCTAATTGTTTTTTATGATTTTTCCGAGGTGCGCATCTGTTTTTGGAGGAACGCACTAGTCTGTTGCCCCACATTCCCACTTTCCAAAGGCAGGCAACATCTGTCCCTTATTTAGGGATGTTTTCTCCTTGATCGAAACAAGATGATGGGATGCCAGTTCCTCCTTCTATGGATTCCTCCTGAAAACTCATTACCTATTTCGGGTCTCCCTCATAGACTTAAGACATTGTTCGTGAAACTATTCACAGTGCCATATCTTTGTGGACACCAGTTAATTACACTACTTCCGTTAGGACATTACATGGGGTCTTGACATGGTATCAACCTTTGGTTAGGGGAGAAGTCACGTTGGACATCGTTGGAATGTCTGGACGCTGGAACACTAATGCGTCTGAGTTTCTTCCCCTTATGATAGGGCTTATCGAGGGCGCAGAAGCCTGAGGTATCCCACTTAAAGTGTGGGAAATTATATGCCATAGGAATGTCTCTGAGGTTTTCCTCATCTTCCCATGTTTAATATAGGGTATTTCTTAAGGTTAACATCTAGCAGAGACAGATCAGACTGATTGGAACACTGATAAGAGTGGATCATATGGGTGCAACCCCTGGAGGGAACACTGATGATAGGGATAACATGTGGTTAGTTACCCGATTGCTGCTTAGATCAGTGAGGAAGTGGGTGACATGATCTCACTGGGATGTGGTGGCCCAAGTAAGAATTAGGATTGATATGGATGGTTGAGAGTGGATAAAGAATGAGGTGTAACCGATGTGCGGATGATGGTGATGTTGGGCTTGAGCCTGGAAGAGACCTCCTACGTATCCCCGTGGTAGGGAATCAAAGTGCACATAGTTCGGTGGGGTGATGGGACACCTGAGGGGGTGGCCTGTGAGAACGGATGCATGGATGGCTCCCAAAGGAAGTAGAACCCCCCGGGTTGGGGCGTGACCTTCCCAAAACATATAGGCTCGAGGGAGAGACCACAATGGGACATGAGTGAGGGGATTGAACCTCAGGGAGTCTTTCTACGTATCCCCATGGTAAGGAATCAAAGTTTATATAGTTTGGGATGGGGGTATATAATTGGGGTGTACACATAGGACAATGACCTGATAATATATTGGGGCTTACACGTGGTTAGAAGCCCGAGAGTTGGTCTGACGCCTGGGGGCAGACCAGAGATGTGGGTCCCAAAAAAAGGGGACTATAACGGCTTACCATCAATTGAAGACTACAATGGATTACCGTTGGATGGGGGTCACAATGACTTGTTGCTGGATAGGATTACAATGGTTTACCATCAATTATGGACTATAACAGCTTACTACTGATTTGGGTTATAATGGCTTACCAATGATTAGGGATACGACGTCTTACCACTGATTAGGGTTGGACCTTAGGTAGGCTTCCTACATACCCTTTCCAGAGGACAAGGATCAAAGTCCACGTGTTTCGGCAACATATAGTTTAATGTAATGCGGGATGAGGGTGAACTGACGTGAAGTGGTCAGTACAAATATGTGTTGGGATTAAACCTCAGAGAGGCTTACTATGTACCTTTCCTAGGAGACAAGGATCAAAGTCCACATAGTTAGGGATGATGGATACGGTTTAACTTCATGTGGGACAAAGGTGAACTTACATGAAGGGGTCAGGACAAGTAGGTGTTAGGCTTAAACCTCATAAAGGACGTACCTTGCCTAGGAGACAAGGATAAAAGTCCACATAGTTTAGGATGTTTTGGGGTTTACATGCTAAGGAGGACCATGAATGATGCCATGATCAATTCTTACTATAATCCCACATGAGTCATGATCGGTGTGAGAAACAAGAGGCAGAAAAGACTTGACGATCACTTCGCGAAAGGTTCATACGCGGGGAATGAAGTGAGGCTTATGTGTGGTTAGTGGACCAAAGAGGAAACATGGGCTTATGCTTGGTTAGAGGCCTAGGGAGATGGAGATTGAGACTTACTCTAGGATGGAGGCCTGATGGAGACAAAGACCAGAGGGAGAGGGATGGGGTAACGAAGATCCCGATGCCTATCTCTCCTCTAGTCTTTGGCACGAAAGAAGAGAGGAGGAGCAGGGATACTACCTCCAGCAAGAAAGGCTAGGGTCTTACACCAAGATGGTTTCCCTTCTTTATGGACATACACTGCTTCAACAAAGAGGATCTCATTCCATGTGAGGAAGATCTCACTCTCATGGAGACGAGCGGACATAGAGAATGTCCAAGGTGGGACACCCCATGTATAATGCACAGGGTTAGACCATAGTTTAACGTCATGTACTAAGGACAATGGTGCTTTCCATTTTAATGTCCTATAGATTGGATGATGTGGGTTTACTCTGCACCCCTAGGACTTACATAACTGATACCCACCCACCATTCGGGAAGATAAGGCATCAACAATGCTGTGGTGAGGTAGTGTTGTGGAGTGATCTAATGAGGGGACCACATTAGTCTGTGAAGAAGTTTGAGGCTGTGAAGAATGGGAAGTTTCTTGAGTTCAATACTGATCATGAAGGTGTATTGAAATTTCTTACAAGACTATGTGTTCTATTTATTCCAGAAATAAAAAAGGATTTGATGGATGAAGCTCATAGCTCTACTTTCTCTATACATCCTGGTAGCATGAAAATGTATAGGGACCTTTGTGATCATTATTGGTGGGATAATATGAAAAGGGATATTGATAACTACTCTTCAAGGTGCTTGGTATGTAAACAAGTGAAGGCAGAGTGACAACTTCCTAAAGGGGTATTGCAACCACTACCCATACCATCATGGAAGTGGGACAATATCACTATGGACTTCGTCACTGTTCTACTGATAACTTCCAAAGGAAATAATGCGAGATGGGATATTTTGGACCGTCTCATCAAGACCTCCCATTTTATCTCCATTCGGGACGATTTCTCTCTTGATCAACTTGACAAGATTTACGTGAAGGAAGTGGTAAGGCGGTATGGAGTTCCACTTTCTATCATATCTAATCATGACCCAAGGTTCACATCAAAATTCTGGAGAATTATTCAACATGCTCTGAGTACTGAATTGAATTTCAGTATGGCCTATCACCCCCAAACTGATGGCCAATCTAAAAGGACTATTCAAACACTCGAGGACATGCTCAATGGAGTTTAAAGGAGGATGTGATCAACATATCACTTTAATTGAGTTCTCTTACAAAAATAGCTTCCACTCGAGCATTCAAATGTAACCCTATGAAGCTCTATATGGGAAGCAATGTAGAACTCCTACTTTTTGGGATCAAGTTCATGAGAGAAAGATTCTTGGGCCTGATCTTGTGCAAGAGATGACAGAAAAGGTCCATGCCTTCCAGCAACACATTAAGGATTCTCAGAGTTGACAAAAGATCTATGCCGACAACCGTCAAAGGTATTTGGAGTTTGATGTTGGTGACAAAGTCTTTCTTCAGATTTCAACTTGGAAGAGAGTCATGAGGTTTGGGAAAAAAGGGAAGCTCAGCCCTAGATACATTGGCCCCTATGAAATCATTGATCCTGTGGGAGTAGTGGCATATCGGCTTGCACTTCATCCAAATCTAGCACAAGTTCATGATGTCTTCCATGTATCCCTCTTGAATAAGTACATACCTAACCCTTCACGTGTACTAAATCCATAGGTTGTACAACTGGAACATGACCTCTCTTATGAGGAGCAGTTGGTGGAGATCTTGGATCGCAGAGACATGGTTCTACGCAACAAGACTACCCACCTTGTCAAGGTGTTGTGGAGGAACCAAAAATGTGAAGAAGCCATGTGGGAACTGAAGGAGTCTATGAGACATAAGTACCTACACCTTTTCTCATCAGAGGGTACGGGAAAAAATTTCAGGGAAAAAATTTCTTAAGGGGGGAAGAATGCAATGACTCGAACTTTTTAATTATATTTGTTTCCTAAATTTGTGTGTTATATTATTTTATACTCAACAAAACTATATCCTTTAATTAATGAAGTGGGTATAATTAAAATGAGACAGTTGGGTTTCGACTGTTATATGATCGTTGGTCAATATGACCGTTGGAAACTATAATATTAACATTGCATGTTTATAAATTTAAATAATCTTGGTTAATTAATACAGAAAGAAGAGTTGATGGCATCATCTTGTATACTCGGGCCATATGAAGTTCATCTGTCGGAGCTTGGGAAGGAGGTAGCATCACTGGACTTTTCTCTGAACCAAGCGCAAGCCAAACTTTAACATGTGAAGCTTGAATGGAATTTCCTAAGGGATAAGTTCAAGCTGATAGAAATCACCCCTCGAGTAATGTTGTCTAAGCCACCCCAATATTCTATCACCATAGCACACCTTACACATAGGTCCTATGCTGGTGTTATAAGGGGATATGTAACGAGACCTTAGCTACTTTATGTAATCCTTTTATATAAATAAAATTTTTATTTCTTCTTATGGTAAAGTTTGTGAATCTCAAATATTCAGATAACTGTAGGATGAATTTATAGTTCAATATTACTAATGAATTTTGAGAAAAAAGGGCATTTTAAAATATTTATGTAAACTTTAAATAATTAATAATGTGAAATTATTTTCAAAAAATGGTCTTCTATAGTTGTGATCAGTGAGAAATTTAAAGTCTAATAAGATCAACTTGATTTTTAGTGAATAGTAAAGTATGAATAGTAACATACCCGTATGAATAGTAATGAATAGTAAATTGGCCAAAAAATAGAAACTTCACCCATAAATGTATAAATACAATTTAAAAATCTTAAAAGTGAAAAAACAATCATAGTATAAGTTTTGGTATTTTTGTATGTCATAAATATTTTATTTACAATTTTATAATTAATTTAATAATTTAAAATGGAAATATATTTTCAAAAAATGTAATCATAAATTTTTACTTTATTGTATTATGGTTATATGATAATTTTATGGGACCTTGATTACTTTCTTAAGGAATTACAAAACGAGTTATAGTTTTAGAGTTGTTTTTTTGAATAAATAATGATTTTATTTGAAAATTAAATTGAAAATATTTAGAAAATTATTTTCATAAAATTGAGTTCATTTTTGAATTCATAGCATTGATATTAGGTTAGGGTGAATTTTTGGGATTTTTCTGAAACATTTGAATTTTCGGTGAATAGTAAAAATACAGTTTTGAGTTTCAGGTGTTTAATGACATCATTAATTATGTAATAATGATGTAAGATTTCTGGTCGACTTATGAATAGTGATATATTCTATTAGGTATCCCAAGTGGCCAATACCATGGTCAAATACCATGGGAAATCCCATGGTTTTTCAAATACCACCGATGAGGTGTCCCTTGGAAATCAATAATTTATTCCCTCACTTTTCCTATAAATACCATGCCATTACCTCATTCATTTCATTAAAAAATCCTCCTCAATTAAGTTATGGTCTCCTTAACTCCCAAGGATTCCTACCAAGGTTCCCTCAAGCCTCACAAGGTCCCAACCTTCAAGCTTTCGAAGTTACTCTTCAAGGTAAGGGATTCTTTCACCCTCCTCCTTTAAGTCGTGACTTCATTAATGTTATGGATTATAGTTTCTATTTTATTATGATGGGGTGTGTTCTTATACATCCTTATTACTTTCCATTTTATTTCTTAATGATGAGAGACCCTTTCTGCTCTCATCAATTGATTTTCTGAATTTTTAAGTGATGTCGTTAGGCTGCCGAATTGTTTGTAAAAGAAATCACATCTTCCCTTTCCCTTCAAGTTTTCTTTTCATGTGGTATGTCATTAAAATATCCATACCATGTTATTATATTTATTTTATTATGGATTTATACTATATTATGAGTTATTTATGAGTGGTTTACCCTTGTACCCTCTCTTTTTAATGTTTTCTAAAAGGATGTTATGTAGCCCTTATGCTGCAGAATTTTCATCTCAAAATTCCTCTCTCTTTCTCTCAATAAATTCTCTTGTTTTATTTATGTGAATAGCTAGACCTATTTATTTTCTATGGGTGTTCATAAATAAAAAAATTATATATTTTATTCTGGAATTGACATACATATAACCCTCACTCCCTTTCCATGGGTTATAAATGACATAATGATCTTTTTTTAGAACTTTTAAAACGTCACAATTTTGAAATGAAACCCATTTCTTTTGTTCTCTATGGGTTATTTATGAAATGTTTGATTATGATCTATGTGGTTCACATGAATGTAAATACATATTAATGGTGCACCCTGATAGCTCTCCAATGCATTGGGTAAAGAATTAATCTCTAGAGATCACAAGTTTCACGATACCTTGGTGAATAACCTTGGTAATTTTTATGACACCTCGAGGATAAAACTTGGTGATATGTTCATGAATGTATAAATGTAATGTTGTAGCCACATATTAAAGTTATGATTAAATTTCTTTTTATTATGATATTCATATACTTCTATTGCTCAAGTTATTATGTTTTTATCAAGTTCTTATTGATTTCACAAGTAAACTGATTCCCTTGTTTTTCTTACTAGGCCTTTTGCTCACCCTTTCCTTTGATGTATGTCTCCAGGTTATGAGATGCAGTAATTTTACTTAGGATGAACCTTTTATGAATCCTTAAAAGTGTTTTATAAGGATGTTTTATGTTTTTTTCATGTATTATGTTCCTAATTTCCAAGACACTAGACTTTAAAGATCCTCTATATGTAAAATGTAATGAAAAGTTATGTAATAAAAAGGCGGGATTCCATAATACTCATAGTCCATGGGAATTTTTTATTCCAAAAATAAAGGTGAAAAAATATATTTATAATTTAGATCAAGAACATGGTATGTTAATGAAACCACACATCACACTTATCATAAAAATGAAAAAACTTTGAGGTATAGCTATAAGAAATCCTTTTTTATATTCATAGACATCTAATCATAAGATATTAGCCCCTAATTCAAGATAAAAATATGTAAAATGAATAAGAAAACAAACATCTAAAACTAGGGAAAAATTATATAAATAGTGTGAGGCCACTTGATATAGGAAGAAACCGATAAAGATAAAATATGAAGTGATAACCATACCTAAATCTCCCAATCACAATGAACAATGATATATTCCACAAATAATTGAGAGGGAACACATCCAATATTATAAAAGAAAGAAGAATACCATGTGTGAGGGTCATAGGTCGAATGAAAAGGGAAGAAAAAGTCCCCAAAAACATCTTAACATAACAATATTAGAATAATTATTTTCATATTTTAAAGGGGGGAATCCACACCTCAACACAACCTAGACCATGATGTAGAGATTTCTATGGTTTAATACGAAGCATACAAGGAATACTAGCCTTAGTGTGGTTTTCCTTGGCATGAAATTCTAGGTGAAATTCCCAGTATGGGCATTTCACCCTCCTTGTGTCTCACTGGAGGGCCTTGTAGTTGAAATTCCTAGCCAATGGGGACCATGGAATAACTAGTCCTTATTTTTCTCTTTGGTGAATCAGTTTCATACTTCACCACAATACCCCTCATAACTCTTATTTAGGGTGTTTTAGGTGTGTCCATTTACTAATGGTGACTCCCTTATCACTACAACCAACCAAATTCCCATCCTTGACATTTTGGTCACTGTAATTTAGGATAATAGAATTGGTGTCAACCAAAACAGTTAGGGGAGGTACCATGGTGGGGGGCTTCTCCATTATTTCACATAAGGTCCAAATCCTCCTTACACCATGGTAAAATCCATGACATGTAGCTTTCCATGGTCAAATAAAATGGCTAGACTATGGACACCATCGTGTAGGGGAAGCTATTGTGAGCCTTCAGGTTCTCCAAGCACCTCTCTAGCCTCTTTAACCACTCCTAATCTATTGTTAACACCCAAAATTCCTCTAGAACCACTCCGTCACCCCATAACCAAATCTAATAAAGGTAAAACAACTAAAAACAAAATTCTTATCATAAAATTAAACAATATCATACCTTAAAATGTGACTACAGTTTTACATTGTTTATATAAATAGATATGTTTTGAGAAGAACACAAAAGTGGACCCAGAGATTAGTGAAACATAGAGCATGGTCTACTATTTGATATAATATATTTTAAAAATGGGTCATCATTTTATTGGAAATAAATTCAATAAAATTCCTTATTAAATTAATGTAAAACACTACACTCATTTAATAAAATCTCTTACTGTAGATAAAATTACATCATCATCATCAAATATGACATTAAGATCAAATCTATAGAAAAAAAATAAATGGGGGAAATAATTTAGACTAATATAAACTCATAAAAATTGTTCTATGTAATATAGAAACTTTTATGTGTTAAGGAAACTCAATTCTTAGTATCCAAGTGTTTAATCTGTTTAATATGTAGATATTAATGTTTGAGAAGTATAAAATGATTCACTTGAGGTTTTAAATGCATTGTTTAGATGTAAAATAACCAAAGTAACTTTAGTCTTCACTCATGTACCCAATATGATTGGTAATTTCATTTACTTAGATAATTTAGAGGTCTATTTTAAGGCTTTATTTGTCTATATAATTCATTATATAATCATTATTGGAATATTTTTGACAATATGAATAAATAAATAAAACGGTTTACATAGATATCCTCAAAATTGTTTAAGATTATTGATTAAGACATGGGATTTCCTGACACAAGTTCTATGTTGACATTATATAAGATTAAAAATTTAAGTTAAAAAAAGAATATCAGAATGTAAAATATTCATCCATGGTCATTAAAACCTAAAAGTGATTCTACAAAGGAGGGAGGAATATTTTCATTAATCAATGGTTTTTTCAAAAATACTTGAAGGTGTTTGAAAAACTCTATAGAAATTACAATACAGATATTATTGTAATAAAAATAAATTCTTTAACTTTTAAGGATATATGATACCAAATATATATTTTAGAATCATTGAAAATATACAAAGAGTTCAAAATTAAGGAAATTAATGATGAAGCTTATTGTATTCATTCAAGAAATGAAGCAAAGAGTTGATACATCAAGGGGTTGGATGTAAAATAAATACTTTAAGATCAAATAGATCTTAATAAAGGATGTTTATTTCATATAATGTTCTCTAATATAAAACAATAAGTTGTTTTCAAACAAAGGTTTGTTATTAAAAAATGATATAATGAATTTTTTACTTTAGGTTTATGATTTGATCCAACTCTATAACATGTTTTAAAATGATATGATGATAATTGTTTTATCCAAGATAAAATATTTTATCTAATATTATTTTTATTTATACGAGGGAGATGATCCCACCACCCTTTAGTGACATATTTTAACTAATAAAATAAAAATTTATAATATTTATACAGAATATATAGAATATTATATAAGATATGAGTTATAATATTTTATTTGTTAAATATTATTACTAAATTAAATAAGTTCAATTTACTAACCCAAAATAGTTTATTTATAGGAAATATATTTTAGAGAAAATATAGCTCCTAAGTAGCTAGTGGGAGTATGTTTGAACTTAGAGAAGTTTAAATTATAGTAATTAAATGATTATACCAGACAATTCAAAAGTTAAAGTCACTTTATATCCTAAAATAGTTTATGTTATATTGGTAAAAATGATCTTAATATAATAAGACACATTAAAAATTATTTATCAAGTAATTTTTAAGAAATGATTGACTGGAAATGTTCTAAGATGATGATGATGATCTTGGAAGGAGTTATAAGTAGACTATATAAGTTTCCAACATCATAAAGTTAGATGTTATGAAGTAAAAATGTTTGAATAATATGTTTAAAGAGTTGAACATGAGGATTATGAATCCAATCCCACCATTATTTAAACAATATTTCTTCATAGATGTTAACCATTAAAAGAGTTTAGTGATTTTATTTATTATATGATCTATAAAGACCTGGAATTTCCATATTTTTTTTTAATATATGGTAAATTTATGAGTTCGTGAAATCAGACATCGCACGATTCCGAGGCCCGGAGTGCCCAGAATGATCTGTCGAAGTTTTGTTAAGGTTAAGTTAACACACGTAAGCATTTTTTCTGAAAAATTGAAATAACTCTTAAACAGTTACTCAAATAAGAAATCTGAGGGTACAGTTGTGCTTAGGATGGTGGGTTTCTCATAGGAACGACTAAATATTAGTCGGTGCGGGCCTCCTGTGAGAAAACCCAAATTTGGCATAACCGTAAATAAAATAATTAAATAAAATATTTTATTTTTCAAATGCTTATAACACACAAACGGTAGCTCGGATTAAAAATATGAGACCACTGCTGAACTCGTGAGGGTATGATTTATTTAAGAAGATACCAAATTTGGACGACACGGGCCACCAGAAAAAGTTAGTTTTTGGCCACAAATAAAATAATTAAGTGACAATTAATTTATTGTAAAATTCATAACTTCTAAATGGTAACTCAGATTGAAAATACGAGAGTACCGTTGGGTTCTCTGGGGCGTATTTAACCTAGGAAAGGCCTAACATTGACTGGCGTGGATTGAGGGTGACTGATAATAATTTTAAGAACTTTTTTTGGGTACGTTTAGTAAACGCACGAGCGGCATTTTATAACTTTTGAACCGGTGCTCAGAATTGAAATCTGAGGGCACCGTTGAACTCACAGCACTGATATTCTATTAAGAAGACTTGCACATCGACGATAGTTGGTCATGAATAAAAGTTAGTTTTTGGGTTTTTAGTGAATGAATTAAATAAAAATAATGTTGTGTAACTTTATTTTTTTTGTTGGTTAAAACCTCCACTTGGAAGTTGGAAGTTTGAAGTGTGGGGACTAACCGAACATAACCTCCCATGATAGGTTATGGTGGTGGGTCCCACCCAAACCTAACCTCCCATGAGAGGTTACGATGTGGGGACTACCTAGGACTAAACCACCCTAATAATGGTGGGAGAGGAAAACCTCTCAACTCCCCTCATTAATGAGGGAGAGTCTCTCCACCCCCTTCTTTAGTGTTCCAAATCCTTCTCTTTAATTTATTGTGCCAACATTGTGAATTAATACAGTGGAACCAACTTAATTAATTCAAACTTTTTTAATTCTTATGCCAACGATAAATTTTATAATATATTACCTTGGCTTCCTTTTATTTTGGTTGGCATTTGTCTTTTGGTGGAACTTGGGAGAAGAGAGATAGCTTAGGGAGAAAATCTCTCGCCAACGAAGAACGAAGAACGCATTCTTCCAACGAAGATTTCCTCAGACTATGAAGAATGATATCCTTCTACTTTCATCCATGGACTCCTACTGACATGGGACGTCTTCGACCGACCTTCCCTCCTCATTGTCGTCAATGAACCGACGCATGAGCTTTGAATTGGAAGTGTGCGGCGGGAGCGGCGAATGATGACAACAACGTCTTCTTCCCCGCGACTCCGTCAACGAACAAGAAGCAAATGTAGGGGTTCAAACTTTGTTTTTGTTTCTCGTTCTTTGTTTTCCATTGAGGATTTTTATTCGAAGCCGCATGCTATCACTCTAACGCGGAGGGTGCGGGCCGAACGAACACCACCCAAACCCTCCGCCTTAATTTGTGGAATTTGACGCTAAACGCGGCAGAAGTCTAGGATGATCGTTTTTCATCAACAATGGTTGCGGATCAAATGGGACGTTCTGAGCAGTGCACGACAACTTCCAGAATGAGAATCGGGCCACTGGAACTCGTCTGGTGACCCGCGGAAGGTTCGCCGGCAGTCGAAACCGACGAACGTCACCGGTGGGACAAAGGTAAGGGAGACCGACACTCAAGTAGGCCACATGGATGGTGGCGGTGCAACCGCACCACTAGAGGAGAAGGCCGCAGCTGACGGGCTACGGCGGTTCAGCGACGGCCGACGTAAGGCCGACAACGAGAAGAACCGGCAGCCCGAGCTGCCGGGTTGCCTGGGAAGGCACGACGCAGCGCGCACTGCGGGATGAAACATGGGGCCGCGGCCTTGACCGCGGCGGTGTGTGAGGGGCGGCCAGCTCTTCCGGTCTCTGGAGGCGGTACGACACAACCGTGCCACACGGGAGGCGGTTGGCCGCTCATCCAGTCAGGGGGAATGGGACCCGCCGCGTGGGGCCTGCGTGACACGGACCGACGCCATGTGGCACCAGTTTTGAACCCCCCTTGAATGGCTAATCCATTCAGGACTCCAGGGGCTGCGGCCTTCCCCTTGGACGAGGCTAGGGCGGACCCCACGGGCCGCCAGCCGCAGGCCGTGCGCTGGCCGAGCCCAACGCGGGTCGGACCCAGCGCGGGCCGGACCCAGCAGGGGCCGGGCCACCCCCGCGGGCCGGGTCGGACTTTCGGATTGGTTCGGACCGCAATCCGCACCCGGATCGTGCTTGGATGGGCCGGGTCGGTTCGACTGGGCCAAACCGGACCCGGACCCGCTTTGACCTGTTTCCACTCTTTTGCTCGTAACTTGAGCTACGAGCATCCATTTGACAAACCGTCCGCGAAGACAGAAACCTTGGAGGGAGAAGGTACTTTTGGTATACCCAACTTGAGGTTTGAACATAGTTGGGGTATGTCCAGGTTGGATTGAATGTAAAACCAACTGGGCCCTAGGAACGGAAATGCTAATAACTCTCTGACCGGGCGTCCGATTGACGCACTGTCTGTCACGTTGGGTTTCTTTTGGAAAGAAGAATATTTTGGATACATAAACTTGGGACTTTGTGGCAGTTGATATATAGAAACTTGGCTTGAGGAGCTGACCCTCCATCAATCAAGCATGCTTTGTGCGGAACCCTGTGGCTGGCTACATTCTGACCAATATTCCTGGATTCTGTGTAGGTTTGATAGCTATGACTACTGTTCCTGGATCATGTGTGGGTTCAAGATCTCTGACTATAGTTCTTGGATCCTACGTTGGTTTGACAGCTCTGAATACTGTTCCTGCATCCGGTGTGGGTTCGACAGCTCTGACTACTGTTCCTGGATCCTGTGTGGGTTCGACAGCTCTGTCTACTGTTCCTGGATCCTGTGTGTGTTCGACAGCTCTAACTACTATTCCTGGATCCATCATGGGTTTTCCAGCTTTGTTTTATGTTATAGGATCTTATGTGGGTTCGACAGAGTTGATAATTCAGTGCCTACATCTAATCATCTCCATCTCTCTACATAAGTTGTATACCTATGTGAGCTGATTCAGTAACTTTTGTGTTTTCCTCATGATTGAGATGGATTACTTTATAACTTAGGTATATGTATTGGCATATACCTAAGTGGGGTTATCTGTTGATTTCATACTTTGTGGTTTATCCTTGTTAGATTTTGTGAGACCTTGAGGTTCTCAGGGTCCCTACTGAGTATCGTTATACTCACCCCTGCACGAGCTATGCCCACACCTCGTTGTGTTGGATGCAGACGACGGACAACGCTGACTTAGGCTGAGAGTACCAGGATTGGATGGTACTTGGAGGTGGACCTTACGACGAGTCAGTAAATGGAGGATACCGACAGATGTGGAGTGATGGGGAGGCTATCTATACCTACCCTCCAGGTAGGAATTCCGGAGGACAGCCCAACAGCTGTTTTTTCCTTTCATCAGTTGTATTTGTACTTCCATTTCCTTGTACTTTACAGTTGGGCCTGTATTTCTGGCCCCTTTACTTTTCAACACTCTATTGTTATATAGTTTACTTAGTGTTTTGTATCTATTTGTGTGTTCTATTGTGTGTGTTACAGGTTATAAAGGCAATGACTTCCTAGTTTTAGGGAATTACTCCTTTGGTGCTAGTCTCCAACCCCTGGCCTATGGAAGGTGGGCTTGGGGTAGTCACGACACGGGCCCCGGGTGATGGGTTCTGACAAATTGGCATAAGAGGATTCTGTTTTACCACAGAACTTAGGACTCTGATCTTTTTTGTGAAGTAATAGTGTTAAGTGTAGTGAGTGTGGTTTTCAGTTCAGGGAGTCTAGTGTTGGTGCGGCGACCGACATATCCATACACGAGGACCATGACTTCTGATTTCCGACTCAGTGCATGAAAACACTGATTGTGTGTGTTTTTTCTTTGTGATTTCTTAAGTCATCTCACCAGGTATAATATTTTGACCATGTCACATCTATTTCCTTTAGGATGCCTCCATGTAGGCAGCCAGTTAGAGTTTCAAGAGTTGGACGCACTGATAGCCCACTGAGTGACGAGGCTCCGGTGCAGGGCCCTCTTATTATGTTGGCACCTTCGGGTGGTGTAGCAGCAGCAGCACCACCTGTTGGGAAGAAGATACCACCATCCACACTGGTGGATGGTGCACACCAACTGAGCATGTTGCAAGAGTTCCAGTAGTAGAGGCCTCTGAGGTTTCAAGGCGAGACAGATTCTCACGCAGCTGAGGGTTGGCTGGAGGCGATTTCTTGAGTTTCCCATCTAGTTGAGACACCAGTAGAGTAGACGGTGATCTTAGATACTAGTATTTTTCAGTGAGTGACCATGAGGATGGTCCTGTTATTGATGAGGCTTTGGTACATGGACCATTTCTCGAGATAGTACCTTTGGGTAGTGTGCCAACTATATCACTACCCGTTGGTCAGCAGTTACAACCAGCGGTACCAGTAGAGGACACATGTAGGCTTAATGCCTTACTTGTGTTTCAGAATCAGATACCCCTTAGGTTCCGAGGTGAGCCCGACTCACAGGTGGCTGAGGACTGGCTCGAGGAGGTGGCTGAGAGTTCTCTAGAACTTCTACAGCTTCGGCAGGACGACATGTCGGTAGCTGAGTATTCATCGAGACATACCGATCTTTCCTGGTACTCAATGAATACGATATGATCAGTGCTTCAGGGCTTGAACTTTTAAGAGAGGTGTGATTAAAGGGAATTAGAGCCAGAACTATTCCTCTATGCATTCCTACTTATGCTAGGGTGGTAGATAGAACCTTTGTGGTTGAATGTTATTTGGATGAATGGATACATCCAGTGAATGTTAGCAGTGGGAAATCAGAGAACTGGAACCAATCTTAGAGACTTGGGCATGTAAAATGTGTTAGGGATAGATGAATCTGTAGGGCAGCAGACATGGAAGCAGATCTAGGAGAACAGCATGTGCTGGTGTACTTTTCGACATGTTACAACCACCCCCTTTTTTTGGACCCCACCAGGCTCATGGAGTTGGAGGATAGGGGAAGAGAGTTGTTGCATGAGGTCAAGGAATGCGACCCATGGGCTCTATGAATGATTCGAGGTACGGTCTATATCTACTACTAGCTGCCGTATCAATAGACATAGGTTCCAATCATTCCTTCCTTCCAAGAATATTATCCAGGACCTAGAGTTTCCGGATAAACTGTTGACTTGAATCTCACCTATGGAGATACCTTTGGGAGGAGATTCAATAATCACACTTATGTCGACGATGTGATATTACCCTTGAGGTGAGAGTTTCGGTTGGAACCTCTTAGTGGTAGCGTCGAGGCCTTACGACATTAGTTTGAGTTTGGACTTGACATCCACAGTTCACACTCTGATTAACTGTATTAGGCAAAGAGGTTGTGGTATATCTACAGCATTGGGATGGGTTTTTCCTTGATCGGTGAAAAAGGAAACCCAAGAAGAAGGGGATAAAATCATGCATATGAGGGTTCATCCAATCACTCGTGAGTCGGCCAACCTCACCCTCATGGAAGTAGAAGTTGACTTTGAGATAGTCTATACTCCTGGTAAGGGGAATATGGTAGCAGGCGCACTCAGTAGGAGGTATGGCCTGTTGAGTGAGGCGACAGAGCAGCTGGCTGCTTTACAGATATTCTTTGTGGATAGAGATGGAGCAACCTTTCTTCAGTCTCTTACAGTCACTCCCCCACTTCTTCAATGATTTGGGGAGGCACAACATAGGGACGCTGACTGCAAGACACTATGTGCTCAGATATCCATAGGGCATGCACCTAATGGACTTTATGAAGGTGGGGAGCACGTCATACTCTTCAGAGGACGTACTATGGTACTAAAATCACCTCAGGAGGAAGTGTTGATGGAGTTCCACACATCCCCTCTAGCGGTATATCCATGAGTGGTGAAGATGTACCAGGATCTCCAATGACAGAACTGGTGGCCGAGAATGAAGAAAGCAGTTGTAGAGTTTGTCTCTCAATGCCTCACTTATCAGCAAGTGAAGGTGGAACACCAGGTACCAGTAGGCTTGGTTCAACCTTTAGAGTTCCCAGAGTGTAATTGGGATGGGATATCCATGGACTTCATGATATGAATTCCACGTACATCTAGGGGACATGACTTTATCTGGGAGATCATCGACCGACACATCAAGTCGGCCCACTTCCTACCGATCAGAGAGCAGGGTTCAATAAAAAGATTAGGATGCCTCTATGTGAAGGTGATTATGTGGTTACATGGAGTACCTTAGATGATTGTCTTTTATCGTGACAAACATTTTACTTTCCAACTATGGAAGGGGTTGCAGGAAGCTTTCAGGATACAACTTCATTTGAGCACTATCTTCCATCTTCAGACAGATGGCCAGACCCAGCGGACCATTCAGACCATCGAGGACATGCTACGTGCTTGTGTCCTCGACTTCGGTCACAGTTGGGAGGATCACTTACCTTTGGTGTATTTTTCATACAACAACATCTATCACTCCACCATTGGGATGATATCTTTCTAGGAATTGTACGGGTGACCTTGCAGATCACCTTTGTGCAGGACTGACCCCGGGGAGTCAGCACTAGTGGGACCAGAGATGGTACGGGCTACCACAGAGAAGGTGCAGATCATCTAGGAGTATATGAAGACTGTACAGAGTAGGAAGAAGTCGTATGCTGACAGAAGATGGAGACCTATGTAGTTCAAGGATGGAGACCACGTCTTTCTACGGGTCTCAACTTGATGAGCTTTGTGGAGATTTTGCCGAGGAAGCAAGTTATCTCCGAGGTTCATCGGACCTTTCCAGGTCCTCAGTAGATTTGGCTAGGTGGGTTACCGCTTAGCTCTTCCACCTCAGTTGCACGAGGTGCATGATGTCTTCCATGTATCCCAGCTGAGCAGATACGTGCACAACCCTTATCAGGTCATCGACCATGGAGAGCTGGACGTCGACGATGGGGCGACTTTTACGGAGGTTCCAGTAGATATTGAGGATCGACAGGATCAGGTCCTTCATGGATGGTCTATACCTCTGGTGTGTGTTTTTTGGAATCATGAGAACCTCCAGGAGAGCACATGGGAGCGAGAGGCTCAGATGCGTGCACAATACCCCCATTTGTTTCCTTAGTTTGAGTTGTGGATTACAGGGACATAAAGCCCTAAGGTGGGGATAATGTATTAACCCGGAATTTCCATTTAAGTTTTTTAAATAAATGGTAATTTTATGAGTCTGCAAAATTAGACAACGCAGGATTCTGAGGCCCGGAGTTCCCAGAATGATCCATCGAAGTTTTGTTAAGCTTAAGTTAACGCGCGTAAGCAGTTTTGCTGAAAAAAGGAATAAATCTTAAATGGTTACTCAAATTAGAAATCTGAGAGCACCGTTGCACTTAGGATAGTGGGTTTACCCTAGGAATGACTTAAGATTAGTCGAAGTCGGCCTCCTATGAGAAAACCCAAATTTGGCATAACCGTAAATAAAATAATTAAATAAATTATTTTATTTTTCAAATTATTATAACTCACAAACGGTATCTCAAATTAAAAATCTGATACCACCGCTGAACTCATGAGGGCATTATTTATTTAATAAGGTACTAACTTTTTTCGGCGCGAGCCACCAGAAAATGTTAGTTTTTGGCCACAAATAAAATAATTAAGTGACAATTATTTTATTGTAAAATTCATAACTTCTAAAAGGTAACTCAGATTGAAAATCTGAGAGTAACGTTGGGTTCGTTATGGAGTTTTCACCTAGGTAGAGCCTAACCTTGACCGGCGCGGGTTGAGGGTGACTGATAATAATTTTCCGAACTTTTTTTCGAGTACTTTCAGTAAATGCGCAAGCGGCGTTTTATAACTTTTGAACCGGTTCTCAGAATTAAAATCTGAGGGCACCGTTGAACTCGTAGCGCCGATATTCACTTAATAAGACTTTAAGCATGACGACAGTTGGTTGAGAATAAAAGTTAGTTTTTGGGTTTTTAGTGAATGAATTAAATAAAAATAAAGTTGCGTAGCTTTATTTTTATTTGTTGGTTAAAACCTCCACTTGGAAGTTGGAAGTTTGAAGTGTGGGGACCACCCAACCATAACCTCCCATGAGAGGTTATGGCGGTGGGTCCCACCCGAACCTAACCTCCCTCAAGAGATTACGATGTGGGGACCACCCATGACTAAACCCCCCCTAATAATGGTGGGAGTGGAAAACCTCACAACTCCCTTCATTAATGAGGGAGAGTCTCTCCACCCCCCTCTTTTAATGTGCCAAATCCTTCTCTTTAATTTATTGTGCCAACCTCTTGAATTAATTAAGTGGAGCCAACTTAATTAATTCACCCTTTTTGAATTCTTATTCCAAGGATATATTTTATAATCTATTACTTTGGTTTCCTTTTATTTTGGTTGGCATTTTTCTTTTGGTGGAACTTGGGAGAAGAGAGAGAGAGCTTAGGGAGAAAAGATCTCGCCAACGAAGAATGAAGAACATGTTCTTCCAACAAAGAATTCCTTCGACTATAAAAAAAGATCTCCTTAGACCTTCATCCACAGACTCCTACTGATGTGGGACGTCTTCGACTGACCTTCCCTCCTCATCGTCGTCAATGAACCGACACACGAGCGTTGGATTGGAAGTGTGCGGCGAATGAAAAGAACGACGACAACATTGTCTTCTTTCCCATGACTCAGTCAACAAACAACAAGCAAAGGCAGGGGTTTGAACTTTGTTTTTGTTTCTCGTTCTTCATTTTCCGTCAAGGATTTTTATTCTAAGTCACATGCTATCACTCTAACACAGAGGGTGCGGGTCGAACGAACACGGCCTGACCCCTCCTCCTTACTTTGTGGAATTTGACGCTAAACGTGGAACGAGTCCAAGATGAGCGTTTTTCATCAACAATGGTTGTGGATAAAAGGAGAAATCCTGAGTAGTGTGTGGCTACTTCCAGAATAAGAATCGGGCCACCAGAATGCGTCTGGTGACCCGCGGAAGGTTCGTCGGCAGTCAGAACCGAAGAACATCACCGATGGGATGAAGGGAAGGGCAACTGGCACTTCGGCCAGCCACATGGATGATGGCAGTAAAACCGCGCCGCTGGAGGAGAAGACCACAACCGATGGGCCGCGGCGGTGCAGCAGCGGCCGACACAAGGCTGGCCGCGAGAAGAACCGGAGGCCCGAGCCGCCGGGTTGCCGGGGAAGGCGCGACGCAGTGCGCGCCGAGCGGTGGACCAAGGGGCCGCGGTCTTGGCCGCGGCGGTGTGGGACATGCGACCGGCTTTTCCGGTAGCTTGAGGAGATGCGGTGAAACCGCGCCATGTGGGAGGCGGCTGGCCGCACGACCAACCGAGAGGAGCGGGACCCGCTGCGCGGGTCCCGCGTGACACGGACCGGTGCCACGTGGCGCCAGTTTTGAACCCCCCCAAATGATTAAGCCATTCGGGATTCTAGGGGGTGTGTCCTCCCCCATGGATGTGGCTAGGGCAGACCCTATGGGCCGCCTGTCGCGGGCCGAGCCCAGCGCGGGCTGGACCCAGCGCGGGCCAGACCCAGCGCGGGCCGGGCCGCCCCCACGGGCTTGGTCAGACACGTAGGCCGGGTTGGACCCATGGACCGGTGCGGACCTGCGGGCTGAGTAGGACCTGCTGACCGGGTCAGACCCCAGTCCGGACCCGAATCGGGCTAAGAGGGGCGGGGTCGGTCCGACTGGGTCGAATCAGACCCAGACCCGCTTTGACCTATTTCAACTCTTTTTTCTGTAACTTGAGCTACGAGCGTTCCTTTGAAGAACCTTCTATGACAACGAAAACCTTGGAGGGAGATGGTTCTTTTGGTATACCCCACTCGAAGTTTGGACACAGTTGGGGTACAGTCGGGATGGATCGAACGTAAAACCAACAGAGCCCTCGGAACAGAAATGCTAATAACTCTTAGACCGGGCATCTGATTGATGCACTGTCTGTTGTGTTGGATTTATTTTGGAAATAAGGATCTTTTGGATACATCAAATTTGGAATTCGTGGAATTTTATGTATATACACTTGGCTTGAAGAGTGAACCCTCCCGGAATCAAGCATGCTTTGTGTGGAACCCTGTGGCTGGCTACATTCTAACTACTATTCCTGGATCCTATGTGGGTTCAACAGATCTGGCTACTGTTCCTAGATCCGGTGTGGGTTCGACAGATCTAAATATTGTTCCTGGATCCTACGTGGGTTCGACAGCTCTGACTACTATTCTTGGATCCTGTGTGGGTTCGACAGCTCTGACTAATATTCCCGGATCCTATGTGGGTTCGACAGCTCTGAGTACTATTCCTGGATCCTGTGTGGGTTCGACAACTTTGACTACTATTCCTAGATCCTACGTGGGTTTGACAGCTCTGTTTTCTATTCCAGGATCCTATGTGGGTTCGACAGAGTAGATGGTTCAGTGGCTACATCTAATCATCTCTATCTCTCTACATATGTTATATACCTGTGTGAGCTGAGTCAGTAACTTTTGTGTTTTCCTCATGATTGAGATGGATTACATGATAAATTAGGTATATGTATGGGAATATACCTAAGTGGGGTTATTTATTGATTTCATACTTTGAGTTTTATCCTTGTTTTATTTTGTGAGACCTTGAGGGTCTCAGGGTCCCTACTGAGTATCGTTATACTCACCCCTGCATGGGCTATGCCCGCACCTCATTGTGTTGGATGCAGATGACGAACAACGCTGACTGAGGCTGAGAGTTCCAGGACTGGATGGTACCTAGAGGTGGACCTTACAATGAGTCGGTACATGGAGGAGACCGACAGACATGGAGTGTTAAGGAGGCTATCTGGACCTACCCTTCAGGTAGGAATTCTAGAGGAAAACCCAACAGCTGTTTTTCCCTTTCATCAGTTGTATTTGTACTTCTAGTTACTTGTACTTTACAGTTGGGCTTGTATTTTCAGCCCCTTTTACTTTTCAGCACTCTTTTATTATAGAGTTTACTTAGTGTTTTGTATCTATCTGTGTGCTCTGTTGTGTGCGTTACAGGTTATAAAGGCAATGCCTTCCCAGTTTTAGGGAATTACTCCTTTGGTGCTAGTTGCCAACCCCTAGCCTATGGAAGGCGAGCTTAGGGTAGTCACGACACAGGCCCCTGGGGACGGGTCATGACATGATCACATAGAAATGTGACATCAATAACATAAAAATGTAATGAGTTTAAAAAAACCCTAAAAATGAAACAAACATTGGCATCTAGTCTATCATATGGGATATGATATAACTGATGCTTGTGTATAGTTTTTTAGTATTCTTAAAGAAGTTTATGAATATAAATGCGTCATGTTATAGGAAAGTTAGTCTTCTATTTATCATTATTTTATGTTATATGTCTATTTACATGAATTGAAATCGTAATTAACCACTAAAAGTTGGATATTGAGTTATCCATAATTTATGTTCATCATTTATTATTATAGGTTGCAATGAAATGTGAATACTATTGTGGGTGGGTTTTCTTATAGATACATTTAATTCTATTATTGCATGCTAAATGATCATGTGACACCCATGATGTCACATTTAGTTAAGTATTTTATTATTTATTTTTATCTATTATTTTGATTTTTGGAATGAAAATTTAGAATTTCTTGAGAAATTTTCAAAATACATGGTTAAGGTGCACAATTATTCTAACCATGAATGTTGACTGTGCAAATCAAAAATATAATTATAGAACTGAATGCATGTTTAGGGAATGGTTTTTCTAACGATGCATCTAAACCATAAAATTCTATAAAAATTTAAATATCTCTTGTTTTAAAATTTGGATTTAATGAAATTGGATCTCTAATTTATTATTATTTTATTGGAAAAAATTTAGGAGCTCACCCACATCAGCCCCCTCTAGTTCCTTCCCTTCCATGGATTCCTCCTTAGTGAATTTTCATTAAAGGGTTTTGATTCCTTCAGTAAGTTTCTAAAATCCTCTTCATATTTTCATTCCTCTTCTCTTTCTCCCATGTTATTTCACTAGAGATGTCATGGTGGCCTAAGGTTTTTCTTGTATAGAAATTTATTTGATATTTGAAAAGTAATCATTGACCAAAGAATTCTATTTAGATATTATAGTGATGAAACACCACTTGAAATTGGATTCATTATTTATGGATAGGTGGTTCTAATTATTTTCCTTGTTTAAAAAAACCATGAGTGCTTGATTGTTTTAATTCATGTTTTGAGTGATAAAAAATCTATATATGAGGTCTATGATGATTTGGTGATGAGTTATAATTTCTTTACTCTTGTTTTTCATGTAAAATCCATGTTTATACAAGAGTTCAAAATTCAATAAGAGTT
This sequence comes from Viscum album, assembly GCA_963277665.1. Classification (NCBI taxonomy): domain Eukaryota; kingdom Viridiplantae; phylum Streptophyta; class Magnoliopsida; order Santalales; family Viscaceae; genus Viscum; species Viscum album. The sequence goes on from OY728141.1 coordinate 742,495,232, forward strand.
TGAATTTCAATTAATAACTAGGTAAAATTTTGGACCATGATTTAGGATTGAGTTTTGAGGCTTATGAAACCTCGAGGGAGGTGTTTTTCACATGGATTGAGGCTTTAGATTCATCCCTGGGGGCCTGGAGGAGGCCTGGATAGAGTTAGGTGGCTGCTATAGCCAAAGTTGGATTACAACCACTGGCCATATGGTGGCCTCCACTGTCTAACTATTTGGATTTTTAAGGAGTAAAATAACAATTTCCCAAAATTATTTAGAGGCTAAAACCCCCTCCTTACTCCCTCTCTTGCCTGTGCAACTGGGGTCAGCTCTACTTTCCCTAACTTTTTCCCCTTAGTCTAGGGTGCCCTTTGAGGGTGGGTTTTTTTTTTGTGTTTTTAGGTACATCCCCTCCTCTGTTCTTCTCCATTCAACCACTGATCTTTTATGCATAATTTTTGGGTTTTCTTGATTAGGTTTTTGTTTCTGATTTCTCTAGATCATGGTGGAATCGACCAAGCATGATGAGGCTTTCATGATTCCTAGGAAGTGGATGTATCGAGATGTTGTACACATGTCATCGCATGCCGTTTCATTAAGGTATTCCACCATGGTTATTTTTCTATTCTTTCATGGTTAAATTAAATTAAATTTGTAATTTTTTTGGATATTTTGTGATTGGGCCTTTACCAGAAATGGTGTTAGTAGTCCCTTGCAGACCTCCCATGAGTTGTTGGCTTCAGTTCCAGTGCATAGAAACAACTTGGTGAGTTATCCATATTTATGAAAAATTAGGAAACACTTAATTAATTATAAATTTTATATTTAATTAATTTTTGATATTTTATGTGATATATGATATTAAGAAATTAAGACATGTATAGTTGATTGAAGATGAGATTGGAAGGGCCTTGGCAGCTGTTATTGGCCCTTGGCGTCAAAGTGAAAATCTCTATATGAGGTAGGTTGTCTCGTGTACTTTCCCTATAGACTTATTCTTTTTTTATTCATCATGTGATGCATGGGCTCATCACTTTTAGTTTTTCCCATCTTGTTTCATGGTTATTTAATTTAAATTGAATGGTTTAATAAAATAAAATTATTAATTAATTTAAATTTAACTTTTTAATTAAACAAAAATGTATAAGTGAAATGAATGAGAACTAAGGGTCATGAAAAACCCTTGTACGTTGGCTTCTCACCTAAGTCACCATTGGATGAGGTCAGGCCTATGAAACACCTGGTTGTCTCCAGACCTCCTGATAGGTGAGGATGGACCAACTGAGACACTTTAACCCATGAATAGGGTTTTATGACACCCCAAGTTATAGGTTAATGTGTAATAGAGAGATGAGGTCATGTATGACATAGAGGACCATTTTTTTGATTATTTTTTCTCAAGCTTGTTGAGATGAGTATGAGATGAGCGAAACTCTTCTGTTTAATGTGACCAGGCTTAAGTGAAAAAACCATAGGAAGACCAAGAGTGAGCTAGGTGAGTGAAATGACCTTGAGCGACCTTAAGGTTTGGATGGGTTGTGGGATATCTCTTGGTTGTTTCCTATATGGTGAGACCCCGAGTAGCCTATGAGGTTGTGCTACTCCTTTTAATGATATGTTGGAATACAATATCCTAGTGCATTGGGTGTTGACCTAAGAATGTGAATGATACTGAGGACCCATGTGAGGGTTCCTCTACTATGTTGAGACCAAGGGGAACTGGTGGAAACCCTTTGATATACCAACCCTAATAAATTGCACATTTAATGGTATTTATTGTCCCTATGGGGCCCATATAAGAATAATGAGCTTAAGGGGATATGGAAAATAATTATGGGTGTGGGTATTAGATCAGACCTATTTTTTTCTTCTTGAAAGCTATGGAATTTTCCCTCAGATGAAGATGTAAAATATTTGGGTTTCCATGGTTATGGATCTTGGTACACAGTTAGAGTTCTATGATTGGAGCTTGTATGGTTAGGATTCCACGTTCTAGAGTTGGTTTGGTTAGAGCTACCTTGGATTTAGATCTTAGTATATGATAAGATCCTCTATTGATTTGGGGATCAGATACTAATGGGGGATTCCAGGGATTTGTATCCTGGATTATGGGACTATTGTGGGCCTCATCCCTAGAGTCACCAGGATACTAATTGTGGTTTTCATGGATTTTTGAGTCCAGATGATAGGACTACCATGGGCCTCGTCCTCAAAGTTATGAGGATATTGATAGGGGATTCCATGAATTTAGAGGTAAGATGATAAGACTTTTATGGGACCCATATCCAAAGTCATGAGGATCACGATAGGGGTTTCCTTGGATTAGGTGTCTAAATGATAGGGATGTCATGGGATGGGTCCTTGGAGTCATGAGGATTGGCTGGGTATACCATGGATTTGGATCCAATATGTTACTTGGTTGGCATGGTTATCATGACATGCTTAGATACACCCTAACACTAAATAAAGTAGGTATGGTAAATCATGGTCACATAACTAAGGATCAATGGTATAATTTCAGTAGTTGTTTATTTATTTCAGCTGAGCACTTCATATGCACATATCACCATATCTGATGGTTAGTATGGGACTGTGTTGGTGCTTCCCTACAGAGTTTTTTACTCACACCCTTCTTGGGATGCCACTGCACTTGGATACCTGAGAAGACATTCACTTGGTCGTAGGAATAGTTTGGGTTGGGGATCAGGATTAGGTTTTGTATAATTGTGTGGGATAACTTGGATGGTTCCTAATCACATAGCGATTCACTATTCATTTCCACCCTTATATTACTATGTTAAAATGATTTTTCAATTTATATTCCAAATTTGTTAATAAATGAAAATTTACATTTGGTTAAATTAGTTATTTTGTATCACTTTTAAAATGGAAAATTTTATTTTTTTGATGTTTACATTGTAGTTGGAGGTGATTTAGAGAGCCCATGATGGAATCCAAGCAAAAAATGCCAAACAATGCAAGAGTCCAAGAACCTATGTGAACTAAAATACATAATGTAGATAATTCCTGCATCCTATTAGGCTAAAAATTTATGGTCAAATGTAAAAACATGTGGGATACATTTCTCTAGAAAATTAAGAATCCCAAATCTTCCATTTGTAGGCCCAAAATGTGCCATTATTGGAGAGAATATTCACTATTCATAGTCTTGAGGTCACTTTTATAATTCAACCATATCTCAAGATGTATACCTCCAAATGATACAAAATTTTCAGTGGAGATATTAAAGATGTGGGGAAATTTCTTTTTAGCTTTTTACAAATCAATATAAGACTGTATAGTTACCAAAAACCATGATTCAAGTGGTATCTTGAAATCCGAGTGCCCAAAACGACCTTACACTTTACAAATAAATTGGTACCTTCGGAACCACATTTGTAATTTTGACCATGGGGAAAGGCTCTATCATTTTGGATACCCAAGGGAGTCCTCTATTAATCCTATAATTTCTTGATTCCCCTATCCTCATAGTGAGATCATGTATGAAGTTAGAGTTCTATAAGAGCTTCCTCTTCCTCTCGATGGTGGGCTAAACGGTGAGTGATCATTTTAAGGGAGCTACACACTTTGACTGGGAGATTAAGAAAATAATTATTGAGTTTTTTGTTTTATATTATGGCTTTTAATTATTATTTTAGATGCATCTTAATTTATCTTTATGAATTTAATTGAAACACTTTCTATTTCATAACCGATCGATGTGTAATTTTAAGTGTGTGACTTGTGTTATTCCAATTGGAAAACATAATAATCCTCTTCATTTCAAAAAATTCGAGATTTAATTATTCCTCAAAAAAACATAAATAATTTTAATAGGCTGTAAATCTACTACATTATTATTACGTCAATTTTATGTCCTATGTGCATCGTTTTAGAGGGTTTGTAGGTTACCGTGATCTTAGTTAACCCTCAAACAAAGGATATATTGAAACCTAATAATCAATTAACAAAAAGGAAATTTTCAAGTGGTGTATTAATCTAAAAATTATCACATACTTATCATTTATTTTTCAAAATATACTTTCTTTTTCAACCATTTAAATCTTTAAATTAGGTTATTTTATTTTGAATCACCATTTAAACCCCACATTTTTTATTTAGTTTTTTATTTTTTTTGAAAACTAGCACTTTAAACACATCAAAGATACTTTGTTACAACCTATGGTCTTCCCTAGACTAAATTTAATCTACAAAAACATAATAAATTTGATGTTTCATAAAAATGTGGTCAAATTTTAGCTTCATTATTGGGGAGTTCTTTGGGTTTAAGTGTGCGATTTTGATAAGAACTTTGTGTTTTTTTGTAAATATTTTTTATTTATCTCATATCTTTTATATAAGTGGTTTTATAACCTATTTTTGTTTATAGGTTCTATTTATGATGTGTTATACTCTTAGTGAACTACCTCCTTTCAGACCCAAACTAGATATGATCCTACATCAGCGACACTGAGACACAAAGGACGATCCTTTGAAGTTGGACGCACCACACATTGAGACTCTTCTAGAGCCCCCTTATTCTAGAACTAAAATATAAACTAAAATTAATTTTTATAACATGGTAGAAAATAATATAGAACTAAAAGAAACCACTTTTCTTGATGTTTATATGCAACCTGCATACATTCAAATACAAGGTGAAGCACCAAACATCAAACTAAAATTTGGACTCATTAACTTATTACTAAAATTTCATTGACTAACTAGAGAATAACCACACAATAACTGAAATAAATACCCTAATCTAAGTTAAATTTTAAAACCTATAATTGTGGATTATGAATTTATTAATCTTAGGGAATTCCCATTCTCTTTAGAAGACATTTAAAAGATTGGTTATACTATGTCAACTCCCTAATTTGTGGTTGGGCGAACACAAAACACATTTTTCTTGAAAAATAATTCTCAACATATCAAACTAAATCAACAAGGAAATACATTTATATAATAAGAAAATATATTGGGAAAAAACTTAATGAATATTGGGAACATTTTAAAAGGATTTTTTCAAGTTGTCCACACCATCAAATAATGAGAAACTTTTAATACAATACTTTTATGAAGGTTTAATTCCAGTCAATAATAACATGACCGAAGCTACTATATGTGGTTCCTTGGTGGACAAAACACAAATTTATACAAGTAAACTCATTGAAAACATAGTAAAAAACAATAAAAAATTTGGTACAAGGTTCAGTTTACCCATCCAAGGTTTCCATAAGGTGCAATGTTCTGAATTTGATAAGAAGGTGGAAATGAAGTTTTAAGAGGTAAATACCCTAATATGAAAAATTTATCTTTTAAAAAAAAATACCAACCTCATACTTCAATTAATTATGGTATATTTGTTGCTGACACCCATTATTTAAACCAATTTCCTCATTTTAGAGTACCTTTTGAGAGTTTTGAGGAAATCTTCCCAGGTCGCCCCTATAACAAACCCATTAGGAAAGAAATATACTATCCATAAAAAAAATTGGTGGAAAGAAAAACAATACTATAGGAAAATAGGTATTAAAACTAACCTAAAGAATCTTGGAACCACCCATGGTAGAGTATTCATCCTCCACTACCACCCATACATCCTCAACCACCACAAAGGCCTTTCCAAAACCCCCCTCCAAAACTAAATCCTAGCCTTGAGGGCAGGATGGAAAAAATTACCAAAAATAATAACCAATTCCAAAAAACCACCCAAGGAAACATAAAATACATAAAAACTAAATTAGTTCAACTCACCAACTTATTGTGTAAAATTACAATTTAAGGGTGTAGAAGACTGCCATCCTAACCAATTTTCAATCCCAAGGAGAAAAGTAATATATATTCTATCACACTTTGTAGTGGTAAAGTACTGTCTCATTCCAACGGTTCTACACAATAGTCATGTCATTTATTATCCACTGAAAGAGGCTAATATTAATTGTTATAATACATAATTTTCATGTGGTTCATTATTCATAAACACCATTTTTAGTTCATTTTAAAATTTGAACATTATTTCACATTATGATTGTAATTCTTTATTAAAGTGCACTATTACTTGATACATTCTTAAACACCTCTTAAAAAACCCAATGGTATTGATTTTAGTTTCATAGTTAAATTTCAGGTCTTTAATTATATGAGGAACATTCTATCCCTCTGGAGCTATTGAATATTCAATTAGGAATATGGCCAAAGTGATCCTTGAACCAAGAACATTCTGGGCGAAGTGAACTGGGAAATATCCCAATAAGGAGACTATACTGGCCAATATAAAATCCAAATTAATCTAAAATTTTAAATATATATTGATAAAATCATGATTAACATTTGATAAAATGGTTACAAGAGATAATTATGAGTTGTGAAAGGACTTCTAGGTGTCCAAAGTAGAAGATAAAATTCTGAGAATGATTTTTTGGCCCAGAAAAACAGCCCACCATTTCAATCATATATCAATAAAACATCCAATTGGGAAAAAAATTTACATTATGTTAGGGGAAATCTGGAGATTCAATTTATTATTTAATGGACCACCTAAATTAGGCATATAAAATTTCTTTTGTACACATCTATCAAAGGTATCCAAGCCGGCCTCCAATTCGGGTCAAGGGTGGAAAAGTCCATATTCTTCAAAATTTACACCACCCTTGGCCTACCATAATCAATTTTTAAGACTTTTACTATTGGTATATTGACCCAATACTCTTTAAATTCCTATTTAAGGTAGTGGTGGGGAAGGATTTGAGGATTATTGGTATTTTGTTTCATTGTAATGTTATGTTTCCACTTTTTCTTTGTAACATTGTTCCTTCAATAGTATGTTATTTGAATCACCTTAGTATCTTAATAAAATTTCTTATTATTATCATTTTATATTATTTTAAATACCATGTTGATACCTTTTCCTCAAGGAGTGAACTTATTCACACCAACACTTGTGAAATGATTCATATAATGGTGGACTGATCATTATTTCATTATTGTTCTTCAATTCTTCCCTTATGAGTCTACTTCCCACTTCCATGGAGTGTATAGACTCAATGGAGGTCTAACCATCTTACGGGTTGATCAATGGGAGTAGAAATAGTATGGATTTCATGTAATTTATCACTCTATAAATATTTTACAATTTCTTATATTTTATTTTTTCATTCAATGATTTTATCTCTTCCTCTTTATTATTGAATTTCATCACCTCACTTTTATGTGATAATAAGATCATTTACCATGGAGTGCTCATAAAAATGATTCTCCAATTTTATAGGTGATTATCATTTCTATGTGAAGGTTTTAAACTAGTAAGTGATGATGCTATATTGATTTCATTGAATGAATCTTTCTCAAGTTAATGAAATTGAAATAATTTAAAAAGGAATTCATCCAGTCTACCTCAATCAATAACCTAGGATCAAATCATTTTATGAAATTGAATTCACTTAGGTCTCTTAGTGTTAATTTAAACTATCTAAAATCAAACTCACGTTTTCTAATTTATATAAAAAAATCCATATAATTTACATGTGTTTAGGTTTCTTCTTAGGTGTCTAAGGATTCGACAACCTAATCTATACTAAAAGTGACTGCTTTAACCTTAAAAACTTGAGTAAATTTGGGTGAGGCCAAATGTTATCACCATTTTGAGGACTTAAGTCATCTTATAAACTCAAATATTATTCTCACACTAATTATCTATTCTAAACCCTTATTTCACTCATATGGAAGGCCATTTTGAAAAAAAAATCCAAACATTGGAAAATTATCCCTAATTTAATTACCCCACACCAAGTGTGATGTACAATGACCATCCAAGTTTCTATTTGTGGGATAATCAATAAAATAGTCAACCAAAATGTTTTAACTCCTATGATTCTTAAAAAATTCCAACCAATAATGATTTTCAATCCCAACAAATCCAATATAAACATCCTCTTGTTCAATTCCAACAATATAATTATCTTATAGGACTAGATAATTTGGATCAACCCCTTGTCTATCCTGATACACAACCATTACTAGAGAGTTTTTTTTTCAAAAAATAAATATAATTACTTCTAATGTTTCATCCTTGATATTATAACTACAAAGAATAAAAAAGATTATGGAACCCATTCCTACTCAGGTTGTCTCTTCCTCATTATTGATAGAAGAATATCATTACACACAAATTTCACATAAAAAAATCCACATTGTGACTATTTTTAATAGTGATAAAGCTAAATAAAAACATGAAACATTAATTCCCAAACCAAAATAGGCTTTAAAATCAAAGAAAAATGTTGTATAAACCACTTTAAAATATCAGAAATTAGAGTTAGATAATGAGGTGAATTAATTAAGTAATGTTGAAAGTCAACTCAAGGAACATGAGTATTTAACTCAAGAGGAAATTTATGTTCTGTGTTCAAAATAGGATAATTTTACATCATGGAATGAGGTTCCTGGATATATCTCCATTAATGATTTTTAAGAAACACCGATCACTGAACCTTTGGAAGAAATCACAAACATCGAGTCCATACACATTTCTGACACTAATTTGTCTAATTTTGTGGTTGAATCTTCTATTTAAAAGGAACCAATTCTATTAAGATATTTTGAAAATGAAATTGGGTTCAATTCAATGTCCCAACCTGTTAATGAAATTATTATCCAACCTGATCTCAAATTCAAGGTCCATACATCCTCTCTCAAGTATTCCTTTGTAAGGGATAAACAAAAAAATTCTATCATCATTTCATTCTATCTTGATGCTAATAAATATAAAATTATCCTTTATGTCTTAATAAATATTAGTAATGAAAATTGATGGATCCTTTTTGATATTTATGGGATTATCCCATTCATGGGACTTATATGGTTTTTCTTGAATCAATTTCAAAACTTTCCTATCAACCCCATTATAGACTCAATCACAATCTAATTAAAGTGTTGAAAAATTTAATCTTTAAAATGTTAAAAGTTTGTTTTGGATAATTTGGGGGGGGGGGTTCATATCAATATAATAACATTAAAATAAGTTCTTTCTAGGAGTCAGGCCATCTTATTTATTGATTTTTCCCTTTTTTATTTTTTAGGGAACCTCAAGGGGTTTGAATTGTATTCTAATTGAGTTTCTATATAAGATTTAGGTGTTGTTGAGGTTGAGTTATTTTCAAGAAAATCATATTTATTCTAAGAGTTCAAACACAATATTATGTCATTGATGAGGTGTCTCTGAGTGACATGGATATCAAAAGAGTAATCAGGATCATCATGAACTTCAACTTCAACCACCCAATGACTTTTTTCTATGTTTCTTATTTAAATTTCCTTTTATAACTCTTATTATTTTCCTCTACCCCCTTCTTAATTTTATTTTATTTAAACACTGGGGACAATGTTATTTTAAATTGGGGGGTAAAAAGAATAAAAAAATTATTGAAAATTTTGGGTGCAAAAATGGAAGAAAAAATTTCTTTAACCTTGAACATGAAGATAAACATTTCAAACTTTGAAACTAAATATCAAATAATTTTTCATTCCTTGATTCTGATTTTAATCCAAGTTTAATTTCATGGGCATAGATTTTGGAAAGAGTTTCTGTAAAATGTGATTTTCCACTGATTAAATTTTTATCCATTTAATTAAAAAATTCATAATGCACATCCTTTGGATTTCGGGGTATCAGTTTAAGTTCTCAGGGTCCCATAAAAAATGGCATAGGTTTTTTTATCATTTTAATTTTAACATGATTATTAAAAATACAAAAATAAATTTGTGCATTGATTAATGGAATGACCTAATGTGTGGCTTTCAGAATTCAGGATCATGACTCCATAGTTTTTTGTCCCATAGTTGGAAACTTTATCTCTATTTATGGTAATTTTATTTTTTTGATTAATTTAACTCGAGATAATTCCCAAGTATGTGGTCTTAACTTGGTTCCCTAGGGTATTTGAGCCTGGGAATTAACTACAAATACCCACTATAGGGGTTGAATTGATTGAGTTTAATTTAAATTACCATGGAAAAAGTAAAAAAATACTCATCTTAATATTAAAATTTTATTCCACATAGCACTTCCATATTTTACCCCTGTAATAAAAATGAACCCCCATATCTATTATAATGCACAAATCATCACCATGATTAACTAAAATTGGATGAAATGTGGAAATGAATTTGAACAAAGGAATGAGCATGGGATTTGGATATACTTTTAGACCTATCTGGTGTTAAATGATTTTTATGGTTTTCATAATTGTTTGGTATGAGGAATTTTGGTGAGAATTGTATGTTAAAATGTTTTTGGAAAATGGAATTTTAATTTCATATTTTTGAGATACTTTTTTCTCACAATTATAAAAAATAAAGTTGGGGGGTTTGATTATCTATTGAAAGAGGATAATATTCATTTTTATAATATATAATTTTCAATGGGTTCATTATTCATAAACACTATTTTTAGGGAATTTTAAAATTTGAATATTTTTTTTGAGAAAATTGAGCACATAGGATCTTTATTTAATATAAAGAATGATTACAAGAGTTTGAAATAATAAATTTTAAATTTTACCTATTGAAAGAAAAGAATCAGGTCACAAGGAAGAGTATTAGAGATAATACACACCTCTTCAGTCACTCTTTTATTTGTAAGACCATTAAAAAATGATTAGCTTCACAAAATATATGTGTGATTATGTAATTAATAGAAGAAATATTATCAATAAAATTATCCCATTTTGATGTTAGCTTCTATGAGAGGTGGAACTTTCCTATCCTTATAGCTTGAAAAATGGTAGTGGAGTCACACTCAAACCAGATGTTGTTCCAATTTATTTGACTTGAAAGGTGGAAACCTCTTATTAGCCCAATTATTTCCACTTATAGGGAAGTAACATGTCCACAAGGACCATGAAGGTATTCTAAAACATCACCATTATAATCTCTAAAAATTACCCCATACCCTGATGGACCCGTATTTCCCCTCGAAGCCTCATCTGTATGACACATTAAATAGACAATGAAGGCGGGGGGTCCAAAATACCTCAAGTGTGCCAAGTGGTTGAGGGAAATTTCCTAAGATCTTCAGCCATCTCTGAATAGTAAGGTACCTCATCGAGTTGCTGTAATGTTCAGTATGTGGAGAATTAAAAATTTTCACTACCACCATAATATTTGAAAGGTAAATATGAGTATTGAAGTCCATTTGGACATGAGTGTCATTGTTTCAGCTTCTCCATATGATGTGAATCAGCTCCACACATGAAACTCTGAGGAGAACTATAAGTTTTATAGACCACTAAATGCCGAGAAGAGAAGGAAAAAAATACTGGAATGAGTTAGCATGTGGTGGTCGAATCTCAAATATATAAAAGAAATCTTTCTATAGAGAAGAGGTGGTTTGGTAGCACAAAAATAGATGATCATAATCCCATCAGTGTTGATGATTGAGAAAACACTTAGACCAAAGAGAAATGCCTACACATTGAAGATTGTTATCCACTGGAACCTTGTTAAGAGAAAGTCCCCTGAGGAGTGTAAATATGGAAGGTAATAACAAATTTTTATTGAATTATCCAATCCATTTGAAGTTTCCTTGGAGCATGTGATTATAGAAGTTCGTGTAATCGAGTAATTTGGTTGAATACTATTCCCATACAAGCATATCCTCTTGGTAAAAAATATCATAGTTAGAAACATTTTGGGGAATATCATCAGGCAGGAGATCCAAATTGGAAATTTCAACTTTTATTGAGATGTTGTGATCAATTTATTGGTGAGAGGATCTAATAGGATCAATCAAATGATCCTTAGTCCAATTTTCTCGCCAAATTTTAATAGAGTAATTCATATTAACCAACCTATGAGAGTGCATGTAAATTTTTTGAAAGACTATTTTCAGACCAGTCCATATGGAGGACTTGATGTAACTAGATTTTTCTGGTGTTAGTTATGGTAAAAATCTAGATATGGGGAAGACCAAGGAGTAATATTTTTTATTTTGATTAACCTCCACCTAAATTGAGCTTGTAGGAACTAATTGAAGAGATCCAGGTTTTTGATACCAAGACCTCCTAGGTCATGAGGCATTCGACACTACTTCTAAGGAGATGTGACAATTTTCGATTCCAACATGATTCTACTCTAAAAAAAGTTTCTCATCAAAGATTTAATGGTTTTAATAAAATTGTTTTTCCATGAATATACCATGAACAAATATTATTTCACATTATGATTGTAATTATTTCTTAAAGTGAACTATTACTTGGTAAATTTTTGAACACACCCTTATAAACCCAATGGTATTGATTTTATTTTCATATTTAAATTTATATTATCCCATGCTATGAGGAACATTTTATACTTTTGGATATATTGAGTATTAAATTAGGAATATGGACAAAGTGGTACTTGAACCAAGAACATTCTGGGTGAAGTTAGCTGGACAATAACCCAATAAAAAGACTACATCATCCAAGATCCAAGAACAATTAAGCTAAAATTTTAACTGGATATATAAAAAATCATGAGGAAAATTTAATCCAATTTAGATAGAAGATAATTATTAGTTTTTAAGGGAGTTACTAATGTCCCATGTTGAAGATAAAATTTTGGGCTAGATTTCATGGCCCAAAAAACTGCTCACCATTTCAATAATATATAAAAAAACATACAATTGGGTTCAAATTTTATAGCAAGTTAGGGGAAATTCGGATATGAAATTTCTTATGATATGGACCACCCAAATTGTTTAATCTAAAAGCTATTTTGGACACATTTTTTAAAGGCATGCAAGTTGGATTCCATTTTGATCCAAGGGTGGAAAATTCCATATTCCATAAAATTTCCTCCACCCTAGTCCTACCATAATAAATTAGGAAGACATGGAATTTGGGGTATTGAAAAAATACTATTTAAATTTCTATTTAAGATAGTGATAGTGAAATACTTGAGGATATTTTTTTTCATTGCAATTTTATGCTGCCGCTTTGTCTCTGTAACGTTCTTCTTTTAATTGTAAGTTATTAAAATCACCTTAGTATCATAATAAAAATTCTTCTTCTTATAATTTTTTGTTCCTTTTAATACCACATTGATACCTTTTCCTCTAGGTGTTAACTTATTCACACCAACACTTGTGGAATTATACACACAATGTTGGAGTGATCATTATTTGATTTTTCTTATTCTTCAATTACACCCTCATAAGTCTACATCCCACTTACAATTAGAGCATAGATTCAATGTAGGCCTAAATATATTATGGGTTGATCCAAGGGAGTAGTAGGGGTTAGGATTAGATGTTATTTCTTACTATATAATTGTTTTATAATTTATTTTCTTTGAGTTTTTCATTCAATTATTTTCTCTCTTCCTATTCTTTATTGAATTTTATCTTCCCACTTTTAAATTCTAATAATATCTTTTAGCTTGAAGTTATCATGAAAATGATTCTCCATGTTTATAGGTAAATAGAATTTGTATGTGTAGGTGTTAAAACAGTAATTTATGAGTTTATATTGATTTCATTGAATGAATCCATTTTGAGTTAATGAAATTGAAATAATTTAAAAAGGAATTCATCCAATCCACCCCATATGATAACCCAAGATCAATTGATTCTATCTAATTTATTTCAATTATGTATCTTAGTGTTAATTAGGGCCATATAAAATAAAACTCAGGTTTTACAAATCATATAAAAAATAATCCATAGAATGTATGTGTCTATAGGTTTCTTCTTAGGTTTAGAGGATTCGACAAACCAAGCTACACTACAAGTGACCGCTTCAACCCTAAAAACATAGGTTAATTTGGGAGAGACCGGTAATACTATTTAAAGCTCTATTAATTTACCCTAAAAATATTCAAGTGAATAAAAACAAAGAAAACAAGGTAAAAAATTTATCGTTAAAGATTCCCATGAATAATCTATTCCTCTTCAATTTCCCCAAATATTCTTTAAATATATGAAAAATATTGATAATGAAATTGATAAAGATATAATGGATACATTTAGAAAGGTAAATGTTAACATTAATCTCTTGGATACAGTTAAAAAAATTCCCCTCTTTGAAAAATTTCTTAAAGATCATTGTACCCACAAACAACGACTGAAGGAGAATGAGGCAGTCAACTTTGGAAGGAATGTCTTGGCCTTGATACAATCAAAATTTTCAACCAAATGCAAGGATACATGAATTTTTATGTTACCTTGAACCATTAGGGAGAATTTTTATTCTAATTTAATTCTTGATTTTGGTTATTCTATTAATGAGATGACTCACTCCATGTATACTTCTCTTTAGGTTGGAGATATTCAATAAACGAGAATAGTCAAAAAACTTTCCTACCAAATAACAACACACCCAATATGAGTGATTGAGGAATTACTTATGTGGTTTAAGAATCTCATATACCCTATAGACTTCTACATTATTAATATTGAAGATACCCAGACCCAAGGACATTCCCCTCTCATACTTGGAAGGCCTTTCCTTTAAACAACAAAGACAATTATCAACATTCACAATGGTGTGATGTCTATGGATTTTGGGGGATAAAAAGTAAATTTCAATATCCTTGATTCTATGAAACACCTTGTTGAAGATAACTCCACTCTTTATACCTATTCAATGTAAGTTATCTCTAATGACACATACAAATACAATTATCTCCTCAAACCATACTCTGATTTTTTTCCTATTCTTTAGTTTTTTATGATTTGGGGTTTGATTTATATTTTGAGTGTTGTGTGGGTTTGTAAAAGATTAAATTTTGTGTCTTAATTGGTGAGTGTGTTCATTATAAGATATATATGAATGTAGATGATTCTAAAAATCTCATTTTCATCGATTCTTTTTTGATAGAGAATAAACATAAGTATATAGATAGTTTCATGGACCTCAATCCCCCTAAATCCCTTCACTCAATCCAGAAATCATCGGTATTGGAATTAAAACCACTTATATCTAATTTAAGTTATGTATATATTGAGGGTATTTACCAATTTACCATCAACCTCACTCTAGATCATGAATCAAAATCACTATACCTTTTTAGAGAGTGTAAAAAAGAGATAGGATGGACAATGGATGATATTACCAGGATTAGGATATCTATTTTCATGCACTATATACTTTTATATAATGAGGATAAAACTGTATGGCAGGCTAAATACTAGTTAAATCTCACCCTCCTTAAAGTAGTAAAATTAAAAGTTAGTAAATTACTAGCTACTGGGATCAACTATCCCATATTTGATAGCAAATATGTTATCCCAGTGCAAATTATGCCTAAGAAAACAAGAATACTTGTAGTGCAAAATAAAAGGAATGAAACTACTATAAATTTAGCCTATATCCATGGTTTCAAACCGTGGGTATAGTCCCAAAAACTGTGGATATAGGATATACCCACGGTTTCAAGGAACCATGGGCAACCGTGGTGTCAGTATAACCCTGAGCTATACCCACAGTTTTATATATCTATACCCATGGTTTCTAAACTATGGGTATAGGTTCATTCCACCATGCCATGACCCTATACCCATGATTTTAAAACCATGTGTATAGGTTTGAAAAAATTGGCAGCCATAGGTTTTGATCCCTGGACCGCCTCTATACGATTCTGGCACCTAACCACTACACCATCTTCACTTATTGATATATAAATATATATATTTACTTATATATATTTATCTAAACCATGGATATATGTGGAAAACTATGGGTATAGGTGTTCCCATGAATTATTTTGTCCCACAAATTTTTTTATTTTCCCGCCATAACATGGGAAAGCTATACCCATGGTTTTTAAAAACCATGGGTATAGGTCTTAAAAAAACCTATACTCGTGGTTTGGAAAAACCATGGATATAGGTCTCAAAAAAACCTATTCCCATAGTTTCTACAAAACCATGGTTATAAGTCATGAAAAAAGAACCTATACCCATGGTTCTACAAAAAAATGTGGGTATAGGTTCCCATACTATCCCTAGACCCATGGTTTTGGAGAACTGTGGGTATATGGAAATTTTCATGTAGTGTGAATTGGTTCCAACACGTGTGAAAAATATCTAGTGAGTTTGTATTGACTACTATAAACTAAATAAATCTACATTAAAGGACTAATTTTTTTTACCTTTCATTGATCAAATTTTAGGAACATTGGTAGGTAAGTCCCATTATCATTTCCTTGACGGCTATTTGGGTTATTTTCAAATCCCAATATCCCCTGATGATCAAGAAATTACAATATTTACCTATAAATTCAATATATTTTCTTATAGGAGGGTACCATTTGGTCTCTATAATGCTCTAGTTACTTTTTATTATTGAATGTTGAGTTTATTTTCAGAGTACCTTGAGACTTTTTTGGAAGTTTTTATGGGTGATTTCTTAGTCTATAGATATTCCTTTGATGATTGTTTAGCACAACTAGGTTCATTCTTCTCATGTTTCATTAAAAAATATCTCATATTAAATTATGATAAATGTAATTTCATGGTATAATGGGGGATATTTCTTGGTAATTATATTTTGAGTAAGGGAATTAAAATTGATAAATAAAAAATTGAAATAATTTTCTCCCTTATATTTCAAAAATATTTTCATGAGGTGTGATCTTTCTTCAATCATGCTTGTTTTTATCACTAATTCATTAGAGAATTTAGTAATATCACACTTCCCTTATCTTTATTGTTACAAAAAGGTTCCATTTTTTTATAAAAAATGTTAGGATGTGTTTAATTCAATAAAAAATATTCTCACATCAACTCCCTTCATCCAACCACTAGGGTGATATTTCCACTTTGAACTTATGTTTGATGACTTAAAATTTGTAGTTGGGGAATTTTTATTAAAAAGGGTTGATAGGGATCCTCATTTCATTTTGTATGCATCATTAACCATTGACCTTTCCCAATTAAACCACATAAAAACTAAAAAATAATTCCTTTATATTGTGTTTTCCTTAGAAAAATTTCATTTATATCTTATTGGGTCAAAATTAATCGTGTTTTTGATCACAATTCCCCTTAGTTTCTCCTTAAGAAACCTGAAGCTAAGCCCCACCTCATATAGTGGATGTTCCTCCTAGAAGAGTTTAACCTAGAGATTCAATATAATAGAGGAGTTTAAAACATGGTAGCTGACCAAATTATCATCATTTCTACACCATTGAACCATAATGTTGGCTCATCCCTCCCCATTGAAGAATTATTCCCTAATGAGTACCTTTATGATGTAGTGGACCTTACCCCTTTGTATGAAGATATTGTGATTTTTTGGTAGCATCTTGGGTCACTAAATATTTTATCACTTTAAAATCCCAGAGACATAATCATAAGTCATGATGGAAAATTTCAGATGACCTATACCTTTATAATTTTTTTGTTGACTAGGTTGTTTATCGGTGTGTCCCAAACCATGAATTCTCCTCTTTTTTTAGATTCTAAAATACTTAGTATTATAGGGGACACTTTATCTATCAATTTATATATAAAAAGGTACTTGAATCTAGAATTTATTGTCCAAATTTATATATAGATGCTCATCGGTTTTATAAGTCATGCACATGATGTCAATTCACTGGTAATATCTCCAAGAGGAATGAAATTCACCAGAAACCCATGTTATTTTGTGATATCATTGATGCATGGGTCATTGAATTCATGGGGACTTTATAAATTCATTTGGATGTGTATATATCTCATTTAATGTAGACTATGTATCTAAATGGGTTGAAACAATGGATAAAGTACCGATGAATCTCGAGTAGTTATCAATTTTTTGAGATCTCATATTTTCAATAGGTTTGGTTTTCCAAGATTCATCATTAGTGATCAGGGTTTATATTTTTATAATCACAACATGACAAACATGCTCCATAAGTATGAGTTTTTTCATAATGTCTCCACTGTATATCACCCCCAAACTAATAGGTAGGTAGAAATTTAAAATATGGAAATTAAGTGAATCTTGGAAAAAATGGTACAACCCAATAAGAAAGATTAATGTTTTCACTTAGATGATGAACTTTTGGAATACCATAAAACTTTTAAAACCCAAGTCCTTCGGGCCACCTTAAGGCCTTCGGCCCACCCAAGGCCTTTGGGCCAATTGATTATCAAGGCCTTAGGGCCACCTTAAGGTCTTCGGGCCACCCCAAGGCCTTTGGGCCACATGAATGCAGGCCCCAGACACACTACAAAAAAAGGAGTATCCCTAGAAGAGGATACAGAGCAGGTGCACACACCAGAGCAGAGCCAAATGGATTGTCAAAATGAGAGGGTATGACTACGCCATCGGTACCAGCCTGTGCTTGCACGGGAATCCTAGCCAGACAGTCATGCAAAGGTGGAGAGATACTATCAGGATGCAGATGTTGGGGAGGGGAAGTTCCTTGAAGATAGTCTGGTTGAATTCCCTAAGACCTTCGAGTCATGTAATCTCCTAAGCCTACGGGCCATGTAATCTCTGAGCCTACGGGCCTTGTAAGGGTTCCCCCTCATCCCTTGAAAGGGGATTTATAAAAAGTCAATAAAAATGAAGGCCTTATAGCCATTCAGGCATATGGTGGTAGAGCATCATACATATTCATCTATTAAAAAATATAATATGAATCTCTCAGATATAGGTGAGCACAGGAAGTTGCATATTCAAGAGTTGGAGGAAATGTGAAGAGACTCATATGAGAACTCCTGGATCTATAAGGAGATAACCAATGCTTCCCATGACTGCCTTATCCTTCATCATCAATTAAACATTGGGAATAAATTATTTATTTACAATTAAAGGAAGAATTTGCAACCAGGTAAGCTTCATTCCCACTTGTTTGGACTGTACACTATTAATAATGTCTATCCATTTGGTTTTGTATAAGTTAAAAATGAAAAAACCAAAAAAATATTCACTGTCAATGGGAATCCATTGAAGAACTTTCACAAATTCATTTATGGAGTCTCCAGTAGAGGAACTCCACCTTCAAAAAGAAACCTATTAGTGATATCCACAAGGTTTTGTCCTTCCATCCCACATTCTCTTTTAATTCAGTGAGAACACTGCACACTCTAGGTGCGGGGGATGGGATAATCCTTGGTTAGTTTGGATTTTTATCATCTTTATTATTTTTTTTCCTTTTTTTATTTTTGTATAGTATTTTTACTTTTCTTCTATCTTGTTAATTTCCCCCACTTTTTTGTGCTGTAATAATCATTTTTTATTCCCACATAATAATTGAAAATATTTAATTTATTGAACAATTTCTCTATTTTAATTTGTTTTATATTTTTTAAATGCTATTTTACTCATGGAACATGAGTTATATCATGAATTTAACATTGATGTGCGATTTTTTTCACGTAAATTTGTTTTTTGTAAATGATATAAATTTTTTTATCCCTATGAACATTTGAGATGATTAATACCATCCATGCGATTAGTTTATGAGAAATTTTTTTCACTTAACATCTCCACACATATTTTCACCCAACCATGAAGTGTGAATATTTCTTAATTAATAGAAGGTATATTCAAGTTATGTTAATATTTATCATATTTAGAAATTTATTTTTCAATAAATTTATTCCTTATCTGATCTATTTCATTACTATACTGGATTGAACTTTGTGTGTGTGCCTATTATTCGGCAGTTGTACTCCCTTAAGAAAAAAAAATAAAAATAAATAATTATGGGAGTGATGAATTGTACAAAATAAGGGGATATATAGTTTGTGAGTTAACATTTTGACTTATGAGAATGTTTAAGTGAGTGGGTCTTAAAATTTGATTGCAATAGATATAAGGAAGGTTCATTGGAAAGAATCAAGTATGTATAATTTTTTTAAAATAACCTATATTTACTAGATATATAGTGGATTGAATAGAATAAGATTTATTCCACACACACATGTAGAGATTTAGTGACACTGTTTAATTTCGATTTCCTTTCTAATAATAGTATCTTACATCTCCTTAAATTTTATTATGATATAATTGACAAGGCATCTTTGTTCCATGATCACTGAGAATAACTCCCTGGTGTGGATTTTTCTTTGATAACATTTATATCATAACTTAAATTTTATTTGAATGCTAAATCATCATGATAATGGTAATATATCCACGAATTATTTTTTGGAGTGTTAATTTTCCTAGTATTTCAAATGTTTAGCCATGGGGGTGTGATCATGTAGTGATTTACTATTCATTTCCACTATTTTACCACTATTTAAGCTGATTTTTTATTGTAAATTCATTATTTAATAAAAAAATTTACTTCAAATTTGGTCCAATTAGTTAATTTTTATCACTATTAAAAAAATAAATTTCTCATATTTTGATGTTTACATTGTAGGTGGAGGTGATTTGGAGAGCCTATGATGAAATCCAAGAAAAACGGTCCAAACTGCGCAAGATCCCAAACACATATGTGGACTAAGATGCATAATTTAGATAATAAATGCATCTAATTGTGTATAAAATTGATTAAAAAATGTAAATACATGTGGGATACATTTATATAAAAGACTAGGAAGCACAATTTTTCCATTTGGAGGCCTAAAATGTGCCATCATTGGAGAGAATCTTCTTTGTTAACATTCTCGAGGCCACTTCGGTAATTCAGCTATATCTTAGGTTGTAGGCCTTGAAATTAGACGACATTTTTGGTGGAGATATTTAATAGGAGGGTAAAAAGAATTTTAGTTATTTTCTAAAGAGAGATAATACCGTCTAGTTTCCAAAAACCATGATCCAATTGGTATCCTAAAATATGCATGCCCAAAACCACCTTCCACTTTGCCTATAAATTGGTCCCTTGGGTACCCCATTTATAATTTCAACCAGGGGGAAAGGATTGAAAATTTTGGATACCCAAGGTATTACTCTCTTCATCCAAGAATTTATGGAGGCCCCTATCCTCATAGAGAGATCAAGGATGAAGTCAGAGTTCCATACGTGCTTCCTCCTCTTCTAAATGGTGGGCCAAATAGTGGGTGATCATTTAGAGGGATCTACACACTAGAAGATGAATTTTAGTCACATAATTATCTACTAGTTTGGTGTATATTGTTTTTTGGAATTTTTCTTTTAGATGTATCTTTTATTTTTTTGATGAATTTAATTGAAAAAAATTATTTCTTAACCGATCGATGTGTAATTTTAAGTGCGTGATTTTTTTTTCTGAATGAACAACATAATAATCCTATTAATTCTATTTTTTTGATATTCTAGTGTTTCTTGAAAAAAATTGAATAAGTTTAATGGTCCATAACATGAATATATGTTTTTTTTATGTCAAGGTTTACTCCACTATGAATCATTTTAGAGGCTTTATGGGTAACCAATATCTTGGATAACCCATAACCAAAGTATTACACCAAAACCTAATAATGAATTAAGAACAAGGATATTTTCATGTGGTGTAGTGACCTAGATATTATAACATACTTATCAAATATTTTTCAAAATCCTCTTGTTTTATCAACTATTAAACTATTAAAATTAATTTGTTTTATTTTGAATCTCCATTTAAACCCCCCCATTTTCTATTTTGTTTTTTAAAAACTTATTCAAAAATCACACTCTAAACTGATCAATTATCCTTGAGAGATGACATAGGGCCTTATCAAGATTACATTTAATATTCAAAAACCTAATCATTTTTACATATAATTACAATTCAGTTAGTACCAAGAGACTGGATGAGTTTTGAATCAGAGATATAGTGGAGCCCATTTATTTTATTTTGGTATGTATATATAACAAGCCTAGTTGGAAGTCTTATATATACGTCTTGGATGTTCAGGACATTATTCTTTTCATTTATAATATTTTGAGTATCTATTTATATGCTTATGTGTACTCTGATGGATGTATATTTGTGATGTATGATTCTTCGTTATTTTTAATGTTATTGTACACTATGATATAGGGGATATGGTCATTCCACCATACCACCTTAAACCCCCACTGCTAGTTGTAAGAATCTGGAATATGGGAAGGAAATCCTGATGTAAAGTGATGACCGCTATTTTGGGAACCGTTCAGTGGTCTGGGGTGGAAAGACAATTCAAATTGGTATCATTGTCATGTTTTATTTTATTTTACTATTTAGTGATCCAGTAGAAATGATATATATGAATGCATTGAAGCATTTGATGGAACTTTTACTGATGCATAGTGAACACATTTTCTAGTGGATTTCTAGGTTACCATGGTTATGATATTGATGTTTTGGCATGTGCTATAATAGTTTTTTGATTTTCACTTTGAGTAATATAGATGGATTTTTGAGATTTGTGATTTATGGTTTATAATTTATTTATTTTATCTTGGCCCATTGGAAAGTGTCTGGGTGTGGTTTTGTCTCTTATACTTTAGATCCAAGAGGCATTACATGCATCATTTTAGGAACATAAAATCTACATGATATAGGTATACTAGTGTTATTGTTTTACTGATGACCGAGGCTCATTTGTTTAAAGTGTCATAGAATTCTCATACAATGTTTTCCCATATAAGTGCTTGCTATAATTCTTCTCTATTGGGTTGAATTGTATATGTATGTTTCATTATGATAGAATGTCTTCTAATTCCTATGGTGATGATGATGGTATGGAAAGAAAGGGATGATTATAGGCCTTGAGTGGTCAGTAAGGGAAGTTCAGTGTCTTAGAAACAAACCCCTTAGGGGTGGTTTTATCTTAGGCTAGGTTATTTAAGGTGTGAGTAACAACCTATATGCTATTTTCTAATATAGAATGTAATTACATTCTACTTAACCTAACCATGGGTGTGTGTTTCACCTAGTATGAGAAGTATATGACAATGTCATTGGATATGGAAAGAGTTAATTGGTGATACGTTATCCTATAGGGAGCAGTATAATGTACATATTATTGTAGAGAATGGGTTTCCTATCATGGGTTGTGGTCAATGTGTAATTTAATTGTGTATGAGAACCCATGATTGGGTTTTTGGTCATGTCAATTCCATGGGTTTAGATATGGGAGTGTGTATGAAATTCCATGAGATGTGACCTTTTTGGGAGACTTGAACTTGGGATAGGTGGTTAGACTTAGTAACCTTGATGTGAGACATGATATTATAGGGATATGTGGGAGGCCTAGAGGCCCTTATTTATGACTCAGACCATGGTGAGTTAGTGACGAGTATGATTGTGGGTGAATCATTAGAGGGGGTTTCTTAGGTTGGTGGTTTCCATTGAGATCAATAAACATAGGTGCTCGAGGTTTGTAGTGAGGGAAGGATGATGCCTTTGGTTTTTGAGGAAGCCCCTAGATTGGATGGGTAAGGAGATTAGTTTTGATAGGTAGGAATGTTTGGCTGAGTGACCATGTTGATTGTTAGGAATGGTTTTGGGGACATGATTATGGTGATTTCTAACCATATGAATTTGGGTTCACTTTTAGCAGTGTGTTTATAGTGCAGGTGGGTGATCATGATTGGAATGATGTCAGGTAGAGTCTAAACATGTGGATGAGGTTGACATGCTTCATACTAAGGATGAGAAAAAACAATGATAGAATGAATCCATGAGGTGGTTTATCATTTTATGTAACATGAAACAAGCGAGGTTCTCAATTTTGAAGATGAGTTCCTAGAGGGATCCAGATTTGATGAGGATAATTTTCCATGGTGCATGATTAGCCTGGATTTTTTGACATATAACTCAAGGGAACATGAGTCAGTTGGAATTGATGAAAAATGTGATAATGATGAGGGATAATGGTAATTAATGGAAATATTGTGGGTGTGATGACTCCTATCTTGGAATAAAATAAAGGAATTTCCCCTGTGATGAGGTCTATTTATGAAATGGATTGGGTTCCATGGAATGGTTGACCCGAGGTTGGACCCTGACACACATTGTCATGAAGAAACAATGTTAAGGGTTGGAAATAAGTAATCATGGCTCTTGAAAAATGAAACATGTTTGGTGATGGAATTGATTTCGGTGATTCTTGGAAATGAGTGGGTCAGACACTCTAGTTGTTATGTCTAGTGATAGATGTGTCATGGTCCATGATGATCAAGAACTTGTTTTTTTGTGTGATGAAAAGGATTCTCCTAAGGTGGGGAGTGAGATGTTGGTCGTGAGCATTTGACCCTTATGTGAGAAGGGTCCCGATTGTATTAGACTGGTCATGGATGAATGTTTGCATATTTTGATATCGATGGATAAATGAACCTGAGTACTATTGGATTTCTCAGTGAATGCTTGGTATAATTAAGTTATGGTATTAGGTAGAGACCGGGTGTGAGTGTCGAGATCAGGTTAGTTTTGAGTTGATACGAGCATAACCAGGTCGGTGGTGTGCTCATACTTGGATTAGGAACAATAAAAATGGAGTTTTTAGTTGATTTTGTAACCTTATAGAAACACTGGGAGTTGGGAATTTACTCTTCTGATCATGTTGGGATGACAAAGGGTGCCTCTAGATTTAAAAGCATTGGGGTCGACTGTTTGGAGATGCATCAGTGGATGGATTCGAGTGATTTTTAGAAAGGTTGACCAAATGTTGTTTGAATGGAGTTTCCTAATGTAATGGTATGTGGATGGTTAGGAACTACATAAATCATGTTGTTTTGAAAACAAAATAAGTGCTGGATGGTTGTTCGGGACTTTTCAAGGAAGATTTAGTGAAACCAATCTAGGGGAACAATCGATTGGGATGCAACTGGTTTGTATCAAAATTGAGAACTAGGGATGGAGTTATCATTCTTAATTAGGTGTGGTGATTTTTGAACTATTCAAAATGCATCATTGTAATGTCAAAATTTTTTAGTAGTCAATTCCAATAGTAGAAGTGCCAAAGCATTGAAAATTGGTGGTGACAACCTAACTCCTGAGGTGCAGAGCACCATGGGAAAGAATTAATTTGGGAAAAAAAAATGAATTTTTAGGTTATATGGGCTTAGTTAAGAACTATCTTAGTGTTTTGGTGGAATTTGAAAGTGTTGTATTAGGTTATGGTGATTTAAGTTCCTTACATTCAATGTGTCATTTTTGAAATGTTTCAGGTGTTTGGAGAAAAAAATGAGACCATTTGAGCAAGAATCAATGACCGAAGTAGGTTAGGAAGTTTGGTTGGATGTCCATTGAGACTTCTCATGGATGATAAGTAATAAGATGGGGAGGTTTTAAAATCCCATTTTCATACGAGCATTAAAAATTCATGATGAGTTTGAATTTTTAATTACTAATCAAGTAAAATTGGGGAATAGGATATGAGATTGAGTTTTGAGGATTGGGAAACCTTGGGGGAGGTAAATTGTTATAGGGATGGAGGATTGAGAGTTATCTTGAGGGGCTTGGAAGAGCCCTTGAAGGGGCCAGGTGGCTACTATAACCAAAGATATAGAAGAGCCACCATCTAGCCAATGGTATTTTAGGGAGAATATTATAATATTCCCACAGTTATTTAGAGGGGGAATCCCCCTCCTTTCTTCCTCTACTGTGTTCATGATTGGGGGTCAGATCCCCATCTACCACTCTTCTTTCTATTGGTTTGTGGTGAATGTTTGGGGGTTATTTCTTAGAGTTTTTATATATGTTCTCTTCTTCATCCCTATCCATTGAACCCCTTCTCAACTCTGATTATTTTTTTTCCCGATTAGGTTTTTTTTTCTGATTCCATTAGAGTATAGTGGAGTCAACCAAGCACAATAGGGATTTCATAAATCCCAGGAAGTGGAAATCCCAAGAGCTCATCTACACATATTCATGATCTATTTTGTTTAGGTATTCCAATGTGATGTTTTTTCTAATCTTTATAGCTCAAATTAAATTAAATTAGATTTTTTTGGTATTGCATGATATATACTTTCCCAGAAATAATGTAGGGATTCATCTATAGACCTCCCACAGTTCATTGGATTCATTTCTAATGTGACTTGACAACCAGGTGAGTTATACAACTTTATGATGAATTGTAAAGTAATTAATTAATTAATTAATTATATATGTTATAATTAATTAATTATTAATTTGTTATGTGAGATAGGAGATCAGGATGTTGATACATATCCGATTGATTGGGGAAGAGTTTGGATATGACTTGGCAGCTACTATGGGACCATAGCTCTAATAGAGTGGGAATTCCCAAGGTAATCAGGCTGTATCTCAAGGATGTAAGTTGTGCTAGATATATTCATTATATCCAATCCCTAAGGATTAGAGTTCCTGTCCATCTATAGTTATAGGTATGATTCTAGTAGAATCTACTCTAGTTTATGATCTATTTGATATAGGCGCATATCATCCCTTTATATCTATGAAATCTATGTAGAGTCTTGGCCTTAAGATATATTATTTATATGGTGTGATGAAACTTGATACTCTATTGAGAGTTCAATCAGAGAGTGTATACTAGTGCAAGGAGTTCCCCCTTGAGATAGGTGGGTATCATTTTCTATGGAATCTCATCATCCTTGAGGTGTTAGGTATTTTCATCATTCTTGGGACGGATTGGATGGTTCCTTATCATGTTTATGTCGATTTCAATCAGCATAGGGCATCCTTAAGATTACCAGAGGGATATATATATATATATATATATATATATATATATATATATTCACAATGGTGAATGGGATGTCCATAAAAGTCAATATGGACCTAAGAATCATGAGTTAGGTAGAGTGGAAAACCATATTTATAGCCTTTATATGGATGATCAGGAAACATGTCAGGCTGATTTCCATCTTTTGGTAGATAATTTTAGGGATGTATTCCCTGATGAATTTTCTAGAAAGCCTCCTAAGATATAGGTAGAGTTTATAATATTGATCTAGTGCTAAGAGAATCATTGATATCCATTCCTCCTTATAGATGGATACTACTAAGTTGAAGGATCTCAAGAGGAAACTAGAGGACTTGTAAGCTATGAGTTCTATATGACCCAGTACTTCCCCTTGGGGTTTACCTATCCTTTTCACCAAGAAGGTGATATTCACCCTCATTATTTTTATGGATTAATGTTAGTTGGACAAATTTAAAGTTAATAACTGATATCCACATCCACTTATAGACAACCTCTTCAACCATCTCTGAGGAGAAAGGGTTTTCTCCAAAATCTATTTGAGGTCAGGATGCCATTAGCTGTGTGTTAGACCATCATATATACCCCATAAAATATTCCATAGTAGATATGTCTTGTATAAATAATTTTTTATAACATTTGGTCTTAAAAACACACAGATAATATTAATGGATTTGATTAATCAGGTTTTCCACCCGTATCTAGATTAATTTATGATAGTCTTCATGGATGACATCTTGGTGTACTCATATAATTGACATGAACATTCCCAAAATATTGATATAGTTTTGATAACATTGAGAGAGAACTAGGTATATGATAAGCTCACAAAATGCCACTATTGGATCAATAAGGCCCACTTCTTGGGTTACATTTTCTCAAATACATGAGTATCAGTTGACCCAAAAAAGGTGAGATTCATTGTTTCATGGGAGCATCCTAAGAAAGTATTTGAAATATTGAGTTTCTTAGGGATGTAGGAATATTAAAAGTTCTTTATACATGATTTATCTTTTCTTGTATAATTACTCACTATATTGACCATGGTAGGTGTATTTTTTATATGGTCTAAAGCGTGTGAGAAAGCCTTTTGGGAGATAAAGGGGAAATTTACTTCAGAACCAATCCTGAGTTTACCTGAGCCTATAAGAGGATACATGGTTTTTTACAATGCATCAGATATCAGGCTGGGAGCTATTATGATATATGGAGATCCAGTCATGGCATATGGGTCTCCCTAGTTGATTCCACATGAAGAAATTAACAAACAAATGATCTCATGCTAGAAGATATGGTTCATGCCTTGTATGGTTGTAGGAATTACTTACTAGGAGAAATTTTTTTGGTGTATATAGACCAAAAAAAATTCTCAAATACATATTTAAAAAGTGAAACTTACTTAAATATTGAGTTGTAAAGTGGGTTTAATACCTAAATTACTCTAACTTCAAGATTTCTTATACAATTTGGAAAATAAATTACATTATAGATTCTCTAAGACAGAAAACACAAACACAACAGTTTGGGAGGTAAATAGTGAATGTTAGATAATGGATCTATTTTTTAAGATGAATTTTGAGGTTCAGGACCACCATAGCCATCATGTAATTGCATTATTATCTAAAATATCTTTACTTATGGATAGAGTGAAGATGAGGTAGTTTTTTTATCAAGATGGATCAATCACATGAGAGATTGTTTCAGGTGAGGACCCATCGCTTGGTTGGATCGTTGATTAGGATGATGTCTTGTGAATTAATGGGAATGTCTTGGTTCCTACGAAAATTTGAGAGGAATTGATTCAATAGTCTCATAACTCTTCTTGGGTGGTACATCCTGGAATTATTAAGATGTACCATGATTTATTCTACTAGTATCGGTGGCCTAGTTTGAAAAGGGAGATAATTGGTTTTGTTCCTCGGTGTTCTACCTATCAGCAGGTGAATATGGAACACTAACAACCCAAAGGTCCTTTACAGTCATTTCCCATTCCTGAGTGGAAATGGGATGATGCCACTATGGATTTTTGGATGGGGTTACATAGGTCACCTCTAGGATATGACATATTATGGGTGATCATAGATAGATTGAATAAGGATTCTCACTTTCTACCTATTAGAGATACCTTTTTAGTGGATGAGTTGGGAATGATATATGTCATAGTGGTCATAAACCTTCACAAAGTTCCACATAATATTATATCATATAGAGAAACTCATTTTACATCATGGATATGGTAGGGGTTGTAGAGGGAATTGGGTTCACAAGTACTAATGAGTATATCCTATCAACCACAAATTGACGGTCAGTTTGATAATATGATGTAAGTGTTATAGAAAATGATCCAAGAATGCGTCCTTGATTTTAGTGGTCCTTTAGAGAAGAACATACTTGTTTTAAAATTTTATTATAATAATAGATTTAAGGAAACCATAAAGATGAATTGTTATGAGGATCTATATAGTAGGTCATTCCATTCACCCCTGTACTCATGAAAGGCAGGAGAGGGAGTGCTGCTCAGACCTCATCTCATTTAGGAGACTTCAGAGCAAGAAAAACTTAATAGGAAGCATATGGATACAGTTTAGTCTTGGAAGAATTCATATTCTAATATCTGTTTATTACCTATAGTGTTTGAGGCTGGGGATTATGTTTTCTTTCATGTTTTGCCTAGACTGGGGAATATATGTATTTGGAAAAAAGGGAAGTTATCGCCTCATTATGTCAGGCCTTTAAAGATTCTAGAGAGAGTAAAGATGGTATCTTATCAATTGCAGTTAACATAGAGGAACTAAGCCAGGAATGAAATCATCCATGTATCACAATTAAATCATTATCACTCAGATCCGTCATATATTCCACAACCTAATGAGGTTGAGTTAGAGGTAGATGTTTCATTTGAGGAGAATCCAATATGTATCATTGATCAAAGCATGAAGGATATCCTAGAAAAGTCTATTCTTCTAATATGGGTGCTATAGAAGCCCTACCATGTACAAAATGATACCTGGGAGTGAGAGACTGATTTATTTTCTCAATGGGTGGAGTTATTTTTAGATGATGCTTTACCACCCTCAGAAGGGAAATGTAGAGATGAGTTTTTTAAGGAGGAGAGACTGTAAGATCCTAAATTTTATAATGTGGTATAAAAATTTAAATTTCTATATAAATATTTTATTTTATTCTTATGGAAGTTATTAAAGATTTAAGGAAGGGTTAGGGAGCATTTGAGGATCCTTCGTAGCCTAGAGCTATAGTTTTTGGAGGAATAGGAAGAGGTGCATGGTTGGAACATGATTAGTAGCAACCATGCGGATCAACCATGTGGCCCTATAAGAGGTGGAGAATAATCTTTACACCCTAAAATGTAAGTCTTGTGTCCATGTGAGGATATAAAGAAAAACTAAAAAATGGGATCTGCATGGGCTATGTAAGGTTTGGAAAACCATGCACCTTGTCCGAATGAGTAGTTCCACTTAGGCAGCAACCCTATATGATTAGCACATGGTTTATCCAAACTATGTGGATGAATTGTGTGAACCCTTTTTAAAGGGTTAATCTACCATTTCCCTCCCTCGTTTCTAAAATTAAACCCTCTTTTCTCCACACTTTTTCATAGATGCTCCCCACATGTTGGAGCTCCCTCTTCTTCCTTACATAGGCTTTGAGCTAGGTTTTCATACAGTATCCGATTTGAGAATTATTTATTTCATTTAATAGATAACAATAATATATTTAATCACATTCCTTCCTTATTTTATCTTTCCATATGAAATTCTAAATCCTTTTGATCTAATATAACCTACATTTATGACATTCGATAATTTATTTGATTTCTACTAATCTTGACTGAATTAGAATCTTGTACTAGATGGGGAGTCTACTACCATGATAAGGTAGGCGGTCTCATGTTTTACAATTAAATTATAGAGGTATATATATTTCACTGTTGTGATGAACGATGAACATTCTGAGCGTCACCTCTTAAATAGATTTTTTCTTAAACTAAACATGTGGGCCTATGTTTATATGACCCATGTGACCCGTAATCACCAATGAGGGTTGAGAACCCCAAATAGAACAACCCATTTAGATGTGTTTATAAACTATAAAAAAACCATGAGTTTACTATATATTTGATTCACATAATGAGTTGTGTTATTTAACCCTTGCAATAGGGATGCTATAATTATTAAATAAATAGGGGCTTAATCAAATTGAATGGAAGGAGTTATTCTATGCTAGGCATTCTAAGCATAGTCCATGAAATTGAACCACCTTATGAGGTGAGTTAGAATTATTCCTTATAAATGAAATGGAAAATTTAATTAAATGTGATGTTAAATGGTACAGTTAGACTAATATCCCATTACCATTCATTATGCCATGCCTTGGGTGAAACATGGGTTCCAACATAGAATTCCAAGGATGGAATGATACAAATTATTGAATCCAAATGTTTTATAAATGGATTTATATCACCACGTGAGTGGTACATTGGTTATTATATGAATTCCATGGATGGTCACACTTGGGGGATGGATTTACTTATTCCACGAGTGACACTTGGGTACCTTACATGGAATTCCATGGAATTATTTTGAGAGAAATGCTTCATATTATTCAATTAGTGAAACTTGTGTTCCTTATGTTGAATTCCAAGGATATAATCATAGGGATATGAACATATACCACACCTAGAGTGATACCATGTTACCTATGGTGAATTACATGGATGGGATTATAGGGTGATGGGTTCATATTACACCTGGAGTG
Source organism: Viscum album (assembly GCA_963277665.1). Taxonomy (NCBI): domain Eukaryota; kingdom Viridiplantae; phylum Streptophyta; class Magnoliopsida; order Santalales; family Viscaceae; genus Viscum; species Viscum album. The sequence goes on from OY728141.1 coordinate 742,526,550, forward strand.
ATACCTCGATTAATAATATAGGGTTCCTTGGATGGGATCAAGTTTTCAATAAGTAAACCGTTTAATTAATCTAAATGAATCACCTTCCAAGTCAAAGAACATACTTGGATTTGGTCAATAATCTTTATTCATGATAGACATATTCTATTTCCTTTGATCAAGTGTGATGACATGGGATGTGTTCATCCTTTACATTGATATGATCTACAGGGGATGCCTTGGCTATGAGTATGGTCCCAATACTCTTCTATAAATAAGATTGTAAATTGGTAATTTATTAGAGTCATTTTAGATTAAGCCTTAGAAGGTTTCATTGGATAGGTGGCCTGTATGCAACTTGGTTTGATATGTGATTCATTTATTTCATTCACAATTTATTTTATTACCTACACAATATTTCTTTATATATTCACGGACTGAATAACATTATACAATGTTGGTGGTGGCCTAATCTGTATATGTCACACCCTATTCGTACCGACATTTGGTACCTAGGAATACTTCATGGATATAGGTAGGGACAAGATAAAGTGTCTTACTATGGATTCTTGATTTATCTATTCTAGGATGGAGTATGGGATCAAAGGACTGATCTTATTCTTACGATGATATTGGAGATATATTTTTTTCTTTTATCATTTTTATAGTATATTTTGTATGCATGTTACTATGTGTCCCATGTATTTATTTTTGTATATTTTTTACACTCTAAACACGAGGTTATATTCTCCCCAACACACTCTTATAGACCCTCACTACTAGACAAAATCCTCTAGAATATAGGGTGACATGCTTGAGGCCATGTGGCAACTAATTCATCTACTATTATTGATTGAGAAGGGTTGGGATGTCACTGACATACACACTCATCACATAGATATGGGTAGATTGGAAATGTATTATTTTTCTTTCATATTATGGATATTATCATATATTTAGCCACATCATCTTTCCATCCCCTTTATTTGTCATTTTTGTTTCATTTTGGATATTATAGTTATTGGATAGATGTATATAAATGTTGTTTATTATTATTTTTTGAATTTTCTTTATGTTTTATGGTTTATTATGTTATTGTTCATGTTATTCCTTGTTGATATTATTTCTATTTCAAAATTTTTTACCTAGTATGGATGATTTCCCCAACATTAGGAGAAGTTATTCTAAGTTCTTAAGATAAACCCATTAACCACTCATGAGATGTCTTAAATTATAGTCACTAAACAAAGTTTATAAAAGTATTATACTAAAACTAACACTAAATACAAACACATAATATAGTGAAAGTACAAGGTTTATCCCATGAGGAATTAGGTGAAGGGTTTATATGGATTAGATAACACTTATTCAACCTAATAAAAGACATAAAAAGCCTCAATTCCCAAGATCACATTGTTTTGAAACTAAAATCATATACTATAAATAATAAACATGTACCTTACACCAAAGATAACTACTGCTATTATCTTTGACCAGTTCTCGATGAAGATCACTAGGAATTACCAATCCACTCTTACCTCTATGGTGTATCCAAAAATAAATCTAAATCACCCAATTCTTGAACATGACCCTCCTCATATACAACGTATTTTAATATCTTAGATGGAAATGGGGGGATATGGAGAGAGCTTAAAGTGGTAAAATTTGTAAATGAGAGATTACTAAAGGATCACACACACCTTGTTAATGACATATACCTCTTCATATAGGGTTTATGGAAACTTAATAATCCTCACAAGTATTTACTTATATATTATTTATATATAAGTAAATGGAATGATAGTTACAACTCTTTGTAACCATTTTCAATATTACTTCTATAGATTTCATCTTATGAAATGTATACCATTGATGATGCCAATACGAAAGATCCTTGAATGTTAACTCTTAATGTTTGAATCCCATTCTCATTTATATAGTTCTTTGTGTGTTGTACAATGTGATATAGTACTCTCTAACAGTACCATGTGATATAATGCAACTAGCCATGGATCTAGATATGATATCAATATATCATAAGGAATTATATACCCAAAAATCATAAATTATGCATTTTTATATAATAAAAATAATATAATATGTTATCTCTCATATCATATCATATGAAATTTCCTAAAATACATCATATGTATAAAGGATTTATGGAATATCTCATTTAATATCTCACTTTCACTAAAACCTATTAGATTGTGTTCCATATCACCATACATTGTTTTATATACAATAAATTAGGAAAATATATCCAAAATTACTTTTTGAAATATTCCAACACACTTTTGGAAAGCTATCATCAAATTCATAATATATCACATAATATGAAATACCCTGTGAATATCCATCCGACACTCCTTTTAGATAAATTATAAAAAAAATTTAGAGTAGCATTATGAGTTTTGTAAAAATTTGATTGGTAAATGCAATGGTGTTATTTTGAAGATATAAGCCAAACATCCTCATAACATCCAACGTGAACATAAACATTTAAGTAATTAAATAAAACATACTGAAAAATAAAATAAAGGTAATAATGAAAATTTAATGAAAATGAACTAGGTTATTAATCAAGCATAAAAACTAATATAATTTTATTACTAAGGAGGGAATACATTCAATCTAAATGAATCAAGACATGAGGTAAGAGATTTTCCTTTAAAATATTGTTTTATGTAATACCTAAAAATTCTAATGTAATAACATTTTATTCAATAGAGTATGTGAAACACAACAAAAATATTAGAAGATAATATAACACCCTAATAATTTACAATATATTTTTTATAATAAGTTTAATTTCTTCAATAGCTTATGATTCACACAATAACGGGTTTAAACAAAACAAGATACTATATTAAAATATTATTTAAACATGAATATTATAAACTAGCTATTAAGTTGATGGGTATGAATAGTATTAACTAAATTATGAAAAATATATAATTTACACATGTTCATTGTTTATATATTGATTATAAAGAATGATAAGAATCATTTTAAATTAAAAGAAATATATTTTGAAAAACTGTATTTTTTCTAAAAAATGATTTAATCGCACTTTGTACACATAGTTTAAAATTAATTTTTACCAATTTCAGAAAATTTATTTTAAAAAATAAAAAACATTTTTTAAGTCATCATTTCAAAATTATCTTAGGTGAAATTTTTTGGATTTTTCTAAAATGTCTCATTTTTTAAGGAATAGTGAAAAATACTGAATTTTAATTAAAAACTACCTTTTTGTTTAAATTATTTATAAATTTAAATTATATATTGAATTGGATTTAAAAAAAATTAGTTCAATTTTATGTCAATTAATCCAATTTAGGTCATTGGAATAATTTTCATATTGAATTTTGAAATAAAAATTCTGTAAACTTTTGAACATTTTCTCTTTTAAAACCCGCTTTCTCATCACATCTCTAAGACTAATTTTAAAATTAAATTTTACACTTATATGAATTGAATTTTTAAAAATTTATTACATATTTTGAACCATAATAATTTATAATTTCTAATAACATCAACTTAAATTTTGACCAAAATGAATAGTGAAAATAGTAAAAATTAATTTTCGTGGTTAAGGTAAAAATAGATTTACCAATGGGTTAAAATAAAAAGATAAGGGTTAAAATGACCTAAAAACCTATCTATAATATATTTTATGTCCATTTTTAAAACCTAAAATGTTTAATTCTCAAGAATAATCCATTTTTGAAGCTTCTGTCATAGAAAAAACATGGGTTTGATTGAATCTTTTCAAAAAATTCAAGTGTGCAACTCACCTCACTTTGAAAAGGCCAACCCTCTCATATCTTATTAAAACTTTAAAAACATTTTTTTTTTCAGATATTACCTACCCAAATAACTTCCATAATTCCCTAATATAATCCTATAATCCTTATTTTTGGCATAAATCCAACCTAGAAAAGCCTTTGGTGCAAACCTAAGGATGATACCCAAAGAGGAGGTAAAGTTCTTCAACGATAATTTTGATTTTATTTATTTTTAAAACTCATTAAATTATTATTGAAAAATTATGATATAATAACCTCATTCAAAAATTATTCTGGATACCCTAGTAACCTGATAACTAGTCTAGTCCTGACATGGTCCAAAGGTCATTCCCGATCCCCAAGGGTTGGTGATAGGCACCTCAGATCAATCAATATGAAAGTGGGAATGAATTTTCCAAAAACTCAATGGATGAAAAAGATATAAGTTAGTATGACAAAATAAAACCCCATAGGGAGAACTATACTAGAAGTTGAATAAGTATCATCAAACCCAAGTATAACAAAAAATTAATAGAAAATAAGAACAACAACCCAAGTCCCAATGGACACAACAAATCAAAGCCCAAAGATCAACAACTACCACCACCACCAAGTGGTTCTTTCCCCTTGATCAAACCTGGAATGATGAAATATACAAACTAATAAAATCATAGGTAGTGTGTGAGGTAAAATCCTAATAGGGTCTCATGAAGGATTCTATAATAGGATGCCATAATTAATTAACCAAATAAAGCTATCAATTTTTAATAAACTGGAATGGAAGTTCAAAATCATATTTAAAACAAATTATGCTTTGCATTTCAATTGATGGAAATAATTTACACAATTATCTTAATATTTTTTATATGAAATAGTTTAGATAAATGAAAAAGGAATTTGTAAAACAGTTTATAAATAATAGTATATATTTAAAATATAAAAATGACCAACATGGTTATCTTCCAAGAGGTACAATAGTTTTAGGTTATGGAATCCCCACACACTCAAATAAGTTATCACAAAAATATGTTTACACACATACCTTAGACGAAATAACTACCTAGGCCTGCATGGGCTCTAAAAACAATCAATAATAGGAAATTTATTTTAAAACTATTCAAAATGAAATTATCCCATTTTTATCCATTACAATATGCCAATTTCTATTTAAAAACCAAAATAGGTTTTTAATCAAATCATTCCTTTTTATAGGATAAAGCCACCATGTTTCTATAAAAAAACTTAAATCCATTTTTCTTAAAAGAAAATTTGAAATAAATTTCAAAAATAAATTTCACAATTTAATTTCAAAATATAAAGCCACAATTTAAATTACACAATTCAATTTCAACAATTTTCCATAAAATTCCACAAACACCCCCCAATTCATTTTAATTGGATGATTTTTCCCAATTTTATGCCAAATCAAATTAAAATCCCCAATTTTAAAAAAATTATGTTTTAAAAATATAAATGAAATAATTTTAATTTAAATCATGAAATTTATGGTTAAATAAATTGTTTAAACTTAAAAAGAACCACTTAAAACAGGATCACGAGATCACAAACCACAAATCCCTAAATGTGAAACTACAAAGAAGAACATCTTGAATGAAGATACAATAATCAAACCTAGATTCATGATCTAAAATAAATTATTTCAGATCCTCCAACAACATGGAGATCTGAAAAACACTGAGGAAGAGAGGAGAAGATAGGGGGAGATAAAGAACGGTTGAAGAACTATTATGGGGGAAGATTGAATGATTATCACCACAATTTTATTCACTTAGTAATGGTTTTAGAGGATCCAAAATTAGCCCCTGAGAGATCCAATGACCTAGGAAAATGTTATAGGTTGAGTTAGGCCTAATCAGGATAAGAAATAGGTGTTTGGGATTTTTAAAAAAAAAATCAGATTAATTAAATTCCACACGAACAGTTTCTTGGGAAGTGACACATGATTATTCAAATCATGTGTCCTAGACATGTTACCATACTTATTGGGATTCACGATTAATCATTGGTGAGTGAATGGTTTTTTAAACTGTGCACCAACCATGAAAACCACCACTATATGGGTTTTCCTAGTTTTCATTAGTAGGGTGTACAGTTTGGGAAAACCACATACCAACAATGAACACCCTAAAAGACCTTAAAAATTCAAAAAATTCACATGAAGCACCCCTAAATGATTACCAAATAGATCATGATAAAAATAGGGGTTTAGGAGTACGTGGAAATAGTAACATGATGTTATAACCTCTCCACCATAAAATAGTTATGTCCCCAGAAATCTTGTTAGGAAGCTTCTGTGCCCAAAAGATGAGGCCATTAATATATTATTAGTGCCTCCCTCTCCCAAGTCTCATGAGTATCAAAACTATGATGGCATAGAATTTAATCCAAAGGTATCTTCCTCCCATGAAGTAACTTGGTTTCAAAATCAACTATCCTGACAGGATGCTCAGTCATAGATAAATTCGGCTCGATATCAAGATCAATCCATCTCAAAACATGAGATGGATCTGAAAGATACTTCTATAGCTATGATACAAGAAACATGTTATGTATCTACATAAACCATGGTAGAAGTTATAAATGGTAATCCAGTTTCCTCACATACTCAAAAACCTCAAAAGGTCCCACAAAATGAGGAGCAAACTTCCCTTTTCTCCTAAACTAATGATGACCCAAATGAGGTGAAACTTTCAAGAACACCTGATCACTATCTGAAAACTCCAAGGGTCTATGAATATCATCATAATAATACTTACACTAGCTTTGTGAGTTGAAAATTATCTGAAGAATTAACTAAATCTTTGATTTCATCGCTTGAACCAAGCTCAGTCCAACCAAGGAACTTTCACCAATCTCTAACCAACACAACAAATATTTATAAGGCTAGACATACATGCCTCAAAAGGATCCATCCTAATAATGGACTAATAAATATTTTTATAAAAAACTCATCCAATCCTAAATGTTCATCCGAAGCCCCACCAAATTCAAGATCATAGGCATGATTCATATCTTCTTGAATCTGTATATCTCTTTCTATTTTTCCATTCAACTATAGATAGTATGTCGTGCTTAGCAAAACCTAAGATCTCAGTGCCTCCTGAAGGCATCTCAAAAAATGAGAATTAAACCAAGGATCTATATCATAAAATATAGTAGATGTTACTCCATGAAAATTAACAATATATTTTATATTGAGATTTTATAACTCTTTATCTTTGGTTATATTATGAATGGGTATAAAGTGATCTGATTTGGTTAGCCTATCAATCAAAACCCATATCACATTATTATTTATATGGGTATATGGAAAACCAACCCCAAATTCCATTAGTATATTATTCCACTTCTATGTTGGCACTATAAGTTATTGAATCAAACATGAAGGTCTCTAGTGATCGACCTTGACTTGTTGGCATGTATAACAACGAGAGACCAAATCAGAAATGTCCCATCTCAAACTTGGACACCATAATCATCACTACATGCCATAGAGCATATTTTTTGTTCTTGGGTGCACTTCCCTTTGGGAATTATGGAAATCACCCATCATAGATTTCTTGACCTATAAAGATACCACAAAATGATTTTGAAAACATAGAATGCCCTTCGGGGAGAACGACCACTCAACAATAGCCTCCCCATTATAAAGAGTGCCTTTTATTCTATGAAACTCTTCATTAATAAGATGTTCTTGAATAATCATCTTGAGAAGAGTGGGGGTCTACTGAATACTAACCAAGTAAACCTTAGTCCCTGATTCTTAGACTCCAATATGAAAATGTGTGAAAAGATCCATCAAGTTCCACTCTTATGTTGATTCTTTCACAATTAGGGTCAAATTTTTCCTACTCAGGGAATCTGTGATGAAATTACCTTTCCCTAGGGTATAGGATATGCCAAAGTAAAATGATTTCTAGTATTACACTCAATGCCTCTAGCAGATATTAAAATATTTTGGAGATAAGATATATATTAAGATCTTATTGTCAGAATACATAGTAATCCTTTCTCTAAAAAGGTAATGTCGCTAACTCTTAAGCTCATTCACCATAGATTCATGTTCAATTAAATGGGTTGGATAATTATTTTCATGTACCCTAAGCTGTTGAGATCCATAGAAAATGATATGATCACCCTATATAATAACATATCCCCAACTCAAACCTGATGCATCATAGAAGACCACATAGCCCTACCCAGGACTTGGAAGAGTCAACACTCATGCAGTAGTCAAAAGATGCTTAAAATCAACAAAATAATCTTGATATTTCTCATCCTAAGATAATTTTACTCCCTTATGAGTTAGATCAGTCATAGGAGAATCCAACTTTGAGAAGTCCTTAGTGAACTGGGGATAATATCTAGATAAACCCATGAAGCTTTGAATCTAAAAAATATTTCATGGTTTTTCCCATGTCATAACATCTTTCACCTTTTTAGGATCAATTTAAATACTATTTTTAGAGACCATTTGTCTCAGGAACTTTACTTTCCAAATCCATAAGTCACATTTCAAAATCTTGGCATAAAGTCATTGATTTTTTAGTAATTCCATAACTACTCTCAGATGACACACATGATCATACTCTAACTTAGAGTAAACAAGGATGTAATCTAAAAATACCACTAAATAATAATCAATATACTCATGGAAAATACTTTTTCATTAAAGAAATGAAGACTACATGAGCATTGATCAAACCAAATGGCATGACAATGTACTCATAATTTCCATACCTACTCTAAAAGGAGGTTTTATGAATGTATTATTCTTTTATTCTCAACTGATGGTTACCAGATCAAAGATCAATCATAGATAGCCACTTATATCCCTTAATCTGGTCAAATACATCTTATTTTAATGAAAAAAGATACTTTTTATTTATAATAACTCGATTGAGTTTTCGGTAATCCACCCAATGGTGAAGTGACCCATCATCTTTATTAGCCAAGAGAACTGGCACCGCCCAAGGTGACACACTTGGGCATATAAATCCTTTATCTAGATGATCATACAAGTTAGTCTTCAAATCCTTCATTTTATCTGGTGCCATGCAGTAATAAGTAATAGATACTGGTTGAGTACCAGGCACTAAATCAATAGAAAACTCTAACTCCCTTAGTGGTGGAAAACCAAAGATGTCAGAAGGAAAAATGTATGGAAACTCGATGATAACTAGAGGGAGATCACCACTCAACAATTCATGATCAAGATGAAAAGAAAACACAAATAATACTTTATCCAACTCTAGATAAGAATGTTTGGATCTACTCGACCTTGGGTCCCATTCTCCTTGAAAGACATGACACACCCCATCGAGTACAGTAAAGGAGACCCATCAAAGATAATAATCAATTCAAGATTTTTTTACAGCGATCCAATCCATCCTAAAAATGATTTCAAGTGGTTTCATATTAAGAACTAGAAAATACCAAGCAATCTTAATATCCGATAATAAGAATAAAAAAGTAGGACTCCGAAGACCTTCCTCTCTCTTTGTTCTAAGGGGTGTAGTAATATCCATCACATAAGATAAAATCTAAATAAGATGATTAAGAATATTACCAATATGAGTTGAAATAAATGGATGAGATGCAACAATATAAAATAAAGTAGCCACTAATGATGAAGATATAATGATGGTACCTCTCACAATCGCCATACATATATCTTCTTCATATGGAGAATCATCCATTACATGAAGAAGCTTTATTCTGGATGCCTATAGCTAGAACCCCTTTGTTTGTGTAGCATCGGATCTCACCATAGTAATTTTTGGTGTCCATAATCCCATTCCAATACAAGGAGTATAATAAACATGGTGTAACTTCTATAAGCGACTTGATAATTCACAGGAACCACTTATCTTGGTTGCCTTAGTGAAAACCTGTTTCAAATTCCATGGATTTACACACTAGTAGTAAATGAAAGGGAATCTTCCAAGAACTACAGGAGGTCTAGAATAACCCTAATATCAATAACCACCATGATAATCATTATTCTCTTCTTTCCTTTAAGGGAACTCACACCAACATTGGGAGAAAAAGGAACTCCTGTCAACCATGACTTACCAACCATGTCTATTTCCCCCATTAGTTCTCTATCTTGAAAATAAATATAAGAAGGTAGATTCAATATTAAAACATGATAACAAATATCATATCTATGTCCCATCTCCAACTTTTGAGTCTTCATCTTCTCATTAGATAAAATCTCTAGTGTAAACTGCACAAGCTCAGTAAAATGGTTTGCATACTATGTCACGGTCCTGTCATCTTTCTCGAGTTTGAAAAACTCTAAAGCTTTAGTCAACAATATAGAATCTAGATAGAAATATTCAATGAAAATATCTTTAAAGTATTTACACTCTAATACCTCATTCTTCTTCACCATCACCATCATGTCCCACCATCTCCTACTAGGTCCCTCGAGTTTGAAGGTGGCACATTTCACCTTGATTTCATCAAGAGTTTCTAAGAACTCAAACAAAATCTCGACATCTCTCAACCAATTCTCATATAGTTGGGTATTATTAGATCCTTTAAAAACTGGTGGCTTTTGGAGATGGAACTCCTAATAACAATTCCATAAAACATCTCTTTGAGTTTCCACAGTTGGAGCCTTAACAGGAATAGGTGCAGGTGCCTGTCCAAGTGCTTGGACAACACACATGATAACCTCAACCAAATTATGGTCTATAAGGGAATTTTATCACTGAGGTTCATTAGTGTCTTCCTCTTATATCCTATTTTAATGTATTATTATAGGCATGATTCTACAAAACATTAATAGACAATATTGAAGACATCATATTAACACTCAAACAGAGTAATAAGGGAAAATTTTCCCAATAGATAGATACACAAGAGTCTGGACTTCATCTTATCCAAATAAAAAGTAGAAAAAAACTAAAAATAATCCTCAATATCCCTTAAGGATCATTGCGGTGAGATATGTCCATAAACTCAATTGAAACTACCTCTTATGTCTTGACAAGATTACAAAACCACATACTTACATCAAGGAAAGATTCTTAACCTGCACCTATGATACCACTTTATAATGAACCAACCTAAATACCCAAGTACAATGATAACCAAGATAGTCCTAACATTCCCTAAAGGGTGTTACTAATCCCTATGGGATGGTGAAAATTACCTAATATCAACAACTATGAAAGTGGGAATGAATTTTCTACAAACTCAACAGAAGAAAAACATGCAAGTCAGCACGAAAAATAGAAAACTCCATAGGAAGAACTATACCAGAAGTCAAAAAAGTATCAATAAACCAAAGTACAACCACAAAGTACCATAAAATAGAAAGAAAAAACCAATTCTCAATAGACACAATAGCTCAACGTCCAAAGATTAACAATAAATACAACCCCAAGTGGTGCTTCCCCTTTTTCAAACCTAAAGAAGAGGAAATTCACAAACACCCAAAGTCACACATAGGGTGTAAGATAAATTACCATTAGGGTCTCACAAAGGATTACATAATAAGATTCCCCAATTAATTAACCAAATAAACCTTTCAATTTTAAATAAATAGGCATGGCAGTTCAAAATCACATTTAAAACCAATTATGATTTACATCTCAATTCATAGAAATACTTTAAACAAATGTATTAATAAACACTTTATATAAATTTAAAAGGAATTTGTAAAATAGTTTACAAATAGTGGTATATATTTCAAATATAAAAAAAATGAGAAACATAATCATCTATCAAGAGGTACAATTGTTATATGTTATAGGATCTACACAAACTCAATTAAAAAATCATGAAAATATGTGTACAAACATCCCTCAGATATCAGTGAAATATGACTCATCACAATCCCATTGGGGATGTGACATAATTTATATGTTTTTTAGAGTTTTAAAGAATCAATAGAGATTTGTTTTGAATAACTCATAATCCCGTTGGTGATGTGATTTGTCTTTCACTAATGATTTACATGGAAGGTGAGAAGGATAAATTTAATAAATTTATGTGATATACATGACATAAATATGACATTGATGAAATATTTATAGTAATGAAAATATAATACATCATTTTATTTTATTTGCACTCACTCAAAGATGATAACATCATTCATATACGTGTGGACTACCACCTTCATGAAGTGTTGTGACTCTATTTTTATCACCACACAACTTTGATGATATATATGTATATATAAATAAATAATATAATATTATTATCATTCTAGAAAGGTAAAATATCACTTACTTATTTTCCATAATGATCATTGAAAAATTAAAATGTTACTCATGTGTATGTATGACTTACCATCTCCATGATTATAATGTAGTTCATTTTTCATGACCATATTTCTGGATTGGTATTAAAATTAAAATTTATGTATAAATATGATAATTATTTCAGGATTATTATTCTGGAGATTTAAAAATAAGGTCCTCTTAGACTAATAGTCACCTTCTGAAGTCATTATTGACACATAAGTCAAATATCATCAAAACACCTGATGTAAACTTAAATTGATTAAGTGATCATATATAAAATATAATTGAGTGAAATAAAAGGAAGAATAAACTGGGATAAGGTTCTTAATTAAGTAAATAATTAACACAAGTTTATTATTCTTGAAAATAAAGAACACACATGATGAGTCAAACTCAAGGTAAGGGGTTTTATCTCAATTTCATTTCATTAAGGCATATTATAATGTTATGCACCTAATTTATTTTATATGGTGTTCATACTAACCCTTTGAAATGTTATATCATGATTCATTAATAATTAATTATATTTTATGTTTCAATTATAATTATTTCATCCAACAGGATTTAAATTGAAAATTACTAAGTGGTAAAGAATTTCATAACTAAATATCTTTTCATTGAGTTATATTACTTATTCATCATTGTTTCTATTCTCATATTATGTGTATAATGAATTTTGATTATATTATGTTGTATTTACACTTTTTTATGTGTATTTAAAATTCATACACATAATTGATTCATTTATTAATTCTCACTTCAACATTATGATTATGGAAAGGGATTATTTCACAATATCATTGTAAACAAGATTGTTTATTACTAAATTTAAGTTGAAGGAAATTACTTGATCAATTTATAAAAACACTAATTTAATTTTCTTCTCACCTAGTTATTCATGATATTTTCAATTAATAACAACATTTTCCCACTCTTTAGTACTTAAAATATTTTATAAAATGTTTTAAAGATAATTAGACTTCAATTCTCTCTTCATTCAGAAATCTATTCTCTTCCAAAATCAAATTTTCTAAAACTATTTTCAAAAACATTTTTAACCATTTTAAAATTATTTATTGAAGAGATTTTATCCATTTTATCTTTTAAAAAAATGTTTTCCAAGTAATTTTCTTGTAGTTTCTGAATAAGAAACTTTTGTATCATTTTTATAGTGCAAAAGGATTATTATTTTGAACATGTATAACATGTATGAAATTACCCACCGAAACGAATACCATTTTTTGAGGATTCTTTTTCATTTTTACAAGGATAATTTTAAATATTTTTTCCCTTAATTTTACAAAAAATCATAGTTTTTTTAAAGGTTATTTTCCAAGAAAAGTATTTTCAAAATATTTTATGTTTGAAAAAGTGACTTTCAAAATGAAAAGGATATTTTCCTCAAAAATGTTTTTAATTATATTTTATGATATTTATATTAATCAATAAAAAACCCTTTATTTTACATATACTTCACTGGGGATATGTTGTACTTATATGATCCGTATTCTTCCTTTAGATGGTTTATTATTATTTTGACTAAGGATAGTATTGACATTCACTTCTTTGATTCATTTTTTCAGTCAATAATGTTCACTTGAAATGTTCACTTTCCTATGATCACTGGACATTAAATTTACACTAAATATAAATATTATTTATCATGGATATGTTTATTTATTAAACCTTATATCATTTCTACATATGATGTTCTAAATTGAAATTCATTTATTTTTCTAGGGAGATATTGAAAAATCTATATTCTTCACTCAATGCAGCTATTTGATGATAAGGAAAAATGTCTATGAATTAAATCAATTATTAAATATATGAGGAATTATTTGGAAATGATAGACATGGGTAGGTCCTAGTTATAGATATCCACTCGATGCATTGGACGTCTCATGAGATGAATCAATTGTCTATAATTTGTTAAATGGGGTTCTACCCATTAGTTTTAAACTATCTTGAGGATAGATCTCGATGGGAGAGGTATCATGTTTCTAGGAAATATGATATCCAATAATTAAGAATTTAATTTATTAAGAATTCTATTATTATTATCATTGATGTTTTCTCTATTATGTTATCTTTGGATGCATTTAATTCTCATTTTATTGATTAAATGACATGGGTTTTTTGTTATTTACATTTCCATTTTGATTATTCCTTATATAGTTATGATAGTCATGTTATTTATTAAGTGGAATGTGTTTTAGTTTTTTACCTTTCCATATTGATTATTCTAATCAAATTATTTAAATCGAATGTGTGTTTAGTTAGTTAACTTTCCACATTGATTATGTTAATTGATTCATGATAATTTCCTCTATACTAACCTATTACTAAACATTTAAGCTCACCCTTATTTTGTTTCCTTTCCCAAGAATCTATGGGGTGTACTACAAAATATATGCATGAATATCCTAGAGGGAATAATGATATTCTCAAAAAAATGATATTGAATTTTTTTTATTCAAATTTAATATGGGAATCTTGTATGTATTTATTTTACCAAGTATACTAAACTATTCAGTCTTTTAGGATTCATTTCCTTGTATCTTATGCCAATGTATAAAAGTAGGAACCAGAATTGGGCTACTAGGGTCAAGGTTGCTACAATTGGTATAAGAGGAATGTTAGTAGAAACCATGAGAACTAGATTTTTGAAAACATATATTCAGGAACATAATCCTATAATAGACTTTGAGGATATGTAAAAAAGAACATCCTAATGTTTTTAAGGAATATATTATGTGATTTTTCCTAAAAATACATGATTTTATGGATACAAAAAGTATACTTGGTTCTAGAATAGATTTACCTTGGGGAAATTAATTAGAAAAGGGAACATTGGGCTTGGCCTGATCACCACTCGATGCACAATAATAGGCCTTACTATACAGCTGGTTTCACACTTATGGAGGATATGCTTAGATAATTCACATTTTCTTTACAAACCATTGTGAAGGATTTTAATAAATGAAGACAATGAATTACCTAGGTCAAACCTAAGGTGTATTATATTGAAAATAACATGTCCTAATTTAGACATCCTATAAATGATTATATAGTTTTCTAACTATGATTATTGCTTCTCACACTATGATTTTTTTGTTTTAGTCAATAGATAGAACCCAAAGTAATCATGTTAACATTGATCATGAAGTAAAATGTGGGGAATATAGTAAAAATGGTGTGATGATATGAGTGAAAGATATCTTGATTATTAATAATTAGTTATCCTGAAATATGATTAACAACCTATACATTAACTAACTCCTGGGCTCACCAAAGAAGAGAATGATGGATGTTTCTAAGAACTCGAGTGGTGGAGACCATGGAAGAAAGAAGGATTGATTTCCATCCTATATGAAATGTGAAAATAGACACCCAGGAAAGTGTCTTGAAGGAATGGGATGATTCTTTATGTGTGAAATAGAAGGGAATAATGAAAAATATTTCTGAGAAAAAATGATGTGTATGATACCACAATCCATTTTATTTTATTTTATTGAAGAAGCCACTTAGGATGAGTGGGAACCAACAGAAAATCCACAAAAGATGAATTACAGATTTCAAAATTCAAAATAACAACCCTAACCATCAAACCACACCACAATCCTTCAACCACACCATTCAAAATTCAAACGAGATCCATCATCACCGCCTCTCCATGCGCACCATGACACATCACCGTTTTCAATTTTCAAGAAAGATACCATCATCACGTCCTCGAAGCTAACACCTCACGATCCAAACTTTAACGAAACAAGCCCACCAGAAAACAGTAACACTATGCCAGATTTAAAATTTTAATAACAAATTTAAAAAGGTACATCGAATTCCAAGGAGGCCTTGATCCAAGCAACCTACATCAGCTAAAATCACATCGCCTGTCATCAAATTCTTTGGAACACCACTGGCGTCGCTGCCTCCCTATCACTGCCGGAGCTGATGACCAAAACTCATCATCGGAACCACCATCCACCAACACACCAACACACCATTCCAAACAAATTCCACAGAAAATCCATCCGAACAAAAGCATAAAAACGAACAAAAAACCAAACTGGATTGAAATCCAAGATAGGAAGAAATTCTAATACATAGAATCAACGAACCAGAAATCCCAAAATCGGAGCATCCAAAGCACCCGAGCCATAACTACCTCCATCACATTCCCATGACTCCATAGAAATATTGAGTTCAACTAGGTTGGGACCTAGCATGATGAGAATAACATAAAGATAAGCTGACGAGGAAGGACGAGCCTCGAAAGCCGAACACCATAATAGAAGAAAATCGAAACTGAAAGGAAGGGGTGAAGAGTAGATGAAACCCTAAGGATTCATTTATAGATAATTGTCTTAAATGTTGGGATCTAGGGAATTATCTGAATCATTTACCACTTCTAAAGGTTAAAACCTATACCAGTAAAGACATATATTGGAATAAATTGGATCAAATATTTATGTATTGAGATTCAAAAAATTAAAATTTATAAGTATTTTTACCAATGGTATTTTGGTTATAAGAATCATGACACGTCTAAGGATTGTGTTCAATTTTAGAAGCATATGTGTAATAATTAACTTAAGATTTATGGATACCATCATAGGTGATGAGTTTAAGGTTGATCATAATTTTAATGTTTTAAAAACCATTTTTAGGTTTTATGTGATGGGAGTCTACCAAGATTAAGGGTATTTTGGAGAAATTAATGGAAAGTATATGTTTTAGTGGAAAATTTATTTGAGGAATAATTGATTTACATTTTATGGACATAATTTTAAAGGTATTTATAGCATCTAGGGTTAATATTATCATTATTGTCTTTGTAATAATAGTGAAATAATATTATTATACATTTTCTGAATTTTTTTTATTGAAAACCACAGTAAAAAAAGTAATTTAATGATTAATTTTATTTCAAGGATGTCCATATTATTTTTAGAACATCATAGAAATTATATTAATATATCTTAATAAAAATGAAAACCAATATTTTGAGTGAAAACCCAACACATCCAACAAGGCATCAAGGCATGAACCCAAGACTGAAGGATAATAAGGGTTTAATGCCTACCATTAGTCTCTATGATGCCCTAGTTAACATTTCAATGTTTTTAATTATACAATTTTATGTGTAAATATTAATGATGAACTAGTGGTGTTACTATTGAGATTTATAGATTAATGTATTGTATTTGATAACTTTATATAATCGTATTTGTTTTGGAAAATAGTTATAAATAGATGGAAATACTTTACACTCTTTGATGGATCTTACGATCCGTTAAAAGTGCTTTTTAGTGATTCAAGCATAAAAAATTCATTTGTTTATTTCTTCGAGTAAGAAATTAATTGAAAATTGATCATAACACAAAAAAAAAATGAAATTGTTCTTTTTAAATAGAAACATATCAGGTAAATATATTTCTGTATATTCTTAGATAGTTAAATAATTCCTCAACTATAGGACAAGGATATTAAAATAAAATGTTATCCTAATACCTTAATTTATGTTGATCCAATGGTATTTTAAATCATAAAATATTTATTTTTTTAGGTCCTTAACCTTCCATAGATCATTCAATTTCTTATGATCAATGACCTAAATCACTCTCTATAATTATTTACCCTTTTCTTCAATGTCTATATCTTCACATTCCATCAATGTTATCCTAATTAGAAACCAAGTTATGTGTTATTCCATATGAACTTTTTACTTAAATTTATCTCTTATTAAGAGTGTATTTTATTAAAACTTTTTACGATGTTTTTTTTAAAATAATTTTCAAATATCAAACCCTTGATAACCGATATCAAGTTTAAATTTCAAGAACTCAAATTATTTATGGTGAGGAGAATGTAATAGCCAAGAATTGTAAAATAATAACATTTTATTTGATAGAATATTCAATTTTTTTTAAAAAATAATTAAATAGAATATAACACCTAAATAATATAAAATATATATATTATAGAATAAATTTAATTTCTTAGATAGATTACGATGTATACAACATCGAGTTTAAATGAAACTCGATAATTTATTTAAATATTATTTAAACATGACTATTATAAACTAGCTGTTAAGTTATTAGGTATTAATATTACTAAATAAGTTATAAAAAATATATAGTTTGGGAACATTCGTTGGCTACATATTCATTATAAATAATAATAAGAATCATATGAAATTAAAAGAAATATTTTCTAAAAAACTGTATTTTTTCTAAAAAAATGTTTAATCTCTCTTTGTGCGCATAATTTAAAATTATTTTTTATAAATTTTATTAATTTTTTTAAAATTTAAACTATATTTTTTAAATAATCATATCAAAATCATATTAGGGTGATGTTTTGTGATTTTTCTAAAATGATTCATTTTTTGATTAATAGTGAAAATGACAAAATTTCAATTGAAAAATGTCTTTTCATTTAAATTATTTATAAAGATAAATTATATTTTTAATTGGGTTTAGAGTAAAATTTGTTCAATTTTAGATAAATTAATTAAAATTTTGTTATTGGAATAATTTTCATATTAGATTTTGATATATAAACATTGTAAGGTTTTGAACAATTTTTCTTTGAAAAACCACTTTCTCATTGCATATGTAGGATTAATTTTAAATTAAAATTTTACACCTATGTGAATTGAATTTGAAAAAATAGATTAAATATTTTTAATCATGATAATTTATAATTTATAATGATGTCAACATAAATTTTTACCAAAATCAATAATGAAAGTGGTAAAAATTAATTACAACAGTTACGGTAAAAAAGGATTTATCGAGAGTATAAAATAAAAGGATAAGGATTAAAATGACCTAAAAATTATATAAAATTTATTTTCATTACATATTTATACCCTATAATGTATAAGTATCTATATTAATCTATTATTAAGTTTTTTTCATGATACAAACATGGCTATGATTGAATCTTTTCAAAACATTAAAAGTGTGGCACTCACCTCACTCATAAAAGGCCACCCTTTATACTCTCTTATTCACACTATAAAACCATTTTTTTCAGATAATAACTACCCAAATAACTTCATAACCTCTATAATATCATCATAGAAGCATTATTTTGGGAATAAATCCAACTTATGAAGGTCTTTGGTGAAAAACTATGTGGGATACCAAAAGAAGATGTAATGTTCTTCAATGAGTGTTTTTTATTTTATTTCTTCACACACCTCTTTAAATTCATATTACACCATTAAGATATAATAAAATTAGTATCTTAAAAATAATTATATATTTTTATGTTAATTTCATGACCTAAAACCATCCCCACATCCATAAAATGGGTTATGAAATCATTATTCATGTGTACAACGGACTACCACCCCACAACCTGATGTCATTCATTTTTTCACTACTAATTCTCACGGTTGGGTATGATGATAAATTTAAATTATATATAATATTAATAAAATAATTATACCTATGGATTAATTATATTATATATACCTTTTTTTACTTTCTATTCCTTAGGGGATAGAATAACGTCGCTTGTGTGTATGATGGACTACCGCCTCGCGAATTGATGTGAGGTGTCTTTCAATAATGCTTTACATGGAAGGTGATAAGGAAAAATTTAACAAATATATGTTTTATATATGAAATAAATATGATATTAATTTCATATTTGTCATTCTTATAAGATAATACGTCATTTTATTTTCTTTCATTTTCACTCACTCAAAGATGATTACATTGTTCGTGTATGTGTGGACTACCACCTTCACAAAGTGATGTGACTCTATTTTCATCACCAAACCACATGAATTATATTTATATATATAAATAAATAATATTATATTATGATCATTATGTAAAGGTAAAATATTACTTACCTTCTTTCCATAATGATTGTTGAAAAATGGAAACGTTACTCATGTGTACGTAGGACCAACCATTTCCCTGATTGTAACATACTTCATTTTTCCTGACCATTATTCATGACAGGTCTTAAAATTATAATTTATTTATAAATGTGGTAATTATGTAATAATTATTATTATTTATATATTAAAATAATAACCTCTTAGACTAATAGTAACCTTCCGAAGTTATTTTTGACACATAAGTGAAATATCATCAAAACATTCGATGTAAACATAAATTGATTAAGTAATAATATATAAAATAGAAATGAGTGAAATAAAAGTAATAATAAACATAAAAAAGGTTCTTAACTAAGTAAAAAATTAACATAAGTTTATTATTCAATAAGATAAATAACGTACTTGAAGAGTCAGACTCAAGGTAAGAGATTTCGTCTCAATTTCATTTCATTGAGGTATATTGTAATGTTATGCACCAAATTTATTTTAGATTCTGTATATACTTTCCCTTTTACATATTATATCATGATTCATTAATAATTCATAATATTTTAATTTTTAATTTGAATTATTTCATCCAAGGGTATTTGACTTGAAAATTTCCAAGTGGTAAAGACTTTCATAACTCAATTTCTTTTTATTGGGCTATATTACTTATTTATTGTCATTAATATTATAAGATTATGTGTATAAAGAATTTTGATTATATTATGTTGTATTTACACTTTTTTTATATGGATTTAAAGTTGATACACATAATCAATTCATTTATTAATTCCCACTTCAACTTTATGATCATTATGAGGGTTTATTTCACAATATCATTCTAATCAAGATTATTTATTCCAGAATTTCGATTAAAGGAAATTATTTGAATATTTTATGAATAAAATAATTTCATTTTATTCTCCTTTGGTTATTCATTATATTTTCATGTAATAGTACAATTTCCCACTATTTAGTACTTAAAATAATTGATAAAATGTTTTTAAGAAAACCTGTCTTCATTTCTATCTTTAGTCGAAGATCTATTTTATTCCAAAACCTTGTTTTATAAAACTATTTTCAAAATGTTTTTAAACTTTTTAAAATGATTTATTAAATAATATTTACCCATTTTTTATTTTTACAAAATTTTTTCCAAGGATTTTTTTATTCTCTAAATAAGGTACTTTTCTAAACTTTTTACTATGAAAAAGGAATGTTCTTTTTAACTTATACTACATGTATGAAATTACCCACCGATATGGACATAAATTATTTGAATATTAATTTAAAAATTTCCAAGGATATTTTTAAAGAAAATTTATTTCTTAATAATCTAGAAATTCATAGTTTTTTAAAAGTGATTTTCAAAGAAATAGATTTTCAAAATGTTTTATATTTAAAAAGTGACTTTAAAAATGAAAAGGATATTTTCTTCAATAATTTTTTTAAATATATTTTATGTTATTTATATTCATAAATAAAAGACCCTTAATTTTACATATACTCTAATGGGAATATATTGTATTTATACCATCTTTATTATTCCTCTATATGGTTTATGTTCATGTTGAATAAGGATAGTATTGACATTCAATTCCTTGATTCATTTTTGTTTTAAAAAACTTTACCTTAAAATTTTTAGTTTCCTATGATCATTGAGTATTAAATTTCCCCTAAATATCCATATTATTTATCATATATATGTTTATTGATTAAAGAATATATCATTTTTATATACAATGTTCTACATTGAAATTCATTTTTTATTTGGAAAAATATTGATAAATATATATTATTTAATCAAAATGGATATTTTATGATAAGGCGCAATGTTTACGAGTCAATTATGAGATATAAGAGGAATTTTTGGGCATGAAGGTTAAGGGTGGTTCGCAGTTATATATAACCCATCAATGCATCACTGGTCTTATGGGATGAATCACTTGTATATCATTAGTTAAATGGGTTTATAACTATTAGTTTTAAACTACCTCGAGGATAGATATTTACGGTAGAGGTATCATGTGTCTAGGAAACATGATGTCCCAAAATTAATAATTTTCATCATTAATTTTTTTTATTATTATCCATGATATTTTTTTTAGGATATTAAGTTTGGATGAATTTAATTTTTAGTTTATTGATTAAATGGAATTTGTTTTCAGTTATTTATATTTCCATATTGACTATGTCTTATCCAGCTATGATAGTCATGTTATTGATTAAATTGAATATGTTTTCAGTTATTTAACTTACCATATTTATTATGATAGTCAAATTATTTAAACGGAATGTGTGTTAATTTATTTAACTTTACATGTTTATTATTCTCACTGATCCATGATAGCTTCTATTGTACTTAACCCTTACTGAGAATTTAATCTCACCCTTATTTTGCTTCCTTTTAAAATATCCATAAAGTATACAATGAAATATATAAAAGAATATTATAGAGGGAATAATGATATTATCAAAAAAAATGTCATAATTTGTGTATTCAAATGTAAGATAAGAACTATTTATGTATCTATTTTACCAAGGATACTTAATTATTAAGTCATTTGGGATGTGATTTTTTGTATATTATTCCAATTTGTAAAAGTAAGCAATCGAACCTGGGCTACTAGGGATGGGGTCACTACATTTTATACATTTTATAAAATTTCTCCCCCATATCCATGTTCTTTAAAGAATTTTTTATTTATACATAAAATTATGTTAAATTTCATTTTAAAATATTTTATTTTCTTTATAGAGGTTTAAAAATTAATGCAATTAATGTTTTCTAAACCATTCACTTTTTAATATTTTTACCAAAGTGAATAAAGAATGTTTTTTAACATATGCAACATGAATATATTTTAACACCATCATGGAATTTATCTATTATTAATATTCCTATACAATTTTTCATGGGTTTTCAAATTAAATTAATTTTCCCATTATTTATAGGATTTTCCCATTTTTAAGAGTTTCTAAAGAAAAATGATATTTATCCTTAGGATTATATGAAAATGGAAAGCATTTTTCTTATGAGTTCATATGAGTTTGTCCAGGATTTTTTGATAAAAAATAGGCATCTTAAAATTATTTTATTCATGACATGCCCCTTGATCTTAATATATAATTATGGGTGATCATGATATAGCTCATGATGACGGGGGAACCCAATATAGATCTATAATGCATTGGGTAATGAATATTATTTGAATGCAAAAAATGAGGGAGATAATAAGGATGGTTACTCATATATAATTAAAGGGGATTAATTTATTTTGGAAATGGGTTAAATATAAGGACAAATGATTTTCATACACACTTATTACATCTATTTAGTTTAATATTCAATACATTTTGCAAATACATCCCTAAGAATAGTAAAGGTTTAATGTATTTAGAGACTTGTTAATCAATATTTTTATTTAATTAAAGATATTTAAAATCTCTCATAAAGATATTCCCATTTATTACTATTCATATACATACTATACTTAAACCAATCTTCATAACCTAGGGAAAGGAAACATAATAAAGGGTGAGCTCAGATTCATTGTAATGAAAAACATGGAAGATATCAATCGATGATCATATGAAAGCATAAGATAAGAAAAAGGGTATGATATTTTTAATATAACATAAAAAGTTCATACCCTATATATCATGGATCATAAACTTGAGACATGACATAAAAAATTATTATTTTAAAAAACATGAATCATTAGAGTGATAAATCATCATAAATAAATCATGAATAATAAGTTCATGTTATATAAGTATGACACTATCATATGTCTATAAAATATTTCATATTTCATGTTTAACATCTCAGACCATAAAATCATAACAAATCAAACATCAAAACCTATTTCCCATTTCATAATATATTAGAAATAATAGCCTATTTTCCATAGTGGATCAAGGACATAGGCCTATTTCCCATAACGGATCAAGTACAAAGGCTTGTTTCCCATCATTATATCATAATATATAAAAAATTACCCAATGTATTGGAGGGAGACATAGGTCCCACAAGCCATGTAATGAAAATAAAACATATGCGTGCCACAAGTTCATAAAAAATTCATCATATTAGAACCCACGAAGAGTAATGGGTTTCATAAAAATTTTATCCTATCATAAATCGTGGAAAAAGAAACATGTTTTATAAACATTTTAGATTTTTATTATAGTATAACCCCTAGAAAAGGAACATGTTTCATAAAAATTTCATATTTTCATTATAGGATAAACCATGTAAGCAAAATAGGTTTCATAAAAATTTCATATTTTCATCATAGCATAACCCATGCAAAAAATGAGTTTTATAAGCATTTCATCTTTTCCTTATAACATAACCCATGGAAAATGAATGAGTTTCATAAAAATATTTTCTTCATAAATATAAATATAAACCATAAAAATAAATAATAAATATGGTACCATTATATCATATCCAAATTAAATAATAAGAAACACCAAATTTTCTTTTCATTGATGAATAGAAATTATATAAAAAGATCATTAAAGCATCTAGATAAAAATATACTTTCTATTGAGAAATCAATTCATTAAAATCTAGAAATTTCCAAAATATTATGGAATTTTTTTTCATTAAAAGTAAACTTGAAAAGTTGTAAAGGATGATTAAAATAATTTAGTGGTCATGATAGTGGACAATTTCATTTATTTCATACACATTAAAACAAAAATTCCTTTAACATTTTTGCTAAAAAGTCAAAAGTAACTTGTTAGGAAAATGAAAAGAAGATTCCTTTTAAACCATTTTGTTAAAATTAAAAATTGAGTAAAATTTTCTTTAATTTTTTTTTTAGAATAGTATAAAAATTCTTTAAAATATTTTTATAAAACATGGACATGGGGGAAATGATTTTTTACTGAAGAGAGAAATAAAGCCGATTTTCATTAAAAACATTATTTTGGAGTCTTGAGTACATAATGAGAGGAAAACGAAATGAAAACATATATTTTAATTAAATAAACATAGGATAAGAAAATCTTTGAATTTCTTGATAGGTATATAATTTTTTTTATCATTATAAACATAATCATAAACAATCCCGTTAAAAAAATGAGATTGTAACATAAAACCACCTTTACCACTTTGGTAAATTTTGAATCAGAAACCCCATACAATAAAAAAATTTATATGGATACTAATATACCATAATTTCATGATAATAATAATAAAATACATTCATGGGAAGTGTGTACACCACAAAAAAGAACCAGTGGGTTATAAGGCATGTGTCCCATAGAAATAAAAGTGAGACAAAAATACTTTACATGCTTTGATAACTTTTTAATAATAACCCCATGAAAGAATAAATTTAAATGAAACATTAAATATCATGATAATAAATAAATTCATGATATATCATGTCAAAGGGGTTGTATATATACCTCATAAAATAATATATGTGCATAACATAACATATGTCCCAGTGAAGATAATTTGACACAAAATCCCTTACCTTAAGTATTGAAATCCTTCATACACCATCAAAAATAATTTATAATAAAAACAGGTTTATTATACATGTATTCCATAACCATAATCAAATATATTATACCAAATATGATTTAATTATGATCTTTTATTACCCTTTTATTAACAATTCCTTATTAAAATCACGTTTCGGGTAATAAATACTTCATTTTCATGTATATTTTGGTTTGATATTTTTGGTATTTTTACTCTGATCATGATTCAATCATATCAATATTTTTATAAATTATATATATTCATTATATAAGTAATACATAAAATTTATAGATAAAAATGAATCACACCATTCATGGAGATGGTAGACTGTACGTACGCGTGGCCGCTATTTCTATTTTCTCGATGGATGGAATGAAAGAAAGTTAATTAATATATAAAATTTATAGAATCATTTTTATAAAATTTATATAATATGTGTTCATTAAATACATCCTTATTAATATCCATGTCAAAATGAAATGAAAAACGTATCACATCACTTCGTAGAGGCAGTAGTCCACGCGTATGGATGAGTGACATTATCATTTTTCAATGTATTAGAAGGTAATAAGGTATATGTGATATTATAATTTAAGAAGTATAATTATTTCATAAATATTATATATATACATTATATCCATCATTATATCCAGTTGTGTGAGGTATTTATGGAAAATGAGTTACATCAGTTCGTGAGGTGGTAGTCTGCCGTACACACGATCAACAGTTTCGTTTACCATTTGTTAAAAGAGGAGATGGATGTAGGGTATTTAAATAAATTAATATTATCTCAGTATATGTTAGATAATTCATGGACCAACCTGGGTACCCTGGTAAACTGAAAACTGAGTCGGTCCTGACATAGTCCGATAGGTATTCCCGATCCCCACGGGTTATCGACTAGCACCTAAAATCATAAAAACTAAAAGTGGGAACACTTTTTCCCACTAAAAATGAAAAAAGAAAATAAAACAATAAAATATGCATATCAAAGGAAAACTCCACCGGGAGTAAAGTTCAGAAAATTAAACAGGCACAACCGGCAAAGTACTAAAACCCAAGTACAAAAAAAGAAAAAACAGCCCAAAGTCCCTAAGGACACAACTCACCAGGACCAAAGTTCAGCATCGGGATCCACCTCCAAGATAATTTCCCTTTTCTCAAACCTATAAGGATATAATCTAGAAACACTTGAAGGAATAAGTAGGGAATTAGACAAGGAATAATAGGATTTCTCCAAAATATTCCACAATAGATTCTAATATCAATTAGACAAAAATGTTCTTTTAATTTTAAAACAAATAGGTTTGGCATTAACAAATCATATTTAAAAAAAATAATGATATAAATTTTAAAAGATGGAAATACCTTTAGAAAATCATTCTATACATTTAAAATGATAGAAAAAATTTCAAAAATGTAACTGTTTTTTAATCAAGGGAAAATTTTCATAAACAACAATTCTCACAAATGGATTAAATAAAAACTTTATATAAACAATTTATATAAATTCTAAAGGAATGAAAAAATCTTATAACAGAGGAATATATACGAATTCAAAAATGAAAACAAGCAAGAAACATGTTAATGTTCCAAATAGGTATGATAGTTCCATGATATGGGGACCAAACACTATGAATTTGGAAAAGTATATACATATTCTCCTTTTGGCCTAAGGCAAAGCGATCTCATCACCATTGCCTAAGGGATGGGATGTGCTGATATGATGTTTTATAACATTGTAGAACCGTAATGTGTCACCCAAAATAACTCACTAACTATCTAAACCTTTCATGTGCTCAATTACAAATCAATTATGAGCAATTCATTTTATAATAGAAAATGAAATTCATCCCACTCACCATTTCAAATATGTCAATTTTCTCTTTAAAAACTATAATAGTTTTTTAATAAAAAACATGTCTTTTCACCAATATTATACCCAAAGGTTTCCATCAAAACATTTTAATACATTTTTCAAAAAAACTGGGATTTTAAACCAAATCATGCAATTTCACAATCAAATTCACATTCGAATTCAACAATTCCATCACTTTCATCACAAACCCCCAAATTTAATTGAATTGGGTTTCTTTTTCACAAAATTTTCATCAAATAAAATTTTCTTCAATTAAAATAAATATTTCAATTGATTCAATTCCCATCAAAACCAAAATTTAAATTAGACAATTTAAATCACACTAAATTCAAATTCCAAGCCAAACCCCATTTTTTCATCAAAACCCCAATCCATCAGAATTTGTGTTTTCCAAAAAAAGGATTAAAAGACATTTGATTCAAATATAAAAAATTTCATTTAAATACGTACAATTTAAATTTAAACAAAGCAATTAGGTTTAAAAAAATTGGGCATTGTAATGGAACCATGTACCCAAAACAACAGATCTCACAATGCCAAATCCTAATCGGGATTTTTCCAAGAATAACAAAGATCACACAAATGGGAATCAAACCTCTATTTAAGAACCCAAAACCAAAGGGTATTAGATCCAGAAATCAATGAAAAGATCTATAGAACCCTAAGGAGAATGATAGATACTGTGGGAGGAAGAGAATGAGAGGAGGAAAATAACCGGAAGGATATAGAACGACATTTGCCTCACTTAGGATTGCTTCTAAAAGGGGTTCAAGGGTCCAGGAATCCTTCTTAGGAGCTCCAAAGAAGGGAGAAATGCGTTTGGGATGAAGGAGGTCCATCTGGGACCTAAAAATGGGGGTTCAAGAAATTTTAATAATAATTTAGGATCTAGAAAAATCCATCTGCATGGTTTCTTGGGAAACTACACATGGTTAGGGAAAACCATGCACAAACTATGCAAATCCCACTGTCCAAAACATGGCATTGGTACACGATTTGAAAAAAAAATGCATAGGCCATGAACAAACCGTGTTGTAGCCCATAATACTCTAGAATTTTTCCAAAAAAACACCTAAAAAAACTCCAAATGAATCCCAACCAAAGATCAAACAAAAGAGGTGTTTAGTAATACCTAAAATCAATAACAGGATGTTACAACCTCCCCACCATAGAAACTTTCTATCCCCAGAAATCCTACGAAGAATTTTCCCCATAAAAAAGATGAGATCACTTCTCCCACATAAGTGCCTCCCTCTCCCACGTCTCATGAGAATCAGAATTGTGCTTCCAAAACACATGAACCAAAGGTATCATTCTCCCATGAAGTACCTTGGTCTTAGAATAAACTATCCTGACTGGCCGTTCAGTCAAGGATAAATCAAGTTCCACTTCAAGATCACACCAACTTAAAACACAAGATGGATCAGATAAATAATTTCAAAGTTGAGATACATGAAACACGTTATGTATCATCGTTATCTGCATTGGTAGTGCTAAATGGTATGAAACTTTCCCCACATGATCAACAACCTCAAAAAACCAAAAAATGAGGATCAAGATTCCCTTTCCTCCCAAGCCTTCGATGAACCAACCAGGGTGAAAATTTTAAGAACACCTAGTCACCAACTGAGAACTCCAAAGGTCTACGATGAAGATCAACATAATACTTGTATCATCTCTGAGCTGTCAACATTCTATGACAAATCAAATGAATATTTCCTATTGTCTCTTAGACCAAGCTCAGTCCAACCAAATAACTCTCACTAATCTTCAACCAAAAAAAAGGAGATTTATAAGGCCAACCATACAAGGACTCAAAAGAAGTCATCGTAATCGCAGACTAGTAATTATTTTTATAAGAAAAATCAACCAACCCCAAATGATCATCCCATTCCCCACCAAAGTCGAGAATGCAAGCACATAGAATATCCTCAAGAATCTATATAGCTCTTTTTGTCTAGCCATTCGACTGTCGATGGTATGCTATGATCAAATGGACGTGCGATCCCAATTCCTCCTAAAGGCCTCTCCAAAACTTATAAGTAAAATGAGGATCTCTATCAGAGACTATAACAAATGGAACTCATTGCAACCACAAAATCTCTTTCACATAGAGACTTCCCAATTCCTCAACTTTGGATGTTTCACAAATGGGTATAAAGTGAGCCTATCAATCACCACCCAAATATCATTCTTCTTCCTTTGGGTATGTGGAAATCCAAACACAAAGTCCATAGAGATCTCATCCCACTTCCAAGTAGGGACTGAAAGTGGTTGAAGCAACCCCGAAGGTTTATGGTGCTCAGTTTTCACCAGTTGTCATGTATTAAAATGCGAGACAAGATCAATAATGCCTCACTACATACTTGGACACTAGAACTACCGCATCATGTGGTAGAACATATTTATGGTTCCTAGTTTCATAGCCCACTATAAATAATGATAATCCTCCATCACATCTTTCTTTTCCAAAGATGGTACCACAAAACAATTCTGATAGCATATAACTCCCTCTTTGGATAATGACCATTGGGAAACTGTCTCCCCACTATTAAGAGAGTCTCTAATGCTATGAAATTTATCATTAAGAAAATGATCCTAAAGAATCATCTCAATAATAGAGGATGAAAACTGAACACTGGAAAAGGAAACCTCATCCCCCTTTTCCTGAACTCCAATATTTAATTGTGTAAAGAGATCCATCAAGTTTCACTCATCTAAAGATTCTTTCAGTGTCTGGGACAAAATCTTTTTTTCAAAGCATCAGTAATGAAATTTCATTTCCTTGGAGTATAGGAAATGTAAAAATCAAAAGACTATAGGTATTCCAACTAATGTGTCTTGTAGAGATTCATATCTTTTTAATAGAATATGTAACTCAATATTTTGAGGTCAGAAAACATGGTAAACCTTTTGTAATAAAGGTAATACCTCCAACCCTTAAGAGTGTGCATCAGAGCTACAAGTTCAAGGTCATGGGTTGGATAATTAATCTTGCATGGCCTAAGCTGATGAGATCCATAAGCAACAACATGATCACCCTGCATAGGAATGCATCCCAAGATTGAAACCAATGCATCACAAAAGACCATGTAGCCCTGCCCAACCTCTGGAAGAGTTAAAATTGGTACAATGGTCAAAATACATTTCAGCTGAACAAAATAACTTTGAAATTTCTCATTCCAAACAAACTTCACTCCCTTTCGAGTAAGAGGTGTCATTGAAGAGTCCAACTTTGCGAAATCATTCATGAAGCAGTAATAATATCCATCTAAACCTAAAAAGATACGAACCTCGATGATATTCTGTGGTTGTTCCCATATCATAATTGATTTCAAATTTTCAAGACCAACTGAAATACCATATTCCTAAACCACGTGTCCCAAGAACTTAACTTCCAGAATCTAGAAATCACCCTTTGAAATCTTGGCATAGAGTTGGTGATTTATTAGCAAATTCCACACTATTTTCAGATGATGCACATGATCCTCTTTAGATTTAGAGTACACAAGGATATTTTCAACAAAAACTACCACAAAGGTATCAAGATACTCATGAAAAATCTTGTTCATTAAATCCATGAAAACTGCAAGATCATTGGTTAGACCAAAGAGAATGATCAGGTACTCATAATGGTCATACATACTATAAAAGGTGGTTTTCTGAATATCAGATTCTTTTATCCTCAAATAATGGTAAACTGAGTGAAGTTAAATCTTCAAGAACCATTGATCCCCTTTCAACTAATCAAATAGATCATCAATCCGTGGCAACAAATACTTGTTCTTTACCATTACTCGATTGAGCTTTCAGTAATCAGTGCAAAGCAGAGTTAACTATCAGATTTCTTGGAAAAGAGAATCGGTGCCACCCAAGGTGACATGCTTGGATGTATAAATAATTTATGAAGAAGATATTACAACTAAGACTTCAAATATTTCAATTCTTCTGGTTCCATGTGGTAAGAGGGAATAAAAACTGATTGAGTACCAAGCATCAATTCAATGGAAAACTCAACCTCTCTTAATGGTGGAAAACCAGAGAAGTCAGAAGGAAACACATTATGAAACTCAACAAAGACTGGAGGGAGATCACCGCTCAAAGGTTTCCAATCGATATCAAAATTAAACACTAATATTACTTTCCCCAACTCCAGATAAGAACGTCTGGCCCTACTCGACCTTGGGTCCCATTCTCCTTGAAACACGAGAGACACACCACTGGGCGTAGTGAGGAAGACCCGTCAAAGATAAAAATCAGTCCAAGATTTATTATCCATGAGCTATTCCATTCCAAAGATAATGTCAACATATTTCATGTCAAGAACCATAAAGGCCCTAGCTAACATGAAATATACTAGAGAGAAAGTACAAGCGAGACTGCAGAGACCCTGCTCTCTCTTTGTACCAAGGGGTGTAGTAATATCCATTGAATAAGATAAAATCACTATATGAAGATTGAGAAGATTAAAAAAATGATTTCAAATAAATGAATGAGATGAACCAGTATAAAATAAATTAGTCACTAATGATGTAGCTATAGTAATGGTACCTCTCATGGTTGATGAACCTTTTTCTGATTCCTTTGGAGACTCTTCCACTGTGTGAAGAAGCTTTATTTCGGATGCCTATGGCTGGAAACCTTTTGCACATGAAGCGTATGACTTCGTAGTAGTTTTAGAAGGAGTTGATGATCCTGTCCTACTGTGTGGAGTGGAATAAATATGGAAGAACCTCTTTAAGTTCCCTGAACGCCCATAGGATCCAAAACTATTGGGTTCCTCAGTGTAAACCTTATTAAAATGCCTGGGCTTTCCACACTAGTAACAAACCAAAGTTCCTCTGCCTAGTACTGTAGAAGGTCTAGAAAAATCCTTCCATTAAGAACTGCGACAAGAATCATCATTCTTCTGCTTTCCTTTAAAGGAACTCACGCTGCCACTATGAGAAAATGAGACTCGCAATAACCCTGAATTATCTGCCAGGTCCATCTCGACCATCAGTGATCTATCTAATAAATAAAAATAATAGGTAAGATTCAGCAAGAAAACCTAAGAATGAATATCCTGACGAAGTCCCAACTTGAACCTTCGAGCCTTCATCCTCTCATTCGATACTATCTAAGGTGATAAGTGCACATGCTTAGAAAAGCGTTTTACATACTCTATCACAGACATGTCAGCCTTCTCAAGTATGAAAAACTCTGTAGACTTGGAAAACAACATCAAATATGGATAAAACCAGTTGGTGAAAATATCTTTTAAGTCCTTACACTCTAATCCCTTTTGTTTCTTCACCGTCACCATAGTGTCCCACTATCTTCTACTTGATCCTTCTAGCATAAAAGTTGCACAATAGACTTTGATCTCATCAGCTGTGTACAAAAACCCATTCCAAACTTCTTAACCACTCATCAGACTCTTGAGGGTCATTTGAGACCTTAAACGGTGCTGGTTTTTGGAAAAGGAACTCTTGAGAACTAATCATGAGAAAATCCCTCTGAGGTTCTACAATAGGAGCCTGAACGGGAATAGGAGGTGGTGCGTATCCCAGAGCTTAGATAGTGAAAATGATCACCTCAATAATATTTATATGTAGAACATGATTCTCTCACTAAGGTTTAGTAGAAAATTTATCTTGGGTCTGATTCGCATCTCAGAGGAATGATGCTAAAAAAAATCAACAGACAACAAGGTTGACATTAGGCAATTCTCAAACTGGGTAGTGAGGGAAAAATAATCCAACCAGATAGGATGTACAAGATTTTGATTTCAATATATCCAAATCAAAAAAGAGAAAATACTATAACTAAAACACAAGATATATTTCACTTACCACCCCTAGTGACTTAAGGTTAATTGTAGTGAGAGCTGTCCAGGAAATAAATCAAAACCACCTCCCAAGTCATGATAAGATATCAAAATTCATACTGACTTCAAGAAAAAAGCTCAACCTATATTTTTGATACTACATTGTTATGAAACAACATGGGTACCCTAGTAACCCAATAACCAATTCGGTCCTAACCTAGCCTGAATGATTTTCACAATCCCCACAAGTCGGGGACTAGCACCTAGCATCAAACAAACTAAAAGTGGGAACAATTTTTTCCACTAATAATGAGGAAAGAAAATAAAAAAATACTATATGCATATCAAAGGAAAACTCCACAGGGAGTAAAGTACTATATGCTAAATGGGAACAAACACCAATGTACTAAAACCCAAATAAAAAAAAAGAGGAAAGAATAGCCCAAATCCCCTAAGGACACAACTCACCAAGACCAAAGCTCAGCAGTAAGATCCACCTCCAAGAGATCCTTTTCCTTTGATCGAACCCGAAAAGATATAATCTACAAACACCTGAAGTCACATGTAGGGTGTGAGCTAAATCTTAGTAGGATTTCACCCAAATATTCCATAACAAATTCCAATATCAATTTAACCAAAATGTGATTTCAATTTAAAAAAAATAAGTTTGGCATCAAAAAATATTTTATAAACAAATAATGATCTACATTTTAAAAGATGTAAATACCATTAGAAAATCATGCTATACATTTCAAATGGTGGAAATTTTTTCAAAATATAGAATTTTTCTTTAATCAAGGGATACTTTGTATAAATAACAATTCTCAAAAAATTCTTAAATAAAAACTTTATATAAATAGTTTATATAAATTCTCAAGGCATGAAAAATAGTTCATAACAATGGCATATATACGCATTCAAAAATGAAAACAAGAGAGAAACATGGTCATGTGCCAAATAGGTACGATAGTTCCAGGCTATAGGGACCCAACTCTATGAATTCAGAAAGTATGTACACATTCTCTTTTAGGCATAAGGTAAAGGGATCTCATCAACATAGCCTAAGGGATGGTATGTGCTGATATGATGTCTTAGAACACTGTATAATCATAAAGTGTCACTGAAAATAACTCACTAACTACCTAAGGATTGCATGTGATCAATTATAAATCAATGACGGGCAATTAATTTTATAACAGAAAATGAAATCCATCCCATTCACCATTTAAAATATGACGATTTTCTATTTAAAAACCATAATGGGTTTTTAATAAAAAACATGCCTTTTCACTAAGATGAGATCCTAAGGTTTCCATCAAAACATTTTAAGACATTTAAAAAAAACCATGATTTGAAACCAAATCATGAAATTTCACAATCCATTTCACATTTGAATTCAACAATTCCATCATTTTCAATACAAACCCAAAAATTCACTTGAACCAGGTATCTTTTTCAAAAAATTTCCATCAAATAAAATTTTCTTCAAATAAAATCAACATTTCAATTGATTCAATTCCAATAAAAACAAAAATTTATATTAGACAATTTAAATCTCAAAAAATTCCAATTCCAAGCCAAAACCCATTATTTCCTCAAAAACCCCAATCTATTGGAATTGGGTTTTTCCAACAAAAGGATTGAAATCCATTTGATTGAAATCTAAATAATTTCATTTAAATACAAACAATTGAAATTTAAAAAAATAAATTAGGTTCAATAAAAATTGGTCATCGTAACGGAACCACCAACTGAAAACAACGGGTCTCACAATGCCAAACCATAATCTGGATTTTTCCACAAAGAACGAAGATCACACACACATGAATCAATCCTAGGTTTATGATCCCAAAAAAATGGTATTAGATCAACAAATCAATACCATGATCTATAGAACCTTAAGGGGAAAGAGGGAGATCATGGTAGGAAGAGAATAGGAGGAGGAAACTAACCAGAATGAGATTGATCAACATTTTCCTAGCTTCAGATCACTTCCAAAAGGGGTTAGAGGGACCAAGAATCCTTATTGGGATCTCCAAGGAAGGTAGAAATGAGTTTGGGTTGAAGGAGGTCCGTCTAGGGCCTAAAAAGGGGGATCGGAAAATTTTAATAAAAATTTCAGATATAGAAAAACCCATCCACACAGTTTCTTGGGAAACTACACACGATTAGGGAAAACCATGCACAGATAGTGCAAAGGCCACTATCCAAAACATGTCACTAGGGCATAGTTTGAAACATTGTGTGCAAGTTGTGTGTAAACCATGCTCCAGTCTAGAAACCACCACATTTTTTAGAAAATCACCTGAAACAAATCTAAACAAAACCCAACCAAAGCCCAAACAAAAGTGGGGTTTAGGAATACCTAAAAATAGTAACAGGATGTTACATTAATGTTATTAAATCATTATATATGTAGAATATTTTATGGAGGTTGAAGAATAAATAAAATAAAAATTCTTAGTAAAGAACAATACCTATTATCTAGACAAACTCCTTAGTTTATCACTAAAATAATTCTTAGAAGGGTTTCTTGATCAAAATATGGTCCCTAGAAAGTGTATAGGGAAGTAAGGAAGATATTTTGGTAGGTATTTGATAAACCAAAATTATTTGTAAGTGTGTAGATGTAAGGACCTAACCCCAGTTTCCCAGAGTCGATGCCTTAATTTGTTACATTGGCATATAAATAAGGAATGCATATCCCAAAGGACCAAATAGTTTAGTAGTTTTAGAAATATAGATATATACATAAGTTAAAAATTATAACTTAAAAGTAAATACAATATGACAAATTCTTTTGAATCACACATAATCTCCTAGATAATCCTTTCAAGTCTTTCATAATTTACTTATTCACAACTTGGGGAAAATAAAAAATGTGAAAGGGGAGAGATCATATGCTCATTAAGGGTAAATAATACAATGAAAGAAAATATAAACACTAGTTATGATGAATATCTAAAATGCATGCCTTTAAAAATATACTTGATCATAATATGCTAGGAATAAAAACTGATTAAATAATGCCATAAAACATAAATATGGATATTCTACTAGTAAAATAATCACATGAAATTTCAATCTCTAGTTTTATAGTGAAGTAATTAATAATTCCGGACATTATGAAATATACCGTCAAGGCCTCGACCAATACATCTGAAAATGATTAATGCCTCATCCAAAACCATATCTGAAAATGGAAAAGGCCTCAGCCAAGTCCATATCTATTTTGTTTCATGAGACCTGACGATGCTTCGAGGGACTATAAAGGCCCCACCCATCACTTGATAAGTCCAATTAATTCCTCATATGAATGGTGATAAACTTAAATAATATATATTCATACTGAAACTAACATATTAAATGTAAATGACTTTCCCCAAACAGAAACAATAACTATTCAGAGTAATATGGTGAATGATTTCAAGATAGAAGATCCATGTTAAAAATAATAATAAACCATTTAATAAAATATGGTAGATGATATCATAAAATATTTTTCCCAACTATACAAAAGATTCAATAAGAGTGTTTAAATGGACAAAATTACTCTTATAAAATCTTTGATTAATTCTTGAGATAAATACCCTTTTACTTTGAAAAGAATTGTTCTTTTGAAAAAAATAATTTTATAAAACCAAAAGTGAAATAAAATATTTTTCACATAATAAAATTATAGATTTTATAAAAATTATGGCTTCTAGAACAATATTATAGAGTTCCCTTAAAAATAGGTATGAATTTGAGAAATTCCCTTGAATCAGGCATGTATTTCAGGACGATTTTTTGATATATAATTTTAAAACATGTATCTATCCATAAAATAAAGAATTATTCTGGTTGGTACACAAATATAGATCATTAAAAAATAATTTATTATTAGTAAATAATAATAAATAAGAATTTATCTGGGATTAAGAAAGGCAAAGAGTAACCTGAAATAAAATGAAGGTTTGGGTAGAAAATCCTTACCTTATGTCTGAATATGTTCCAATATTGAACTTAAGGTCCTGGAATATGAAATTAGAATTATTAATAACTTAATTAAGAACCTATTATACATGTATTTTATTTATTATAATTTCATTAAGTTCATTTATGGTTGTTTTTACAGGTTAAGAGATTCAATATCATTGTTTGCGAGTGCTTGTTTCATTAGTTTTCATGAGCGGTTTGCTTGTATGAAAGCTAATGTAAATTGAGAATTTAATTATAGAATTTATTTTATATGTTATTAATTTTCATACATAAGTTTAAATTATCATATAATTTATTTGGTTACTTTTGGTGAGGATGAATCATTAGATGAAATTTTAATGATAAACAGTTAGATTAATTTGGTGGTTTTATGATCACCACGAACTCAATTTGTTCTATAAATTAATAACACGTGAAAAAAATGAATACAAAACATTAAATAGGATATATTACATACACTATTATCTGGTTCAACCATAAAAATGGTTTCCTGACCATAATTGAAGACGGTAATAGTAGTTGAAATCCTGTCATTCTTAAATGTGATAAATTAACACATCTTAGATGGTATTTTCATTTCTAGTATAGAAGGAGGGGAAATGATAGATGATGATGAATTATTAAATTACCATAAAAAAATTATAGTACATTTATTTTACTGTAGTTATGATAACATTTGGAGGAAACGAGGTGCGGAAATAAAAATAAAGAAGGGTACTTGAAAGAAAATTAAAGAAATAAAGAGGAATCTACATCTTGAATTTATCTTTCTTGAGAGCCTCATTAGGGGAGTGGATTTGGTCTTTTGAAGATAAAAAGGGCTGATTAATGTGGGTAGGAGCTTGGGAGGATATTATATCATAATTTAGACAAGACAAAAGGCTTGAGATGAGTGAATAGGAGAGGGAGTGAGGGGTAGTTTTTATAGTGGAGGAGAGGAGGGGTATCCATTATTTTAATCATTATTTTATTATTTTGTCTCAAGACAATGAATAGTCTTGATTATTATGACTCAAAATAGTAATAATTTAATGTGAGTTTGAACCAATGGTCATTTATATCAGCCATAAATCAAGCATGATGCATAAATTCATTTATTTAGCATATTTCGTAAATTATTGAATTTCACTATTCACCAAAAATTCAAGTATTTCTGAAAAATACTAAAAATTCACCCTAACCATTTTTTGATGTGTAGAATTAAAAAATGAACTAAATTTTATCAAAATAATTTTTTAAATAAGAGAATTTTATTTTTTAAATAAAATCATTATTTTCTTGAAAAATACATATTTTAAATTTAAAACTGATTTTATAATACTTTCAAAAATTAACTAAGGCATCATAAAATTTTACTAAATTCATAGTAAAAGAAAATATTTATTGAATAATAAATTTTATGTAAATTAATTTTATTTTAAATAAATGTATTAATTTAAAATTGTAATTAAATATTTATTACTCACAAAAATATCAATATTTAATTACTAATTTTTAAAATATTCACTCTCTTTTATATGGTGTATAGATTTTATTTATACTCACATGGGTGAGGTTACTATTTGAAAGGGTACATTACTATTCATAAGGGTAAGTTACTATTTATAATGGTAAGTTACTATTCACAAAAAAAGCAAGTTTATCATATCAGACTCTAAATATCTTATTGACCGCAATAGTATATGTTAGATTTTCGAAATTCAAATCACAGAAGCAACAATATTATATCTAATGGAAAATTTATAACTATATCCAATAGATATCAAAGTGTTTGTATCACATAGAATCAGTGTTTAATTCATTATATAATAAATTTATTTGTAAAACTTTTGGGTTTTACATTCTTCCCCCCTTACAAAAATTTCCTCCTCGAAATTACCAGAATGTTACATCATAAAAATATTTGGGTAGGTATTCATAATAAGTTACTAAATTTCACATGTTTCCTCTTAATTTTTTTTCAATGTACCTTTACTAGCTGAGTCGTTCGATTCCTAAACAAGAGTTCTTTAGTGTCCAGAATCCTGATAGGATTTTCATAGTAAGATAAGTCAGGTCCCAACTGAATACCTTCATAAGTGAGGGCGTGTGTTGGGTCTGGCATGTAATTTCTCAATAATGAGACATAGAACACATTGTGTACCTTATAATGGCTATGAGGAATTTCCAAAGGATAAGACACAACTCCAATTTTCTCCATAATTTCAAAAGGGCCTATATACTTAGGGCTCAGTTTCCCTTTCTTTCCAAATATTATAACACCCTTCCATGGAGATAATTTCAAGGAAATGTGATCTCCCTCTTGAACATCCAA
The DNA here is from genome assembly GCA_963277665.1 of Viscum album. Taxonomy (NCBI): domain Eukaryota; kingdom Viridiplantae; phylum Streptophyta; class Magnoliopsida; order Santalales; family Viscaceae; genus Viscum; species Viscum album. The sequence continues at coordinate 742,565,946 of OY728141.1, forward strand.
ATCTGTCCTTTGATTATCAGCATAACTCTTTTTCCACAAGCTCTGTTTGAATAGTCTTTACCTTTTCTGTTGTTTTTTCCACAAGCTCTGGGCCCAAAATCATCCTTTCAACAACTTCATCCCAACATATTGGTGTATGACATATCTTTATATACAATGCTTCATATGGTTCCATTCGAATACTGAAATAGAAACTATTATTGTAGGAAAACTCCACAAAAGGTAAATACTGATCCCACATACCTTGAAAGTCAAGATAACATTCTATCAACATGTCTTCTAATATTTAGATCATCCTTTCTGACTGCCCGTTAGTTTGGGGATGATAAGAAGTACTCAAACAAATCTCAGTGTCCAAAGATTTCAGATTTTTTTTCCAAAATTTCAATGTAAATCATGGATCATGATCATAAACAATTGATAGAGGTGCTCTATGAAGTCTCACAACTTCATTGATATAGATTAATGCAAGGCACTTTAGTGGGAAATCCTCCCTTATAGAGAGAAAATATTCAAATTTCGTAAATCGATCCACAATAACCCATATTGCATCATTCTTTATTGGTGTTTTGAGTAATCTAGTGATAAAATCCATGATGATATCATCCCATTTTCATGTATGAATAGGTAGATGTTGCATGAATCCTATATTATGTTGTCTTTCAACCTTTATCTATTGATAGACTAAACATCTTGATATATAATCTACAATTTACTTCTTCATGTTATCCCACTAGAAATGTTCAACCAAATCTCTATACATATTAGTGATACTAATATTTATAGAGAAATTATAACTATAAGAATTATATAATAAATCCCTTTTTTAGCTCGGGTATAGCCAGAACACAAAGCCTCTTCCCAAATTTCAAAATTTCATCTTCATATATGAATTATTGAATCTTCCCATCATTCACAACTTTAATTTTTTTTTGAAGATTATTGTCATTAGGCTGAGAAATATTAATCCTTTCTAATAAATATAGTTGGGAAATCAATTGAAAAAGTAATGATGTTTCACCTTATTTGATAATTCCCATGTCTTTCCTTACTAGATCCATGAATATAGGATCCCTTTCATTCCTCATCTTCTTTAAAACTCCATGATCCTTCCTACTAAATGCATTAACTACATTATTTTCCTTTCCTGGGTGGTAGTGTATGGAAAAATCATAATCCTTGAGTAGTTTGAGCCTTCCCATTTTCCTTACGTTGAGTTCTTTCCATGAGAAGATATATTTCAAGCTATTATGATCCGTATATATCTCACATCTTTTTCCATATAGATAATCTCTCCATATATTTAGATAAAAAATTACAGATTCTAACTTAAGATCATGTGTAGGCTAGTTTTGTTCATGAATTTTTAATTTCCTTGATGCAAAGGAAATAACTCTATCATTCTGTATAAGAACATAACCATATCCTTTCCTTAAAGCATCACTATAGATCACAAACCCATTATTCCCCAAAGGTAGTGTTAGGATCAGATCATTCACTAATCTACTCTTTAATTATTCAAAACATTCCACACATTATTTTTTCAATACTTACTTAACCCCTTCATGAGTAATATTGGTTAAAGGGTTGGAAAACCAGGAGAAGTTCAAAATGAAATTATGATAATAACCTGTTAAACAAAAAAAACTATGTACCTCAGTTATGTTCATTGGTGTAGGAAATTCCTAAATAGCCTTTGTGTTCACAGGATCAATGGATATTCTATCCTTAGATACAATATGTCCAAGAAACGAAACTGATTGAAGCCAAAATTCACACTTAATAAAATCCCATATACTTCATTTCTTTTAATATTCTTTAGAATAATGTGCAAATGATTTTCATGATGTTTATATCTTTTTGAGTAAACCAATATTTCATAAATAAATACCACAACCAAGTCATCAAGATATTCCTTGAAAACCCTATTCATTAGATCCATGAAAACAGAGGGTGTATTAGTGATTCCAAAAGGCATTATTGTAAACTCACAATGTCTATACCTAGTTTGAAATGCTATCTTTGGAATATCTTCCTTCCTGACATCCAACTGTTGATATCCAGATCAAAGCCCAATCTTCTAAAAATGTTGGGCTCTATGAAGTTGATCAAATAAATCATTAATGAGAGTTAGGGGATACTTGTTCTTTATCATAATGGAATTGATCTCCCTATAGTCAAGACATAACCTCATAGATCCATCCTTCTTCTTGAAGAAAAGACTAGGGCCTCCCCATGGAGAAACATTAAGGAAGAAAAATCCTTTATCAGTAAATTCCTATAGTTATTTCCTTAGTTATACAACCTCCATAGTGTCTATTCTATAAGTAGTCTTTGATATAGGTCTTGAACCATTAATTAAATTGATAGGGAAATCAACTTCTCACTCTGGATTATGTCTAGGTAAATCCTCTAGAAACACATCAACATATTCTTACACAATAGGTACACACTCTATTTGAACATTCCTTTCCCCACCCATAGATATTTCATTCTCTTCCTCCCCAATAATTAAATTCAGTAGAGATACTAGGGGTGGATCTTGATGATAATCATATGGAAAGGTTTCTACTCTAAAGATAAGGGATTATACACTATTATTAAAAATTATATCTTCTTTCTTCTTATAATATATTTTTGAATCATTATTTGAAATCCAATCCATACCAAGAATTATCTCAAAGTATATAATGGGTACGATGATAAGGTTTGAAACTAAGGCACATTTATGTATCATAAGGGGGATTGATTGACACATCTTTGTTTCAATGATACTTCCCTTAAGAGTTTTGACTAAAAAATCCTTTAATAAATCAAATTGGAAATATCCAATTTTCTTGGAAAACCAGGAAGATATAAAAGAATATGATGATCTAGAATCAAATAAAGAATTGGCTAAGTTTAAAGAAATGATTAAATTACATTCCACCATATCATTAGGAACTTCAACCTCAACAGTTGTGACAGTATAATCTTGGCCTATTCTAAGGCCCATTTCCTTGACTCTTTGGAAAATCATTAGAATAGTGCACCCATCTCCCTACAATTATAGCATTGAAAATTGATAGATTCTTTCTTTACCTTGTAATCATGAGATTGGTGGACATTTTATATACACTTGTAACAGAATGCTTTTCCTTTTAATTAGGATCTAGGGTGTTTCCTTCTATAAGTATCACATGTTTAAATACCCCCTTTTTATTCTTCCATTTATCTGTTCTTTCCTCTGCCACCCTCTTCTTCTCTTGTTTTCCCTTAAAGTAATAAGACTTAGAGAATTATTTCTCTTTCTTGATAGGAAATGAGATGATATATTCACATGATGAGAAACTTTGGGAGACTATTTACCTTAAATGTAATGGTTTTAAACCATCAAAGAACCGATCAATCTTGCTCTTTGGATTACGTATGTAGTTCACGACATGCCTTGTTAACCTTGTGAAGTTAGCTTCATACTTTTCAACATTATCATCCTCTTTTTGTCTCAGATTAAAAAACTTTCTTCCCATATCTTCCCTCTATTCACGAGGGATGTATTTTTCAAGGAAAATTTCTTTAAAATACCTCTAATCCATTTCTTCTATTTCTTCCTCCTCCTTTGTGTATTGAATTAATGACCACCACTAATTTTCATCTCCCAATAGATGATAAACTGCCATGAAAACCTTCTCTATTTTATTACACCCCAAAGTGAGAAATATATTCTCTAAATAACTTATCCATTTCTCTACTACAAATTAGTTTTTAGTCCCATTGGATAATGGAGACTACTACCGCATAAAATGGTCTAACATTTCTCCTCCATGTTGTGGATCAGGATGCTCCATATGGGTAAGGTTATTCTTCATAACATGAGTCATCTTTCCTAGTATTGTTATAATTTTATTAGCACCAATCATAGATCCAGATACAACATGATTACTTTTCATAGGAGGGAAATCCCTACACGGGATACGCATGTTCAAGTGGTTTCCGTTCCTTCTATTGGGCACCATTTCTAAATAATGGAATACACCAGATTAGGTTATGAATCATAATGTATAATATCAACTTAGAAAAATAATTAGCATAAATTGAAATCTTATCCATAGCTAATCTCATAATCCTGGTTTCTTTGAGGAAAATTTAAATTTACTTCATAATGGTTTGTAAAAAAATGTGAATTATCCTAAGAATATACCCTGACTTTTTCAAAACAGGTACACATTTAGGCCAATTTTTGTGTACTAGGATACCTTGGGTCAAGCCCGAAACTCTTTGTTAGAGTTGTTACTCATAAGAACATATATTCCAGAACCATGCCCCATTGTAGTATCTAGACATGGATGTATTTTATAGAAACATCCACATAATTTATTCCTTACCAAAATTTCAGGATATTCTTGTATGTTTTTCCTCAAATACTATCTTACCGTTTTTTCCCTAATCTACATTTTCTAAATATAATTTTCAAGTTTTCTACTAAACTTCCTTTGATAGTAAGTGTAAGAACTTGAACCTAGTTTCCTAGAGCTGGTGCCTTAATTTGTTACATAGGAATATAAAAAAGGAATACATATCTTGATGGAAAAAATAGTTTAGTAGTTTTGGAAAGACATATACATACAAAAATTCAACATTACAACATGAATGGAAATACAACATAACAACTTCTTTTAAATCACACATAATCTCCTAGATTATCCTTGAAAATCATTAATAATATAATTCTTCAAAACTTAGGGAAAATAAAACATGTGAAAGAGGTGATCTAAGATGCTCAATATAGGTAAATAATATAATGAAAGAAAATATAAACACTAGGAATGATGAATAACTAAAATGAATGCCTTTAAAAATATACTTGAGCATAATATGGTAGGAATAAAAACTGATTAAATAATTCCATAAAACATAACCATTAATATTATACTATTAAAATAATCAAATGGAATATCTATATCTAGTTTCATAATGAGGTAATGCATAATTATAAACATTCTAAAATATACCATTAAGGCCTTATCTAAGACATCTAAAAATGATTAAGGCATCGACCAAAACCATATTTGAAAATGGGAAAGGCCTTAACTAAATCCATATATATTTTGTCTCATGAGACTTATTGATGCATAGAGGGGTTATATGAGCCCTCACCCATCACTTGATAAGTCAAATTCATTCATCATATAAATGCGGATACACTGAAAAAATATATATATTCATCTTGAAACTAATATACGAAATGTAAATGACTTTCCCTAAACATAAACCCTAACCATTCAGAGTAATATGGTGAATGGTTTCAAGATAGCACATCCATAGTTAAACTAATCATAAAAATTTAATAGAATATGGTATATGATATCATAAAATATTAGTTCCAATTATAAATAAGTTTCAACAAGACTTTTGAAATAGACAAAATTACTCTTATAAAATCATTGAGTAATACTTAAGATAAATAATCTTTTACTTTGAAAAGAATAGTTATTTTGGAAAAATATTTGTATAAAACCATAAGTGAAATAATATAGTCTAATCATAATAAAATGATTGATTTTATAAAAATTATGGTTTCTAAAAATATATTATTGAGTTCCGTTGAATGTAGGTAAGAATTCGAGAAATTCTCTTGAATCAGGCATGTATTTCGGGAAGAATATTTGAAAGATCCTTTTAAAACATGTATCTATACATAAAATAAAGAAGGATTATAGTTGGTACACATATAAAAAACATTAATAGATAATTTATTATGAGTAAATAAGAAAAAACAAGAATTTATTTGGGATTATGAAAGAAAAAGAGAAACCCGAAAGAAAATGGAGGTTCAGGTAGAAAACCCTTACCTTATGTATGAATATGTTACACTATTGAACTTATGGTCCTGGAATATTAAATTATACTTATTAATAACTTAATTAAAAAACTATTAGACATGTATTTGATTTATTATAATTTAATTAAGTTCATTTATAGTCATTTTTATGGGTTAAGAGATTAAATATCATCGTTTGTGAGATCTCATTTCATTAGTTTTCATGATCGATTTACTTGTATGAAAGTTAATGTAAAATGTGAATTAAATTAAAAATTTGATTTTATATGTTATTAATGTTAATAAATAAGGTTAAATTATCATATTAATTCATTTTTTTTTCTTTGGGTGAGGATGAATCATTAGATGAAATTTTATTAGTGAACACTTGGATTAATTTGGTGGTTTTTCGATCATCATGAACTCATTTTGTTCTATAAATTAATAAAATGTGTAAAAAATGATTCCATAACATTAAATAAAATATATTACATATATTATGATTTTTTCAACCATAAAAATGGATTCATGACTTGAATTTAAGGATGTAATAAAAGTTGAAAACCTGTCGTCCTTGAATTGGATAAATTAACACATCTCAGATAGTATTTTAATTTCTAGTATAAAAGGAGGGTAAAGGAGAGATTATGATGAATTATTAACTTATAATAACAAAATTATAGTAAATTTAATATACTATATTTATCATAACATTTTTAGGAAAGGAGGTGAGGAAATAAAAAGAAAGAAAGGTACTTGAAAGAAAATAAAAGAAATGAAAAGAGAAATTTACCTCTTCAATTTATCTTCTTTGAGAGCCTCTTTAGGGGAGAGGATATTGTCTTTTGAAGATACCAAGGGATGATGTAAATGGGGAGGATATTGGGAGGAGATTTTACTATAATTTATATAAGTCACAAGGCTTGAGAGGAGTCAAGAGAAGAGGGAGCGAGGTGTAGTTTTTATAGTGAAGGAGAGGAGGGGTTTTCCATTATTTAATCATTATTTTTTTCTAAAGACTATGAATAATATTTATTATTGGGAATAAAAATAGTAATAAGTGAATTTTAGTTCAAACCAATGGTAATTTATATTATAAATGATTCAAGCATGATGCAAAAATTCATTTATTTAGCACATTTCACAAATTATCTAATTTCACTATTCATTAAAAATTCTAGTATTCCAGAAAAATACCAAAAATTCACCCTAACCATTTTTGATGTGTAGATTTAAAAAATGGACTCCATTTAATAAAAATAATTTTATAAATAAGAGAAATTTAATTTTTAATTAAAATAACTATTTACTTGAAAAATACACATTTAAAATTTAAAATTGATTTTATAATACTTTCAAAAATTAACTAAGGTATCATAATATTATAATAAATTCATAATAAAAAAAATATTTACTGAAGAATAAATTTTAGGGAAATGATTTTTTTCCAAATAAATTTATTAAATTAATATTGTTATTAAATATTTATTACTCACAAAAATATCATCATTTAATTATTAATTTTTAAAATATTCACTCTCATTTATATGGTGCCTATATTTTATTTACAGTCACATGGGCAAGGTTACTATTCGAAATCATACATTAATATTCATAAGGGTATGTTAATATTCATAAAGGTAAGTTACTATTCACCAAAAATGTAAGTTGATCCTATCATACTCTAAATATCTTACTGATCGAAACCGTGTATGTCAGTTTTTCAAAATTGAAATCACTAAAGTGGGAAAATTATATCTCAAAACTAGGTTATAACTATATATTATAAATATGAATGTTTTTGTTTCTTATAGAATATGTGTTGAATGAATTCTATAATAAATTTATTTGTAAAACCTTGGGGGTGTTACAGTAGAGGGGAGGAGATGTGGTGGCCTTTTATAATAGAGGAGGAGTGGAATTTTTATAAATACCCAAAAATATTCAATAATGGGAAGTCACTCTCAATACATGTGCCTCAAAAATTGATAAATAATTAATTTGAAGGATTAAATGGTCAATAAAAACCTCCAAAACAATAAAAAACACATTCTTTAAATATATTATTCCTTAGCCTCTAATTTTTATCACTTTTACCATTTTAGTTTTTACCATTGTAATTAGTCTCTTTTTATTTACCTAGGTAATTTAGCCATTAATAATAAAAATAAAATAAGGCTTATTAGTTAATTTTTACCCAAATATTCTAAATATTAAATCCAAATTATTAAATAAAGGTCCTATGTGTTTTAAAAATTAATTTTAACACATGCGCAAGTAACCCGCAAAACCCCATTTTGACTTTAACCACAATAATTAATTTTATAGTTTTTTTACTATTAATTATGAAAAAAATTAAGTTGAAATTATTATTTAATATTAATTATTCTAATAAAAAATATTGAATCCATTTTTCGAAATATAATTCATAGAAGTGTCAGAATTTAATTTAAAATTAATCCCACTAACATAACGAAAAAATGATCTTCTATAACAAAATTTTCATAAGTATAGAATGTTTTCATATAAAAATTCATTATTAAATTGATTTTAATTATGTAAATGGGATTAATTATGATATAATTCCACTAATTATAATTTTAAACCATTTTTAAATAAGTTTTAAATATGTAAATTCCTTAAAAGAAAAGGCCATTTTCAACAAGAATTAGCATTTTCACTTTTCATCAAAAAATTAACATTTTTAGAAAATTATCCAAAATTTACTATAATATAATTTTGAAATGATTATTTAAAATATTAATATAATTTTTTTCAAATATAATTTATTATATTTTCAGAAATTTAATTATATTTTTGTCTCATAAAACGTTGTAAAACCATTTTTCAAAAAAAAATGTAATTTTGAAACATATAAAGACTATATTAGAAAATATATTTGATTTATATAAAACCATAATGAATATTTTTAAAATATATTTATTATTAATCATACCAAAAATTTTAATATATAGGTTATAACTTTCATGTTTAAATAATAATATTAATGGTATATCACAGTTCCTTAAAACTTGGTGTTGTGTTTATCATAAGATATCATAGAAATTGATTTTATTAAGAAAAAAATATTTTATAAATTATTCGGGTGTTACATTCTACCAAATTTAAAATAACTTTTTCCCTTGAAATTACTCACTATAATATAAACAAATGAGAATATTTATGCCTCATCACATCCTAAGGTTCCCACATAGCTTCTTCAAATTGGTGGTTTTTCCCCAACAACATTGACCATTTGAGTGGTATTATTTTGTAGAAATTTCCCTCCATGATCCAGAATATCTAATGGTTATTCATCATAATCAATATCGTTCTCGATTGGTATGGCCTTTGAGTGTAGCATATGTGAAGGTTCAGGTATATATTTACTCAGGAGAGATACTTGGAACACATCGTGGACTTGAGATAGGGTCGGTGGAAGCGCCAATAGATAAGATACCATCCAGATGTGATCAATAATTTAAAAGGGAATGATATACCAAGGGATTAGTTTTCCCTTATTTCTTAATCTCATTACATTATTCCATGGATAAATTCTTATAAACACCTTGTCACCAAATTCAAATTCTAGATAATGCTGATAATTGTTAGCATAAATTTTCAATTAATATTGTGCTTTCCTTATGTGTTGCTAAATGGATATAACCTTATCTGATATTTCTTTTACTAGATCGGGTCCTTATTGATTTATTTCTCCAACTTCATCCCAACACATTGGAGTTATAAAATTCTTTCCATAGAGGTCTTCATAAGGATCCATCTGAATGGTCGAGTGAAAGCTATTGTCATAGGAAAACTCAACTAGATGAAGGTATTAATCCCAACCACTATTGAAATACAGAGAACAAGATATCAATATATCCTTAAGGGTATAAATTTTTATCTTAGATTGACCATATTTCTGAGGATGATGCACAATGTTCAAACTTAGCTTCATATCAAGGGCATGCTGAAGACTTATCTAGAAATTTGAGGTAAACCTCAAATCTCGATCAGATAAAATATAATGTGATACCCCATGGAACCTTACCACCTATTTAATGTCTATCATGGAAATATGGTCCAGAGAGAAATCTTCTCTGATAGTGACGAAGTGTGATGACTTTGTAAGTCAATAGAATATAACCCATATAAAATTGTTCCATTTAGATGTTTTAGGGAGTTTGAAAACAAAATCCATGATGATGTTTTCCCAATTACATTCTGGTATGGGTAATGGTTGTAACACCCCATTATAATTTTTCCTCTTAGCCTTAACTTTCTAACTTACCAAGCACTGAGATGGAAACTTTATGATATCTCTCTTCATGCCATCCCACAAAAAATACTCTTTCAAATATTTATACATATTTTTACTTCCAAGATTAATAGATAATGAAAAAATATGAGACTCTCATAATATCTCCTTATTCCAATCTATTTTAAATAGAACACATAAAAAATTACCAAACCATATAATTCCATCATAATTAAATTTGAATTCAGGAACATTTCTTACCTTTCCCAGCTCTATATCATCCATAGGTGCCTTTTTTATCCTCAAAGGGATAAATTTTTGAACACTTATTTGTGAAAGATAAGATTTCTACCTTTCATTCCAGATTTCAAGATACATCCATTACAACTCCATAAATATTGGGTCTTTTTTATCCTCATTATAGATAAACTATCATGTTCCTTTCAACTCACAACGTTATCCACCTTGTTTACTATCCTTGGGTGGTAATATATCAAGAATTCATGATCTTTAATCAGCTCCAACCATCTTTTTGGTTCATGTTCAACTCTTTTTGTGTGAATATATAATTTAAACTCTTATAATAAATATATATATTACAACTTTATCTATAAATATAATGCCTATATATATTTAGAAAAAACATTACCATAGATAAATTCAAAACATGAGTTGGGTAATTTTTTTCAAGAACCATCAATTACCGTGAGGCCTTAGCTATCACCCTATAATTCTACATGAGGATGCATCCCAGTACCTTATTTGATGCATTATTATAGGAAAAAAACCCTCCTCCACTATATGGTAATGTAATAACATGTGTGATGACTAATATTCTATTCATTTTCTTAAAATTTCCCTCATATTCATCTATCTAGAGGAACTTGGTTCCCTTTTGAGTTAACTTAGTAAGTGGATTATATAGTCATGATAAATTCTATACAAATAATCCAAAATATCAAAAAAACTAAGAAAACTATAGATCTTAGTCACCTTGGATGGTTTGGGCCAACATTCAATATCCTATATATTTAATGGATCCAATAATACACCCTTACTTGAGATTATATGACCAAAAATGAAACCTTTTGTAGCCAACGTTCAAACATTGTAATTTTTTCAGATAGTTTGTGCTTCCTTAGGGTATTCAACAAAATTAACAAGTAATATTCATTCTATTACTTGATTTTGAAATAGATAAGGATATCATCTATAAAGACTACCACAAACTAATCAGGGTAATCTCAAAATACTAGATTCATTAAATCCATGAAGATAGCAGTGGAATTAGTAAGAACAAATGGTATTGATATATATTTATAGTGACTGAACCTTGTATGAAATTAGGTATTGGGTGTATCCACCTACTTGACCCTAAATTGATGATATACAAAATCAAGTTCAATGTTGTAAAAGTTTTTACCTCTACATAGTTGATAAAACAAATCATCAATACATGGTAGAGTGATAATTTTTCTTTATTGTGATCTTGTTTATTTATTAATAATCAATACATAGTCACATAAATCCATATTTCTTATTAGGAAAAATAATTATTGAACCTTAAGGTGGTACAGTTGGATAAACGAATCCCTTATCATGGTTTTCCTAGAGTTTCTTCTTTAATTCCTGAAACATAACAGGGGACATTCTATAGGGAGTATTTGAAATAGGTGAGGAAAAATGTATGAGTTATATTGAGAAAAAACATCAAAATTTAGTGGAAGACTATGTAATTATTCTAGAAAGACTTAAAAAAACTCCCAAACAATAGGCATATTATCAATGTTGAATTTATTCCCAACCATATGAGATAAACACCCCTTTTGAATAGTAATCAATACCCATACAATAGAAGTGATCTCCATAATAAGTTCATGTCTATTATCACATTTATAAATGATTATAGGTTAGTTTGGAATATAAAACATGACTTATATTCCACAAAAATTTATGTGGAATTTATTTATACAAAATCCATTCAATTCCTAAGATTACATCAAATTCAACCAGAGGGAGAATAACAAAATTGACAGGAATCTTATTCACACAAAGTTCAAATGGAGAAGAATCATAGATGTGGGATGTGATCATAATTCCATTAGGGGGTTTCACTATTAATTCAATATCTAATCTTTATGGTGAAATTTTTTATACCCTTATAAAATTATTTAGATATAAAAGAGTGGGTAGAACCAAAGTCAAATAATATAAGAATGGTTCTAGAGTGGATGGTAAGTGTACCTTTCACCACATCCTTATCATAACCATCATTAGAAATAATAATCACATGATATTTACCTTTTTACCCTATCTTAAGAGGCTTTTGATGTCGATGTTCATTATTAAACCTTTGATTTGAGAACTAGTTGGCATAATACCCATAATCCTTGCATTTGAAGCATTAGAGCATGAGTGGTGTGTTAGTGGGTGTCTTATTCTATTCTATTGCATTAATAGGACAATCCATTTCCTGTAGATATTCATAGGACTTATAACCCTCCCTTTAATATTTAAAGAACCTATTTTTTCTATTCAAGAAGTTACCTTGATGTTTCTTCACACATCTATGGAATGTATATGGATGTCATTTCTTTCCATCATGTGATTTATTCGAGTTTTTCTAAGACCCAATCTTCCATTTCCAATAAAAACCCTGGGAATGGTGGGAATCTATAATTTCAATTTTCCACCTTGAGTTCATATATAATTATTTTTTCATAGATACTAAATTCTATTATAGATAAATTCTTTAATAGACTTGGTTTTAGGCCACCAAATAATTGATCAACCTACTTTTAGATTGGATGATAATACTATAGGTGTACCCTACATGCCCTGTAAAAGTTTCCTCATAGGTACCATCAGATTCATCATCCTTCTGATCCATCTCATGGAATTTGTTATCCATCCTTTTATTAAGAATACAAGAAAATTACTTATTTAAAAATAATCTCTTAATCTCATCCCACTCCATATAGTTAATTTATTTCTATTCCCTCATGTTCTTGATAAGAGTCCACCATTGGTCTTCTTCTCCTTCCAAATGATAAACAACCAAAATTAATTTTTCATGTTTTAAATATAGGAGAATGGAAAATATATTTCTAGGTGTACCTAATAAATTTCGTAATAACTAGTGGATTCCTGAAACCACTAAAATAATTTGGGTGTTGCATCATGAAGGACTCAACAAAAATTTGTTCCATCCTTCTATTATTTTGAAGTTTAGTATGAATCGTAGATTGAGAAAGTTATCTGAGAATAATAATGTGATTTTTCATTCTATATCCCATAGTATTTGGTTTCTCAGAAGGAAAATAATTTTATTTTTTGTTGCATTCAGAATTAACATGGGTTTTTCCGGTTCTAGCCATTGACTAAACAAAAAAGAATAATGTGAGAAAAAATAATCATGAAATTAAAATCATTTATCAGATGTCTTAAATCATGAAAAATTATTTCCAATCTATGAAAAATTAGGTTTAACATAGTTTATTCATGTTCATCTATTTAAATCATTCATGATGTTTCGTAAAGAGGTTATGAATTTCCAAAACATACACCCCAGGATTGTCAATCCAGGTGTACAGTAAGGCCCTTTGTCATGAACTAGATGATGACCAATTTAAATCCCAATGCAACCTTTTCTGAGTGATTACCCCTTGGTACATCTATGCTAGATCCATATCCACTTGTATTATCCATAAAGGGATGTAATTTATTAGAAACTACTTGCTCCATCCTTCACCAAAATTTTAGTACATTTTCCTATACTTTGACTTATCCTTAAAAATATCCTTAGACATATCCTTAGGGATATCACTAAATATTTATCATCCTAGTTTCAAAAGGTTAACTAAACCATTCTATAATACCAACTATAATAACCAATAATTTTCATATATAAATAATACATTTTTCACATGAATATTCAAAACATTTGACAAATATATGCCTAAGGATCGTAAAGGTTTAGTGTATTTGGAGACTAGTTACATAGTATTATTATTTCATGAAATATCTTAAACATCTCCCATAAATATCTTCCAATTTAGTAATCTTCATAAAAATAACCTACATAAACCTTTCTTCATAACCCGAGGAAATGAAACATAAGAAAGAATGATCTTAGATTCTCTGTAAGAGTAAGCATGGAAGATATCAATTTATAAGAATATGAAACTATAAGATAAGAAAAGGGTTATCAAATTATTAATATAACTTATAAATTTAATACCCAATGTATCATGGATTGTAAAAATGATCCATGGAATAAAAAATTATTATTTCAAAATACATGAACCGTAAGAGTTAGAAATCATCATAAATCATTCATCAACCATAATTTCATGTCATATAAGTCTGGTACCATCATAATTATAGAAAATATTTTATATTTAGAGGCTTATATCCAAGACCATAAAATCATAATGGTCTAGTAATCAACACATGTCTCCCATTTAATAAAATATTGGGAATCATTATCTATTTCCTATAGTGGATCAATAACATTATCCTCTTTCCAATAACAGGTCAAGCACATTGGCTTATTTCCCAACATTATCTCATGAGATATAAAAAATTACCTAATTAAATGGAATGATATATATGTCCCACCCATCACATAATGAAAATCATACATATGTGTGAAAAAGATCATAAAATATTTATTATATCATAACCCATGAAAAGAAATGGGTTTCATAAGAATTCCATCATGGCATAACCCATGTAAAAAATAGGTTTCATAAAAATTTCATATTTTAATCATAGAATAACTCATGGAAAATAAAAATATTTTTTAAAAAATCTTTTAATCATTGAATAACCCATGAAAATGAAATATGTTCATAAACTTTTCTTAAATTTTTATATAATAACATATGGAAAAGGAATGAGTTTCCTAAACATTTCATATTTTCATCACAACATAATTCATTGAAAAGGAATGGGTTTCATGAACATATTATCATCAGAAAAATAAACATAAACCATTAAATTAAATGACAAGTATGGTACCATTGGATCATATACCTAGTAAAACATAATCAACACCAAAGTTTGTTGTCACTGATGAATAGAAATTCCCTAAAAACACCATTAAAACATTTTTGAGGAAAATAACCTTTACATTTGTAAATATATTATTTAAAATCTATAAATTTATCAAATATTAATGGAATATTTCTTTAAAAATAACCTCAAAAAAGTTTTAAGGATACTTCAAATAATTTAGTTGTCATGATGGTGGAAAATTATGTGCATGATGTACACATTAAAATAATGATTCCTTTAACATTTTTAGTAAAAATTAAAAAGTACCATGTTTGGAAAATGACAAGAAGATTCCTGTTATTTTTTTTGAAAAAATTAAAACATGGGTAAAAATATCTCTAAACACTATTGGAATAATAATAAAACTTTCTTTTAAAATATTTTAGACAATATGGACATGTAATAAAAGGATTTTCGACTGAAGAGAGAAATAAAGTTATTTGTCTGTAAAAAAACATCTTTTGGAATATTGAGTAAATAAAGAGATTAAAATGAAATTAAAACATGTATTTTTAATTAAATAACCATAGTATAGGAAAATTAATGGGTTTATTGAGATTTATATAAAAAAATTCATCATAAAAAACTTAATAATAAACATTCCTGATAAATAATGTGATTATAACATAAAACCTTAACCACTTTGGTATATTTTGAATCATAAGCCACATGAAATAAAAATCTTATATGGATAGGTATATACCATAATTTTATGATAATAATCATAAAATAAATTCATGGTCATTATATACACCACAAAAAAGAAAAATATGGGGTATAAGGCACGTGTCCCATACAAATAAATGTGGGACGAAAATCCCTTGCCTACTTTGGTAACTTTTGAATTTTAAACTCCATTAAATAATAAGTTTAAATGAAAATTTAAATATCATGAGAATAAATTAATTCATGATATAAAATTTCAAATGGGCTATATATACAACTCATAAAGAAGATATGCACATAACAAAAAATATGTCCCAAAGAAGATAATTTGAGACAAAATCCCTTACCTTAAGTATCAAGTTCCTTCATACACATTCAAACCTAATATATAATAAATTTAGGTTTATTATAAATATACCATATTACCATAAATATATATATCATACCATATATGAATTACTTATTACCCATTGTTAATAATTCCTTGTTAAAATCATGTTTTGGGTAATAACTAATTCATTTTTCATGCATGTTTAATTTGATAAAAGTTACATAATATCAATAATTTTGACGATTATATAAATATAATATATATTTATTATATAATTATTGCATAAAATTTGGATATATGAAATGAATCACATTGTTCATGGAGATGGTAGGTCGTACGTATGCATGAACACTATTTCTATTTAATTGACAGATTAAATGGAAAATATTAATTAATTTATCACCCTTAAATAATATTTTTTATTTAATATATATAATATATATTTATTAAATATACCTTTATTACCATCCATGTCAAAATAAAATGAAAAATTTATCACATTGCTTTGTGTAGGCAGTGGTCCATACATACGCATGAGTGACATTATATTTTTCTAGAGGATTGGATGATAAGAAAGTAGATGTGATATTATAATTTCAGAAGTATAATTATTTGATAAATATAATATATACACTTTAAATACATCATTATATCTAGCTTAAAGATATGTTGATATAAAGTTAATTTCACCAGTTCACAAGGCGGTAGTCCACCTTACACACGATCAACATTTTCTTTTCCCATTTGATGAAAGAGGAGATGAATATAGGATATTAAAATAACAAAACAAAATCTCATTATATGGGAGTTAATTATGTTATTATATCATTACATTTTAATAATATTTTAATAATATTAAATAATAAATAAAATAAAAACACATGGTTGAGAACAAAACCTCTTTTTCAGACAACATCCATAAGATAACACCAAAAGCCTTATTAAGAGGGTTTAATATTTAAAATATTTCCTATAGTATGTAGGGAGTGAATTAAGTAATATATTTTGTTTTGTTTTTTTTCTATCCCAAATTATTTGGAATTGTGAATAGAAGAGGAGAGAGGTGGCATTTTATAATGGAGGAGGAGTTACATTTTTTGTAAATACCCAAAACTATTCAATAATGGGAAGTCACTCTCAAGAGCTGTGCCTCCAAAATTGATAAATAATGTATCATAGGGATGATATTTTCAAGGATCACCTCCACCATAATAAAATACACATGTTTTAAACATTTTATTCCCTTAGCCTATATGTTTTCTCACTTTTATCATTTTAGTGTCCACCATAGTAACTAGTCTCTTTTTATTTACCTAGGTAATTTATCCTTTAATAATAAAAATAAAATGATACTTATTATAAAATTTAGACCCAATTATTATTAATATTAAATCTAATTCATTAAATAAAGGTACCATCTATGTTGAAAATTAATTTTAACATAAGTGTAAGTAATGCACAAAACCCAGTTTTAACCTTAACCACAATAATTAATTTTTTATTGTTTTTATAATTCATTATGAAAAAACTAAATATGAAATTATTACCTAATATTAATTAAAATTATTCCAAATATTTAATACATTTTTTAAAATTAAACTCATATAAGTGTTTGAATTTAATATAGAGTTAATTTCGCATACGTGATGAAAAAATGGCTTTCCAACGAAAATATTTTCATAAGTATGGAATGTTTTAATTTCAAAATTATTTATTAAAATGATTAAAATTAACTAAATAATATTAATAATAATATAATTTAACGATTTTTTGTTTTATATTTTTTCAAAACAAGATGTTACTTTGTAATTTTTTTAAATGAAAATGCATTTTTCAATAAAAATTAGTATTTTTCACTATTTATCAAAAAGTTAATTTTTAGGAAATTTATCAAAAATTAACTCTAAGATAATGTTGAAATACTTATTTTAAAAATAAATATAATTTTTGAAAATATATTTTATAAAAGTGGTATATATTAATTATATCATTGGCTCACAAAAAATAAGTAAAACCATTTTTGCGAAAACATGTATTTTTGAAACATATAAAGTATTTACAAGAAAATATATTTATTTTATCTAAAACCATTAAACATATTTTTAAAATAAGTTTATTCCTATTCACACCAATAGGTTTAATGACTAATTTATAATGACTATTTTTAAATAATAATAATAATAATATATCATGGTTTGTTAAAACTCTATGTTACATGTGTCACAAGCTATCAAATAAATTAAATTTATTCAAAAAATATTTCATAAAATCTCGAGATGTTACACTAAACATGGGGTAACATGATTTATGTATATGATTCTCCAAGATACCTATTTTATTTTTTCTAATGTTTTTATAGAAATATTTTTATTTCATAAGGTAAGGAATTCTTGTGAACATTTTAAGTTGAAAGGTTTGTTTTTGAAAGAAATATTCTCAAGATTCATTCATGGTTTTCCTATGCTTTATAATGGGTTTTCATTGATTTCTTTGAGTGAGTTGTTTTACTCACGTGGATACATTTTATTTATGTGTTAAAAGTTTTATTTTGAAAAATGTGGACATTATTACGGGTTTTAATGTTTTCTGCTAGACTACTGGGTTTCCTTTATTTTTATATCCCTTACCAAGATTAGTTTTCTCTTCCCATGTTTTAAAATGTTTTTATAGGATCTAAGTATGTGTATAAAGTATATAAAGTTAAATATTTCTACTAAGGTGGACTATCTTAAAATTTGAAGAAGTATTTTTAATTAAAGAGGAGTATAAACTTAATAATCCTATTTTATGGAAAAAATGTGCACTATGTGTTAGTACACCCTATTTAGTGTACCATTTTATCTTAATTCTATAAAACTATAAGATAAGAAGATATTTTAAATATAAGAAGTTGAAACCTTTGTTATAAATCTTGTAATTTGGTATTGATTATTCTATGAGGAATTATATATGATTCCATAGTTCTCCCCATCCACATAATTATGTAGCTTGAAGTTAGATCCCCCATCATATTCTTGTTGAGAAAATTTTTTATTTATCACATGATTTAGATGTTGGGGTTGTGATGGTTTTGGTGAATTGTTATTATAACCTTTGGATGTTTGTTTGGATTTTTTTGGGTTTACTGGGATATAATGGTGGTGGATCATTTTGATGACCCAATATTATGATCTAGAATTATCCTTGGATTTGGGATCTTTCAAGAGCTCCTTGAATTATTCATCCATTTTGAAGTTGAGATAGTTTTGTGGATGTTTGTGGTTGGTGAAATATAGTAATTTTATATTTTTATTTATGAGATTTTATTTTTCTTATATTCTCTCATTTTAGGTTAGATAATTGTTTATTCACAATTTATATTAATTCAAAATGGTGTGTTGACCCATGTTTGGTTTCCCATATTTTTGAGTTCTTTGTCAGATGCTTGTGATTGGTTATTTCTTGAGGTTCTTGTGCTTATTTGAGGATTTCTATGGATTTTTGGATCATTGATTGTGTTTTATATTTTATTAGAATTATGTTCTTTTGTGTTGTCCCAAACCCTTCCACTTCTAGTAAAGTGGTAATGATATTTCCACTTCCTCTATTACTTTTATTTTTAAAAGGAAATTTATGGGGATAGAAAGTGGATTGTTGTGGTGAATTGTGACACCTTCAGGTCACTATTACTCATTATTTAATATCTTTTATGTTATATTATTTTATATTTTAGTAATTTAAATTTTCATAAAGTTTAAACTAAAAAAATGGAAAATATACATATTTTACTTTTATGCATGGTTTGTATGCATAGTTGAGGAGAAATCATGTGGTTTCCCTTTCATATGGAGGTTTTTTATTAATTTTGTTTAATTTATGGTTTCTTTACATGGTAAGTGAAAAATTAATCCCAAACCATTAAAAGTATAAGAGAAATAATGTGATATATTTTATAAGAAAGGATACTGGAACACGACTTGCACACGAGTATAAAAAATCATGCGATAACTGTATGACAAGTTTGTAGTTTTTGATAGAGATATTTCATATGGTTGGCCTATGGTTTGTAATAATTTTAGGAAATCCATGTGAGTGTTCCTTGTATATGTACTAGATTCAACATGACTGGTTCATGGTTTAAAAAACCAAAAAATAAAACTATATAGTCTACCCATATTTCATTAAAATTTTGAAATGAACTTTCTACCACATTGAGTATTTATGATTTTAGCCCTAATTTCATCTCCACTTTCTCATAATAATATGGCATGTGAATTTTAGAGATCCTTCCCTCTCCTCCTATATTGATTTCAAGTATGTTCTTCTTGATTTCAAGCGGGTAATCCTTTCCTTTCTTCCTCTTTTCTTCTTCTATCCTTTTTCCCTTTACCTTTCCTAAAATTTTCTATTAATATGTAAACCCTAACCATTGTTTTAGTTGTTATTAGGGTTCAAAATAGTTATATATATGGGTATTTGGGTTATTTATGGTTTGTTAGACTCCTTTTTCTTGGTTATTAATTCACCATAGAAAGTGAGATTTTTGATTGAATTTATCTTGAATGGTGTAAGTGTTTCTTTTGAATTCCACTATAATGCATGTTATAAATTGATTATGTGTCTTTAAATTTCTTTTTATGAAATTATAAGTATATTTCATACACATAGTGGGTTTAAAATGCATTTTTAATCCATTTTTTACTTAGAATGAACTTCGTTCATTCCAAGTGCATGTGGAAATGCCATAGTGGCTATTTTAAAGGGGTTTAATTTTTTTAAACCGTGTTTGAAACTGTTTACATTTTAGAAGGGGATGTGGTATGTTTTAAAGGGTAATTTTAATAAAATTAAAAGGTTGGAACTATTTTTAAATTTATTTGATACGAATAGGTATGAGTGTTATTTTGAGTTATTTTGATAGAAAAGGTTTATAGAATTTAGAAATAGAAAAGGGATTTTGGAACCAATTGATTTTAAAAGATAGTGGTTATGGATATAAGAGGGGATTATAGAAATTGGTTGGGTTACAAAAGATTTTTGAATCATGTTATGGTAATTTGTTTACAATGAAAATTTAAAAAATGATTTTCAAATAGTGTGAAAATGAATTGGAATACCGAGTTTCATTTCAAAGACCTGGTTGGAAATTTTAAGAGTTTATTTATAAAAAAGTGTGGGAGATAAGATTGAGCCCTGTAAGATTTGTGCCCATTGTGTCTTGTGACCCTTAAAGGAATGATTTATATTAATTTATACCTATGCGATTCTTATGTATGAATTTGAAATGGGATATTTCATGAGAGGGCATAGGAGGTTAGGTGATATTTATTTCAAATACTTGAAATTATGTTGATGTGATGATATATTTTTCCACTGTTTTCCCACCTCTATCTTTTTTACATTTCATGGGAGTCTTAATAGAGTAAATAAATTACCATATGATGGAAATACATATAATATATTGTGCATTGACTATAAAGTGTGGCCTAACTAAACCAAGTTGGTTAGATTGGAAGGGGTAGTGAGATTGTGTGTGGCCCATGGTAGTGGTGTGCTCTTAGGGGGTTTCTTATTGGATAGATTTATGTGACTACCAAGGATTTGAACATGATAATTAGTTATAGGTTTTATTTCTTTTTTCTAATTTACGATCAAGATACTTGTGTCTTATGATATTTCCCATGATAATTTGGTCCTTCTCATGTTTTTTTGGCATTTCATCTCTCTTATCTTTTTTATTCACCAAGATTTTAGATTACATGGAACCATCATTAATAAATATCTTTTATCATGATTAATTTATATCTTGGTGCATGAATTGTTTATTTCAACTGCTAGTAATGTTTTAGTTCACTTTTAATTTTTTATTTTAAAATGATTTAGAAAGTGTGGTTTAAAAGGAAATGGTTTTGTTATTTCATAAAAGGGTTTTATAAAATTGTTTTTTAGTGAGGTTGATTATTATAATAGAGTTTTTAGGGAAATTTTGGTAAATAGGGATAAATGGTTATTTGTCTTATTTTCTATAGTTTTTAAAGGCCATCTTTCCTTGGGTTTACAATTCATAACTAAAAAATCTATTCACTCTTATTTTATGAAAATGGAAATTTATTTAGAAATCTGTTTATGGAATGTTATTGGATTTATTTATAAATAATATTGAAAACCTATTTTATATTTATGTTTAAATTAGAAATTTATGAAATATAATATAAAGGGATTCAGAGAGACTCCTTGTCAAGATCCTACTAGTAATGTTTAGCTCACAACCTATATATACACTAATGTTTGGTTGTATAAGAAGCTATTTTTTTCTATTTTAGGTGAACAGTCATATTTTCATCTTTGAGTTTTTTGTTTGTCCCTATATTGATGGTGTGACGAGAGACCGAAGGTCATATGTGGTGTTATTAGAGTTGTTAAACTTTCATTCCCATTTTTTCTTAGGTATGTTTTACTAGTCAATTTGGTCTTATATTTTTATTTTTATTTTCTTCCTATATGTATTTATTCAATCCAATCCTCTCAAGATAGATATTTATTTTTATATTCCATATTTGGTTGTTTTATTATGGTTTTATGCTTATTTAATAGGTTTGAATGTCCAATGGCTGGATAAGTCATGCTAAATTTATGGTAGTTTCTACTATGGGATAATTTGATTATACGAGGGTAAAAACATTCCCAAAGGTGAATTTTTGAGACATTTACATTAGTTTCTATCCCATGGGGATTGAGAACACTCTTTGGGTTAAGTGGTGAGCTAATTCAAGCAACATGTCGAATCATTCTAGGCTAGTTCATTACATTACCTAATGACTATTCTTCTGCATAAGATTAATGATATAATATCCTTAGAGTAATTTTTATATAAAAATATTATATTGGTTCACTTATATAATGAGAACTTATAAATAACATGAAAATATTCTTAAACATATGTTCTATAGTCCAGATGACATCTTTCTGGTTGGAAAAAGATGATTTTTGACTATTATGTGCTTGATTCTAGTAATCATATGAGACTTATTAAGTTGAATTTCAGACTTGATAATCTATAATAAGTGACCCTACTTTTTATTACATTACAATTAAATTATTTTAAATAAAAACAACATTGTAGTTATACATTCAAGGATCGAATGGTTTTGTTTCATGGTAAAATTTGGACCATATCATCACTTTTACATAATAAAAACTAAACATTTATTTAAAGAAATATTATTTATACTTATAAAATATCACATTATCTTTAGTACATGTAGTCACCTAAATATATACATCAAATAAAAGGGTGAGCTTAAAACCTAGTAAGAGAAGGAATAAGGTCCATGCATTAATATAATGTGGGTGAATATAATCATCATCACCACATCATAATCATATTTTAATCATAATAATCAGGAGGGAAACATTTGATAAAGTTATGAAAATTTTAAATTCATAAAAATGAAACATCATATCATAGTGGTCAAATACACCACATAGTTGTGAACAAATATAGCAACGTGTCCACACATAACATATATTCATAAATCATAAAATCATCATTCTATACAAAGATAACATCATATTCACACATAATAAATATTATATCATGAGATAAATCACATTAACCAATGAATTTGAGGGATATATAATTCTGAGCCCAGCCATCACATCATAAAATTTATATAATCATACAAGCCACATAGAATGTATAATAATTGTAGTCATGAAATAACCCATTGAATGGAATGGGTTTCATAATGATTTAATAAATAATTTATTTAAGAAAAATATTTGGGGTTTCCAAATGAAAAATAGAAACTATACTTTGTAATAAAAGATAATTTTTATTTGGATAATAAATAACAGATGTGGAGTCAAATATTCGTTTTAGAAAGTAATGTATTTTTGGAAAATCATTGTATCTGGATTAAAAATCAAGGTGGAAACATGTATATCCTTTAAAGAAAAGGGAATAATGATGAAATTATATTTAATTAACATTAAAGTAATAATCATACTAAAATTGGTGTGAAAGATGGAAAACCCAAAGAAATGAATTGGGGTTCGAGAACCCCTTACATAAATTCTTTCTTTATTTAATCACTTTTTCGCCTCCTGAATAATAAAACTGGGATTATTTAAACATAGTTCCAGAATATAATTATTTTAGTTTTTTCCACACTATTCATACATTATAATTATTGTTTTATATTTTATAACACTCTTTTTTAAATGTGAATTGTTTTGATATAACATTTTCATTAAATTTTCGCGTTTTCTTACAATTTCACTAATTTTGTTCAAAGTCATTATACATGAATAAAATTAATTAATGAATATTATATTACATGTAATTACATTTTTTTTATATTATATATAATTCATAATATACATCCATGATTATGGTTATAAGTGTTTGCATGTAAATGTCTCTGTCGGTGGTTAACCGACCTTTGATGGGTCATTGTTGGGAGATCCGGAAAGGGAAGTTTGAAATTTATATAAATCATACACATGATACTTAAATTAGGTTGAATAAATTAATATAATTTTAAATTAATACCTAATTAATCTTATAATTCTTGGTTTTTAATGTGGTGGTGAAAAAAAATAAAGAGAAGAAGAAAAAAAGAAGAGTTGATCAAATCTTACTTAGTCCTCAATTTAGCTTCTCTTGTATGATACTAAAACTCCCTTGATTCTTGGAGTTGAATTACTCCAGAACATACCTAGGTATTATAAGGGTCTTGAGAGGGAGGATTTGGGTTGAAATTTGTCTTTGTATAGTGATAGATAAGTGATTTTTCAAAGGGAGGGAGATAAGTTATTTGAACTTGAGGAGAATAGGGTATTTTTAGATTAAAATATTAAATAAAATAATATATCAAAGTTAAAACTTTTAATAGTGAATTTATTACAATATAAATCATATATAAATATAATATAACATTTTTAAATGTTTTTAACCTATTTATAATTCTAATTCATTAGATTATTAAAAAGTAATGTAGAAAGAATTAAAAATTGTTATTTTAAGGGATCACTTTTAACATTAGGTTTTGGAAAATTATTTTTAGGTTTGGCATTTAGTTTATTCTATTTTAAAGAATAATTTATGAAATTAAATATATTTTGGCTGAAAATTATGTTATATATATGATTTGTTCATTATTACATCATGATTAATGTAATTTATGATACACCAGTTACGAGAGAAAATGTATTTTTACTATCCACATGAAAATTGAAATGTTTTAGAAAATTACCAAAAAGTAAACCTTGAAATTTTTTTACATGATGATTTAAAAAATGATATTAATTTTATAAAAATAAATCTACAACATTGGTAATTTTAAATTTTTAATTTTAATTTTTTTATTTATATAAAATATCATAAAATATTGTTGTTTAAAAACATGCATAATTTTTTTTGAGTTTTTAAATAATGATATTTATTTTTTGTAATTATAATATTTATATTTAATTAAATCATTCATTATAATATTATTGATATCACAATTTATTATTTTAAGGTAAAATTACAATTCCAACTATCACGATACTATTCCCCACGGTTAGGTTACTATTTCCAATGGTCAAGAAACTTTTTCAACAATCACATTACCATTATAATGTTCACATTAACTACTATAAATAATACTTTATTATTTAACTAAATATTCACTTCAATTCCTCCCAAGGTTATATATTTTAATTTTCTAATATTTTTATTGATTGACTAAAATTTTCTTTTTTTTCTATAGTATTGGCAGTGGGGGCGCTGATTATAGAAGATTGGGGTGATATATATATAATTTCCCATTTAGATTTTAGATTTTATATTTTTTGTTCAGTTGTAATGTTTGGAATTTTCATTGGGTTCTTTTTTGATTAATGTAACAATATTTATTAATGAAATAATTTTTTTGGTTTCTTTATGTGTATAATGCTATATAGTTTATTAAAAAAAAAATTATTTCACGAGACAAATATCATTTATAAACTCTATGTTGTTACATTATTCCCCACTTTAGAAAATTAATCCCCAAAATTTCAACTCATATCGTCAGTTGAGAATAGGCGAGGGTACTTCTATTTCATTGTATCCTCTCATTCCCATGTCACATATTTATACTTAAAGTTCCTCTACAACACTTTGACAAGGTGTGTTGTCTTATTGTGTAGAACGTTATCTCTAATATCCAAGATCTTCACCAAAATCTCTTCATAAGATAGGTCATTCCTCATTTTTTCTAAATCTAGATTCAATACATGTTAGGGGTCATGAATGTACTTCCATAGAAGAGATACATGGAACATTACATAAACTAAATCCATATTTGGTGGAAGTGAAAGTTGATAGAACAATACTCTGATGCAATCAAGGATCTCAAAGAGGCCAATATACCAAGAGACAAGCTTAAATTTCTTTCCAAAACCACATGTCTCTCTTCTATAGAGATATTCAAATAAAAAGTTTGTCTCTAACCTCAAACTTCGAATCCCTTTAATGTATTTCAGTATAACTCTTTTTCCAACTTTGAGAAGATTTTATATTTTGTTTGATGGTTTAAACATTATTTTTCATCTCTTTCACAAGATCAGGTATTAATATATTTGATTCACCACTTTATCCCAACATTTTGTAGTTTTACATTGCTTCCCATATAGATATTTATATGGATAGATTTGAATAATTGAGTGGAAGTTGTTGTTGTATGAGAACTAAACTAATGAGAGATGTTGATCCCATCATACTTTAAATTCTATTGAATAAGATATTATCATGTTCTTGATCATATGAATAGTCCTTTCATATTGGCCATTAGTATGGGGGTGGTAGGTCATGTGGAAACTTGATTTAGTTTTCAAATCATGTTGAATACTTCCCCAAAATTTATATGTAAACCTTGGATCATGATCATTGATGATTGAAAGTGTAACCCCATGTAGCCTTACCACTTCCTTGATGTATATCTTTTAAAGTTATTCAAGTGATAAATCTTCCCAAATAGAAAAGAAGTGGGAAGTCTTGGTTAGTCTATCCACCACTACCCATATAGAATTGTTTACTTTGTATGTCTTTAAGAGATTAGTGAAAAAGTCCATCGTGATGTTCTCCCATTTCCTTGTGGGTACAAGAAATGGTTTCATCATCCCTTTGTACTTATGTCGATATTATTTAACTTACTAAAAAATTATGAACCTTGTGATATACTCCTCAATCTATTTCTTCATGTTTTCCTACTAGAAGTGATCTTGAAGGTCATGTTACATTTTGGTACTTACATGATAGATAGAGAAAGATGAGATATGCACATTATCTAATAACTCATTCTTTATCTCAGGTGATGAAGAAAAAAAGCCTCATTACAAACCAAATCACACCATCATCATCAATGTGGAACTCATGTAGCTTCCCTTCCATTACCACTTTCACCATATTTTGTAGCCCTATATAATCCCTTTGTGCCTCCTTGATCTTCTATTAGATAGATGGTTGGTCAATAATTTGGGAAAGGTAGGATGTATTCTCTTATGTTATTATTTCATGATACATCCTTTGTATATCCATCAAGATAAGTTCTTTCTATATCCATATCGTGAATAATGTAATAAGTTCTTTTCTTATAAGGGCATCAACTAGTTTTCCTTTCCTGGATGGTAGTGAATAGATAAATCATAGTCCTTTATTAGAACTAACAATCTTACATGATTCATGTTGAGTTACTTATATGTGAATATTGTAATTGGTATATATGGCACCTTTTCCCATAGAGGTAGTTATAACATATATTCAAGGCAAAGATCACTATTTATAACTCCAAATCATGCACCAGGTAGTTTTTCTCATTAATCTTCAACTGTTGTGAGGCATAAGCTATCACTTTATCATTATGAATTAGTACACGGCCGTAGCCTTTATTTTAGGCATCACTATATATATATCCCAAAACCTTATCCACTTGAAGTTAGTGTGAGTATATGAATAGTGATAAGCCTCTTCTTGAGAACCTTAATCCTTTCCTCACATTATTCTATCCAAAAATACTTTACCCATTTCTATTTTAACTTCGTTAGTGGACTAGAAAATGATGATAAATTTATCACAAAACCTCGGTAGTACCCTATTAATCCATGAAAACTTTAAATTTCCATTATAGTAGTGCCATTGGTCTATTCCTCAATTTCATTTGTCTTTGAAGGGTCTGTAGAAATTCCCTCAATTTTGATCACATTCCCCTTACATGTGACTTATTGCATCCAAAATTCACACTTTTTGAACTTAGTATACATTTTATCCTTAATTAATGTCACAAGCACAATCCTTAGATGCTATTTATGTTCATCCTTGATCTTGGTTTAAATGAGAATATCATTGATAAACACTACCAATTTTTTTTTGAGGTAGTCTCTAAGGACCATATTCATCAAATCCATTAATGTTATAGAAAAATTAGTAAGTTTTAAGGGAATCACTATGAATTCATAATGTCTATACATTGTATGGAAATAATTATTTTGAATATATTACCTCTTAACCATTATTTGATGATATCCATAATGAAGATCCACTATTGAGAAGTATTGAGATGCTTATTGTTGATCAAACAAGTCATCAATCATTAAAAAAGGATACTCATTCTTTATGATGATATTTTTAAGATCTCGGTAATTGATATATATCTGCATTGATCTATCATTATTCATGAAAAAGATATCTGGTGCACCCCATGATGTGGCATTAGGAAATATAAACCCTTTCTCAAAATTCCTTTGGAATTGCTTATTTAACTCCTCTAGTTCGACCTGGGATATCCTATATAGTAATTTATAGATAGGAGTGGCTCTTGGTATAAGTTCTATTGATAAATATACCTCATGATATAGGGAAGTCAATGAAATTCCTTTTGAAATACATCATCATATTCATTAACAATTGGAATTTCCTCTAGGTTAATACCTTACTTTGACTCAACCATTTGGTAAAGGTATGCTTCTTCATAGGGTATCAACACCCACACTATTGAGGGATTTTTAAAATGAGATTCATGATCTTACTTTCATTTTTAGAGGATCATGGGATGGTTTTATATATGATAATATATTTCCTTTTCCAGATAGTTGATGTGTTTTCTATATAATGAGATCCAATCCATTCCAAATATAGCATTGAATTCCACTAAGGGAAGGATTATGGGATTCCCTGGAAGAATATTCCAACATATACTAATAGGAGAGAAGTATAACACTTGGGTTGAAATTATCATACCACTAAGTGTTTATATATATATATACTTTAAGGTATTATGGATTCAATTAAATATTTTTATAAAAATTAAAGGATATAAAGGAATGAGTAAAATCATAATAAAATAAAACTCTTTTTCATTATTGAGTGAAAAGTAATTTTATTTTCTATGAATTAATTTTCATGATCCACTTTAGAAGTATTGATGGAATAAGCTATCCCTTTATCATTTGGATTTTTTGGTTTCTAATGATGATTACCCTCAAGGACCTATGGATTTGTAGACTATCATTCAAAGTTAACTTGCTCCTTATAGTTGAAGCATTGAACCATGGGTGGTGCATTAAGAGGTGCCTTACTTTCCTCCATAATTTTGGATGGATTCTTAGTGTCACTTCAAAATTCATGATCTTGGTGGAATTCTCTCTCATACTTGGAGAATTTACCTATTCCTTTGAGGCAATTTCCATGATGTTTCTTCCCAAATTTTTGACACATGGGTCGTTATATCCTCTTTCCTTATTTTTATCATTTTACCCATCATATTGAAACTAAATTATTATCTTCACATCTCCAAAACCATGGTACTATTATCCAAAATTTATCTCTACTTTGAGATCACATCAAACCAATTATTTTTTACTCTTAAAGTGTTAGATAACTAGAGACTTTAAAAGGTATGGTTTTAAACCACTAAATAATCTATCTATGTTGCAATGATTATTGATAAAAAAACCCATGGAATATCTGTAAAGACTTGTTATATTTTCCTCATAACCCTTGATAGATTAACCTTCATTTTTCTTCATCTCTATAAATTCTCTCTCTTTATTTATTTAATGATTTCTAGGGAAATACTTGTTTGGAAATATTTTATTAATGTATTCCCACTTAATATATTTTATTTCATCCTTTTTTCTTAGGGTTATTTATGAATTACTTCCATTTATTGGATTCTATATATAAATTATTAGTTTCAAAGTCACCTTATCCTTTTCAAAATAGTAGATAAAAAAAGATTTTCTACATTGAGTTGACTAACTATTCTATGACAAGTGTATCCAAAGATCCACTAAACAACAGTGGTAATTGTCTCATAAAGGAATCAATATCTAGTTTCTTTTTCTTGGGTAAAGAAGGATGTTCCACATGGTTTAGGTTATTATTCATAACAAGAGATAGCTAGGAAAGGATTTCCATAAATTTTTTGACTCCACCTCCCACGACATTAGGGATATTGTTTAGGAAATCATTTCATTATCCCTCACATGTGTTGGTGTCCTAGTTTCTCCTGGTTCTCACCATTTTATAAAATAGGAAATGTTTGATCCAATTGTATGTTAATAGGTCATGAATAAAAAATTTAATTCTTTTTTGAAATTTACTGTAAATGTATATTTTATGGGATCTATAAGTTAATAATTTTTCTAAAACATTGTTTTATGGATGTTTAAACATACTTAAACTTACCCTATGGGTTTTCAATAAAATTTTATAATTCACATTCCCAAGTTAATTAAACCATACATCTGATACCAACTATAGAGACCCTAATTTTTCTTATATGATTGTTACATCATTTTAAAGAAAAACAACATAATAGTTAAACATTTGAGGATTGAAGGGTTTAATATCATGGGAAAATAAGGATCATACATCAACTTTACACAATAAAGAGAAAACATCTATTTAATTAATTATTCTTTATCCTTCTAAAATATCACTTTCTCATTAGTATATATAGTAACATGAGGATATACATCAAATAAATGAGTGATCTATAAGCCTAGTAGCAAGAGGAATAAGGGCCATGAATTAATATAACTTGGGTGAGCATAATCATCATCATTAGATCATAATAATATTATCACCATCATAATCACGAGGGAATAATTTTATAAAGGAATGGAATGTGGAAAAGCATAAAAATGAAACATCATGTCATAATGGTCAAACATGACACATAGTTCTGAACAAATCTTGCATCATGTCAATGCATAATATATGTGCATAAATCATGACAACATCATTTTTAATAAATATAGAATGATGTTCACATATAATACACATTATATAATGAGATTAATCACATTACCTAATTAATTGGGTGAATATATAATTCCAGGTCCACCTGTTATATAATAATATTTATATTTTCATGCATGCCACATAGAATGCATACAAATCGTAGTTAGAAAATAACCCATGGAAAGAAATTAGTTTCATAAGGATTTTATAAACTATACGTTCAATAATAATACTTCGGTTTCCCAAATGAAAAAGGGAAATCATACTTTGGAATAAAAGGTTATTTTTCATTATATAATAAATAACACATAAGGAGTTAAATATTTGTTTTGGAAAGAAATGTATTTTTGGAAAATCATTATATTTGGGTTAAAAATGAATGTGGAAGAATGTATATCCAAAAAATAGATGGGAATAAAAATTAAATGATATTTAAAGAACATTAAAGTAATATCCATACTAAATTTTTTGTTAAACATGTAAAACCCAATGAAAGAGAGTTGGGTTCAAGAATCCCCTTACTGTAATTATCGCTTTATTTCGTCACTTTTCACCTCTTGAATAATAAACATAGGATTATTAAAACACAGTTCTAGAAGTAAATTATGTTCATTTGTTCCACTATTTATGAATTATAATTATGGTATTATATTTTATAACAGTCTTCATTAAATGTGAATTGTTTTGATATCATGGTTTTATTAAATTTTTCCATTTTGTTTTGATTTCGCTAATTTTGTTCAAAGTCATTATACATGAGAAGAATTAATTACCTAATTTTATAATACATGGAATTAAATGTTTATATATTATATATAGTTAATAATATTTATCCATGATGATTAATATAAGTGTCAACTTGGAAATTTCTCAGTAGGTGGTCAACCGACCTTTGACAGGATGTTGTCAGGAGAGCGATAAAGGGATGTTTAAAATTTATATATATATATATATCATAAATATGATATTTAATGTATGTTAAAATAAGAAATATAGATTTAAATCACTACCTAATTAATCTTATAAGGGTTTTTTTGAAATAGGTGGTGAAAAAAATAAATAGAAGAAGAAAAGAAGAAGAGTTGATCAATAATTACTTAATCCTAAGTGTAGCTTCTCTTATATGACACTAAAAATTCATAGATTCTTGGAGTTAGATTACTCCAAAAAATAACTATGTATTATAATGGTATTTATAAGGATGATTTTGGAAGAAATTTTTCTTTGGAAAGTGTGGTAGGAGTGGTTTCCCAAGGGGAGGGAGAGGGGTAATTTATACTTGAGGAGAGAGGTATTTTTAGAATAACATAGTTAATAAAATAAAAAATCAAAGGTAAAACTTTTAATAGTTAATTTATGACAATATAAATCATATATAAATATAAGATAATTTTTTAATACTTTAATCCTCTTCATAATTTTAATTCATTTGATTATTAAAATAGAATGTACAAAGAAAGAAAAATTGTTATTTTAAGGGGTCACTTTTGACATTAGGTTTTGGAAAATGTTTTTTAGATATGGAAATTGATTTTATTATATTTATTGAATAATTTATTTTAAAATATTATTTTATAACCTCAAGTTATATAAGTGAATAGGTCATTATTACATCATTAATTATTTAATTTAAGATACACTGATTACGAGAAAAACTGTATTTTTACTAATCACCTGTAAATTGAAGTACTTCAAAAAAATTACTAAAAAATTTCCGTTGGAAAATTTTGACATGATCATTTTAAAAAAGATATTAATTTTAAGAATATAAATCTATAACATTGTTAATTTTAATTTTTAATATAAAAATTATGATTTTTAGAATTTTTTTTTAAAATATACTTTATTAAAAATGTGATTATATTTTCTTTGAGTTTTTAAATCATGATATTTATTTTTTTGGTATAGTCATATTAATATTTAATTAAATTATTCATGATAAATATTATTTATATCAAAATATATTCTTTTTTAGGTTAAATTACTATTCCAACTCTCAGGATACTATTCCCAACAATCTAGTTATTATTCCCAAAGACCGGGATACTATTCTAATGGTCACATTACTATTCCAACTGTCCCATTAAATAATATAAATAAAACATCATTATTTAACTCAATATTCAAAAAAATTTCTCCCAAGGTTATATATTTTCATTTTCCCAGATTTCTATTTGTTTAAAAATAGTTTATTTCTTTTCTATAATGTTGGAAGTGGGGGTGATGATTCTAAAATATTGGGGAAAGCCATATTTTCCCATTTTTAGATTTTTTATTTTATATTTTATATAAAATTATAGTGTTTGGAATTTTAATTAGTTTCATTTCTAATTAATGTAACATTATTCATTAATAAAATAAATTTGTGTTTTTTCTATATGTGTATAATACTATATAGTATATTATAATACACATTTTCTTCAAGGTATAAATAAAATTTACAAACTTTGGGTTGTTATATAGGTTATTAGGAAAACCCATGAAAATAAATTTTACATGTTATATATTTCATTTGATATTCAAATATGAAAGCATGTGTATTTGTCCTTATACTTTATATTATAGTTAATATGAATTTTGAATCACATACTTTGATATATTAACAAAAAACATGATGACATATACTCACAGGGATGTTGGATGAAATGGGTGCATCATAAGTGATATGACATTTAATGAATAATTCAAAAAATTATTTCTCCCTTCTAAGTTAATTTAAGAAAATATATTTGGTTATTTCATTGAAATGGAGTATTATAATTAAATCCATGACCATGGTAGCTCATCGATGAGTTTTTATATAGAGTTAAAGAATGGAAAATCAATCATATAGGTTGATTGAAAAAGTATGCAAACTTCTTGATGATATATTGAGAGAAATGTATTATATTACATAACAAGTGTTTGTATGAGATTGTTGTCATTGAGAAACAACTTATTTATCTATGTGTTCTTTAACATGTTCCTAGATTCCAATCTTGGAATTTTGGTAAGTTGTCAAAATTTCACTAAGTGGCCTATATGACCACACACTAATTGTTTCTAGGATATTGATTAATTTCTATTTGAATTTAATATTTTTTATAAATATTATTCTCAATTTAGAGAATAATAATTATTTAAGTTAAGTCGATCACAAATATTCAATGACCATTTTTTCGAGTATACAATATATTTGAGTTGAATATAAAAT
Organism: Viscum album; assembly: GCA_963277665.1. Classification (NCBI taxonomy): domain Eukaryota; kingdom Viridiplantae; phylum Streptophyta; class Magnoliopsida; order Santalales; family Viscaceae; genus Viscum; species Viscum album. The sequence continues at coordinate 742,600,502 of OY728141.1, forward strand.
ATATATTTTTTATGAGTTTTTGAATATTTTATTTATACATTTATTGAGAAAAATATATAATGATATTTAATTACTTAATTAAATACTTTTTATTCCAAGTTGAGGAGGATTGACGAGGAATGTCTAGGGCTTGATGGAAATGATATATTTTATTTAATATGATTTAAATAAATAGAGATTTATTTATTAAATAAATAATATTTAAATATCCATAAGTTAGAACATGTTATGGTATATACTAATAATAATATTATCATTATTTGAAATAGGGTTTAATTAGCATAAAAAATTAAATAAAGGGACACTATGAAATTAACAATTGTTTAACTGTGATTATATATTCCTGATTAAATCATTTATATAGTGAGGTGTTTTTTTATGAATAGATTATCTCAAGATAATTCTCTCAAATCCCTAAAAAAAATTCTCAAGAACTCTATTAATCCTGATAGAATAATCCTCCCACTTATCAAGAATTATTGAAGAAGAGAGTAATATTTCTTGACTAAACTATTACTTGTTGGGATTAACAGTGAATAGAGAAAGGCATTTTATTCCTCTTCTTTAGAACCTAGAATACTAATGAGGATATTTTGGGATTCGTGGATCACATATAGATACATCTAGAGGAATTATAGTTTGGATTCTTCATTAGAATAACACTACTACAAAATTGGGTTTATGCAGCGCTAGCTAAAAACATTGTTAATGACCCCCTTTTTCAGTGCTAAAAAGAGCTGTTAAAGGGGGTCTTTAACTACACTTTTTTAAAAGCATTGATAAAGGACCACCCTATATCGGTGCTTTTAAAAAATTTCTGATAAATGTTTTCTTTTATCAGTACTTGTAAAAAACTTCTGATAAAGGAGGTGTGTTTGTCAATACTTTTTTAGAAGCACTAATAAAGACCACCCTTTATAAGTGATTTTTTTAAAAAATGATTAATGTATACATAATTTTTTTCATTAAAAATAATATATTAATATATAAATATATTTATATTGATATAAATATAATATTTTTTTTGAAATACGTTTTGGATAAGGTAAATAGTCATTTACACTTAACATATAATATATTTAGTGAAAATGAATTATAAAATAACTAAATAAATATTTTTAATTAATAATTTTATTATTATTACTGATTAATAGTTATTTAATATCAATTTTAAGATAAAAAAAATCAAAAAAAAGATCTAAAATAAGTTTAAAACATAACTCAAACTTCAAACAACCATAACTTTTGATTCGTGTGTCCATTGGGGCTTTACCACATATCAAATCAAAGCCTATGTTGAGATTTACACCCTCAGTGACAATGGTAAACCTATTTCATTATTTTAGAGGCAAAAAGACCTATAACTCCTCTAAAAGTGAGTTTTTAGTCTGGGTACCCCAATTATTTAACATTCTATGGATTTTGAACCTCATTTGAAGGGGTCTTTTTTCCATTTTTAGTGGAGACTAAATTTATTCCTAGGTCTTACATTCATATTGATATTATGGGTTTTAAATTTATCATTTTTTTACAATGTAATTTTTTTTACAATTAAATATATTCATGTTTTCTTATATTTACTTATAATAAATCACTTATATAAATACAGATATCAACATATTTATGTTAAAATGTATATTCTAGTATATCTAAATAAATAAATATTCTAAAAATGTATTTAAAACATTATATAACCATTTTTTTCATTATAAAAATATATTTATATTGTTTATATATACATTTTTGTGTGTAGTAATAAACAAATATATATATTATAATCTAATATATGTATCTGAATATAATATATAATATATTTAAATAAATATAATATATATCAAACAGACAAACATATTGTATAAATGTATTTAAAAATAATTATATAAATATATGTATATATATATATGTATATATATATATGTATATATAAATAGAAATACCATTAAACAGATAGAAAACAACATTGTGTAGTGGTAAAGGCCTTCCATCTTTGAAGGAGAGGTACGTGGTTTGAATTTGGGTAGGTGTGAATGAGGCTAAGAATTCTAAAACCACTGATAAAGGGGGTGTGTAACAATATTAAATGGGTTGTGAAAGTGCTGATAAAGGGGTTGGGTTCATAGGTGTCAAAAAATAAAAAATTTTATGCCCTTTATCAGTATTTCCTTTATCAGTGATAAGAAAATGCTATTAAAGGAACCCTTTAATAGTGCTGTTAAAAGTTCTGTTTAATAGTGCTAAAAAAGCACTGTTAAAGAACCCTTTTAACAGTGATGTTAAAGGGTTACTTTAGCAGTGATTTTTTAGCGCTGATAAAAGTTTTGGTCTTTTAACCAACCTTTTATTATCATTACTTTTTAGTGCTGATAGAGGCCTTTTCTAGCCCTGTTAAAGTCCTTTTTTGTAGTAGTTTGATGAGGCTACAAGAGACACTACCAAATTGGTTAAAAAAAGAATTAAAAATATTAGTTAACTCTTATTTTAAATTAAATTAAATCTGAAAAGATCCCCTCTATGAGTATTTTAATGTTTCATTTATCAAGTTATTATAATTTATCCATTGAAATTATTGGGAAATAATTATTGGGAACCAACCAAACAACATTCACTAAACCCTAGAACCTTCAAAAGTATGGTTTAGTATTTCTATATGGTTTTTCATTTTTCTTTAATGATGGTTCTATTTAATGTAAAAATTATAATCAACCATGGAAAAATCGACAATAATAGTAGGGTGCATTATTAAATCTAATGTTGTGAAGGAGGTTTCTTTGGATCAAGAAGTTCATTACTAAACATAGGGTGGTTTCTAGTATATTTAGAGAAGTAAATCTCTACTATAATATCAATGGAGTAATTTTTCATGGCAATGAATCCCAATCTTAGTAAAGTACCAAACACATTCTCCATAAATACCATATCATTCAATAATTCAATTGGAGGAGTGATATAAAGATTTCTTGGAAGATAGAATGGAAAATGTAGTGAAATTATTGAAAAAATATTAACATAAGAGAAAAATGAGAGTGTTGTAAATTATATGTGTATTAGATACATAAGATACCTGATGTAATATTTCAAAATGTAAATTCAATGGGTATTTAGGGTTCTGATTATAAGTTAATATCAACATGAGTGGAGTATCATATGCGATATAGGGTAGACTAATGATATAATTATTTATGAAATGTTATCAATAATGAACCACCAAAGTATATAATATGGAATATTGTAAAAATGATATATTTATAAGTAAACACTTATATTAACTTACATTACTTGAATTTATCATGTAATATCACATGGAAAACTTTATACACTAACACTATTATTACACCAGCCTTCATTCTAAGCTAAATAGTTAGGTTGTTGGGTATGTTTTTTATCATGTGGTAAGTATTTTTCAACCAAGATCGAATTTTCCCTTCTACATTAATGTTAGGAGATCTAGTCACTAGATTAAATCAAACCGAGGAAATACATAGCCATTATTAGCTATATAACATGTGATGTGATCATTTACTTAGATGAATTACATGCGATGTATTTATTCAACATGTTTAGATTATTTGTTATAGAATTGAGGATGTATAATTTTTCATATACTACATTCACATATTTTATGCTAAGTGATAAACATGAAATCTTACTTAAGGACACTATATGAGTATAAATATGATATATGGAGTTACATATTAATGTGTATATGGTCATATAGAGATATAATTGTGTTCGGTAGAGATAATTCCATACCCATTTATAGCTTAACTATAAAAGAATTTATTTTAGAAGCTATAATTTATTTAAAAACATTTAATATAGAATCAATAATTGTATTAAATGATTCGAATCCCTAAAAGGTCGCACATTATTCTATAGAGTAATGATTAATTTTGGTATAAAGTGTTTTAAAAAAACAGTGATAGTTTGTATAATAATCATATTCAAAAGAGCTTGTATTGATTTATGAAGAATTATGATGCTTCAAAATAATATCTGATAGGATTTAGTTAAACCAATATGTAATTGGATATATGAAATCATAAAACAAATCATGGTAAAATTCACTATTCCATGGTTTTTTTAAAGGTATGGATTCTTATTTTAAAATATAGTGTTCATGATGATTGATATGAGGAATCATTTTGACACTTATCCTTTATTTATTATCATAACATTTTCTTATAACGCATCATGTATTTAAATGTTGATGGTTAACTAAATTTTAAAATATTTTAAAAATCCACTAAATAAATTAAGTGTCCATTATAGATACAACATATGATGAAATACATGAGTTTTATTATATCATAACATATAGAATAAAAAAACTTCAATTAGATTATTTATTCAATATTAAAGTTCTATTTTAAGGGAGTTCATAATAATAATTTTTTATATGGGGATATTACACTCATTCAAGTTGAATCAGCCTCTCATTCTATTCTATTTATTAAATTTGAATGTGGTGACAACATGTCATTTTAATGATAATATGTCCTACTGAATGGTCTAGTGATAATATTTGGTATACGGATACCCACTGTTTTGAGTAGATCAATATATTCACTAATACTTATCCATCAACCTTTTTGATCAAGTTTAAATGAAGATTAATATTATGGTATACATGGTATATGTTTCCATTTTAACTTATTATTTTATCTCTATGTTAATATTATGGTTGGGTTTTATATTTTTTCACAGAATTTAGGCACATATATGTCTTATAAAACCTTTTAGGCATTCCATCCACCATTACAATATTCTCTGGTACATATTGAACACCCTAGAATTAGAGACTCAAAAACTACTGATGTCATTTACTTCCACATGAATAGAAAATAACATTATTATTCATTCCATACATATGTGAACTATCAACACTAGAGAATAATGAATAAGATGATTTATGAAGATGACCCAACTAACCCATGATTGAAGAGAAAATTATTACAGTTCAACCTTATATTAATAAAAATAATATTTCTTCAAAATAAAAACTAGTCCTCATTAAAGTCCTCTCAATAACCTTATCCTTCATTAACATTACTATATATATCCCAAAAACATTTTAATAAACTTTTGTTAAATCTTTTATCATAATTATCTCTATAAATAATGATATCTCTACTTCTCACATGTAATGAAATATTGGGAATTTCATATTAGGCTCATAAACATCACTACATACTCTTGAACACTAAAATTATCTTTCTAGATAACTAATATTTCCTATTAATGCTTTTAATAAAGTGTATTAGTCAAGCACTTCTCTTGGAACTGATCTTAAAAAAATATCTTTTTGATTGTGGAAACGTATAAATCTCCATGGAATAACATCCATCATTATTATGTTGTGCCATAAAATATAATCATTTACAAGGGAATATGGTACTCTTAAAATTTCATGATAAGATAAAAGGTTATCTTTACTTTATTTAACCATTTATCAATTTATTTATTAAATATTGATGCCTCAAAATTTCTCAAATTATAACACAAAACTCCTTTAATGTGACTCTCTATTCCTATAAAACAATGAAGTACATTCTTTAATGAATAAAAACTAGTACATATTACAGTCCCACTTCACCCACTTAGTAATTTAGACACACAAGTGTCACAATTACAAGTATATTAGTCCAATGAAAATGTGGATGTATCTTGTTACACAACCTCAATATCAATCATACATAATAATTCAACACATATAATTCAAAATTATCATGACCTAGTCTATATTATGTATTTCTTATATTACTAATATGTTAATAACACACCATTTCTCTATTAATGATCTATAGGTAATCCATTTTTGTACATAGAATCATATTTCCCCTTTACATCATTAGTTGATGTCCCCAACACACATCACATAATATGTTCAGGTAATACAAATTAATTACTTACACATGAAGTCCTCACTAATTTCCAATCTAAACTATATCCTCTAAACATCTATTTGATACCATTTTTTCACCTCCATAACTCTTCCATATTTAGTAATGATCTTGAAAGTGACATTCAAAGCCCACATCTAATAGGTCATGGTGTGGATACTAGAACCAAGGGTATAAAATCACAATAATGGGTGACATTACCCTTATATAAGTAAAACCAGCAACTATATCTGTAAAATGACAATAAAAACATCACTAATATTGTTAAAAGTATATATGTATGAGTATATCAAAAAAATAATACTAAATGATCCACAAAAACCAAAGGCTATTCAGACACATAACTCTCCCTAATCGTAGCTAGATTTACTTGTCCCCAAATTAACTTCACTTGGAACAAAATTCAATAAAATAATATAATTTTTAAAAATAATTGATAATTAAAGTTTGAGTATACAATTATACCATGTACAGTCCTCCTTCGACCAATTATATATCAAGTGAGTAGGTAAAATAATACTTTAGATAATGAAATATATAAATTTATTTCTATTTATGCATAATAATAATCAAGGGAACATCAAGATTATGTAATCATTTACCATGTGCCATCCACTAAATCAACTATATCCCTATATAAACATCGACACAATAATCACATATCAACTTACACCATCTCATTATCTACACATCTATGGATGGTATACCTATAACCATAACAATTATTCACTTATAAAACTACAATAATAATAACTGCATAGTGGAGGATATATGACCTAATATCTTTATACCTTTGATGTTTTTTGGCCTATATCATAAAGTATGATATAGTTTTATCGTATGGTATTAAATATATCAACTAAAATGTATTTTGTTTTTAAAATTTATGGCTATGTTCTAGAGATACTATAGCCACTATCTTGGATAAATTTTAATTTTGAAAATTGTATTGTATGATTATAGTAGCTTCCTATGATTAGAATGGAAGTTAACTATAAAATGGTTACCATTCAAATAATAATCCACTAAAGTCTATCATTAATATGAAATTATTAATAAGGTGAAATATATAGTATATTTGGTTGGAAAAAGGTTATGAACTGTTCATAACTAAATGATTTACTCAAACATTTTATAACATTCAAGTAAATTCCATGGATGGTTGAAGAATGTCCCAAGGAATATATAAGTATGCTTAGGAAATTTATATTGGTGTGTGATCCTCTCCCAAGATTATTCTATACAAATATCTGAATTGAATTTATCTTCCTCCTTTTTTTAAAAGGTAATGCTTTGGTCAAAGACCAAAGCACAAATTATTATTAAAAAAGAAAGAAAGTTACAAGAGTCTGAAATAGGGGATTTTTTTACAATCTCTATCAAAGAGTTCAAATAAATTAGCGGGCATAGAGTCCATCCAAGTCATCCGCTGGTGAACTCCTTTGTTGGCAAGAGCATCAGCGACGGAGTTTGCCTCACGGTAAGTATGGGTGGCGATATAATCAATCCCGTGGAGCAAGTTAAGGCAGTTCATCCAATGTGAAGTATGCTTCCAGGCCAGATGTGTGCTGGCATTCCATATGGCATGAATGATGGTGGATTAATCACTCTCAATCCATATTTTCCTCCAACCTCTTTGAAGAGAAAAATCAACAGCATGGATGACACCCAGCAGTTCTGACTCCAACGATGATGAGTGACCACATCCAACGAAGAAATAGCCCTGATACTGGACAGCAGAGTCTCTGAAAATAGCACCGCAACTGGCAGGACCTGGATTTCCTTTTGATGCACCATCAACATTAACTTTGATCCATCCCTGCATTGGAGTCTGCCAGAAAACCTCGAAGGTGCGTTTTGGCTTTGGATAATTTCCAGGAACACGGAGACGGCGGAGGATCTCAAAGTCTCCAACTGAGTTGTTGCAGCAATCTTTTTGAATAAAAGCAGCTTCCTGGATTTCCACAAGGATCCGAGATTTTCCTGCATTGAGATTAAAAGAGTGATTATTATGAATAAGATCATTTCTAACATACCAGATCTCATGAATGAGCTCTGCCACTACCGCCAACCAGATGTTGTTGATCTACAAAGAAAAATAAGATCTAGTGCAGTTTATTAGAAACAAAGAAATAGAATCAGTAAAAGAGCATCTGTAATTGAAAAGATCAGAGACAAAATTCCATAATGCAGAGGCTGTCGCACAAGACAGGAAAAGATGATCCGCATCCTCCCTGTGTTGGTTGAATAAGCGGCATTTAGAACAAAGATGGATCCCAAAATTTTGGAGAATAGTATCAGTAGGCAATCTATTATGGGAAATACACCATATAAGGGTGAGCCTGGAGGGTTTAATCCAAGTTTTATTAAACTGACTTACCCAACTATAACTAGAATCAAAGTGAGATAAATTCTTCTTATAAAAGCTTTTGGAGTCTCGGACACCATTAGGGGTAGGTTCCCAAACCAGAAAATCACCATCAGGAGAGAAAGAATGATTATCAATGATTTCCATAATATTATCCAGGAGATCATGACGATGAAATTGAAGAACATCTTTTATAGATTGGTTAGTGTCCTCAGGAGTATGACTAGAAGGTAACAAAGTTATCAAGGGGTTATCATACCATTTACCACACCAAAAGTTAGTAGAAGAGTTAACACTAACCATCCATCTAGAATTCTCCATGATCTTATGATAAGAGTCCCTGATAGATGGCCAGATGGAAGAATTAATGAAATTGAGATTCCCTTTTAAAATCTTAGAAAGAAATTTGTGATACAGAAAGTTTGTGGCTTTAGAAGGTGAATTAATAATATGCCAAGTGAGATGAGCCTGGAGAGCGTCATTGAAAAGCTTTAAATTTTTTATGCCAATCCCACCTCTATCAATAGGTCTACAACAAGAATTCCAAGGAAGTGTGACAAGCTTCCTTTCAAGAATACTTCTAGTCCAGATAAATTTTTTAATAAAGGTATTAATTTTCTTGAAAATTCCAGCAGGACATTTATAAATCATGAGGGAGTAAACCATTTTAGATACAATGGTTGATTTGACCAAGAAAATTCTCCCAGCCATGGAGAGAGATTTCCCTTTCCAATTGGAAAGTTGTTTTGTAATCTGGTCAATAACATTAGCAAAATAACTGACTTTGGGTCGCCCCCAGAAAATAGGAACTCCTAAGTAGGTAAAGGGAATCAGTCCTTCTTTAATACCTAAATAATTGGTAATACTATTTTTCTTACTGACAGTAAAATTTTTACCCAAAAAAATGAAAGATTTATTCCAAGAGATCACTTGACCGGAGACCTCCTCATAATGAGCAATGGATTCCTTAAGAGTCTGTATATTCTTTTGGTCCCCTTTTAAAAACAGGATAATGTCATCAGCATATAGAAGATGAGTGGGGGCATTAAGATTTCTAGCGACCTGTATAGGTTTAAGCTTACTTTGATCAACCAAACTGATGAGGAGTCTACTAAGATAATCCTCAGCAATGACAAAAAGGATAGCGGAATGAGGGTCACCCTGTCTAACACCTTTAGAGCAGGTAAAAAACCCTCTAAGAGTGCCATTAATAAGGACAAAGATGTGAGCTGAAAGAAATAAGATCCTAATTCTTTCAATGAAAAGGTCTTGAAATCCAAAGCTTTTTATCACTTTAAAGATAAAGTTCCAATCAATAGTGTCAAAAGCTTTTTTAATATCCAGTTTGATAGCCACACATCCTCCTCTATTATTTTTATTTAAAATATTAAAGCATTCAGAGGCAAGGAAAATACAATCTTGAATGGATCTTCCTTTGATAAAACCAAACTGGTTCCAAGAAACAATTTTATTGCAAATACGAGCAAGTCTATTTGTAATGATTTTGGTTATGATTTTGAAAATCGTGTTAATAAGAGCAATCGGTCTGAATTGATGGATCTCAGTGGCATTTTCAACCTTAGGAATTAAAGTTAAAAATTGAGCATTGATTCCATGTGGGAGAAGACCACGAGTGAAAAAGTTTTTAACAAGGTTACATACATCTATTTGAATTATGTACCAATGCTTTTGGAAAAAACCATTGTTAAACCCATCAGGGCCAGGAGCACTATCGGGATTGAGGCCAAATACAGTGTCTTTGATTTCATGATCAAGAGGAGTGCTCAAAAGCAAGTCGTTTTCCTTTTTATCCACCAATAGAGGAATAAGATCAGGATTAAGATTAGTGATTGAACCTGGACCATTTAAGAGATTATAAAAGTAAGAGGTAACATGATCCGAGATGGCCTCTTCAGAATCAGTGATCACACCATCAATAGTATGTTTAGAAATAGGACTATTAATCTTTCGAATTCTTTGAAGACAATTGTAGAATTTGGTATTACGATCACCATAAGTGAGCCATTTGGTCCTGAACATATGTTTACGAATGTTATCTTTGAAAGTAAGCAAGGAGTTATGTTTGAAAGAGATATTCACTTCCAATTGAGGATCCAGAATGAAATCAGAGTTGGTGTTTTGAGATTGAAAAATACTAAGCTCTTTCTCAAGTAAGGAAATATCCATATCAATTTGAGAAATTGAAGATTTACAATAGCCTTTGAGGGCATTTTTAAGAGTTTTCAACTTATATAAATAGGCAAAAGAATCTTGTTGGTGTTTTATAGAATTCCAGATGTTTTGAATGAAAGCAACACAATCAGTATTCGAAGACCAAGAATTATTAAATTTAAAAGGAAAGGCATATTTCTTTTCTTTTGTGAGAAGGCTAACAAGAATAGGATGATGATCGGAATTGAGCCTAGGGAGAGTAACACTAGAAATATTATCCCAGCTATCCAGAATCTTCATGTTAAGAAAGGCCCTATCGAGCTTACTAGCAACTTTTTTATTATGTTTATTTTAGTACCAAGTAAATTTAGCCCCAGAAAGAGTGATTTCAAAAAGATTACAATCTTCAATAGCCGCTCTAAATTCCCTGGAGGATATAGAAAGGTGAGAGGGCCCAATTTTTTCACAGGGACTAAGGATGGCATTAAAATCACCCATGACCATGCAAGGAGATTGAATGCATTTATCCAAATCAATAATATCATTCCATAAGTCTCTTCTATCTTGATATCTATTCTTGGCATAGAACATAGTACAAAAAATATGAAGATCATTCCAAGAAAAATTACAATTAAAGTGTTGATCAGAAGATCTAAAAATGTTGACATTTTTCAGAGAGTTATGAAAAAAGATCCACATAGAATCAGAGTTAGAATCACTTTTGCAGGAGCCTAGGAAATTGTAGTTGGGAGAACCAAACCACAAGAAATTCATTTTGAAAGTAACTTTCGGTTCATAAATAGCAAAAATAAGAGGTTTGTGATTAATTAAAAACCTCCTAAGAGTGATGGAGGTGTCTTGATTAGCCACACCTTGACAGTTCCAAAATAGTATATTCATTACAAATTAGGATTTTGGGTAGGACCCTTCTTATTTTTTGATTTCCCAGCACCTTTAGTACCTTGAGACCTCGTGACCATTGAGGAGGGTGGGGGTTTTTGTTTGGTATCCAGTTTGGACTCTTGGTTTCCAGAGTTTTGCAAGTCATTTGATCTCAGATTAGAGATAGGATATATGATAGGAGGTAAAGGGTCCTTTATTTCAGACCTGTCCAGAGGTTGTTCTCGCAAAGCTCCATGTACAGGTAACTGATCATAAGAAGATTGTGACACATACAGATCAACTGGAGTGGCCATGTCAGAAGAGGAAAGAGGACTGGACATGGGAACAGCTGCATGAGCAGAGGAATGTTCAGGGAGAGGGTGTGTCATGGGCTCTACCAAGGTAGAGTCAAAATAGGATAGAGGAATAGAGTTGTCAACATGCAAAGCAGAACTCAAACTCTCAGGAATCTGAGGAACAGAAATAGAAGCAGGTTTCTGTTCTCTAGAAGGTAAACTAGATTCCCCCTGCTAACCAAAAGGGAGACAGCATCTTGAGATTGAACATGCACTGGAACAGAAGCATTTACAAATGAAAGAGCTACAGATTTATCATTTCTAGAAAGCATATTTGATAGAGTAGCAGTATGTGAGTCAGCCAAAGTCTTGGAGATTTCTAAGTTAGCAGAAACAGTAATAGGCTGTGCATCAGTATCAGAAACACATGTAGAATTATGGACAATTTTAGAATCACCAGTATTAGCAATAGATGAGTGCTGCACTAAACTAGGCAAATCAGAATTGGAGATAACAGGGTTACAAACAGGTGTCTCAAATACAGGGTTACCTGAGTCTGGGATTATCCCCTTCTCACCATGCGCTTTAGAGAAAACATCAGGAGTGCCTTCCTGGACCGCAGGAGGAGAGACCTCCAAGACCTTAATATCATTTTCCGGAAAAGTTACAGCTCCAGAAATATTAGCAGAAACAGAGGTGTTGGGGACAGTGAGAGGAATTTTTTCAAAGTTATTTGCAACTTCCCCAGTCACTATGGCCTCTAAACCCAAAGTAGTAGATTCATTTCTACGAGAGACTTCTTCTTCATCAACTAAAACACTCCAAGATTTACCTTCTAAAGAAACAGGAGCATTAATCTTTTTAACCCAAACATATTTCTTTTTTTTAGTGTGCTCAGAGTTATCAGAAATAAATTTCCCTTTTTTACCATAGGCAACCTCTTTCCAATCATTATTTATGGGGGGGTCCATCGGTTTTCTAACCACTTTGCATGTGGAAAAATTATTCCCAATCATTTTGCACACATCACAGAAAGGAGGAAACTTTTCATACTCAATGTTGATTTCAATTCTATGAGTAGGAGTATTGAAACCAATAGTAGTTGGTAAAACGTTGGCTAGGTTGACCTCAACCATTAGTCTAGCATATAAACCAAGGTCACCATTCAGGGTTATATGATCTATTTTGATAGGGGAACCTATGCAGGAAGCTATATCATTAAATTTTTTTGGGTGCCAATAAAACCAATTAATACCATGAATCCTAACCCAGACATGTGCCATCGAGTTTTTGTGAGTAAAAGGATTAAAATCAGCATCCCAATCTGAAATCCTAAAATAGCCAGGCTTAAGATGCAAATGACCAAATTTCCATACCTGATCAAGCTCAACTTATGTGCTGAATAGGATGTGATAATACCCTTTACCTATAGGAACCATCTTCCATTTAGAGAAGCCCCAGAAATGTGCAATCCGGATTTTTAGATCAAGCAGAGAACAAGGCCAATCTACTGAATTGTATGAGATTCGGCCAATAATGGAGAATTTGCATAGCTATTCCCTTTGAACAATGGCTTCCGGATCTGCATCAACCAAAAAACTTCTATCCTCAAGTTTTCTGAAAAGAGGTTGTTTACATACCTTTTCATCGCTCGGATCCACTCCTTTCAAAGCATTGCGAAAGTAGATAGGTAAAATGCGAAAAGGGGTTTCAGAAGATCCGACTTCGGTTTTCTTAGAATCATGATCTAGAGAGACAGTGGCAGTGGGAGAAGCATTCTCCCAAGCCGGATCGAAGCCAGCCATCAAAGATCAATGGAAAATCAGAGAAACATAATAGGGTTTGTCGACCATTGCAGCGCGCTTTGAGAGCTCCCCTGATAACCCCCCATCGTTCCCATAAGAAGGGATCTAGTGAATTTATCTTCCTCCTCCTTCATTATCCACTCGAGGTATTAACATACTGTGGATGAGATGAGAATATCACCCAAACATCGAGTTATTCATATCAACCCATGGAAAAACTATTAAAGAGGGAGTCTAATGGATACCTATTATATATATTTATTTTGTTTTTCATCAAATATATTAGTATTGGAATTCATTAGTGAAAATTAGAAACATTTTTCTTTACTTTTTAGTTTTATGGTTTCAGGTTTCATGCATGGTTGATCATAAGAATTTGAGGATTCTAGTTGATTAGACAACATTGAATGAATATCTTTTGATCCATGGAAACCTAAAATTGTAATTCAAGAATTTTTAGGTTACATGGTTCTTGAAATTATGTTGAAAATAAATTAAATGAATATCATTCTTGATATCTTATTATATTTCATAAAAAATGAAATATAAATTTAAATATGGATGTTCTTATGAAATTTGATATTTTTATCTTTGATTTGGTCACTATATGTGATATGGGATATCAAAATTAGAGAATTAATTAAAATTATTTTATTTTATATATATCGTAGTGTATGATATAGGATATTGTAACAAGAAATATCAGCGCTCTCTATATGAAAAATAGAGTGTTGCATCCTATATACAATATAATAGATATCACAATAGATAACATTTTAGGTACCTAAGAGTTTAATAATAGGAGAATCCTTATCCTAATCTAGGATAGTAATGTTTTCTATGTTTATCATATGTAGAGGCTTATCATAGGCTACAATTTCATATCACATGATTATCACTTGTAATTTGTGATTGATGGCACTTAAAGGGTTTATGCATTATGACCTATCATTCACTTATTATGATATAGTTTACATGATAGTGTATGATATAAATAAAAACTAGAGTTTTTCTTATTTTTAACGAGTAATTTAATTAAATAATTTTAAAATTGTATATAAATTACGTTAAAGAGAATTATTGTAGATTATAAAATGTCTATAAATTGATTAATTAGAAACTATTTATAGTTAATTATTAAATTTTTATGAAAATTTTAATTAATAAGTATTAAATAATGATAAATGTTATTAAATATTCAATGTGAAATTATAATTAATAAATTATAATTTATATTTAATATGTTTATATTAAAATTAATAGAGTATTTTATAAAGTATTTATAAATTTAAAAATAAAGAAAAAAATAAAAAATGTTGATATATAAAATTTTATTTGTTCATAATTATTTAATTTGTGCTGTTCAAATTAAAAGAGCCTTTTTTATAAATTAAATAATCCATGTCAAATGTTTTTACAATTGATTTGATAAAGGTTTAAATAATATTAAATATGTAATATTTTGATTATGTGAATTGTTCACATCATATAATTAGAATATAAAATGTTTTTATACCATTTAATATCATATATTTAAGGTAAATGTCATATAAATAATAATATTAATGAGTTCATAGAAGACATGAGTCTAAAGTTTTTATATTTATTTGATTATGGAATGTCCATAATCGATGGATAAATTATAAATTTTTTATAATTTCTTTATTTATGAATTGTTCATAATTTTTTTATATCATGTTGAAATATATTTATAGTTCATTTATTCGTTGAATTTACTATTCTATTCATAAAAATTAATTTTATATTATGAATACATGTATTATTTTTTAAAGAGTTAAATAACTTTTCTAAATTTTCATACAATCATTTAAGGGTTAACATGATAGGTTTAATAATTTATATTGCTTTTTTATAGCTTGATTTTTTATTATACTAGGCCGTGAGCATGAATTTAAAGGTTTAGTATAGTTTATAAATATTAGGTGTTAAATTTATAATGGAATTCAGGTCTCTATTGAGAAAAATATCCTTAGGTAATGAGACTTTTGGTTGGACTATTCATTAGGCTAGAGGCTTATAAGATTCCATTTTTTTCTAGGTATGAACCTATTTAATGTTTTTAGTAAACCTATTTTAGTTGTTTGTGTTCAGTTTGAACCATTTTATCAGGACTTGGTAGGGTTGATTTATTCTCATATGAAGTAGGTGAAGTTTAGCTAAAACAATCTCAGCATATGTCATAGAGATCTAGGCTGTGCCATAGTGTAGGTAGTTGTGATGCAGTGATCTAGGTTGTAGAGTAGTGTCTTGGAGGAAGGGATTTAGAGGATACTTATAATTAGGGAATATCTTCATCATGGTGGTTTTCTTTAGTGTGGCCCTACCTTTTTGTTTGGGAGGCTTCAACGTGCAGGAGAGGGTTTTAGTTCAAAAATATTTGGGATGGTTTTGGTTGGTTCTACAAAATCGATTCCCCCATGGTGTGGAGGTAGGATGTGGTGTATCTCTTAACAATGAAATAGCATAGATGTAGTGTGGTGCCCTCTCAATGGTGATCAATATTCATCTAAGAAAAACTCCGGCCACTAACCATGTATGTCAGCCTCCCTCTCCCAATTCTCATCCTCAAAATAATTGTGCTTCCATAACACCCATACTAGAGGAACTAACCGGACTTAGAGAACCTTTGTGATCCTATCAATGATACGAATCAGATGCTCTACAAAAATCTCATCAACCTGTAACTCATCCTCCTATGGATGAAAATAATGAGATGATTCTGAGTGATAATGGTGTAGCTGAGATACATGGAAGACATCGTGCATGAATCAGTACCTATGAGGTAACTACAACTGATATGCTACTAGATTAACTCTACCCAAAATCTTGAATGAAATAACATATAATAGTGAAAGGTTATCCTATCTTTTGTTATGTCTGTGTCCCAACCTTGATGAAACACACAAAAGACCCAATCTATGATCTTGAACTCTAGAGGTCGTCTGTAGTGATTGGAGTAATATTTCTATCAATAATGTGTAGTATCCATCCACTTCTAAATCAAATGGACCTACTCAGAAGTGTCCTACAAAATACACGATCTGAGTAAAGCTGTCTCATCTACCTCTAACCAGCACATGGGTGATCAGAATGACCTACCATAAAAATCCTCATATGGTACCGTACGTACCATTTCCTAATGTCAATTATTATAGGGTAATTTAACCAGGCATATATGCCTCTCCCAAGAGCCCCCAAAATCTAGAACACATGCTGGAAACATGTCCACAAGCACCTATATCATATACTATGACTATCCATAAGTCTAAGGGTGGTATGTTGTGCTCAAAATCACATGTGTGCCGAATTCCATCTACAAAATCTACTAGAAATGAGATGTAAAGAAATCATCCCTATCTGAAACAATAGTGTGCGAGACCCCATGAAGTCGTACTATCTCATTGATAAACAACCTCCTATGATCATCCCAAATGAAGGTCTCCTTGATTAGAAACAAGTTAGAAACATTCAAGAGCCTGTCAACAACAACCCATAAAACATCATTACATTGAGGAAACCATGGTAAATTGGTGACAAAATATATCACAACATCATCCCATTTCCACTATCGAATATGTAACTGTTGTAAAAGTATGGTTGGTCTTTGAGGTTCTTCCTTAACCTAATGATAGGTGGAACAACTCATAATAAAACTAGCTACCTCATGCTTAATACCCATCCACCAAAACTAACGACATAGGTCAAAGTACATCTTTCTGACTTCGGGGTGCAGTGCCCAAGATGATGAAAGAAAATCCCACATCAGCTCCTTACATATGTCCATTGGAAAACAAACACAACTATGGATACCCAAAATATTATCCTCTCCTATAGTCCAACCAGAAGGTGGATCCTCACCTGCCACACCATCTGATAGGACTAGGCCCTCTGAGTTTGATTGATTCCTCATATTTACTCTATCCAATTGCGTAAAGGTCACAACTAAGGATGAAAGATAATTCTACCCCTGCCTATCCTAGACCTTCATGTGCATCTTAAGGAACTAATATATAAGCTTCAACTAGCTACTGGCCTATTGAACTGCCTATATCTAAGTCCTTCTGCTCGGTGCATCAACCACTACATTTCCTTTACCAAGCATTTAGGAAAGATCAAAGACAAAAGACTGTAGGTACTCAACCCACATATGATGCCTCAGATTCAAATCAATCTATGTAAATATGTACTTGAGGCTTTTGTGGTCCGTGTATACCAAAACAATTCTCTCCAAATAAGTAATATCTTCAACATCCAAAAGAATGAACGACTACAACAAACTCATGATCATGCATCAGGTAATTCCTCTCATGTGGCCTCAACTTCCAAGACCCGTATTACATGACTCTATCCCCCTGCATCATCAATACTACAATCATGACATATGATGCATCACAATACATAGTTTATCTCCTATAATGATTTAGAAATATTAGGATTGGTGATGATGTCAATCTCCCTTTAATCTCCTGAAAGGATGTCTCATATGTATCTGACTATAAAAACTTTACGCTCTTCTTAGTCAAGCCCATCAACAGTGCTGCTAAGTGTGAGATGTCATGTATGAAACACATGTAATATCTAGATATCCCTATGAAACTATGTATGTTAAAAAAGTATTGGGTCGATCCCAGGAAACTATAGGTCTCACCTTATCTAGGCTAACTAATACTCCTATATCTATGATAATATGACATAGGAAGTGAATTTGATCCATCTAGAAGTGTAATTTTGTAAGCTTAGAATATAACTGATGATCTCTCTATGTATCCAAAATGATCTCAACATGTTTGGAATGGTTGTGTTGATTGTGAGAATACAACAAGATAACATCCACAAAAACAACCACAAAATAATCTAGATCTGGATAAAAGACTTGGTTCATCAAAACCATGAAAACTGCTGGCACATTCGTGATAATAAATGATATAATTTGATACTCATATTGACCATACATGCTAGGAAAGGTTGTATGAGGTATGTCTATAATCCAAAAACACACTGGTGATATTTGGAACACAAATAAATTTTTGATAACACCCAAGATCCTCAAAGCTCATCAAACATGTCATTTATTTGTGGAAGAGGATACTAGTTCTTAACCATCAGTTAGATCAATTTATGATAATCTAACCATAGCCTAAGAAGACCATATACCTTTTTCACAAAAGGACCAGTGAACCCCAAAGAGAACTACTAGTTTGAATAAACCCCTTTTCCTTTATGTCCTCTAGATACATCTTGAGCTCTTACAACTCTATCATAACTATCCTGTAAGAAGGAATGGATGCTGGTGCAACTCCTGGAACTAGATCGATGGAGGAATCAACCTATCTCTCAATAGGTAAACCATAAAATTCATTCGGGAAAAAATACTTGAAATGATCAACTACTAGAGGGAAGTTCTCCTGACATGCTCCCTAATCATCTAGATATAAACTCGTGATCTAGGTTGTCATCTCACCCAGCCCAAGATGTTTTGGTCGATCTCAGCTCTCTTGGAAATCCCATTCACCATTGCGAGTATAAAATGAAGCCTAATGCGATTTGAATGTCACACTCTAATGATAGAAGTAAACATAATCTGGATAAGCTACTATCTATTACATCCCAAGTATAACATCAAACCCTATCATCTCAAGAAAATAAATATTCTAGATGAAGTGACACACACCAACCTCAGAGGGTAACTATCTACACTGACATACATACTCTATTATAATTCCCAATGGAGTGTCTAGTGTCATAACACTCTCATAAAATAGTATAATGAGACCAAGGATTTTCACTATAGTTGAATATATGAAACTATGTGATTCACTCGTATCAAAAAGAGAAGATGAAATAGTAGAGGCTACTAAGATCGCAACTATCACTATAGATGGTCCAACGCTATGCTTCTTAGAGGTATAATGTATAATATAGATCTAGCCTAAAAAATGACCCTGTGAAAAAACATTACTACTCAGAGTATTCTGAATTTTATGTTTTAGTGAAACTAGTGTCTGACCTCCTTAGCCACAAGCACCACTACCTCATCCGGATCAATCAGTACTGGTCTAGCTCCCTACCTAATGTGGAGCTAGGAAATCCTCTCTTGAACCTGTTTTCGGAGCTGACCCCCTACTACTCACTGTTGTAGGGAAGGTCCTACAAAACTCTAAATGTATCCCATCCTTCTACATTCTCAGTAATCGATTGGGCCATGATCAAACTGATTATTCATGTGGTCCCATTTTCTACACAAATGATATAAAACCAAGCTACCAGTACTCACAAAATCACTGTTACTCATTTCATTAGAAGCCTCAAAATATCACTTCCTGCCACAGGAAGTCAAACTACTGGGCCGATAAACAACACTACGCTACTCTATTCCCCCAAAATTCCTCAGGTTTCACTCTAAAATCGGTGCCTGATTCACAATTTCAATAATATAGGCCAATCTAAACACATTATATGAGATTTTATAGCATGTACAAGACCTTTTTCAAATCATATCACTCTCTATAGCTCATCATTAAGGTACTTCATCACAAAATGACTCAACTATGTAAATCATGAAGAGTACCCCATTACCATCATAGTGCCCTACTCAAGATGCATGAATTCAATAGTTCGATCTTCCCTCAATTTCTTGGGGAAGAAACAGTCATAGAATCTAGTTTGGAAATTATCCCAAACAATGTCTCGCTGACTATCAATCATGTTCATAACATCCCACTAGTGCTTTGCTACCCCATGAAGAATATATTTCACAAGAGAAACTCTCCTCTCATAAGGTGTCTCTAGATAGTCAAAGATTACAAGTGTAGTCTCAAGCCACATCTCAGTATCCCGTGGACCACCATCCCCCAAAATTGTTGGAGGATGATTCTATTGGAACTCACATGTCAACTCAGCAATAGACAAGGCATGCTATGGTGATCCATAAAAGGATTGTGTGGAGTGACATAATCCCTCGAAAAACTATGCCTCATCACCTGTGTCTGGAACAATAGCTGGTTCCATAGCTATCACTAAAGAAGGATACATTGGTAGCCCATGACCCACCGGCTCTAGAGCATGGTCGTTTGACCCTTATATTGTATGACTATAGGCCATCATGGTAGCAAGCCTCTACAATTCCAAATGCACACCTGAGAAAATAAAGATATCAAATCACATAGATCAAAAGAGTAGGACATGTCATTACCCTCTTAAAAGAGGTCAAGCACATAACCTACTCCTAAATCCAGGATTATAAAAAGAAATATTTGAAGAAGTCACCAGAGACACTGCATATTTTCCCACTTAAAAGATACATCTAGGTAAAGTATCTATTTCCAAGTTGGATTTCATTTAATATTCAATTTCGTTATATCACAATTTAATTTAATGGTTAAACTTAATGGTTTTCCAAATTCCGATCCATGAGGGCCCATACTCCTCATCCACCAAAGAAATAAATCCACCTAAGTTTCTTCATAACATATCCCATAAATTATATCGCAACAACATGAATATCTATCAGCACACCTATCACAATAGCACAAAATAAGTAATTCATCCTAAATTCCATGGAATAATTCATGGAATGTGATTCCTATAAAGTTCCTAAAATGATGCATGAGATGGAATACCTGTAACACCCTAACCCTAGTTACCCAGATTTAGTGCATTATTTTAATACATTTGCATGATACAAGGAATCAAGTCATGAAGGACCGATCAGTTTAGCAATATTGGAAAATATGTTACATACATGAATGTAACATTACATTATAAAATGAAAAACAACAACAACATTGTCTCCTTTAACCACATTCCTATCCCTTAGACTATCCCTTCAGGTCAGTCAAAATATACTTCTTCCCATCCTGGAAAAATAAAACATAGAAAGGGGTGAGCTTAGATGCTCAGTAAGGATAAAAATATAGAGAAAAATTTCATAAATAAGTATAAATATTTAAGGTAATATATAAGACTAAAACACAAGCCTTTTAATCTTAAAATTAATCATAACATGGAAAAGATAAATCAAATAATTCCATTTACTTATTTACATGGATATTCCACTAATTGAATAATCATATGTAATATCAATAACCAATTTCATAATGATGGAAGGCATAATTCTAGACTTAATAACCACATAGTCAAGGCCTTATGCCAAGAATACATATAATATTTTGTCAAGGCCTTGTTCCAAGACACTACTTTGTCTCATGAGACCTAATGATGCATAAAGGAGCTATAGCGGGCTCCACCCGTCACATACTAAGTCTAATGCATTCCTCATAATGAAAATGTTGAAACATAACATAAACATTCACATTAAAACTAGAATACGAAATGCCAATACTTTAACCATAAACCATGAAAGGTATAAAAATAGCATATCCACAATCAAACATAGCATAACTCATTCAGTACAATATCAAATATTGTATTGCAATAAATCAACCTCAATCAAGAATAATATTCAGTAAATTATGTTGACATAGTTGAAAATGATCTCTAAAACTATTTGAGAGAAATATACCTTTTTCAAGAAATCATTTAAAAGTCACACAATTTAGAAAGGAAGACATTTAAAAGACATTTTTGAATCAATGTTTCCCATACAACTTTGAATTTTTTTAAAAGAATTAACATTTTAAAAAATTCATGTCCATATAAATAAATCCTTAAAACCATTTTGAAAACATGGTCATTAATGAGAATGATTTAGAAGAATAAATATTTAAACCATTTAAAATGATGTTTTAGTTAAAGATTACCTAAAAAATAATCCTTTTGAAAATTATTTTATGAAACATGGACATGGATAATAATTATATCCCAGTAAAAACTTACACACAAACAATCTTGGATAATATTGAGATTGAGGAATTAACCCTTATCTTGCACTTTCCTTTGGTCGATGGTACGTTTAACCTCTTGTATAATGACCATTGTATGTTATTAAATTATAAAAGAACCATATTCATATTTATTATATCATACATGATTTATTTATGACTTTATATTACCCATTTAATAATTATTTCCATGTTAAATTAACATTTCAGGTAATAATGACTTTCTTTATCATACGCGTTTTAACTTGTTATTTTTGATCATATCATTTTGATCAGGATTTAAATAATTTCATAATATAAACCTTTATTTATATATCATATATATTTAGAATATAAATATTTATAATAGATAGATATATGAAATGGAAGGTACCTTTTAGGGAGACGGTAGGCCGTACGTACGCATAAACGCTATTTCCATTTTCATATCATATTGAACAGAAGTAAGTTAATAAGATATATGTAAGTACATACATACATACATACATACATACATACATACATTCATACATATATATTTATATTTATATTTATCTCCAGTAGCATTATTATGTCATATATTACATACTTATTAATAATATATATTTTTATAATCATCGTTGAATGGAGAACGTGGAAATGAATCTCATCACGTCGTGGAGACGGTAATCTGTACGTACGCACGAGCGACAATATAATTATATTGATGGTGAAATCATATATAATTGGATGGTATATCATATATACAGAATAATTAACATTTTATATTTATTATTTACATCAGTTATACTCATTATTATACCCATCCAAATAATTAAGTGTTTGAATAACAAACTACACCATGACGTGGAGACATTAAGCCGTACGTACACACGTATGGTGACTTTGTCCATTATAGGATGGATAATATAAAAAATATGGTTGTAACATATTTATAATAACATCATAGTATGTAAAAGGTACTGGATTTATTATTTTGGTATGGAAACAACAAAGAAAGAGGAAGTGTAAGAAGAAAAGAACTTGAAAGTGGGTGGTGAAATTATTACATCTTCTTCGGGTGTTTCCTTTTCAGTTGAGCAAAAGGGATCATTATGCTGGATTTATGATCAAATTAAGGACTCTAGGTTTATTTGAGGGAAATTTAAAGGATATTTGGTTCAGGGTTGGCCGATCCAAATGGATTTGGAGGTGTGATTTTTAGAGAAGGGGAAGTACCCTTTTAAAAGAGGGGTGAGGGTCACTTTAGGAAAAGATAAAAATAATAATTTATTATACAATCATATTCGGTTTATAATGGATCAAAATGAATTTTTATAAGGAATTAGGTGGTTATGGGTCGAAATAATCTCAACCAATAGGTTTTAGACAAGATTAGTTTACCATTTTAACCGTATCATTTAGATTTAACTCTTAGTTAAATAGTTTAACTTTTACCATATCTTCTTGTATTCTTACACTATATGGTTAATAAAATTACTCTAAACTTCCAAGAGAACCTAAAGTGGTTAATTAATGACATATATAATATTATTTAATCCCTTCGGCCAAACCTTATATTTTTAGGAATATTATATAATTTAATAATATAATATTTGTTTTAAAAACTCATTTATGTCAATTTTGACACTATTTAGTATTTGGTTTTTGTGAAAGTCATAAAAAATTGATTAATTCAAAAAAATATACATTTAATCAATACTAACATGTCATATTCACCTAGAAAATTTTTTTATGTCATAAAAACTTTGAAATTATATTTATTTTAATATTTATAATACCATTTATTTGATTCTTTCATTAATAAGGTAATTACTACATCATCATTGTGTCATAAATAAATTTAAATATTTAATGTATAAAAATTATAAATAAAATACCATGATTTAGAAAATAATTTTATCTTTCTAATGAATATTTATAGTAGAATTTTTCTTATGTATAACCCTATATTAAAAATGGTTTAGTTATTAAACATTGAATTAAACACTTTTAACTCTTCTTTAAATAAAGTAATAATAAATGTCCTAATCTAATACAAGTGGAATTAAAGGATAAAATTTTATTTCTAAGGTTGTTTTTGTGGAATTAAACTTATCAAATAGAATTAGGACATGTATTAGAGTAATTATAATATCATTTGTACCCTTAAATACCCTATTTACTTTTAACCGTCGTAAATAAAAGTCAAAAGTTTCTATTCACCAAAAATTATTTTCATCTTATTGAACGAAATTTTACTTACTGATGTTAACCCTATCTCTTGGATTTTTTAAATTCAACTCATAGAAGTGGTAAAATTATCTTTTATGAAAATTTTCAAATGCTCCTCGAAGGTGGGTAAAAGATGGCAAAAAGTTCAATAAAATTTTATATATCTAAACTTATTATAAAATGAATTCAATGAATTACATTGAACATATATAGGTATTATGTATCTATTTTGACCTAAAATAAATTAAAATAAAATAACTAATTATTTAAATAAAAAGTCGGTTTTAAACATTAACTCAGTATTTTTCACTATTCATCAAAAATTGAATGTTTTCAAAAAAATACCAAAAAATCACCCTAATATAATTTTGATATTTTGAATTAAAAATAGAAGTCTATTTTACCAAATTAAAAACAAATAAGTTGAATTTATTAATTTAAAATTAATTCCTATTGTCAAAACCAAAAAGTGTGTTTTTGAAAAAGTAAAAACTATCAAAAGATTGACATGTGTTTTTGTCATATTTAAATGTTAAATTACTTATAATGAAATAAATTGTATTAAATGATAAAAATATTAATTATACTTCAATACCATTCAAATTCATAATTTAACACAATAAATAATTTTGATTAAAAAATTTGTTTTCAATAAAAACATAGTATTTTTCACTATTTGTCAAAATATGAAAGTTATCAGAAAAGTACCAAAAATTTATCCAAACTAAGTTTTTATGTCCCACTTTTAAAGAAGAATTTAATTTAATAAAATTGAATATATAAAAGTGTCAAATATTGGTGTGAAAAAATGTTCTCCATTAAAAGGCTATAAAATTGCATTTTTTGAAAAATACATATTTTATCTAAAAAATGAATTTGTTATTATATTATGTCTAAGAAATACATAATTTGGATGTTAAAATTTTTTAGAGTATATAAGATTTAAAATGCAGTTAATACTATTCATAACCACTTTTTGAACAGCTAGTTTGGTAAGTTGTGGTGCGCTCGAACTCGGTGTTGCGTGTAACACAAGTTATTGAATTACTTTAGTGATATGACATATAATGAAATATTGGGGTGTTACATTCTACCCTCCTTCAATAAATTTCATCCTTGCAATTTGAAATTGTTCTTCAAAAGTAAATGGTTAAAAATAGAAAAATACCTTTGTGGAAAACCCACATCAGAAATTGGGTTAAGAAAATTTAGTCTTAATAAAAGGGAAAAGGAAATGAAAAAGTTACCACAAAATTATGATCTCGATTAGGAGAACATTGGTGGAAATTAGAGACACATAATTGGAGGAAAATTGTAAATATTTATAGGGAGTGATTGAGGTCATCAATAAAAAATAAGTGTAAAATTGAGGGCCTCAAAGCCATCAATCTATGGTGATTTAAAATATCATCGGTTCAACAAAACATAAGGTATTAGGATAACACATTTTTGGTTTTAAGATCCCTTCCCTAAAGTTTTAGAATTAATTTATTCCTAGAATAATAGTTAAAGAAAAATATACTTGATAAGTAGAGTTTCATACTTCAACTAATTCCAACCACAAAATCACCTTTAACTTCAAAAGGTAATAGAATTAAAAAATATTCTATTTATTGTAATCATATAGGGTTTCAAAAATAATGAATTTATAATTAATTTTTCAGAATATTAAAAAAAACTACATTATAAAAACTAGGACATCACGTAGGCTTGTGGTAGGTGATGCACCCTTGTCGCCCTTCGGTTGCGGGTTCAAGTCTCGCGCCCTTGCCGGACGCGATGGGTTGTCGCCAGACCTATGGGTTTTCCTTTTTATAACAAACCAAAAAATAATATTAAGAAGTTTTTTTAAGCTTAAAAAATATTATCCAATGTTTAGCTTAGTCCATTCCAACCTTTAGACTTATCCAAAATACTTCTGTCCAAACTCACAGTCCAAAATTTATAAGGAAGGTAAACACAATGAATATCCTTTTTTCCACGTAATAACATGTGAATACCTTCATCATGTATTCTTTTAAAATACAGTAACACCCTGAATTACAATAATACCTTATTTATTATATTCATTCTCCCTTATTTCTTATAGAATACTGGATAAACTTCTTATATCCAAAAATTTTGAATATTCCAAAAATAACGGAATAAACAAACCATTAATTAGTTCCAAGGTAGTCAAGAATCTCTAATATAATTTATCCAAATCAAAAATATATTATTCCAAAATCACTACTTCAGTATCAGAACCATATTATGGTTTATCATTCTTTTAACCATTTATTTTCCAAAAAATTTAACCTGCTATTGAGTCACTTTTCTTCGTTCCACACAATCTAAAGTCCTCAGTGAAATAGTACTAGAGTATAATCCTTATATATTCTATAATTTTTATATCATGCACATCATTAATACAATACTCAAATTCCACAATACTTTAATAAAAACATAAGAGCTCTAATCATTTCTCTTCATCTTCAGTAGTATCGTAACTTGATTATTATCCAGTAGCAGCATTTGGGGTATACTCTGATGATTTGGACATTGATTCGCGTAGTGTCCAAACTCCTTGTAGATGAATCATTGTACATTTGAAACCTTTTTCTTACCTTTTAAATCACATACTTGGTGTCCTTTTTCTCCACACATATAACAAACTCCCATTCCCTTCATGAATTTACCAAGGTTATTCTTTCCACAGTTATCACATATGGAAAAATCCTTCTTTTCTCTTCTTGCCTTTATCCATATTTCTCTCTTCCATCCTTTTCTTCTCTTGCTTCCTTTAAAATCCATAGGACTCATATAATTCTTTACATATCTTATTAACACATGATACTATTTCTTCATATAATGAGAATTAATGGGAGAAAATTATCTTCTAAATGTTGGCTTAATTCCATGAAAGATATTATCCTTTTTAATCTTTGGATCATGTATATTATTGGAGTTCTGATTTATTCTACTAGGAACCATTTATAAACAATGGAATACACTTGTTATGTTTATGAATCACAATGCATAATTCCAAAGTCGTAAAATACCTAACGTAAATTGAAAATATTATGCATATAATCTATAATCATAAAATTTTTTCTTTGAGGATGTATTTACTCCTAAATCCTTCATAATGGATTATAATGAAAATGTGAATTATCTTAAGAATATCCCCCAGGAGTGTCATAACCAAGAGTGTAGCATGGACCATTGTCATGTACCAGGATACCCTGGGTCAAGCCCGAAACTCCTTGTCAGAGTTTTCACTCCTAGGTACATATGTTCCAGAGCCGCCTCTACATTCTCGTATCCAGACAGGGATCCATTTCGTGAAAATACCCAAAATATCTACATTACCAAAATTCTTGGAAGTTCTTCTATACTAATCCTCAAAGTATATCTTAGGGTAATGTTCTATAATAAGAGTTTATCTAAATCTATTTTCAAGGTTGTTGCTAAAATTTCTCTGATACCAACTGTAACACCCTGACCCTAGTTACCCCGAGTCGGTGCATTATTGTAATACATTGGAATGATATAAAGAATAAAGTCCCAAAGTAAAGATCAGTTTAGAAATCTTGTAAAATAGATTATATAAATGAAGGTTACATTACAAATAACAACAACATTGTCTCCACTGACCACTTTCATATCCCTTAGACTGTCCCTGTAGGTCAGTCATAATATACTCCTTAACATCACAAAAAAATAAAACATAGAAAGGGGTGAGCTCAGATGCTCAGTAAGGATAACAATATAGTGGAAACTTTCATAAATAAGCATAAAAATTTAAGTCATTGTATAAGACTAAAACACAAGAATTTTAATCTTAAACATCATCATAACATGGAAAATATAAATCAAATAAAGGCATTTACTTATTCACATGGATATTCTACTAGTTGAATAATCACATGTAATATCAATATCCAATTTCATAATGATGAAATGCATAATGAGAGACTTCATAACCACATAGTCAGGGCCTTGTGCCAAGACTACAAATAATATTTTGTCAAGGCCTTGTTCCAGGACACTATTTTGTCTCATGAGACCTACCGATGCATCGAGGAGCTACATCGGGCTCCACCCATCACTTACTAAGTCCAATTCATTCCTCATAATGAAAATTTTGAAACATAATATAAAAATTCATATTAAAACTAGAATAAAAAATGTAAATACTTTAACCATAAACCATGAATGGTATAAAAATAGCACATCCATAATCGAACATAGCATAACTAATTCAATAAAATATCAATGATTGTATTATAATAAATCAAACTCAATCTAGAATAATATCCAGTAAAGGATGTTGACAAAGTTGAAAATGATCAGTAAAACTCTTTGAGAGAAATATACATTTTTTCATGAAATCATTTAAAAGTCACACAATTTAGAAATGAAGACATTTAAAAGACAGTTTTGAATCAAAGTTTCCCAAACCACTTTGAAACTTTTGAAAGGAATTAACATTCTAAAACATTCATGTCCATATAAATAAATCCTTAAAACCATTTCGAAAATATAGACACTAATGAGAATGATTTAGAAGAATAAATATTTAAACCATTTAAAATGATGTTTTTGTTAAAGAGTCCATTAAAAATAATCCTTTTGAAAAATCTTTTATGAAACATGGACATGGATAATAATTACGTCCCAGTAAAAACTTACACACAAAAAATCTCAGATAACATTGAGATTGAGGAATTAACCCTTACCTTGCACTTTCGTTAGGTCGAGGGTACTCTTAACCTCCTGTATAATGACCATAATATTTTATTAAATTATACCAGAACCATATTCATATTTATTATATCATAAAGTATTCATTTATGACATTATACTACCCATTTAATAATTATTTCCATGTTAAATTAACATTTTCGGTAATAATCGCTTTCTTTATCGTACGTGTTTTAACTTGTCATTCTTGATCGTATCATTTAGATCATGATTTAAATACTTACAGAATATAAGACTTGATTTATATATCATATATATTTAGAATATAAATATTTATAATTGATAGATATATGAAATGGAAGGCACCATTTATGGAGATGGTAGGCCGAACGTATGCATAAACGCTGTTTCCGTTTTCATATCGTATTGAACGGAAGTAAGTGAATAAGATATATGTAAGTATATATATATATATATATATATCCAGTAGAATTATTATTTCATATATTAAGTACTTATTAATAATATATATTTTTATAATCATCGTTGAATGGTGAGCGTGGAAATGAATTTCATCGCGTCATGGAAATGGTAATCCGTACGTACGCATGAGCGACAATATCATTATATTGATGGTGAAATCATATGTAATTAGATGGTATATCATATATATACAGAATCTTTAAAATGTTATATTTATTATTTACATCCGTTATACTCATTATTATATCCAACCAAATAATGAAGTGTTTGAATAACAAACTACACTAGGACGTGGAGATGGTAAGCCGTACATACTCACGTATGGTGAATTTGTCATTTATAGGATGGATAGAATAATTAATATGGTTGTTACATATTTATAACAACATCAAAGTATGTAGAAGGTACTGGAGTTATTATTTTGTGATGGAAACAACAAATAAAGATGAAGTGTAAGAAGAAAAGAACTTGAAAGAGGGTGGTGAAATTATTACCTCTTATTTGGGTGCTTCCTTTTGATTTGATCAAAAGGGCTCTTTAAGTTGGATTTATAATCAAATTAAGGACTCTAGATTGATTTGAGGGAAATTGGGAGGATATTTGGGAAGGGTTTGGCCCAGAAAAATGGCTTTGGAGGTGTGATTTTGAGAGAAGGCCAAGTGCCCTTTTATAAGAGGGGTGAGGGTCACTTTAGGAAAAGATTAAAATATTAATTTATTATACTATCATATTCGGTTTATAATGTATCCAAATGAATTTATTTAGATCTTTAAGTGGTTAAGGTTAGAAATACTCTCAACCAATAGGTTTTATATAATATTAGGTTACCATTTTAACCTTATCTTTTAGATTTAACTCTTAGTTAAATAGTTTAACTTTTACCGTGTCTTCTAGTATTCTTACACTATATTGTTAATAAAATTACTCTAAATATCCAAGAGAACCTCAAGTGGTTAATTAATGACATATATAATATTATTTAATCCCTTTTTCATAACCTTATATTTTTATGAATATTATATAATTTAATAATATAATATTTTTTTAAAAAAAACTCATTTCAGTCAATTTTGATACTATTTAGTATTTGATTTTTGTGAAATTCATCAAAACTTGATTACTTCAAAAAAGACACATTTAATCAATTATAACATGTCATATTCATTTATAAAATTCTTTTATGTCATAAAAACTTTGAAATTATATTTATTTGAATATTTATAATACCATTTATTTGATTCTTTCATTAATATGGTAATTACTGCATCATCATTGTGTCATAAATAAATAAATTTATTTAATGTATAAAAATTATAAATAAAATTCCATGATGTATGAAATCATTTTATATTTATAATGAATATTTATAGTAGAATTTATCTTATGTATAACCCTATATTAAAAATGGTTTAGTTATTAAACTTTGAATTTAAAAATTTTAACTCTTCTTTAAATAAAATAATAATAAATGTCCTAATCTAATCCAAGTGAATCTAAAGGATCATATTTTATTTCAAAGGTTGTTTTGGGTAGAATTAAACTTATCTAATAGAATTATGACATGTGTTTGGGTAATTATAATATCATTTTCACCCTTAATTACCCTATTTACTTTTAACCATGGTAATTAAAAGTCCAAAGTTACTATTCACAAAAAATTATTTTCAACTTATTGAACCAAATTTTACTTAATAATTTTAACCGTGTCTCTCATATTTTTGTAATTAAACTCATAGAAGCAGTAAAATTAAGTTTTATGCACATTTTCAAATGCTTCTAGAAGGTGGGTAAAAGACAGTAAAAAGTTCCATAAAATTTCATATTTCTAAAATTATTATAAAATGACTCCAATGAATAAAATTTATAATATATAAGTATTATGTATCTATTTTGACCTAAAATAAATTAAAATAAATAACTAATTACTTAAATAAAAAGTCAGTTTTAAACAATAACGAAGTGTTTTTCACTATTCATAAAAAATTGAAAGTTTTCAGAAAAATACCAAAAATTGACCCTAAGATAATTTTGATATTCTGAATTAAAAAATAAAGTATATTTTACCAAATTCAAAACATAGATATTTCATTTATTAATTTAAAATTAATTCCTGTTCTCAAAACCAAAAAAGAGGGTTTTTAAAAAAGTAAAAACTATCAAAAGATTGAGAGGTGTTTATGTTAAATTTGAATGTGAAATTACTTATAATGACCTAAATTATATTAAATGATAAAAATATAATCTAATTATACGTCAATACCATTAAAATTCATAATTTAACACTATAAATTATTTCTATTAGAAAAGTTGTTTTCCATAAAAACATAGTAATTTTCACTATTCGTCAAAATATGAAAGTTATCAGAAAAGTACCAAAAATTTATACAAACTAAATTTTTATCTCCCAATTCTAAATAAGAATTTAATTTCATTAAATTGAATATATAAAAGTGTGAAATATTGTTTTAAAAAAAATTCTCCATTAAAAGGCCGTAAAAATTCATTTGTTGAAAAATACTTCTTTTATTTGAAAGAATGAATTTGTTATTATATTATGTCTAAGAAACACATAATATGGATGTTAAAATTATTTAGAATATATTATATTGAAAATTCAGTTAATACTAGTCATAACCGCTTTTTGAATCGCTAGTTTGGTAAGTTATGGTGCGCTCGAACTCGGTGTTGCGTGTAGCAGAATTTATTGAATTACTTTAATGAGATAACATACTATGAAATATTTGGGTGTTAAAATACCCTTATCTCACCATGTTTCAAAAAAATAGATCCCATAGTCATATCAAATAATAACATCACAGTTTGAGTGCATCACCGAATGGTGGAATCAAATAAACTGTAATAGTCAAATTCTATAAAACAGTAATTTCATTCAAATAAATTTGGATTTTATCTTTACATGGGGTAGATAATCTATGGAAAATATTATTAAAAAACCCATATTCCTTACCATACCTTTATATTGTCTCCAAATTTTAAATAAAATTAGAAAATAACCTTTGATACCACATTTTAACATCCCAGAAATAGATTCCACTTAAGGCTGCTTAATCCCAATGTGTCACATTCCCTCAAGCACATCTCCCAAAAAACCAGAGGATACCAACTAGCAGATAGGGCCTCGGGTGTGTCAATGGGGAGAATATTCCCTCTCACTAGAGATTAAAACAACATAATATAATAACAAATAAATTAAAGAAGAGGTAAAACATACAGATAATAGATACACTACATGAATATATATCAATATCAAAAATAATATTATAGGTACCCTAGCCTTTTAAATATAACATTATATGATTTTAGGCATAATTATACATCATAGTACAATCCAAGGATTGTAAAGTCTTGTGTCTTGGAGGACTAGGTGCATTAAACTGAAAACATGGAACTAAATAAAACATTTATCTATTTAATTTTCAAATTTAGCTCCTAACTTCCATTGTGCTCAAACATATTCTTAGGGTACCCTGGGGAACCCATGAAAAAAAGTATGTGCTAAATATCCTAGTAAGGGAATAACCATAGGAACAAAGCATTGGCACATGTGATAGAAGGAAAGACATGATGATATAAAAAGGCATGTACATATGGAATCATAACATATAAACATGAAATCATATAAACATGGAGTCATAATATTTTGGTATAAACATAAAAAATGACTTTATCATGAGTCAAGGCTAACCGCCAATACTATTTCACATGGTAGCACAAGCCAAGGCTAACTACCAAGACCATTTCATATGTTAGTATAATCCAAGGCTAACCTCCAAGACCATTGCACATAATGTATCATAAGACTCAACTTTACCAAATGAATTAGAGCTCTATCTGGGCACACCCATCTTAACTTTTCATGAATATTTTTTCCACATAAATAATCATACATAATCAATCTTACATAAACATAAGGGTTACCCATGGAAAGAATTGGGTACCACAACCATGTCATAAAACATAACAAATGGGAATATCATTAAAGTGTCCATGAGAGAAAGGAATGAAAACATACATGTAAGTGATGTCATAAATAAGTGACAACATGTAAGAGGAGTATTTTGGAAGTTCATAGCATTAAAACATTTTAGCGCGGTTTCAAGGAAAAATACTAAAGTGCATTAAAAATAAAAAATGGAATAATATTTTATATAAAACCAGAATTGAAAAAAGATACTAATTTAATAAAAACAATGTTGGATTAAAACAAATTGTAGAGTTCACTTGAAGTTGGGTAAAAATTTGGGAAGTTCCCTTAAAATGTGTTTGATTACTGAGAAGTATCGTGGAGGGAATCACTTAAAAGCATGCATATTCCCGAAAGAGAATGATGGATGGATAAAAAAACATGAGTCTGGAGCATATACATTGTATGTACATGTTTTACATAAAATGAAAATACAACTTTATTTTGGTAAAAAGAAAGATAGAGCAACTCAAAGAAATAAAGGCTGTTCGGGTAGAATCCCTTACGGAGTATCATCATGGTATCGGGTGTACTTAAGAGGGATTAATGAGAGATGAAGGGATTTAGAAACTTTTATATATCACGAGGGAAGTATGGGTAAGGTGATAAATAATACCCCATAATTTGGAATACCACGCAAAAGTGCATAACATAGAGAGGATTCTTGAATAAAAGTGAAGTAGAGAGGTTCCCTTACCTTAAGTTCGTTGGTGTTCTCCACTTGATATTAATGACTTGAATAATCAAATTAGGTTCATTAATTAATAATTTCAGAATCTATTTTACATTTAAATGATTTAATATAAACTTTTGAGTTCATTCATAACCTTTTTTATTGGTTATGATGTTCAATTTTGTTGTTCGGGTTCGTTTTTTTCCTTGGTTTTAATGATTAGTTCACTTATATTCATGTTCGGACACACATGTATGATGACAATGGTTTTCCAGAATTGAATTTATATAAAATTAGTGTTCATAAAGAATATTAAATGGTTATAAAATTTATTTGGTTATTTGGAGTGAAGGTGAATCATTATATAAATCATTAATGTTAAACGCTTGGATTAACTTGGCGATTTTGTTCATAATTAACTTGTTTTGTATTTTTATTTTACATCAAGTGTACAGAAGGATTATAGATCAAAAAATAAGATAAAATGAATATTTAATAGTCTAGTTCAACCATAAAAATGGTTTTATGACCAGAATAGAATATGGTAATAGAAATTGATAAACCGTCGTCCTTGAATGCGATAAATTAACACATCTCAGACGGTGTTTTCATTTCTTTTGTATAAAAGAAGGGGAAAGAAAAGATGATAATGAATTATCCCATAAGCATAAAAAAATCCCATACATTTATGTTACTAATGTTATAAAACCATTTGGGTGAAGGGATGTGAGGAAATAAAATAGGAAGGAAAACAACTTGAAAGAAAATAGAAGAATCGGAAAGAGGAATTTACCTCTTGAGTTTATCTCATTTGAGAACCTCTTAAGGGAAGAGGATTTGGTCTATTGAGGAGACCAAGGGATGATGGATTTTGTGGAGGAGTTTGGAGAGATATTTTTACAGAATTTAGGAAAGGAACAAGGTTTGAGAGGAGTGAATAGAAGAGGGGAGTGTGGGCGTTTTTTATAGTGAAGGGGAGGAGGATTTTCTTAATATTTTAATAATTAATTTATTATTTTTTCATAAGAAAAGAAATAATAATGATCCTTGTGACAAAAAATAGTAATATGTGCATGTGATTTCAACATAATGAACATTTACACCATCCATGACTCAAGAATGATGCAAAAATTCAGGTTTTAGAATTTATTGTGAATTATTGAATTTTACTATTCATAAAAATTCAAGTATTTTAGAAAAATCAAAAAAATACACCCTTACCATTTTTCTGTGTGTAGAATCCAAAACTTAAATCCTTTTTCCAAAAATTATTTTATAAACATGATTAATTTAATTTTTAATCAAAATCATAATTTATTTGAAATATATATATTTTAATACTATAACTGATTTTATAATGTTTTAAATAATACATAAGATCTTATAAAATTATCTAAAACTAGAAGAAATAAAATTATTAATTTATGAACACCTTTTAGGAAAATATATTTTCTTTTAAATTAATTTATTAATTATAATTAATTATTTATGACTTACAAAAATACCAATACTTTTACTATGGTCATATTATCACTTAGAAGATGCCTAAATTTTATTTATACAATCAAGGGTGAGGCTACTATTATTTTGGATGATGTAATATTCATAAGGGGCATATTACTATTCATAAGGGTAGGTTACTATTCACAATTTTTTGTCATATTGGACTCCAAACAACTTACTAACCACAATCATGTATGTCAGATTTTCAAAATTCAAAACACAGATGTGTAAAAATTATGTTCAAAGGTCACATATTACTTATTAGCTCATTGTGTTGTGATTTCATGTGATTATATGACATATTTATAAAAAATTAATTTACATTGATAGAATAATGGGTTGTTACACTATTCCCCCCTTATGAAATTTCGCCCTCAAAATTTCATTTTACATTTTAATCCATAAACTAGTGTGGGTACTTTTCCTTCATTTCCTCCTCTAGTTCCCATGTTTCATCTTCGTACTTATGGTTCCACTATAGTACTTTTACCAAGTGAGTAGTCTTGTTACATGTAACTTTATCTCTATGATCCAAGATCTTCACTTGATGCTTCTCGTAAGAAAGATCATTATTTAATTGTACAGCCTCTGAAGAGAGTTCATGTGAAGGGTCTGGTATATACTTATTTAAGAGGAATACATGGAAGACATCATGTACTTTGTCCATGGTAGGTGGAAGTGCTATTCAATAGGCCACAACTCCAACATGATCAAGAATCTCGAAGGGACTAATGTATATTGAACTTAACTTTCCTTTCTTCCCAAACCTCATGAACTTCTTCCATAGTGATATGCGTAGAAATACCATATATACAACATTGAACTCAAGGTCTTATTGATGATTGTCTGCATAACTCTTCTATCAACTTTGGGCTGCCTTAATGTGCTGCAAAATGGTTTTCACCTTATCCATTATTTCTTCGACCATTTCAGGTCCGATCAACTTACGCTCACCGACTTCATCCCAACAAATATCTATGATATAATTAATAAATATGTTTTAATATGTTATAAATATAACATATATACTTTATATCCATCTACATACCCAACTGTGAGAGAGAGTAATGGAAAAATTAATGACATCGGTTTTCGAGGCGGTAGTCCACCGTATAGAAGAACGATGATTCTGTAACATATTTTATAGAAGTTTATATGAATGTAGGTAATTAAATTAACATAAAACATTTAATTATAGAAAATTTTATGATTTTATAATATCATCATAGTTCAATATTAATTTAATGATGTGGAGTATTAAATAAAACAAAAACTCTCATTGATGAACGTTACCTCTTCTTCAGGTATCCTTATTAGGTTTGCACCAAAAGTCTTCCAAGGTTGGTTTTATATAAAAAAGGAATATAATATTATAGGATGGAATTTTGGAATTTTTTTGGTAGTTATTATCCAAATGAAAATGTTTTTAAGGTGCGAAGAAGATAGGAGAGGGGGTGACCCTATATAAGTGAGGTGAGTGGCACACTTGTAATTTTTTAAAAATAAAAAGGTTTACCCACGTTTTTATCATGTTAGAAGGATAAAAAATGGACTATACTAGATAATTATACATTATAAGGTTTAAAAATTTCCATAAAATATATTTTATAAAAGTTTTAAGGTACTTTTAACTTGTATAATTTTTAGTTTAACCTCCTGGTAAACATATTTTTACCAAAATCGGGTAATTAATTTTTACTTTTTCCACTATTAATTTTGGTAAAAAATTAATTCTAAATTATCAGATAATATAAATTATGATGATTCAAAACATATAACCCAGTTTTCCAAATTCAATTAATATAAGTGGAAATTTTTAATTTAAAATTAATGTTGTAGACACAACGAGAAAATGGGGTTTTAAAAAAGAAATGTTCAAAATTTTACAAAGTATTTATATCCAATTTTAGTATGAAATTAACTAAAATAACCTAAATTAGATTAATATATATAATTTAACTAATTTAACTTTAAAACCAGTTTAAATAATAATTTAACTCTATAAATAATTTAATAAAAAAAGTAGTTTTGAATTAAAATTCAGCATCTTTCACTACTCATAAAAAATTAATATTTTTAGAAAATTCTCCAAAATTCACTATAATAAATTTTTTTATATGATTATATAAAAAAGCTAGTTTATTTTTCTGTATAATTTTTCTCAAATTTTCAAAAAAATAATTTTAAAATTACTATGGAAAAAAGTGATAAAACTGTTTTTTTTGAAAAATACAGTTTTCAGCCTAAAATTGGATTTATTATTTTATATTGTCTAGAAAACAAATAATATGAATGATAAAAATTTTATTGAATATATGATATATAAAATTATTTAAAATAATTCTTAAAAAGAGTGTTTTTTAATTTATTGAGCTAAAATGTGTTTTTTTACAAAAAAATTATTTTTTTAGAAAAAAGATTCCATTTATTTTTATTTCTAATTAAATAGCCACAAAAGAATTAATTTTATATACAATTCTAAACCAGATTTTCATATTTTATTTAACCCTATTTATACCCTTAATTCCAAGGGCTAGGTGATAAATATTATATTTAATAATAATATTTCAATAATATGTCATGTTTTATTTACACTCGATGTGACGTATAACACAAGATATCAATGGAATTTAATTTATTCAAAAATAATAATTCATAAAATCTCATGGTGTTACATTGTACCCCCTTAAAATTAATTTATCCCTCAAAATTATTCCCAGTCATCAAAGGTTTAACATTTGAAAATTCTTTCATAGAAACCCACTTCATAAAAAGGGATAATAAAACATCCTCTTGAAAAAGAGAAATAGATATGAAAAAGTCATCTAGAAGAAAACATAATGTGTTTAGAAATAGGAGGACATATATGTGAATTCAAAACATGGACAAATAATAGAAAACTAACATCCACATATTGATGGTGAGTGACATGGAACATTGATCACATGAAAGAGGTTGATCCAGAGAATGTTAACGACCGAAAATCTATAAACTTAAGAGGTGTTAAAAATTTCATTGATATCATAAAAAATATTGATAATATGAACAAATCTTATTTCAATATCCTTTTAATAATATTGGGTAATTTTCATGAGAAGATATAATTATCATATTTCATTTCATTTCATAAGTACAATCCCATCCTTTAGTTGTATATTGATCAATTTCCACTCCATCTCTTACTCTAAGAGTTGAATTTTTCATATATTAAGAAATAAATAATATCCATAAAATACGGATAAGTCGTTCCTTTTATATATTTTTAGAATAAAAAAATGCACAACACAAGTTATGTATAAGTCTTTATGTGTTACAATAATACATTAATCTCTAAAACCTCATCCAAAGTTCAACTTAAACCATTCCATAAATGGTTAACCTTATGAACCTTCTAGATTTAAAAATTTATAAAGAAAGTCACTAAATTCTCCAAAATAAATATTAATCCTTAAAATATCATTAAGTATATTTTAATGGTCACATACCACAAATGTTAATACATTGGTCATATATTCTCTTGAATCTTGGTAATTACCATAATTACCCAAAAACCCAATGAATACCTATATTCTTCATCATTATTTGAATAAAGTGACAGATTATTAAACCTATTCCATAGATATAATAAAATCATTTATCATTTTTGAGGTCATAAATACTATCCAATTTACTTTATCTATATCAATAATCACTTTATCTAAACAAAACACCATTTTATCAAACTCAAAAACATATTTATTGTTATCTTCCTATAATCACGTGTTATCCATAAAATATAACCTTTCAATTAAATCACTTTTTCTAGGTCATCAGTACTATTCAACATATTCTTGTAAATCCTTATATAAAAATATATATTGAACAAACCTTATATATTTCCTAATTCATATAACATAATCCTTGAATTCCAATTCATTTATACTTCAATCACATCACTTCCATCCCAAATCATTAACTCGGATTAATAATTTTATTAATTAATACCTCTTTCCTTTCATAGGTTATTTGTAGTCTCAACATTTTCATCAAGAAGGCCATTACACAAATGACCTTGAAAATTCTCTTCACAAGTTCCCCCCTTAGGATATTCATTTTCATAATGCCCATAATTTACACATTTAAACTATTCATCCATTGATTATATTATAGGGAGACCATTATTCTAATCCATTGTGTTAACCAAAATTTTCATTTTTCTTATATAATAACATGCTTTGTTTACTTATTTTACACTCTTCCAATGGCCTAAAGGCCTTCATTTTTTATTGATTTTGATAATCCACCTTTCAAGGGGTGAGGTGGAACCCTTACAAGGCCCGTAGGCGTAAGTATTACATGGCCCATAGACCTTAGTGGAATTACTTTTCCCATAGGCTTCAAAAATTACATACAACCTAGTGAACTTCTTTACTATATTCTTAACATATATAAAATTGAATCTTCTTTCCTCCTTAGTCTCCACTACCTGAACTCTCAGTGAACTTTATCCTTATCTTAATTGGTGATTATAACAGTTGGTTAATGTGCATTTTGTTAATCATATGTAATGATAAATGGTTAGGAATAATCACAACATCATTTACTCCAATCATCATATCACTTGGATTCCCATTAGTAAATTTTCCATCACATTCATTG
This sequence comes from Viscum album, assembly GCA_963277665.1. Classification (NCBI taxonomy): domain Eukaryota; kingdom Viridiplantae; phylum Streptophyta; class Magnoliopsida; order Santalales; family Viscaceae; genus Viscum; species Viscum album. The sequence continues at coordinate 742,640,947 of OY728141.1, forward strand.
TTAAATTAGTTCCTTGGGTTCTATCCATTGAATAAAACCAAAAAGAATAGTTTGAGCAATGCTAATCATAAGGGGAAACCAAATAATCATGAATAATAAATTATAATATGTATAAATATTGACAAATTATTTTTAATATATGAGACCTTATGTTTATCCTAGGTCATTCATGGTCTCCATCTATTTTAATCCTTCATTATGGTATATAAAAAGTTTTTGAATTTTGAAAGAATATCCCCCAAGAGTGTAAAACTATGAGTGTAGAAAGGCTTTTTGTCACGAACTATGTGAAAATAAATTAGATTTGAATGCAATATTTTTCGAGTTATTATCCCTATGTACCCCAATTCTAGAGCCACATTACCTTGTAGTATCTAGATAGGGATGTAATTTCTTAAAAACCATTCACTCTAGCATTTACCAAAATTATTGGGTATTTTCTGATACATTGAATCTTCCTTAGAATTATACTAAGATTCATGCATAGATATATCCATAGAGATATCCCTAGGGATATCACTAAATATTTGTCATACTAGTTTCTAAAGGTTAACTAAACCATTCCTCTAATACCAAATATAGAGACCCGGGAGTTTTTTACATGGATACTACATCATTTTAGTTGAATATTCAATTCACAACACAAAAACATGATTGAGGAATTTAATATTTTAGTGCCTTTGGATACTAGGTACCCAATATTCTAATTTGGTGAAATATCTTCAATATATCCAAAAAAGATCTCACCCATTAGTAATCTTAACAAACACACCCTACTTAAAATCTTTCTTCATAACATGGGGAAATAAAACATAAGAAAGGGTGAGATCATATGACCATTAAGGGTAAATAAGGGATATATATAAGCATAACATAAACATAAAGGTATGAGAACATGATCATAACATATTAAAACCATATCCTATATATCAAAATTATAATCTTGAGTCATGGAGTAAATATTGAAAATTCATAAGACATGACTCATAAGGAAATAAAAAACATAATCTATGAGAGGATAACATTGGCAGAATAAATGGGATTATGACATACAAATAATCCTAGAAAACCATTTACTTTGTAGTCAAGGATCATTTACAAAACTTATCAGGGAACTCCATGGGTAAATACACCACCTGGTTGGGACACACCACCATCCCCAATGGTATACCTTTCTTCATACTAGAATGGTTTCACTCCTCAAACCATCATAGTATTCAAGGTTCACTCCCAAGACTATCATACCAGAAAAATTCCCTTAATGAAATAGGTTCACTCCCCATTCTAGTACACTTTATCCTATGAGATATAAATCTTTAACCAATGCATTTTATAGAGATACAAGCCCCACTTGTCTTGGTTATAACATAGCCACCATCAATGGTTATAGAATAACCACCATCATATAATTAAAATCATATATATGTGTTCTAAAGTATCATAAAACTTTCCTCATATCATAAATCATTAAATTAAATGTGTTTAATAAATTTTTTAACATAACATAACTTTTAGAAAAGAAATATGCTTCATAATCAGTTCATTAGAGCCTAACCTATGAAAAATGAAGTGGGATTCTTGATGATTTTATCATGAAAAAACCCATTGAATAGAAATGAGTTTCATAAACATATTTTCATCATAAACCTAAAACATTTAGAAAAACTATAAGAATGGTATTCTTGGATCATATCCCTATTAAGGCATAGGTAACATCATTGGATGTCAACATAGATGGAAAAATATTTTGAAAGACCATTTCAAACATTTCTTAAGGAAAATTACATTCCTTTGAAAATTAGTTTTTAAAACAGAAAACATTTTGAAGGAAATTTTATTTGAAAATAACCTTGAAAACTTATAAAGTAATCTTTAAAAATAATTTTAAATATTTATTGAGAAAAATAGAATTTCCCCTATAAAAACACTTTTTAAAAAATATTCAAGATCCCTTACACTTTAAAATAATTTATTTAAGAACTAAATGTTTACAAAATTTTAAGCAAATTTTTTTATTTGAGAATAAAATTTATTAATTTTAAGGGAATATTTAAATAATTTAGTAGTCTTGATAGAAAGAAATAATATTCATGTCGAGCCTATTAGAAACAAAGATTCTTTTAAAATTTTAGGTAAAATCCAATGGAGAATTCTTTAGAAAGTGACAAGAATATTCCTTTTTAGAAAACATTATAAAAAATAATACATGGTTAAAAATGTATTTTAAAATTAATATGATAATATTGAAACATTTTTGAAACCATTTTTTAGAAAACATGGTTTTGGAAGAAAACAGATTTTCGAAAGAAGAGAGAAATAAAGTAGGATTTTAATAAAATTATTTTATCAATTATTTTCTATACCAAAGAGTAAAAAATGGTAATATTACTTGAAAATTTCTTGAATTAATTTAGGATAATAAAATTAATGATTTTATAGAGAGATAAATAATAATATTTTATCATTAGAAATATAATCATAAATAATCTTGATAAATGACGAGATTGAAACATAAATATTTTACCACTTTAATAACTTTGAATCGTAAGCCCCAGGAAGGAATAACATAAAATAAAACCTTAAAAACAATAAGGATAAATAAATAAATTATATTACATGTAAAATGATCTGTATATACAACTTATAAAATAATATAGGTACATAACATAACATATGTCACAAAGAAGGAAAATTGAAACAAAAATCTCTTACCACTTTGGTAAATTTTGTACTGTAAACACATGATAGAGTTATCATAAAATGGATATTTAAATAACCATAATTTTCTGGATAATTATCATAAAATACATTCATGGTAACTATATATACCACATAAAATAAATATTTGGTGAATATAGAATGTGTCTCATAGAAGTAAAAAGTGAGATGGAAATCCCTTGTTTTAAGTCACAAATTCCATCATACTCATTCAAAAATCCAATATAATAACTATAAGTTTATTATAAATATATTAAAAAACAAAAATTTCAAATATCAAACCATATATGATTTAATTATTTCCTTTTATTACTCATTTATTAATAGTTACATGTAAAAGTCACATTTTGGGAAATAACCGATTTGTTTTTCGTATATGTTTTGATTTGATATTTTCAGTTATATTACTTTGAACATAGTTCCATATTATATAGAATAATAATAATGATATAATTATAATATTTATCCACCAATTATATTTTTAATACCAATGATTAAATATTTTTTTTGGGAAATGAAGTATGTTACGATCATTGAGACGATAAGTCATAAGTACACATGAGTAACATTTCCATTTTCTCAAAAGACCATTATATAAAGGAGTTAAGTAATATATTATCTTTATATAATAATAATATCATAAATAGAATATTATTTTGTTAAATATACATATTATACATGTGTGGTGATGAAAATAGAGTCAGATTACTTTATGAAGGCAGTTTCCCACACATACATGAACAACACTATCATCTTTCAGTGAATAAAAAGGTAATAAAAAATGATATATTATCTATTAAGAATAATATATATTTCATTAATATCATAATTATGTCATTTATATCACATATTTTTATCCTTATTGTCTTCCATGTAAAGCATTAGAGAAAAAAGAATCACATCGCTTCACAAGACGACAGTCTGTCGTACACATGAGTGATGTTATCATATCCCCTATGAAATGAAAATTAAAAAGGTATATATGATATAATTAATCCATAGGTATAATTATGTTATAAATATCATATCTATAATTTATATCCATCATAATAACCACCCGTGAGTGGTAGTAATGGAAAAATTAATGACATTGGTTTGTTAGGTGGTAGTCCACTATACACACAAATGATGATTTTGTGACCCATATTATAAAAGTGTAAATGGTTTTAGTTAATTAAATTAACATAAAAACGTATAGGTATATTTAATATATATTTATTATGTGATAATGGTTTAATAATAATTTATGGTGGGAGAGGGAGAAATAAAATGAAAATGATCTTTGAAGAACACTACCACCTCTTCAGATATCCTCCTCAGGTTTGCACCAAAAGCCTTACTAGGTTTGATTTATATCCAAAATAAGGATTATAGGGTCATATGAGGAAAGTTTGGAAGTGTTTTGGGAAGGTATTTTATGAAAAAAAATGTTTTTAAGGTGTGATGAAGAGAATATAGTGGGTTTCCTTTTATAAGTGAGGTGAGTGACATAGTTGTATTTTTTTTTGGAAAGAAAAATGTTTACCCACGTTTTTATCATTCCAAAAGGAAAAAAAAGATTTTTATATATAACTAGACATTATAAGGTATAAATATGTCAATGAAAAATATATTTATACAATTTTATAGGTCATTTTAATCCTTATCTTTTTAGTTTAACCCCCTAGTAAACACATTTAAACCTTAACAGTTGTGATTAAATTATATTGTTTTAATTATTCATTTTGGTAAAATATTAACTTGACCTTATTAGATAATATAAATTATAGTGATTAAAAGTGTGAAATATATCTATAAAAATTTAATTCACATAAGTTTCAAATTAAATTTAAAACCAATTTCATAGACATGATTAGAAACTGACTTTTTAAAGAGGAAATATTCAAAAATTTAAAAAGTTTTTATATCCAATTACAAAACAAAATTTATTACAATGTATTGAGTTATATTAACACACACACACACACACACACATATATATATATATATATATTATTGAACTATTTTAACTTTAAAACAAATTTAAAATATAACTAATTTTTATAAATAATTTAAACAAAAAGGCAGTTTTTAATTAAAATTCAATAGTTTTCAATATTCATCTAAAAATTAATAATTTCAGAAAATTATAATAAATTAACCCTAAGATAATTTTTTATGATGATATAAAATATTTTTTTTATATTTTAAAATTAATTTTTTAAAATTTTAAAAAATTAAATTTAAAATAAGTGCGCAAAAATGTGATAAAATTGCATTTTTGAAAAATATAGTTTTTAAGCATAAAATTGTATTTATTATTATATAATTTCTAGAAAAAAAATATGAAGAATCTTAACGTTTTATTGAATATATGATATATAAATTTTATTAAAACCACTCACCTAGATTGGTTTGTTTAATTTATTGTGGTAAAAGACATTTCTTTATATAAAAAATAGTTTTTTTTTTCAAAAAAAGATTTCATTTTTTCATTTTTAATTAAATGGTCACCAATGAATTCATTTTATATAAATATGTAAACCATATTTTCATATTTTATTTAATCCTATAAATAACTACCATTCCAATGGTTTGGTGATAATTATTATATTAAATAAAAATATTTTGATAGTATGTCATGTTTTGTTTAAATCAGTGATTCCAATAACATAATTTATCAAAAGAATTTAAATTATTTGAAAAAAGTAATTCATAAAAACTCAATGTGTTACCAGACTATATACATGTGGTTTCCCATATTCCAAAATTCAACCAAAAACTTGTACAAATTATTTTTCAATATTTTTAAGATGTTGATATAGTAAGTTTAAATGATGATCCTAGGCTAGTGAATTATTCAACATAGTTTAAAAAAATACACCAGTTCTCAGTGAGATCTAAAACCCAAAAAAGTTGAAGTGTGGATCAAACAAATGAACATAATATTATATTTTATTGGTAAATAATAAGTACTAATGTTTAAGTTAATGACCTATATGTTGGAGGATCTGACATGAAAATGGTGGGATTTAGCAACCCAAGTTAGAGCTGACCAATGATTTGTGTGGGGGGACATTGATAAATTTTTTTAAAAATAATTATATCCAAAAAAATGTAAGCCATCCATAACAATAGAATTCTTCATCCCAAAGAATGAAAACTTATCCGTGATATATTATGCAGCTATGTTCAATATCTTTGTTCATTTCTCTCTGAAAGTAGTCGCTGGCACATACTTGAAGGTATGCATCTTGGATTTGGGATTTTGATGTGATATTTGATCCAAAATAATATCCTATGTATTTAAAATTATAAAAAATAAAATTTATATTCTAAAAAAATAAAAAAAATTGAGTGGGAGCGAGAATAAGAGATGGCTGAACCTATACAACACAAATTATATCTGGATGATGTTGTCTAGAAGGAAATTCAAGATTAGGAAGATATATATAATGTGAAAAGATGTTATAGTGAACAAGAGTAACCCAAGGAAAGTATCCTCACTCAATTACCACCCTCTTAGAACATTTAATGAATCACATATATAAGAAAAGAGATGGATATACATTTTTACTTTTTTAGAAATGGGTAAATAGAAGGGACAATAGTTGCATATATAATTTTGGATGCATCCATAAATACTTAAAGTTATAAAGAAGTTGTTATCATCATGAAGAGAAGATAAGTAACACACATTCCATAGTTCCGGGTATAGAAACATCAACCCCATCAGATTGCTTATATTTCTAGAATAAAGTCTATTTTAAAGGATTTAAACTCAAGTTACTGATAAGAGGAAACAAAACAAATTTAATGAGATTTATATCTTTTAAATTGAAATTATTATTTATATTTATTTATTTTATTTCAAAAAACAATCAATTATTTTGGTTCCCCTTACATATTTTACAAGCCTGGAGTACCAAAAAAAGTGGAATAGGAAGAATCTCAACCCACTACTGGAGGAAGGAGCGACACCTACCAAGGGGATTCTCCCACTTAACCTTAATTTTCTTCTTCCCTTCATGTATTTAATTAATTTTTTTATAAACATTCTACCCAACCTAGTTTTATTTGCTAAAAACACTTTATAGGATACATGTGGGGATAATTTCTAGAATGGGTAACCCATTTGAATTGTGTACATAAACTGGCCTAGGAGACATAATACTTATGATAAAAATTATTACATAAATTAAGTATCATATTCTAAATAAATTAAAGGAAGATATAATTGGTGTTTTTTTATGATTATAATTAATAAATTTAATTAATAATCCTTGAATTGGGAGAGTAAATTTGTTTTTAAAGTGAAATATTTTATAACATCTATTTAAATATTTTTAGATAGTTTTACTTGTTTAAAAATATTTTGAAGTTTATAAATATGGATGGTTCATGTGTGATTAAAAACTATTGAATATAAAAACTATAAATAAGAGTTAAAAAATATGTGATCCAATTTTCTAATGAAACTTCCATGTATTTACAATCACAAAAATTAAAGGGGGTTTATACTATTGAAATTTCATAGTTGTATATTATCTTGAATCACGTAGAATTTACGCTATTTTATATCTAAGTACCCAACATTTTTTCTATACTCTAGTCATTTTAATTAATCCCAGGGGATTCCTAGGGATTATTAATTCATTTGTAATAAGTGTATTGCATAAAAAGTTTAGAAAAAAAATGAAAAAGGTGTATGGTATGTGTGTCAAACCATAGGTTAAAATAGAGTATGAGTGGGTTTAACATCTAAATAAAAAACTATAATTCAATATATCATTTAAACTTTTAAATACAAATTTATAGAATTAATTAGAATATATTTACATTATTTGATATGGGATAGATAGAAATAATTTCAAAAACGTTAATAGAAAATATAACTCAAATTATAGTTATTTAAGGTCCAAGTAATTATGATAATTAATATTGAGATCATGTGAATTAATTTACAAAAAAATAATGAGGTTATGCTTTAGTAATTTCATAGTTAAAGGTGGGGGTGTGATTATCTAAACTTTTTTCTAATTATTTTAGAATAATTTGATTGAATTTAATTCCATAAGCCCATGTATATTAACTTTCACACATTTCTGGGTTTTTCATTTTAAAAATTGAAATTATTTACTTAAAGGCTTAGTTAGAAACATTTTAAATACATATTTAAAACACTATATAGATAATTATTCTTCCATACTCTAATTTTTTTAAATTGTGAATTTGATCTTATCAAATATTTAATTTTCAGTAATTCATTCATTTATTCTTTAATTATAATTTATTATTTATTTAAAATTAAAGATGTGTTTATGTATTTATAGGGGAGATAAATGAGATAACATTATTTGGGGAAATTTTCTTCATCCAACAGATGATAATACACCCACACTCTAATGGATAATGGTAGAGATCTTTCATAATGTATCATATATTGAACGCTTGATCTTGTCAGAACATGATAATATGACAATAGTATGATGTATCTTTGTAGAAGTTCTTACAAATGTATTTATGAGACAATGTAATATAATATAAAACTTTAATAAGTAATCTCTTCCAAAATAAAATTACAAGGCCAACAGAAGTTACATTATATAACCAATATAACATAGAAACCAAATTCACATTATGAATTCCCTCTAACAAACTTCATGTTTCAAAACTCTGATTTTTGGAAATTCAAATTACCATAGTGACAGATCCCACACTCGAAAAAATTTCACCTCAAGGGCCAATCAAAGTAGTTATAAATTCCTAATGTATCCTTAAGTATCAACATTGTACAAATTCATTTCAAATTTTGTCTCATATTAAAGACTCACATTACAACAAAACTCTAATGAAGATCACTTCAAAACTTTAGAATATGATATCCAATCAAAAAATCATGTTTCAAACCTTGCTTTTACATCAACCCATCAGTGTAATTTGTGTTGATTGAAAACTAGATTTATTATTTTGGGTACCCATGAACATAAACCAAGTGTAATAAATATAAAATGCAAGCAGAATTCAATTAATTATCAAGAAGATAATTTTTAGGTTATTTCTTCCATCTCATGTATATGTGGTTGAAATGAACAAAGTTGATCATCTTTAATCAAGTCACTTTACTAAATCATAAAATAGTACCAAAAAAAACCTCCAAGTAGAATGATTGTGTGCTAATATGTAATATTATCTATAAAAATCAGTTGGTAAAGTTATAAGAAGATACTGAAAGATCATGTGAATTATTCTCCATATTGGATTGATTGAAACTTTTTCTTCCAAATATAAATATCACACAAGTTAGTGAAAATGAAGATTCTAAATCATGAATAAAATAAATCCAAGGGAAAATATAGGAACTGACTGATCCAAGAGAGATTAAGATTATATGGGAAAAGTACAGGAGTGGATTGAGATTATGATTGGTCTTATAAGGAGCCTTTTTTTATCCAAAGTAACTTTTCTAGGAATAGGTATAGATTTTACAGATGACTCACACAGATGTAATTAGCATTGTTTCCCATGAATTTCATTTTATATTTGATTCATCCATGTTTAGGATATGCTATCATGTTTATAGTATTTATTGCAATTAATTAAATCTTCATTAGTTCAAATTATGTTATTTTGAATTCAACAATTGTACCTTTAAACATAATTATTTCTTTAATGATAGTTAATAGGAAACTACTGAGTGTAGGTGATGCAATGAGAATTAAATATTACATAAACATTGAGAATATGTCAATTTTACATTGATAGTGAAATATGAGTGCGAGGTAAAATGGGAGCTGGAATTTATACTAAGAAAATGTGGAAAATAACTGATATATTGGTGAGGGAAGTGAAGAGAGTGACACACACACAATGAAAATTAACATAAATAACTATAAGGACCTAACAAATCGAAACTAAACACCCAAAATTAAGAAGGTAGTGGTAAATTCAATGCAATATATTGCATTCAATCAAGGATTTTGAACTATTATTGATAAATGACCTCAAGTAGACCAACAATTTATTTAGGGAGTATTATAAGTGTCTTAAAAGGGAATTCAAAGGGGGAATAATGGTGCATTATAATTTAATTAACATGTACAATGGGTAGAATTAGGTGAATTTAGTTGATTATAAATTTCCTTGAATGTAAATTCAAATGTTTACAACACTCCCCAATTCTCAATAGTTACAAGTCTGTATGGAATTTATTTCTAAAGGTAGGTGGTTGTTAGGATATATCAGAGACACTTTAGCTTGTGCATTGGTTAAGAGGATGGGGTGTTAATTCATTACTCAAGGGTTTTGATTCCGAGTTAGGGAATCTCTTAAATAATTAAGAAATGTTTTTGAATCTTTTCTAGTAGTAATATTACTACAAGTTACCACCATGAAAGTGATATATTAAACCATGGATATTGCTCGTGATTATACTATGGATTAATGGCCCATATTTGGGAACCCTAGAATTTATCACAATCTAGGATAGAGGTTAGTCTTTTAGAGTTTTGATCTAGCCCATGATAGTGGCCTTAAATTATTCTCTATGAAGGGATTCAGTACATAAATATTTCTATGACACTTAACAGGACATGTCATACCTTTTAAGGATGGGTTACAAGAACCAATGTGGTGAATTTTAAGGTATTTCAAAAATGAACAAGTGTTGTTACTTTAAAAGATATGAATATAGGACCTACTATAAGTAGTTTAAAAACATTATGAATATACTTTATTATATGTAGTTTGAATTAATGTTTCAGAGGCTACTTAGTGAAATAAAACGAGAAATGGTTGCTGTTTGACATATGAGAAGCCCTTTCTAGTTTATCCTATCCCCTAGTAACTAAGCAAGAGAGATCCTTATTGAGGCTTACACCTACTAGGAGGCCAATATATAGTTATGAAATTACATTTTATTGGTAATGATATAAGAAAAATAAGACTAGAATAATGAGGAATATAGCCAAATTAGGAAGGGTTTCATGGGGAATATTGACCATTGAGGATGGGATTCGTGGGGAATATGGCCTTGTGGGTATGAGATCTAAGGAAAATATTTCCCAATGATTATGGGTTGGGGATTAAACCTATTAATATGACCATATGGTTCAACTTAGTTTATAACTTAGTTGAAGGTATGTTTTAATCCTTAAACATGATTGGAGGATCATGTATGGACATATGGCTATGTGAGTAGAGCCATAAGTAGATCATCAATGAGGATGAGGCTAGGTATGACACCAAATATGAGACTTATTTGGAGGTACCCATCTCATTTACTATAATAAAGTATCATTACTATATTATTTAATGCCATAGAATCCGATTTTGGGGCATCTAGAATGTGATTCAATAGATATGTGAGGTTCTATCATTATCTATGTGATAGAAACCCTCATTATAAAGGTAATAAATGATTGTAAACACTCTAATGGACTTATCCATTGGGAGGGGGTTGGGTCTAGGAAAATTACATTATTAAGGGATTATATGATCAATAGGGTGTACAATGATGTTCATAGACCAACCATGTATCTTAGGGGGTCATGATGGAGAACTGAATAGAATTGAATTTTTGTGGCTTTGATCATGAAAAAATGGCTCCAAGGAAGCTATTTAGGTTAATTAAACCTAGGTAGGTTACCTGGATGAAATATGAACTAATGAAGAGACTTGAATATTCATTTCATCAATCCTTCATGAAGTAAATGAAAATGGGTCACATCTTTAACTATAATAAACCATTTTGAAGAGGTTTAAAAGAACTTTAAGAGACCTTATTTTTTTAATTATGGTTATATAATAAAACTGAATGGTTAACTAATTTTTTTTTTCAAGGATTACCATGCTTAAATTTACATAATGGGATCTCCATGAAAGAATTTCACAGGTGTACTTCATTGAGGAATTAATATGGGAGGCCCCGCAAGGTTGTTATATGGAAGAAGTATATTTATAAAGATACTTTGTGGTATTCCCTTACCTTTACTCAGCCAAAACTCAGAAGTTATATAAGTGGGTTTATTTGGATATATGCATAAAGGAAGTACAATTTAAAAGAAATTATTTATATTAGTTTTTTACTAAAGACAATATTAAATTTTCAAATTTAGTGATCATGATGATTTAGATCATTAAATTTACCCTCTTAGCTATACCAATCCTCCTTTAAATGTCTGTGTTAGAATATTTATAATAAACACTTTGTTTATTCCAGAATTAGAATATATGACCCCATAATATGTACATGTTTGTAGAGTGTATCTATTTTTTAATTGTGATGTGATATTTCTATGAACATTTGAAGAGTCTCTATCCCTGTGGTGTAAAGCGATGTGTGACTACAATAATGGACAATAGTATGACATGTGTTTGGTAAGACTGTAACTTTTTGGTTAATTCCATGTAATTATACATCATTTAAATATGGAAATATCAAATCTAACTAATTTTATGGGAGAGCATGGTTCTTGAATGGTGCTCACCATAAGAGTCTATAGGGACATCCTTCATGGAAGAGAGAGGCTCTCCCCCTTCAATACATATGAGGAGAACTCCATCAAAACCTCGTTTATAGAAGAACATATAAGAATTTGTGTTATTATAATAGAAAAAATTTGTTACCCTATGAAGGATCTATTCCTTATTGCCTCAGTATAATAGGATAATACCATTTTGAATGTATTATATTATATGACACATCCATCTTATTATGGAATCTGTAAGTCAAAATATAGGATTTCCTTGATCAAAAGTGGTATTGATTTCATTTATTTCCTCTATATCATTACTAAATAATAGAGAGAAAACCCTATGATGTGTGATGTGATTTATTGTTTTATCTTTATCTGTATCTCCTATAGTTTTAGATTCATTGAATAGTTCATCTTCATGGGAATTTTATGAATTTGGAATGTGAGACAATGTTGGTTCTGAGGAAAATTCTGCTTATAACCCTAACATATAATCATTCTTGGGAATAAAATATTCCTTATTTATTTAATAATCACCATTTATTTTAGTTATTAAAAACTCTGAATCACTATTTATATTAAATTAGGTCAATGGTATCTATAATTCTAGCTTCAAAATTACAAATGGGACTCAATATTCTACCTCATTATTGGTGCATCTTTCAAAATCTCCCCAGAAACTGAGAGTTTTGATTTAGAGAATTCCTTATTTCCAAAGGAAGGTGGCCACTATGACATAAAATCTCGTATATGGAGACCCATGTCCTAATAATTGTCCCAAAGAGATGAAATTACAAGTTATTTCCCATGACAGAGCTCGCTTTCTTGTGATCAAGTTAAAATATAGAGCTCCACATTCACCCCATTATTTTGTAAAGAAATACAATAGGTGTGAGTGATTATACAGAGAGGTGATACAATACTATTTAGGTGGGAATATTAGAGACACTCATGACGTGTCCCAGTATTAGGGTACCAAGTCAACTAGAAAGCTGGTTAGGTTAACATTCTAGCAGAGATCATTTATCACCATGACATGGTTTGTGTTACACTCATAAGGTATATATCTAACCTTGATTTTTAGAAGATTCTACCATAATTTTAGATGAATGTAGGGTATTGTATCCTTTTTAGTGTATCTATAACATATTAATGGGGAGTGGGAATGAGCTATAACATGATAAATATTCTATCATTTTCCAATTCTTTCTATAAAACTATAGTGTTATCCTCATACACTATGAGTGGTTATTCAAATTGAGCTGACCATAATGGAAATTTAAACCTTTATTTTTCAGGAGGAGTTAGATCATTCAAAATATCATCCATTTCATCATAGGTTAAGTGATCTTGGGTAGGAATAGATATTGAAAGTCACCTCATAATATCTTTTTAATGGGATGTGATGTCTCTAATTTTTGAAGAGATACATGATATAACTGGAGTGGATTTCTCAAGTGGGTCTTGATGTGAATGAAAAATTAGAGTAGTTTTTAAATGAGGAATTTTGTGTTAAAAAAATAAATTATTCCATGGAGGGACATCACATTGTGAACCATAGAGTGGACCTCCATAGTTGATTTTAGATTCTTTGTCAAGGTGAGGATGTCCAAATTTAATTTTAGATTTTTCATATGGATGACATATATAATGTATACTATAGGGAAGAATTCTATAGTTCTTATCATGGTTCCCATGGAGAAGACCTCAAGTTTATCGTCATGTTATTGGTAAGACCTCCAAAATTGGTTTCATAAGGAATAACTTCATGACTGATCTTCATTTTTCCATAGAGAGAACTTATGTGCTGGGTAATCTAAGGAGGAAATATAGACTTATGGATCAAGATACCATGGAGAGGACCTTCATGATTGTAGATATATTCTTATATTGATGAGGAAATCAAAAAATAATTTGATAATATATAAATTTACTAATGATACTCAATAATATCAATGTTGGGAGATGTAGAGATATAAGCTAGATCTTGTTTACAAATTTTCCTTCAATAGTCATTATTTTGGATAAACATTATCAGAAAATTAGGGTTGGAACCACAATCATAATTGGGGTTATCGAATGTGGATAATGAACCAAATGAGAGGGATACCTCATTGAAAAATCCTAAGTTTACATTGGAATATGCCAACAATATTTATATATTGGAGTTGGAATATGTTCCTTCTTTTTAGTTCCCACTAGGATAAGTTGTCAATCTTATTGAATGGGATATGGGGTATAATAATTCTACTTGATTACCATCAGGATATTCCAAAAACTTGTAAAAAGAGATAAGTAATATAATAGTTTACCTATATTGTTTTTAGGACATACTGAATAGATTCTATAAAGAGACTTGGAATTTGATCATGCTCCATGATTTCAACAAGGATATTACAGTAAACCACCTGGATAAGATAAGTTATATGATCTTGAACTTGTTCTACAAGAAAAATATTCGGTTGATTTTACTGAATATTAATACTATTTGGGATATTAAAATTCTCTTAAGTCATCAATGGAATATGTTGATAGGTCTAATGTATATTGATGGAAGTAGGATTATGATCCAGATCTAGAGATTCAGTTTCCTCTAATATTTAATCATATATTTCATAAGAAAGAAAAAACTATGTGAACATTCCTATTCTTTAGTTGTGATCTTCCCTCTACATACTCTACTTATAGATTTCCTGGTTTAGAGGATTTATGGTTGGATCTCTAGGGTGATTTCTCGAGTGTATCCCTAAAGGGATGGGTCTGTGCTGTGCTAACGACGAGTAAGGTTGGTAGGATCCCTCCTAGATATATCCTATATAGTTTTAGGGAAGATGTTGGCATACTCTTCCATATCCCTATGATTAATTCGGTAAGTGTTTCTAAGCTATATGGATTGGGTACTAAAGTTGTTGAATGTGGAAACAAATACCAACTACATCTCTATAGCTCCTCATTGATTTATTTCTAGATAGGGATTTTTCTCACGGTGACTCTTATGATCCACCTCTAGTATCAGGATATATCTATTGAGTTAGTACTTTTTATCAAATTAATTCACCAAAAAAAATATGGAGAACTATTTTTTTGTTAGTGGACATTGGGGTTTCTAGTCCATGACCTTTATAATAGTCTAGGTATATGTTCAGTATGTTTTCTAATGATGCACAAAATACTGAAGCACCAAAATATTACGACTAGGCTATCTAGGGGAAATGATGTGGGGTGGTGAATTTGGAGAGGTCATTTTGGATTTAAGGGACTCCTATGGGAATAAAACACAAAATAGAAACCCATTAATGCAATATCACAAAAAAAAACATCATGGTAAACTGATATTTTAAATGCGTAATGGATTCACATCAAGTTCACCATTTTGTTTTTTATGTAAACCACAACCATGAGTTTTGAATGGAACATTCCTGATTTTTAAACCTTTTTTGTCAATAGGAAATACAAATTACACCTTAGGTTTCACACTGGTTGATAAGATATGATGTTTGATAATTATTCAAGTATTTTTACTCCTTTTTCGAGACACTATTAAATATTTAAGGAAAGTTCATGAATAATTCTCAGTATTGATATAATTTCCAGTCACTACTGTGAAAATATTGATCAAAACCATACATATTACTAGTGATTATACTATGGTTTAAATCCACACAATTGGGTTATCTTGAATTTATCTCTATCCTAAGAGTAAGTAGGTTTTTTGGAGTTGGGATCAAGCCATTATAAGGGCTTCTTTTATATCCCTATGAAGGAAAGAAAAACTTATATAGTTCAGTGCCCTTAATGGGACCCAATGTAACACCCCGAGCTTCCACGATACGCCTCTCTTTCAATAATTCAATAGCTTGCATTGTACGCAAGTTCGAGTTCTAACACACCGCAACTAATCAAAGTAGCCGTTATGAATAGTAATAACCACCTTTTAAATTTATAGAAATTTTATATTTCAAAATGGACTTATTTTTGTATTCCTAATATTGAAATTAGCCTATGTTGAATTTTTTGTAATTTTCTGAGAACTTCCAAATTTTTATGAATAGTGAAAAATACTTAAAACAACTTTTTTAATCAAAATAATTTATAGTGATGAGTTATACTATTTAGTGGTTTTAAAGTATAATTAGAATATATTTTTACCATTTTATCCAATGGTGGTCATTAGAATTAATTTAACATTGAAATTGGACATAAACAATTGCCAATCTTTTGATATAAATTGTTTCTTAAAACACGCTATTTGTTGTGACAACGGGAATTAATTATAAAATTAATTAATGAAACGTATATGTTTGGAATTTTTTAAAATAGACATCATTTTTGGATTCGGAATATCAATTATAGCTTAGGGTGAAATTTTGGCCTTATTCTGAAAAACTTCAATTTTTGATGAATAGTGAAACCACTCAGTGGTTGTTAAAAACTGATTTTTTTTGTTAAAATGAAATATTACCACTTCTGTGATTTAATTTTCAAAAATCCGACATACATGGTTGTCATTAAGAAGTAAAATGTGGTTCAATGAGATTAAAATAATTTTTTGGCGAATAGTAACTTTTAAGTTCTTAATCGCGATTAGAGGTAATTAGTGTAGTTTAAGGTAAAAACAATGTTTTAATAATATGATATGAGCTTGAAACTTGTCTTACTCCTATTGGATGAGTAATGGCCTACCAAGAAAACCCATGGGTAAACTTGGGGACCCCATGGAGCCACTTTAGTTGGAAAATGACATTAATATATATTTATTTAATGTTAAAATTAAATTGACACAAACATGAGTTGTTTTACTAAAACAGTTTTGAAGTGGGGTTAAACAAGTCCAAATTTTGATTATAAATATTCATTAGAAAGCTAAAAAGATTTCCTACATCATAGTATTTTTTTATAATTTTTAGACATTAAATAAATTAAATTATTTATGACATCATTATGATGCGGCGATGACCTCATTATTTAACAATTTAAATAAAATGAGAAGATAATGAAAAATCCAAGGCTTACACTTGTCCAAATCCTATTGGATGAAGGGATTTCGAACCCTTATCACCTTATCCACGAATTATATAAGTGTGGGACCTTTATAATCCGAAAAGCATTGTGTAATAATGTAACATTTCAATCTTTCCAAAAGAGCCCTTCCTCTCCACTTATAAAAGGCCCCCACCTCTCCCACCTTATTCACACCTTCAAGCCATTTGGCTCGGCCAAACTCTGCCCAAATAATCTCCCAACTTCCCCCTCTTACTCCTAGAAGCCTCACTGTGGGCAGAATTCTTCTCAAGGAAGCCTTTGGCTCAAATCAAAAAGAGTTACCCGATTTTGAGGTAATGTCTTCTCTAATGTTGTTTTGTTTTGATTTTCTTCTCCAACCCCCTAAACTCTTTTTATTCATTTCTTTTGTAACAACACCAGTATCCTCAATATACTAGGATGTTTTTATAAGATGGATTTTATCTACACTTACACACACCTACATCTAATGGTTAAAGAACATACGGTTTCTGTGGATGGCGAATTTCTGCCTCACGAAACGATGATTGTTCAACACTCATATAACACCTTCAAAGGTGGACATTAAGATGTCACTATTTTTATATATGATATATAATATGTTTATGTTTTACTTATTCTTCTGTATTTCTCATTTATGGCATACTTTATGATTTCCATTATGGGTAAAACGCGATAATTTCATTTTAGGAAGTGCGGACTACCGCCCCCTCAAAGTGATTTGAATCGTTAATGCCATATGTGGGATGTATAAAGGATGGAGTAAATGGTATTATACACTATATTATACTGTAATTATATTATACATTTATATCATTATGATTTCGTTCCATTAAATATGAAATTGAAATGAAAGTAGCGTTCATGCGTACGTACGGCTTACCGTCTCCATGAACGGTGCATTTCATTTCTTACCTCTAAATGTTACGTGACATTATGAATGAATTTATATACTGTATATATGATATATATGATATCTACATCATGAATATAATTCTATATATAATGGATATTTCACCACATGAACAACTTTCAATTATAAGAAGTTTATTTTAGACTCAAGTACCAAAAATCGACAAAACGACCGTTATTAACTTAAATAATTAAATAATGTTCATAACATGGTAATAAGGGATATAAAAGGAATAATGAACATGAAAAAGGTTCTTAAGTAAATATAAATTAACTCTAGTTTATTATTCAGGAGGTTAAATAACGGTCGAGTCAGGACAGGACGCAAGGTAAGGGAACTTCTTAACCCAATTTCTATTCTTTGGGTTAATCTCCTACTTTCAAATTATTTCATGATATTATTATGTCCTATCTTGTATTTTTACATTATTTATGTGTACTTATAGTGAATACACATTATAGATGTACTTTATTTAAAAAAATGATCTTTTTAAGGACTTCGTCTCAATCCCTTTCATTGAGGCATATTTGGTTTTATACACAACTTTCTTTTATACGGTGTATAAACACCTTTGACTTTTACGTTTATTCAAAAGGAATCTTTTTTATATGAAACGTTTTGATAAACGACAAAAGGGAATGTTTTTTTTCCGTACTTATGCGGCGACAACGACTTCTCCGCCGCCGTGACCATTATTTGAGTTTCGGCTTCCTCTACAAGCCATCATTTTTTTAATGAAAAATAAATACAAAGTTTTAACTTTCTTTTATTTTGGTATTGAAAATGGTTTTGAAAGTGTTTTTATTATATCAATGTGTTGTATTGATATCTTGTGATTGAAATGTGGAAATGTTATGTTTCCTTTTTTCATGTTTTATGTGATACGATTATGTTATGGTTGATGATATGTTTAAACCTATTCATATGAGGAATGTATTGGACTTAATAAGTGACGGGTGGAGCCCGCTATAGCTCCTCGATGCATCGGTAGGTCTCATGAGACAACTAGACGTGGAATTGGCCGAGGCCCTTTCCCAATTTGATTTATGGTTTTGGCCGAGGCCTTAATCATTTTAGACGTCTTGTCCGAGGCCTTGACAAAATGTTTCAGAATGTCCGGCATTATACATTCCCTCATTATGAAAGTGGTTATTGATTTTGCATGTGATTATTCGACTAGTAGAATATCCATGTGAAGAAGTGAATGACATTATCTCAATTTACTTTTGCCATATTATGTTGAAGTTAAAGTTTAAAAGGATTTTGTTTTAGTTATACATTGCCTTAAATGTTAATTTTTATTTATGAAAGCTTCCGCAATATTGTTATCCTTACTGAGCATCTGAGCTCACCCCTTTCCATATTTTAATATTTTCCAGGATGTGAAGGAGTATTTTATGAATGACCTGCAGGGATAGTCAGAAGAGGATATGAGTGTGGACTATGAAGACTTTGTTATTAGTTTTTCACTTTATGATGTAATGTAAGACTTATGAATGTATCTAGTGTTTCCAAGGCTACTAAACTAATCGGTCTTTCGAGACTTGATCTTTTGTGATCATGCCAATGTTACGAAGTAATGCACCGACTCTGGGTAGCTGGGGTCGGGGCGTTACAGTTGGTATCATAGGCAGTTTTGTACTAACCTTGGAAGCTAGATTTAGATAAACTCTGATTAGAGCACATAGACCAAAGATAGACTTTGGGGATTAGTATAGAAGAACTTCCTAGAATTTTGGTATTATAGAGATGTTATGAGTTTTCCGAGCAATACATCCTTGTCTGGATACGAGCAAGTAGAGGCGGCTCTGGCACAGATGTACCTAGGGGTAAAACCCGAAAACACCACTTTGAGCTAGACTCGAACGGGAACTGGTGCACGACAACGGGTCTTGCTGCACTCTTGGTTACGACACTCCCGGGGGATATGCTTAGGATAATTCTCATTTTATTTACAAACCACTATGAAGGGTTATGAGTACATACTTCCTCAAAGAAAACATTTCTTTTTATGATTATGGATTATATCCATAAATAGTTCAATTTATGTAAAGTGTTTAACAATTATGGAATTATGTATTTTGATTCGTAAACTAATCTAGTTTATGCCATTGTTTAGAAATGGCGCCTAGTGGAAGGAATGGAAACCGTATCAATGCACGAACTCCGTGTAGGGATTGCCCTCCTACTCAAGATAATTATTGTGGATCTGGAGATACAACTGGTGCTGATCAGCTTCTCACCGTACTGGGACAACTCACGCAGGTTATGAATAATAACCTTACTCGTATGGAGCACCCTGATCCACAACGTGGAGGATCAATGCTAGACCGTTTAATGAGGCAACAACCACCAACCTTCAATGGGAGTAAAAATCCTATAGTAGCTGAGCAATGGATAAATTCCTTAGAGAAAATATTCCATGCCTTGGGGAGTAGTGAAAGGGAGAAGGTTGTCATGGCAGTTTACCGCCTCACTGGAGATGCCGATCAGTGGTGGTCGCTGATTCAAAACAAAAAGTAAGATGATGACGTATCGAATATGGAATGGAGGGAGTTCAAAGAGCTTTTCTTAGAAAAATATTTTCCCCGTGACCATCGAGCAGATATGGAAAGGCAATTTCTGAGTTTGAGGCAGAAGGAGGATGAGAATGTCGCAAAGTATGAGGCTAACTTTACAAGGTTAGCGAGGCATGCTGCCGATTATATACGTAACCCAAGGAGTAAGATTGATCGTTTCTTTGATGGGTTAAAACCATTTCTCCGTCGAGCTTTAGTATCACAATCCTTCTCATCATACGAAGATATTGTCTCGTGTGCTATCAAGACAGAAAAGGAATTCTCTAAGTCTTATGACAACAAAGTAAAGCAAGAGAAGAAGAGAACGGTGGAACAAGAGATAGATAAGGGGAAAAAGGGAAAGAAGGATTTTCCATTATGTGATAATTGTGGGAAGAATCACCCTGGTACTTGCCTAAAAGGAATGGGAGTTTGTTATAAATGTGGAGAAAAGGGTCACCGGGCTCGTGATTGCAAGGGAAAGAAAGAGGCTGTCAAAGTTGAATGCTACAATTGTAGGGAAACAGGGCATTATGCAAATGAATTTCCTAAGCGTCAAGGAAACTTACCTTAGAAAAGGCCAAGGGATCAAGGCCAATCTTATGCTGTGACTACAGTTGAAGCGGAATAATTATTGTATTTGTGTTTTTGGACTCAAGAACTAGATTATGGTTATAAGAATAATGTGATATATATAAGGATTGTACTGCAGTACATGTTGTTTTCATTAAGGATTTGATATGATTAAGGTAATCATATTTTTAGTATGTGACAATAAGAGAAACTTTTCTTTGTTTGGGGAATCTGATGTTACAATTGATTTTGGAATTTAGAGACCTTTTAGAGAAAGTCTAGATGGAGGTATTTTGGATAACTATTAAGGTTGGAATGGATTAAGTTGAACCATGGATAGTATTGTTTAAGGTTAAAGCATTTATGAAGATTATTTTTGGAATATTATGATACTATAGTTTTAGGAAAAGGACAACCTGCAGGGTGGGGCATAACCCGTCGCGTCGGACAAAGCTGCAGGAATCGAACCCACAACCATAGTGCGACAGGCCTTTATTTCCTACCACTAGCCTACAGGAAGTCCCTGGTTATTACAAAATAATTTTACTAATCTAAATGGTATGTGTTAACATTTGGAACCTTATACAATTAGGATAAATAGAATATTTTTGAGTTCTGTTACCATTCGGAGTAAAAGATGGGTTTGTGGTAAAAATTTATTAACGAATGAAAGTGTACATAACAAGTATGTATATTCCCTTGCGTTCTTAGTAAATCTCCTAAATAAATTCCTCAACATTATAAAAGTTAACTCAAAACAAAAATGTTGTCGGTTAACTTTTCCAACTGGGGATTCAATGACCGTTTAACCAATCACAAGTTTGTGATTTTCTTGTGGTTAAACTTTCTCCTAATCCTGTTTTCTATAACTCTCCATCGGACTTTGATGGTTTGTTTCTCCTCCATATCCATATTTTCATATAATCCTAGAATGGGCTATATCGGGTGACCTTTGTACTTATCCTGCTTTCTTTTAATGTTATATATTTATTAACCTTATTTCCGATGTGGGTTTTCCTCAAAGGTATTTTCTCTTTTCAACCTTTTATTTTCAAAGAAAAATTTCAAATTGCGAGGACGCAATTTATTGAAGTAGGGGAGAATGTAACACCCCGAGCTTCCACGATACGCCTCTCTTTCAATAATGCAATAGCTTGGATTGTACGCAAGTTCGAGTTCTAACACACCGAAACTAATCAAAGTAGCCGTTATGAATAGTAATAACCACCTTTTAAATTTATAGAAATTTTATATTTCAAAATGGACTTATTTTTGTATTCCTAATATTGAAATTAGCCTATGTTGAATTTTTTGTAATTTTCTGAGAACTTCCAAATTTTTATGAATAGTGAAAAATACTTAAAACAACTTTTTTAATCAAAATAATTTATAGTGATGAGTTATAATATTTAGTGGTTTTAAAGTATAATTAGAATATATTTTTACCATTTTATCCAATGGTGGTCATCAGAATTAATTTAACATTGAAATTGGACATAAACAATTGCCAATCTTTTGATATAAATTGTTTCTTAAAACACGCTATTTGTTGTGACAACGAGAATTAATTATAAAATTAATTAATGAAACTTATATGTTTGGAATTTTGTAAAATAGACATCATTTTTGGATTCGGAATATCAATTATAGCTTAGGGTGAAATTTTGGCCTTATTCTGAAAAACTTCAATTTTTGATGAATAGTGAAACCACTCAGTGGTTGTTAAAAACTGATTTTTTTCGTTAAAATGAAATATTACCACTTCTGTGATTTGATTTTCAAAAATCCGACATACATGGTTTTCATTAAGAAGTAAAATGTGGTTCAATGAGATTAAAATAATTTTTTGGTGAATAGTAACTTTTAAGTTCTTAATCGCGATTAGAGGTAATTAGTGTAGTTTAAGGTAAAAACAATGTTTTAATAATATGATATGAGCTTGACACTTGTCCTACTCCTATTGGATGAGTCATGGCCGACCAAGACAACCCATGGGTCAACTTGGGGACCCCATGGAGCCACTTTAGTTGGAAAATGACATTAATATATATTTATTTAATGTTAAAATTAAATTGACACAAACATGAGTTGTTTTACTAAAACAGTTTTTAAGTGGGGTTAAACAAGTCCAAATTTTGATTATAAATATTCATTAGAAATATAAAAAGAGTTCCTACATCATAGTATTTTTTTTATAATTTTTAGACATTAAATAAATTAAATTATTTATGACATCATTATGATGCGGTGATGACCTCATTATTTAACAATTTAAATAAAATGAGAAGATAATGAAAAATCCAAGGCTTACACTTGTACAAAGCCTATTGGATGAAGGGATTTCGAACCCTTATCACCTTATCCACGAATTATATAAGTGTGGGACCTTTATAATCCGAAAAGCATTGTGTAATAATGTAACATTTCAATCTTTCCAAAAGAGCCCTTCCTCTCCACTTATAAAAGGCCCCCACCTCTCCCACCTTATTCACACCTTCAAGCCATTTGTCTCGGCCAACCTCTGCCCAAATACTCTCCCAACTTCCCCCTCTTACTCCTAGAAGCCTCACTTTGGGTAGAATTCTTCTCAAGGAATCCTTTGGCTCAAATAAAAAAGAGTTACCCGATTTTGAGGTAATGTCTTCTCTAATGTTGTTTTGTTTTGATTTTCTTCTCCAACCCCCTAAACTTTTTTTATTCATTTCTTTTGTAACAACACCAGTATCCTAAATATACTAGGATGTTGTTATAAGATGTATTTGATCTACACTTACACACACCTACATCTAATGGTTAAAGAACATACGGTTTCTGTGGATGGCGAATTTCTGCCTCACGAAACGATGATTGTTCAACACTCATATAACACCTTCAAAGGTGGCCATTAAGATGTCACTATTTTTATATATGATATATAATATGTTTATGTTTTACTTATTCTTCTGTATTTATCATTTATGGCATACTTTATGATTTCCATTATGGGTAAAACGCGATAATTTCATTTTAGGAAGTGCGGACTACCGCCCCCTCAAAGTGATTTGAATCGTTAATGCCATATGTGGGATGTATAAAGGATGGATTAAATGGTATTATACACTATATTATACTGGAATTATATTATACATTTATATCATTATGATTTCGTTCCATTAAATATGAAATTGAAATGAAAGTAGCGTTCATGCGTACGTACGGCTTACCGTCTCCATGAACGGTGCATTTCATTTCTTACCTCTAAATGTTACGTGACATTATGAATGAATGTATATACTGTATATATGATATATATGATATCTACATCATGAATATAATTCTGGATATAATGGATATTTCACCACATGAACAACTTGCAATTATAAGAAGTTTATTTTAGACTCAAGTACCAAAAATCGACAAAACGACCGTTATTAACTTAAATAATTAAATAATGTTCATAACATGGTAATAAGGGATATAAAAGGAATAATGAACATGAAAAAGGTTCTTAAGTAAATATAAATTAACTCTAGTTTATTATTCAGGAGGTTAAAGAACGGTCGAGTCAGGACAGGACGCAAGGTAAGGGAACTTCTTAACCCAATTTCTATTCTTTGGGTTAATCTCCTACTTTCAAATTATTTCATGATATTATTATGTCCTATCTTGTATTTTTACATTATTTATGTGTACTTATAGTGAATACACATTATAGATGTAATTTATTTAAAAAAATGATCTTTTTAAGGACTTCGTCTCAATCCCTTTCATTGAGGCATATTTGGTTTTATACACAACTTTCTTTTATACGGTGTATAAACCCCTTTGACTTTTACGTTTATTCAAAAGGAATCTTTTTTATATGAAACGTTTTGCTAAACGACAAAAGGGAATGTTTTTATTTCCGTACTTATGCGGCGACAACGACTTCTCCGCCGCCGTGACCATTATTTGAGTTTCGGCTTCCTCTACAAGCCATCATTTTTTTAATGAAAAATAAATACAAAGTTTTAACTTTCTTTTATTTTGGTATTGAAAATGGTTTTGAAAGTGTTTTTATTATATCAATGTGTTGTATTGATATCTTTTGATTGAAATGTGGAAATGTTATGTTTCCTTTTTGCATGTTTTATGTGATACGATTATGTTATGGTTGATGATATGTTTACACTTATTCATATGAGGAATGTATTGGACTTAATAAGTGACGGGTGGAGCCCGCTATAGCTCCTCGATGCATCGGTAGGTCTCATGAGACAACTAGACGTGGAATTGGCCGAGGCCCTTTCCCAATTTGATTTATGGTTTTGGCCGAGGCCTTAATCATTTTAGACATCTTGGCCGAGGCCTTGACAAAATGTTTCAGAATGTCCGGCATTATACATTCCCTTATTATGAAAGTGGTTATTGATTTTGCATGTGATTATTCGACCAGTAGAATATCCATGTGAAGAAGTGAATGGCATTATCTCAATTTACTTTTGCCATATTATGTTGAAGTTAAAGTTTAAAAGGCTTTTGTTTTAGTTATACATTGCCTTAAATGTTAATTTTTATTTATGAAAGCTTCCGTAATATTGTTATCCTTACTGAGCATCTGAGCTCACCCCTTTCAATGTTTTAATATTTTCCAGGATGTGAAGAAGTATTTTATGAATGACCTGCAGGGATAGTCAGAAGAGGATATGAGTGTGGACTATGAAGACTTTGTTATTAGTTTTTCACTTTATGATGTAATGTAAGACTTATGAATGTATCTAGTGTTTCCAAGGCTACTAAACTAATCGGTCTTTCGAGACTTGATCTTTTGTGATCATGTCAATGTTACGAAGTAATGCACCGACTCTGGGTAGCTGGGGTCGGGGCGTTACACCCAACATACCTTGAATGCTCATGTTAAAAGGACCAATGTTTCACCTTTTAAGTTCACGCAACCATGAATATGTTATGTGCCATTTAATTTTTGGTTTCTAGGGATTATGTTAAGAAGTTTAACATAATCCGGAATGAATGTTATGCTGTACAATTTAAAGTCTTGTTACTAGGACTACTAGGTGAATGGGACCTCATAATGGTTTTTGTGGGGACTATGCATGAGAATCCATTTTCTATTTCATCATGTATATTAGTAATTAAATACAAGAGAGTTTGATTTAGTCATATAACTTTTAGGAGGATTATATATGGATGTACACATCTTGTATATTGATAATTAGATGTAGAAGGAAGACTGTTCTCATAGGGAATATGGACCAATGAATAAGGGTTTCATGGGGAATATAGATTAGAGAGGATGAGATTCATGAAGAATATGGTTTGGTGATGTGGTATTCATGGGAAATATGGCCCACTGAAAATAGGTTGGGACTTACACCATATAAGAGGCTTGTACGGTTCAACCTAGAAGATAACTCAAGTGAAGGTAGGTTTTGGGGATTACACAAGATTATATTCCCATATTGGAATATTTCTCTTTGAGTAAAATAGGGAATAGATCATCAATGATGATGAGGTTTGGGATTACATATAATAAGAGGTATGTAGATCATTTATTTGATGAAATGATCCTAAATGAATGCTTGATGGTTATAAAATCTAGTTTGGGGGTATCTAGGAAGATAATAATGAGCTAAATGAGGTTAAATAAACATCCTTTTGATAAAAACGCTCATTATCAAGGTAATACATGATTTTAAACATCTATATTTCCCAATAATTTCGACAAAAAACCATTAAAGATCCATTATTAAAGTAGTACCTGGTCGATGGTGTGTATGTTGATGTATAGAGGATAGTCATGAATCACAAGAGGCCATGGTGGAGGCCTTTCTAGAATAATAGTTTTGGGGATTTGAACTTGTAAAAAGGGATTCTATGAGGTCATTTGGTTTGATTTAACACAATTAAATGACCTGGGTGAAATAAGAGGTATGAAAGAGGCCCAAATATTCCATATAGGGATCCTTCACAAAGTAATTTACCATGGGTTTAATATTTATTAGTAATAGACCATTATTAAGTGATCCAGAATCACTTTACAAAACCTTAATTTTGTATAAAATTAGGGTTATATGTGAAAGTGTATGGTTCACTAAAGGCTTAAGTTTTTAAGGATGATCATGGAGGAATTTACATGAGGGGTCCTCTATGAAAGAATCTCATGTGACTCTTTAATGGAATAATTTATATGGTAGGACATGTGAGGTTGTTACATGATAATAGCATATATGTGAAGCTCCTTTGTGACAATCCAATATATTTACCCAATATTAAATCAAGAGTTAAATGATGTTGATTCATCAGAGGATTGTACAATTAAAAAATTCCATAAAAGAAAGAATTTCTCATTGAGTTTACTCGAAAAAATGAAAATAAATATTCAAAGTATATGATAATTTTATTGAATTTATTCTCTTGGTTATCCCCCATCATACATTAACTATTTGAATATAGTGTTTATAAGAAACGTTTCATAACAACCCTCCTATTGTTTATGGCCACATAAGATGTACCTAGTCATGGAAGGTGTCTAACTTATCCTTCTTGAGGCGTGAATCCAAAGAATATGTGATGAATCACCATACCAAGGTTACATTGGTACACATGAATATAAAGGATCATCATGTTAATGTCACAATTACAGTTGTCTGTGAGAGAATTACGTGTCCATGAAGGATCATTTCCATTATTCAATAAATTATTTTCCATCCATGAAACTATTATAATCCCATGAATAATTTATTCATCAACACTGAATAAGTTATACTTCCAAAAATGAACATATTTCCATCGTGTGAAATTTAACATTTTAAAATATTCATTCTCATTTATAGTCTTTTCCTCCAAATCTTCATTAGAGAAATGATTGGATTTTGTAGGCATCAACAATCACTCTAATGAGACTTATCCATTTGGTTTTAAATTCTTGGTTAGTAAACTATATTAATACTATTCCACTTGTCACATTCATTATTTCCCATCCCAGAAGTTTATTTATTTTATATTTAATGAAACAAAGAGCAGTTATAACACCCACTTATACATATGAAGGTGATCTGGTACTCGTTTTATACTGTGATGACCCTATGCACTTATCGGGGAATGTAAAGTTAAAGAAAACACATTTTAACCAAGAAAATTATTTATTTTATTATGATTGAATATTTAAAAATAAAAGGTAATAAGAATTAATATGTAATAAGATACATATATAAAACATAATTATTATAATGAAATGAGGGAAAATGGATAATTATTTTTTGATAAATATGTAATTATATACATGTTAATGATGTAGGTTAATGTGACCATTATATAGTCTTGAGATATATTGATCCATTCGGTATAACTATAACTATTGTGTATATTAAATTTATAATTGGAATTAAATATTAATTTAGAATTTAATAATGTATTAAAAAATATATTTGGCATGAAAAAATAAATAGCATATATAGAATAATTATTGAATTATTGGAAATAAAAATTTAATCATACATTAAAAGGGAAATAGTTCTATTATTATTTTCTTTTAAAATTTATTATGTATTTTTATATAAAACTTAGATTTTTGTTATTTGAGATTATATTTGATGAATTTCACTAAATTGTTTCAATTAAAATATTATCTTCAATATAGCTAAAGAAAATGTTTGAACTAAATAGTTGAGTGTATTTAATTGGGTTCAGGGCATTTTTGTTGTTTTTATTGAGTTTCTATTTGATAAAATGGATTTAGAATTTATTATAAGAAAAACTAAATCAATATTTGGTTATAAAATATATTATTAGAAAAAGAATTATTGTTGGAAAAAAATAACGTTAAGGTATAACATATTAAATATGACATAGTGTGGAATTTAAATAATAAAATGATATTTATATAATTTATATTAACCTTTTTAGGTTTATAATCCAATTTTATTATTACAAAAATTTCCCCCCACCTAACTCACATAACTTACTAAACTCCCATGTGATTCCAAGCACATCCTTCACATACCTCATTTTTTTTTGTAAAAATATCCTAGATTTTGGTTTATAAAAGGTAAAATATTAATCCAATTCCAAACCATTAAATTTTCTACCCTTAATATTACCAAATTACCTCTATAAGAATATTTCCTTATATTTTTAAACTTTTTTTACAAGAATAGGCCCAAGGGACCTAAGAGAATAATGGTTATTAAGTGAGGAATCAACATCTTCAAAGTAACTCATTTTTTACTGCATATTTTATTTATATTCTTCCACTAACTCATAATAATTATTATTTATCATTTTAATAAAATAAAATAAAAATTAATATTATTTTTAATTAGTTATACTAATGAAATATTGGTGTGTTTATAGTTATTCTTTCACTACAGCACATTCACGTTTGGGTTGGTTCAACCGCCTACATTAACGTTGCTACTCTATTGTTTTAATTATGATTTTTAGGGTTAAAAAACTTGAATATTGAATATTTATGGAACCAATTATGAATTTATGTTATTTTTTGTTTAATAATGGTAAAAATTAAATGAATATTATTTAAAAACAACTCTATGTTATTGGAAATGTTACTTGAAATGAACAAGTTATGGATTTAATCTTTAAAAACATAGCCATCAATTTATGGGAATGAATATGAAACATTATAAATCATTTAAACACTACGATTCTAGTAATTTTACTATTATATAAGCTATAAACACATGGAAAATGAACAATGATTGATAATTTCATACTAAAACATGTATGGAAGGATTGTAACTACTAACACTTTATTACCAATAAAACCTTTTTATGATTAATGATTAATGATTAATGAATAAAAAATAGATGAATAAGTTATTATTATTAAAGGAAATAATATAAATTAGATACTTAGGTTAATTATTAATAAGTCTATGTTTATTATATAAGGGTTTAAAGAATGTCCACCAATTTTTCCCATTTTGGTTCAAATTATTTCTTCTTACCCATTATTAATTTTTATCTTCTCATATTCTTAATTTATGGATAATAGTATATTTTATTATTTTATTTTTTATATTATTTATTTTAAATGACCATTTTATTTGACTATGAACCTTCTACGTGAAATCATTCCTCAATCTAACGTTTTTGCCTTATGTTTTCAAATCTTGATATATATTATTCATTATTTTTTATATACCATCCTATAAGAGTATATTATTCTATTTTCACATGAATTTTGATTATTTTCTCTTTCTTATCATATTCTATCTTTGATTAATCCTTATTACCTTACAAATTATGACATTAAAAAGGGTTTCTCTCTCGATTTATCTTCCAATGATAGATTCTTTATATATAAAATTAATTTAAAGAATATGTTTTAAATTTCTTTTTAAATTACCATATTACTTCCTTTTGGCCATTTTGGATTATTAAAATTTATTTACTATTCTCTTTTGATTTAATTACACTTTATCACTTTTGATGTATATTAAGATCAATTTTCATGATATCTCTCTTGAAAATAACTTTATATTTCATAACCATATTATTTATATTCAATTTATATAAATGTATTGTTCTATAGAATAGAAAAATGATGAAATTTGATAGGTATCTTAAATTTGGGATTGAATTGAAAAATAAATATAGAATCCCATTATTAAGACATTAATTTATAAAAAAATTAATCAATGAAAAAAATAATATAATCAATAGAGAAAAGGGAAAACATGAAAATAAATATTGAAAGAATAAGATCGATAATCAATAGGAAAATAAATGTATTAGAAATTAATTTATGGATAATTAGATTTAATCATTATAATTTTTAATGATCTGTTAGAAAATTAATTAATAATAAGATAAATAAATAATGTAAATAGATATTTATAGTAAATATATAGGATGGTGAACAAACGTTTTAGACTTATCTCTAGGCTTGGTCATACCCTAAAAGTTATTTTTTTTAAATTTACAAGGATATATGTGAAAGTAAGTAAATAAAAAGAATATAAAACAAAGTGAATATGGACAATGCATAATAAATATTAGATATTTTCATTTTAATAAATCCATATATCCCTTATTTTATATTAAGTACAAGTTTCTATCTTGAAAATTCTTTATTTTTTTTCAAATTTACAAAATAATCTTATTGAAAGATTAGAACAACACTACATACAAGTAGTTCTCAGTTTTTATGGGATGGATAATTATTCATCCCCAAGAAATATTTGACTAAGTACTAATATAATTCAAATAATTATCCCTAGAACTTATTTTATAATAGATCTATATATGGAAGGCCCCTATCCTCTAGAATTATTTAATCAAATAATTGATGGATGGATGGAGTGAATATGAAATACTGGTTTCTTTTACCATTTTGAAATGAATTAAATGACAGATATAGATAATTTAATAAAGTTGTTAATAGAAATTAATGAACGTTCAGAAGAAAAAGGCATTTTCTTTGAATATAAGGATTTAGAATATGGGAAAAGGGATGTGACTATGTGTATATGCTTTATATTGTGTTCAATTTTCTCTTATTAATAAACAATAATATTAAATCCATCTAGATTTATGTCTTCTCACTTTTTAAATGATATCTTATAATGAATTTATATAGATATATAATTAGACCATTGATAAATATAGTTTTTAGATTTTATCATTCATTCATATATAACTATAGCATATTTGATCCTAGTGGTTATCATATCCTCCTCTAAGGTCATCCATTCTTTTTAACATTATAGTCATCATGGATTTGGACTTTTATTTATTTAAAAATGATGTGGATATTATTCTATTAACTTATCATTATATAAATTATTATGGAAAAAAGGAGATGTTAATTTATAAAAAATATTTACATTTTATTTATTTTTCATGTCCGCAGAGTTTAGTTTTTAATATTTTGATCATCAAAATCTTGGATTAATCTTCCAATTTTCAATGTCTAAAATTATTGTATTGTTGGATTAAAGTCTAAGTTAGAATTTATGATTTTTTATATATTTTGAGCTTATTATATAGATATTTTTCCTTGGTATTCAATTTTGGTTGGTAATATTAGGTATCAAAGTTAATTATGTAGAGAAATATCTTGAATATACTTCATCAATTAAATGTTTCATCTATTTATCCAATTGTTTATCAATAATTAAAAGATAAATGATATTGGTGGTTATATTTAAGTATTTTCCCAACTTCTACTTAATCTATTTAGCTTATCATTTATTTTATTTAACCAACCACTAATTGTTTTGAAGTTTATACTATATAATTCAAAAACATTTATTTTGTTCCATTTATTTAGTACTTCATCCATTCCTTTTATTCTCAGCTAGAAGGTCATCCAGTTATGAGGTTTTGAACACATTGATCTAGGAATTTATTTATTACTTCAAGAATCCAGGGAATTTATGGGTTTCTTCTTCCATTTTTTATATAATTTTCCTTAATATCTATAATTTATTATTTCTCATAAAAAAAATTTAATTATATTTATTATATAAAAAATAAATTCTTTATGATCATGAAATCATGTTATTCCAGAGGATTATAATTACAGTATCTATAAAATGATGTGAAAATATTTTCCTTATTTATGTTCAAGAGGCATGATAAATTAAAGTACAAAAATAATAAAAAAATTAGGGTCATGGGATTATAAAAACCAATCAATCCAGAGGATAGAGAAAGGTGGTATTTAGAGGATGACCTAAAAATCTATCCCTTTTTATATATCACACAATAAGTTATATTAAATCATAATGTAAATAAAAGGCACATTAGTTTTATTATATAATTTCAACAGTAGATAGTCCATGAAGATAAACATGTTGTATTCTATAATTCTATGTTGATTTTTGTTTAAAAAAACTCACCCCCTTGTGGTTGTCAAAAAAAGGGTTGAAATATAGATTTTTAATATTCTTGTTATAATGGTAATATTTTATTTTTAATGTTAGATATGATAATTATAATTATACATAAATGAAAAATATTCTCCCCCTATGAAAAAATTAGAGATGATATAAAAAAAGAAGGTAAAACCCCCTTTTTATAATAACTTAAGCACTTGGGATAAAGGATACCATTTTGATCCACATTCAGTTAGAAGAACTACAATATAATGTAAGAGTTAAATATTTTTGATGTATATATAGTTATATATATAAACATAAACACCTAAGAATATATATATATATATACACAGATATATATATATATATACGGAATTAAAATAAGAAAATTTAGCAATCAAAATATCATATAAGAGGTTAACATATTCATTAGTGTTTAGACATAAGTATTTGATCAAATTTGTGTTGTATTATTTTTCAATAGATACTGAATTTATTGAAGTTAGTTTCTTTTACAATATTTTAGTATATTTGATATGGATTTTGATTGTGTATTGTAAGATAATTTTTAGTATTTTTAAATGATCATTTTAAATTTTTTTTAAGTTTCTGCTAATAGATTATTATTATTAAAAAATGAAATTATATTGTCCTTAGAATCATGAGACCTTTATGATTAGCATAAAATATAAGAAATGTAAAACAATATAAAAAGGTATTTCTATCAAACTATAACCCTTGTATAATAGAATATATAAAATATATATCAAAATATAAGATAAAAAATATATAAACCTGAAAATATTCATTTTTCACACTTTTCATCCATTTTTCAAGCTCCATGTTTTCCTATGATTTCATATATAAACACTCCTCATCCATTTATTCTTCCTCCTCCCAACTTATTTCCATTTTTTGATGGATGTAAGGCTAAAGATAAGAAGGATTTTATATCCCAAAACTGTCATTCATTTGAATGTATCCTCCTTTATTATCCAAATCACCAAGGACCTAATAATAGGAATTGTTTTCAAAGTAGAAAACCTCTTGTTTGGATGATATGATGAACCAAAATTATAAATATAGATTGAAATATGATTTTCCATTTTAACTGAGAAACCAACCTATCTAGATTTTATATTGAATCATAAAACCAAATAAGAAACATATAATTTACTATTTCCATCCATTATATTAGTGCTTCATTGAAAACTTATGAAAATATGAATAGAAGTATCAAATTATGGTATAAATGGAACAATAAGAATTCTGATTTCTAAAGGGATCGTGAATGAGATTTGATAAATTGACAGAAAAAATATT
Source organism: Viscum album (assembly GCA_963277665.1). Classification (NCBI taxonomy): domain Eukaryota; kingdom Viridiplantae; phylum Streptophyta; class Magnoliopsida; order Santalales; family Viscaceae; genus Viscum; species Viscum album. Next base: position 742,675,331 of record OY728141.1, read on the forward strand.
AATGGAATTATAAAATATTATAAAATAAGAAGATTTTTGAAAGATCATTTAAATGAATAAATAATGCACAATGTATAGGTTTAGAGTGAAATATTCTTAGTCATAACATAATTCTTGAATATATTGGAAAATTAAAATCTGATATTATAACAAGCCGTTGAATTCAATCATTATAGATTTTGTTGTAAATAAATATAGTCCTCAATGAGAAGAATTTAATTTTTTCTATAAACATAATTAATTATTAAATATGTGTTAATATATGTTACCTCATTGATTAGAAATTTAGTAACATTAAATAGAAATTAATTAGTGATATTTAAAATATTTATGCATTGGAAAGGCGATCTTTTCACTTGGTTGATGTGTTAATGTGGTTTATTTTTCTCCACCTTATAAATCATTATGATGAGGGTAAAAAATTATGGTTTTTAGAATACATATATTAATTGGATAAATTTTTTTAGTGTATAATGCCTTTGGAATATAAATTTTATTTGATTTATTATTTTATTCATTGTTATCATCTTCCTCTAATTGTTTTCTCTAGAAAATGTAATTTTATTAGAGTATCTTTTTTCCTTGGAGAATCTGATTCTATATTGATACATCAAAGTATTTTTTTTGGTTTTGAGAATTTCTATATTCATATCCATTCTTATATAAATATATATATATAGTGTTTTTTTCAGGTCTTCTTTTTATATTCTTAATATATCAATAGAGTATTTTTTTTGTGGATTTTTTTTGAATATATATTCTTAAGGGTAGATCATTGATCAATTGTGTTTTCAAAGAGTCGAGAAGAAAGTAATATTATTGAGGATATTTTCAAATATCACCCCCTCAAAAATCCATGACGTTATATGGCTATCCATTTGGAAAGATGAATGGATAGCCAATCGTTAAAAAAATTAGTGAGGATATTTTAAGGGATGTTACACATGATTATCGGCTGAAAGTGCTCAATATAAGTAGGATACTTGGACTTGGGAATATGCAAAACATTTGTAGCACAAGAAACTCATGGTAACATACCACCCTAGAATAAGTCGTGGATCACTACAATTAAATCAGACTTCACCATCTCCCATGAATATTTGTAAAAGACTTAAGGAAACACATTTGGACCCACCGTGCTATTAGGATTTAGTCTCATCATGGTGTTGTGAATCTCATCCTCTTGAGGAATGGCCCATAGGACTTAATTTTTGAAAACAGAAAACTTGGATTAAATAACATCAAAAATCACCACAGCACCCCTAGGGTATACATTCAGAAAGTGAACACGGGGGCCGACAAGCAGGACATAGAATTAAGAGCTATCCATCCCCCTACCACCTCCCTGTCATTGATGTAAGACCAATCCTCCATCACGATGTTTGGTTTAACCCATCTTCTCTATTCCTTAATACATGAATGAAAGTATGAAGTATTCTTGTCACCTTACTTGAGCCACTTAGTCCTTTCATCCTCCGAATCCTGGTGTTCTTATCTCAATAACATGTCTTCCATTAGCTATTTCTTGCCAGAGAGTTCCTCAAAGAGTCATTCATCCCACTCCTCTTTGAGATAGCTTTCAATCTAATCCACTTCCTACCTAACTGCTTTCAACTCTCTATCTGATAAAGAAATATCATTTGACCAATGTTAAAGATGCGTTTTAAGCCGCATTAGATTATTGTGAAAGAATATGCACATGTGTCCCTGAGAAGAGATGCTCTAGGAGTCACACACCAAATCATTATATCCAAGACTGAGAGTCCAATTCTGGTAGAAGAAGAACTGAGAATGTTGATCATGATTGGAGGATAAATAAACAAGGAGTGGTGAATTTTTCAATAATCCATGCCCCAGATGCATAACACAGGTGTTGGCATATGTTGATACTGCATTCTTGTTGGATAAAATTCTATCCTGATGTCTCCATGACCTACAGTTACCCAGTTGGTTATCAGACCATGAAAACTAATCCCTTGAATACCCGAGATCCATAAGACCCCATCCCTCCAAGAATAGGGAAAAACTGAGACTAGATTTTCTATTGAAAGATATATTCCCTTCTTCTTCTCCAGTTCCATAGTGATATTAAATTCCTCACCAAAAAACCATGAAAGGTTTCCCAGATCGAATTCATTGAGATCATTCCATAGGGTCTCCCTTTGATGGGAGTCATAGTTGCTGTAGATGAAGGTGACTAAGAAATATTGTGTTTCAAGAGTCACCTTAACTGTGATGAACTGATCCCCTACCTGAACAAGATCAATAGTAACACTCCTATGCCATAAAATCTAGATATGCTTATTGTACGATTCAGCATGCATGTATCCATGCATTTTGAGTTTCCTGGAGAAATCACTAATCCTACTGAACTACTACTTGTGTTCAAGGATGGACACTATCAAGACCTTATGTTTGGGAATCTCCAAAGACAAGAAGTCTGTTTTGATGTGATCTCTGATACCTTGGGAGTTCCAGATAAGCAAAGGCATCATTGGGAGAAAATGGTTATGGGACTGGCCCCAAACTACGTGGCCTTCTCAAAGTGGGAGGTCACCCTCCCCTTTAGTTTCCTAGAAAATGTTCTAGTTTAAACTCATGTAATTTTTTCCATGATCATGAAAGGAGGAGATCCGGAACCTTGGATCCGAGTGTGCCACCTTCCGTTAATACCCGATTTGGATATAGCCTTCCTCCCTAGGCCCCCATCCTCCCACTAATGATCTTCCACAGAGGGAGAAATAAGGGATAATGTTTCTATGATAGGAGGAGAACCTTTGAAGGTGTATCGTAGTGTCACCAACTCCCTGGAACTCTCCTCCCCTCCAAGATCACTTTGGGTTAAATCTATATCCATGGGTGAATGAATTGGTAGTCCATGGGTAAGAGTAAGCCAAGATAGTAATCTACCTACCTGATCCTAAGGCAAGTACCTCGACATCAAGGGAATAAGATACCAGAAAGGTTCTATAAAACCATCCATAACTGGGTTAGGAAGTAGCACAAGGTCTATGCCCATAAGAGAAGGTTTTAGGCAACCACCAGGAGCATGAAACTAATCAATATACAAGCCTGATATATCCTCACTTACTGAGGCAAAATGAACACCTCTATCCTTAACACCCTGAGTATAACAACCTTGCTTTTTATTACATACTTAAACATGATTTATTACATAAAATCATCAATTGATACAACATAGAAGTTTGGGAGTTATACTATCTTTTGGGATTAGGAACATTATATAATGACTTAAAAAATGAAACACAACATCTGTTTTGAAAACTTCCTTTGCATGACCGCTACATTCCCTCGTACTTAGCATTGCATGGGATAACCTGAGGACAAGCATTTAAAAAAGGGTGAGCTATAAATCCAAGTAAGGGATTAAACATGGAATAACACGAATATTACAACACATGTTAGTCAATAGGAATATCAATGGAGTTCAAGAGAAACATGAACATAAAGTCATGATAGAGCATGATTATCATAACATGGAAATGTGGCAACAATAATAAAAATGGACTTAGCATGAGGCAAGGCTCATTGCACATGGAGTATGACTAAAACCTCATTGTACATGAATTAGCATGAGTAAATCCTAATTAAACATCAATTAGAATGAGTAAATCCTCATTTCACTTGACGTATCATGATATTAATCTTTACCCAATGCATTGTACTGCTATCAGGGCACACCCTTCTTAAACATTTCATTTCATGCATAAGTGTGCCACAAGATCATACAACATAGATTCAGTAAACAAAAAAATTTATTCTATGGTAAAGGAATGTGGAGTTCATACATGATATTATTCCATCAATAAGTAAATGTGCATAAAGGTGAATATCCTTTACAGAGAAATGGGCATGGTATTCACTACACAATGATTTTTGCTAGGAAAATCGCGGTGCAATTTCGATAGCATAACGACATGACATAAAATTCATAAAAATGGTTGATGAGAGAGAAAGGGGTTTCTCATCATATGTACATGAAATATACAGTAAGATAGTCTTATATATAAATTTCCCAACATATGTAATGGAATTTGGATTCATAATACAAAAGAGTTTCTTGAATGTAAATGAGGAGAGAGAAATCCCTTACGGAATTTCAGCATGGTAACGGGTGTAATGAGAGGAATTAATGAGAGATAAAAGGGGTATCTCATCACTCAAACATAAATAGGGTAGTATGGGGGAGGTGAGAAATCATATCCCAACATTTATAATTGAAAATAAAAGGGCATAACAATATTAATAAACATGGATAAAATGAGAAAGGAAGGAATCCCTTACTTGGAAGTGTGATCCCAAAGGATTGGTAGAGGCTTGAAAGAGGCTTCTTGGGAGCTTAGGGAACCTTGGGAGGATTATAGAGAGAGGAGGGAAGATGTTTTAATAACTCTGAAGGCTTTGAGTGAAGAGGAAGTGGGATCTTTGGTGGGTTTATAAAGGAAAGGAGAGGGAATTCTTTATTATTCAGGTTTGGGACACAACACATTAAACATATCAAAACTACAAACCATCCCATGGTTATTGACCATAGTTTTCACCAAAGGGGAGTGGAAAAAAATTTTATAAGGGCAATGGAAGAACTTCTTAAAACAATAGGGTTGCTTATGTAGAGGTGAGTCACACTCTCAGGGAAAATAATTTAAAAATCTAAAATGTTTTATAAGTCTTGAAGTGTCCACTAAGGCTTTGAAAAATAAATTAAAAAACCTAAAATAACATTATTTTTATGGTAAAACATATATTGTCTGAATTTAATATTTATAGTATTTTATTACATCACTATTGGGTCATTATGATATCGTAAAACACATTATATATTTTTAAATAGTATTTAATTTTTACCCAAAAATACGACTGTCTCAGAAAATTATGGAAAATTCACCATTGGATAATTTTGATGTCCTGATTCTAAAAATAATATTAATTTTATCAAAATAAATTTTTAAATATTTTAATTTTCACTTTAAAAATAAAAACTGACATTTATCGAAAATTCATTAGTTTTGACAAAAATAGCTTTCAAACCTTAATAAAAATTACAATTGTATTCATAACAATTATACAATAATTTATTCTTAATAAAAATTACTTTAATAATAATAATATTTTATAAAATATTATTTAATTAAAAAAATACATTAATTTATCAAAATAGATTCTTTAGTTGAATATTAACTAAAAATAATATTTGTGCGTTAAAAACTATTTACAAAGTAACAGTAATAAAATGATTGTATATTCATTATTATATAAAAAAATAATGCATATAATCATAGTTCTATCGTCTTGTTACATAACCCCTTATAACATCTGCATAAGACCAAAGGTCAAGGTGTGCGATGGTGATAAACTCTTGGGGTGGCTCAGATAACATCGCTCAGGAGGTAATCTCTATAAACTTCCCCTTATATCATAGGAAGTTCCATTTGAGGTTTACATGTTTAATATCAGTTTGGGCTTGGTCAAGAGTAAATCCCAATTATGCCACCTTCTTTCTGAGCTCCAACAAATGGGCTTCGTACGGGGCATGTTACTGGATGAGGCCATCACTTTCTTTTTCTGAGTAAATTGGATTTGTAAAATCCTTATATTTATACTAATCATGTGATCATTGTTCAACGGCTATATTAGCAATGATAAAAATTCTTAAAGGTATTTTTAAATCCAAAAACATAAAACAAGGAAGTTAATATTTTATATAACCATTTTTCATAATAAGACATTTAATTAGATCAAGATGAATTTTCATTAATGAAAGTTTGGATCGATGCAATCTTCCCCCATTAAGAGATTTTTCCCTTGAAATTTCCTTTTACCACACTAAAATATATGTGGGTAACTCTACTTCATCACTTCCTATGATTCCCATGTCACTTCTTCAAACTTGTGGTTTCACCACAACACCTTGATGAGGGGCATTGTCTTATATCGTAGAACTTTTTCTCTATGATCTAAGATCATCACTGGTTTCTGCTTGTAAGAAAGATGATACATTAACTATACTACCTCTGAAGAGAGTACATGTGAAGGGTATGGTATGTACTTCCTTAATAGGGATACATGAAAGACATCATGTAATTTGGCCATGGTAGGTGGATGTTCTAGTCGATAGGCCACCGCCTCGACACGATCAAGAATCTCAAAGGGGTCGATGCACCCAAGACTTACCATCCCTTTATTTATAGAAATCATGACCTTATTCCATGGATATATGTGTGTCGAAATACCATGTCTCCAACTTTGAATTCAAGGTCTCATCGATGGTTATCTGCATAACTTTTCTGTTGATTTTGGGCTGCCTCGATATGTTGCTGAATGGTTTTCACCTTCTCCACCATTTCATCAACCATTTTAGGTGATAGAAGATTATTCTCACCGACTTCATCCCAGCACACTGGTGTTCTTCACCTTTTCCCATAAAGGGCTTCATATGGTGACATTCATATGCTTGAGTGGAAACTGTTATTGTAGGATAATTCAACCAGTGGAAGATGTTGCTCACATCCTCTTTTGAATTCCATAAAACATGATCTTAACATATCTTCTAGTTTTTGAATAGTTTGCTCAGATTGGCCATCAGTTGGAGGATGATAGGCCGTACTGAAGTTCAGTTTAGTTCTTATAGAATGTTGGAGACATTTCTAGAACTTCAAGGTGAATCTAAGATCATGATCGAATATAATAGATAGTGGTACTCTATGAAGCCTTAACACTTCTTTGATGTAAATCTGTCCAAGTTGATCCAATGAGAAGTCCTCTAGAATCACAATAAAGTGAGCTGTATTCATAAAATAATCCACAATGACCCATATATAATTATTTCCTTTGGATGTACTTGTAAGTCAAGTGACAAAGTCCATGGTAATGTTGTCACACTTCCATGTTGGTATGGGATGTGGTTGTATCACCCCCTTAGACTTTTGCCTCTCAGCCTTCATTTGCCGACATACTGGGCACTTTGATGTATATTCATCAATCTCCCTTTTCATATTTTCCAACCAAAAGTTTTCCCAGAGATCTCGATACAACTTTGTGCTCCCGGGGTGAATAGAGAAGGTTGAGCTATGTGCATCATTCAGATGCTCCTTCTTTATCTATGGATCAGATTGTACACATAATCATAACCCAAATCTCACAATTCCATCCTTTTCAACAATGAACTATGAGGATTTCCCATTTCTGATATCTTCCACACTTTTTAGAATTTCCACATCCTTTCTTTGAGCATCCTTTAACCTTTCCAAAAGATACGGTTGAGCAATCATTTGTGAAAGGATTGAGGATGTTCCCTTTATTATTATTCCCATGTCCATATTTATCAAATCTAAGAATATTTGATCCTTTTAAATTCTCAACAATGATAGAATCACTAGGTCCTTTCTACTTAGAGCATCTGCCACCTTGTTCACTTTCCCCAGGTGGTAATGGATGGAGCAGTCATAGTCTTTTATCATCTCTAAAAATCTTTGTTGGTGCATATTAATCTCTTTTTGTGTGAATATATATTTGAGGCTCTTTTTATTGGTATATATCTCACACTTCTCCCCATAGAGATAACACCACCAGATTTTCAACCCAAAGATCATTGCCGCCAACTACAGATCATGCGTGGGATAGTTTTGTTCATGGTTTTTCAACTACCTTGAGGCATAGTCTATCACTTTATAATTATACTTCAACACAAAAACTAGGACCTTATTTGTAGCATCACTAAATACGAAAAAAATTTCTCCACTTCGGGGTAGTATGAGAAGGGGTGCAGTGATAAGCCTTCTTTTCTACTCCTTAAAGCTCTCTTCGTATTCATCACTCGAAGAAAACTTTACTCCCTTTCGAGTTATCTTGGTAAGAGCGTTGGAAAATCGTGATAAATTTCTCACAAATCGATGATAATATATATCAAACCCCAAGAAGCTACGGATATACGTTACCAATGTTGGCCTCAACCATCCATCAATTTCTGTTGTCTTGGAGGGATCCATAGATATCCCATTTATTGTGATGATATGACCCAAGAATGGGACCTCCTTCAACCAGAACTCACACTTTATGTACTTTTCATAGATCTTCCCCTTTTGCAAGGTCTTTAGTATAGTTCTTAGATTATCCTCATGACCCTCCTTGGTTTTGAATTATATTATAATATCATCTATAATGACTACTAAAAATATGTTGAGTTAATCACTAAAGACTCTATTAATCATATCTATGAAGATTTCTGGAGCATTAGTGAGTCTTAAAGGCATTACTATGAATTCATAGTTCCCGTATCTTGTATGAAAAGCAGTCTTGGGGATATCTTCCTTCTTCACCCTTACTTGATAATATCCTAACCAAAAATATACCTTGGAAAAGTATTGTGCTCCATGCAGCTGATTGAACAAGTCATCAATTCATGGCAGAGGAAACTTTTTCTTTATCGTGATTTTGTTTTTCTCGTGATAATCGATGAAAAGTTTCATTGACCCATCCTTCTTCTTGAAGAAGAGGACTGGGGCACCCCATGGTGAAGATGTTGGGTGTATAAACCCTTCATCCAGATTATCCTATAGTTGTTTCTTTATCTCCTCATGCTCTACAACAACAATTTTATACGGAGTCTTGGATAATGTAAACAATCGATGTATAACATCAATCGAGAATTCAACATCTCTTCTAGGAGGAAGACCATGAAATTCCCTGGGAAACACTTCATCAAATTCCATCATAATAGGCATTTCTTCAAGGATGGTTGCTTCCTTAGACTCAATAATCTGATCTAGATATGTGTGCTCATAGGGAAGTAATATCCACGCTTGAGATGATGGTTCTAAAGAAGATTCATCTTCCTCCTTGCACTTTTATAGAATTGGGGGTCGATTCTCCATATGGAGAGTGATTTCCCTCTCATGAAAATTTATGTTTTATCTATATAAAGAAATACAATCCATGCCGAAAATTGCATAAAATTATACCATAGGGAGTTTTATAAGGTTTTCTAGGAAGTTCAATCCACTGATTATGACAGGGGAGGAGTTATATTCATGGGATTCAATGATTTCCCCATTTTCCTTACTCACCGACATCTTTACTTCAATGATTCATGGAGGTGTTGGGATTGATCTACTAAAATTTTGGGATAAAAAAGAATACTTAGAACCTAAATCAAAAAGTATTTTCACTATTCTTAAATGAATAACTAGCATACTTGTCACCCCTTCATTGTTGGGCTTCACTTCGGTGGTTGTGATGGAAAAAGATCACCCTTTATTACTTAGAGGTTGTTGGATTCCTCTAAAACCCCTTGGATTAGGGAATTGATTTGAAAGGTGCCCTGGTTCTTTTCAGTTTAAGCAATGAACAATTCATTAATGTTCGAATGGAGCATTCCTCTCCTCTATTACTGCTGCGGGTTTTTCTTGTCGGCATTTAATGACTAGGTTCCCTAATCTTCCACACCTAAAGCATTTCCTCATCCCCTTAAGGTAATTTCTGGGGTTCTTCTTTCCACACCTTTGGAAAGTGGGGTGATGTATTTTATTAGCACTATTGGATTTATCCATCAGAAATCCAGAATTGATGTCCACCTATGCTTCTTATCTCCATGATACCCCTGCGATTCTCTGATCTCCATTTCGACCATGAGGGCATATCAGATAATTTTCTCATAGCGGTCGAAGTCACGAATCGCTAGGGCTTTCTGCAGGCAATGTTTCATCCCACAAAAGACGTGGTAAAACTTACATTTGGGGGTAATGACAAAGCTGAAGGTGTATCATGAAAGCCTTTTCAATTTTTCCTCGTACGCTCCGATGGATTTGTCGTCTTTTTTTTCTTCAGGGCAAGGAAGTCCCTTTCAATCTTAAGTTTGAGGGTGTGAGGAAAATATTTATCGAGAATTTTTTTTGGAAATCCTTCCATTACAATTCCTTGATATCTTCCATAGGCTTTATATTTTTGATCAAAGTCCACCATTTATCAGATTCACCCTCCATACGATAAGAATCCAGAAGAACCTTCTCTTATTCGAAACATTGAAGGATGGAGAAGATCTTTTAAATGGAGTTTATCCATTGTTTAGTGATTGAGGGATCAGATTATCCCTTAAAAGTAGGAGGCCTTTGTCTCATGATGCACTCAATTTCGACTTGTTCTTTCTTAGGGGGGTGGGGGTGGGGGGGTTGAACCTTCCTCTTGACCCATGTTTCTATTCAAAGTATGAGTTAACTGAGATATTATCGTGACAAATTTCATGATTCATGCTCCAATTAGATTGGACATCTCATTAGAATAGTCATCACATTGATCTTCACATCGGTTTTTAGCCTGAATCCTTCTATTACCGGTCATTAGCTAAAATAAAAGGAAAGTTAGGGGTAACACATAAAGGGTAATCCATGGAAAAAACTGATAACAAAAAAATAACTTTTATTTCCTTAACTTATGAATCTATAGGCTTCAATCTATGTTATCCATGATCTAATTTCTAACATATATTCTTAGGGGAATTTTTTTAATTTCCTTAATAATGGTTCATACAAACTTGTTAATTTACCAAAGCATATCCCCTAGGAGTGTCATAACCAAGAGTGAAGCAAGACCAGTTGTCATGTACCAGGATTCCCTGGGTTTAGCTCGAAACTCCTTGTTGGAGTTTTCACCCCTAGGTACAACTGTGCCACAACCACCTCTACCTGCTCATATCTAGACAGAGATGTATTTTCTTGATAAACCACTTACTAAATACTCACCAAAATTTAGGGAAGTTTTTATTATACTTATTATTATCTCTAAGGATTCATTAGGGTTTATAATAATAATCCCAAAAATAACTAAACCTATCCCTTGATATCAACTATAACAACCTTGATTTTTATTACACACTTAAACATGATTTATTACATTAAATCATCACATGATACAACATAGAAGATCGAGATTTCTAGTGTATTTGGGGCATAATAACATTACATAATGACATAAAACATGAAACACAACATCTTTATTGAAAACTTCCTTTACAAGACCACTACATTCCCTCGTAATTAGCATTTCATGGGATAACCTAAGGACATGCATAAGAAAAGGGTGAGATATAAAGCACAATAATGGATTAAACATGGAATAACACACAGATTACAACACATGTTAGGCAATAGGCATATCAATGGAGTGAAAGAGAAACATGAACATAAAGGCATGATAGAGCATGATTATTATAACATGGAAATGTGGAAAAAACACTTAACATGAACTTAGCATGAGACAAGGATCATCGCACATGGAGCATGAGTAAACCCTAATTGAACTTGAATTAACATGAGTAAATCATTATTTCACTTGAATTAGAATGAGTAAATCCTCATTGTAATTTATGTATCATGATACTAATCTTTACCCAATGCATTGGAGCGTTATCAGTGCACACCCATGTTAAAAATTTCATTTCATATATTAGTGTTCCACAAGAACATACAACATAGATTCATTGAAAAAAATTTATTCCATGGTAAATGAATTTGTAATTAATACATAAAATTATTCCATAAATAAGTAAATGTTCATAAAGGTGAATACCCTTGATAGAGAAATGGGCATGGTATTCACTACCTAATGATTTTGGCTTGGAAAATCATAGTTCAATTTTGGCAGCATAACAGTGTGACATAAAAATTCATAAAAACGGTTGATGAGAGAGAAAGGGGTGTCTCATAATATGTACATGAAATGGAAAATAAGGGGATCATATAGATACATGTCACAACATAAGTAATGGAATTTGGATTCATAATACAAAAAATTGCTTGAATGTAAATGAGGAGAGATAAATTCCTTACTGAATTTCAGCATGGTAATGGGTGTACATGGGAGGAATTAATGAGAGAGAAAATGGGTATCTCATCATTACAACATAAATAGGGAAGTATTGGGGAGGTGTGAAATCATACCCCAACATTTATAATTGAAAATAAAATGGCATAACAATATTAAGAAACTAGGATAAAATGAGAAAGAAGGAATCCCTTACTTGGAAGTGTGATCCCAAAGGCTTGGGAGAGGCTTGAGAGAGGATTATTGGGAGACTGGGGCACCTTGGGAGGATTCTAGAGAGAGGAGTGAAGAGGTTTGAGTAACTCCAAAGGCTTTGAGTGAAGAGGAAGTGGGAGCTTCGGTGTGTTTATATAGGAAAGGAGAGAGAATTTTTTATTATTTAGGTTTGGGACACAACACATTAAACTAATCAAAACCACAAAACAACCCATGTTTTTTTCCAAAGGGGAGTGAAAACAAATATTTTATAATTTCAATGGATGAAATTCATAAAATAATAGGGTTTCTTATGCAGAGGTGAGTCACATTTTGAAGGAAAATAATTTAAAAAGCTAAAATGTTTTGCAACTCGTGAAGGGTCCATTAAGGGTTTGTAAAATAAATAAAACAAACCTAAAATCAGATTATTTTAATGGTAAAACATATATTGTCTGAACATAATGTTTATAGTATTTTATTACAACACTATTGGGTCATTATGATGTCATAAAATACATTATATATTTAAACGGTATTTAATTTTTACCAAAAAATCCAACTGTCTCATAAAATTATGAAAAATTAACCATTAGATAATTTTTACATCCTAATTACAAAAATAATATTAATTTTATCCAAATAATTTAATAAAAATATTTGAATTTTCACTTTTAAAATAAAAACTGACATTTATAAAAAATTCATTGGTGTTGACAAAAACAACTTTCAAACTTTAATAAAAATTACAATTGTATGCATAAAAATGATACAATCATTTATACTTAATAACAATTAATTTAATAAAAATAATATTTTATTTAAATAATATTTAATTAAAAAATACATTAATTTATGAAATAAAATTCCTTAGTTGTTAACTAAAAATACTATTGTGCTTTAAAAACTATTTACAAAGTATAAATAATAAAATGAATGTATATTCTTTATTACATAAAAAATAATGCACATAATCATAGTACTAAGGTCTTGTTACATAACTTGTAATAAAACCTATATATGATCGAAGGGTAAGGTGTGCGATGGTGACAGAATCTTGGGGTGGCTCAGATAACATCGCTCAGGTGGTAATCTCTATAAACTTCTACTTCTCCCATAAGCGGTTCAGTTTGAGATTAACATGTTGAAGCTTGACTTGGTCTTGGTCAAGAGTGAATCCAAATGACACCACCTCGTTTCCAAGCTCTGACAAATGGGCTTCATATTGAAAAAGTTAGCTGGATGAGGCCATTGCTTCCTTTTTCTGAGTAAATTGGATTTTTTTATGCCCTATATTTATACTAATCTTATGATCACTGTTCAATGACTATATTAGTAACAATAATAATTCATAATGGTATTTGGAAATCCAAATATATATAACCAAGGAAGTTCATATTTTATATAACCATTTTTCATAATAAGACATTTAATTAGATCAAGATGAATTTTCATTAATGAATGTTTGGGTTGTTACATTGAGCGAGCCGCCGCCATCCATCATGTTGAAGGTGACAACACACCTACATAGCATGTCCCCGAAGAAGCCAGTGATAAAAAAGCTTGAAAATACAGGATATGATATGTATTTAATCCAAAAATGGAATCTTTCACTTGGAGATACAACTTGTTTGACACTAGAAGAGAAAGATTTAACTCCACACAAATACGGGCCATATAGACCTCCGCACATTGGCTGGTCCGGGGGTCCTAGAACAAGAAACCAACCAGGGAGTCATTAATAGCTTTAAGAAAACCTTCATTCTAGAATGGGATAGGAAGACCTTGGAGGTTGACTAAAACCACTGCGAAGGGGATCTCTTTCCCTCGATGAGCATCCAAAGACCACCTAGACAAGCTAAAGCTCCATCGACCCCAAGAATGAGAAGCCCTACACCAAGCCTGAATGAATTCATTCTGCAATGCAAGGATGATATAGAAGGAGAGCCTATGTATGGACAAGATCCTCATCGGAGCACAAATCCCCCAAGAGACCACAAAACATTGAAACACTGCAAGGGGATGCATCACGACCCTGAATCGAGTTATAAGGGTGTGTTGTAAGAAAGCAGAATCCTCTTCAAAGGCTAGGATAGGTATCTACAAACTAATTTGAGAACCTTATCATGAAGCCCGAGTCATTCCTATTGAGACTGTTGTGAAGTAGGGTTGGCCAACAGCTGATGATGAGCCACAAAGTGCATCACGTATGGAGGGATGGGATGAAGGCACCATAGATGGAGGATCTAGGGAGTGAAACCTTCTAGGAAGATTAAAATCACCATTATCGGGGCTGGAGAATGAGGGAGCCAATGAAAAAGGGATGAGATCAAAGGAGGTCAGAGTTGAGAGGGACAATGCCTCCCAGGAGAAGAAATCCCTAACATTTAAAAAAATTTAAAATGAGGGCGGTGTGTGTAGTGTGTTCTCCTGGGCCTTTGTTCTAATATTTTTTCCAACTAGAAATTATTTATTTATTAATTATTTTTTACACCCACTAACCCTATTTTCTTTTTATAAATATGTAGTTTAGAACCTCTTACTCAGGTAACTCACCTCCAATGGCGATAGATATTTTGATATACCTTGGTATATGAAAATGTTTATTTTTTAATGGAATTGACATTGGATCAATTGAATGACGTCAGAACCATAATGACATTGATGATTAGATTTCACTGTATGGATTGATGGAAGGAAGGGATGAAATTTTTTCATAAATGTAGGGATTTTTATTTTATTCTATTACTCTATTTTTTATTATTATCATCCTATATTTATTTTTAATGAGTTATTAATAATTTTGAGTCCTTGAATTTTATCGATTTTTTATTAGCCCAAATTTTATATTTCATTTCTTATGTTCTTAATCATTTATGAGTCCATTCTTGATGATTGATGGTCAGGACTTTTCACTGGACACCGAAAAATGCATCTATAGATTTAGTCTAATGTTCATCCCCATTTTTACATGTATTTTCCAATAGCCTTCAATATAGTTGACGATTCAATGGTTTTGGTCTGGACCAAGGTAATATTGTAATTCAGGTTTTTAAACAACTAGTTTCAACATAATACTAGATATTAATGTGTGATGGATCAATGAAATGAAATATAGGATCCTTGGGTGGAGCTCCAATGGGGTATATTGAATAAAAATGGCACATATGATGTCTTATATAAGTGTAAATATCTTCTGGAAATTTTTTCTATAGAGTGGTGACTGGAAAATAACCCTCATAGGAATGAAAATGATAGAAGAGACATTGGGTATTCATTTAGGAAAGATATGTCATGAGAATGATGATGATGGAATGATTATTATACTAATTTATTTTCTGAGATACATTTCATGATCACATTATGTGTAGTTTATAAACCACATGCCATTACATCCACTATAATAGTGGCTAGCATTTTACTGTGAGTAAATTACCATATTCCACGTATCGTACTTACACACATCATGTGACTCTAGGAGAACGAACTCTATAGTTAGATGGAGTACATTCCAAGATATAGATTTATACATGAATAAGATATGGGTTGAGATAACATGCCATGTATTTGGTTGGTACATGACTCAACCTCCCAGTAGTACACACCCATCTATCCAACCAGCCTTACATGTCTTGTGAAATGTTTCACAAGTCGTGTAGCTTATACCCACATGACACAAATTATGGTGGTACATGAATAGTACCACTTCTATCTCAAAAAACTATCTATAATATGATATACCATATTTAGTTATATCCATACATGATGTATAGGGAAAATTACATGACTTGACTTCTACATATGGGAAAAGTGTCAAGTAATCCAAAAGTGTATGCAGTTAACTTTTTGAGACTTAGTGATTATCCTATTTTCTTTACCAAGACATGGATTTAGGAACATGGGTAGTCTATGTTGAACATTTTTCATGTAAAATATATTGGTACATACCTCTTTCAAATATGAGGATAAGTACAAGGTGATTCAAGAATATTCGCCCCCAAATATCCTTAGGATCGATGATATGGATCAAACATGATTATCGAAGAATACACATGTTAGGAACTCCCATGGTAATGTGGTTTTGTGGTTATTATAAGGTCTTGGTCCCCCACATGATTGATTGAGTTAGGAACCTCTATACTTGTGAGTTATGATTCCTCTGTATGTGGAATCAGGTACTCCATCATCTAAAAAACTCTATATGAGAGAGTGTGGGTTTTCCACTGGGGTTGGTTACTCCCTTGAATGAAAATATTCCTATAGAAAGATATATTTCCCCCACTACAGTTTCTATATGGTGATGTGGTTTTTTCATGGATAGGTAGTTATGATACTAGGGGTTAGAACTCCCATGGCCAAAAAATATTCTTGGTTAAGGTGTGGGATTACTAGTGTGTTTCTAAAATGGTTACATAATACTATTTGGATAGTAATTTATGATAATCCCATGACTAACGAGCATATATATAGTGGGAGGGTTCCATTTTTTAGTTTTATAGTGATTATGTGAAAGTTAGAAAGTATTAATATTTTGGATACCTTTGGCCTTGTGACTCCTTAGAAACACATTAATTTACTTCAAGGTGAGACTTATATCTGGTCTATCAATTTTAGACATTGTGGGACTTTTGATGACTTGAGAATATGTAGCTTCTCACAAAACATAAACCTTCATAGATTGTTGTTGAAATTAATAATACTTATCTATACCCCAGATACTTCTCATTGTAGATAGTATTTGGACTCATTGTGTTCTTTTTGATTAATTTCATATACCTGAGGTTGAGCTGACTCATTTATTTTTCTTTCCATTATGGTTTTGGGGTATCCTAGTCAGTCTATTTATAGTCACCCTTGTATGGGATTTATGATCACATGTGTTGGGCCTATGAAGATGATGTAGAATTTAGAGATGGTCTAAGTGGATTCAAAATCAAGTGAAGCTTATTGGGAGAAAACATTTGATGGTGCTTGGTGGATCTTGGTAGTTCATGATGGAAGTGGGGACTATTTTAGTTAGAGACAAATAAAGAAGACCTTATTGTGATGATGAGTTTTCATTTATTATATTTTCTTTGAGTTCATATATATTTTTAGATGTATAGTTAATATAGTTTTTCCCATGCAATGTTGTAATTATATTGTGATGTCTCATGCATGTACTATATATATAGTTCAACAATTTATTTATACATATATTGTTGCTGTTGTTGTTTGTTATTTTATGCATTTGATATATGTGAATGTTAATTATTGATAGAGGATAATGCCTCCCATGTTGTGTGATATTTCTACTCGGTGCTAATCACCATACTATGTCCTATTAGAGGGAGGCATAGGATGACACACTTGGCTTACTAATAGACCAAGTGAGGGCCGAGTCGATCAGGAAATGTCAGAGTGGTATTAAAGTGGTCAATTAATAAGGTGTGAAGTTCAAAGTTATTAATCATATAAATATTGGTGTGAGAATTTATGGAGTAAAGGAAATATTAAGTTCAATTATTAGACAAGTAAGAGTAGTATAGGTGCAATAATCAACGTATCAATATTTACTGATTACATGTTAGTTGGCCCAGATCTCTAATATATAGATTATAGGGTAAAAGAACCTTGGTACATGTATCATATAGTTATCAGATATAATATTTAAATTCTATACAATGAAATCTCATAAAAATTTAATTTATCCTTATGGGTGTATCCTATAAAATAGTGGGTACTGCCCATAAGTATCTATATCTTGTCCTAAAACATAATCTGGATGAGTCTATGCCTATAGTTGGGCCTCTTAACATTAATTAGTGAGTGAAATATCTTTATTTTAAAGGATCAGGTGAAATATATCCTTTATAAAGAACCAAACTATTATAAATAAAATTTCTCTTATGAGTTAATTAAATGTATTATTATGTAATATTTTTATAGGAAAAATATGCAATCCTTTGTTTTTATTATATCATATCATATTTTAAAGACCGTTATGTATTATTACTATTGATAATATATCAGTTTCTCAGAGATCACATGGTTAGTGTAAATATAGGTTTTTTGAAAAATCTAATTGAAACAGAAAAAGTATGTGATGGCCTCAATAAGTAGTATCATACCCCACAAAGCCCATTTATCAGAGCTTCCAAGGAAGATATAATAAATTTGATTTTCCCTTGACTAATCCTAAGCTGAGATCTAACAACTGAAGCCTAATTGAAACTAGTTATAGGAGAAGTTCAAGTACATCGAGATCACGCCCCAAACCTTGTATGTCGAACCACCCCATGAAAGTCTCACTATCACATACCTTAATCTTAGGGAATTTGATGGTGTATTAAAGGGATATATATCAAGAACCTATAAATATTATTTTATAATTGTTTTATATAATAATGAATATATTTTCATCCTATTATTGTTACTATAAAAATACTTTTTTATTCTGATACAATAAAAAACAAATAGTATTTTTTGTGTAATATTCAAATTAAATTAAGGAATTTATTTTGATGAATTATTTTATTTTTGAAATAAATAATATTTTAATAAAATATTATCATCTAATAATTTTTAGTAAATATAAATTATCATATAAATTTTATGAAGTCAAATGTAATTTTTATATGGGTTCAAAAATTGTTATTGTAAAAAAAACCCTGCATTTCTTACTAAATATCGATTTTATTTTAAAAGTGAAAATTCAAATATTTTGAAAATTATTTTTATAAAATGAATATTATTTTTTGAAATATATCATTGAAATTATAAAATAGTTAATTTTACATAATTTTCTAAGATAATCAAATTTTCGGGTAAAAATTAAACACCATATAAATATACTTTATGTATTATGACATCATAATGACCAAAATGTGATACAAAAATAATATAAAATGTATCCCTAAAAAAATATGTGTTTTATTTAAAATAAATATATTTTAATTTATTTGATTATTTTTATAAATCCATTATGATTCCTCTAAAACCATTAATAAATTTTAAGGATTTCAAATCATTTAATTATGAGTATGACTCACCTCCACATTAGAAAGAACATTATTTTTTTATGTTCGACACTTTTACTTATAAAATAATAAAAACCACTACCATTTGGTAGAAATAATGGGAAAAGAACAATTGTAAGGTTTTTGTTTTTGATTATTTTATTATATATAGTCCAAAACCTATATTTGAGAAATAATAATGAAATCCCGACTCATTTCCTATCTATACCCACCCATGCTCCTATTTCTCTCCACTCAAAATCCTTTTTATAGAAACCCTAATTTTATTTATATTACTATTATGTAATGTTAATGATAAAAAAGCATAATAGCATTACATATTCAGGATCAAGCAGTTTAGTGTCTTGGGAAAATTAATACCATGCATTACTTCTACATAATAAAACACAAACATTATTTAATTATTTCATATCTAGATTTCTATTAGACATTGCATTCTCATTAGTAAAAGTAATCACCTAATTATATACATCAAAGAAATGGGTGATATAAAATCCTATTAAGAGGATAGATAAGAACATGAATCAATATAACATGGGGTGATCATATCATTATCATCAGAACATAGACATAAGATCATAATCATGAGGTGAAGTATTAAATAAAGGCTTGAAATATGGAAATGCATAAAAATGAAACATAATTTCATAGTTGTAAACTACCATGAATACATAAGTTTATATCATGATATAATTCATATTATCCAATATATTCGAGTGATATATAATTTCAAGCACACCCGTCACATCCTAACAATAACATTGTCATTCATTTCACATAGAACGTATATCGAAATTGGACACAAGATAACCTATGTAAAGAAATGAGTTTAATTTAATAACTTATACATTAAAGAATAAAAATTTTGGTTCCCAAAATAAATAGGGAATAACATACTTGGTATAATAATCATCAATTTTGATGGAAGAAGAAACGATCTCATGATAAGTAAAAGATGTGTTTTTTGAAAGAAGAGTTATTTTGTAAAAATATTTCGATTTTTCATAAAACCATATTAGTAACATGTATATCCTCTAAAAGATAATATAATTATGATGAAATGATATTGAATAATCAATAATGAAATATCCATACTGAAAATGGGGTGAAATAGGGAAAACCCAAAGAAAGTAAGTTGGGTTCAAGAATTCCCCTTACATTAATTTCCAGTCAATTTATTGCGTTTTCACCTCCAAAATAGGGAAATTATGTTTATTAAAAAAATAAAACCAAAGTTAATTATAGTTATTTTATAAAAATATTTATCTATTATAATCATTGTATTTTATTTCTTAATTTATGTTGATGAAATTGAAGCGTTTTGGTATCATGTTTTTCTTAAAAAATTACTATTTTGCAATGATTTAATTATTTTATTAAATGAAAAATATAAATTAGTATAATTAATTATAGAAGAATATAATACACGATATTAAATATTAATATATTATGTATAATTCATACTATCCATCCATAATGGTAGTTATAAAAACTTTCTTGGTAATATCTCTGTGGGTGGTTAACTGACCTTTAACTAGACGTTGTCGAAAGAGCGTGAAAGAGAAGTATGACATTTATATTTTTCAAAAATATGATAATTAATGTAGGTTAAAAAAAAATATATAACTTTAAATTAATGTATAATAAATGTTTTAGTATTACATTTTAAAATGGAGAGGTTAAAATAATAAAATAGAAAAAGAAAAGAGAGAAGAGTTAATAGATACTTAATCTCTCCTCGGTGTAACTTCTCTTGTTCGACATTATAAATCCTTGGTGTTTGGAGTATAATTGATACAAGACATCCCTAAGTATTATAATGGGGTTGATATGAATGATTATGACAAATATTAATCTTCAAAATGGGCCAAAGTAGTGGTTTTCCAAGAGGAGGGAGAGGGGTTCTTCATACTCGAGGAGGGGGTATTTTTAGAATAAAATATTAAATAAAATAATATATCAAAGGAAAAACATTTAATAGTGAATTTTTTACAGTATAAATCATACATTAATATAATATAATTTTTAAGACATTAAATACACTTTATAATTCTAATTCATTAATTTATTAAAGGAAAGATTATTAAAAGAAAAATTAATATTTTAAGGAATCACTTTTGACTTTAGGTTTTGGAAAGTTCTTTTTAAGTTTGGAAATTGAATTTTTTATATTTTAATGAATATTTTATGAAATTAAATACACCATAGTAAAACCTAAAGTTATACAAATGATTATTTCACCATTAAATCATGAATCATGTAATTTAAGATATACCAGTTATGTGAAAAACTATATTTTTTACTATTCACCCAAAAATTGAAGTATTTTTGAAAATTTCCAAAAAAAATAACCCTTGTACAATTTATACTTTATTATTTCAAAAATAGACTCCATTTTATGAAAGTAATTTACTAAATATGGGGAATTTAATTTGTAATTAAAATAATCATTTATTTGAAAAAAATACAGATTTTAATATTATAACCAATATTATGACACTTTAGAAAATTTAATAAGATCTCATAAAATTATCTTATAATAATTAGACAAAAAATATTAATTTATGAATCTATTTTTGGAGTATAAATTTTATTTTAAATCATTATATTAATTATTTAAATTTTAAATAAATATTTACAACATATAAAAAATACTAATACTTAATTTACCATTTTCAAAATTCTTATTTACTTATTTTATGATATAAATATATTATATTTTCATTAATAAGATACCAAAATTTTTTATACTTTAAAAGATGTGGTTACTATTCTATTGGATGGTTTACTATTTCTAATGGCCGCATTACTATTCCAATGGCCACGTTACTATTCCCTTAGTATAGGTTCCCTAATTTCTAAAAATATATCTTATTTCATTGATTCATCATTTTTAAAGTTTATATTGTTATATCTATGTAATTTTATTTGATTTATTATATAAGACATAATTATAAGAAGGTAAATATCATTGATAAAAGTTTGAGTCATTACATTCTTCCCCCATTTTAAATTTCATCCTCAAAATTTTATTTTACATAAATAGTTGAGGTTATTTATCCTTCATTTCATATTTTGGTTCCCAATTCACTTATTCATAGTTTTCATTCCTCTATAACACTTCAACAAGGTGGGTTGAATTTTTGTGGAGAACATTATCTCTCTCAACTAGAATCATTACCGACTGCTCCTCATAAGGGAGTTAATCTTCCAGATGTACCACCTCTGAGTTAAATACATGTCTAGGATATGGTATGTACTTCCTTGGGATGGAAACATGGATAAAATTATTAATTTTATCCATACTTGGTGAAAGTTAAATATGATAGGCCACTTATCCTATGTGATCAAGGATCTCAAAGGATCCAATGTAACTTATGCTAAGTTTCCATTTCTTTCCAAACCAAATGTATCCTTTCAATTGTGATATTTGAAGGAAGATTTATCTCCAACATCGAATTGAAAGTAACTTTGATGGTTGTATGCATAACTCTTCTTAAGAATCTAAGTAGCTTTAATATGTTACTGTATGGAATGATCCTTCTCCTTCATTTCTTGCACAAGATCAGGTCTATGTAGATTTCATTTTCCAACATCATCCTAATAGTTTAGAGTTCTAAATATCTTTACATACAAATCATCATATGGAGACATCAGAATACTAAAGTGGGAGATATTATTGTATGAGATCTCAACCAATGGAAGATGATGATCCCATACACATTTTAATTACATTGAACATGCTATTAGCATGTTTTCGAGCATATTGACATTCATTTCAGATTGGACATCATGTTAGGGGTGATAAGACATCTTAAAATTCAATTCAGTACTCAAAGAATGTTGTAGAATTCACTATAATTTAGATGTTAACCTTCGATTATGATCATAAATGATTGAATGTGGTACCCCATGATAAATCAACACTTCCATCACATATATCCTAGAAAGTTGTTTGGGTGAGAAATCATCCTGTATAGAAATAAAGTGGGAAGTATTAGTGAGTCGGTCCACCACAACCCATATTTTATTGTTACCTTTGGATGCATTCAGGAGAAAAATGACAAAGTTCATGTTGACATTATCTTATTTCCACATGGGTATAAAAAATGGTTGCATCATCACTTTGTGTATATATCACTCTTATTTAACTTACAGAAATATTAATCACCTTGAGATATACTCAGAAATATCCTTCTTCATGTTATCCCACCAGAAGTGTTCTTAGATATCACAGTACATTTTGGTTCTACTAGGATGGATAGAGAAAGTTGATCTATATGAATTATCCAAAAAATATTTCTTTATCTCAAGTGATAAATGAACACAAAACCTAGTTAAAAAATGATTAACACCATCATCATCGACATGGAACCATTACAACTTCCCATCCTTTACTGCATTCACCTTTTTTGTAACTCTATATCATCCCTTTGTTCCTCCTTAATATTATATTTGATAGATGGTTGGTAAACTATTTGGGAATTGTAGGATGTATTCACTACCATTATGATTTCAAAAAATCTATCCTTTTCATGTCCAAAAATATAGGTCCTTTATCAATCCACATCATAGATAGAGTAGCAGGTTCTTTTCTGCTAAGAGCATCAGCTACCTTTTTTTCCTTACCAGGATGATATTGAATAGGGAAATAATAGTCGTTGTTTAGCTCTAACCATCTCATATGAGGAATGATGATCTCTTTTTATGAGAATATATAATTTAGACTCTTGTGATCGATATTTATGTCAAACTTCTCACCATAGAGGTAGTACTGCCAGATTTTCAAGGAAAAAATAAAATATGATAACTCCATATCATGAGTTAGGTCGTTCTTCTCATGGACATTCAATTTTCGTGAGATGTAGGCTATCACTTTATCATTTTTCATGATTACACAACCCAATCCATTCATTAAAGCATCACTATATATCACAAAAAATTATCTACTTATTGGTAATGTGAGTACATGTGTAGTTATTAGCCTCTTATTTAGCTCATTGAATATTTCTTCACATTATTTCATCTATACATACATTACCCCATTCCTTGTTAACATAGTTAACAGGCTTGAAAATCATGAGAAATTTCCCACAAAATGTTGATATTACCCTACTAATCCAAGAACACTTCATAATTCCATGACACTATAGGGTAGGGGTCATTCATAAATTGCCTTTATCTTTTAAGGGTCCATATAAATTCCTTTAATTGTGATCACATGTCCCATGAATGTTACTTTCTCCATCCAAAAGTCACACTTGATCAACGTGGCGTATAACTTCTCCTTCTTTAATTTCACTAACACAATCATTTTATGTTCTTCATGTTCCTATTTTCTCTTGGAGTAGATGATAATATAATTGATAAACACTGCCAATTTTTTTTCAAGGTAATGTCTAAAGACTCTATTCATCAAATCCATGAAGATTGTAGGGGAATTAGTATATCTGAAGGGCATCACCGGAAACTCATAGTGTTCATAGCTTGTATGGTAGTCTATCTTGTAAATATATTCCTTCATCACATTTAGCTGATGATATACAGAACATCGATTCGAATTTGAGAAATATTGAGCTTCTAATAGTTGATCAAAAAAGTAATCAATCCTTGGAAAAGGATACTTATTCTTTTTGGTGATCTTGTTGAGCTCCAAGTAGTAAATACACATCCACATTAATCCATCCTTTTTCTTTACAAGGAGAACTAGTTCACCCCAAGGAGATGCACTAGGGCGTATAAACCCTTTACCCAAATTATTTGGTAGTTTCTTCTTTAATTCCACCAGTTTGATCAGGGCCATCATATAGGGGAATTTTAAGATAGGTGTATCTGTGGGTATGTGTTATACTGATAACTCTACCTCATGATTTGGGGGAATTCTGAGTAACCGTTGAGGAAATACATCATTGTATTCCCTCACAATGGGAATTTCCCCAAAGTTGATACCTTCTTTTGACTCAACCATTTGAGCAAGGTATGATTCTTTACAGGGAATCAAAACCCTCACCATTTGAAGATTTTCCAAAGGACATTCATGAACATCCTTTCATTTTTGAGGAACATGGGATGGATTAGAATATGAAAAGATATTTCCTTTTACCTAAAGTTTATTTGTTCTATATATAATGAGAGTCAATACATCCTTAGTATAGCATTGGAATCACCAAGGGATGTATCATGATATTTTCTTGGGGAATTGTACCACATAAACCAATAAGAGAAGATTCCAACACCTGGGTTGCAATTATCACACCATTAGGTGTTTTTATGAATATCTCTACTTCAAGGATTTAGGTTATTGATTCAATAGTTCTAGAAAACTTGAAATATATAAAGGAATGCGTAGAACCAGAATCAAATAATAATTTTTCATTCTTGATAGAATAGGAAGTGTACCTTGTATAACTTCATTATCTTTATCCAATTTAGTAGTAGTTATGACATAATCCTTCCCTTGTTCCTTTGGCGTTGGTGGCTGATGACGCTAATTACCCTTGAGGACTCGAGGTTTAGTGCATTGGCTTGTATAGTTCCCTTACTCCCTACATTTGTAGCATTAGACAATGGACAGTTCTCTCATTTCCTCCATTGTATCAGCCATTTTATTTATATATCTTGGAAAATCATGAGTATTGTGGCCTTATCTTTTACAATTATATCATTAACCCATCCATTTGAGTTAGTTCCCATACGGTTTCTTCCCACATTTTTTACATGTGGGTGGTTCGGGTTTCTTTCTACCTTTTTCATTATATCCCACAGTTTGAAACTATTTATTTTGTTTCTTATCACCATAGCCATGGGACCATTATCAAAACTCCATCTTCACTTTTAGACCACATCAAAAAAATTCTACATAACTCCCAAAGTCTCAAATTTTAGAGCCTTTTGAAGGTGTTGTATTAATCGACTAATGAATCCATTAATTTTTCTATCAATTTTGATAAAAAAACTGAAGTTTACCATGAAAGACTTGTGAAATTTTCTTCATAGGATATGATTGATTCAACATCATTTTTTCTTTAGCTCTATGAATTATCTCTCTATATTTTCACAATGAGTTCAAGGGAAATACTTGATAAGAAACATTATCTTAAAGTCTTCCCACTCTATCTCTTCAATTTTTTGCTTCAGTTTGGTGTTCTTAATAAAAGAACACCATTGATTGGACTCTCCATCTAAATACTAAATGGTCAGATTCACCTTCTCCATATCAGAATAGTGAAGCAAAAAAAAACATCTTTTCCATTTATTTGACCCACGATTCCATGACAAGTGGATCATAAGATCCAATAAATGTTGGTGGTCGTTTCTATATTAAACACTTGATATAAAGTTTCTACCACTTTGGTGAAGGAATATGTTTCACATTAATAAATTTATTATTCATTACCTGAGACAATTGGGTATGAATCTCCATTAAATTTTTAACTCCACCTCACAAGGCATTGGGGATGTCTTTTGGGAAATCACTACATTATCCCTCACATAGATTGTTGACCTAGTTTCTCCTGGTTCCCACTGTTTCTAAAATAGAAAAGGATAGAAAAAAACATAAGACAAAAATTCAACAAGTAATTAATAAATAATTTATTAATTTTATGAAATTATGTATAAAGGAATATCTTGTGGGATCCCTATGTCTTTCATTTTCTAAAATAAGGCTTCTTGGGTGCATACATAAACTCAGTCTCATACTAAATTTTTTCAATATGGTTCTGTAATCCTAATTCCCAAATTAACTAAACCATGCTATGATACCAACTATAGTGACCCTAGTTTTCCTTACATTACTATTACATCATTTTAATGATACAAAATTATAGAGTTACATATCTAGGATCAAATAGTTTTGTGTCTTGGAAAATTAGGATCATACATAACTTTTACATAATAAAACATAAAAATTATTTAATTTATTTTTCTCTACCTTCTTAGTGTCTGTAACATTCTCCATAGTAAAGGTAATCACCTGAGGATATGAATAAAATAAAAGAGTGTGAAAAAATAATAGTAAGATGATAGATAAGAACATGGATCCATATAACATGGTGTGAGCATAATAATTATTATCATAACAAAGGCATATAAATATAATCATGATAGAAAGCATTAAATAAAGGATTGGAATGTGGCAATGCATAAAAATGAATCATCATGTATTAGTGGTTAAACACCATTCATACATCACTTTATCTCATGAGATAATTCACATTACCCAATTAATTGAAGCACTATATAATTTTGGGTGCACCCGTCACATCATAACACTTACATTGCACTATATAATTCTTGGTGCACTTGTCACATAATAACATTTACAATATCATGCATGCCACATATAACATATATCAATCTTGGACATAAGATAAACTAGAGAAAAAATGGGTTTCATTTAGAAAATAATACATTCATGAATAAACTTTGGGGTTCCCAAAATAAATATTGAATAAAATACGTGGTATAAGAATCATCAATTTTGAGTGAAGAATAAACAATCTCAGAACAAGTAAAAGATGTTTTTTTAGAATGAAGAGTTATTTTGGAAAAATCATTTAATTTTTCATAAAACCATATTCATAACATGTATATCCTAGAAAAGATAAGATAACAATGATGAAATGATATTTAAAGAAAATTAATGGAATATCCATACTAAAAAAATGCTGAATTAGGTAAAATCCTAAGAATGAGAGTTGGGTTTGAGAATTCTCCTTACCTTAATTCTAGATTAATTTTGTTGTTTTTTCACCTCATAAATAATAAAATTATGTTTATTAAAAAACTTATCTAGAAGTAAATCATATTTATTTTATAAAAATATATATAAATTATAATCATTGAATTATATTTCTTAATTTTTGTCGATGAAATTGAAGTGTTTTGATATCATGTTTTACTTAAAAATTTACCTTTTTCCAACGATTTAGCTATTTTATTAATTTTAGTTTATTAATTTTTATAATTAATTACAAAATAATATAATATATGTAATTAAATATTAAATATTATCTATAATTCATAATATCCATCCATTAATATGGTTATAATAATTGTCTTTGCAATGTCCCCAATGGTGGTTAACCGACCTTTAACTGGATGTTGTCGAAAGAGTGGGAAAGGGAAGTATGGAATTTATATTTTTCATAAATATAATAATTATAGTAGGTTATAATCATTGATATAATGTTATCTTTCTATGTAATTAATTTTTTAGTATAAGGTTTTGAAAGGCAAAGGGTAAAATAAGAAAAGAGAATAATAAAAAAGGGAAGACTAAATAGGGACTTACTCTCTTCTTGGTGCATCTTCTCTTGTATAACACTATAACTCCTTGGTGTTTGGAGTTGGATTTCTTTAGAACATAACTAAGTATTATAAGGGGCATAATAGGGAGGATTTGTTAAGAGATTAGGATTTTTAATGGTTGTGAGGAGTGATTTTCCATGGAGAGGGAGAGGGGGTTTTTATACTTTAGGAGAGGCAATTTTTAGAATAAAATATTGAATAAAATAATATATCAAAGGTAAAACTTGTAGTAGTGATTTTTTGAGATTATAAATCATATAGTAATATAATATAATGTTCTTAATACTTTAAATCCCTTTTATAATTCTAATTAATTTATTTATTAAAAATAAAAGTGGAAATAAAGAAAAATTATCTTTTAATGAATCAATTTTTTTTACTTTGGGTTTGGGAATGTTCCTTTTAGGTTTTGAAATTGAGATTATTGTATTTTATGAAAAATTTATCAAATAAAGTATACCTTGTATGAACCTAATGTTCTAGAAATTATTATTTCACTATTAAATTATGAATGATTTAATTTAGGATATACCAGTTATGTGAATAATGTATTTTTTACTATTCTCCTGAAAATTATAGTATTTCATAAAATTACCAAAAAAATAAACCTTATACAATTTCAACATGTTGATATAAAAAACAGACTAAATTTTATGATAATAATTTTATAAATATTAGAAATTTAATTTTTAAATAAAACAATCATTTATTTGAAAAAATACTGATGACATGATAAGCACTTTGATGTATATTCAAACATCTCCTTCTTCATATTTTCCCAAAAATAGTGCTCTCAGAGATCACGATACATTTTTTTGATTCTTATGTGAATGGAGAAAGCTGAAGTATGTGAATAATCCAATGGTTCCTTATTTAAATTAGGATTTGATGGTACACATAGTCATAACTCGAATCTCAGAACAATTTCATTAACACTGAACTTCGAGGATTTACCTTTTCTTATAGTTTACACATTCTTCTAAATTACTTAATCATCACTTTTTGTATCCTTTATCTTTTCCAAAAGATAAAGTTGATAAATAATTTGTGAATGGATTAATGTTGTTCCTTTATTTATGTCTCCCATGTACATCTTCTTCAAGTCTAAGATGATTAGATCCTTCTCAGTTATTATCTATGATAAAATTTCTAAGTCCTTTCTACATAGTTAATATTCCAATTTATTATATTTTCCATGATAATAATGAATTTAGTAGTAATAGTTCTTTATCATCTCTAATTTTATTAATTGATACATATTCATCAATTTCTGTGTGAATATATACTTGATGCTTTTGTGATCCGTATATATTTTAAACTTCTCCTCAAAGAGATAATGCCACCATATTTTAAAAGTGAAGATCATTGTAGCCATCTCCAGATCATGCATTGGGTAGTTCGATTTATGAAATTTCCATTACCTTGAAGCATTGGCTATGAATTTTTCATTTTTAATTGACACACAACCCAATCCATTCTTCGAAGCCATGATGAATACATTGAATAGTTCTCTACTTGTTTGTAGTGTGAGCATAGGGGAAAGGATAAGACTCATTTTAAGATCCTTAAAGATATCTTCGAATTCATTATCCCAAGAAAACTTTAATACCTTCCTAGTTATATTGGTTAGAGGGTCTGAAAACTGTAATAAATTTCTCACAAATCGATGATAGTACCAAGATAATTAAATGAAACTACAGATATATATCAAATATGTTGGCATTGTCCATTTTTCAATTGATTGTTTCTTTGAATGGTCCATAGATATCCCATTTCTTGGGATGATATGCCCCAATAATGATACTTCCTTCAAGAACTCAGATTTACTATACTTGGAAAAATCTTCTCTTTTCAAAAGGTATTTATTACATTCCCCAAATGCTCCTCTTGATCCTCCATGGTTTTGGAGTATATTATAATGTCATCTATACAGACTACCAAAAAATTATTGAGGTAATCTCTAAGGAATCTATTTATCAAGTACATGGAGATTTATGGAGCATTAATGAGCCCGAAAGGCATCACTATGAACTCAAAGAGCCAATACCTTGTACGAAAATTTGTCTTGGGGATATCCTCCTTCTTCAACCCAACTTAGTAATATCCTAACCACATATCCAACTTAGAGAAATATTGTTCTCTATATATCTGATCGATCAATTCATAAATCCATAGATAAGGATACTTTTTCTTCATTATGATCTTTTTGAGCTGATGATAATCATTTTAAAGAACATTGAACCATCTTTATTTTTGATGAAGAGGACTAGTGCACCCCATGGGGATGCACAAATATTTATGAAAATTTTATTTAGATTATCTTATAATTTTTTATTTAGATCCTCAAATTCCAAAACATCCATTCTATATAGAGTCTTGGAAAATGGAAACAACTAAAGTATATGCTCAATTTAAAATTCAACCTCTCAGCTAGAAGGATGATCGGGAAATTACATGGGAAACACATCATCATATTCCCTCATGATGGTCACATCTTCAAGTATAATTATTTCCTCAGAATCAATCATTTGAGCTAGATATGATGTATCCTAGGGAATAATATCTATTCTTGAGATGTTGATTCTAAGGGAGATTCATCCTTCTATTTGAAATAGTATAGAATCAGGGGTTGATTCCAAATACAAATAGTGATTTCCTTCTCATGAAATGTATGTTTGATTTATATAGGGAAATCCATTCCATACCCATGATTGAATCAAATTACACCAAGGAGAGTATGATAAGGTTTTATGGGAAGTTCAGTGCAAAAATTGTAACAATGGATAAGTTATATACTCAAGATGAAATAATTTCTCCATTTGTTGTTTTCACTGATAAAAAAATTTCTATGCATTGTTTTGGTGTTTCAATAGTTCTATTAATTTTTTCTAATATGATGTAATGCATTGAAACAGAATAAAAAAGTATGTTTGATTTTATTTAATTAATAACTAGTGTACCTATCACCACTTCAATGTCCAGATCCACCTTAGCAGTTGTGATTCCAAAAGATCACTCTTTTTACCTTGGAGGTTGCTGGTTTTCTCTGAAAACCCTTGGATTAGAGAATTGGTTTTCAGAGTAACCTTGCTTCTTATAGTTGAAGAAATGAACAATTTTATGAAGGTTGACTAGATCATTGTTTTCCTCTATCTCATTAGTAGGATTCTTCTATCAATAGTCAGTAACAAGGCGCCCCTCCTTCCCACACCTAAAGAAATTTCTTCATTCCCCATAATAAATTTATAGGGTGATAATTTTTGCACCTTTGACAAGTGGAATTGTAAAATTTCTTTACACCATTAAATTTCCCCATCAAACTGCCAAAATTAAACTACACTTTCAGCTTCTCATCTCCATGATAAACATGATATTCAGCAATCTCTATTTCAACTTTGAGGGAACATCAGATTATTTACTTATAGCTATCAAAGTCACAGATCACCAGGGATTTCTATAGACTTGGTTTTATCCCACCAAAGGAGTGCCCAAACTTGTATTCAGGGGTAATGACAAAGCCAGAGGCATATCACACAGGTCTTGAGACATTATCCTCATATTACCTAATATATTCATTGCCATTTTTCTTGATGGAAAGAAAATCTATTTACATTTTAATATGGAGAGTGTGAGAAAAACATTAATCGTTTTTTTCTAGAATTCCATCTACTCAATAACTTCAATCTATTCCTCAGGCTTCATATTCTTGTTCAATATCCACCACTGATCATCTTATCCCTCCATATGATAAATAACCAGTAGAAATTTCTCTTTTTCAGAACATTGAAGGATGGAGAAGATTGTCTCAATAGAGTTGATCAATTTTTACATGATTAAGGGATTATATGGTCCATTTAAAGTTAGATTATTTGTTGCATAAAGTAAAAAATCATATCTTGTTATCTCTTAGAGGGTTTGGATGTTTCTCCTATGTAAGAACCTTGTTCTTATTTTGAGGTACGTATTGGTCCTTTCCAGTTTATAATTAAGAAGATGGGGGAAAATAGGTCATGTACTGGCTATAGGTCTATTACACGACATGAATGGGGACT
Source organism: Viscum album (assembly GCA_963277665.1). NCBI lineage: Eukaryota > Viridiplantae > Streptophyta > Magnoliopsida > Santalales > Viscaceae > Viscum > Viscum album. The sequence continues at coordinate 742,707,744 of OY728141.1, forward strand.
AGACTTGGTGTACATTATGTAAAAACTATGTGTAGAGGGCTATACACCATGTAATCCCAGTACATGTCCATGTAATGGCCTGGGCATGAGTTCTATTGAAACAGTATGTAGTTTGAATTACACACAGTGCACTTTTTTTTGAAATAGGCAGAAGCATCATTTTTGTAAAAACATATAGAACTCACCCCTTCATTCTAAGAATAACACACCTAAGTGATTCGAGGATAGGGTGACCTCCCATTTCATCTTCTGATCTCCAATTTGAACACTGTCAGATGTGTTAGATTCACCTCGGTGAGCTCTAGATTCTTTTTTAGACTTTTTTTTGGAATTCTTCTCTTGACCTAGTTACTAGGTCTTGAGAGTTTATCCTAATTTTATAAATCTACCCCATTATAGGTCAAATTAGAAGCTGACACTAGACAAGGGGAGTCATACAAAGAGGAGGTAGGTGGTCTTGTGCTTTTCATCAATTTTTGAGTTGATTATATATGTCGGAGTGCCGCACACCAAATTTTTGGGAGTCACATGATTGAATTATAAAGAAAATTATTTCCTATTGATGATTAGGTAATTAATTAGATGATTTTAAATCATGTTTAGGGTTGTGGAACATGATATAGGGCCACCCCATGGGTGCGTTTCTCTTGGACGACCATCTAGTCGAGAGTACCTATGAGGCATGACTTGAATTCCAATTCTAGGGTTGTTAAAAAGGTAGTACTAATTATATAAATTTCCCACATGATATTCCTATTATGTTATAGCTTGTAAATGTTTAAATTCCATAATATTATAGTTATATGTTTTTTCCATGTTAGTTACCCTTTTTTGTCCTTGTAATAGTTTGATTTATATGTGTTGGTTGTTTTGTAAATTGTGACCAAGTTATTTGATTATGTTAAATCCATGTGATTGGTTAATTCACATGTATTTATTTTGAGATGGAATGTGTAATTGAATTAAATGATAAAAAGAGGTAATTATAAATGGATGAGCCACAATCTTGGTTAGAAGACAAGGTAGGGATCATGCGACTAATAGAAACTTATATAACTTGGGTGAACCATTGTCCCAGTTAAAAAATAATGGACGATCTCAATAGGTTAACTTTGTAAGGGCTGTGAGTGAGCCACATATATGGTGTATGGTCTCATTGAGTCTTTTTTAAGATGCTGATCTAACCTAGGATCCATTTAGGGACACCCAGGATTGGATATATTGGAAAATTAATAACTGATTATTATGTCACGAGTTGATTGTTAATTTTTTATGGGGTGTTGTAGGGCCTCGGCTAGGCCTAGAGACTTTTATATAATCTAATGGAATTTTATAATGAAATATAATTACTAATAAAGCGTCTTCCAAGACAAAGTACAAGATGGGATTCATTCTTCACTTGTACATGGTTACATTGTCTTATGCGACATCTATTGTGCTTACTTCTGAGTACCTTCTAGTTTACTGCTTTTACTATTGTACACTGCCTATTGTATATATCCATTGATAGATTAAAACAATCCATGGGTGATTTCCTACATTAATTTAGCCTCACACCATACTTTGGTCATGCTTTTGGGACCAAACAGATTATATCATTACAGGTGTTGATCGGGTCAATCACCCTACTACATGTACTTGATGTGATTCTTAGGAGTAAGAGATCATGGGACCGATCCAAGGCTTGCGATGCTTCCTAGTCCCTTTTGTTTCTTTTGTGATTTTGAGACATATATTGTGTATTACTACAATATACTTGTTCCGGTTTCTTTCTTAGAACATATAAAACGTTGCATCGTCTTTTGTATGGAATGATGTTTGGTTATTTATCTTATCAGTCTTCAACTATTTATTTTAATTGTATCTTATTTACTACTTCCTCTATTGTATTATTATTTATTCTTATGTGTTACACTCTTCCAATGAGGGAATATTTTTCCCACTATCACACCTTAGGGCCTCATTGCTATTCGGTAGCCTCTGGAATTTGAGGAAATTACCTGGAGGCCATTTGGCCAACTGGGTATGGGTCATAGTTGAGTGGAATCTATATCTGGGATGTTACAATGTGTTATTAGAGGATTTATTTTCTGGTTTTCTTTATTTTTTGGGGGATGATAGGCAAATATGGAAGTGAAAGGTAATTGGTACTAAGCTATGCATGGAAGTAGCTACCCTGTGTATAGGGTAAAGCTAAATTACCATGAATAAAATTGTAATTTTTGTATTTTGAGCTATTACTGTAGATTCAATTTCACAGTTGGGTGACACACTTGTTTTGTGATGTTATTATTGATATCATTGTGGATCTATTTTGTTTCAACTGAATGGGATGAGGGTATTCCATCTCATACATCATATAGGCACTTGTTAGAAATCACATTCCATGCATTCTTTACATTCCATTTAGGTTCATTACTGATTGCATGCTATTGTGATAGATCTCATTCAAGATATGCATGTTGTTGTTATTGGTAAAATTATAGATATTACTGTTGTTGTGATATGTGTATTTCTACATGATATGGATGATTAGGATGGATGCCAAACATTGGTCCATAATGAGTATGGTCCCTCTTGGATTGGAATTTGGTGGATCATGTTTCAGACATGGTATATAGATTGTGTTGTTATGTGCTATATTGGATTCCATTCTTTGATTAGTGGGGAGTACAACCCCCCATAGATAGTAATTTGGAACCCCATTGCTTTACTTTTCGAAAACAGGGGTTTTGAGGAAGTTTTAGAGGCTTACTATCTGATACCAAGACAACACAACATGTTATTCTATGAACACATGCCATGTGTTCTTCTATTTGGGAAGAAAATAACTTTTTAAGTACACATTGTGTACTCTGAGTACTCCTAGTGTAGTTTTTGGCTGTGTGTCTGGCCATTTTAGGAAGAACATAGGTTGTAGGTTTTTGGTTTGTGCATGTCGTGTATAGTAGATACACACCATGTAATTTTACTTAGATGGACATCGTGTGACTCTGGCCATGTGGAAGTACATGGCCAGGAGGGAGAACTTGAGTATACCTTATGTATCAAGATGACATACTGTGTACCTGGGATGTTTACATGCCCAGGCTGGTGGAAGTTCATTCCCAGGTAAGAGCTTAAGTGTACATGCCATGTAGTTTTTATACATGCCGTGTACTCCTCTTTTGGTATCCTTGAGGGTTTTATTCTCTGGTTTAGTTCTTGTGGTTTTGAACTGCGAACCTCTATGATGTTGAAATGAGGTGTGTGCTTGACCTTTTAGATTCATGCCTCCATGACAACCTCAAGTTGTGCACCTGGAGAATGAAGATGATCATACCACGGAGGTGATAGGACATGGGCTACTAGTGGACCCTACAGTCATACCAGTTGTGGCACTAGCTATTATAACTGATTCAGGTTCTAATGCATTTTTCCATGAAGGATTTATGAGGTTCAGGTAAACCTTTCTGGGAGCACTATAGCGTACCACATCTATGAAAGAGCTGACATGAGTGTTCTAGTAGTAGCATCCGCCCATGTTTTCTAGGGAAGGAAGGCCATAGGCTACAGAGTCATGGATAGATGCCATGTTATCAATCTTCGAGCATCTTGTGACGACTCCTAAAAGGAGGGTCAATATCATGAATTATATGGTTAGTGATTCCATCTAGAGGTTGTTGGATGTTACCACATAGACAGAGCGTCAGCAGTACATGGAATGGGAAGATTTTAAAGTAGTATTCTATGACTACTTCTATCCAAAGACACTGAGGGCCGACAAATCCCATCATTTATGCATCTGGAGAAGGGCGCTCTTTCAGTTTTGGATTACTCTGCCCACTTTACTAATCTTCAGTGATTTTCACCCATGCTGATGGGTGATGATCTGTCAAAGGCAAGGAAATTTGATGATGATCTTAGGTACAACATATGATCATAGGTAAATATCTCCCAGATGACTACTGTATCTACCATTGTAAACCAAGAGATGATTACCTAGTTGAATCAGAGGGAATATGGAGGCAAGAGCTAGGGCGGTTCGACACTGAGATCTAGTATCGTTTCAACTGGTATCAAGAAGTGTCATCTAGAGATTACATGCAGTGAATATAGTACTCAAAACATATCTTTTTGTAGCCAGGTGAAGTGCTTCCAGTGTTGAAGAATTGGGCATAATAAACCCTAGTGCCCGATAGAACTAGTCGAGAGCCTATATTGCAGTAATATGGGCAATTTAGAGCATTTTTGTAGGTCATTTACACCAACATCTAGTGAGAGAGGTTCTACACCAACTCCACATTCAGAAGTAGGGTCACCAACTTCTCACTAGTCAGGGAAGTGAAATATGTCAGGTCAATCAGGTCGAGGTGATGTTCATTGTCATAGTATCCAGTCCCCAGGATCTCATCCAAAGTAGGGAGGGTCAGCTCAGGGTGGCTAGGTAGTGCCTCATGGCTACTATATAGTTTTTCCTCAATTAGTGCAATTGACCCAGCATAAGTGGGATACTAGACCTTCTACTATCAGAGGTATTATTCTAGTCGCCTCTGTTTTAGCTTCTACACTCTTTGATATAAGGGCTTCACATAGTTTCATATCTATTACCATTTTGGAGATCCTAGGGCTCAGTGTTTTCATTTCTAATGACTTTATGAAACTAGACTCTCTGTTAGGGATTATAATGAAAGGTCTACGATAGTACAAGGAGTGCCCCACTGATATTGGTGGGTGTTACTTTGTTTGGGATCTCTATGTTCTAGAGATGATAGGATTTGATGTCATACTCGGAATATAATTGTTATTCTCCTTTCAATCCATTGTCGATTTCAATCGCAACAGGGGGATTTTCACATCACCAGAGGGAGGATCATTTCTACACAAATGTGAATGAGATGTCCAAGTGAGATGATCTAGACTCGAGAATCATGGGTTTAGTGAGATGACATCACATATTCCATTTTTTATCTAGATGAATAGGGGTAATGTCAGAAGGATTTTACACTAGTGGTTGATCATTTCAGGGACATCTTCTCATATGAATTTTCATTTTTAACTATGGTAAGATAGGTAGATTTATATATCAAGCTAGTACCAGGAGTTTCACCATTATCTAGTCCTCCTTATAGGATGGCTATGACGGAGTTGAAAGAGCTCAAGAGATAGCTAGATGATTTAGAGGCTAAGGGTTTCATATGACCTAGTACTTATCCTTGGGGGTTGCCAGTCCTTTTGTGAAAAATGTGGACTGTAACCTCAAGCTATGCATAGATTATTGGAAGTTGAACAAGTTTGTGATTAAGAACTGGTATCCTCTACCGCAAATAGATAATCTCTTCGATCACCTATAAGGAGCTCAGGTATTCTCTAAGATCTATTTCAGATCTTGTTATCGTCAAGTGCTAGTTAGATCATCAAACATACCTCAAACAGCCTTTCAGAGCATGAATGTTCTATATGAGTATTTGGTCATGTCGTTTGGCCTCACAAACATGCCTGCAGTCTTTATGGAAATGATGAACCCGATGTTCTATCCTTATCTTGACTTGGTCATTGTGGTCATCATGAATGATATCTTTGTGTATTCTAATAATCAACATGACCAGGACACCCATCTTCAGATCATTTTGAGTACACTAAGAGAGAATCAGTTATATGCTGAGCTCACAATGTGACACTTCTGGATGGATCAGATTCACTTCCTGGGTCATGTCATATCAGATAATGGAGTTTCAATGGACCTAGATAAGGTGAGAACATTAGTTACCTTGGAGTATCCCAAGAACATATTTGAGGTGCAAAGTTTTTTAAGGCTGGATGGTTACTACAAGAATTTCATACAAGAATTATCAGGCTTAGAAAAACTGGTGATGGGCTTGAAAAAGAAGGGTTTGAAGTACATATGGTCATATTCTTGTGAGATGACCTTTCAGAAGTTGAATGGGAGAATAATGTCAGCACCGATACTGATTTTTTTCAGAGCTGGGAAAGAGTTACAATATGTACTATGATGCATCAGGCATCTGGTTGGGAGTAGTTATTATGTAGGGGGATTGAATCATTGTGTATGAGTCTTAGATATTGAGTCCACATGAGAGGAACTATCTGACACATGATCTCGAGTTAGTCAAGGTTGTTCTTGCCTTACGTTGTTGGAGACATTACTTTTTGGGGGAGTGGTTTGTGATGTACGTAGACCAAAAAAGTCTCAAGTACATCTTTACTCAGCATGATCTAAATTTGAGGTAGTGAAGGTGGGTGTAATACATTTAGTCATTTGACTTTGAGCTTACCTACATGCTTGGGAAAGGCAATTTAGTGGATAATTCCCTGAGCAGGAGGACTCAGATACATGCAGTGTAGTAGGCCAATAGTGAGTGGTATCTAATGGTGTTGTTCTCTGAGATGCATCTGGAGGTTCATGATAGGCATGGGAAAATTTTTCATACATCCTTTGTTGTTACCTCTATCTAACTAAATAGAGTGAATATGAGGCAACTATCAGATTTTAAAGGCCTAGTTCTACTAGAGAGTATGTCAGTAGAGGACCCTCCTCCTGGCGGGACCATATGAGAGGATGAGGATATGCCATTACATAGTCACGTATGGGTGTCATCAGAAAAGTGCGGGGAGATGATATAGGTTTTTCATGATTCATTTTGTGTGTTGCATCCTGGTGTCACCAAGATGTATTTGGATTTACATCATCCAAACTTGTGGCCATGCATGAAGGTAGATGTAGCTGGTTTCGTCATGTGATATTCCACCTGTCAGTAGGTGAAGGCGGAACCCCAAAGACCAGTAGGACTTTTGCGGCAGCTACCCATTCCTAAGTGGAAATGTAATGACATCGTGATGGATTTTTTGACAGGTTTACAAAAGTATACCCCATTAAATGAATTAGTATGGGTTGTGGTTGACAAGTTTACTAAGGTTTCACATTTCCTACTGATGAAGGAAACCTTCAAGGTCGTTGATCTTGGGTTGTTGTACATCAAGGTGATTGTACGACTACATAGGGTTCCTCATTCTATAATTTCAAACAAGGATGCCTATTTTACTTCTCATTTATGGAAATTGATATAAAGGTCTTTGGGTAGACAATTGCTTCTGAGGAAAACATATCACCCCCAGACAGATGGTCGGTCATAGCACACGATTTAGGTGTTGGAGGACAAGATTGGGGCATACATCCAGGATTTCGAGGGTTCCTCGGAGATACAAATACCCCTTGTTTAGTTCGCCTATGAAAATATCTTCCAATATACAATTCATATGGTTCTACATGAGGCTTTTTGTGGTAGGCCATGCCGATCACCTCTGTGTTGGCTAGAGGTAGGAGAGGCAGCGATGCTGGGACCTCGTCTTGTCCAGGAGACCACTGAGCAGGTTTAACTGATTCGGAAGCAGACGATTACTGCATAGTCTCATCATAAATCATACAACGATCGCGTGCAACTGAACTTTGGATTTCGAGGTCTGGGGTCATGTTTTCGTATGTGTCTCACCGTGGTTGGGACACAAGGGGATTAAGAGACAAGGTAAGCTTTCACCAAGATATGCTGGTTTGTTTGATATTCTGGAGAGGGTTGGGCCAGTTGTCTATCTATTTCAGATACCACATATGTATAGGGCTATGCACGACGTCTTCCACATTTCCCAGTTAAGACATTACATTTTGGACCCATCTCACACCTTTCATCCAGAAGCAGTAGAGTTGTAGGAAGATATATATGTCCTTTGAGGGGCGTCCCATTTGTATTGTGGATTATAGTAAGAAGGTTCTACATGGCTGATTTGTTCCTTTGGTATGGGTACTATGGAAGCACGACCAAGTACAGGATGAGATATAAGATAGGGAGGCCAATGTACGATCACAATGGCTGAAATTATTCTCATATATTTCTTTATCACCCTTGAAAGGGCAATTTGGGGAGGAATTTCTTTAATGGTGGAAGTTTGTAAGAACTCGGTTCTTCCTTTAAGGTAAGGATATTTCATTTTCTATTTATACTTAAGAAAATGGGGGGAAAGAGGTAAAGGGATGGCTACATTCCTATTACACGACGTGAATGGGGACTACATGACATGTACTTTTATGTACACACTATGTATGGAGGGATACATGCCATGTAATGCCAGTACATGACCACATAATGGCCTTGATAGGAGTTGTACAGACACGAAGTGTAGTTTCACTTACACTCCATGTAATTTTCTTTTGTTTTCATTAAATAAGGTAGTAGCATTGTTTTTATAAAAACATACAAAACTCACACCTTCATTCGACGAAAAGCATGACCAAGTGATATAAGGATAGGGTGACCTACCGTTTTGTCCTCCGATCTCCATTTCAAACATCGTCTGGTGCGTTGGGTTCCCCTAAGTGAGCTCTCAATTATTATTTTTCATTTATTCTAGATTTATTCTCTTGTTCTAGTTATCTAGTATTGATATTTTATCCTCATTTTGTATATCTATTCTATTTTAGGTCAAATTATAAGTCAACACAAGATGAGGAGAGTCACACGAACATGAGGTAGGTGGTCTTTTTACTTTCATTGATTATAGAGTTGATTATATATGCCAGAGTGCCAGAAGAACACTTTTTTGGGTGTCATGTGACTGAATAATAAAAACTATTATTTATTATTTATTATTAGTTAATTAATTATATGACTTAAAATCATGTTTATGGTTGTGAACCTTTATTTAGGGCCACCCCATGGGTTTATTTCCCTCAGATGATCATTTGGACGAGAATACCTATGAGGCTTATCTTGAATTTCCATTCTTGGGTTGTTAAAAATGTATTAATAATTATATGAATTTTCCATTTGAGATACTTGTTATGTTAAGACTTGTAAATGTTTAAATTGTATAACAGTCTTGTTATATGTTTTTCCCATGTGAGTTACCCTTGTTTGGGCATGTATTAGTTTAATTTACATGTGTTGGTTTTTATTTAAACTATTCCCACATGATTTGATTATGTTAAATCCATGTGATAGTTTAATTCACATTTGTTTATTTTGATATGGAATGTGTAATTGAATTAAATGATAAAAATAGGTAATTAGAAATGGGGAAGCCACAATCTTGGTTAAAATACAAGTTTGGGCTGACGTGACTAATTGAACCTTATATACCTTGGGTGTACCATTATATCAGTTAAAAGATAATGGATGGGATCAAGAGGTTAATTATGTAAAGGCCATGATCAAGCCACAGATAGGGTGGTCGGGCTCATTGAGTCTTATTTAAAATGCCGAGAAAACCTAGGATCCATTGAGGGATACTGAGACTAGTCTCTATTGGAAAATGATTAAATGATTATTATGTCACAAGTAGATAATTACTTTTATATGGGGGGTCTTCGAGCCTAGGTCAGACCTCAAGACATTTATATAATCCTATGGAATTGAATAATGAAATAGAATGACTAATGAAGTGTATTCCAAGCCAATGAATAGTCTTGGATTCAGTCTTCACTTGTACTTGGTTACATTGTCTTTTAATATATATATTGTGCTTACTTTTGAGTACCTTATGGTTTACTGATTTCACTATTATACACTGCCTGTTGTATATATCCACTAACAGATTGGTACAGAACTTGGGAGGTTTCTTACTGGGATTTAGTCTCACACCCTATTTGGGTCTTTCTTTTGGACCCAAATAGATTGTATGATTTCATGTGTTGATTAGGTCAAGCACCCTACTATAGGTACTTGATGTGCTGTTCAAGGGTAGGAGAGCATGGGATTGAGTTGAGGATTGTGATGCATCCTAGTCCCTTTTGTTTATTTTTTTATTTTGAGACATATATTGTGTATTACTATAGTGTAATTGTTTTGGATTCTTTCTTAGAACATATAAAATGTTGCATCCTCTTTGGTATGGAACAATGGTTAGTTATTTATCTTATCAGTCTTCCGCTATTTATTTCTGTTTTATTGTATTTACTACTTCCACTATTATATTATTATATATTGCCCTATGTTACACTCTTCCAATGTGGGAATAGTTCCCCCACTATCACTCCTTATGCCCTCTCTTCCAGTCAGTAGCCTATGCCATTTAGGGAAATGCGCTTGAGGACATGTGGCCAACCGAGTATAGGGAACCAGTTGATTGGAATCTGGATCCGGGATGTTACATCATGAACCAAGTTTCTATTTATATCCCAAGTCATCTGAGATATTATCTTCATGTAGTTTGAAATTCCTACTCCCATTAGGTTGGGCATCTCATTGGGGTAGTCATCACAATGCCCATCACACTGATTATTTTCCCGATTCCCCTATTTCTGGCCACTGTCTAGAATAAAATAAAAATTAGTAATGAGTATTTTTAAACTATTAAAAACATAAAGGGGGAATATAATGACATTAAATATATAACTTATAAATTATAGGTATTTCCTTAACTTATGAATTTCTAGGCTTCAATTTATGTTATCCATTATTTATTTGTTACATATATTATTATGGGAATTTTTTGTTCCATTAATAATGGTTCATAATTAAGATATGAATTTACCAAATAATATCCCTTAGAAGTGTAAAATAGGTGCGCAGTAAGGCATATTTTTATGTACTAGGTTATACTGAGTCATGCCTGACACACCTTTTCAGAGTTGTTACGCCTATGTACATATGTGTGAGAACCAACTCCACCTTTATTATCCAAACATGAAGGTATTTTCTTGATAAATAACTTAATCTATAGTTAAAAAAATTATGGATGTTTTATTATACATATTTTTATCCCTAAGTCTTTCTCTAATGTTTTTTAATTAGAATCCCAAAAATTACTAAACATTTCCTCTGATACCAACTATAACAACCATGTTATTTAATACATATTAATAAAAGTTTTATTATATAAGGTTATACTGAATAAAACCTTAAATATAATTAATTATAGTGTATTTTAAAATTTGGTATATTACCTTAAAACATAAAATAAGAAATACAATATCTTTATTGAAAACTTTCTTAAAATGTGTGCACTTAGAAATTCCTAGGATAACTCGGGGACAAACATAAGAAGGATGTGAGCTATAAATACCAGTAAGGGAATAAAAATGTTATATAGTGATAAATTTTATACAATAGTTATATAAATGGGAAATAAAAAAGATTAGGAATCATAAAAATGAGCAATGAGACCTCATATAACATAATAATCATAACATGGGAAATGTGGGAACAACTTAAAACACTAAATCATAAACATAGGTCACAGATAAATTTGTAGTACAACAGGGTGAAAAAAGTACCATAAAATAATAAGGTTCACTCCCGGTCTAAAAAGTACTTCTCATGGGACTAATAGTTACCCAATTCATTGATGTACTATATAATTCCAGGCACACCCAACACATTCATTTCATTTTCATGCTTAAGCATGCCACATCGATCATACAACATGGATTCATTCATCATCATATTTTAGTCCATGATCAAGGATTGAGGAATATCTATATGTAATTACCATGTTAACTAGGTATAGGTTTATAAATGTGAAAACTCTTTATAGTAAATGGGTATTGTATTCATAACACAATTGGTTTTCCCAGGAAAATTGTGGTGAAATTTCGGCAGCATAGAAACATCACATAAAAATTCATGGAATTAGTTGATGATAGAGAAAGTGGTATCTAATAATCTGTAAATAATTTTTACAGTAAGGGGATATGTAATAAAATAACCCATCATAATTAAATTAAGATAAAATACATAAGTTAAAGAATATACTTGAATAAAGAGGAGAAAGGAGAAGATCCTTTACTAAATTTCAGCTTGGTAATAGGGGTACATAAAGAATCATGGGAGGATTAATGAGAGTGAAAGGGGGATATAATCATTTATAAGTTAAATTTAAATTTTGGGGAATGTGGAAAAACATATTATAACCTATGAAAATTTAATTTAAGAGACATACCATAAAAGAAGTGCTTGAATGGAAATAAGAAGAGAGAAATCCCTTACATGAGTGTGTAACTCCAAATGCTAGGGAGGGGTTTCTTGAGATTTTAGAAGTTCCTTGGGAGGAATATAGAGAGGATATGGAAGAGTATGGATGTTCTAAAAATAGTTTTAGTGATGATAAATTTGAGATTTTGTTGCTTTATATAAGAAAAGAGGGGGATTTCATTATTATTTTGGTTTTGGACTCTATATAATAAAATAACCAAAACCACAAACCATCCCTTGTTTTTTCCTGGGTTTTGGTCAGATGGGAGTGTTTATCATTATTTTATATGGTCAAGGGACACAATTAATTAATCAATTCCTTTTCTTATTTGGAGGTGAGTCTTACTCCTAAAGTAATGATTTTAAAACCATAGAAATATAATAACGGTTTTGGAGGATTCACAAAGGATTTATAAAAATAAAAAAGTAAACATAAAATTAGATTATTTTAATGGGAAAACATATTTTTTTTGTCTTGAATACCATTTACAGTATTTAGTACATCAATTTCGAATCATTATGATATCATAAAACACAAAGTATATTTAGACAGTATTTATTTTTTCCTGAAAATTTGATTGTCTCAGAAAATTATGAAAAATCCAAAATTGGATAATTTCAACATTATGATTCAAAAAATAATATTCCTTTTATTTAATAATTTTTAAAATAAAACCATCATTTCTTAAAAAATTATGGGTTTTTTAACAATAATAGTTTTCAAACCCTTATATCAATTACATTTGATTTCATAAAAATATATATAATAATTTATATTTAACAAAAATTATTTAATAATAAAATTTTATCAATATATTATTTATTTAGAAAATCCATTAACTCATCAAAAATAAATTTCTTTGGATTTGAATATTGAACAAAAATACTATTTTTGTTTTAGTGAATGAAAATAAAAAACATTTATAGAATAACCATAATTGGATGAAAATATATTCATTATTTTATAAAAAATAATATACATAATCATATTTCTAGGGTCTTGATACATATACCTTTTAATACCCTAGAAGACTAGCTAAGGGTAAGGTGTGCAATTGTGTGACTTTCATGGGATGGTTTGGCGAACATGGTTAGGGTCGTGATCTTAATGAGCCTGATCTCTACAATAAGGTATTTCTCTCATACTTAAGTTATTCGATCTCATATTTTGGTTGGTCAAGGGAAAATTCCAATGATGTTACATCCCTTGGAATCTATGAAAAATGGGATTCTTAGGTTATGATTCTATTAGTTGAGGTCATCCCTTCATTTGTACATGTCAATTGGATTTGTAAAAACCCTGTATTTATATTAATCATGTGATCACTATTCAACGACTATATTATCAATGGTAAAGATACTTAATATCCTTTTAAATTCATCTGGATATCATAAAAAAATAAGTGAATGTTTTTTTCTATAACCATATTACATAATAAGACAATTTATTAAATCAAAAGGGGAATTGTATTTATAATAGTTCATTTTGTTACAAATTTAATTTTATATCCTTGAATTTTTTTAATATATTATTTCCCATAACTCATATTTTGGCACATGAGTAGTCCAACCAGATCATTTTTCTCTATAGAACACCTTGGTACATCCATATTTGAAATCAAAGGTGAAGCATTATGCAATTTTAGAAGTTTAGATTCCATATATTTTTTGGGATGATGGTGGGGTTTGATCATGTAAATTAAAGAAAACAAGGGCCATAAAATCATTTGGTAATGTGTCTATAATAAGGAACAAGTCACCATTCAAAATTTATATAGTTTGTAATTCCCAACTCATGGTCTAGAGGTCCTTTATCCATGGATTAGGGTAATCTATCATCTAAAAAGATCTACTTGATGTGGTGTGGGTAGTCAATTGGGGTTGGTTACTCCATTGATCGACATTTATCATTTTAAAAGGCCTGGATTCCTCACTAGAGTTTTTGAGAGTTGGAATGAGTTTCACATGGAATGGTATTTATGATAGTATAGGTCATAATTGCCTTGAATGAAAATTATTCTTCGAAAATTTGTGGTTTACATAATATTATTATAGAATAATTAAACGTTAAATTATAACTAGTATATTGTGGTACTCCCTAGACTGATTCACATACCTCTAAAATTTATGGGTTCACATTTTTAGTTTTCCATTGGAAATTTAGAAGCTATACATTCTAAAAAAAATTAGATACATTGAGACATGTGACTCCTTAGGAACCCATTTGTTACCTTAAAGGTTTTACTTATAGATGGGGTATCAATTTCAGAGATTGTGAGCCTTTGAATTCTCTAATAATCCATGGTTTCTCATGAAATATGAACCTTCATGAATTTGGGATACGATAATTGGGAAATATCTATGTACCTGAATCATCAGATTGTACAAATTATATTCTAATTAATTATTTTTAGATGACTCATTTATTTATGTCTACTTTGAGGTTTTGGGATGTCCTACTGAGTATGTTCATACTCACCCGTTCATGGGTTTTTTTCTCACTTATGTTGTGTTTGTGAAAATATTGTATAGTTCATTGATGGTTCAAGTGGAAATGGAGTTAGGGAAGCATATTCAAATATGAAAATTGATGGTTAAGAGGGGATATTAGTGGATTGTGATGGTGGTGGAAATCAATGTAGTTGGAGATCGATCCTTGAGTCTTTTTAGTGAGTAGGAGTTATCCTGTATTCAATGATGATCATATTTAGATAATTTTTTAGATTCATATATCCTATGGTTTTTTACTAGGAAGACATGTATTTATCATTCGATTCTCATGCATGGATTGTATATTTTTAGTTATTAATTTTTTAATACAGTATTAGTGTTTCTAGTTATTTTTTTCATTGGAGATATGTTTATATTACTGGTTGATTTAGGATAGGTCTTACTGTATTTTTTTGATATTCCAACTTTCTAACAATTACCATCCCTAGACATATTTAGGTGAGTTTGGGGTGGCACACTCGACTTAATGTTGTCTCGAGAAGGCTAATGGTTTTCCATATCATATCAAGTGTGACACATAATGAATCACTAAGGATTAAAAACCTTTATTTATATTCTCTTATAAAATATTTTTTCAATTCCTAAAATTCTATAGGATCCATTATATAAGGATTATTTAATTCAAGAAAAACACACTAGGCATGAGTTTATAAGAAGACTCAACTTCATGATATTGGGGAGGACCAAACAACACTTTGGGAAATGTATAAACATATCCAATCACATTTCAAATATCCTAAATACTAACTTCATCATTAACCATTTATGATAAATATCCTTCATTATTAGGTATCAAATCCATACAAGTGATGGAATTTCTATAGAGAGTTCATAGTCATCATTACACTAATAGATGATCATGGGTTTATTTGGGATATGAAATGTGATTTCCATATCCCAATAATTGATATGGGTTCAATTTATAGAGAACCAATAAATATATAAAATAAAATAAAATTATACCAAATGGACAATAATAATATTTTTAGGAATCTCATCCCCATAAACCTCAATTAGATTAGAGTTTTGGATTTGGGGTGGAATCATCAGACCAATAAGTGTTTTTACTGATAAGTCAATATCTAATTACAGGGGTGGTCAATTAATAGATATATAAAAAATTATCATTATGAAAGATTGGTTAGAACTATAATCAAATAAGGCATTGAATGTTAATGAATGGATAATAACTGTATCTTTCTCTTTTTATTATAATCCTAATTATTTTCTAAAACCAAAAATTTTAGCATCATTAATAAAAAATAATCTATTAATAAATTATGACTAAAAAATATTATGAATATGAAAAAAATCCTCATATGTCTTATCTTACTATTCATTCATTTTAACTTATGAAAAATTAGGTTCAACTTATAACACTTTTGGATCAACCTAGTTTTTTTTCGTTTCAACCACTTATTATTTATAACTTAATCCACAAAATTAACTAAATCCCACTATGATTCAAATTCATATAACCCAACCATAAAATAAATACATATAGAATATATCATTATACATGATTAAATAATACATATCATAATAAATAACACCCCCATAACCCTAAAGGTTTAGTGTATTTGGATATTTGCCACATAAACGAACAATTTTACAACATTGTGCACATTTCTTACACAATATCTTCACAATTTACTTCATTATAGATATATAAAATCTTATATTCTTCTTAATAACTCATGGAATTAAATCCTAATAAAATAGTGACCTCATAAAAATAGTAATGGGTAAAACATAAGTTATATTAATCAAATATATATAAGTGAGCATATGGTTGATCATAAAGGAATAATAATAAGATAGAAATTTACATATGAAAAAGTAATCATAAATTCATACCCAAAGAAGTTATAATCATCAGATAATAGTGAGAATCATATGTGAGTATAATATGTACATATGTGTAAGATAATATAATCATGTTATATGAAAATAAAGAAATTATACCCAATGAAATATGAAATATAAAACATAATCATGAATCATAACATAAATATTTTAACAGATTAAAAGAATTGGTGTCTGAGAATTTTGAATCATAATCATGATCCATGAAGACATAACATATAAATTCTTCATAAAAATAATCATATAAAATCATAAAATCTATCATGTTTAACTATGAGAACATTCATATCATAGTAAACTTGGATAAATACCTATGTTACATAACATAATGGACATGAGTAACCAGTTATGTACCATAATATAGTAATCTCAAGTGATATAAATCATTACCCACTAATTTATAGGGATATATCATTTTGGACCCACCCATAATATATTAATAAATCATAAATTTTTATGTCACATGAACTTAATTACATTCATAAATCCATCATAGTGTAATTAACATGTGATAATGAATGGAGTTACATAAATTCATTTAAAAGAAAAAAAAAATCCATCTATAGAATAGAAAGTGGTTGGTTCCATTGAAACATATCCATATTGAAACATAAGAATTATAAAATTACTATGACATAAAAAGATATTTCAATTGATGAAATAACTTCAGAGGATGATAAAAAGGATATAAAATTTAGAAGGAATTTTTTAAAAAACTGTCTTTTAAAAACTAAATTATTTTAAATGAATATAAAAAATATAAAGTCAAAAAATATTAATTTTAAAAAATCATGGAATATTAGAACATTAAATTAAATATCCAAGTGGATGAAAGTAACCAAGAAAAATATAGGAGAGTTAAAAATATTCCTTTCACAACTATGTAAGTAAAAGTTAATATAAATAGACCATAAGAAATCATAAAATTATATATAATGATACCAGTGAAATGATATAATGAATTTTTACATGTAGGAGAAACATTTTGAATAAAAGATTGATAATGATAATTCATCTTACAAAGATCCTTTCAGATAAATTGTTAATCAATGGGAGGATAAGTGGTAAAAACATAGATTAAAATAGAAAACCATATTACTATAATAATATTTGAATCAATAGAAATTTAAATAGAGAATTTGAGGTGTATTTTTCAATACCATGAATTAATTGAAATTTATTATAAAATATATCAATGGGGAAGTAATACACTGTATTAATAAACATAGGTGGTGAATATTGAACATATACTAGGTAATGGAAATTGAGATGAGAAACCATTCTAATAATGAAGATGATTGAATAAAAATAATTTGAAAGGAAGTATATGAGATCTAATAATAAATATAATTAATTTATAAAAAATTATGATAAAATAGAATATATGAGGTGAATATGGAATATATCTCAAGAAAATGTGGTTTTAGACAAGACACCATTACCTTTACTCCATACTCCCAAAAATGTGCTCTAACCCCTTTAATAATAAACCTAGAAATATTAATCATTAATTTCATAACCTTATGCATATATTATATCATTTATACAATTAAAATATATTCATTATTATATATATATTAGTTAGTTATAGTTTATTTTATTCATCAAATGCTTAATGTTTAGATTGTTTCTTAGTAGTTTTATTTTGGAGATGTCAATCCTTATTCTTCAAGAGAGAGTTTTTAATTACCATACTATTAAAGGTATTAAAATAAAATTAGTTTAATGATTTATATACTTCCATGTACATTTTATGGAATATATAGTCATTTTTTACAAGAATGTAACTTATAATGCACATGTCCTAGGTTAATTTACCGGCAACAACAAGTTACTTTATAATGACCATTAATTTCTATCTCAACATCATATAACCATAATACTAATATAAATTAATATTTAATGTTATATATTACTATCAGGACCTGACCCACTATGGCCCACCTGGACAGAGGAAGGCTGATCTTCAAAAACTGTAACACCCCAAGATTTTGAAAAAAAAAATTAATATTGATTGTCTGAAGCACAAAGTCTCCAAAAAATACACTTTGTTATAACCTAGCCAGTAAACATAGTTTTACCACCTTTGTGATTGGATTTTTGACAAACTGATATACATCGTTGTGTTCAGTATGATATTTAGGGTCTAATAGAATCAAACATAGTTTTTTATGAATAGTAACATACTCTTATGAATAGTAACATACCCTTATGAATAGTAATGAATATTTAATCAAACAAAAAAATATAAACTTCACCCATGAATTTATAAATACAATTTAGACATCTTAAAAGTGAAAAATGATCATAGTATATGTATTGGTAATTTTTTATGTCAAAAATATTTTAATTAAAATTTTATGTTTAATTTAATAATTTTAAATGGAAATGTTTTTTCATAAAATGTAACCATAAATTTTTATTTTATTGTCTTATGGTTATAATATAATTTTATGGGACTTTGATTAATTTTTTAAGGTGTTATAAAATGAGTTATAGTTTCAATGTTGTTTGTTTGAATAAATTATGATTTAATTAAATAATTTAATTAAAAATATTTTGAAATTTATTTTCAAAATATGGATTTATTTTTTTAAATGCACACATTCAAATATGGTAGGGGTAATTTTTTGGGATTTTTCTAAAATACTTGAATTTTGGGTGAATAATAAAATACAATAATTTACAATAAATGCTAAATACATGATTTATTGGGTCATATTTGATACAAGGATGATGTAATCTCACTAGTTTCTAACTCACATGCACTTATTGCTATTATGGGTTGCATGAATCACACACTATTTGTTGTCTTGAAGCAAATAAAAAAATAATGAATAAAATATTCACAAATCACCCCTCTCCACTGTAAAATCCCCCCTCACTCCCTATTCACTTCACTCCTCTCAATACTAATGCATTATCTAAATTATTCTCAAATATCCTCCCAAGATCTTCCACCACGTTCATCAGCTGTTGTTCTCATAAAAAGACCAAAATCTCTACCCTAAGGAGGCTCTCATGGAAGATTACTTCAAGAGGTAAATTCCACTTTTCATTTCTTTTATTTCAAGTTCCTTTAATTTCCTTTTCATTCCTCACCTCCTTCCATACAAATTTTGTGATGAATGTATTAACTTACAAGTACAAGAATTTTTTTATGATGATAGATTAATTCTACATTATCTCTCCTTTCCCCTTCTTTTATACTAGAAATTAAAACAAAATCTGAGATGTGTTAATTTATCACATTCAAGGATGACGAGTTTTCAATTTCTATTACCATATTAAATTATGGTCATGGAACCATTTTAATGGATGAAATAGACATTAATATTTGTATTATAACTTATTTAAGGCTCTATAATCCTTTTGAACACATGATATTAATTTATAAATCAAAATGAGTTTTTTGTGATAAAAAACCGCCACTTAAGCTAATCAATTGTCATTAAAGTTTTATATTATGATTCATCTTCACTCCAAATAACCAAATAAATTTTATAACCATTTTATCTTCTATTTGTTCACTAATATCATTCAAATTCTATTATGGACATCCATTCTCGTTCTACATGTTTATCCATATATGAATATAAGTAAATCGATCATGAAAACCAAGGAAGGAAACACTCCCAACCAATGAAATTGAATCTCTTAACCCATAAAAATTCCTTGAATGAACCTAATAAGGTTATAATAAATAAATTAAATTTCGATTAGTTTTTTGAATCATTAATTTATGAACTTATATTTTATTATTCAGGTCATTAAGATCAAGCGAGGAACACCTTCATACTTAAGGTAAGGGTTTTTCACCTGAACCTCCATTTTCATTCAGTTTACTTTTATTATATATTTACCTAAATTAAATTCATATTCATTAATATGTACATATCATAAATTTTGTGTGAATTATATATATATTTATACCAATCATAATCCTACCTTCATTTATGAGGAATTAATTTTTTTAAAATGATCTTTCAAAAACTCTTCCCAAAATAAAAGACTGACTCAAGGGAATTTCTCAAATTATTACATATTTCCAAGGGCATTCTATTATCTATTTTTAGAAACCATTATATTTATTAAATCAATTAATTTATTATTAAAATAATATCTTACTTCATTTCTGGTTTTATACAAACTCTTTCCCAAAAGAACTCTTCTTTTCAAACTAAAAGAGTATTTATCTCAAGAATCACTCAATGACTTTATAAGAGAATATTCATCTATTTCAACACTAATATTGATTATTGTGTATTATTGGGATTAATATTTATGATATCATCAACCACATTTAATTGAATGGTTTATTATTAGTTTGACTACAAATGTTCTATCTTAAAACCATTCGCCAATTTACTCCAAATGGTTAGTGTTTATGATTATTGTTCAAGGAAAGTTATTTATGTTTCATATGTTAGTTTCAATATGAATGTATATGTTGTTTATGTTTGTCAACATATATATGAGGAAGGAATTGGACATATTATGTGATGGGTGGTGACTTTTATAGCCCCTCGATGCACTGGTAGGTCTCCTGAGACAAATAGATATGGACTTGGCCGAAGGCTTGCCCACTTTTAGATATGGATATGGCCAAGGACTTAATAATTTTTAGATGTCTTGGTTGAGGCCTTGAAGGAATGTTCCATAAAGTTTGGAATATGCATTTCCCTCATTATGAAACTATTAATTGAAAGTTCATGAGGTTATTTGACTAGTAAAATATCCATGATTATGCTTTATGATGGCATTATATATTCATCTATTATTCCTTCAATAATGTGTTCAAGTTTATTTTTAATGGAATTTGTTTTTGTTATTCACTATGCCTAATGTTTATGTTTATGATCACTTCCTCTATATTTCTTACCCTTACTTATCGTTTCAGCTCACCCCTTTCCTATGTTTCATTTTCCTAGGACATAAAGAGGTATATTATGAATGAAATGCAGAAATAACCTAGGAGTTATAGATGTTGTCAAAGGAGTTTCTAAGTTGTTTTCTATTTCAAGTTATACTGTTGAACTTATGTATGTATCTGGATTTCCAAATCTACTAAACTATTCATTACTTAGGGATACACATTTTTTGTAATCATTCCAATGTAATGTAATAAGACACCAGCTCTGGGAAACTAAGGTTGGGCCTTTATAATTGGAATTAGAAGAATTTTAGTAGAAAAATTAGAAACTAAATTTAGAAAATATAGATTAGTGAACAAACCCTAAGATAGTCATTGAGGATAAACATGCAATAACATCCTTGAATCTTGTTAAGGAATATATTATGTGGATATTTCTAGAAAATACATCCATGTTTGGATACTACCAGTTGACATGGTTCTGGAATAGATGAACCTGGGAGTGAAAACTCTGGCAAGGAGTTTCAGGCTTGTCCTGGGGTATCCTTATACATGACAATGGGCCTTAATACGCAACTGGTTTGACACTCCCAGGGGATATTCTTAGGATAATTCACATTTTCTTTACAAGCCATTATGAAGGATTTAAATGTAAATTTTTCCTCTAAGAAACCAGGTTTATGATTTTTGGATTAGCCATGCATAGGATTTGAATTTTTGTTTAGTTTTTTTCTAAGTTGGGATAATAAATTATTATTAAAAAACCTAATATTGTGTATTCCATTGTTTAGAAATGGATCCTAGTGAAAGTAATGGAAACCAAATGAACACGAGTATCCCATGTAGGGATTTCCCTACTATGAAAGAGAATGATGTCAGCTCTGGAGCAACGACTGGTGTGGAGAAAATTATAAGTATACTGGGATAACTGACTCAGGATATGAATAATAACCTTACCAATATGGAGAATCTGGATCCACAATATGGATGAGCTATGTTAGATCACTTTATGCAACAACATACTCCATTATTTAATGGGACTATAAACCCCTTCATAGCGGAGTAGTGGGTAAGTTCATTAGGGAAGATATTTCTCTCATTGGGTAGTAACGAAAGGGAGAAGGTTGTCAAGTAAGTTTATCTTCTTTTGGGATATGTTAATCAATGGTGTTCAGTAATTCAAAACAAAAAGGAAGAGGAAGAGATAGAGAACATGGAATGGAGTAAATTTAAAGAACTTTTCTTAGAGAAATAATTTTTTCATGAACAATGATCAGATATAGAAAGGAAGTTTTAGAATTTGAAGGAAAAGGAAGATGATAATGTTTAAAAGTATGAAGCTAACTTTACAAGGTTAGTAAGGCATTTTGTGGACTACATATGAAATCCAAGGATCAAGATTGATTGATTCTTTGATGGCCTAAAGCTGTTTCTCTGACGGGAGATGGTCCGCCAAACTTTCTCATCATACGAAGATATGGACTCATGTGATATCACGATGAGAAAGTAGTTCTCTATTTCTTATGACTTTAAAGGAAAGAAAGATAATAATAGGGATGTTGAAAACTCTGGAAAAGTAAATATGAAAATGGAGAATAAGGAAAGAGTTTTCTTTCCACCTTATGAAAATTATGGAAGGAAACATCCTGGTGCCTGCTTAAAAGGAAAAGTAGTGTGATACAAGTGTGGATATAAAGGAAATCATGTCGATGGTTTAAAGGGGAATAAAGAAGATATTAATGTTCAATTATATAATTGTAGGGATATGGGACACTATAATAATCATTGTCCAAATTTTCAAGGAAACGTTCCTCAGAAAAGGTTCAGGGAGAAGGAAAAGAATATGTGATCACAACTACTGATATTGAAGTTTCTAATGACATAGTGGAATATACTTTAATAATTTCCTCAAACTTAGAGAATTCTTTATTTGATTTTGGATCATCACATTCTTTCACATCTTCCCAATTTTCTAAGAAAATTTGATATTTTCAATTTGATTTAATAAGGGAGTTGTCAGTCAAAACTCTTAAGGGAAATATCATTGCAACGAAGTTATGTCTGGAAGTCCCCATTATGGAATATAAAAATGCTTTTTCTGCTAAATTTATTCTCATACCCATGATTTAATTTGTTATAATCCTTGGTATGAATTGGATTTCGACCCATAATACAAAAAATTATTTCAAGATGAAAGAGGTTACAAATTTTGAGGATGATGAGGAATCCCTTATCTTTAGGTAAGAAACATTACCATCAGATTCTCATCTAGATCCTCCCCCAGTAGTTCTATAGAATTCTATTATTGTTGATGATGTGAATAAAATAACTACGTGTAATGAAAAGAATGTAGAAATAGGGGATGTAGCAATTTTGCAATAATATATTGATGTGTTTCCAGAGGATTTACCTAGACATCCTCTAGAGAAATAAATTGAGTCTTCCATTGATTTAATTCTTGGTCCAAGGCCAATATCAAGGACCCCTTATAGAATAACCTTTGTGGAATTAGTGGAACTAAAGAAACAACTAGAGGAATTGAGTGATAAATGATTTATTCTCCCTAGTGTATCTCCACAGGGATCCATTTTTCTTTTAATTAAGAAGAATGATGTATATATGATGTTGTTCATTGACTATAGGGAGATCAATGCATTAATAATAAAGAACAAGTATCCCATAACTTTCATTGATGATTTATTTGATCAACTTCATGGAGCCCAATATTTTTAAAGGTTAACCTTCGATTTAGATATCATCAATTGATAATAAGGAAGGAAGATATTCCAAGGACTGCATTTTGAACTAGGTATGGGCATTACAATTTTACAGAAATTCCTTTTGGACTGATTAATGCCACCTATGTCTCCATGGATCTAATGAAAAGATTTTTCATGGATTATCTTGATGAATTTTTGTGGTATTTAATGATTATATCTTGGTATACTCCAAAAACAATAAAGATCATGAAAATCAATTATGCTGTATTCTGAAGACTTTTAGAAGAAATTAATTATATGGGATATTTAGAAAGTGTGTGTTTTGGCTTCAATCTATTTCCTTTCTTGGTCACATTATCTCTAAGAATGGAATATCTATTTATCTCGTGAAGACAAAGGCTGTGAAAGAATGTCTAACTCCAATGAACATAACTGAGGTACGTAGTTTTATTGGTTTAGGAGGTTATTATCGGTATTTTTTTCAATTATTTCCCATTTATCCAACCTAATGACCATGCTTACACATAAATGGGTTATGTTTGTAGGGAAAAAATAATGTGATGACTAATTCATGGAATCGAATAAGAGATTAGTGAATTCACCAATCCTAACTCTACCATTGGGGAATGAGGGGTTTGTGGTCTATAGCGATGCATTGAAGAAAGGACTTGGTTGTATCCTTATGTAGAATGATATAGTTATTGCCTATGCATCAAGTTAGTTAAAATTTCATGAACAAAACTATCATACTCATGATCTTGTGTTAGTAGTGGTAATCATTTCTCTGAAGATATGAAGACAATATCTCTATGGTGAAAAATTTGAGATATATACAGATCATAAGAGTCTAAAATATATATTCTCACAAAAAGAACTCAACATGAGGCAAATGCGATGTATTGAACTACTCAAGGATTATGATTTTTTCTTGCACTACCAACCAAGAAAGGAAAACAAGGTAACTGATACATTGAGCAGGAAGGATCATGTAGGTCTCAAAAAAATAAGGATTGATAAGGATCCTTTGTACATGGATCCAGTGTGGATTTATATGTGAATTGTAAAAGAAGGTGAAACATCACTACTTTTTCAAATGGTTTCCCAACTATATTTATTAGAAATAATTAAAGCTTCATAGTTTGATGATGAGAATATTCAAAAGAAAATTAAAGCTATGAAATATGGGAAGTAGGATGACTTCATATGTGAAGATGTAATTCTAAATTTTGGGAAGAGGCTATGTGTTCCCACTATACCCGACCTAAAAATTTATTTATTTGATGATGATCATAGCTCAAATTTCTCTATACACCCTGGTTTCACTAAAATGTATATAGATTTTAAAGAAAATTTCGGGTGGGATAACATGAAGATGGAAATTTATGAATATATATCAAGATGTTTAGTCTGTTAACAAGTGGAGGCCGAACGACAACATCATATGGGAGTAATGCAACCTATACTTATTCCTGCATGGAAATGGGATGACATCACCATGGATTTTGTCACTATATTAACCAAAACTCCAAGAAATAATGATGTAATACGGTTAATTATTGATCAACTTATGAAATATACACATTTTCTCACTATAGGGGAGGATTTTCCACTAGAGTGCCTTGCATGACTCTATATCAATGAAGTTGTGAGACTTCATGGAGAAAATATCTAAGTTAGTTCTAATCATGATAGACAATTTACATCAAAATTATAGAAAAGTGATCAGAAAGATTTGGATACTGAACTCTGATTGAGTACTTATTTTCACCCACAAACTGGAGGGAAATCAGAAAGGGTGATCCAAACCATATAGGACATGTTGAGATCATGTTCACTTGACATTCAAGGTATGTTGGATCAATACTTACCTATAGTGGAGTTTTCAAACAATAACAATTTCCATTCATGTATTCAAATGTTACCTTATCAAACAGTGTACTGAAAGAGATATCGTACACTAACTTGTTGGGATGAAGTTAGAGAAAGGAAGCTTGTGGGCCCAAAGCTTGTGGATGAGACTATAGTGAAGGTTAAGAATATTAAAGGTCAAATCAATGTAGCTCAAAGTATGAAAAAAAGATATTCTAATAATCTATGTAAGGATTTGGAGTTTCAAGTGGGAGATTATGTTTTCTTAAAAGTATCTCCATGGAAGGGTGTTATAAGATTCAGAAAGAAATGGAAAATATGCCCTAGGTACATAGGCCATTTTAAAATTATGGAGAAAATTGGAGCTATTGCATATCATTTGGATATGACACCTATCTGGTCTAAAGTACACAATGTGTTCCATGTCTCATTACTTAGAAAGTACATGCCAGACCCCAATTAAGTCCTCACTTTGGAAGGTACAGAATTGGAACCCGACCAATCTTAATATGAAGAACTTGTCCAGATTTTGGACACTAAAGTACAAGTGTTGAGGAATTGGATAAAAATACTAGTAAAGATACTATGGAAAATCATAATATCAAAGAGGAAACATGGGACCCTGAGGATCTTATGATGAAGAACTACCCCAATCATATTGTGAGGTAACATTCTGGTAATTTTGAGGACGATATTTTTGTAAGAATGGGATAATGTAACACCCCAAGATTTTTCAAATAAATTTAATATTTAATGCATGGAACACTGAGTCTCTACAAAACACCACTTTGTTATAACCTATTCATTAAACATAGTTTTACCACCTCTGTGATTGGAAATTCGACAAACTGACACACGAAGTTGTGTTCAGTATGATATTTAGAGTTTGATAGAATCAACATAGTTTATGATTAATAGTAACATACCCTGATGAATAATAACATGACCTTATGAATAGTAATGAATAGTAAATTTTCCTAAAAAATTGAACCTTCACCCATGAACGTATAAATAAAATTTAGAGATCTTAAATGTGAAAAATGATCATAGTATAAGTATTGGTATTTTTTATGTCATAAATATTTTAATTACCCTTTTATGATTAATTTAGTAATTTAAAATGGAAATTTATGTTCATAAAATGTAATAAAAATTTGTTATTTTATTTTCTTATGGTTATACGAAAATTTTATGGGAGCTTGATTAATTTTTCAAGGTTTTATAAAACAAGTTATAGTTTTAATGTAGTTTTTTTCAAATAAATTATGATTTTATTTAAAAATTAAATTAAAAATATATAGAAATTTATTTTCAAAAAAATTGATTAAATTTTTGGAAATCTACACGTTGAAATATGGTTAGGGTAAATTTTTGGGATTTTTCTAAAAAACCTGAATTTTGGGTGAATAGTAAAATATGATAATTTAGGATAAATGATAAATACATGACTTATTAGGTCATAAGTGATGTAAGAAATATTTAATCCCACTAGGTTCAAAATCATATGCACTTATTACTATTATGGGTCACATTAATCAATAGTATTGGTTTTCTTGAAGGAAATAATAAAATAATGAATAAAATATTTACAAATCTTCCCTCTCATCCACTATAACCCCCCTCACTCCCTCTTCTCTTCACTCCTATCAATCCTTGTGACTTGCCTACATTATTCTAAAATATCTTCCCAAGATCCTCCAACATGTCTAGTAGCCCTTGGTCTCATAAAAATATGAAAACCTCTACCCCAAAGAGGCTCTCAGGGATGATTACTTCAAGAGGTAAATTCCTCTTTTTATTTCATTTATTTCAAGTTCCTTTCTTTTCCTTTTCTTTCCTCATCTCCTTTAATACAAATGTTTTCATGGATCCAGTACCTTACATTTAATGGAATTTTTTTTATAACAGAATAATTCTTCCTCATCTCTTCTTTCCCCTTCTTTTATACTAGAAATGAAAACACTATCTGAGATGTGTTAATTTATCACATTCAAGGACGACAAGTTTTCAATTTTTATTATCGTCTTCAATTCTTGTCATGAAACTATTTTGATGGTTTAAACACACTATAATATATTTAGTATAACTTATTTAATGTTATGAAATTATTTTTTATACATGATATTAATTTATAAATCAAAATGAGATCGTTGTGAAAAAAACCGCCAAATAAACCAAACAATTATCATTAAAGTTATATATAATGATTCAACATCAATCCCAATAACTAAATGAATTTCATAGCCATTTAATCTTATTTTTTTCACAAATAAATTGCTACTTCTATTATAGATAACCATTCTCATTATACACGTTTATCCATACATGAATATAAGTAAACCGATCATGCAAACCATGGAAGGAAACACTCCCAAAAAATGAAATTGAATATCTTAACCCATAAAAATGACATGAATTAACCTAATAAGTTTATATTAAATCAATTAAATTTATAGGAGGTTCATTAATAAGTAATTTATGAATGTAAATTTTATTATTCAAGGTGTTAAGATCAATGAGGAACACCTTCAGACATAAGGTAAGAGTTCTCCACCCAAACCTCCATTTTCATTCGAGTTACCTTTATTATCTACTAACAAAAATTAAATTTTTATTAATTAATATGTAATCCTCATAAATTTTGTTTTAATGTTCTATATATTTGTACCAACCATAATCCTATATTTATTTGTGGGAAATTATATGTTTTAAAAGGATCTATCAAAAATTCTTCCCAAAATACAAGCCTGACTCAAGAGAATTTCTCAAATTCAAACCTATTTTCAAGGGTACTCTATGATATGTTTTTAGAAACCATTATATTTCTAAAATAACTCATTTTATTATGAAAATACCATCTTAATTTATTTATGATTTTATGCAAACACTTTTCCAAAAGAACTATTCTCTTAAATGTAAATGAGTATTTGTCTCAAGAATTACTTGATGATTTTATAAGAGTATCTTCATATGTTTCAACACTCATATTGATTATTATGTATTAATGGGATTAATATTTATTATATAATATACAATATTTAATTTAATGGTTTAATATTAATTTGGATATGGATTTTTTATATTAAAACTAATTACAAATTTACTCTGAATGGTTAGTGTTTATGCTTAATTTTTGGGGAAAGTTATTTACATTTCATATGTTAGTTTAAATATGAATGTATATGTTTCTTATGTTTATCCCCTTTCATATGATGAAATAATTGTACTTATTATGTTATGGATGGAGCCTGATATATCCCCTTGATGCATCGGTAGGTCTAATGAGACAAAAAGATATGGACTTGGCTGAGGCTTGACCATTTTTGGATATGGTTATGGCTAAGGCCTTAATAATTTTTAGATGTCTTGGTTGAGGCCTTGATAGTATGTTTGAGAACGTCTGGCATATGCATTTCCCACATTATATTAATTTTAATTGAAATTTCATGACGTTATTCAACTAGTAGAATACCCATGATATGCTTCATTATGAGATTATTTATTTAGCTCTTATTCCTACCATAATTTTTTCAAGTTTATTTTTGAAGGCATGTGTTTTTAGTTATTCACCATGAATAATGTTTATGTTTATGATATATTCTTTTGAATTTATCACCCTTACTGATCATTTGATCTCACCCCTTTATTATGTTTCATTTTACCAAGACATGAAGAGGTATATTATGAATGACATGAAGAAATAACCTAGGAGTTATCGATGTTTTCAAAAGAGTTTCTAAGTTGTTTTCCATTTCAGGGTGCAATGTTGAACTTATGTATGTATCTGGATTTCCAAATCTTCCAAAATATTTGTTACTTCAAGATACAACTTTATTGTAATAAAAAAATGAAATTTAAAAGGCATAAGCTCTAGGAAATTGGGGCTGGGTCTTTAAAAATACCCCAATCCAACCTGCATAATCCAGGGGCTGGAAACAAGTACTGAAAGGAATAACTAAAATGTGTGGCCTTTTCCTAATGTAACTGTACAAAATCACCCAACCATATCCATAAAAAAGTTAAAAGGTAAAATAAAATTCTGTAACATATAGTCTAAAAAAATTCATGTAATAATCTATAGGGAATTAAAATGAGTATGATAGAGTAATCCAAAAATAAAAAGAAAAAATACACACCCATCAGGAGATGTCCCAAACTGAAAAAACTAGGAAAGAAATTCTGAGAGAGCCTAGATTTGGATCTCTAAATTTTACAAATATAAATGTTCTAGGAACTTGAGTATCCCTATGATCCTCCGAAATCACTACTAATGTGTCCTTCAACTTCATATGATATAACACATGTGGGAAAATCCCATGCAACGAAGAGTATATACACACCCAGTTGGATTCCCCATAAACTAGAGAGGGTGGAATTGGAGACATGATAGAAGTAGTCATATTATCCCAAAGGGAGAGGGATAACAAACCAAGAAAAATATATAATATATATTCTCATAAAAGAAACCCAAATGAATAAGAAAGGGGATCTACATCTCATAGCCCAGCTCAAGACAATGAGTCTTCCTATAGTTCCATGAATTCCATATTCAATGCCAATAATATTATGTATCCAAATAAGTAACAAAGTGGAGGACCCACAACTCACCATTGTACTACCCAATTGAGTGGTCATGATCTCCAAGTAGAGGAAATACTCCATAGTGTATCATGGGGGTGATACTTAGTGGGTAGAAGATATATTTCCTAGTACTAGAGGAGGAATTCACATAGAAAATTGAGGACCTAGACACTATCATGAGGAGCAGGGGGTGCCACTCAAAAAGTATAGATAGAGTTCTTGAACCATATTTCATTAAGGGGTTCCACTCGATGGGTAAAGGATTTGTTCCCTTGTACAGTAGTTGGATTCCCCTCAGCATATGGAGAACCCACACCCTAGTTCCATAATGGGTTCCACTCAATGGGAATCAATAGAAGAAATTCTCCATAGTATGGTAGGGGGTTATATGCAGTGGGAAGAGGATCCACACCCTAGTTCTATAGGGGAATTCCAATCAAACCAATATAAGGAGTATGGCTAGCCCACACCCTAGTACCATAGGGGTTCCAACCTCAACCTCTATCTGATGATCCTTACTAATCAAACCCTCTTTGAACATTTACTATAGAAGATTCATGCTCAGAACATCCCACATCATATCTCAAAAATCTACTATGAAGGATAACATCATGTTCTACATAGAAAGAAACACTCATGAAAGACTATCTGTTGGCCAATATCCGAGTCCAAATAAAGGAGATATGAGTGGAAGAAGTTATAGAGGGAAATATATGATGTGTAGGGGGTCCAAATGGCATGTGACTCTACCTCATCCCTGATATTTCTCCTTTAGACATGGCTTGGATTCGATGTCATCATACATGGAATGTAATTTTGGTACAAAATTTTTATATTCAACTGGGGTCCCACCTGTGTAACCATACCCAATCCCATGTACACTGACCACGTGCTAGTACATAGTGTGTCCCTTGAAACACAGTCTATGTTGGGGTTTGGCTAGTACTCTTTGTGTTTGTCTTCCCCAGATTGTGTACTCTCTGAATTATATGACATATACACAACCATATACTATCTGTGGGACCCCAAGGGCTCCAATGCATATACCCTTTTTACACGTCAAGTCGTATAGCTAGGTTTCACATGGTGTGTGGTCCCTCCACATGGTATGTGATATTTAACTCAACATGAAACCCTATCTTCAATAGAAATTTTAACTACACGGTTCCAATTCATCATATCACATGCTGTGTATATCAAGATTTTCTAGAAACCATAGTTGATTTCACACATCTTCTAGATCTAGTTTCTCCACAACAAATTACTTCTAGTGTCCATTAAAAATTGAAGTTAGTCACCTCTATCCATCAATTTCATCCTTCAGGTTTTTGTAAATTGGATTATGTTGACCCACACGAATCTACAACGTGCCTTTTACACCTTTCATGCATATTCCATCTCCACTTAAAATCCCATATCCATGGGTATGACACCGCTACCAAAAATCATCTCTGATTCATCCTAAAAACTCCAATCCTATCAGTGTTCAAACATCCGCTATGAATCTGAAGGTCCGATCATGCTTAGACCCACCCACTAATAGTTGAGTCATGACCTTATAGTCCAATGATGATGAACACAATAAACGAGTGGAGTTAATACAAAATATAAAGGTGATATCATGGTTTTCTAAGTGTTAAAGGAAAACTATTGTAGAAAAAGGTATTGGAAGGGGTCATTTTATTTCATAACAAATATAAATAAATCTAATGAATAATTTATTTTGATATGTGGGCACATATGAAGGATTAAATTATACGCGGATCAAAGAATAAAAAAATTAAATCACACTCAATCTTTTATTAAAGTAAGGAAACCATAATTGATGATACCTAAATCAAGATTGGATAGAGAGTTGGGAAAGAACATTTTCACTAGTGATGAAGATCATCTACTGTGCCTGCTTCCTGATAATTCACCATGATCTGATAACTATTCATCATCTCATCTTGATCCACCACTGAAGAATGGTGGAACATCCTCTCAATGTTTCCAGGGTTATGAGGATAACCCAATATATTTTATGTAATAGGATAAATATAGTGGGAAAAACGTTTTTGGTAGTTAACTTAGTTAAATTAATTAATTAATTTACTTAACGTACCCACAAATGTATGCCTTATTCGAATGTTTTATTCCAACCAAATTGATGCCATGTATATTTTATACCCAATGTTATGGATTCAACCATGGTCTTTGATTTTCAATTCAATATCTCATTTAATATATATTCTGTTTTCTTTGAAAAACTGCACGCATTTGATATAAATTATATTTAATATTTTTGTAAAATTAATTATAGGTTCCCTTGGCCTAAGAATCTCGTGTCGTCTTAGAAATTGGATCCAAAAATATTATTTGATATATTTCAATGTCTTAGAAGGAAAAAATAGAGTGTCTAGGTTATTATCCCATTAAATAATTTCAACCTTGAAAAGAACAAACTAAAAAAATATGGGGATACTGAGCCCGCATCTAGATCTCTTGCCCCTGTCAATGACATGCTTAGGATCAGGAAGTATCTATTCAGTTGTGAAACATGGAAGATTTCATGAACCCACTCTAACAATGGGGATAATTCTAGGATATAAGTAACCTCTATAACCCTTTATAGGATCTCAAATGACCTAATAATCCTCAGGGATAGCTTTCCTCCAAGATTAAATCTCACCAATCCTCTTCACAGGGAGACTCTTAGGAAAATATAATCTCCATGCTCTATCTCCAAGGTCCTATGATGTCTATCTGCTTAATATTTTAGCCTGATATGAGATTTAAAAATCCACTCGAAGATCACTTTGACATTCTCTATCATCAGCTACACCATCTTTGACCCAATAAGAGATATATCACCTTTATTAGTCCTATTTTAGGGTGACATATAGGGTCTCCCATACAGGGCCTCTAAAGTTTCCATGTTGATTGTATAGTGATTGATATTATTATAGGAAAACTATAAAAAAGGTAATTGATCCTCCCATCTTTTGTTGAAATCCTACATGAAGCCCTGAATTTATCTTCCAACACATGAATAATGCGCTTGGTCTACCCTTCTTTCTAAGGGTGAAAAGATGTACTCATCCTCATTTGGGTCATGAATGCCTAATGTAGACCTCTAAAATTTATGACATGAACCAAACATCACAATCAAAGAAAATAATTGAGTGAATCCCATGAAGGAATAAAATATCCCACATGTTAAACTTCCCTAAACTCCCCACCAAACTTTAATCCCTATTAGGAAGGAAGTGCTTTGACTAGATAAGTCAATCAACTATCACCCAGATGAAATTATGGATTCTCTATATCCATAAAATACCTATAAAAAATTATATGGATATTCCATCCCATTTCTACTCCAGGTTCCCAAGAGGTAGCAAAAAACCTACCATAATATGGTGCTCAACCTTCAACTACTGACATGTTAGACACCAAGAGATGAACTCGACCACACTCCACCTTATTCCCCCACACAAAAAACCACTGTTGAAGGTACATGTATATATTACCTACCCCAAAATATATATTTAAGGGAAATTTAAAACTCCCTCATCAACTCCTCTCATATCACGACTAAAACAATTGTCCATCCCTAGAAAAAGATTACATGTTTCCATCTTTTAGAAAATCCATATGGTCAATCTACTAAGGATATATGGTCTTGTGGGACCTCAAAGTCGAAGTATCCCAACTGAGACTCCCTTAAATGCGAGATAATAATAGGAGTAAACACCATCGACTGAAGATAAGTTGAACCCTCCTCTTCTACCAGTGCCAGATGCAATTAAACCAACTTATCAGACACCTCCACCACTAAGAGAGACCAATACTTCCCGCTGAGGGAATTTTCCACCATGTTACCCATTCCATGAGTGTAGACTATCTCAAATTCATAGTCATATAGGATCTCTAACCAGTGCCTCTATCTCATGTTCATATATCTCTCTCTATGAAGTCATAACTAAGACTCTAATGGTATGAGTAAAAAATAAGGTTCTCTACTAGAAGATAGTGAATCTATATACTTTGAGTGAAGACTACTACTTCCAACTCTTGGTCATGAGTTGTGTAGTTATTCTCATAGGGTATAAAATGCATCAACTCATATGTCATCATTGAATTTCTCTGCATCAATACACAACCATGCCTAGATCCAGAGGCATAACAATACACTAAGTACTCTAATCCCTCCTCTCGTAGTCTCAAGACAAGATAAATCATCAAACTCATCCTCAAATCCTCAAAGGATCTCTATAATTACCCAGTCTTGGTAAATACATTCCCTTTCCACATCAGGGTGGTCAATGGGGGATGTAATCTTGGATAATTACACCATTAAACTCTTGTAGTACACTAAAAAGAAAATAAAACTCATCACCTATGAAATTATCTTGGATGGATCCAAATAAAGGACTACATTGATCTTTTCCAAGACCATAGATAATCAATTTTCAGAAATTACATGCCCAAGAAAGTGAAACTTTTGGAAACAAAACTTGAACGTTGAGATCTTACCATAAAGCCGGTGCTCTCAAAGTAAGTATAAGACCATCATTATGTGTTTTACATGCTCCTTAATTGACACATAGAAGTTGAGTTTTTCATCAATAAAGACAAAAAAAATTGGTCTAGGTATGTTCATAGAATTATGTTAATCATAGCCCTAAAAATAATGAGGAAATTTGTCATACCTAAAGGAATCACTATGAACTCGTAGTCTTTATAGCGACATCTCAATTCTAGAATCATAATATTAGAAATAAAAACCCTCAATTAGGGGTATCTATATATGAGATAAATCTTCTAGAACCATATATATCCTTACAAAAAGTAAAAGAGGTTATAAACAATCAGCATGGGGTACTTAGTCTTTATCATGGACAAGTTCAAGAAACTATATTTAACACAAATCTGGAAGCTCTTGTCCACATTTTTCATGAAAAAAACCAAAGTAGCCCAAGGGACCCGCTAGATTTGATGAAAACCTTTTCTCCAAGGTCTTTTAACTTAACTCTATGCTTTTGATGCTCTATAAGGGCCATTTGATATGATACATAAGATATTGGAGTGGAAACATGGTTAACATCAATGTAAAACTTTATCTCCCACCTCAGTGGTCATCTTGAAACATCTTCCATGAAGACATCCATATAATCCTCTATTACTAAAGGAATATAGATTCCTGAAGAGCCATCATTAAAAGGGATAATCTTTCCAATGTATGGAAAATGGGTTGCAACTTCATGCTCATAAGACCCACTCACTTCACCATCATATCTCTCTCACTTGAAAAGGAGAATCTCATCCCATCTATTTAATGGAATCAGAGTCATTTGTGGTGAAAATAAATATCGGATTAGAACATGAAAAACTAGTCCACACCCAAGATGACATCATAAGGTCCCATCTTGATGACTAAGAGTTCCCATTATAAACTATTTCCATCAAGATATAGCTTTCATTTCCAAAAGATAAACGATATCGAAGAAGTATTCATTTTAGGAACCTTAAGGAAAAGCTATTGGCCTAAAGTCTCCACTAGGAGTCCCAACTATCTCATTAGGATTAAGAAGATGAAGGAATGATTTAGATATAAGTATAATAGTATGAAATAAAGAGAAAAACAAACACAAATTGTACCTTTAATAATCTCATGAGCTATCATGTCATAAGCCTCCATCACCTACACCTACCCACAACCCTGATAGCCAGCACCCTGAGCCTGATTTGGATTACCTGATGGTGGTGGTGGAGTTAACTCATAGTTTCTACCCCTATTAGAAGGCCTTGATACCAAATATCCACCTACTCCCTTTCCAAATCTACCACCATGGGGTATTCCTTGACCTTTTCAGGGAGATCTATGATCACGATATTGCCTCTTATATGGCGGACCATTCACTATCTACCTTCCCTCATCAGCATGTTGAGTTGGGAAATCATGTTCCATATGACCTCTCCCATCACATGCATAACATCATCCCTCTACAGGCTACCCTAGTTATATGAATGGTCCTTGTGATACATGGCCACATGCCTGAGTCCGACCATGAGGAGTTTTTTCATGTAGGGATTCTATCATCTAGCACCTACCCACTGCTATACACAACTCAACCCCATGACGACCACTGCCTGCAATGGCAGCATGGAATCCCTCAGATAGAAATATATCTATCACCGGAACCCTCTCTATCACTCCAATATATGTTGGAATGCATATGCGTACCACAATAGCATGAATGTCTCTACAGATACCCTACTAAAGTTTCCATTCCCAGAAGTAACCATCCTAAATCATGTCAAGGTATTACCACATAAGGATGTTGAACTTCATTTCACACTCATAAAATGCCACCCCTTCCTACTATAGATTCACAAGTTTCTGAATCTAAACCAATCATAAGAATATGGGGTAATACTCCTCATGAAATAACATTTGGAAGTCAGACTATGAGAGTTATAACTAATAATGCATTATTTTGAATAGACTCCACTGGTTCATAACTATTCCATGGAAAATACTGGATGCTAGTATAACCATATAATCAGTCAGGGCCCTCACTAGTTGAAAAAATAAGATCACTAACTCAAGACAATCATACACTGCCTGGGGATCTGGATCACTGTAAAACCTTAGTAGCCTCTAGCACTTTAACTCATGGAGTTCACTAAGACTATACACATCATCAACCTACTCTGTTAGTATAATCTACTACTTGATAGGAGGGGTTGCTTCAACCTACCCTACAATAGAAACTGTATCATGATATAGACCCTGAAATATGGCCTCATCACTCATAGAATTAACTTAACGATCCTAAATTATTAACATGGATGGATTCCTTCATGGAGAAATCCTAAAAATTTAATCAAGATGAACCAAGATCATATGAGCATATATATATGGGGATATGTCTCAAGAATTATAGTCAATGGACTTAATTCTATATGATGCATGTACAAATGTTCACTGAAACTAGTTTATTGATATGGTGAGTTGAAAAGTAGCTAGTTAGAGTCCTAGTGTATGGATATATTGGCCACCATGCCAACACTTGGTTCCCAAGAATAAGAGGCACACTCATAACACTTTGACACTATTTACCAAATTTCCAACCAATCCTTATAAGGGGAAAATATGACCACCGTCCCAAGGAATGACCACCGCTCATAAAAATATGTCTTTACCAAACCCATTGGGGTCCGCCTGACTGATACAAGACCAAGCTGTAACAACCCCAATCCCACCATTATAGGCCATGGGATAGAGGCCATTACCTATAGTACATGTATGCACACACCCAACCATATCTATGAATGAGTGTGAAGGAATAAGAAAAGATTGTTACATCAAGATTAAAAACCAAAAAATGTAGTATTATATCAGGAATAAAAAGGACTAGAATAGATTAATCAAAAAAGAAAATGAAAAAATACATGCCCACCCTGAAGAGATGTCCCAACTCAACAAAAAATGGAAAAGAAATCCCGAGGGAGCCCAGATCTAGATCTTAAATCCTGACTACCATACACAGTATATACACCCGAGTATCCCTATGATCATTTGAAATCACCAGTAACTTATCTGTCATCTTCATAAGACATGAAATGTTAAAAAAATCCCATACAAGGGTGATTATACACATAACCAGTAAGACACCTGAGAAATTGGATAGGGAGAAATAGAAGACATGATAGAATTAGTCATCTTCTCCCAAGCAAGAGGTAAATAAAACCCAACAAGAAGGATATATATATATATATATATATTATCATAACAAAAATACATATATGAGAGAAAGGGGATCACCACCTCACAACCCATAATAGGATAATGAGTCCACTAGCAGTTCCAAGAAGTATGTCTTTGATGCGTAGTTTTTAATATTTATGAATAAGTAACCATGTGGAGGACCCACACCTCTCCAATATTCCACATATTCTAGAGGGAACAATATCCAAGTTGAGGTCCCATGCCATAGAGAATCAGTGAGTGTCACTCAGTGGGTATAGGATCTGTGACCTAGTATGATAGAGGGATTCCACAAAGAATATGGAGTACTAGTTCTGTACCAAGATGAAGGTGGGGGGGGCACCACATGGAATTTATTTTTAGAGTACCATCTCCCTAGTGTCTAATGGGGTTCCACTCAATGGGTATATGATTCATGCCTTATTATAATAGGTGGATTTCAATTAGCATATGGAGGACTCGTGCCCTAGTTCCATAGGGGGTTCCACTTAGTGGGTATTGAAAGATGACCTGCACTCTATTATGGTTGGGGGGTTCCACTCAATGGTTAGAGGATATGTTCTCTATTATCATAAGGGAATTACACTCAAACAAATGTAAGTATTATGGGAGGTACACACCATGGTACAATAAAGGGTTTACAACCCCTACATCTTTCTAATGATCCTGTATAATCACTTTCCTCATTAAGAATCTCCTAAAGAAGATTAATTCTTGTAATATCTCATAAAATATCTCAAAAACCACTATTAAGGACACCATCATGTTCTACAAAGAAAAAAATCAGGATAGGCTACTCGTGGGACAAATTCTGATTCCAAACGAAGGATAAACAAGAGGTAGAAGTTGTAGAGGGAACATGAAATTTATGGGGGTCCACACGGTATGTGACCCCATTTGGTGGCCTGTAATTTTATCCTATGGATACAAAATAGAATCCATGTCATCATACATGACATGTATGTCTGGTACATGACATGTATGTTTTGTACACGACGTGTGTTCTCACCTATGATCTCACATGTGTAACTAAACCCATGACTATTTTTTTGACAAGGTTCTAGTACATGGTGTGTCCCTTGAAACACATGACATGTCAAGTTCTGAATGATACTCAACATGCACCATCTACTCAATTCCCTATACTCACCAAAGTACATGTCGTATTCCCAACCTTGCATACATGATGTGTTTTAAAGATATGTTTCACATAGTATGTGGTTCCTCCAAATAGAGTATGATATTTAACTCAACAAAAAACCCTATCCTCTGTATAAATATAGAGTAGAATGCATGTGCTGATCACAAATCATGATTTATATATCAATGTTCTATAGAAACTGAAGAAGTTTTCATCTATCTTTTAGATCAAGTTTCTCTACCTCAAATCACTCCTATTTCCCATATAAAATTAAAGGTAGTCAGATCTGTTTGTCAATTTCATCCCTTTAGTGGATGGAAATAGGATTCTACTGATCCACATAAAGCCACTATGCATCTCATATTCCTCCCATTGTGCTTACATCTCTTATTTGGATCCCGGATCCATGGATACATCACTGCTACCATCAATCCTCACTAATTCATCCTTAAAACTCTAATCTGGTCATTGTATGCACATCCATAATGAATATGTGGTCTAATCGTGCTTAGACATGCCCAAAAATAGTCAAATCATAACATTTTGGTCAAACGATGAAGAATACAAAGAAATAGAGGAAAGGTAAAAGAGAAAAGGTGATATCATCATTGGCCATGTGTTATAGGCCAATGATTGTAGCATCTCTAATTGTAAGGGTTTATTTTATGGAATAAAAATTCAAATAAATAATTTCTTTTGATACATGGTCTCATGCAAAGGATTAATTTAGACACAGATCAAAGGATAAAAAATTATATCATGATAAAAATTTTAATCCAAGGTTGGAAACATAATTAAAAATCCCTACCACAAAATTGGATCAATCATTGGTGAATAATGAATTATCTAGTGATGAAGAAGATTTACTATGTCTATTGTCTAACAATTCACCTTGATTCGATCATCGGTCATTGTCAAATCTTGATCAGCAAATGAAGAATGGTGAAACATCCTCTCGATAATCTCCGAGTAATAAGACTAGCCATGATTTTTTTTCATAAAAGGATACACAAATAGGGAAACCATTTTTTTCTTTAAATTAAATAAATAAATAAATTCATATAACATACCCTCCAACGGCTATCTTATCTGATTTTATATCACCGATCAAGTTTAAGTCACACTTCAGGTAAAAAATATGCTCCCAATTCAACAGTCATCTTATATTTTATATTTGAGACTATTTTCATTAGGTATTAAATTTTCATTGATAAATTTCATCCACGTGATATAAAATATATTTATGATTTTTATAAAATTAATTTCTGGCTTACCAGGCCTCAAAATCTCACACTATATCAGTGACTAGCTCCAAAAATATTCCTTGATATATTTCAAATTTTTTAAAACAAAAAAAGATTCTCCACAATTTCCATCCATTATGTTTTTATAATCACCAATTATAGACATTTTTAAGATAATATATCATCATTCATTTTTGTTTTTGAACCAACCCAAGTAAGAAAATGATATACTAACAAATGTATAAGAGTTTAGAGTCAAATTATAGTAATATAATTTCTATATAAGAATAATGATATTAACAAAAAAATTATTATAGTGGTGAATGTTATTTATAATGAGTAAAGCTTATATGGTAATTAAAATAAATAAAGAAGAACTAGATACTTTTTTTGATGGAATCACTTCATCATGTAACGATTTGCTTCAATATTTTTGATTTAGTTATCCTTATTGATACCATAATCTACCCAAAATGGAAGAGTATTTTTGGTAAGGCATTTTAATAAATTATTAAATAGGAAACATAAGGATAGATTTTTTGGGGAATATATAGAGGGGAAATCCTTTTATTGATGGATTTCAGTTACATATTTAAAATTTTTCAGTCCTAGATAATTACCTAAGGTTATTTTAAAATTAAAAGTGTCTCATAAGTGAAAAAAAATGTATTATGAGATTACCTCTAATATAATTTTTTATAAGTTATATACTTTATATTAACTGTAAAATATATTTTTACCATTTTAATAGCTTAATGAAATAATTCACAATTCATCCAGGTAATTGTTTACTCAAAAATTAAAATTATTCCTCTTATTTAATTCTAATTCGCTAATCCTTAGAATAATATTCATTTTATTAAATTAAACATCTACATATATGAAATTTAACTTTTAAATTAAAATATATAATACTTTATAAAAGTAATCTTTATTGAATAAAAATAATATATTACATAGTGAATGACTATGTTATGGTTATTTTGAATCCAAATTTATTTGATAGATATCTGATATTTTTTATAAATTTTAACTATTTTATTTATTAAATATTTTTCATTTTGAAAAAAAAAATTATATACCCATAATCATATTTTCAATATAAATATTGTTTATACCCAATAATCATATAGTTTTTAAATATTCATATAATGGTCATGTTATCCATTTTACCTATTATATTCGGTAACACATATTTAAATAAATTTCATTTAATGTAAAATTTCATTTATTTCCTGAAATTTCTATCATATTCCATTTTTTTCTATAGTTATAATCAAAGGTATTATCTTTAAAGAAAACCCTGAGTATAATGATTGTATTTTTTTGTATTTCTATTTACTTATGGTTTTAGTCCACTTTTAATTTTCTTAATGATGTTTCACATTTATTTTTCATG
Organism: Viscum album; assembly: GCA_963277665.1. Classification (NCBI taxonomy): domain Eukaryota; kingdom Viridiplantae; phylum Streptophyta; class Magnoliopsida; order Santalales; family Viscaceae; genus Viscum; species Viscum album. The sequence goes on from OY728141.1 coordinate 742,749,664, forward strand.
GCATATTAATGTTCATCATGTATTATATTATTTTATCTGAATAAAATATTTATTTTTTTATCAGTGTTGGGTGTGAAACAAGTTATTCAACGTATTCATAAAATAAAAATTATGGGTATTATATATAAAAAACTAGGTATAAAAATCCATGAAAAGTTGAGTAATAATAAAATAAAACCTATAAAAAAAGGACTTCTCTTTGAGAAGAATGGTTAATAAGATGAGTAATGGGATGTGATGAAGTCCATGAGCTCCCTGTGATGTTTCATTTTTTATATCAAAATTATTATTCTCTAAAATACATATTGATTATATTATTCACTCTTATCTAAATGTTATATCCTTAGACCTATATTTAGAGTCAATATATCGTGGTTGAGAAATATATATTTTTGAAACATGATAAGGTTTCATATCTATATGTATCTCATTTTATAATTATAGAAATGATGCATTATTCCATTGAGATTCATTCTTCTGATTGTGGTAGCCATTATTTCTTTGACCTTTAAATTGAATAATGATAGTATGATAATTCTTTTATTGAATTCTCAGTATATTGAAGAAGGCTATCAAAAGGGAGATATTTTTTTGGAAAAATATAGTCATTTTATTTATTTTCTCAATTATTAGAGTCTAGTTGTCAATATTTGGATTTTCAAGATCTTAGATTAATCATCCAGTTCTGAAGGGATAATAAGAGTGTAGTGTTGGAGAAAATTCACAATTAGAGTCAATAATTTTCGTATATTCTATAATATTATTGTTTTCACTTTTGGTATTCATCTGTAGTTCTATTAGGTTACATTGTATGATTTATATTGATTCTATAGAGCCCATATATTTAATCTGGAAGAGATTTTGAGGGGGGGGGGGGGGGCTATGCGCTTCTTATTTTTGTCATCGCCTCCCACCTCATCATTCTTCCCTTAATTCCTCCTATTTATAATAACCCCTTTATCTAATCTACCATTGATTTCAGGGTTTTCTCTCTGTGGTGGAATTTTATTCTTTCATTTTCCCATAATCCCTTATAGTCACCATTATTCACAATATGGTTTCTATTGATGAGTTTTTTCAAGTATTGGCCTTCTAGAGCTTGCATTTTTCTTGTGTGGTTTCTTATCCTTATTGAAGTTGTTGGCCTTTATCTATATGATCTTACCCTATTTTTAAACATTTCATCCCTCTTGGTTAGGATTGTTGGTTTATTTAATTGGTTTGGGAGGTTTTGGTTGAGGCTTCATCAAGGTCCCAAGTGGAGTGGCCCATGGTCTAACATTGGTGGTTTTGGTTTCTCTAGTTGTAAAGTTATTTTTAGAGTTCCTTGATGAAGGTGTTATTATAGAGATTATAGGTTCTTTTGGTGTAGTTACAAATATATTAATTTTATGTACTAGAAAAGTTTGTGGTCAACTGATGAGGTCCTAGACCACCTTGAACTATTTTATGGGTTTTCACTCTATTACTCCAACTCAATTTTGTCTGGTTCTTTGGTTCTTACAGATGTTTTGGGATGTTATCTTTAGGTGGTCGATGGTGTACCGGGTGTCATTACCTTTGTTGATTTTTTTTTAAATTTTGATAGTTATTCCTTCCAAAATTTTATATTGGTTTGATGTTTTAGTTACTTTATCATCAAGGTTTATGGTGGTTATAGTTTCCATATTAATTATAGTTTTGATGGTTTTTAGTTTAATTTATGGGTGTTTTTGATGGTCTAAATTTTTTATGTTAGGGTGATTTTTCCATAAGTCACTGGTTCAGGGTTTCATTATTGTTTTCTTTCTCTTGTTGTTTATATCTATTTTTATGATGGTGTAGATATTCGGATGTTGTAAATGTTTTCCTGATCAAATTTTTTCATCTAGTGTCACAGTGATGGATACAAATTGGTAAATTGTTCTTAGATGTATCTAATGGATTGAGATGGTGGTTTTAGAGGCATTGGGGATGACAACAATGATGGTGGACAATTTTTGGTGACCACGATGGTGTGTCATTATCTTGTTTAGGTACTGTGACCTTGGATGATGTGTGGTAATTTGGAATAGGTGCAAACATCATTGGTCTAGTTACTCGTGGCCATTTGAATTTCAAATTTTCTAAGTAGTCTTTTGAATTTTTAATATGTGGCATTTTTTTGAGATGAAATTTTCTTTTCTGGTATCTATTTGGTTCTCATTTTACTATAATGTGTATTTTAGAAAATATACACATCTGTATTTAGATTAGGATTGGTCTCTTTAATCTATATCATCCATTTAGGGTGTCATCTATATGTTTTTATGTTTTATCAATAATGGAAATTTATACGAATTATTTGAACCTATAAAATTGTTTTCCCAAATACCAATTAACTTATCATCCTCCTTCTTTTATTAGTTACTATATATTTTGAATCTAACAAATTAGAATTCATTAAATTTTATTATGTTTTTTCTAATTAGTTATTCATATATTCTTTATATGCTCTACATATAGGTTAGCTAGTTTTGATATATTGAGGACCTCAAACATTTAATGTTTTTAATATCCTTTAGGAATCCATAGAATTTTTTCATTTAAAATTGTGACTATTGTGTTCTTAATTATTTGTATCTATCATTTATTATTTAATATATTAAACAATTAAAAAAATTAGGTAAAATTATGTGTGTCATATTATCATTAAAACATATAATTATAGAGGATACAAATTCTATTATTTGGAGAATGACCCAATAATGTTTTTTTTATTTTTTTTAAAAAATTATCTAATTTGATTGCACTCATTTTTCTCTTTTCTTTATTTTAATTTACATATATTACAAATTTGTTTTATATATTATAAAAATGAAAAATAGATTTCATTTAAATTTTATTAAAAAATACCACTCTTCTTTATCATGATTTAATTTTAAATGATTTTATTTCTAAAATTAGCCACATTTATCCAAATTAACATTTTTATTAAAAGCACACTTTTGTGGAATAAAGTGAGATACCATCAAGTACAAACAGAAACATAAGTCCCTATAGTATCCTTAAAGACCAACTTTAACATATTGGAATCATCCTCCCAGTATAAATTACAGGAATGTTCAGATACTTTTTTATCAGGGTCATCTCTAATTTTATCTTCAAATTGATAGATCAATTTGGCCCACATCTGCATGAACTCTTGCACCATTATGTTTTTTCCATTGAATCCTCTAGTCATGATTAGGTGTTTCTTGATGATCCAGTCTTCCTACTCCCTCTTAGTGTCCACTTGAATTGGTTCACCATACAACCTTTCTACATCGTATTTAGAATCATTAAAATAAAAGACCTTCTCAAGAATCTCTTCCTTAGAGTGCATAAGAAGGTCACATGGCTCCTCTATGGCCTCTGAGACATCATCCCACACCGTGTCTGCCGCGATAACAACCCGTTCACCCTCATCAGTTTCCTTACACTGTTGAGGGGCATAGGGAGGGGCACCATAAACCACCAAGACATCTTGGTTCTGAGGTTGATCATCCTTTGCATCATCTTTGTTATCCAGTCCTTGCTTCTCTAACCTGGGATCTTCAGCTGATCTAGATCCACACACCAAGTCAATCCCCTTCTCCTATGATTTTTTAAAACCTCACCATTCGATACTTTGTTCCCGCCTTTTTTAGCTGATCTAGTCTGCATAGGCTTTTGGTGATATGAGTAATCCTTGAGGAAATTGAAATTTCTCCTATTACTCACAATGTAACTGCCCAGATCCCTATTTTCCTTATATCCCTTCTTTCTCCTTGGGTTGTGGAGCCCTCTTCTGGATCTTCCCTGTGATATTTCCTCTGAGGGAAGGCTATCTCTTTCCCCTCCCCAGACTCCATCCCTGAGTGTAAGTCCTCCCCATTAGACACAAGATCTATAGAGTCTGGTCCCTTGCCATAACAACGATTACTGATGTTAACCAAGGGAAGGTTTAGTTTCTGATTAACTCTTTCCCCACCCTTCATCCACTTCCTCGGTTCACCCGGTGCTCCTGTTGCACCTATTACTCTTTGAATCTTCTTGTTCATCTCCCTTTTTTTGTTGCCTCCAGACCCTTTCCTACCATATAAACTTCTGCATAAGAAGGAATCTTTAGAGACTTTGTTGCACTAGTACCCCTGACCCCAGAACAACCTCTTCAAGACCTTTAATCCCTTGATCAACCATCTTCACCCCCATATATTTAGGTTCATACTCCTGAATTTTCACACAGTTTTCATCTTGCAGAACCACTCTATCTTCCCTCGCAATACTATTGTGGATCTACTCACTACAGGCAAATGGTTTAGCCAGGTCCTGCCTCAATCTACTAAAGACCTGAGAAATCGTCGGGTTGTTCTGATGCACCGAAACCTTCTTTATAGGTTGAGATGAGCCAATATCTACCTCAGAATCCACATTGTCGATCCATGTGTTACTTTTGGAGTGCCCCCCTATGAACCCTTTCCTCTATTAACATCCAAAACAATATTCCACTTCTCCAACACTTCTTCATCAGACATCTCAGAGCCCTTTCCACGACCACTACCCCTCCTCCTCACAGTCGTCCGATACCCCCTCTGAGAAACGTCCAACGAATGTCCCAGGTGTTTACATCCAAAACCAAAATCTATGCAAGATTTATAGACCACCCACTACTTGCAGCAATACTCTTCACCCACTGTAATCCACACAGATTCGAATGGAGTTTTGGACACATCCATTTCCACAAAAACACGCAGATTAATCGGATGACATAAAGCCTCAGTCCAACTATCTGAGTACATATATCTTCCTATTATATTTCAAAGCATTCTCCTAACAGATGAATTTTGGAATGATAGGGGAGATTGGGAAAGCTTACCAACGTCGCCATTGTAGGAGTATCATGCTTCATATGAAAATCAAAGGACAACTGGAATAGGTAAAAGCTAAAGCCTTTGAAGCTGCGAGGAGCATATACCCATTCCTAGATGAGGTCCGCCTCCGAAGAAAAATGAATCATTATGTGCTTGTTATCCAAAAGACCCACCATCACCCTATATTGCAACTCCAAGGAACTGAAGACGTGCATGTCGAACGAATCAACATCGTGGCATCAGTGTTTAAACCTAGAAATCAATGTATTCTTCAGTGGATTCGAGGACTTGGAGAACTCCGCAGTTGATAACAGAAGATTAGGGCACCCATCAAGCAGGCCCGGGACCTTCGGGCCAAGCGAAACATGATAGAAAGGGGGAAGGAAAGAAGGATTATAGAAAGGAGTGAAGGAGAAAACCGCCTTCTTGGTGGGAGATGAGGATCCCTCCACCATCTATGGGGGAGGGACTAACACTGAGGATGTCACTATCACGGAGGGAAGAAGATCACCAGGGTTTCACCAGAGTGCCCCCCCCTTAACTATACAATCTTTGTGACATTTGGAAAATATTTTCTTCTGAAAATATTCTTCTTTTATATTATTTCATGAAAATGATATTTTATTTATTTGTAAATATCTAAAATTTTGTAAACAATAAAGTATTCAAATTCATAATTTTTAAAATGAAATCTGTTATGGGTTTTCTATAAATAATTATTTATATTTGGTGGGAATTGGAAAAAATATTAGTAAAACACTTAATTGAAGGATCAAGACAATAAAAAAAATAAAAAAACCACAAAAAATATATAATAGATTTCATATAAATAATTAATCAGGTAAAATTCCTAACTATGACCCAAAACAAAACAACAAAATCATCACTAGATTTAGGTATGGTGATTCTTCCACTATGAACCACTACTGATAGCCACCTATAAAGTCAAACTAGTATAAGTATCACCACTAAAGAGGGTGATATAATAAATTCCATAAATGGTGAAACACAAAATACAATTGAAGGAAATTGAATATATAATTAAGAAATATGAATTGAAACATAAGGCAATCACTATCAACATCACAGTTTAACATTGAAAATTTCAAGAAAAATGAAATTGTTACGGGTAAATCCTAGATCATAATATATTAATATTTCCTATATATTCAACCAGTATTAGAATCACCACCAAAAAACTAACCCCATTTACACTATAAAACCAGTGGAGTTGAAGCTTATCGATGATCCAAATGTAATAAGGATTTTTAAGGAAAGATGATGACACTCTAGGTTGGAAGGTCCACTATAAAGATAAAGAAACATCACTGTATGTCGGACCCATGTATCACTTGAACTAGAAATTCCCCTCAAGTTTAGAATCCACTTTAACTAAAACACTAAGAAAGAATAAAAATGGGGTTTAATTACTAGTATAAAAATATTATAAAGCAATGAATCCATATAAAATTCATATTATATGAAACTAAGATGAAAATTCCAAAATAGGGAAAGTTATGGGAAAAAATAAATGTGATCAAAATAATGAAAAAATAACACTATGACTAAATCTAAATAACAATCTTTGAGATAAAGGGGAGGGTTGAAAACCCAAAAAATAGAAAAGGAATGTTTTTGTAATTGGTAAGAGACCTCAATGAAGCCAGGGTTTTACCCAAGAGAAACAACCAAGGGACTGTAGATACATCCTTTTATTGAAACCAAATCAAAAACCCATTTGGTAAAAATGAACCGTTAATGAGTATAAGTAAACAATTAAGAATAATATTCCATCACAACAACCCAAAAATTTTATCCAAAACATGGATGGAAATAAAAAATATAAGAATAACATAACTTGGTAAGGAACATAAAACCTTAGACCTAAAATATTAAAGTAACATAAGAAAATATTAATGATAGAAATGATAATAACATTATTAAAGAACCACCAACAAATAATAAAGAAAATAAATATCTACAAAGGATCACTATAGTATGAATACGAACCACTATTAATAAGGTTCAAAGTAAATGAAATCCTTATAAATAATAGGATATAATAATTGATACTAATAAAGGGGTTAACATTATAGAATTAGGAGGAAGAGAATAAAACTAAGACTCACAAATTCTCAAACATTTATATGATTGTTTATAATAATTATTTTAGATATTATAATCACTAATAGATCACTCTATATTTATTTATTGGTATAAAACATAAATAATTGAGAGAAAAAATGTGATAGAAAATGTAATGATTGTACAAATGATAAAAAAACATTATATGGTAGATGGTGTGTAAAGACTTATGGATGTGATTACCCAAATATCTGAGGTATTTAATAGTAAATTGAACCATGTTAAACTTCTAAATACACTAATTAAGTTTAAACATTCAATTGAGTCCGTCATAAAACAATTAACACTATCCTTTAAATGATATTTTTATAAATTAGTGTCTGAAAAAGATATTTATAGGATAAAACAATATTCTTTTCATACTTAATGTTTAAAAATTAATCTTTGTCATAATTTTTTTCAATTGTGAAGTGAATTAGTACAGAAACCTAGTCAATAATACCAAACCAAAGGATAAAATTTATCGTATAAAATTGGTGTATTTCATGGAAATATTTTTCTCATACCCTAAATCCAAAAATAGTGATAAATTTCATAAACTCAAGTAAAATGGATGAAAAATGTATTCACCCTTCTACAAAAAATTTCACATGACATGAAATGATCACCTCCGAAAAGACATTAGAATGTATTAGAATTATTACCTATTAAATAAGAATATGCAACAAAAATTATTTAGTTTGAAGAAAATCTTATCATATGCCCATTTTGAGTGAATGTGATGAGTTTCATGGTCATTAACCATATATCAAGGTTGAGTTCCCATTAGAAATTTTTTAAATTCAATCTTATTTTAAGGATAATCTCACCTATTTCTCATTGGGGAAGTAAATTAGAATTTTTTGGGACAAATTTATAAATGAGGGAAGAATTTAACATCTTAGATTTTATTGGACATTTTCATTCATAACAGTCTATGTTTCTCATAATTTAATATATTTTTCATTATATTTGAACTAGTGTTTAGAACAAATCATATGAAATATAGATGTAAAATTAAAAATGGATTGTTTCATTATTATATAATGTTACAAAATATAATGAAATAATAATTATTATATTACTAGAAACACATATAGAACATAATTATAAAAATTATAAGAGGAATATAAACACAAGTAAATAAAAAATCTTGTAAACTTAATTTTTTTTTCTTGTTACCTTCTATGTGAATCAATCCATAATGTATAATTTTAGAAAAAATGAAAAAGAATTATAAATATGATATACACTTTGATGAATAAATTTGGGAAATGGAGTAATGATATTTAAAGAAGTACGTAAGGATATATATATATATATATATATAGTAATGAAAAATTTAATGTGATGATTATGAATTAATTATATTTATATTCCATATGTATACATAGATCTGATGGGTATATTGATGTTTTTATAAATGTTATATAATTATTTTAGAAAATTTACACAAGTATTTGAAATAATATGTTTTAATTTTAAAAAATAATTAATAGAAGTCAATGTAATAAGGAATGATGTGGAATAAAAATACAATCATATATTGAAAAAAAATTGTTTTATTATGAAATAATAGTTTCACTCAATGTTGTATGTTTTAATTTAAAAGTTAAATTTATAATTTTTATAGTTTTAATTTTATAAATTAAATTAAATGTTTTGAATTGGAATGTAAAATATTTACTTAGAAGGAATAAATTATATTTTTAGTGAAAAATAATATCTAAATTAAAAAAGTGTAAAATACAGTTAAACATGGTAAATATAGCATGATTTTTTTTTAAATAATTATGATTTAATTTACATATTCTAGAAGACATTTATTAGGATCTAAATTATATTTTATTATTACAAAAAATATTCCCTAATCAAACTCCCATGTTATTCCAAGTTCTCACTTCCCCAAAATCAAGTTTCTAAATAAATGTCAATCATTTTAATCAATAAAAGGGGATGTTATATACCCCTTCAAAACCAATCATTTTTATATCTTTACTATGAAGAAATAAATTCTACTAGAATCTTTACACACATTATTTGGTTTCAAGAATAAGTCTCAAGGATTTGAAAACAAAGAAGGCCTTTTAGTAAAGAATCAATCCTTAAAAATTAGGTAACATCGTCTTCACTTCCAATTTTATCTATCTTCACCAATTACCCATAAATTTTTATTATTTATTGCTTTAATGAAATAAAATTAACATCAATAAACTTCAATAATGTGGGTATAATGATAAAAATTGATGTGTTTATAATCATTCTCTCTCTGTAACATGTATTCGTTTAAGTCAGTACAAACAAAAAGAAAATGATGCAATGGTACTTTCATAATTTTAATTATATAGGGTTAGAAATACATTAATAATGAATATTTATCTTACTAAAATGAGTTTAAGTTACTATATTGGTATTTTAATGGTAAAACATAAATAAATATTCATTGAAAAGTTACTCTTCATGATTGGTAAAGTTACTCAAAATAATAAATTTATAGATTATATTATTTTTATCCATATGGATATTTTACAAGGATTAATAGAGTAAAATTACAAAAAAATTCAAAATTATAATTATATTACCTTGAATATTCAAGATAAGATGAACTCATGAACATGGAATGATGTCTAAGATTGTCATACCAAAACATGTAGGGATGTATTGAAACTATTAAGACATGATAAAAAAATAAATAGAATGTAGTAAGGGAAATAAATTTAAAAAATATTTTAAAATATATTATTAATAATTTTGTGCTGATTTTACATGGGTTTTAAGTATGCCAAATCTGGTCAAAAGTTATGGTAAGTGTTTTCCCCAATAATTGTCTCTATTTTGGGTTGGAATTATTTATTAATATCAATTATTCATTTATGTCTTACATAATATTTTATTTATGTCTATTAATATATTTAATCTCTTTATTTTTAAATATTATTTCTTTTTAATTTCTATGTGTTGACTACAAAATCTATAAGGGAATTCATGTATTAATATCACTCCTCCATGTAATGTATCCTACTCTTGATCACATTTCATATTTATTATGTACATCCATTTCTAAAAAGTTATATTATTTCATTTTATTTTAATTTTTTGTATTTTATCTTTATATTAATATTATACCATTGATTTATCCTTAATACATTAAAAATTATGATATATGTAAGGGTTTTTTTATCCATCTATCTTCCAATTTAAAATTATATATTTCTAATCTTCCTAGGACGAATATGTATTTACATTCTATTTAAAGTACCATACTCATTTTATTTTGGAAATTTTGGGTTTTGAAAATCCTTTTACTATTACCCATTGATTTATTCATATTTTTAACTGTTTGATGTTCATATGGTCATGATCTCTCTCTTAACATAATCTTTCTCTTCCATATCAATATTATTTCTCATTTATATATTTAATTTTTTTTGTAATATTTTTATATCATTTTATACAATTTCATTAAATTTCATTATATCTTATCATTATATTCCATTAATTTTATTTCAAATATATTTTATATATTATCTAAATTTTAAAGAGATTTCTTCAAAATTTTCTTAAAAACATAAACTCTTTCTTCACAAGATTTATTTTGAAATGGAACTATTTTTTAAATATTTGAATGATATTTTATTATTAAAATATTCTTATTTTTTATTTTATTTAAAAAGAAATTTACCTACCATCTATTGGATATACTATATTGGATTCCAAGAACAAATCTAAGAACAAAGGTAGGTGAGGCTCTCAACTTTTCATTAAAGTGAATGTGAAGTCTCTTATCACGGAGATTAGTGCCATGATTAAGTAGAGGGATCTATCATCCTCCATTAGGTATCTAATTCTATAACATATTATATAATTAATGAGTGAAGCTAAGGATTCCCATGTTTCCTCGGTGTACTAGAGAACCCCCAATTCCGGCCTAAATCAAAACATTGATGTATTGTGTGACCAAGGTATTAGGAGAGTAGGTGAAATTGTTTATAACATGTAGTGATCTATTATTACAAATTTTAGTGATTAATATTGGATTATAAATCCTCTTATATATAAATATAGTGTGATGGTTACTAGCCTCAAAATGAGGACATTATAAAATTTCATTCTAGAAATAGTTGAAACAGACTCTTCTATGGTGTCTGTGATCTTGTTTGGCTACCATCCGAACCATTGATCCATTTCCTATCATATCATAACATAGAGAAACTTGATTAATTTTTAAGTGGTGATCCACCACACTTGGTGAGAGTGGAATAATTTAGAAATCATCTTAGCCTCTAAAGGAAGGTATAATGACACGCTCATCAAATAATCTATTACTTGTACTATACCAACTAGCTATAAGACAATTTTGATAAGGGATGCGATAGTGATCCACCATTTTAGACCTCTGTGAATCATGGATTTTTTGTTTCTATTTAATAAAAATATTTAATTTTATGTTATTATTTCAGTAATGAGTTTAAAAATTTATTTTCATAAATAGTTTAAAATTTCTTATTTTTTTTTTAAAGATTTATTGACAAGATCAGTAATCTTATAATTCACACCTTGAACATTATATATTTTATATTCCCTCTCATTACAAATTTTTAAAAAGTGATTAATATGATGAAATAATTAATTTATTCATTATCTATATTATTATGTATCCATGGTGTTGTAGAAATGAAATATATATAAGAAGATTTTTCATTATTACCTTTCTATCTTGTGTTATCATCAAATATTCTTAGGGTCACCTTTTTTTTAAATCCTTTTTTAACATTCTATACTCCCTACATCTTATTGAAGGGTGGTCACTAAGATAGACATTACATTCAATTGATTGGGGATTTATATTCATGGTATCATCCATATTCTCTATTGAAATGTTCCTGATTTCTCATAGATATTTTTTATATACAATTTATTTGTGTGAGTTAATCATAATATGCATTTTATGGTTTTTAATGACTTTATTTTTGATTTTTGGACTTTTTGGATTTTTCTATATATTTTTATGGGTTTTAATAGAGTTGTAGTGAGGCTATGGGTGATGAAAAACCCCAAAAAAGAAATATTAAATATATTAAACCATGAATTCACGTATTTATATAAATAACATATTCCATCTTGAATGATGTCATAAATGATGAAATATAGATTTATATTGAATTATAACTATAGGTTTTACCATATGAACTATATTAGTGTTGTCCATATCATACTTCAAGTCGTTACACAGTCACGAGTGCATAAAAGGCCAATTAAATTAACTAAAATAAAATAATTAATTTAATTTTATTATTTGGATAAACTTTGAAGTTATCCCCAATATAATATCTAATTTGAAAATTATACAAGGTTAGCTGCATAACCCAAAATATTTTGAGATCTACCATAGAGAAGATCCTTAATCCATATATTTGGGATAATCATGGATTTTTTATCAGATTCATTGAAACACATAGTCAACATTGAATTAGAATCATTCTTCATCAAGAATTAATCCATAAATGAGGTAGGACTCGTTATTTCTGGACTAATTCCTTTTTATTTTGGATTTATAGAATATATTATGAAATCTAATTTGAATCATCTATTCCCTATCCATTGATAGAATCTAATTTAATATTTTCCCTTTGACCTTAATATAATTTTTGTACCATATTTAACTTCAATTTTTTATTTCCAAATTCACAAATTACGGATGGGTTTGCAATGAACATCGATGATTTTTATTATTATTCCTTTTTCCACTCATTCTTCACGTGTTCACCATTGGGCTATGGTACGTGAAGGATTGAAGTACTGATTATGTTATAAGTGGGATCAACCCTTAGTCCCATTTTTTGTTAGATTGATAATAGAGATGATGATTTATAGATGAAATGTTGATCTACATAGGATTGTTGATGAACGATGGTGGGAAAACCCCATGTAAAGTGAAGGATGTGTAATGTGAATGGTATAAATCATGCGGGACAATGTAAATCCCATTTCATATCCACAAAATTCTGAAAATCGATGACCAAAGAAGATTCTTTTGAGGATTTGAATGGAGATTCAAGTTATATTGGTTATAAAATCAACGGATGCGTGAAGATATGTGGAAGAAGGATTTACTAACTATGAATTTACTAATAAGAAATAATGTGTTTTGAAAGAATATAGGTCATTTAATCATATTTATATGATGGCTAGGGATTACAAATAAGATAAATATTACTTAGATATGTGGTGAGCACACACACCATGTAATACTACTGGACCAGTTAATCCATGTACATGGGGTACACGCTTAGGACTCCAGGCGGTCCTATACACCATGTTCCTAAAGGGACACACCATATATATAAATTTTCACACCCCATGTTAGGTAGTGAGATATGAATATGTTAGGAATTAAAAATATAACCCATGTACACTAAGAGACAAATTTTTTACTTTTCTTTGGATGTTCTACCGCCTGTATCCCATTCTTTGTGACTTGGATTTGGTACCATGAGTAGCCCATACTAAGTATAATTACACCTATAATTTAAGGAGATTTTTTGATATCATAGATATGGAACGAGGTGTCATGAGTGGATTTCTTCTTCCAGAATATTTGGATGAAGTTGAGACTCAAGTGTGATCTACAGAGAAACATCAGGGTTGAAAATACCCCAGATAACATGCGTATGTCTAGGCATGGGTATCCAATTTTCTGTCAATTTAGGATTGGAAGCCACTCCATATACACCCCAAGGAATGGGTCTTTTATCTATAGATTGGAAAAATTTTACCATTAAGTGCATATAAAGCATGGATCCTCCACCAGCTTGGGGTAATCGCCCCCTTATTTTTTATGTGCCATCAATAAGGCAAGTGTCCCCCATGTATGGTGAGTATTAAGTTGGGATACTGACATCAGAAAAATAATATCTCTAGTTTTCACTGTTAGACTCATCATCCTTAGTTAGTTTTTAATATTAATACATTCTTCTTGCTATTCATTTGGTTTCTTATACGAGAATATCTATTTATGGGTTTCTTATCCCCCTCTTTTATGTGGGTTGAGATGACTATTTATTTCAATTAATTACATATTTTATTTTCATGGAGTCCAAATGTGTATGTATATACTCACCTAGGAATTATATTTTCTTTTATATGTTGTTTCTTATGTATATGAAAATAGTTAGATGACGAACTTCATTGGATTGGTTTTAGTGGATATTAAAAATACTTGACAAAAATGATTTGAGGGGTGTCCAATTTTTGAGTTTGTGATAAGGAAATTCCACACCCTCAGTTGATAAGTTGTGACTCCCTTAATTTTCTAATTTGACATGTATTTCCCCTATTTACTTTTGGTATATTTATGTTACTAAACACTATTTTTTTCTAGAGGTTATTACATGAATTTATTTCCTCTTGAGTTAGTAATGTTTTATTTATCCTACATGTTTACAATGTACATGGAGGTATGTGTGTATAAATGTTCATTTTTTTAAGGAATCTTATATGTGTGATAGGCCAACTTTATGATAGTTTCTAGCCCTTGTCCTATTGGAGGTAGGCTTGGGGATTCACTCTTGTCTTATCACCATTCCAGGTGGGTCTCAAGTGGGCCGGGTCATGAAAAATTATTAACTGAGTTGGTTTTTCCTATGGATTGTGTTTGTTATTAAATGTGTCATAAAAATTGGTTTTAGAACTTAAGGTAATGGTGTTAATGTATCTAGAGATCTACACTTTGGCCAGGGAACCCAGTGATGGTGTATCGATCGATATATCCATACACCAAGACTTTGACCACCCACTTGTTGACTCGACATGCTGAGGAACTAGTTGTAGGGAAACTAATGGTATATGAATCACATATCTATTCCCCTATTAATGCACCTCCCATGATACAATCATCTAACTATAGTAATTTTTTTAACTTTCAGGATTTCTCTACGTTGATGACCATGTAGGATTTTGATATAGGGTCATTATGAAGACTAGTTGAGTGATAAATCTTCAATGCATGGCACAGTTCATGAGTTATTACCTCCAAGTGAGGAGAGATCAATTATTTTACCCATTTAATATGATCATGGACCCAACTCCATCAATTCAAAAAAACAATTGATCATCTACATGTTGATCACACAATTGTTCCAATGAGCTAAAAAATGATGCTCTCCAGCTAAGTGAACTATGCATGTTTTATTGGCAGCAACTGATCGAGTTTTAATGATGATCTGGACCTAAGGTGCTATAGGACTTGCATGAGTTGGTGGGAAAAGTTTTCAATATCACTTAGACCTTTAATAATTAGATGGATTCTATTATGAATAGTCTTCTTTATAGATTAGTAGGGCGCTGGTGGAGTCTTGTTACCCGAACCCATGATTAGGTGGACCTCTCATAGATAGATTTTCATCACTTGTTTTGTGATTAATTTTATCATTTTAACTTATGAGCTATATAGATTTCAAATATTCTATAGTTATAGTAGGGAAATATTATTTTTAAAGAATATGCATCAAGGTTCACCAACTAGGAATACCACTATCTTTATATAGTTCAATATGGATACTTATAAGTAAAGAAGATCGATTAGGGCATCTACAAGGACATCTAAGCTAGCATAGTATCTCTATGTATTCCCACTTATTCAGAGGTGCTAGAATGGGCCTTGGTGATAGAGAGATTCATTGAATAAGAGTATCATATAACAAGATATAGTGGTGAACATCACGGAGAATATTTTTTATTTTTAATAGGAAGATGGAAGGATTCATTTTCATTGCATAGGAGGTATTCACAAAAGTGTTCTCAGTATCAAGGATAATAAGTGAATGAATCATACCAGTGATCTTGTTTGATGGGATATAGATGGTTTTATTCTTGATATGGGTAGGGTCATTGTTATGACTCATCCCAGGGGGGCTATGCCACGACTCCCCAAGCCAGCCTCAAATAGGCCAGGGGCTAGTGATTATTACCGAGAAGGCATTTTACTAACATGGGAGACATTTCCTAAGTACATGTACACACACACACACATCTCCAATCCCAAATAATAATAAAATGTAAAAAAACAAAATAACCCATGCCTTTACACATTTATATCCCATAACCAGATTATGACTGGAAGTAATGAAATTAAACATGGAAAAATAGAATACCACCGAAAAGAAGTCTGTAACAAAAGTCCAACCTAAAAGTAAAGGTACATAGACTACAATCTGGAAGCCTCAAGAACACACATCAGTATTTTCAGTCTCACAATGCATATTCTGGTCCTGGTATGCCTACGAATCCATCAAAAGGTTAATAATATGCACAAGACACTACACTTGTGGGAAATCTAGTGCATGGATGAGTATAATAATACATAGTAGGAAATCCTCAAACCACCAAGAATACCCCAAAATAATGTACAAAAATCTATAAATTTTTATATGTATACAATACATATAATAAGAATATATAGATATACTCAACAAAGACACATAGTCTAGAGGCAAGTCAAAACTGTAGTATGCCAGCCTAGGATTACAGTTCAATGATTCAACAAAACCCTCATCTAGGAGAACACATTATAGAGTCTGATAACACTGATGACATCTTATTGAGAGGTACTTCTCATCGGGTCTCTTTATGAGAGGGAAATACACACTGAATGGTCTAAAGATTGTATGATACACAAATGAGGATCACAACTAGGTCTATGGGGTGATACCAACAACTCCATATTTATTATCCCTACTAAGTATATGATTGTAACCCAAGTAATATTGGTCACAACGATACCAATAACTCCTCCTAGGGCACAAATATGAATACAAAATCTCACTTTGGCCCCCTTATAGGGACTCTACACACTCTATCCAGGAATTCCCGCTAAAGGGATCATAGTCACATGAGTAGGATACAATTCATACCTACCTTTAGGGAAAGGATATGGGGAATGAAACCTAACAAATCTCTTCTAAGATATAGAGGAAAATAGAAATAATACATGTATAAAATAGTACATTACATATATAAGGGTTATACGCCATGTACCTTGACCCTGTTTCCCACCCGTGTAAACGAACAATGTCATAAAATTGTGTCTGTGTAATAGTACACATTGTGTAGGCATCCCAAGTACTCTACCCATGTACCATTACACATCTCATCCCATATATTTGGTCCATCTTGTGTTCCTGTAGTGGAGTACACGTCATGTAGGTAGTCTGTGTACTCCACCCCGTGTTTGTGTACTTCACAAGGTACTTGTCGTGTTACCTAGGATATACGACATGCCATGTGATAGGGTTCACATGTCATGTGATACATAAATTTCTCCTGGAATCCCTATCCACTAAAAGGGGTCCACACACGACATGTAGATCCGATTTAAAAGTCATTCTCTACAGTATTTTCTAGAATCCCAGATTCTGCTCCGCGTACAATTCAGCACCTCCAACCATTGATCTAGTGATCTTTCCTCCATGAAATATAAGATCCAAGTTCATCCATTCTTATCCATCATTGAATAATGTGTCTCATCATCATATCTTCTCTCAAAATGGATCGAATCGATGTTCTCCCTTATGAACTGAAGAACAAAAATTTGGGTATCCACAATCATCTGAATCAATTTGTCTCTATATTTTCACCTCCCTCAAGCTTTATCGATCCTAAATCTATTATATCATAATTTTTACCAAGAAATGGGTGTGAAATAATTGATTTATTGAGATATGTCATTTCATGGGCCAAACAAAGAACACTCGCGACAAATGATGAATTGGGGGAGAAAAATAAAAAATAAATCAAGATGAATGGACTTGGATTGGTGTTCATGTTTATTTATTTTCATTTCTATTAGAATTAAAATCTAAGAAATAAAACCAAGATAGAAATTTCCCCATCAAAACCCTCCATAATAATCCAATACCACAATATGCATGATCCTTGAATAAATCCATATGTCGATTGATCCACGTTAATCGTTGAAATAAATAACATTTAATAAAAAATCAAAATACATTCTCTCCCATGATTTGGTTCTATTTATAATGAAGAATGATGCATTTTAGTCTTCTTTTTTCAGAGACATTGAATCTGAGGTGTGTTAATCTTTTATTTGTAACTCCGACATCGTTCTCCTGAGAAGATTCTACATGGCTCTCTCCAATGATACTCCAAATGTTATAGGGTTATGTGGTTATCCTTGGGAATTTGTCATAATAGTATATTCAAAGGATAACTAGTCACTACATCAACCATTTGAAATAAAATAATTTTTATCAATAATTTTATTAATTTCTTCTCTCGTGATGAATTCTCTACAAAAAATCCACGCCGACTAATATTAAGTTGTGCCTAGGGTATAACTCCCCTTCTGAGTTCAACGGTGACCTACGATTTTCGATCTGGGTACACATTTATAAGTTATTCAAATTTTTATAGAAAACCACACATGTGTGCTATTTAATATATTTAATATATTTAAAAAATTATTCGGGGGAACACAGTTCCGCATAACTTCATTTCATTTGAGCTCTTGGCCTTGAAAATAATCCATAAAATATTTAAAAATAATAAACAGAAAATAAGAGAAATTATAGTCATATAGAGTGTGATTTCCTTAACCAACAGAAAAAAAATGGTGTTCAGACAGTGGATGGTCCCCCGTAAAAGAGGTAGTCTCATGATCAAGGATATCCTTGGGGTTTTTATGGAGGACCTCTAGGAGGTAGTGATGATAGAAGGGTTGTAGGAGCCCTGTAAGGTAGAGATGAATGTAGAGGGAAAAACCATGACCGAATTCCTCCTCCTCCCCCATATGGTCTATGAAAGGCTGAAAGGGTTGGTGAGAAATGACTTGGTTAGTTGTAGGTTATGGTTGGATATGATCAAGTTGTGCATTAGATGGTTTGAGGTATAATTTTGTATTGTCTATTTTATCACTAGTACATATAGACACAAGTGTGAGCCATTATTTCATCACCTTATCCATTATTTGAGATCTTGATATTCATGTGGATCCTTTATCCAATTATTTGTGGTTGTAGATTCCTTTGAGTAGTGATTCCACTCTCAAACACATTTTCTAATAGTTAAAGTTGATTCTTCATAGAGAGGGATTCAAGTGGAACCTAATGGTAGATTCAATGATTTCATATGTATTTATTCTATTTATAGAATAACTATCCATGGTACATTGTAAAATTGACCATCAATATAGGATCTTTTGGTTCCTACTAGTGGATGAAATGAGACTCTTCTTTAATGGTGAGTTATAACTACTAGAAAAATGAGCGAGGATCATGATAAGAGAGCTAAATCCTATATCTCATTAGTTGAAGAGCTTATCCCTTATTTCAGAAGGCTATCCAATAACCTATATTATTGTAATAGTGGATAAATACAGGGATTCCTTCCTCAAATATGATTCTAAATTACCTACACATTAGGAGATCAGATTTCTCATTAACTTGCACATCAGTTCTAGAATGATATCTTATATAGAATCTAAGATGACCTCCTCTAAGATTTTGGATATGAGGTTAAAACTATAGGAACCTGGAGAGAATGGTTTCATCAAACCTAGTGTGTCCCCTAGGGAAGATCTGGTGTTATTTGATGAGGAGGGTGGGAGTATGAGGCTATTCATTTATTAAATCACCTAAAACTCATGAGCAACAAGAGGAAGTTATTATTTATAATGATCAATGATCTCTCTAATTAGCTAAAAGGTGTGATATGGTTATTGAATATTTACCTCATGTATGGATAACATTTTATGTAGTTTCATGAGAATTACATTTCAAAAATTTCATTATAAATTCAATATGGACATTAAATTTATTCGGTGATACCATTTATAGTGATGAATTCTCCCATTGTTTTCATGGGTCTCATGAACTTGAAATTTCATCCTTTTTTATATTGGTTCATGGTTTTATTTATTGATAAATTTTTTTTCACTTTATATTATAGGAGTATAACATATAACACTTGAGTATACTCTTGTATTTACTAAAGGAGAAATAACTATATGATAGTTTCTTGATGTTTCGGTTCTAGATTAGAGAGATTTTATTTCTAGGTAATTTCATCTATGAACATGGTGTATATGTAGACCAAAAAAGGTATAGGTAGTGATAGATTAGGATATACCCTAGTGAATATCTAAGGTGCAAAGATTTATTAGTTTGTTTGGGTTATAGAAGAGGGTTTTCATGGCTCGGGGTTTTCAGTCCCTTTGAGTACCTTAATATGAAAAGTTATGGCATTCCGTTAGACAAAAATGTGTCATCAAAACTATGAGGATCTGAGACAAAGGTTGATTAGTGATATTATTTTAAGACTATTAGAGTAGGTAGTTATGTATATATAGTTCCCTAATTACTATAGATCTAGGATTGGGTGTTTGTTGATTTAGAGGTATATAGTGGTTTTATACGAGTCTAGAAAGTTGTGACCTAATGATTAAAAATACATGAACCATCACTTGGATCTTGAAGCAATGTTATTCAATTTGAAGACATGGTAGAATTATATTTGGTGTGAGTGTTTTGTATTACACTCATACCACCAGAGTTTCAGGTATATCGTTTCCCATAAAGGCCTCAACTATAAACTGAGACATTGCTGGAGTAATTAAAGGAGTATAACTTGAACATAATATATACTTCTATGAAGGAAAATGTTTTGGAAGGTTCTATTAGAAATAAATTTCATTCATTCCTAGTAGAGGAGGTGATTTAGAACTTTTCCCAATTATAGCTTACCCTGGTGGTGGATAAAAGGGTAGCTTATCTCCAGTTGATGATTGTGACTCTATTACTTCTCTATCATACAATATAGGCTTAGTTGGGAGACCTTGATTGTGTTGTTATACATGTACATATATCCCTAGGAGAGACATCATATGAATTTTCTAATTTTAGGGAGAACATCATCCATTTCCAAGGACATATAGTTGTTTTGGACTCATTTCATGAGGAGGTATTGAGGGACTTTCATACCCCCTAATGATAAATCCTATAATGATGAAGATGTACTATGACTTTTAGTGGTAGTTTCGGTATGAAGGAATGGGGTCGAGTATTGGGGAGTTTGTTTCCTGATGAATCAAATATCTATAGGAGAAGAAAAAACATCAAGTTCTAGTAGGTTCAAATGAACCTATTGATGACCCAGAGTGGAAGTGGGATGACATATCAATGGATTTTTTGAATGAGATCCTAAAAGTAGTGAGAGGCCATGACAATATGTGAGTGATTTTTAATCATCTTACCAAGTCATCTAACATTATTAAAATATATTATTATAGTTTTATGGAGATGTTATGGGACTCATACATGTATAAAATCATCCAACTTCTTTTGGTGGCCATGTTGATTATCTATGACTATGCCTTTCAGTTCACATTAGGATGGCTGAGGGGTTTGTGAGATTATTTCAGGACTTTATTATGGATGAGAATGATGTTTCAACCCTACACATATGGTTATATCAAACAAACCATCTAGGTATTGTGGGATGTGTTTATATATTACATGTATGACTTTGATCATAGGGGGAGAATAAGATACCATTATTTAATTTTGATTATAATAAAAAATATCACTCCAATATTGGAATGGAAGCATTCAAGAATCTATATGGGAGACCATAAAGGTCGCCCTTTTAATGAATGGAAATAAGAGAGTCACCACTTATGGGACTTAAGTTAGTGTATTAAATGGTGTAGAACTTTTAGGTGATCTGTAAGTGAATAAGAACCACAATGATTTGACTAAAATTTATACAGTCCGACATCACAGGCGTGTAGAGTTTGGACTGGAAGACAATGCTTTCATAAGAGTCTCCCCATGATGATGCTTTCAGGGGTTTGGAAAAGGTAGAAAGTTATCCCCGATTTTCACCAAGTTATTCTAGATTATGTGAAGGGTTGGTGAGGTTTCTTACCACTTGGATTTACCCCCACTATTGTACTGAGTTCATGATGTCTTCCATGTGTCATAGCTAGGGAGATTAATGAATGACCCATCACACATTATTGTTTGGAGTGAGGTGGATGTCATGGACATGGCCACCTTTATATGGTACCTAATTTAAATCGAGTTTTGATAGAAGAGGTTCCTTCATGGTCAAGACACCAATCTTTTGTGAGTTATTTGGTAGTATTGGAACCACTAGGATAACTCATGGGAGTGGTACATCCAGATGCAGGCTCAATACCCTAACCCTTTTCAGTAGATTTCTTCTTTTTCAGGTGAAAATATTTGAATGTGGGAAGAATGTAATGACTCTAGTTTTGATTTTTGGACCTTATAGATACTTCCATATATTATTCTATATTTTTATGGATTTTTTTCATTCTTATGGGTGTCACAAGTCCTCATAAATTATATATAAAAAATATTAAATATATTAAACCACACAAATTCATCTTTATGAAAATAATTTATTTCATCTAGAAAAGAGTCTCATATGGGGAAATCTAAGACCTCCATTGGTTAAAAAATATGGGGTTTACCCATGGAATGACATAATTACTATTTTCATTGGACTTTTAGTTGATGTGCATTCATGAGTTCATAATAGAGGATTTAAATTAATTAAATTAAAATAATTAATTTAATTTCTCTATTTGTATAAAACAAATAGCTAAATCCATTATAATATAATTTAAGATAATTATATAGGGTTATATATGTAACCCTGTATATTGGGAGATCCACTGTCGGGATGATCTACGATAAATAAACACTAGCGTTTCGTGGATCGATGATCAGATTCATTGAAACTCATCATTATAATTGAAGTAGAACCTTTTTTCATCGTCAATAAATCTAAAAATGATATAGGGATATTTATTTATGAATTATTTACATGATATTTCATATTTCTATCATGGATTATGATTCCTTCATTGGATCTTTATTTCAACCCATTTGGAATGATCAAATTTTTTATCCTTTATTCTAAAAAATAATCATTATTCTTGATTTATCTTTGGTGTTGGGTTTCCACACTAATGATCAAAGGATAGGTTCACCATGTCTATGGATGAATTTAATATGTTTATTTTACCTTTAAACCCTTGTTCATTTCTTTTTTTTTATAATTCTGTAGTAGGAAAACAATTTAAAAATTGATTTAGTTTGATGTGTGATCAAACCTTGATCCCAAATTTTTTTGTTAAATTAATGGTGGATATGATTGTTTGTTGAATCGATGATGATCCATAATGAATTCTGGTTAAAATATAGTGGGATAAACCCTCAAACTATGATATATGCATTATTATCACGAAATATTGTGAAGTTCTATGAAAAGCCTATATTCTAGCCGTTAAAGGTATATTGTTGATGACTAGAGATGATTATTTTGAGAACAGGTCCTTGGAAGAAGCTTTGAGAGATATTAATTAAAAAATAAGTGTACACATGAATATCTTTGGAAGGATAATTTTCTATCAATGAAATTCCCAAATATACATCATGTTTTATAGAAGGGAACACACCGTTCAATCCAATTTTTGTGACAACTAGGTTTTCCAATTGAGTTAAATATCACATGACTATGTAGTGGTCCCACACATTATGTATCCCTTCCTCGCCAACTGTGTTGTGTATAATTTTTACACACATGTAACCACATATGATCCCACATGCTATGTATCCAAGAAAACATTCCATGTATATGGATTTTCACATTCCACATCATATAAAAGGGCATGAACAAAGGGGTTCTTGGGAGTACGCATCGTGTACACCAAGAGACATATCATGTACTTTTCTTTGGATGTTCTAAATCATATATCTCTTTCATTGAGATTTGGATTTATACCCATGAGTTTTCCATCATTAGTTGAATTAAAAATAGAAAATGATGGTTACATTTTTTATTTTAAATATACGAAGAGAGGTGGAGCTATGGGTTCAATTCTTCCAGAATGTTTGGATGAGACTATAACTTGAGTGTAATCTCCAGATAAACATCGAGGTTGGAAACCCCCATGACAGTACACATAGATCAGGGATTGGGTACCCTATTTTCTATATGGGTAGAGTTGAAGACCCCTTATAAACACCCCATGTCATGGGTTGTAGCACCCTAGTATTTTTTAATACATCTTCTTTAAGTAAATTTTTTGTTCTATCAACATCAATCATAGACAAACCATGAGAGAAATATTATTATTTATATATGAACAATATAACCTAGATGTTAATTTAGAGAGTATGAATTGAAGTAACCATATTATGATTTTTTTAGAATTTTTTCCCATAATAAAATAAATAATTAAACATACATTTATTATTAATTGGTTGTAAATGAAGATAAAATATTTTAAAGGTAAAAAGGTATTACAATAAAGTTGTTTTTATGTGTGAAATGTGTTTAGACCATAATAATTTAAATTAATTAATATTGATAAATTATTTAAATAACTATTTATATTATATATCCAATTTAGTGAATTAAAAATCATTCTTATATAATTATTATAAAAGTAAAAATGAATAAAGTCATTTTATGCTTTAAAACAACATTTTCTTCAAAAATTGGTTTTATTAAAAATTTTGTATAGATATTAATATTAACTAATTGAAATTTAAAAAACATTATTGTAAAAAATGGATATAAATTTATAAGCCTCCAATTCACTATACTATTAGGATGAATTTTGTAAATTTTCTGAAAATATTTATTTTTGAGTGAATAATAAGGAATACTGAATTTTTTTAACTGTGATTTATTTTAATTATATCAAGTAATTTAAAAGTTCCATTATATTTTTATTTAGTATTCAAGTAAAATAATTTTTATTGTACTAGAAATAATCTTTAAATTTACATATTAATCATCATTATTTTTTATTTTGGAATAAGTTCATTTTTATGCTTAAAAACACATTTGTCTAAAAATAGTTTTTAATTTTTTTACACAATTATATTAAATGTAATTTCTACCTATTATGAAAATTGAATATTGAAAATTAGATTTCATATTTTTATTATGAATTTTAAATTTTTTTAACAAGTCCAATTTCATTTTTGGTCAATAGGAAAAGTAACCATGATAAATATTTTTCACTATGGTAATGGGTTAATAGGGTTATTAATGTTAAAACGAATGTGATAAGGCTTTAAAAGTACACCCAAAACTTGAATTATTTCTATTTTATGTCTTTATTTTCACCACACACATCCAATATTTTAATATACAAAAAATGGTACAATTTTTATTTGATAATGACCTATATATTATTTTAAGTAAAGAAATTTATGAAAATGTCAACCTCTTACATTTAATATATTTTAATTCGTAAAAAGAAATTATGATGGTTTATAAATGTTTATTTTTTATATTAATAGATTATTTTTATTATTTTAATTTATTTTTAATTTTTAGTGAGGATATAATTACATTAAACTCTTGGGAAATGTTGATACATCACTTGTGGAGGCAGTAGAAGAATCGAGGTAATTGATTTCAAAAACATTAAAATTAATATTTTTGGGCTGAATTATATTAATCCAAAATTTTAAATGTCTTTCTAAAGTGTAATTAATGTTAAATTTATTTATATTATAATTCTATTGATGTATGTATTTGAATCCAAATTAAATTAATTGTCTCAATAATGGCTTTAATAATATTTTGTGACAAACAATATTTAAAAAAAATTAAAATAGAAAAGAAAAATTGGGATGATAATTGGTCAGAAATGTCCTAAATGTGGCATTTTTTTGCCACCTTACACCGTATAAGTAAACATATAATCCTTAAAGGGTAAAAAAAGGGTTTATATAGTTAATGTTGAAAAGGATTAGTGAGGATGTTAAACCAAAAGATAAGGTTTAAAATGAAAAATAACCATGTATAAATTTTATTGGTTGAATGAATTTTTACCTTATCGTGTCTAAAATTTTAAATTATGTCCATTTATTTACACTTTATGTGATTATGATATTTTTTATATTTTAATATTCTTAATATTTTTCAATTGTCCTACTCCCATTACTTATAAAAGGAAACCACATATCCTCTATTTCTAATACATTTTGATATATTTATTTCAATAAATATATACCAAAATACCTTTCCAACCATTATAATGATGACCTAGAGGCGTTGGTATCACAAAAATACCATCCTATAAGGCTTAATGTGTAAGCCAAAGAGGTTTCCAAAATAAGAGGTATACCACTTAGCCAAGTTCTTTCATTTTTTTCGTATTCTAACTCATTAAATTATATCATAAAAATATTAATATAATTAAAACGTATCAAAAATAAACTTATATCTTATTATATCTATGTTATGAACCTTAGTCATCTCTATCTCCATATTATGGGAAATGAAAATGTTATTTATGCGTACTTGTGGACAACCACCTCTACGAAGCGATGAATTTTTTTAATTACACCTCACAATGTTGGTTATTAGGATAGATTTAATGAATATATTTTATATTCATAGAATAATTATGATTCTGAAAATATATTATATTACTTACCTTTTTACCCTTTCAATCGTTAAAAAATGATAATGTCACTCATGCATATCTGTGGACTACCACCTATGTGAAGTGATGTGATTCATTTTTCATGACTTCATTTCATGGATGATTATAAAAATTTATTTAATTTTTAAAAATGATAAATGTTTCATTATTAATATTCTATATATGATGTAACTATACCCCTTTTACAATGGTCAACCTACCGAAGTTATTTTAAGATAATGAACTAAACATCCTCAAAACATATGACATGAACTTAACTGATTTAATAATTATATAAGGAATGGTAATAAATGAAATAGAAGAGATAATAATAAGGGAATAAAACTGAAAAATGTTATTAACAATGTAAAAAACTAATATAGTTTTATTATTAGAATAAAATGTGTGTACGTTTCAAGTCAGACTCAAGGTAAGCAGTTTCTCAACTCAACTTCTTTTCATTGTGTTATATTACTTCATCATTATCTATGTTATTAAAAGTTTTTGTGTGTAATGGAATATAATTTTTATATTTTATTTCCATATTTTTATATGAATTTAAATTTTCTACAAATAATCACTTCATTTATTTATTCTCATTTCAATGTTATGATCTTTGTAATGGTTTTATCATCTCAATTTTGTTTTTATGACACATATTCTATTTTCCCAAGTTGTTTCCTTAATGTGGTGTATATATGAAACATTTGATATATTATATCATGAATATATTTATATTCATTCTATTTAATGTTTTATTTAAATCTATCTCTTTCATGGTGTTTATGACTCAAAATTTACAAAAGTGGTAAGGGTATATTTCATAATCTCATCTTTATTTGGGGATTATTATGTTTAAGATTATATTTGAGGATTATATGATACTTTTATATTAAGCCCCATGTATTATATTTTCCAATGGTTATATCTAGGGTTTTAATGTAATAGTTTCATTTTTACCTCCTTTGGTACTCAAAAAGGAACAATGAATGTTTCAAGGAAAATAAATGTTGTTTTTCTATTTGGTTAGATATATTTTTCTTCCATGTACATATTTTATTTAAAATGTTTTCAACAATGTTTTTAATATTATAAAATGGATTAATAAATTCATTTTTACCATGGATTGAATTTCTATAAAAAAAATTTAAAATGAATCTTCTTTTCATTTTCTAAACAAGGTTCCTTTTATAAATTTGTGAATAGAATTTTTGTTTTCACATATACTACAAAAATAGTTTTTCTACTATCATGACTATTATTTTAAATGAAACTTCATTTGATATTTCCATGGTTTTTTTTAAAGTACTTTATTTTCCTAATAATTTGAAAATTTTCAAATTTTAAATTAGTGATTTCAAAGTGAAAAGGGTATTTTTCTCAAAAAATGTTCCAGTGATATTTTAAAAGTATTTTCATTTATTTAAATATATTTTTATTAATATTATACTTTATTTGGAATATAATATAATTAAACCATACACCATATTACTCTAAATGGTTTATGATCATGTTTTTTTATTTATTCATTGTAGAAAACATTAACATTTCATATGCTAGATTTTCAATATGAACGACTATGTAGATTCCATATTAACGTTTTATTTATTTATTTAATATGATGAATGAAATGGATACAGTATTTGGTAGGAGGGTCCCTTCATAGCCTCTTTATGAATCAGTGGGTATCATGAGACAAACTAGCCTGGGTATTTTGTGCATGTCTACAATATTATTTATGATGTCTTATCATGTTGCCTTGATAATATGTTTAAGATATCTTGGAATAGGGCCTTGACGGTATGATTATGATATCAAGTATTATGAATTACATTATTATGAAATCATTTATTATCATCCCTATGATTATTTGTGTTGTTATATAATCAATGGATATATTCCCCTTTTTCTAATATTATTTATATGACATATTTGATTATTGTTTATCTATTCCATATTATTTAAACTTTATTTATTATATTATATCTTTAATTATACACTTTCCTTTAATGATCATCTGAAATCACCCCTTATATTGTTTTCCTTTTCCAAATCTACCTAGAAGAGATCTAGGATTTCAATGATATACTAGAAGAAATAATAATGTTCTCACCATAATTTTATGTTTTATTTCATGTTTTTGTATTAAATGTGAGAATCATATATGTATCCAATTTATGATGAATTCTAAACTATTTGATCCATAAGGATATGATATATTGAATTTTATACCCATGTAGTGGGATAACCACCAGCTTCAGGTTATAGGATTCAAGGTGTTACAGCCGGTATGAAAGGAATTATAATAGAACCATTGGGAACTATATTTTGGAAAACATATATTATAGAGAATAACATAATGATATATTATGAAGATAAGTCTATTTGTAAGGTAATATAAATTATTATTTTTAAATTATAGATTGTATGATTTTTCAAGAAATTAAATCCCTCTTTGAACACTAGAAAGTCATATTAGGTACTAAATATATTCTCAACGGTTCCTGATGAGTGGGATTATGATTGTACACCTGGATAGAAACCCCTAAGGGATATTCTTGGATTAATTCAAATTTTATATATGAACCATTATGATGTGTGAGAGTATAGAACCTATGGAACCCTTTAATATTCTATAGCAATAAGGGAGAAAACTAAAGTATTATTAGTTAATAAGTCCAAGGTTGATCATAAGTTTAAATGCATAGATACCCATTTTTTTGTTTTTATGTTATGGGAGTTTAAGAATACTAATGATATATTTGGATACATTTATTAGAAAAAAACACTTTGGCTTAGTCTGTGTGTCATTGAAAAGGTTATTCCAGTAAAAATGATCATATAGTTTGTGAACATTTGTTGAAACATATTGATAACTTTTTAGTTTATAATATTTTATTTTAATATGTTTAATTAGAATAAAAGGGTTATTACAATAAGGGAACTTATGTTTCATTGTATAGATATCTATTGTATTAAGAAGTGATTTGGTGACTAAGTGATTGATTTTATTTTTCAAGAAATTCACTAATTGGAAACATTATATGATTATGTTAAAGCAAATTTGTGGAATAAATATTGAATAAATTTATGATAGAATATATTATTTTATTGTGTTATGGAAAGTACTATCATATTTTATAGATTGTAAAATTAGGGAATAAATATTTTCAATATATTAAATTATGAGTGACTAATGTTGTTTGGGGAGAAATATTAGGTTGATCTTGAAATAATATGTGATCAAATCTTTTTTATTTCTGGTTTTCATTATTGATCAGGTATATTTTCAAGAGTTTTAAGGTTAATTATTTGTGGAATAATTTAATTTGAACTTTAGGTGTTGTTTTAGAATAATTGTAGATTAATATATTATTTCTTTATATGAAGGTTTACTTATATTAGATATTATATCATATTTTTCTAACCATTTTTGGTTTTTATTACTCAAGAGAAACAAGATAATAATTTTCCATCATTTTTTGAATCTAATGATCTATTAAAAGTAAATTTTAGTGCTTCATACGTGAAAAATTAATCATTAATAATAATTTAATATAGTAATAGATTGAATAAAAGTGCAAATTGATCAAAGAACGACCAAACAATGATTTTTTATTATGAAATAGAAAGAAATCAAGTAAGTATATTTTTTTGTGTTATCAATTTGAACAATAAAAGAATCTATTAAATATCCTAAAAGGATCTTGAAATAAAAATTTTATCCTTTAACATTTTTTTATAATGAATTTATGATATTATTTTTACATATTTGATTTATTATTTGGGGTTATTAACTTTGTAATAATGACATTATCTATCATATTCTATTATTTATTGGATGCTATTTTTCTCCTCCAAGTCCATATTTTCACTTCCCGAAAATAATATCCTTATATAAGAACCCAATTATGTGTAATTAAATAAAAACTTTATAATTTATTTATTTTATTTATAAAAGGATGTTTTATTATCTATTTTTAGGTTTTGGGGTTTTAATAACGGTATTTTAAATATCAAAGTGGATTTCAGTTTAGGATCATATGTTTTATCTTACACTCCTTAGAATTGAATTTTTTAAATGTTTTAAACCCTATTTATTAGACTAAAGATAAAATTACAAGGATTTATTTTCAATAAGGGGGTATATTATAACAATGAAATATTTTAGAATTTTTTGTTTAGGTAATATATTTGATAGCATGTTATATATTCAACACTGACCTTAAATAAATAATGATGAAATATTATAATTTAAATATGACTATTATAACCTAGCCGTTGATTTAGTGAGTATGGATAGGAATAACCATATTATGAAATATATGTTAAATTTTTTTCATTATTAAAATTAATAATGAATCATACATTGATTATTAATTGGTTGTAAATAAAGATAAAATATTTTAATGAAAAACAAATATTTTTAATAAAACAGATTTTATGTGTGAAATGTATTTTGATTGTAATATGTAATGCCCCGACCCCAGTCACCTAGAGTCGGTGCATTATTGCATAATATTGGCATGATTACTAGGAATCATGTTCCAAAAGACCAATCGGTTTAGCAGTATTGGAAAATAGATTACATACATTGATGTTACATTACACTTTATAACACACAACACATCATAAATAATCCTTTATGAACACCATTATTACCTTATCTTAACCCTGCATATTAATCACAATACACTTCTTGGAATCCTGGGAAGAATAAAACATAGAAAGGGGTGAACTCAAACGCTCAGTAAGGGTAAGAAATGCAGCAGAAGATAACATAAATATTAGGCATGGTGAATAATTGAAAACACATACATTTAAATTTTTTAAACATGAACACTTTTATGGTAGGAATATGAGATGAGTAAATAATGCCATAATAAAACATATTCATGGGTATTATACTAGTCAAATAACCACATGAGCCATCAATATTATTTTCATAATGAGGGAATGTATAACGCCGGACATTCTAAAACATTTTGTCAAGGCCTCGGCCAAGATGTCTAAAAAGGATTAAGGCCTCGGCGAAAACCATATCTCAAATTGGGAAAGGGCCTCAGCCAATTCCACATCTAGTTGTCTCATGAAACCAACCGATGCATCAAGGAGCTATAGCAGGCTCCACCCGTCACTTACTATGTCCAATACATTCCTCATATGAAAAGTTTGAAACATTACATAAACATTCATATTAAAACTAGCAAACGAAATGTCAATACATTATCTATAAACCATGAATGGTATAAAAATAACATATCCATAGTCAAACATATCACAAAAACTTTGATTCAATATGGAATATTTGTATCATAACAAATCAACTTCAAACAAGTTTAAAATCCATCAAAGGATGTTGATATAGGTGAAAATGATTCGTAAAACTCTTTGAGTGAAATACCCCTTTTTCATGAAATCATTTGTAAGTCTCAAAATTTATAAAGGAAGTCATTTAAAAGATATTTTTGAATCAAAGTGTCCCATACCACTTTTAAAATTTTGAAAAGCGTTATCATTTCAAAACATTCATGTCCACATAAATAAATCCTTAAAATTGTTTTGAAAATATGGACATTAATTAAAAGGGTTTAGAAAGATAAATCTTTAAAACATTTAACATGATGATCTAGTTAAATATACCCTCCCATAAAACCTTAAAAGATTCCTTTTGAAAACATTTTTATGAAATATTGGTATCTATGATAAGTATGTCCTAGAAAATATATACATATGAACAATCTCGGATAATAATGAGATTGAGGAAATAACCCTTACCTTGAACATTCCTTTAGTCGAGGGAACGTTTAACCTCCTGTATGAAGATCGTAGTATGTTATTAAATTATAAAAGAACCATATTAATATTTATGAGATCATACATTATTCATTTATAACTTTATATTACCCATTTAATAATAATTTCCATGTTAAATTAACATTTCGGGTTCTTTATCGTACATGTTTTAACTGTTACTCTTGACTGTATCACTTAGATAAAGATTTAAATACTTCCAAAATATAAAACATGATTTATATATCATATATATTTAGAATATAAATATTTATAATAGACATATATATGAAATGAGAAATACTGTTTATGGAGACGGTAGTCCGTACGTACGCATAAACGTTGTTTTCGTTTTCCTATCGTATTCAACATAACTAAGTGAATGAGATATTTGTAAGTAAATATATATATATATATATATATATATATATCTAGTAGATTTATTATGTCATATATTACAAACTTATTAGTAATATATATTTTTACAATCATCAATGAATGGTGAACGTGGAAATGAATCTCATCGCGTCGTGGAGACGGTAATATGTACGTACGCAAGAGCGACAATATCATTTCCTTAAAGGTGTGGATTGGATGGTATATTAATTTTACAGAGACTCTATCATGTTAATTTCATTATTTATATACATATTACTCATCAATATATCCATCCAAATAACATAGTGTTGAATAACAAATTACACCATGACGTTGAGACGGTAAGCCGTACGTACGCACGCATGGTGACATTATCATTCATAAGATGGATAGAATAATGAATATAGTTGTTCCATATTTATAATAACATCATAGTATATATAAGATACTGGAGTTATTATTTTAGAATGGAAACAACAAAGAAAGAGTATGTGGAAGAATAATAGAACTTCAAAGTGGGTGGTGAAATCATTACCTCTTCTTCGAGTTCTTCCTTTTGATTTGATCAAAAGGGCTTCTTAGGTTGGCTTTATGACCAAAGAAAGGCCTCTAGGATGAATTTAGGATAGTTTTTAGGATATTTTGGGAGGGTTTGTCCTAGCCAAAAGTCTTTTAAGGTGTTAATTAGAGATAAGGGGGAGTGCCCTTTTATAAGAGGGGTGAGGGGCACCTTAGGAAAAGCTAGAAATATTATTTTATAATAAAATCATTTTCGGTTTATAATGGCTCTAAACTGACTTATTTCGAGGCTAGGGTGGGTATGGGTCTCAATACTCTCAACCAAAAAGTTTTAGAGAAGTTTAGGTTACCATTTTAACATTATCATTTAGATTTATCTCTAGGTTAAAGAATTTTACTTTTACCCTGTCTTCTTGTATTCTTACACTATATTGTTAATAAACTTACTATATACTGCCAATAGAACCTCAATTAGTTCATTAATGTCATATATATTATTATATAAGTCTTTTGGCCGAACCTTAGATATTTAGGACTATTATATCAATTAATAATATAATATTTGTTTTAAAAACTATTTTATGTCAATTTTGACAGTCTTTGGTATTTGTTTTTCGATAAACTAATAACAGAATGATTACATCAAAAACAAATAAATTTAATCAATTATAACATGTCATATGCACCTATAAATTTTTTGGATGTCATAAAAACGTTGAAATTATATTTATTTTAATATTTATAATTCCATTTATTTGATTCTTTTATTAATAAGGTAATTACTACATCATCATTGTATCATTAATAAATTTAATTATTTAATTTATAAAAATTATAAATAAAATAATATTATGTAGGAAATATTTTTATGTTTCTAATGAATATTTATAGTCGAATTTATCTTATGTATAACCCTATATTAAAAATGGTTTAGTTATTAAACATTGATTTTAACTCTTTTAACTCTTCTTTAAATAAAATAATAATAAATGTCTAAATATAATCCAAGTGGACCTAAAGGGTCATATTTTATTTATAAGGTTGTTTTTGGTCGAATTACACTTATCCAATAGAGTTAAGACATGTGTTATGGTAATAATAATATCATTTTTACCCTTAATTACCCTATTTACTTTTAACTGTGGTAAATAAAAGTAAAAAGTTATTGTTCACCAAAAATTATTTTTATCTTATGTAACCAAATTTTACACCTTTTTATTAACCGAGTCTCTCAGATTTTCAAAATTCAACTCACAGAAGTGGTAAAATTAAGTTTTATGTAAATTTTCAAATGCTCCAAGGAGGTGGGAAAAAGACGCTAAAATTTAAATAAATTTTTTTATATATCTAAACTTATTATAAAATGACTCCAATGAATTAAATTGAACTTATATAGGTCTTATGTATCTATTTTAACCTAAAATAAATTTAAATAAAATGTCAGTTTTAAATAATAACTCAGTGTTTTTTCACTATTCATCAAAAATTGAAAGTTTTCATAAAAATATCAAAAATTCACCCTAAGATAATTTTGATATTCCGAATTCAATAATAAATTATATTTTTAAAAATTATAAACCTAGAAGTTGCATTATTTAATTTAAAATTAATTCACGTTGTCAAAACCAAAAGGCGTATTTTTAAGAAATAATAACTATCAAAAGTTTGACACTTGTTTATGTCCAATTTCAAAGTGAAATTACTTAAAATGACCACCATTGGATTAAATGGTAAAAATATAATCTATTTGTACTTCCAAACCATTAAATATTATAATTTAATACTATAAATTATTTCTATTAAAACAGTTCTTTTCAGTTATAATATAGTATTTTTCAATATTCATCCTTATATGAAATTTATCAGAAAAACACCAAAAATTTATTGAAACTAAATTCTTATGTCCTGATTCTAAAGATGAAGTTTATTTTTGTCAAATTGAATATATAAAAGTTTTAAATATTGGATTTAAAAATGGTTCACCATTAAAAGGTGGTAAAATTGCATTTTTTGAAAAATACTTCTTTTATTTAAAAAAATATATTTGTTCTTACATTATGTCTAAGAAAATAATAATATGGATTCTAAAATTATAAGTATTATGTAATGTTAAAAATTCAGTTAATACTATTCATAACCGCTTTTGAACGACTAGTTTGGTAAGTCGTGGTGCGCTTGAACTCAATGTTGCGTGTAGTGAAAGTTATTGAATTACTTTGAAAAAATAACGTACTATGAAATCTTGGGGTGTTACATTCTTTCCTCCTTCAATAAATTGTGTCCTCGCAATTTGAAATTGTTCTTTAAAAATAAAAGGTTGAAAATAGAAAATACCTTTGTGGGAAAACCCACATCAGAAATTAGGTTAATAAAATTTAGTCTTAATAAGAGAGAATATATATATATATATACTTTACAAGTAGAGTTACATCCCTTAAATAATGCCTACCACAAACACATCTTTCACTCCAAAATATCTCAAAAAAATATTCTATTTATCCTAATCATATAAGGTTCAAAAAAATGAATTTATAATTCATCTACCAGACCTTTTAAAAAAACTTCATTATTCAATCCAGGACATCACATGGGCTATTGGTAGGTGATACACCCTTGTTGCCCTTCGGCTGCGGGTTCAAGTCTTGCGACCTTGCCAGATGCGACGGGTTGCCGCCCGAACTCCGGGTTGTCTTTTTTTGGGGAAATCCAAAAATAATCTCAAACTAGAATTATCCGAAAAATTTTGTCCAAACTCATAGTCCATAATTTATAAAGAAGGTAAACATAATGAAGATCCTTTTTTCCACTTAATAATATGTGAACACTTTCATCATCTATTCTTTTAAAACTTGGTAACACCCGGAATTACCATAAAACCTTTATTGATTACATTCATGCTCCCTTATCCTTTATATAAAACTGGATATATTCCTTATATCCAAAATTTTTGAATATTCCAATAATCATGAAATAAACAAACCATTAATAATTTCCAAGATATTCAAGAATATCCAATATAATTTATCAAAATTGACCATCTATTATTCAAAAATTACTACCTTAGTATCAGGACCATATAATCTCAAATTCCATATGAAATAGTACTGCAGTAAAATCCTTATTTATTTCCACAATTCATATAACTAGTACAATATTGATACAACACTCAAATGACACAATACGTTAATAACAACATAAGAACACTAGTCATTCCTCTTCACCTAAGGTAGTATCATAACATTATTATTATCAAATAGCATCATTTAAGGTATACTCTGATAACTGAGACATTGATTTGCGTAGTGTCACAACGCCTTGCAAATGAATCATTGTACATTTGAATTTTTTTTACCCTTTAAATCACGTACATGGTGTCCTTTTTTCTCCACACTTATAAAAAACTCCCATTCCCTTCAAGCATTTACCATGGTAATTCTTTCCACAGTTATCACATATGGAAAAATCATTCTTTTCCCTCTTCCCTTTATCCATATTTCTCTCTTCCATCATTTTCTTCTCTTTCTTCCCTTCAAAGCCATAGGAATAAGATAATTCTTCACTTATCTTATTAACATATGATACTATTTCTTCATATGTTGAGAATATATGGGAGACTATTTCTCTTCTAAATTTTGGCTTAATACCGTGAAAGATATGATTCTTCTAACTCTTTGGATCATATGTATTTCTGGAGTTCACATTCCTTCTATTGGGCACCATTTCTATACAATGGCATACACTAGGTCAGTTTATAAACCACAATTCATAATTCCAAACATTTAAAATACCTAACGTAAATTAAATAATTTATGGATATAATCCATAATCACAAAAATGCTTTCTTTGAGTAGGTATATACTCATAAACCCTTCAAAGTGGTTTGTAAAGAAAACAAGAATTATCCGAAGCATATCCCCCGGGAGTGTCATAACCAAGAGTGCAGCAAGGCCCATTGTTGTGAACCAATTCCCATTCGAGTCTAGTTCAAAGCGGTGTTTTCGGGTTTTACCCCAAGGTACATCTATGCCAGAGCCACCTCTACCTGCTTGTATCCCGACATGGGTGTATTTTCTTGGAAAACTCACAAAATCTTTACATTACCAAAATTCTAGGAAGTTATTCTATAGTAATCTTCAAATTATATCATACGGTAAAGTGATCTAATTAGTGTTTATCTAAATCTAGTTTCCAAAGTTATTGTTAAACTTCCTCTGATACCAACTGTAACGCCCCGACCCCAGTTACCCAGAGTCGGTGCATTATTACATAATATTGGCATGATTAGAAGGAATCAAGTTCTGAAGAACCAATCGGTATAGCATTCTTGGAAAATATATTACATACATTAATGTTACATCACACTTTATAACATAAAACACATCATAAATAATCCTTTATGAACGCCATTATTCTCTTATCTTAACCCTGCATATCAATCACAATACACTTCTTGGAATCCTGGGAAAAATAAAACATAGAAATGGGTGAGCTCAAACGCTCAGTAAGGGTAAGCAATACAGCGAAAGATAACATAAATATTAATCATGGTGAATAATTGAAAACACATGCCTTTACAAATATTAAACATGAACACTTTTATGGCAGGAATATGAGCTGAGTAAATAATGACATAATAAAACATAGTCATGGGTATTCTACTAGTCTAATAACCACATGAACCGTTAATATTATTTTCATAATGACAGAATGTATACTGTCAGACATTATGAAACATTTTGTCAAAGCCTCGGCCAAGACGTCTAAAAAGCATTAAGGCCTCAGCCAAAACAATATCTCATGTTGGGGAAGGGCCTCAGCCAATTCCACGTCAAGTTGTCTCATTAGACCAACCGATGCATCGAAGAGCTATAGCGGGCTCCACCCATCACTTACTATGTCCAATACATTCTTCATATGAAAAGGTGGAAACATTACATAAACATTCGTATTAAAACTAGCATAAGAAATGTCAATAATTTATCCATAAACCATGAATGGTATAAAAATAACACATCCACAGTCAAACATATCACAAAACCTTCGAAATGTTAATACTTTAGTCGAGGGTACGTTTAACCTCCTTTATGAAGATCGTAGCATGTTATTAAATTATATCAGAACCATATTAATATTTTCGATATCATACATGATTCATTTATAACTTTATACTACCCATTTAATAATAATTTCCATGTTAAATTGACGTTTCGGTTAATAATCGCTTTCTTTATCGTACATGTTTTAACTGTTACTCTTGATTGTATCACTTAGATCAAGATTTAAATAATTCCAGAATATAGAACATGATTTATATATCATATAAATTTAGAATATAAATAAGTATAATATACATATATAAAAAAAATGAAATGCACTGTTTATGGAGACAGTAGTCCGTACGTACGCATAAATGATGTTTCTATTTTCCTATCGTATTGAACGAAACAAAGTGAATAATATATATGTAAGTATATATATATATATATATATCTAGTAGCATTATTATTTCATATATTACATACTTATTAGTAATATATATTTTTATAATCATCAATGAATGGTGAACGTGGAAATGAATCTCATCGCGTCGTGGAGACGGTAATCCGTACGTACGCACGAGCGATAATATCATTTCCTTAAAGGTGTGGAATTGGATGGTATATTAATTTTATAGAGAAATTAGCATGTTATTTTCATTATTCATATACATATTAATCATCATTATATCCATCCAAATAACATAGTGTTGAATAACAAATTACACCATGACGTTGAGACGATAAGCCGTATGTATGCACACATGGTGACGTGATCATTCCTAAGATGGATAGAATAATGGATATAGTTTTTCCATATTTATAATAACATCACAGTATATATAAGATACTGGAGTTATTATTTTAGAATGGAAACAATAAAGAAAGAGTATGTTCAAGAATAAGATAACTTGAAAGTGGGTGGTGAAATCATTACCTCTTCTTCGGGTTCTTCCTTTTGATTTGATCAAAAGGGCTCATTAGGTTGGTTTTATGACTTGATTAAGGCCTCTATGGTGAATTTAGGATAGTTGGGAGGATATTTGGGCAGTGGTTGGCCGATCCAAAAGGCTTTGAAGGTGTGAATTAGAGAGAATGGGGAGTTCTATTTTATAAGAGGGGTGAGGGGCACCTTAGGAAAAGCTAGAAATATTATTTTATAATAAAATCATTTTCGGTTTCTAATGGCTTCAAACTGACTTATTTCGAGGCTAGGGTAAGGATGGGTTGCAATACTCTCAACCAATAGTTTTTAGACAAGTTGAGGTTACCATTTTAACCTTATCATTGATATTTAACTCTAAGTTAAATAATTTAACTTTTACCCTGTCTTCTTGAATGCTTACACTATATTGTAAATAAACATACTATATACTACCAATCGAACACCAATTAGTTCATTAATGTCATATATATTATTATATAAGTCTTCTGGATGAACCTTAGATTTTTAGGACTATTATATCAATTAATAATATAATATTTGTTTTAAAAATTATTTTATGTTAATTTTGACAGTCTTTGGTATTTTCTTTTTGATAAAATAATAAAAGAATTATTACATCAAAAAAATACATTTAATAAATTATAACATGTCATATTCACCTATAAAATTCTTGTATGTCATAAAAACTTTGAAATTATATTTATTTTAATATTTATAATTCCATTTATTTGATTCTTTTATTAATAATGTAATTACCGCATCATCATTGTCTCATTAATAAATTTAATTATTTAATCTCTAAAAATTATCAATAAACTACCATTATGAAGGAAATATTTTTATATTTCTAAGGAATATTTATAGTATAATTTATCTTATGTATAAACCTATATTAAAAATGGTTTAGTTATTAAACTTTGATTTTAACTCTTTTAACTCTTCTTTAAATAAAATAATAATAAATGTCTTAATCTAATCCAAGTGGACCTAATGTGTCATATTTTATTCCTAAGGTTGGTTTTGTCCGAATTACACTTATCCAATAGAATTAG
This sequence comes from Viscum album, assembly GCA_963277665.1. Taxonomy (NCBI): domain Eukaryota; kingdom Viridiplantae; phylum Streptophyta; class Magnoliopsida; order Santalales; family Viscaceae; genus Viscum; species Viscum album. Next base: position 742,789,854 of record OY728141.1, read on the forward strand.
GACATGTGTTAGGGTAATAATAATATCATTTTTACCCTTAATTACCCTATTTACTTTTAACTGTGGTAAATAAAAGTAAAAAGTTACGATTCACCAAAAATTATTTTCATCTTATTGAACCACATTTTACTCCTTGATATTAACCGTGTCTCTAGTATTTTCGAAATTCAATGCACAGAAGTGGTAAAATTAAGTTTTATGTAAATTTTAAAATTCTCCTAGGAGGTGGGTAAAAGACGGTAAAATTTAAATAAAATTTTTATATATCTAAACTTATTATAAAATGACTACAGTGAATTAAATTGAACTTATATAGGTATTATGTATCTATTTTTACCACAAATAAATTTAAATAAAATAAATAATTATTTAAATAAAATCAGTTTTAAATAATAACTCAGTGTTTTTTCATTATTCATCAAAAATTGAAAGTTTTCAGAAAAAATATCAAAAATTTACCCTAAGATAATTTTGATATTCCAAATTCAATAATGAAATCTATTTTACCAAATTTTAAACCTAGAAGTTGCATTATTTAATTTAAAATTAATTCACGTTGTCAAAATCAAAAGGCATATTTTTAAGAAATAATAACTATCAAAAGTTTGACACTTGTTTATGTCCAATTTCGAAGTGAAATTACTTACAATTACCATCATTATATTAAATGGAAAAAATATAATATATTTTTACTTCCAAACCATTAAATTTAAAATTTAACACTATAAATTATTTAGATTAAAAAAGTTCTTTTCAGTTAAAATATTGTATTTTTCACTATTCACCCAAATATGAAAGTTATCAGAAAAACACCAAAAATTTATTAAACTAAATTCTTAGGTCCTGATTCTAAAGAAGAAGATTGTTTTGTCAAATTGAATATATAAAAGTTTTAAATATTGGATTTAAAAAGGTTTCACCGTTAAAAGGTAGTAAAATTTCATTTTTTGAAAAATACTTCTTTTATTTAAAAAATATATATTTGTTCTTACATTATGTCTAAGAAACTCATAATATAGATTCTAAAATTATAAGGATTATATAAAGTTAAAAATTCAGTTAATACTATTCATAACCGCTTTTGAACGGCTAGTTTGGTAAGTCGTGGTGCGTTTGAACTCAGTGTTGCGTGTAGTGCAAGTTATTGAATTACTTTGAAAAAATAATGTACTATGAAATCTTGGGGTGTTACATAATAGATTAAATTAATCATTATAGAAAAATAATTATAATTAAATAAGTATATTATATATAAAATTGAATTATTCAACCTTAATTTTACTATAGTTATTCAAAAAGAAATAATAATAGTCATTTTATAGTAAAAAATATATTTTCTTTAAAAATAATTTTTATTGTATATTGTGCGCAAATTTGGTAATTAATTTATACCAATATTATAAATATTATTTTAAAAATTTGATATAATTTTTGAAATCAAAATTTCATTATAGTATTAATATTTTCCTGTATTTTTCTGGAAAGTTTGATTTTTGGGTGAATAATGAAAAAGGGTAATTTTGGTTAAACTATGAATTATTTCCCTAAATCAAGTAATTTATGAGTTCCATTATGTTTTGAATTTGGTTTTAATTTTAAATAATATTAATATGGTTAAAAATAATCATATTAATTTTATAAAAATCAATATTAATTTATTTAGTTATAATTTCATTTTTATTCTTTAAACATATTTTCTCTAAAATATTTTTTTTTGGATTTTGTGCATTTATATTAAAAGTAATTTTTTTAATTTCTAAAAATTGAATATTTAAAATTGGATTTCAAATTTTGAATCTAAATTTTTAAATTTATTAATAATTCCATTTTCATTTTTGGTCATTATGAATAATAACCATGATAATTTTTTTTTCACCACAGTAAATGGTAAATTAGGTAATTATGATTAAAAATAATGTTATAAGGCATTAAAAATATATCCAACACTTAAATTAGTTATATTTTATGAGTTTAGTTTTATCATATACATCTAATATTCTATGATATGGAAACATCGTGTCATTTTTCTTTGATAATGACCTATATATTATTTTATGTAATGAAATATTTTAAAAATGATAATCTCTTAATTTTAATATATATAATATATTTTTATTGTGATAAAAAGAATTTATGATAAGTTATAAAGGGTTATTTGTTATATTAATATATTTTATTTTTTATTTAAATTTATTTTTGATTTTTAATGATCGTAAAATTACCTTATTCACTTATGAAACGCTGATACAGTGCTTGTACAGGTAATAGAAAAATCAAGGTATTTGATTTCAAAAACAATAGAATTCACATGTTTTTGATGAATTTTAGGATTTTAAAAATAAAAAAAGGAATTATAATGTATTATTAATGATAAATTTATTTATATAATAATTCCATTTTTTGTCTTGATTTCATTGATGCCAATTTAAATGAATAGTCCCAAAAATGACTTTAATGATATTTTATAATAATTTTTTTAAATGAATAAAATATAAAAAATAAATATTTAAATATGATGCTTTTGATGGGGAATTATTTTAAATTTAATCCATGTATCATTATTAACCCACAATACACCTTATGAGTAAATTTATAACACTTAAAGAGTGAAAAATGGGATACCATAGTTAATGTTATAAGTTGTTAATTAGAGATTTAAACAAAAATATAAGTTTTAAAATGAAAATTATATGAGTATAAATTTTATTAGTTGAAATGATTTAGAACTTATAATTTAAAACCTTATAAATTATGATTTTTTTCTCCACTTAGAATGATTATAATATTTATGATATTTTAATATTCTTAGCCGAATGGCCCAAAGGCCTTATTTTTTATTTATTTTTGGAAAATCTCCCTTTTAAGGGTTGAAGGGGAACACTTACATGACCTGTAGGTGCAAGGCACAAGGCCCATACATAACCTAGTACATGACCTTAAAGGACTATGACCCGACACACTTACAACAACCCCTCACCAACATCTACATCTTAAAGGCACCTGACTCCCCACCTCACATGTCTGATTAGATATCACTACCCTATGCAGAGCTTCATGGTGCCTAGTATTGATGGAAGTTTCCATACCCTATCATTCTTCCAATCTAGTTAGCTCGTCTTTAGTGGTTGTTATTCTTTTCTCAGAATCCTTGTCTAGGCCTACCCATGTGTGGTAAGCCCGATTGGGCTTTTATGTGGCATGAAATCCCTATGGACCAAAGGCATGTTGTGTAACAGAGGCCCTTACCACTCAAAGGACTTGTGTCCCAAAAGCCATAGGTGGCTCAAAGGCCCTAAGAACCGTAGGCCAAAACTGGTGGCCCAAAGCCCCAAATCAGATGAATGGGGCTGACTCCTACAGTACCAAACAATACCTACTATGGTAACATCTATAGTAACCCATAAATTCACCCCCACTTGGATTCGATCATGGGTCACTTGGATACCAATCATGAGCCTCTACCACTTGGGTGCAGGGTCATTGGAATTCTTAATATTTATATTTGTGTCACTCCCCTCACTTATAAAAGGGATCCCATGCTCCTATATTCCTCACACTTTAAAACCCATTTAGATAAAAATATATCTACCCAAATACCTTCCCAAACATCCTCCCTACGTCTTAGATATCTGGTCTCACCAAAGTACCAACCTAGAAGGATTACTGTGTAAGCTAGAGGAGATTACTAAAAGAATAGATATAACCCCTGACTGAGTTCTTTCATTTTGTTTTTTCTCATGAATATATAAATTCTATCATAACAATGTTCATATAATAAAATTATTAACTCTAATGAACATTTTTTTTATTTTATAACCCATATTCATCTATATATCCATCATATATGAAAACATCAATCATGCATACATGTGGGCTACTACCATCCTAATGTGATTTGATTCGTTTTTCATAACCAACTCACAAGGATGGTTATTATGAAGGATTAAATGAATATATTTTATATTTATGAAATAATTATTATTATGTAAATATAATGTATTACTTACCTTTTTACCCTTCCAATAGTTAAGAAATGACAACGCCAATTGTGCATATATGTTCACTACCACCTCCATGCAGCGATGCAATTAATTTTTCATTTCCACCTTTCATGGAAGATTATAAATTTTTAAGGTATAAAAATTATAATTATGTCATGATTAATATTATATAGAAGATGTAACAATGGCCCCTTTGACCATGGTCGTCCTAAAAAAGTTGTTTTATGATTATGAACTAAGCATCCTCAAAACATCCAATGTGAACATTACTAATTTAATAAGTATCTAAGGCATGGTAATAAAATAAATAAAAAGTATAATAAAAAGATAAAAAACCTTAAAAAGTTTTTTGAGAAAGTATAAAGTCAATATAAGTATATTATATAGAAGATAAGGTATATATGTTGTGAGTCAGACTCAATGTAAGGGGTTTCTAAACTCAGTTTCTTTTCATTAGGTTATATTACTTATTTATTGTTTATTTTATGAAAAGATTATTTTTGAAATGAAATATGATTATTTTATGTTTTAGATAATAGTTTTATGTGTATTTACATTTTTTACACATAATCAATCCATTTATAAATACACACTATAATGTTACAATCTTTGTATAGGTTACCTCATCTTATTTTTGATTCTGTTAGACATATTCCATATTCACCAAATGTTTATTTAATGGGGTTTATATACTACCAATTTTATATGTTATATCATTAATATATATATATATATGTGTGTGTGTGTGTGTGTGGTATTTAATATTACATCTGAAGTTATTTCTTTCATGGTAGTTATGATTCAAAAGTTACCAAAGTGGAAAGGGTATATTTCATAATCTCATCTTTATCCAGGATTGTTTATGCATAAAATTATATTTTTATTATATTAATATATTTATATAAATTACAAATATTTTTTTCTCATATATTTCCTTCTATGGTTTTCAAGTATTAGTTCCATTTTTACCTTCTTTGGTACTCAAAAATAACAAAATATTGTTTTCTACAGGAAAAAGATTTTGTTTTTATATTCAGTGGGTAATCATTTTTTTCCATGTCCATATTTTATTTAAAATGTTTTATATAATGTTTTTAACATTACAAAATAATTAATTTAAATAATTTTTATCCATGCATGAAATTCTACAGAATGTTTTTAAAGGAACCTTCGTGTTGTGTTTCGAAATAGGTACCATTTACTAAAGGTGCAAATGAAATATTTGCTTTTACATATACTATTGGAATGAATTTTCCTAACATGTTGACTATTATTTTCCTTGAAGATTAATTTGAATGATTTGATGGACTTTTTTAGAGAAATTTTTTTCTAAATATTCTAGATTTTTTTAGATTTTAAATTAGTGATTTCGAAATGAAAAGGGTATTTTTTCAAGAAAATTTTTCATGATCATATAAAAGCATTTTAATAAATTTCAACATATTTTTATTAATATAACACTTTACTATAGATATAATATAATGACAACATTCACCATATTACACAAGATATATTATTATCATGTTGTCCAAATTTTTCATGTGGAAAATATTTATGTTTTGTATGCCATTTTTTCAATATGAATGTTTTTTTACTTTTTATTTTATTTTTAAGATCCTATCATTCTCATAGTAAATCCCTCATTTATTATTTCATTTATCATATTTTTTTGGATTTTCTATTGTCTTTAAATCTCGTTGGTCAAGTATCATTTAGATATGGGGTGATTTTGTTGGGAAAAATAACCTATCTTTTGGGGATTTATGTTTTTTAGAATTAATATGGTCTTGTTAGAAATGTGATAAATGGGATTATGTGGGTTTCTAATGAGTTTTAAAGTCTTGAGAGGTGGTTCAGGATCTTCTAGTGATTTTGGTCTTAAAGTAGCTTGTATGACAATTACACGCTATGTAAATTATTTCAGGTTGTGTAACTGTCACCATATATATGTTATGAACTGGTTCAAAGCATGAACCAATTAAACACCATTAATCAATTTTACATGACATATAATATATTAAAATGGTTTATTTCACTCGAGACATTGAAAATTTCAATGTAACTCATAAATAAGAAATACTTGATGTGAAATGGGGTTATGCATCACGTATTTCTTAGGCTAAGTGGTTATAAGTCAAAAGGTATGTTGGATTTGATATTCCTTTCATATGTATACCACCTATATCAGTCCCTAGTAACTTTCTAGGATATTTTAGAGTCTTCTTCCATTATGGAATCCCTTTCATGCTAAAGATCCCCAGTGAGATGTTTTTTTATTTTTTCTTTCTTCTCTTTTATTTCACATCATTGTAGTAGTGTAACCTTTTGAACAACATAGAATTAGGTATTGATCTTGGTGTTTTATGTTCTTGGATTCATCTTATGATCTTATGTGCCTTTAACCTTTTTTTAATTACCTATTGGAATCATTTTTTGTCCACTAGTTTATGGTTGGTGGTCTAAAACCTAACCCTATGACCAGTTTAATTTCTTGAGTATGTGAAATATTGTGTTCATTCTAAAAAATAGGTTCATTAATTAATTAAATGATTTATGATGATAAATCATGTGTTATATTATTCCTTGTATCTATTTGGAGTCAATTGTAATGAGATGTGACCTGTGGCTACTTGTTGGGTGAGATAACCCTTTAATAATAATGAAATAACTAATGGCTTAAGGTGGGTTTAGCATGGAATTAGAACTTAGGTGACTATTTGATGTAGTTTCACTTTTGAAATTGATTATTTTTTATCTAAATGACTGGTGGTAATTTGGTTTTAAAATGAATATGAAATTGAAATAAAAAATGGTAATTTGAAGAATTAATAAATGTTTCTTATGATATGATACCATGATATCCTAAATTTTATGATTTTTTTATTCTTGTTAAAATGGTTATATAGATGGTTTGGACTAGATGTTGTAGTGATTATACAGTGGTATTGACCCATTTTCCTATTATATTTCTTATATAGAGGGCTTGACCTAGTTTCATATTGCAGTGCTTATATATAGGGCTATTCCCATATGATGAAATACTTATATAGATGGCTATTCCTAGATGCTAAAATTATTATATAGAGGGATATGATCGGATGATGAAATGATTATATAGTTGGCTATTCTCAAATGTCGAAATTATTATATAGAGGGATTGGTCAAGATGCTGAAATTATTATATAAATGGTTTTTCCCAGTTATGTGATTATTCCATGGTTTGTGGTTATAGTTGTCATGGTTGTGGTACATGATCAGAGGTAATCTAGCATGGTGAAGAAGCAGTTTTACTGTTGTATTATATTAATTGATTAATAAATACACATATTTTCCTCTTTATTACATGTACTTATTATCAGACAGGTTTTCTTCAGTAATAGTGGTGTCGACCAACTGAGTTTTAATCACACCCTATTTAGGATTCCATTTGGTACCTGATCAGATTACATGACTGAATGTTTAGTCAAGGTAAAGGGTCCTTGTTGGAGATTATTACTTGTTGTATGGGATGTTGTTTAGAGATAGGAATAACATGGGGTTCAAGACCATGGACTTTTAAGTTTATTTTTTTCAACTAGTTCTTTTATATTTATTATATTATGTTTGATATTTTGATATGTTTCATCTTTTCATTACAAGTTCCATTATTATTGGTTTTTTGGTACCACCTTTTACTTCCCAATTATATGTTTCATTGTTTCTTCTATTTTTAGTTAGTCCAATATTTATTTATATTATTTATTTCCAAAATATTTTAAATATAAACTATGTAGTATAGTATCCCCACTATACTCATCACACCATTTCTGCTAGTTGGTAGCATCTTCTATATGGGGAGGTGTGGTTTATGTCTTTTAACCAACATGATTTGGCCATGTGAGAGAGTTCCAAATTGGGGGATGTTACAATTTGGTATCAAAAGAGATCTGGTTTTTATATTCTATTATTTTATTATTTGGGAAAGGTAGAAATGATACTAGTAAGTGTTTGTACATGGTAATGAGCTTATTCATGTGAGTAGATAACTCATATATGGGTGAAAATATGAGTGCCCAGGGATGGGATTTCTTTTCATGATGTTTTCTTGTTAGGGTTCATGTTACTTCACCTAGGGTGATTCACATATTGTGTGCTATTATTGTTTCTTTAGTTTTATACTCATAGCCTAGTATGAAATGATATGTATATTCATGAATAATGATAAGAAAATATGGATATATATTAACATGTATTGTTCAAGACAGGTACATATTTATTTCATTTGATATATTTTCTTATATGAACTATGAAATGAGATGTTTGTTATATTTAAATAATGGAAAAGAAATAACTATTATTTCATGATAAAATACTTTTAATCCATGTTTATATTGTTCCTGGGATAGTTGTTCACTATTATGGTCATTTTTGAGGGTAACCATGTTTTTAGCTAGTATTCTAAGGTTTGGGTTTGTCTTGTAGAGAAAATGCCTCCTCATTATCTTCATGTTGAGTGTTAAAAGATCATAAATCCAAGTGCTCCTAAAGTATATTAGCCAAATATTTATGTATCCCTTGAGGTTCAAATGGATTTTTGTCTTTGTGATATCCTTTTAAGGGTATTTTAATCAATGTAAATGGAAATTTTTCCCACATTGCTATTAATGTATGAGCTGAAAAGGGAGTTTCACCTAAGCATCTATCTATATTCTCTGGGGAGGGATTACCCCAAGAAGTTTAGTTCTAGATCCATTAAGTCCAAAAAAATCTCCAAGCATCTTGAGACACCTGCATATAAGATGGTGAAGCTTACTGTGTACATGCTTTGTGGACCTGCCAATCATTGATACGACATTCATGAGAAATTTTGGAAATATGAGGATTTAACATGGAAGGAAGTCAAGGTAAATTTCTTGATCTACTTCTATCCTTAGGTGTTCATGGATGAGAATACTCATGAGTTCATGAACTAGGAATAGGGGTTCATGTTAGTGATGGAATATACTAAACTGTTCACTGACTTTTAGCGCTTTCCACCATCTTTAATAGATGATGAGATCCTAAGGGTGAGGTGTTTTCAGGATGGGTTCTCAATGATATCAAGTCATAGGTGAATGTATTTCACTTGATTATATTTTAAGATGTGATAAATCAGGCACTCATCCAATAATATAATTTAAGAGAGGCCCTAGGCAGTGGTTTGGCTATTTCAACATGGAAAATTGGGAGATGTTATTTTGATGGAAATATGAACCTATATGATAGTTATTGCAAAGGAAACAATGGGTAGATCAATCATGGTAGTGGTAATCCATATTTTGACAATGTTCCATTACAGGTCTATTAATGTGGTAAGTTGGGACATAAGATGACTCAATGTGCATGCCCTTCATTGGAGTGTCATGCTTTAGGTCGGAAAGTGTGTATTCATAAGTTTTGTAGAATCTTATCATGGTATAGAAATGTTAGGGGATCATAATATGTGCCAAAGTCTAAGAATTACTCAACTAATCCTCAATATAAAGGTATATAGAGTTCCATAGGACATTCAGGTCAGGCCAAGGGACATGGTACCCTAATGTAGAAGAAGCAGTGCCAGGTATATTGATTAGCACAATGGAGTAAGACTAGGTAGTGTGGATGAAGGATCTTTTACTGTCATATGTATAATTATTGTTTCATATACCCTTCCGTTCATTTTGTTTGATTCATGAGCATCACTTTCCTTTTTTATCTGTTATTTTTCAAAATGTCTTGATTTTGGTTCTAGAAATCTTGGAGGGTTTTTTAACCATCGATACACCATTGGGAGAGTGGTTAGAGAATATCAAAAATTTCAAGGTGTGTTCTTTAGAAATTAGAGGTTACTATTTCTTTTGGGAACCATTCATGCTGGAAATGATATGTTTAAACTTAATTCATAGTATGGATTAGAAAGCACTATTCATATATCATATTATCTATAATCAGATGATAGTTTCCTTTCTATCTCTAGAAGGATGAATTTATGCTTACCTAGGTGAGTGGGATCGCTAGGTTAGTTGTGCATAAAAAATTATGGAATATTGTACTACCTCATGGCTCTAATAATAATCCAGGTTCTAGATGATAGTGGAATGTAGCAGGATACCTTTATTCCAATGTTATTCAATTTTCATAATGACTTTTTTGATGAGTTATAAAACTTACCACATGAGTGTGAGATCAATTTCATGAACAAGTTGGTGGAAAGACAAGAACAAGTTTCTATCCTGCCTTAACGGATGGAACCAAAAGATATTTAGGATTTGAAGGTCTAGTTGGATGATCTAGAAGCTAAAGTTTTCAAATATCCTAGAATATCTCTATGGGTTTATCTTGTTATTTTCTCCAAGAAGTTTGATGGGAATTTGTGCTTATGTGTGGATTATCGGAGATTGGACTACATTATGGTCAAGAACATGAATCTTATTCCTCTCATCCATGATCTGTTTGATTAGTTTAAAGGTTATATGATTTTCTATAAGATCTATTTGAGATTAGGATACCACCAGTTGAGGTTGAGATGATCGGACATTCCTCAGACTTCATTAGGAGAAGGAATGGATTTTTTGAGTTCATAGTGATTCCATATGATTTGATGAATGAATTGGTGGAATTCATGGATTTTATGAATAATATCTTTCAACATTTTTTGGACGAATTTTTTGTTGTTTTTTTGATGATATCCTAGTGTACTCCCATTCTGAAGGGGATTATGCCAAACATCGTGACATCATCTTGAGTATATTGAGAGATCACTGAATTTATTCCAAGATAACCACATGCAGTTTATGGATTGATAAAGTTAACATATTTGGCCAAGTTATCTCAAAGGAAGGTGTGTCAGTGGACCTAGAGAAGGTTGCATCCATGGTATCTTTGGAGTGACCTAAGATTGACTTTGATATATAGAGTTTTCTAGGTTTAGAAGGTTATTATCAGTGATTTTTTAATAAATTATCCCTTTTAGATGCACTGATGTCCAAGATGACCACTAATGGAGTGATGTTTTTTTACACAAATTATTTCGAGTGATATTTTTAGGTTTTGAAGATTAGGCTAACCTCAACACCAATCATCAAATTATATGTGATGGTTAAAGAATATATCATGTACTATGATTCATACGGAGCTAGACTTAGAGAAGTTACGATACTAAAATTTTGAGATATATAAGAGTAATTAGCCTTCTCATGATCTAAAGATGGCAGTGGTGGTACATGCTCTGAGATACTGGATACTCTATTTTTGGGTGAGAGGTTTGTGGTGTATACCGACCGCAAGAGCCTTAAATACTTCTTTATTAAATATGAATTGAACCATCGACATAGTAGGTGGGTAGATTATCTAAAATATTTTGAAATTGAGTTATCTTATAGACTAGGAAAGGGAAACACTATTTCTAATGCCTTGATCTGGAAGATGAAGATAGAGGAAGTACATGAGTATTGTGACTTCTAACAGATGATGTAACTCTTTACAGAAATGCATCTAGATGTTTAGGTGTCTCAAGGATGGGTAGATCTGAGATTGTCATATGTTATACACATGATTCTTGACAAAATCATGATATATTAATTATCTAATATTGGTTGATTAGTTATTAGAGAAATATTATAGAGTGGGAAGACACCATATGTATGGCCTCTTAGCAGTGGAAATTCTATTATTTTCCATGGATGAGTATGAGTTCCTATGGAATTTCATGAGGAGTTTATGATAATGTTACCTGATGCTAGATTGAAAATAAATAAATATTTGAAAAATATGTATAGTGATATCCATATATAGTATTGGTGGTTAGGAATAATGAATTAGGTAACAACATTTGTGGAAAGATGTCTTACCTATCACTTGGTGAAAGCCATGAATTAGAGGCTAACTGGACTTTTACATACTCTACCCATTCCAGAGTGGAAATGATATGATGTAAGTATGGATTTTGTGATAAGATTAACTGGTAAAATTCATAATATTGATTCAATATAGGTGATTGTGGATCAATTGAATAAGGTTTCCTACTTTTTTAAGATTAGTGATACCATCATTGTTGATGATTTGGGTAGTATTTATGTATGGGATATAGTTCAGTTTCATGGTGTTATGAGGATTATTATTTTTGAAAGAGATCATCATTTCATGTCACAGTTCTGGAAGGGTCTTTATAAGGCTATGAGATCACATGTTCCTTTAACTACAACCTATCAACCTTACAATTATAGTCAATCTGAGTGGAAAATTTAGGTTTGGGAGGATATGTTACAATCCCATGTTTTTAATTTTGGTGGTTTATGGGATCAAAATATGGAACTCATTGATTTTGTGTATATCTTCCAGGCATCGATCCTGATAGAACATTTTGAGGCTTTTTATGGTAGGTCATGCTTTTCAACTCTTTGTTGGTTGAAGGTAAGTGATTCAGTTCTTGTTGGACCTAGTATTTAGGAGGAGACATATGAGAAAGTTAAGTTTATTAGGAGGAGGTTTGTGATCATGTATAGTGAGAAAAAAATCTTACATTTCCCATTGTAGATGACCTCTAGAGTTTGATCATGTATTCCATTTGATGTCTCATGGGTTAGGGAAAGTCTATATCAAAAAATAAAAAAATATAGTTCCCAGGGTTTCCAAGTCATTTGAGATAGTGGAAAGGGTTTTTCTAGAGGCATAATTATTATCTCTTACATAGTATGACAGTTCCATGAACAACATATTTCATGTGTCATAGTTTTAGAGATATCATCCTAAACCTTCTCTTGTGATAGATATTGAGGACATAAATATTTTTATAGATGTATCATTTATGGAGAATCTGACATGGATTATAGACCATGGTGATCAGTATATCTAGGGTAGGACTATACCTCTCATTCGAGTGTAGTGGTACATGGGCTTGCTCTAGAGGAGACTTGAGAGATAGAACCAGATATGCAGGAATAGTGGAAAGACTTGTTTTTTAAGACTCAATAGTGATGATAGGAGAAACTAGGGGATGAAATATTATATTGTAGGGAGGTTATAAGTTCTCATATTTTTTTTGGTATGTATCACTTTTACTTTTCATAAAACATAATTTTTTAAGCTTACTTTTTTCTTTAAACCTTGTTGGTTGAGTCTTATTTTGAGATTGAGAGATTTTTTGTGGAAAATGACATAAATTTTTGGGAATCATGTTTGGTTGAATTAATTTTGCCTATGTATAAACATCTTAGATGGCATTATGTGGGTTTACCATGATTTTATAAGGATTCCGAGGTGGTTTTGGATCTTTTTGGGATTTGGACTTAAATAAAGCTACCGGAATTTTTAATGTTAGGTAAATATATTACATAATGTGTAACTATCTCCAAAACGATGTTGTGAAGGGAATATAGGATGTGAACTAGTTTATGGAATGAACTGGTTACACATCATGAATCTATATTACATGATGTGTAATGTTATTGTAGGGTTAATTTCACCTGAGGTGACATAAATTTTGGAATAAATAATAAATAGAAAATACACAACATTAAATGGGTTTACACACTATGTATTTCTCAGTATTAGTTGTTATAAGTCATTCTATGCATTGGATTGATTATTCCTTCCATATAAATCCCTCATCTCTCAAGCCCTAGTTGATTTCCAAGTGATTTTGGTGTGCCTTCAACCATTCTAGAAATCATGTTGAAGATATCGATCTATGGTGAATTTCTTCGGTTAGGTTTTCCTTACCCTATTTCATTTCCCTCCACTATAGTGGCGTAACCTTTTGATCACTATGGAATCAAGTGTCTATCTTGGTCTTTTTTGATCTATTTTTGTTATTATGATATTATATGACTTTTTTCTTGTTGGTGTTACTTGTTGTAATCGTTTTCTATCATTGCTTGAAGTATTGTGGTCTAAAACCTAACCTTATGGTATATTTAATTTTTGATTATGTGAAATATTTCAATTGTTCCAACATAATGTGTACATTAATTAATTGAAATTTTTGGGATGATAAATCATGTGTTAGATTATTCCTTATACAAATTTTGATTTGATGGTATTGTGACTTGGATTTTGGGTACCCTGTGGTAGAGCAAAACTTTATATAATAAGGAATTAGCTGATGTATTAATGTGTGTTTAGAATGAAATGAGAACTCAGGTGATTTCTTGATTTTGAATCAATTTGGTAACGAATTATTTTTTATTAAAATGACTAAAGATAATTTTGAATAAAATGAATGTGAAATTGAATAAAAATAGTGATTTGAATAATTAACCAATGAGGTTTATGATGTGATATTGTGATATCCATGCTGTTATGATATGTGTTGTGATTCATGTTGTAATGATTATATAGAGTGTGTGGATCAGATGTTGTAAGGCTTATATAATAGTCTTTTCCAAGTTTCATGTTGTAATGCCTATATAGAGGGTTATGTAGAGATGCTAAAATTATTATATAGGGGTCAATTCTCAAATGATGAAATGATTATATATTGTGATTTTACCATATGAATAAATGATTATATAGGGGTTATTCCCATATGATGAAAGGATTATATAGAGGGCATGGGCCGCATATTGAAATTATTATACAGAAGGATTTTATTGGTTATGAGATTATGACATTATTTATGGTAATGGTAGGCATGATTGTGCTACAAACTCAGAGATATTCTATCATGGTTTCGATAAAGGTTATTTATTTTGTTATATTAATTGATTAATTAGTACATATATTTATCACTTTATTTCATTAACCTATTATCAGAATAGATTAGTTTATACATGGTGGTTTTGAACTAATAAATTTTACCCACACACTATTCAGGACTCTGCTCGGTACCTGAGTGGATTATGTGGCTGTAGGTTTGGAAAAGGGTAAGGGACCTTATTTCTAATTGTTACTTCTTGGATGGGATCAGGTTTGGATATGAAAATGACAATTCATTTGGTATAGGGGTCTTTTGAGTTTATTTGCGTCAAGTGTTTCTTTTATTTTTATTACATTTAGTTTTACATTTTGATATGTTTTATCCTGTCATTGCATGATTCATTATTATTGTTTTAATAGTTCCTCCTTTTACTTCTTAGTTATATGTTTCACTATTTTCTCTATTTTCCATTATACTAATATTTATTTATATTATTTATTTTCACTATATTGTAAATCTAACCAGGGGGTATAGAATCCCTAAAACACTCATCAAACCCATTCTACTATTCGATAGCACCTGGTGTATGGGGGGAATGCTTGAAGTCCCCTAACCAACATGATTTGGCAATGTGAGAGAGTTTTGGATTTGGTGATGTTATAGAATTTTTATTCATTTTCATTATATAATTAATGTATTGGACTTATTAAGTGATAATATAATCTCACTAAATCCTATTGATGCATTAGTAGGTCTCATGAGAAAAACAAACATGGGTATTTGGTGTATGTCTTCCTAATTATTTATAATGTCTTTCCATGAGGTCTTGATAGTATGTTTACGATGTCTTATAATAAGGCCTCAATGTATGATTATGATTTATGGAATATGAATTCCATCATTATAAAATCTGTAATTTTTATCCCTATGATTATTTATATTATTATTTCATCCATGTGTATATTCCCCATTTATGATATTATTTTTATGGTATATTTGATTATTTTTTATATTTACCATATTATTCATGATTTATTTATTCTACGATGTCTTATTTCTTATGATTTCCATTACTGAGAATCTGATATAACTCTTTATTATGTATTCATTTCCCTAGGATACCGTGACCAGATCTATGATTTCATTGATATACTAAAAAATAAAAAATGTCTTCATAAGAATTGTATGTTATGTTTCGTGTTTTCAGAAGTCATGTGTGAATCATGTATATTACTAGTATCCCAGGTCAGATAAAACAGTACATCCATCGGGATTTGATCTCTTGTATCCTTTTTCAATGTAGTAAGATAACAACTGGATCTAGGTTGTTGTAGTCGGTGTGTTACATGGGTCTTATATTTGTGGATTGTAACCCTCTTCTAATCGAGTATAGATGAGGAATTACTCTTCTAAACTCTTGTGGTCAGCACCCCTTTGGTCGTGGCATGCCATCAGTGAGGAATGGACCCCCTATATATATATAGGATTATACAAGGATACTAGCATCATGATAACATAGTATCTTGGAGGTGTAGAAATTCTTTTAATCATTAGTTAGCTATGAATATCGAGTTCTTCCTCTCTCTCTTTATTGAATTTCTTTTATCAACATTTTTGTTGTTGATTTTTTTTCTTCCCCTATGTCTTCTGGTTTGAGATAAATATTTATTTATATTTTTCCTCTCTTTGATTTTCAAGGAATACTATTAGGTATGTATATAATGACACTTTCATGGAATTTCCTCCCACATTTCATGTATTATGTTGATGGAAAATAATTAGATGGTCTCCTTGGTGGGCCTGGTTTTGGTGGAACTTATTCATACTCAGTGGTGGTGATTATATGTGTGGTCAGTATCAGATTTTGTGAGTATGAAATTCCTCTTCATCACTTGGTAGGTTGGGAGTTCCTTTATGTTTTTGTTGGGAATTTATTTTTACCCTTCATATTTTGGGTATATTTGTACTGTTGCACTCTGGTTGGTTTAGAGGTTATTATAAGCATTTTTCCTTCCTCAGTTAGTATAATTTTATTTATCCTACATGGTTTTGATAAACATAGAGTTTTAAATATTTATAGTTTTATTAGGATAAATCCTCCTATATGTGTTATATTTATACTCAACACTAGACACCAGCCCTTGGCATTTTAAATATGGGCTTGGGGTTCCACTTATGTCTTACCGCCAGTCTAGGTGGGTACCCAATGGGTTAGTTTGGAAAAAATCTATAATTATTTTAATTTTTATATAGAACTCATATATATGGATATTCATTTATTTAATTAGTGTGACTAAAATTATATTCCCTATAATGAAATGGGTAACAATTTATATCTCATGGGATTATTATTCATCGGACTTCACTATTTTTCCTTTGCCTGAAACTTATTTTTTTTATTAAGATAAACACTTTTGTGGGAAAAGTGAGAAACCGAAAGGTTCAACATACAACAAAAAACACCCAAGCAGAAAACTAGAAACAGACCCGACCAAGCAAAGATAACACTGCCAACCCCAATGCAGGACCACTCGGCGATCCTATGCAAGCATGGTCCCTCACGAGGGCAAAGCCCTCCCTCAAATTCAACCAAGTCCCAAATGGCCTGAAAAGTGGACAGAGGTGTGATCCAGCCCATCGGAACTAGTCTGGCCATCATACTATTACACACACATCAACAGAGATTGTAGAATCATTGACAAACAATTTGATTCTTCCTGAGCCCATATCCCTAAAAGCTTCCACGATAAGAAGGATACCTGATAGTGTGGTTCCTCCCTTAGCAGATCTTCAAGTGCAGAAGTCATCTTGTTCCATACCTGGATATACTCCTCTAGTTTGATCACCCCCTTGTTGAAGCCGCCAACCAGAATCATATCTTGTTTGTCAACCCATTTATATTTCTCCTCATTGAGATTCACGTCAAGGGTCCGACCCATAATCCTAGCTACATCCTCCTCCGAAGCATTGAGAAATAGAACCTGATCTTTCACCTCCTCGTCCAAGGACAATATCAAGCCCAAGGATGGGTCAGACTTACCAGATGAAATTAACTGACATCCAACCCTGCTGCCCAGCTCCTCGGCCACTACCCTTTTTTCTGATCGAGTCCTCATAGGAGGTGGCAGGGAGGAGCAGTCCTTCTTACCCCCCCTCCTCTTGTCACTCCTATTGCTCTTCAGACCTTGTTCTCCTTCAGAGTAGACTTTACTGGCCTCCAAGGGTTCTTCATGGGGCTCCTCTTGGTACTCTTCCACAACAAGACTAGCAAATCTGTTGCTCAGATTGACCAGAGTTCGAGATGGAGAAACTGCTCCCCCTACCGGAATTCTCGAGTCTGATCCCCCTATTTCCCCAACACTGGTTAGGAGAGGAATTTCCAAGAACCACTATTATAATTTGTTTAGTAGTTATTCATGACTTAATATCTCACAAGACAATATACGTAACACATATTCATGTTGTAATTAATGTTTCTATTTCAATGATTAATATTTGTCTCATTATTATTACCTTATATCAATTATGTCAACCTTGATTATGTTTTCATAATTATATGTTCATTTTATGATAACTCCTTTATGATATCCTTCATGATCAACTGTGTTAATTTGATTTGTATCTCATATTTTTTCCCTTACTGAGCATTTGATTTCTATTATTTTGTATGTTTACTTATCTCATAATTTTTTCCCATGTTGTGATATGATTATGGGGATTTCTGTGTTCATTTTTTATGGAGTAAATGGATATTTTATTGTGTATAATATTTATATATAGCCAAAATTAAAATAAATTAAATATTTGGGGTCTGAGAGTGTATTTTAATAATAATATTATGTGTATAATCATGTAAAATGATGCATGTTCCATTAAATAATATTAGTTAGTATACAAAAATAAGGGAAAATTAATAATTTTTATCAAAAATCCATAAGTTTGGGCTTAGGGGATTATTACACTCTTCTCACTATGATGTCAAGAAATCACTGTAATGTTTCTAAATTTTTAGTTATTAAATTTTATAATTTTTCAATTCATTTTGGTAACATCTTAACGAATGGGGAAATAATAATTTTAATTTAGTAAATAAAATTGTAAAAAATTTGAATTTGTTTTATCTTATAATGGTGTGTTTAACTTGAGGTTCCATTTTTTGATAAATAAAAATAATTTTTTTATTATGATAATAATTAAATAATTAATTATTTAAATGGTAAAATTTATATTTTATAAGTTTTTTGGGAAAATAGTTGATTTTCATGTAAAATGATTTTGTAAACTTTTTATAAAAATACCAATGATTTTGGAATGTGGTGTTTTTCTTTATTCATATGTTTATTGTAATTTGAATCACCTAAAAATTTCACGCATTTTTTAATTAATTATTTATTCCCTGACATGTTTATATTTAACTCTATGACACTATACCTCATATTTTAATAATATTAGCATTATGATTCTTTAGGTGTTTTGTTTCATGTTATAGTGATATTAGTTGACATTGATCATTGAGACTAACCCTAGACCAACATGGACCCATGTTCTATAAAAAACTAATAATTATCCTTCACCCTCATTAACACATGCATAAAGGAGGATCTTTTGAGGGATTAAGAGAGAAGGATATGGTGGTCCCCTTCCAAGTAAAACTATTGACCCCATGAATGATTCATTCATGTGTCATTATCATTTTATATAAAACCCATTTATAAAGTTTAAAATGTTTATTATTTAATTATTATTATAATAAAGTATAAAAATTACATTGTGGTTGGTCCTCATATTTTTTCCATAACTTTTTTCTGTTAGAAAATTATATATGTACTTGATTCTATTGTGTGGTAATAACAATAGTGTCATCCCACTTTACATAATATCCTTATCCAATTATCATTCTTAGAAGTTTTAACCATTGAGTAATGGTGACAGCAGGCTACTTGACTAGTGGTAAAGTATCTAATATAGTGGATCTATTTAATGAAAAATAGAATTTTAATGTGGGTAATAATTTTTTAAGGGGGAGTGAAAAGATAATAGAGTGTGAGAGGGGTTCATTCCAACTTAATTACTGAAATACATTGGCATTAAAAGGAGTATAAAAGGGTCTTTATTTGATATAAAGGGAAAAATTGAAAATAGTCTAAGTTATCATTAGTATAAGGTGTGACAGAAAGGGTAAAAGTCATAAGAGGGAGAATAATCAAATAGGGAAAGCAAAGGTCACTTGATATTCATCATACCATGGAAATGGTAATGCATGGACCCTAATTAAAACCCAAATTAGCAATTGTAACATAAAAAATTTAAGAATTAATTTTCTCTCCCTAATTTAAATATTTTTTTTAATAGAAAGATAAGTTTAAAATAAGTCATACAGGATAAAAAAACAAACGAACAACACTATATTCCCTCATAATAGAAAAACAAAACCAATGTACAAGAATACTTTTAGTAAATATCATGGAGATCATACGTTAATAGTTCATAAAATAAAATAGGAAAATAAAAAAAAAGAATAATATTTTTACAAATAGGAAATCCACAATATAATCTTCAACCTTGATAATCACTATTAGTAGAATTTAAACTTCATTGAGAAAAAAAATTTGAATAGGGAAATAATTTATAAAATTATAAAATGAAAGAAAAGTAATGATTAATTTAATTTGAGCCATTAGAATAGAATAAATTTATAGAAGGTTATGGTGTAATTGTTTTCGTTATTTAATTGCTATGAAAGGTATATAATCGTTAAGTAAAATATCAGTAATCATATTTTATGTTTTTATTAACTAGTATGTAGTTAATATATATAAATTTTATTTAAATGTAATATACATATATACATATATTATTATAAAGAACTAATTTTATATAATATTAATAAATTTTAGATAATATATACTCATACTAATTCATTTTCAAAAATATAATCTATTTTAAATATTTTTTTAATAAATTTACTTTTTTTAATGATTCATATAAATAAAATAGAATTATGAAATTTAAGGAATTTTTATTAAAATAAAATAATAAAATATAAAAAATAATTAAGGCTTTTAAGTAATAATAATTTAATTATTCATTGTCAAATAAATATATTTTATTTAAAAAAATTGTTTCATAATATTCTATATAATTTTAAATAAAATATATATTTACTATATTTAGAGTATGAAATTTATTTTTACATATAAATAGATATATTAAACCTGATATAATTTTTATTAATTGTAAAAAAAATTGAATAAAATTAACTAATTTTTAAAAATATATTTTCAAGAAAATTGTTTTGTCAAACAATATGATTTTTCATTTAAAATTTTCATTTTATCACTTATATAAATTGAATTTGATAAAATGGATTTCATATTTGGAATAAAAATTTCAAAGCTTGGGTAATATGGCCAATTTTATATTATGGGAAAAAACAATTTAATGAGGTAAATGTGAGTTTCCATGCTATAGGGTAAAATGACGCAAAAAGATAAACTACAGTTTAAAGAGAGAAAATATCACCATAAAATATATAAAAAATGTTTGTATGAGCTATGAATTAACCCATATCCATTATATTTTCTTTTTGGAGCTAGTTCCCTAATAATATTAAATTCCTTAAACATTAAATAATTAGAATTTGGGAATATGGGACTCAAACTCATGTTTAAAAAGACCTATCCTATACAAAATTTTAACAAAACCTTTCATTTAGTTTACTGTAAAATATCTACCAAATTATCACCCTAAATATTTTACCCCATTTTTAGAATCACTTGGACATAAGAAGTATCCTAAATCCATTCAAAACCAAATATGGTTTTCAAAGGAAGTCAAATTCCTACATATTAACTACGTTGTTTATCTATTCTCGTTATTATAATTCAACAACCTATTCATGAAAAATATTTAACACTTTAATATAACATAACTTATATCATTATTATATTATAATAATTATATTACTATTATAAAAAAATTGATTCTTACTAATTTTTTCATTATAACTTGTTATTGTTTGGTTCAGTTTTACTACAAACACGAGAAATGTTACCACATTTCAATAATTAATGGTTACAAAAAAGTAAATAATAAAAATTTAGGTTATTAATGATTAATTTGTTAATTTTTATAATTTTTTAATGGTAATATTTATACATATAATCTGTAATAGTGTATATTCTATTTATTGATTCAAAATCTATAAAATAGGATATTTGTAACTCTTCCTTGAAAAAGATCATGGTATCATCCATGAAATAATGATGTACCTCCATAAATCTGTAAAAATAAGTTATATAATCTCCATGATCATTCTTAATGTGATTAAAACAGGTTCATAGAGTATGGATTGAAACTAAAAAAATAGGAAAACATGGACAATTGTACAATTAACACCTAAGGATATATTTTAACAATGAATTCATAATATAGGATTAATAAGAAAATATAAATGAATGATATAAGTTAAATAAATATAAATATGGTTTTTATATAGATTAATAATAAATATAAAGAGATTATATAGGAAGTTAGATAGTGTCTAACCAAGCGGGGATCTAAGGTATGGATTTTTATTGATTCGATCTCCTTTCTTTGAGTCATACTCATTATTATTTGAATATGAGCTTATAATTTTTATATTTTAAATCACTTTATATATGTATTATTTTATTTCACATTTATTTCTTGTAAACATACATTTTTATATCAAAATTTTTTTCTTTTATTTAATTCTAACTTTATAAAAATATGATGTTGTTGAGAATAATTATCATCCTCTATTTTATATATTTATCTCTCATGCCTATATTATATATTACCACTATTTTTTTATTTTATTTTTTAAAATTAAATATTTAATTAGTTGAATACCTCATATATTCTACTTAATTATATTAAAAAGGAAATTTTGAATCTCTTTTATTAATGGGGGATCACTTTAAAATCATTAAATATGATTAATAAACATTCATTCCACTTTCATGCCAATATGTAACTTTTATTCCACATTTATTTTATTTCAAATTTATTTCTTTTTAGGTTTAATTATTGGTATTTTTATTATTTAATTAATGTTTTAGATTTTTTTTAATTTTTGTAAATGATTTTGAAAGTGACTTATTTCATTTCTTAGACAACAATGACATTTAAACACAAGGAAACCACTTTTCCTAACTTGTCTATTATTTTATTCTATATCATTGAATGATCCATAATTAATGAAATTATATATTATTTATCTATAGGCATGGGTTGAGATAATTGATAAATCAAGAGGGGTTGGTTGGGTTAACTGACTACTTTAAAATTTTAAAAGATATTTAAACCATAGTTTAATTAAATAAAAACAAATGTAAGTGAAAATGAAATTACATTGAAAAATAAATAACGAACACTGATTATTTTTATAGTAGTTTAAATCATAGTTACCCTATGTATAAAATTCACTTCTCTATAATAGATGATATAAATTATATACACTATAATTATTATCTTTTTTATGAGGTTCGCAAATCATTACAGCCTATCTTTTCTAGTGAACGAAAAACAAAAAAAACACTTTTACTTTTAATGGGGAGTCACAACCCAAGAAAACATGTAAATTTTTAGTTGAGGTATAACAAAAAAAATTGTACATTTTAATAGAGTTATAACCAATTTTTTTATTTATAATAAAAAATCATAATCAAATACAAAAAAATAAACAATGAAATGAAAAAATAGTTATATCACTACAAAAGAAAAATATAATAGTTTTTTATTATGAAATATTAGTTTCTTTTTATTTCTTCAAGTATAAAATTTATTCATAATGAATTCTAACCATCAATTTAAGGAATTTATTGTAGTATATATGATAAGTGAATTTGATTCATTCATTTTTAGGTGTTTTAATAAAAGAGTTTTTGTATTTAATTGATTAATATTTCCAAGTAGTGATCATTTTGACTTATTTTATGTTTTATGGAAGGAAACATTGAATTTTTGAAAAAGGAATGAAAATTGGAGGAAATATGAGAAAAAAGACACTTTGCACCATGAAGGATGTAAAACGACACGACACCAGATTTTTTAGATGAACGGGAGTTAGAAAACAAAATAAAAATTGACAACACGTCATGTACCAAAAGAACACATCATGACCATTTCAAGTGAAATAGATCTACAATGGACAAAAAATGATAATGGATCATGCTATGAACTTCAAGTACATGTTGTGTACCACCAGTACATGACGTGATGAAAGTCAAACAATAGTATGAAGTTTCCATGAATTTAATGCGGTAGAGGAACAATTAGATCTAATGTACAAGCCGTGTACCCTAGGTACATGTTATGTAGGCGTCGACAGGCAGAGAAAAATAAGACGATGTAGGCTGTGGGTTGGGAAGAGATTCACCTATAAATTAAACCCACATCCTCCATTCCAAAGAACTCAAAGGAAGAGTAATCTAGGTAGCACCAACGGAATTCCTCCAAAAGAAGGAGTGATGATTTGAGGCCCCGTGAAACCACCTTTCTTCTTCTGGTACCCATGTCACTCACTCTCATCACGAGCGTGTAGTCATTCTAGTGTCGTGTGATGTGATCTATAGGGGGATGTGTGCATATGGAATATTTTATTTATTTCATTAATGTTTTGTAATACTAAAAATTGTATATTCAAATTAAAATATCACTTTTCATATCGCATGATCATTTCTATGTTTCGAGGTTATTAATTTAATTTTATAAATTACTCGAATTTGTTTGTGTATTTCCATTATAAAACATTGGTTAGTTATTTTTAAACATGGTTTTGGGTCACCAATACATGTTATTGAATCTATTATATGACCATTCCAATGGTCCAATCCAAGTAATAGGAAGGGATACCAAGACCAAGGATCCAAGCTGACCTAATTCCAACACCAAAACAGAATAAACACACTTTCATTTAAATCCCTAGCACACAAACCTAAAAATCAAGGAACCTGGAATGCCTCCCATATCTATATTCACAACCCCAATCAATCCTACTATTGTTTCTATTTTCTTTTTAATAACCAATCAATTGAAATTTTAATTTCTTAATAAATTTAGAACATACAGATCGTCATTGTGAGTTCAACACTCAGAATTACAAGGTGCTAACCTTTTATTTAGTACTCTCTGAGTTTTATTAATTTGGTTTTTTCAGAGAACCATAAGAAACTAATGATTCCCTATGGGATATCAAATAGTCAACGTTTCTGGGGACGATATCCACTATGTTTAAATTGATAAGAAATTCAGATAGTTGTTTTTATTTTAATTCTTTTTTTACACTAGTTCATCTCGTGATGTAGTTTTAGGAAGCAATAAATTTCACAACAACTCCACTAAAGGAAAAGAAAAAATAGAAGATATTTCCCTCAAAACTGAGTTGGAGAAGACCCTATGCAAGAAGAAAAAGGGAGAATCCAAATAAGAACAAAAAATCATGGTAGGTGGAGGCCAATTTCAAGAAATCGAGCACGAACTGGGCCAGAGAGCTGGGCCAAAAATTCAAGGAAATAATCAAGGGGGACAAGCATTGAACAATTATGGGAGTCCCTCAAACAAGGGATTCAACCCTAGAATTCTTACACCACCAGTCACAACCCAACATTTTTAAATAAAGCCGACAGTCAGCCAAATTATTACGCACTCATTGTAATTTGTTGGGCTACAACATGAAGACCCCAAATCACACATAAGATGTTTTGTGGGGATATGTGACACAATACAATTTCAGAACATCAAAAATGATGAAGTGTGATTATTCTTGTTTTGATTCTCACTAAAAGAAAAGGCACAAGAGTGGATTTGATGTCCACCCCCTCATTCAATCACAACATTGGAAGACTCAGTAAGAAAGTTTTTAACAATGTTTTTACCACCCAAAATGTCTACGGATTTTTGGGTAATTATTTTATATTTTGACAAATTAAATGAAGAATCGTTGTATAGTTAATGGGAAAAATTTAAAATTATAATTAGATGATTCCATCATCATGGAATGAAGATGTGGTTACTAATTCAAACAATTTATAAAGGATTATCATAGAAAAAACATTCTATAGTTGATGTGGCTGTAGGAGGTACAATAATGAATAAATCACTAGAAGAAAGCTACATGCTACTGGATGAGATGTCAGGTAATAGTTTCCAATGGAATCTTGAAGAAGTGAGAGTACAAGGAGTACACATGGTGGACAACAGATGGATGAATTCTCAAATGGAGACTCTAAAAATGAAGATGGATGTGATGATGGCCCACCAAAATCCATAAGGTAGGTATTGTGATGATGAAAATAACATGGATTATAAACATCAAAATTATGCATTGGGATGGATTCTACAACAACCATAACAACATCATAATAAAAATCAAGGTCTAAGATTTCAGCCAAGGCATCAAGGTTATCAAACTCAACAACAAGGGCCCACAATAACCAATAAAGTCCACTCACCGGAGGAGACCCTATAATATGTTATGACCACCACATCATCTACACATAAAGAGTTGACAACATACTCAAGAGATCATGGTATAGTAATCAAAGAACTGATAAATGACTCAGGAATCCGACAATCATCATTAAGGAACTTGAAATTATATGTTAGTCAGATCGTCGAGACACATAGAGAAAGGCAAAGAGGAGAGATTCCATGATTCTCAGAGCACCACCCTCATGAAGATGTTAAATCCATACTGCTGAGAAGTAAAAAAGATGACTTGAGGTAGTGTCTTAGAATTTAGGGAAAAAATGATCCACAACAAGCAGTAAAGGAAAGTCAGGAAAAGAATAGAGAAGATTAGGAATGTGATGATGAAGAATCACCACCACCATACCAACCACCACTACCATATCCATATAGGAAAAATCATGGGGAGATTGATTAGAAAAATAGAAAAAATATAGATGTTAAAGAAGATAAACATAAACATCATATTCATTGAGGAAAATGAAAACATGCCTGTGTATGAAATGTTCATAAAGGATTTGGTGATTAATAAGAAGAATTATAAAGATTTTTCTACCATTCCACTATAAGGATAAAGATAAATAGTTGTTTCAATAATTCCACTGATGAAGAAATGTGATCCAGGTAGGTTTTCTATTCCAATTACCATTGAAACTAATAAGATTGGTAGAGTTTTATGTGATTTAGGTTCTAGTGTGAATATAATGTTATATAAAACATTAAGAATTCTATGATTGAAGCAGATGAAATCGAGTTGATTTATGATTCAACTATCAAATATAATATTGAGATATCCATGAGTACTACTTGAAGATGTCACAGTCAAAGTGGATGAGTTTTATTTTCCAGTAGATTTTCTCATGATAGACATGGATAATGAGAAAGTGTCAATAATCTTGGGAAGATCATTGTTAGATATAGGATGGACACTAATCGATGTTCATAATGGATAGATAAGTTTTATAGTATAAAGATCAGAGGTAAAATTCAATTTTCACCTGGTGATGTAGAATCCATACAAACCAATTATTGATTTTTTGAAAGAAGACGAAAATGTTGTCCATAGAAAGAGAGCTAAAGTAGCTGACGTGGAGACTGGAGAAGGAAGTAAGAACATGATAAATAAAGAAAAGAGAGTTTTGGAAGAAGGTAAAGATTGAGGATGAGCATTCATTCATGAGTAACTCCAAGAATGTGAGCATGTTTGTCCAATTAGGGAAGTATCATTTAACTATTCAAAAAGGTCCAATAATCGATGGATTGGAGCTTATGGAGATAGAAAAAGTATTCAACAATGGAAGAGTAATGTTAGTTTCATAAAATGGGAGAAGAACAATCTATACTAAGGTATAAAGGCTTTAAAATTTTGTAGATCCTAATCAGGTAACCTTTTTCCAACCGTCGCCCAACTGAGCGAAAGAGTTAAGGTCAAGCCAACGACGGTAAACATAAGCACTTATGGGAGGCAACTGGTGTTTTTAGTATTTTTTATTTTCTATTTTTATTATAATCACTCATCCTCAAATAATTTAAAATACCATGGATGTGGCATATGCATTCACTTGTGTATTTTTAGTTTTGTAGGACCATCAAGGTTGGCGGTAAGTGGAGGAAAGTAGAAGGATAAGAAGCTATAGATAATTTATACGTCATGAAGGGAACTTACATGTCGTGTTGGAGTTCATGTATAACCTATACATCCCAAGTTCTAAGAATCAATTTGAAAGGGAGTATGAGTTTCAATTTAGTAATTTTTTATTTTATTCCCCAAATTTTAGTTTTTTTAGATATTTTATTGGAAATTTCAGGCCCAAATTTGATTTATTCTTTACTAAAAATGATCTCAGAGATATAAAATACTCTGGATAAATAACATTCCACATATTTAGATTTATTTTTAAATATATTTGAATGAGAAAAATGGAGATTATAATTTTTAGAGATAAGCATGTGGATTATAATTTGAAAAATCATGATTTGAGGAGCATGTTAATCATTGTTAATGATATGTTTTTGAGAATTTTCTATGTTTTTTATTTCCAAAAAATTACATTAATTTATTTTATTATTTTATAAATTTACATGAGTAATTTCTTCTACCATTTTTCTTATTATCGAGACATCCACAAATCCAATATTTACCATTATTTATTTCAAATATTTCTTGATAATCTATGGAATATTTTTGTTCTGGAACATGCTTTGAATTTTATTGATTCTTTGACTATATATAATCATTGTTAATATGATTGAAGCATTCGTTTTTATCCCTTATCCCGAGACCCACTATGCATTAATCCTTTTAATAAATCCCGTAGAAGCCATTAATTTCCTTATTAAAAAATGAAACATGTTACAAGCTTATTTTATCCACTCCTACCTTCCTCTATTTTTTTCTTGATATCTAGAAGAATAAGTGTGGGGGAGGAACATGTTAGGTGTACCAAGATATATGTTATTATGGATTGTTTTCTGGGGGATTTTCAACTATGATATGGGGAGACACCATGTATCTTTTCTTGTATTTTACTGTTAACCTATCCTTCTAAAAAAAATTAAACAAATTAAAAAATATATATTTTAAAAAAATGAAAATGAAAAAAAATGAGTTGTGTTTTTGGAGGATAAAAAATAACAATTTTACATACCAATGATTTTTTATCATATGTGGTTAGGTAATGGATGTGATATTATTTCGTATAATAGCTTTCGAAAGGGATGAAAATAAATATAAAAAATAGAGGCAAGAGAGGTTGATTCAATCATTTCTATTATATATATCATGAGCCCACATTGAATTTTTTAGGGGAAGAGAGATGAAAATTGAAAAGAGAGACATTATTTGAGTTGTTTTTGAGTATTAATAAAAAATATTTAGAGTTAAACCTCCTTTTTGAGCTTTAATTTTTATATCATTTAACTACCTACCCTGAAAACTCAGAGTCATTTTATCCTTAACGGTGAATTCATCATGAGTAATTGTTATCTCTATCTTTACATAGTGGAGATGTTAGATGACTTGCAATCCCATGGTATGTTACCTGTTTTTGAGGTATGTGCTGAATTCTATATACATTTATACAATTATAATGAGCAAAAAAATCATGTGATATAGATTGAAAATGGAATTGATACTGATAATGAATTGAAAAATGAATATTGATGAATAAAGAGGCTTGGTTATTTCAAAAGAGGAAATGTAAACTACTTGATTGATTTGTTTCTTTAAAAAAATAATGCATTGAAATTTTTTCTTATGTGATACTCGAACATTTAATTTTCCATTTCATCCATTACTTTTACTGTAATTGAATTTAAATCATGGTAAATAGACTTTACTTTATAGTATGTTTAGATTCCATCCATGAGGATAATATGAATTCAAGTGTGGGGGGATTTGATAAGTGAATTTCATGCATTCATTTATTGGTGTTTTAATAATGGAATTTGTGTATTTAATTGATTAATCTTGCCAAGTAGTAATCATTTTGAAATATTTTTTGTTTTATGGAAAGAAATATTAAATATCAAAAAAAGGAATGAAAAGGGGGAAATATGAGAAAAAAGACACTTTGCTCCATGAACGAAGCGAAACGGAGGGACACTGGATTTTGTAAATGAAGAGGAGCTGGAAAACTAGAAAAAAATTGACTACATGTTGTGTACCACAAGTACACATAGTGACTATTTAAAGTGAAATAGATCACCATTGGACAATTCTTGATGACATATCACACTATGAACTTCAAGTACACAATGTGTACCACCAGTACATGAGGTAACAATAGTCACACCAGCGTATGAAGTTTCCATGGATTCAACGCGATAGAATAAAAATCAGATCTGAAGTACACCATGTGTACCCTAGGTGTACGTCATATAGGCGTCGACATGCAGATAAAAATCAGACGACAAGGGCCATGGGTTTTGATGGGATTCACCTATAAATAAGACTCCCAACATCCATTCCAAATCACTTGGAGGCATAAGAATCTAAGCAGCACCAACAGAAGGCCTCTATATGAAAGAGTGACGATTCAAAGTCCCGTAATGGTGCCTTTCTTCTTTGGTTTCTTTGGGTACCCATGAAATTAACTCTCAACATGAGTGAGTAGTCCTTCTAGTGTTGGGTGATGTGATCTATAGGGGGATGTGTACATAGGAATTATTTTCCTTATTTCATTCATGTTTTTTATTGCTGCAAACTATTTATTCAAATTAAAATCTATCTTTTCTATAGCATGACCATTGCTTTGTTGTAAATTTATTCATTTAATTGCATCAATTAATAGATTTTTTTGTGTATAAGAATTATGAAACATAGACCAGTTATGTTTAAACATGGTTTTGTGTCACCTATCCATGTGATTAAATCAGCTAGATGACCATTCCAATGGTCTAATCATAAGAATAGGATGTGATACAAAGACCAAGGATCCCTCCAGATCCAATTCCAACTCCAAAATAGAATAAACACATTTTCAAGTAAATCCCTAGCACATGAACCTAAAAATCAATGAACTTGGCCTACATCCCCTCTTGATATTCACAACCCCAATCAATCCTCCTACTATTTCTCTTTTCTCACAAACAACCAATCATTTAAATTTCAGTATCATAATTAAATTAGAACATATAAATCATCCTTATGGATTTGACACTCATACTTTCTAGATACTACACTTTGAGTTATGATTTTATTGAGTTTTATAATTTTTTTAGATAGAAATGTAGGGAACTAACGATGCCCTAGGGGGTATCAATATATTTAATTATATATTTAACCATTTGTTCAGTCTATCATCAAACTTCACTTCCTTTGCTTATGGAAATTTCTTTTTATAAAGATTTTTACCTTTGTTATCTCGTTCAAAATCATTATAGTCATTTCATAAATTACCCACAAAAAATTTATTACAAAAAAAATCAATTCAATGATAATGAACTAATTTGGATTTGGTCAATCTGGCTTTAAGATCATTGAATTAATTGAGTAGCTTCACAACATCCTAAATATTAATTTACCTTTTAGTTTTTTGAATTCTCTAACAAAACTGATTCTATAAAATCTCAAATATTTGAATTTGTAAAACTAGCCAATTTTATTAGTCATTAAACAATGATAGACTCAAAAAATTATCTATGAAACCCCATGTTTGAGGTCACAGTTTCATTCCTTAAACCATATTTCTATCAATTGTAAATCATATTTCCTATTCTATTTAAATATTTGATAATAATAAGTAAATAAATCATAAAAAATAGGAATAAAATTAATAGCATATAAATCTATTGGGTATAATATTGCTTTTTTAAAATTTTCACAATACAATTGATAAAAAAAAGTTAATTTAGATGTTAAATATAAATATATATATATATACTCACTATTAATAATTTTTTTCAAACAAAATAGATGATGTTACATATGAAAAAAAAATATTCAAATTTATTTATGAAACTATTTTCTATTGTAAAGAAATTATTTTCATAAAACATTAATTTTTTTAATTTATTAATTTTAAATAATAATTTATATAAAATCGATTTATAGAATAGAATTTATGTCTAGTAATATAATTAAATAACATCCATGAAACAATAAATAATTTATAAACAATAAAATTTTAATGATTAGTGGTAAAAGAAATATATTTTATTTAATTTTTTTTCTTATATATCATAAGTTTTTAATTAAATTTAAATATAAAAATTATTGAATTTTAATTTGTTAAAATTAAATTCAATTTTTGATTCATCATGTCGAATTTATCTTTGTATTATTTTTTTTCCTCAAATTTTTTATTTTTTGGTGAATACTAAAAATAATGATTTTTACAAATACTTTAACTTTTATAAAATCATCATGAAATAGGTATGAATTAATAATTTATAAAATTATTTCATCAAAAAAATATTTATTTAAGTTGACAAAATAATATTTTTTAAAAAATATATTTATTTTATAATCCTATTTTTTCTTTTTTAGAACCAAAGTTATATTTTATTCTAAATTTTTTTTATCTTTGGTCATTTTTCATTAACTAAGTAATCATAATATTCCATTCTATTTTTTGTTGTATTTAAATCCATATAAATCTTCTTTACATAATCATATAACAATAAATATAATGGAAACCAATACTATTCAAAATCATTAGCCTAAATTCTTTTTTATTTTAAATATTATTTTTTTGAAAACATATTTTATGCGCTATACATATATTAATTTAGTATTATTTTTCAAAACTTTATAAATTTAAAATAATAAAATAAATTTTCCTATTTTTAATCATATTTCAAAATTAATTAGAAAGTTATATTTTATTTTTTTATCATAAACATAACATACCTAGGAAAAATGCAATCATCAAAGTAAGTGTTGAAATAAGTTTAAAGGGTTAAATCAAGGGATAAAGTTGAAAAATATCAGAAAAAACAATCTTTAAATGAGTGGATAAGGATATTTATGAGAAATAGCCATCTTATATTCTTTAGTTTTTAATTTTGGATCCTCTTGAATTGATATGACATTGATTTCATATTAATAAATAACTATTTATGAAAAATAGCACATCTCTCACTTATAAAAGGACCCATCCACCACCCTTTATAAGACATAACTATAAATATTATAGATATTATTCAATATTATCTTCCCTAGTAATCATATCAAACATTATTGTGACTTTAGTTGGAATAAAATTCACTAATTTCTTCAAAACCTAGATGGGTTCCAATAGTAGATGTGATTTCTTATTTGTAAATAATGACTTCAAATATTTAGTTATGATTTATATTATTATTATAACTATTACCCATTAAATTTTATCACAATAATGACATCTATATATTAATATTATAGTTATTTAATGATGATATTATAACAAAATCACTTCATAAGCATACTCATCTTTTAATTATAACATATTTTTATATGGGTTGGTTTTACCAGTTACATGAACGGTGTTATAAATTTCTATCTTGGATGAAGATGAAAAGTAAAATAATCTTATGGTATTATATAAATAAGTAAATAATTGTTAGTTTTTTAAATGGTAAAATTAAGATTTAAATCATTATTAATATACCACATTTTATTCATTAAAAATTATTGAAATAAGCATGTCATATATTTCTTTTAAAGAATTGAAACTAAAACTCCCATGGAATGAAACTAGAACTTCATAACTCATTATAGAATTTATATTCTAGTTACTTGACTATTATAGAGATTATGAAAATTTTCATGGAATTATTACCAAAACCATTATATCAAAACAGATGAGGAACCATTGATACTACAAACAATAGATGATCAAGATCAACTAGAGATATAAGTTATAATTATGTAATTTTATTTTACAAGAGATTAAAATAGAAATTAATTTATATGAATCTGTTTTTGAAATATATTATTAATGAATCTTATATTATTTTATAGGAGGATATATCACACCTGAGTAAGAAGGAATCCAAGGTAAGGGGTTTTCATCTCAATTTTCTTTCATTGAGATATACTTTGTATTCACAAATTGTTCCGTTTTTTATGGTTTATATACTACTCATGGATATATTTTCAAAATAATTAATATTAAATTAAATGTTTTAAAAATCCATCTAATTTTATTTCTTTCAAGTGGTATTGATTCTAATGTTATGTTTTCTGTAAGGGTTTTTTTAGTCTCAATTTTAATTCGATATTATCTCTCTATAAATTATTATTCAAGTGAATTATATTTTCATACTCCCTAACATCAAATATATTTTGTTATACTATAGTTAAATATATTTTTTGAATATCTTGTTATCGTTTTACTTCCACATGGGTTATAAATCAATTAGAAACATGATTTTAAGTGGAAATGACCTTATCTCTTCTTTTCAACCAAGGATCATTTTCCTCTTCATCCATATTCATTATATTGTTTCAAGAGTGTTCATATTTATATGTAAATTATTTATTAAGTTTAATTTCTATTTTATTTTATATTAATTACAAATTATATAAATTGAATAGTCTTAACTTTTTTTTACAGGTTAGTTTTGGAATTCTTTATGAAAGTGTAAAAAAATATTTTTAAAATATTTTCCACATGAACACATTTTCATATTTTACAACCATTTTTATTAATGAAGATTCTTCAAATAAAATTCATGGTTTCCAATGTAATTTCTATCCCAATTTTTTTTTAATTTTTTATTTGAAAAATAAAAGATATCAAAATCAAATGATAATTCTACTCTTTTTTCAAGGGAACTTTATAATGTTGATATAAAGGTATTTTAATCTATTTTTAAATGATTTTTTTATTATATTACTTAATTAGTGATATTATCAAATGATACCATCCACATTCTTTCTTTGTATGACTTATAATCTAGTTTTGCGTAGGTTTTTAAGAAACCTATTTGTTTCCCATTAGTTAA
Source organism: Viscum album (assembly GCA_963277665.1). Taxonomy (NCBI): domain Eukaryota; kingdom Viridiplantae; phylum Streptophyta; class Magnoliopsida; order Santalales; family Viscaceae; genus Viscum; species Viscum album. Next base: position 742,824,411 of record OY728141.1, read on the forward strand.
AAAAGCTGTAAGGAAATTATGAATGTTTTAATGTTATTTTGGTATATGTATGTATGTTTTATCAATTATGTGATAGATTGATTAGATTTTTCTATCGAATGCATTGGTTAATATTTTGTATCTCATGAAAAATGGTTATGGGAAATCGGTGGGTAGCCCAAGTGCAAAATCTTACCGGACATGGGTTGGCAGCCAAATTCCAAAACGTTTTGGAATATATGTGGGTATCCCAAATCAAAAAGGTTATTGTATATGGGTGTTTATCCCAAGTCCAAAATGTTTTGGAATACAGGTGGTTATCCAAATTCTACAATGATATGCCCAGGTGGTTAGTATTTTCTATTATGAAGTGAATGTCTTGGTTTTTATCATTTGAATATGTTATGATTTCTATTATTATTTTTATATAATAATCTTATTCCATATTCTTATTACTATATGATGTTTTCATGGCTCGTGATTTTTGAATTATATTTCAAAACCCCTATATCTCAAGTATTTTGGTATGCTAAAAATGTATTCCATGACTCATGACTTATGATCTATGTTTTTTTTGTATCATTCTATTATGTTATGTTTATGATTCTTTATTATGTACTCATATCTATATTCTCATCCTATACCCACTTATGATATTTGATTCTGTAACTTTTATTTACCCTTATTGAGTGTTTGAGCTCACCCTTATTATGTTTTAATTTTCCTAGGTTATAAAGGAGAGTATTATGTATGAAAAATCTAGAAGGTTATTGTGTGTGGAGATTTTTTTGGGAGACTTTAAAGATATTATAAAATAAGGTATTCATGGTTTAGTGAAAAATGTATATTTAGAGGAAAATAGATGTGTTTTATTATTTGTTGGGTTTTCATAATTCTATAATACTCCAAACCTAATAGGTATTAGGTATGTAAGTGACTCAATATTTATTAATGATATTATAATTATAGTTGGATAATTATAGGTCACTTTTGTGGGAATAAATTATAGTTTCTATAGAATATTTTTTTAGCACTAGATCTGGTAGTATGGGTCTAGGGTATCACAATTGGTATCATATCATAGTTTAATAAACTTTATAGGTTAGGAGATGATCAGATGATGAAATTTTGAAATATTTGAATTCCATTGTGGGTTAATATGTTTATGGTTGATCATAAGTTCAAAGGAATAGATTTCCTTTTAAGGTATTATGTGATTTTATTTTAAAAAGATTAATGCTATTTTTAGAAATTTCAAATAGAGTTTAGGAAGGATGCACGATTGAGGTATAGAAAACCATTTGGGTTGGTATGTGATTTAATGTTCAAGTAATTATGGTTAATTGTGAAAACAAGTTAATTGATTTTGGGAATCATAGTTAAACAATATAGATAACAATTGGAGTTTAAAACTGATTTAGTGACAAGTTTAATATAGTTATTTCATGAAAATATTAATATATTTTTAGAGTATTTATGATTAAGGTAGTATTAATGGATATGCAATTTTATTTTCCTTGGATATAAAAGGTTAATTTGATTTATGGGATCATTGGTTTTCATGATTCTTGGGTTTCAAATATAGTAAAAAAGTTATTGATATTTTTGGGTCAGTTAATTTTTGGAATTAGTTTATTAAGAGGATAAAATTTAGGGAAACCTGGGTTCAATTTAAAGAGTTATAGATTGGTCTAACAGTGTTTTAACAAACCCCAAATTTTTGGGTATTTTTTTGGGATGGAATTTAAAATATTTCATCAGGTGGATGGTTTTTTTGAGAACAAGGGTTTGGTATAAGATTTTGAGATTTCAAATTCCATAGATTTAATTTTTTAGATGATAATTTTGCATTTTTGGACACCATGGGGGATTGGGAGAGTTTTTTAGGGGAACCAGAGTGACTGGGCCATAAGAAGGAGAAACTGTAGACAATCCAGGTCATGAAACTGAGATTCATGGCATAAAATTTTAGGATATAAGGGTGGATTTCCCCTACCATGGTGGTTCATGGATGGAACTAAAGGTTTATACTATGATAGGTGTCTAGCTAGTTAGTTGTAAAAATAAAAAAGGGTAATCATTCCATATTTTGTTTGGTCGGGTGGGAGCATCCATGGGAGTTTCAGACGATTGATTCACCCCTCCCTTTTGATCCCCGTTAGGGGGAAATGATTTTTAGTGGTTTCTTAGGTTGTTTATAGGAACTTTTTTTCATCCCTTCCATCCATGGTTCCCATTTCCAATAGGCCACTAATTTTTAAGGACTTTGAGGATAGGGTTAGATTTGATTCCACCAGATCATGGTGAAATCAACCACATGTGATGGCATTTTTTCTCATCTTCTGTAGAGGAAGAGTTGAGTTGATATCTACATACTACAATGTACTTTTTGGGGAAGGTATCCCAAGGTATGGGTTTTCCTTGTGTTGTCAAAAATTTTGGGAAAATGCATTGTTGAATAGGTCATATTAATTTGGGGTTTTATGTTTCATAAATTCTGTGTGTGTGTGTGTGTTAGAAGTTGACCACACCTTGGTGATGTAAATTTTATGGGGTTGATGATGTTTGTGACTTTTCAGGGATTTATGCTTCTTTAATTAATTTATAATAATTAATAGTAAATGGTCTTAATTAATTATTATTGTTTCTTACTGTGATATAAGTCCTCGTGAGCATGGAAGAGTATTAGTGGTCATGGATGATGTTCAATGGAGCTCAATTAGGGGTTAACTCCATGTTTATGGTATACATATCATTTAATACAAAACCACATATTTTTAGGAATTATCCTTCATGACTTTATATTGTATGGGTTTTTTTCAAATGTTTTTGGAACCAAGAGTGTCTTGGGTAGAAGAGGTATGATGTAAGTTGGCCTCCAATTCCTGAACTTAGTTCTCTTAAATGCTTAGGTGTTCAAGGGGTGAGGTATTTGGTTGATTTGATGAAAGGCCTTTGAAAGGGTCTGGGACGTGAGATGAGATATGATATAGCCGATGTGAGGTTCCAGGGATAGTGGGAAGGCATTAGTGGTTTGGTGGCCTTATATATATGAGATAGATATATTTATGTCTTATGAGTGATGAGTAAATACCTCCTAATGTTAGAGGCATGTTTTTATGTGCACTTATAATGAGAGTAGTCCACTAGAACTTAGATTATGTGATAGATAGGGGTTTCCTCTAAGTAAGGAGCTGAGGTATCACCCTTCGACAATTTGTGATGAGACTCGGGTCAGGGTCATGGTTGTTGTTTGTGATATATAATTGATATTCGAAGTTGAATTTCTTGGGTTTAATACCCACATATTGATTCCAGGTTTGGGTATAATTAATGTATTGGGGTGGTCCTTGGCTAGTGGTATATGGAGTGACTAAGGATTTTTACAAGGATGTGGGTGGATCGCATGGAATCCAAGTCAGTAGGATCCTATAGGCTATGAAGTCACATTTGGGTGACTAACGTGATAGTTCATTGATGAGAAAAGGCCATGATGGTTTTGGAGGACATAGTGGGTTCCCTAATAAGAAAGTGGGGATGTGTTGTGACGAGGGACTAGGTCTTGAGGTACTATAACCCTATGATTAGTAGGTGACATGGGTAATGATATATGATCCGGTGAGAATTGATTGTTCTTCAAAGACCTTTCCTAGAATTTACATGGTTTGGGGTACCTAATGGTGGTGTATTAGTTCATGTACTAGGTGACCTTTCCTTAGAGGCTTGGTTTGGTGTGCTTAATGTGACCTTCCCTGATTTTGTGGGGATTGGTGAGTGTGATCGATGTGACCTCCCCAAAGTCTATATGGATTATTAGTTGTGATCGATATGACCTACCAAGAGTCTGTGAGGATGTGTTGGTGTCCTCGAATTGGACATTTCCTTGTACAGTCTTGGGTGAAGGACATCCTTGGGGGATGAATCATGGTATGATGTCAGTCATGGAGATGGACCTTTACTAGAGTGATCAAGGTGTGGGTTTAGAAATAGATATATGATTGTGCATAGTATATGTGAATATTGGGTGAAGGTTTGGATTTAACGCTACTCTGAGTTTTCTGGTATGAGCTATGAATTAGTTACAGTGCAATAAGGCTATATGTGCATAATATCATGGTGCTGAAGTAGGTATGGTTAGATATTGTGAGGTCCTAGTTATCACACAGTGGCCGGACGAGTGTGTGTACTGTTGGAGTTGGTTCCCTAGAAACCAAATTCTTTTTTACTTTATGATAAACCTGTATTCATTGGATTAATATTAATAAACTACTAATCACATAATGATTGTTCTTCTACATGACATAGTTTGAGATAGTTTCCAAAGAATAGTTATCACATTAAAAGGTTATAGTAGCTCCCTACTATTATGAGAACCTGGAAGAATCATGACAGTATTCTTGAATATAAATTCTATCGATAGAAGATATCGTTTTAAGGGACACAAATGATATAGTCCATCAGGGGTGGGAATCAAGAAACATTGAGGCACCTTCTCATGGTGTGCACCCTTAGTAATATCCAGGAGGATATTATGAGAACAAGACCTGCCAGTAGGAAATTCACATTCATAAGTGTCATTGGATGTTCTTATCTATGGACGTGTTTATTGGTCCTTAGACATTAATGTTATTATTAATTGGTATTATGACTCGCACACTTCGATGTATTGACAGAAACCGTGACAACAGATGTTTGAGAAAAGGTAGGATATGTTGGGTGCATCATGAGTAATATTGCATTAATGAATAATACAAGAAAGTACATTTCCCTACTATGGAAGTATATATCTCAAGACCTTTTATAGAAATTATATAGCCTAACTAAATCAATGTCCATGGTGTTCTATAGAGAAGTTCAATTTTAGGAAGTCAAAGAATGAGAAATCAAGCAGATGGTATGATGGCACTTGCATGCAACCTACTTGATTAGAGATATCAAGACAAAGGGATAATATTACATGGTAAGAATTCATATGAGATGACATGTCATTGTGATATCAACTTCTTTTTCTTGGGATCTTTTAAAAATTTCTAGATAATAATCTTGGACTTTAGGAAATACCTCCTAATACCAATGAGAAAGAGGTGTAGAAGGTCACACACTAAGTGTACCTAGTATATCAGATAAATAATCTATTTATTTAAAAAGGTGAATAAATATTATTCCTAGTTGTGGTTTAATAATTATTAAATTATTCATGATATCATTTATTTCTTCTCTTGTTAATCAAAAGAATATATTGTAAACAAAATATTTATTTATTAGTATATAATGTAGCTATATTTATTTAAAAAATAAATAGTCATTATTCAAGACCCGATAAATATTGAGGGGGATTAGTGGACCAAGTTATTGGTCCGGTGAGGAATAATATTAAATATTATTTGTTTATATACTCTTTAAATATAACATGCAAGTTAAGCACATGTCAAGGAAATAATATCATTTCTATTATTATTTGACATGGGGTTTCCCATGGAATAAAAGATTAAGTAATGACATACGTGCCAATTATTTTTTATTACCTAGTGAATTAAATTCTCCATTATGTTATTATTCTCTATATTAGAAAAGGTTTCATTCCATCAGCTAACCCTTTGTTGTGTGCACAACATTTTTGGAGAAAATATCTCGATCCTAGAGAACTCTTCACTCTCCAAGAACTCTTTCAAGATCGAGAGAGATCATCCTCCACTGGATCAAGGAAAATTATTTGGAAGTGATTCTCAAGGAGATCAAAGGTAGACATCACAAGTGCAATGATATTTTATGATAGCACCAAGATACTCCTTTGGCGACATCCGGAGATTGTGGATAACATGTGGATCACCCCTAGAGGATTCCTATCCCTAGATTCTACATCTCAATGAATCCTCACCTCAGACCCATGGTCGGAAGCATCAACAAAGAAAGAATCACCTTGGAGGTAATTATATAATTAAATTAAATTAATTATAAACAAAATAAGTTGATTCTCTCTTCTCTATTTCATGTTCTCTCCTTTTTCTTTTATCTTTCATTCAATTCCATGGATAATTTTATTCATCGTTGTATTGATCCCAAATTAATCATAGATTATGAAAATTTTTAATGTTCGGTACACGACCATCTTGTGATTCCACCATGACCTGATCTTATAAGTGGTATTAGAGGGGTAATATTTTCATTTATAATTAATTAAATAATTCGTTAGTGATTTACCTTTTAATAATTTAGTTTGTAAATTCATGTTTAATTGTTCTTGTAATCTGAATTTTGAGATCTATTACCCCCTTATCATTTCTCAAAGATCTAAAAAATACAAATAATTTTATGATTAAAATTAAATTTGGGATCTCATCAAGAGGCGCTGACGATTCTATCTATATAACAGAAAAATACACATCGTGTAGTCAGATATTCACACCATGTATTTGCGTTCAATGCATCAGGAGTAATTCGTAAATTACTCAAGATTTGTGCATTAATGAAATTCGGTGTACTTAATTCTTACCCAAAATGTTTACCAGGATAGACTGGCACACTATCAGCCAGACTACACACCGTGTGGCCCACTTGACAGGACGAGTAGTCCCTTCAGGTCAGGTCCAAGTCATGTGTCATATACACGACTTTCCTTCCTGGTGATCATGTAAAGTGGGGTCTGCACGGAGTGTGGCCCACTAGAAATGCCGTGTAATCTGAATATTTATGAAGTACACCTCACACACCATTTCCCCAGGTGTGAACTTCTAATGGATGGTGTGGAGGGTATACACCATGTAGTTGGATCTACACGCCATGTACTATTTCTAGATTATGCATATTTAAAAATTTATTATTATAACATGTAACCCTTGAGACATGTACCTTCGTGTGGGTGTAAAACTAGGACACTACATGTGATAGGTGTTTGATATATATATATATATATATATATAATTAATATATGCATAATATTAAAAGATCTGAACATCATGTATGAGTTTTATTACAATTATAATTCAGTGTGCATTCTACGTTTCATAAATAATAATTTTTATACATGTATAAATACATGATGGTTAGTTTTGTATGGAGATTCACCGAGTTGATTCCAAGGTACAAGTTATGTACAAGGTTATGGATGGGAATCTCAATAAAATTCAAGAAAAGGGATTAAGAAGAAAAGGATTGATTAATTAAAGATAATGATTAATCAATTTGAGCGTAATTTATCTTAATAATAATGATTAACGAATTGAATTATATTTTTATTAAACTTGTAATTAGTTTCATGTATTTTTAGGATCATGAGCTAGACCAGACGATTGTATGTTATTGGTTCCCCTTTAATTTATTTATTAAATTAAAATTGTTAGCCTGTGTACCTTCTCTTCATTAATATGTAGGTCCTATGTGCCCATGGTTTCTTTTATGTAAACCCATTTTACCCCTCACCTATGTCTGAGTTAAAAGCATATGTAATGGATGGAGATCCCAAGCTAGTAGATGCGGTTCAAGTAAGGAGCTGAGGTGAAACCAATCAAAGGAGATACAAAGGTGGAAAAGGGGAATAATGTAAACATGAACTTTAAATAGTCCAATGTTTTCTCCCCTAGGTCAGGGTTAGTTTATCAACCTCTAGATAAACTAACCAATAGTAAATCTCATGAAAATACCCTTTATTTTTTATAGTTTTATGGTTATTCATTATGGATGTTTTACGGAATCACATAATTAATTAGCAAACAAGCATACAAGATGGATCTAAAATAAAAATAGATTATGCGTAAATATTATCTATACATGGTTAATCACTTATGTATATCATAGCTGACATTAAAAAGAATGTGAAAAGATAATAAGGTGCAATTTATGTATAAAGGATAAAATCCATCAATTAAATATTAAGTATGTAAAGACTTCCATTACTTCGGTTAGAATCAAACCATAGTTCAAATTGCTTGACCAACCCTAGTTGGGGTGCTTTCAATTATTAGGGAATTTTTATTTAAAGTTTTGGGTTGTCTTAACATAGTTTATATCAAGGTTTGAATTCCCTAGTAGGTCTTGGTGTAACTAAGAGGTAAAGGTTGATGAAATTCAAAATCAAGGATTTTAGGATTGGCGAGTCCACTTAATAGATTAAGGAGCTGGGAATTAATGAAGTTGATATTTGGAATTCCTACCTAAAAACCTTTAAAATTGTTTGACCAACCCTAGTTGGGGTAATGTGAAGGGAAATATGTATCCTTTATGCTAGAATGTCCAAGAAATAGGATATTCCAAAGCCAATGGTGAGTGTTATTGGGTTTAGAAAAAATAGTGGGAGACTAATAGATAATTATTTATTTATTTTTCTATATTTATCAAGATAATTTACTAAAACACATTTCATCTTATTTGTAGAAACAACATCAAAAATGACATCAAACATGTCAATGAGATCCATAATCTAGAAGGAAAACCTTATTATTGAAACTAATTTCTATGAGTGGGAAAGGAACCTTCAAGTTATCCTTCACCATGAGAAGAAAATTTAGGTGTTGGAAAAGACTTTTCCAGTTGCACCATGAAATAAGGCAAGTGATGTGGGGATCTCTATATATTAGAAACATATGAATGATGCTACATATGTTCATTGCCTCATGCTATCATCCATGACCAATGAGATCTTGATGCAACACGAGGAAATGGATTCTTATAGCATGATGTCTCACCTTTTAGATCTCAATCATGAGAAGGCCATACAAGAGAGGTATAATTTTTCCAATGCTTAGTTTACTTCTAATCCTGGAGAGTCTACGTCTGCTAGAACACATGTAGTCAAGATTATTGGATACATTGAGTGTCTGGACATCATAGGGATTAAATTACCTAATGTGTTTTTTTACAGATCTCATACTATCACCACTACTCAATACCTTCTATAGTTTTATTAGGAATTATAAAATGAGAAGTAATGAGAAGAGCCTATCCGAGCTTATTACCCAAATTCACCAAGTGGATAAGGACATGGGGAATTGAAAACATATAGTACTTATGGGGAATATGAAGAGGAAGGACAAGAGAAAAGGGAATAAGATTTATAAACAATCTAGAGCTTCTAAGCACCGTCAGACCAATAAGAAGAATATCCAGAGGCAGGTTAAGGAAAAGAAGGAAGTGTTCTTTTCATGTGGCAAGTCAAGCCATTAGAAGAGGAACTACACCCAGAGGTAAGTGGAATCCAAAGGAGAATTTGTTATAGAGTGAAATCATTCCATTTCTACACATTTGATATTAGATATAGCTTCTAGGGCTCACATATATATTCAAATGAAAGAACCAAGTAGATTCATGAAAATTTCTAGAGGAGAGGTGGATCTGTGAGATGCCAATGGTGAGAGGTTGAATTTTTTTCTATTTGGGAATACCACCTCACATTGCCAATGAGAATGATTTTGGTTTTACATGGATATTATTATGTACCTAGTACTACCAAGAACATAATTTCTGTATCGCGTTAAGATAAAGATGGATTTATTTTCATGTTCAGAAATAAATGATGTTATATTTATAAGGACAACATAGGTTATGTTATGTAACATTTAAATAACGGTCTATATATATATTAAATTATGAGAACCAAGTGTTGGAAATTGACAATGAACTAGGTTCACATGACTCATAAAACACCCAATTGTGGAATCACTTCCTTAATCATGTAAATTAGAAGCGCCTAACAAAGCTATGTCAAGATAGTTATTTAGACTCTTCTGAGCTAAAACCACTTGTTAGATGTCACACTTTTTTATAAGGTAAAATGACCAAAGCACCATTTGGGTGATGGGGTGAATGGGACATAGAGCTTCTGGGATTGTTGCACATTGTTTTATATGAAACATTTCCCTTAAAAGCTAGAGGTGGATATTCTTACTTCATTACTTTTACTATTGACTTGAGTATATATGGATATGTCTACTTAATGATGTATAAGTCAGAGTCTTTTGAGAAATTCATAGAGTTGAAGAATGAAGTATTGAATCATCTTTGTAAGAATATAAAAAAGATTTTATTGGATTGAGGTGGAGAATATATTAACCAAGAGTTCGTTGAGCTTTTATGGGAGTCTAGGATTCTATCACAACTCACTCCAACTTGTGGAATGGTGTTAGTGAAAGGAGGAGCCATACCTTATTGGACATGGTAAGGTCGATGATAAGTCATGAAGATATTCCATTATTATTTTGGGGATATGCATTACAAACAGTATCTTACACATTAATCAATGTAATAACTAAGGAGGAAAATGGGATCCCGTTGGAGCTATGGGGTGGAAAGAAACTCAATTTGTCACATACATGTTTATGGGGATGTGAGGTGTTTGTTAAGGATTTATCAGAAAAAAAACTAGCACCCAAAGGAACTAAGTGTATATTTATAGGGTATCTAAAGGAAACAAAGGGATAGTACCTATACAACCCCTCAGACAAGAAAGTGACTATTGCCAGACATGCAGTTTTTCTTGAGAGGTTGCACATCCTCAAAAATGATACTAGCAACAAGATTGACTTCAATGAAGTTGATGCTCAAGATAAATAGGATTTAGTTTAGTAACAAGTTACATAGGTCCCCATGGAAGAGGTATTTCCTGAAACATAGGTACCACATAGGAGCACAAGAGATTTAAGAAAACCATAGAGATATGGTTTCCTTGTCACCAAGGAAGGTGACTCATTATTATTAGACAACGATGAACCTATATCCTACAAGGAATACATAGAGATGTAATAAACTACAAGATGGATAGAATCTATGAATTCTGATATGGATTCCATGTTTCAAAACCAAGTTTGGGTACTGGTCGATGAACCAGCTGATGTGAAGCCTGTTGGGTGTAAATGGGTATTCAAGAATAAAATAGATAGGGAAGGTCAATTTAGTATCTATAAATCAAGGATAGTGGATAAATATTTTAAACAATGTCATGGAATTGACTATAATGAAAAAATTTAGCCATTTTCCTTGTATAAATCCATAAGAATCATACTTTCCATAGAAACATTACTTGACTATGAGATTGGGCAGATGGATGTAAAAACTCCATTCCTTAATAAGATGTTATAGGAAGATGTCTATATGACACAACCAGAAGGGTTTGTGACGCCAGGTGAAGCTAAAAGGGTATGCAAGTTTCAGAGATACACTTATGGATTAATTCAAGCATCCAGGTCATAGAACATCTGATTCGATGAATCAATAAGCGAATTTGGTTTCATTAAGAATGAATATGAGCCATGTGTTTATGAGCAGTTTAATGGGAATGTGGTGGATATCCTATTTGTGTGTGTTAAAGACATATTGCTTTTTGGAAATGACATAACAGTCTTGTAGTCAGTTATAGACCGGTTGAAGAAGTTCTTCTCCATGAAGGACTTAGGTGAATCAGCCTACATTCTAGGGATCAAAATCATTTGTGATAGATCCAAGAGGCTTCTTGGACTTTGTAAAAGTACATATATTGACTAGATACTAAAGATATTTTTTATGGAATAATCCAAGAGGTAATTGATTCTAATGTCACATGGTATACATCTTTCCAAGAAAATGTGTCCCTAGTACATAACATGAGAAAGATAGGATGAGTAATATTCCATACACTTTAGCAATAGGATCTATCATGTATGTCATGTTATATACCATACTTGATGTTAATTATGCACATTTCATGGTAGGAATATATTAATAAGATATAGGAAAATATCATTGGATTTTTTTCAATACTATCCTTAAGAATTTGTGAAAAATTAAGGATATGTTAGTGGTATATGGAGGATATGAGGAGCTTGTCATCAGAGGGTATGTTGTTGATGGTTTTCAAATAGATTAGAATATTCTGAAGTAACAATCAAGATATGTTTTCTATCTCAACAGAAGATCTATGATCTTGAAGAGTTGAAAGCATCTTGTTGTTGCTGATTTTACAATGGATTCTGAATATATAGTGTCTAATGATATAGACAAGGAATCCATATAGATTTCAAACATTATCCAAGAGCAAGATTTGGTGCCTAGCAGAAAATATCCCATTTCATTGTATGGTGATAATACTGCAGCGGTGGCTCTTACAAAAGAGACAAGGTCACATCAACGTAAAAATCACATTTTCCGAAAGTATCACCTCTTAAGGGATTTCTATCAAAGGGTGAATTTGTAGTGAACATAGTGTCTATGAAATAGAATGTGGAATACCCCTTTACTAAAGGCTTATCTCAACATAATCATGAATATCATGTGAGAGTCAGCTGATTGAAGGTTGTTAGCAGTTGTCCCTACTTCAAGTGGGAGTATGTTGGGTTTGTTGCCCTAAAAACAGACTTATTTTTACTTTATGATAAACCTATATTCATTATATTGATATTAATAAACTATTTATCACATCATTATAGTTCTTCTACGTGACATAGTATGTGATAATGTCCTATGAATAGTTGTATCATTAAAAGGTCATAGAAAATCCTCGCTATTATTAGAACCCAGAAGTTCCATGCCACTATTCTTGAATATATGTTCTATGTTTGGATGATATCATTTGAAGGGGCACAAATGATACAGGCCATCAGGGGTGGGGACTCATGAAACATTGAGGCACCTTCTCACGGTGTGCACGCTTGGTAATATCGAGGAGGATATTATGAGAACAAGACCCGCCAGTAAGAAATACACATTCAGAAGTATCATTGGATGTTCCTATATGTAGATGTGTGTATTGGACCTTAGAATTTAATAATATTATTAATGGTTATTATGAATCATGCACTTAGATGTGTTGACGAAAACTATAAAGATAGATGTTTGTGGTGTGGTAGGATATGTTGGGTACGTCACAAATAATATTGCATCAATGAATAATGTGAGAAATTATTTTTAACTTATACATAAGTATATATCTCATTCCCTTTGAGAGAAATTATATAGCTTAACTAAATCCAGGTCCATGGTGTTCTCTTGGAAATTTCAATTCTGAGAAGTCAAAGAATGAGAAAGCGAGAACATGGGTTGATGGCACTTGCATGCAACCCCCATGATTATTGATATCAGGAAAAATATATTATATTACATGGTAAGTTTTCATAGGAGGTGACATGTCATTGAGACATCAACTGATTTCTATTGGGTGCCTTGACCCATTTCTAGTTAGTAATCTTGGACTTTAAGCAAGCCTACCTAATTCCAAAGAGAAAGACACCTAGAGGGTTACACACTAAGTGTATCTAGTATCTCAGTTAAATAATTTAGTTATTTAACAAGTTGAATAAATATTATTCCCAGTTGTGGTTTAATGAATATTCAAGTATTCCTGATCACATTTATTTCATTGCTAGTTATTTGAGAGATTATATTGTGGATGAAATATTTATTTATCAGAAAAAATGAGTTATATTTATTTAATAAATAAATAGTCATTATTAGAGGACTGGTAAATATTGAGGAGGATTAGAGGACCGAGTTATGGGTTCGGTGAGAAATAATATTAATATTATTTGGTTAAATAATATTTAAATATAACGTGCATGTTAAGTACGTGGAATGGAAATAATAACATTACTATTATTAGTTGACATGGGGTTTCACATGGAATAATAAATTAGGTAACGACACCTATGCTAATTATTTATTATTACCTGAAGAATTAAATTCCACATTATGTTATTATTCTCTATATTATCCAATGTGTTATTCAACTGGATAACCAATCATTGGGTGATCAAAATCCTTGGAGAAAATTTCCCTAGCCTAGATAACTCTTCCCTCTATATGAACACTCCAAATAATGAGAGAGATTTTCCTCCACTGGATCAAGGATAACTCTTTGGAAGTGATTCTCAAGGTGATCGAAGGCATAAATCACAAGCCCAAGTCTCTTATACGCTAGCACTTGGAGAATATTTTAGTGATGTCCAGAGATATAGGGAGAAAGTGTGGATAATTGTTAGAGGATTACGATCCTTTGATTCTACATCACAAAAATTCCTCACCTCAAACCCATGGTCGGATGCATCATTGAAGAAAGAATCACCTTGGAGGTAATTCTATAATTCAATTAAATTAATTATAAAAAAAATATGTCGATCCTATCTTCTCAGTTTCAGGTTCTCTTATTTTTCTTTTATCTTTGATTCAATTCCATGGATTTTGGAATTCATCATCACATTGATCCCATATTAATCATTGATTATGAAAATTTTCAATGTTCGGTGCATGCCCATCCCGCCCTTCCGCTGCGCTTATAACCTACATATACCTCGTTTGGAATCACAATGGCTTATTTAGTTTATAATGACTTGGGAATGATATTTATGTTCATACTTATTTTCCTCGTGAATACACATGCATTTGAAGGTATATATTATGGATGATTGGTGATAATTTATTTATTTATATGCTCACACCCTATATATACTCATCTTGGTGCTTTTGCAGACATTATGTCTCCAGTTCAGGCCAGGGTAATTGATTTGTAAGGGATTGAGATGGAGAAGTTCAATTGGTTTTTTTAAATATTGGAATGAGTTTCATATATTTTATTAGAACCAATTTAAGTGTGTTTTAATTTTTTTCCTTTTTATTTATATATGGGATCAAGCCAATGGGTGATCAGTGTAAGTTTTGAATTGAAACATCATTTGTTACCATAGTTTATTTACTGTATATTTATTTTAAATATATTATTTTTTATCAATTTATTTGATGATTAGTTATTTTATAAGGTTTTTATGAGTTGGATTTTGGGTAATTGTCTCCCCATTATATTTATTCGTCTCTCGCTACTAGTCGATAACCTCTGGAATATAGGGACGTATGCATGAGGCCTCATGGCGACCTCAACCTTAGAATCATATGTGAATACCTACAATTATAACCATCTTAATTAAAAGACATAATGAAAATGTTTCATTTAAATAAATTCAAAAAAACATAAAGGTTGTGAGTTTTAGATAATTATGAGAAATTATTAAATAAAAAAATCATGATTTTTTTATCTAATGGACATTTTCCCACTATGTAAGAAACTATTTAATTCCAAAAATCCATTAAAACTCCCACTAATTTTCTAGATAATTTATTCCTCTATAAATTTCATGCATTTCTTATCTTCATTAACAAAGGAAATGGAAATATATGAAAGGGATCATCTTGGATGGTTAATAAGGATTGACATAAGTGATAAAAATCAATTATTTTAATTTAGTACAAAGTGATCATATGGGTATAATAAGGATAATTAAGAATGTTATACCCAAAAATTCATAGTTCATAAATCAGGTAATAATATAAGAATACATCATAAAAATTACACATATCATAGAAACAATAAAAACTAGATAATTATGGAACATTCATAATCATTGAAATCATAAAATTGGGGATCATGTATCACAACATATTTACCTTATTGGATCAAGGTTCACTCTCCCATTTACCATGGTGGATCAGGCTTAAACCAATTTTTTCTCATAGTGAATTAGTCATCATAACGTGTTTCCCATTTGGGATTGATCATCACTACTTGTTTCACCATCATCCCATAAGATGTAAATATTTACCCAATGCATTGGAGGGCTATATTGGACACACACATTACATAAAGATAAGCCATAAAAATTTGTTCCACATTAAAACATCTGACCATCAGATCATTAAAACCAAATAATAAGAATGAGCCTAATAAATATTTCTAATCAAAATTGTTCAAATTTTATAGCATAAAGAACCCATTGAAATAAAATGGGTTCCATTATACACATCATAAAAAATAAATGTAATTAAAATGACTTTCATATTATTTTCAAATAGATTCACATAAAGAAATCATTCATAATTCCATCAATAATAATAACATAGTAAACCCATGGCCATTAAATTTATATCCAATGACATAAAATAAATTTCTAGGTAAACACCATTCAATGAAGATAATAAATCATATATTATTAACACCAAATATTAAAAGGTTATATAGTTAATATAATGATTTTTCAAATCAATCAATGTATGGCATGTGGATAAACACCTTTTAATAAAAGGAATAAAAAATAATGTATTCATAAAGAAAATGAATTTGATGAAAAATTACTATGATGACTAAAAACTATTAGTTATAAAAAATATAGTGATTGATCCTTTCACCAGAAGAGAAGGAAACTTTATATAGAGAGAGTAGGTTGGTGGTAATATTTGAAAAAAATCCCAAGTAAATTATAATAT
Source organism: Viscum album (assembly GCA_963277665.1). NCBI lineage: Eukaryota > Viridiplantae > Streptophyta > Magnoliopsida > Santalales > Viscaceae > Viscum > Viscum album. The sequence continues at coordinate 742,840,602 of OY728141.1, forward strand.
ATGTCAAAGGAAATGTATTATATAAAAAATACTTTAAAGGTTTTTTTTGTAAAAATAAATTTAAAAATAAGAAATTTCATTTATATTTTAAAATCATTTTAAAATAATATTTTATAAACCAAACAGAAAAATAATTTCATTAAAAAATTGAAATAATATTTAGAAAGTATCAAATAAAATGAAAAAGGTGGTGAAAATATGTTTTACCACATAAAAAATTAAAACAAATTATTTTGAATAAATTTATAAAATAGAAAAGTTATGGGTCACTTTCAAAAGTTATTTTTAAAAAGTAAAACTAAAAAATATTGAAAACATTTACCATTGAAAAATAAATTTTAATAAATATACCTTGTAAATTCATAAATATTATTGAAATAAATTTTGGGTGGATGATAAAACATTTTATTTTTAAAGGATAATATATACTTTTATATACCTTTATTTGGAAACTGACGTTGTAAAAATGGTATTAGATTTTACTTTACAAAAGGGGTGAAGAGAATTATGAGTATCATAGAAAATAATTCATATTATATTTCTAGAAAATGGAGGATAATATTAATATTGTGGAAAATGTGGGCATGGAAGAAAAGTTTCCCTGGTATGAATAAATGTTATTCTTACCGATGTAATAATTTTATTTCAAAAAACACTTCATTAAAGAAGTTATAATTGATGAAAATATATAATTTCCCCATATAAGAAAATAAAATTCTATATAAAATTGAGTAATGATATGATCTTTGAAATATTTAAATTTATATTCCAGTAAGAAATTCTTTGATCTAATGTTTGGGAAGTTTAGTCGATGAAACCATTATGAATTTAAAAAATATCAAATGAAAACCCCTTGAAAGATATGATTTTGAATGAAATATTTAATGTATTGAATAATGAAAGGATAATTAAATGAAATATTAAATTGTTAGTAGATATAAAATTGTAAAGTAAACATGGTATATAATAAGAAGTTTGTCACAAGGGATATAGAATTGAGACAAGAAACCCTTACTGTTTGAATAATATTTTAATTAAAACCCCATTCAACTCTGGTATCATTTGAATAAAATTACATATAAATAAAGAACATGATATGGATCTTCAAATAACAAGAGAATGTTAGAACAAATTCCTTAAGTATTAATTACATCATATTAATGGTATCATGGTGTACATTAAAAAATATGTCTCAAGAAATTAATTTTGAGTCAAAAAACCCCTTACTATAATTTTTGGTTACTTGAAATACACTATAAACTCTTGTATAAAAAACTAAATATCAGAATCCCCAATTTTAGAAAAAAAAATTAATATCTATAGACTTTTACATATTTCATATATAATTATTCTCTACATTTATATTAGTAAGTTATTATCTATTTTCGATATCAGGTGTGAGTAGTGTTGATTTTTCTAAATTTGTTTTGTAAAAGAGATATTGTTATTTTTTATTATAAACAATTTGATCATTAAAAAATAAAACTAAGTACATGAGTTTATATTTTATAAAAATTTATAATGTAATAATTTCATTATATGGATGTTTTGGTTGTGATCCTTAAAGATGAATTTGGCAATGAGCATGTCTTGATAATTCGTAGCGAATGAATTATGTTTTTATAAATAATGAGTTAAATTTATATATTACCATACTAGATAATAAAACTCTTTATTTATTGATATATGTCATATATTATGAGAAATTATATTCCCATAGTCATCTATTAAATAAATTTATAGCATTGTTCAAGTTGGTAGTTAAACTAACCCAAACAAGAATAGACCATAATTAATGGATGATTATGAAGTAATTTAGTTACAATATAATTATAAAATAATTATAATGAAATTATTTAGTATTTATTTGTGTTTAATATTATACTAAGAAATAATTAGAATAATAATATAAGCAATAAAATTTTATTTCATTGTATAATAAAATCATTTTTTTCTCACAGAATTATCTTTTGGACGGTCAAATTTACCATGGTTGTTAATTGATCATATTATAAATAATTTTTACAATTTATCTATATATAAACATAATAATTTCATAAAAACTATTTTTTTATCAAACCAATTCTCATGACCATCCATTTAATGAAGTGATGAAAATATACACATAAATTAATCATTCCTTCGAGATGGCGGTCCACATGTACATATGGATGAGGATTTTGTTTTCTAAAAAATGGAAAATGAGAAATATAGTTTATCATTTAAGAATTTAAAATATTTTATAAATAATTTATTAATATATTAAATCCCCTATTATTTACATCCTTGTAAACTGGTGAAGGAAAATTAAAAACATTGGGTCGTGGGGCTGCAGTATGCATATCACAGGAATGCTAGTTTCATTTTTCTTAGTAGAAAAGGGAAAGGTGGTTAATGCTTGTAACATAATCATAATAACATAAAAATATTATAATGATATTTATATCATAATTTTAAATTTTTTTAATTTAATTTTGAGGAATAATAATTGCACATAAATAAATAGAAATGTTGAAGTAATAGTTAGAAATTTATACATCGCTTCTTGAATTATCTTATTTCAAAAGGGAGTTAAGCCTTTGAGGGATGGTATTTTGAGAATACCAAAACATATTTAGGGTATATATAAAATTTTAAGATTTTTTTTCATATTTTGATCCCAAATTAGTGATTTTTTAGTGTGATGTGAATTGAGGAGTGTAGTTCCACTTCTATAAGTGAAAAGAGGAGACATTTTTGTAAATACCAAAACTATTTAGTAATTGGAAGTCAAAGTAAATTATAGTGGCCCTAAAAATGAGAAATAATTTTTATAGGAAAAGATAAGGTTATTTATGGACTCATGCACACATTTTCCCACATATTTTAAAAAATTTTCTCATGTCATTACCATTAGTGTTTTAACTTTTACCCTTTTATCTTTTACCATGGTAAATTTTTTTTGTCTAAGGAAATTTATCCTTTTTTATCAAAAATAAAATAGAACTTATTATTAATTTATAACTATTGATTCTATATTTTAAATTATTTGAATTTTTTCTGATTTCTAAAAGTGGTAAAAATTAATTTTAAAATAAAAGGCATAAAATATATTAAAATTAATTTATTGAGAACAATATTAATTAACTTATAAACCAATAAATATAGGTATTTTAAACTAGAATAAATATTTTTAAATTTACAATAAATATTATAAAAATATTATTTCATATAGAAAAATTTTTAATAATTTTTTAAATCATTATTATAAACTACTAATTCTATAAAGACATGATATTTGTAAAAGATGTATATTACACTATTCACATTAAAATAATAGTTTTTTGAAAAATATAAAAAATTAATCAAAAGATAATATTGACATGTATAATAAAAAAATTCAATGATTTTTGTGAAATTAAAATTCTAAAATTATAAAATTAGTGTTCAAATAAAAATATAATTTATAATGGAAAACTGATTCTAAAAAAAATATCTTTAAATGCCAAGTTATTTTAATATTATTTCATATATATTTATAAATAATTTAATATTGATATATTATTTTTTAAAAATAAATATAATATATTATGATTAAATTTTCACGATGATAAATTTAATTTAATAAGGTAAAGTAAAATACCTTTTTTTAAATGGTTCTTTGAAAGGAATTATTTCTTTCACAATATTAATCAAAGTAAAATAATTTTATGTAAATTTTAATGAATTATTATCTTTTTATATAATTATTATTATATTATCCATGTAATTTTAATATTTATTTTTTTCATTTCATTTGGGTGCTGCATTAGTTTTGTGTTGTGTGTGACTTATGCTATCGGTGAAAGTGTGAGTTAAAAGGATCCAAAATCTCATGTTGTTACATTCTACCCCTTATATAAATTGAATCCTCAAAATTAAAATTATTACTCAATCATGAAATAATGTGAGGGTATTTTTAACATATTCACCATCGTGAGTATAACTTCTAACATGACATCTATCTTAAATTATTAGGAAATATCAGGTTACTTATCTTTCCTCAAACAACAATAATATTTCATACAATCATATACCCAAGTATGTATATACCCTAATCATATATTCTATATAACATACATTTCTAAATGAATTTGAATATCCAAGTCATTAAACCATAGTTAAATCATATATTCTTATAAAAATTATCTTTTATATTTAACCGCTAGTTCATAAATGCACAAACTAGTTAATAAATATCAGAATACCAAACAATTAGATAACATTCACCAACAAAATCTTGTATTACTTTTTCATTAAATCAATAATCAATTTCATGTTTATCATTACTATATAACCAGTTTTTTTCAAAATCAATCAACACTTTATTACCTCAAAATCAAGAATAGAATAAACCTAAGAGTTGTTCATAACATAGTTACATATTCTTCAATATTTATCCTAAAAATATAACATCTTCATAAAATCACTTTTCAAGGTTATTGGTACCATTTAATATGTGTGTTAAATTAATTAAATAAAACATATTGGAGAAAAATACTTTTACATTTCATATAAATATCATTAATTTTAGAATATACTATAATTACTTTTATAAATATAAATCCCTCATGAAAATATATATGACTATCAGGATTTAATTTCTATTAAGATATCAACCTCACTAAGTTAGGTTAGCTCTGGAAATTTTCCTTTTTTATCATAACATAAATATAAAAACATTCTCAGTTATTTAATTTTTCTCCCTTATTCAGTTTTAAGGAATATTGGTTTCTAGATACATACCATTCTCATATTCATTTTCATTGTGTCATTTTAACCAAATAATAAAACCAAGATGATTAAGATAATATCCAACATAATTAAATTAAATGATAATATGAATATGAATGCTCAATCCTAAGATGTATTCTCCAATGAAACCCTAATTTATAACAATGATACTTTCATTTTAACTATATCATACAGGGTTCATCTAGTAACTCTCTTAGTTCAACCTAAGATAAATTGTGTTCTCTCATACTTCTGAACATAATTCCTTTAATTAATTTGGTTATAAATCCTACATAATAGATTTTAAATAAAATGAGATTAACCAAAGTATATCCCTTCAGAGTGTCAAATTATGTGTGTAATTAGGTGTCTTTATTTTACAGTAGGTGAAGATTGAGTTAATACACAACATGTCCTTTTAAGGTTATTACCCCTAGGTATATCGGTGCTAAATAATGCTTCCACTTATAGTATCTTGAAAACAAATATATTGTAAGGATTACTTCACAATCTCTACATTACATAAATATTAATATGTCATCATATAAGTATACTTATTATTAGTATTTTCTATAAATATATCTTATCCTAATACCAGAACAACATAAAATATTCATTATAACAAACTCAAAGGATTATGTTTACCATTGAAACTATGATCAAATTTAACTTAACAATCCTTAATGACCATTATAAATCTTAATTTAACTTCAACTGATAACATCCTACCCTCTAAATTTATTTAAAACCTACTCTGATACCAAAAATTAATACCTATAGATGTGACCATCTAAATTACATGACATAATGTGTAACGCCCTGACCCCAGAAGCCCAGAGTCGGTGCATTATTATGTATCATTAGAATGATCATAAAAGATCAAGTCTCAAAAGACCGATTAGTTTAGTATCATTGGAAGTACGAGATACATTCATAAGGTTTACATTACATCATAAAATATAAAATTACAACAACATTGTTTCCATAGACAACATTGATATCCCATAGACTATCCCTACAGGTCAGTCATAATATACTTCTTCGCATCCTAGGAAAAATAAAACATAGAAAGGGGTGAGCTCAGATGCTCAGTATATATAACCTTAAAGCAGAAACTTTCATAAATAAAAATAAAAATTTAAGGCAATGTATAAGACTAAAACAAAAGACTTTTAAACTTGAACTTCAGCATAATATGGAAAAGATAAAATCAAATAATATCATTTACTTATTCACATGGATATTCTACTATCTAAATAATCACATGCAATATCAATAGCCACATTCATAATTATGGAATGCATAATTCCAAACTTCATAACCACATAGGCAAGGCCTTGTGCCAAGACTACAAATAAGATTTTGTCAAGGCCTTATTCCAACACACTAGTTTGTCTCATGAGACCTACCGATGCATTGAGGAGCTATAGTGGGCTCCACCCATCACTTACTAAGTCCAATTCATTCATCATATGAAAATTTTGAAACATAATATAAACATTTGTATTAAAACTAGCATATAAAATGTCAATACTTAATCCACAAACCATGAATGGTATAAAAATAGCACATCCACAGTCAACCATAACTCACTCAATACAATATAGAATATTGTATTGTAACAGATTAACCTCAATCAAGAATAATGAAGGATATTTACATAGATGAAAATAATCATCAAAACTATTTGACAGAAATATCCCCCTTTTTTCTTGAAAAGATTTAAAAGTCGCACTATTTTTCCAGACACCGTTTAAAAATAGATTTTTGAATCAAAGTGTCCCATAACACTTTGAAACTTTTAAAAGTAAATTTAATTTTAAAACATTAATTTCCACACAAATAAATCCTTAAAACATTTTTTAAAACATGGACATTAATGAGAAAGATTTAGAATAATAAATCTTTAAAACATTTAAAATGTTATTTTAGTTAGAGTTCCGAACCAAATTAGAAATGCTTGAATAAAAATAGTTGAGATAATAAAAGATTTATAATATCATAATCATAAATGATTTCATGATATATTATGTCAATGGACATTATATACACCATATAAAAGTGTATTGGTGCATAACAACAAAGAAGTCTCAATGGAATGTAAATTGAGATAAAGTCCCTTATAAAGACCATATCCTTAGGTTAAGGATAGTTCAACGACGTAATTATGTGTGAAAAATATAATTACACTAAATATAATTGGATATTTCGTGTAAATCAATCCAAGTATATTCACACATATTCTTGTAAAAACAACACCAATGAATTGGATGTTTAACTCAATAAATGGATATTGAGTTAAAATTTCTCTTATCAAGTTCATATCGATGACTTGAGAATTTATCAGTGGAGTGATTATGTGTGTCAAAAGTATATCCACATAATGGGGAGTGGAAATTACTACACAATTAATAAATAGTGATTCCACAAATAATCATGGAGTAAAATAATCAATGAAGTATGCGTAAAGCCCAATGAGTGGAAATTGAAATTTGAAATTACCTTAACAATTTGGTAACTTATGAAACATACACCCCATGAAAGAAGTATCATAAAATTAAGATGTAAATACCCATAAATTAAAGTATATTACAAAAATAATACAATTAGGGGCAGTACGTACTCCACAAAAAAGGAAATAGTGGCCAATATAGCATGAATCTCACAAGAATAAAAGTGATATGAAAACCCCTTATTTCGTTGTAATCAATCGAGTCGTATGAAAAAAAAGTTAATAACCACAAAATGAATCACAGAATACCATGAATATATAGAGAATAGTGATAATATATATCAAATTTTTGTACACAATACACCACATACAATAAATAATTGGAGAACAATGGAAATCTCACTGAGTTAAAAGTGAGATAAGAAACCCCTTACCTTTTACTTTTCCTTGGTCGAGGGTACATTAATCTCTTGTATAATGGTGAAATAATTGTTATTAAATTATACACCAAACATATACATTAATATCATATCATATATGATCGTCTTATATTGATATTTTAGTATTATCATCGTTTTGGGTGTTAACTGATTCGTTCTCCTTTATATGCTTGGTTACGTAAGACATATTTGTTACGGATGGGTTGTATATTATTAATATTCATAATAATATTAATTATTTAAATCATTATTGTTAATCATCAAATGAAAATTATTCTTTAATGGATACGATGGGTAATGAATCTCATCGCGTTCGTGGAGGCAGTAATCCGTACGTACGCACGAGCGACAATATCATTCTTTTGATATTAAAATAATATATAATTGGATGTTATATCATATATAAAGATTAATTATCATGTTATATTTATTATTTAAACCAATTATAAATCATTATTATACCCATCAAAATAATAATGTATTGAATAACAACTACACCATGACGTGGAGACGGTAAGTCGTACGTACGCACGTATGGTGACAGGTCATTAAAAGGATGGATAGAATAATGAATATGGTTGTACCATATTTATAATAACATCAAGGTATATATAATATATAGGATTTATTATTTTATAATTGAAACAACAAATAAAGAGGAAGTGGAAGAAGAAAGGAACTTGAAAGAGGTGATGAAATATTTACCTCTTCTTCGGGTTGTTATTATTGATTTGTTCAAAAGGGATCCTTAGGTTGGCTTTATGACTAAATTAAGGCCTCTAGGATGAAGGGAGGAGATTTGTGAGGATATTTGGGAAGTTTTTGGCCGAGTCTAATGGCTTTGAAGGTGTGAATTAGAGAGAAGGGGAGTGCCCATTTATAAGAGGGGTGAAGGGCACCTTAGGAAAAGCTAGAAATATTATTTGATAATAAAATCATTTTCGGTTTCTAATGGCTCAAAAATAAATTACTTAAAGGATAAGGTGGGTATGGGTTTAAAACAACTCTAAAAATAGGTTTTAGACAGGTTGGGGTCACTATATTAACCTTATCTTTTATATTTAACTCTTATTTAAATAGTTTGACATCTGTCATGTCTCTTTGTATTATTATATTATATGATTAATAAACATACTATATACTTCCAATCAAACCCCAAGTGGTTCACTAATGATAAAAATATCATTATATAAGTCTTTGGGCTGAACCTTAGATTTTTAGAAATATAATATCAATTAATAATATAATATTTGTTTTAAAAACTCTTTTATGTAAATTTTGACACTATTTGATATTTTGTTTTTCCTAAATTTATAACAGCAGCATTACTTCGAAAACAAATTATCTAACCAACCATAACATGTCATATTAACCTATAAAATTAGTGTAATTCATAAAAAGTCTCAAATAACATTTATTTATATATTTATAATATCAATTATTTTAATATTTTATTAATTAGGTAATTACTGCATCATCATTGTGTCATAAATAAAGTAAATTATTTAATGTCTAAAAAACTAAATAAAAAACCATTATGTAGGAAATAGTTTTATCTTTCTAATTAATATTTATCATTGAATTTATCTTATGTGTAACCCTATATTAAAAATGGTTTAGTTGTTAAACTTTGAATTTAACACTTTTAACTCTTCTTTGAATTTAATAATAATAAATGTCACAATCTAATCCAAGTGTACCAAAAAGATCATATTTTATTCCTAAAGTTGTTTTTGGTCGAATTAAACTTATATAATAGAATTAAGACATGTGTTAGAGTAATAATAATATCATTTTTACCCTTAATTACCCTATTTACTTTTAACGGTGGTAAATAAAAGTTAAAATTTATTATTCACAAAAAAATATTTTCCTCTTATTGAACCACATTTTACTTACTGATATCAACCATGTCTCTAGGATTTTTAAAATTCAACTCACAGAAGTGGTAAAATTATGTTTTATGTAAATTTGCAAATGCTCTTAGGAGGTGGGTGAAAGACAGTAAAAAATTCAATAAAATTTTATTCATCTAATTTTATTATAAAATGAATCAAATGAATTATATTGAACTTATATAGGTATTATATATCCATTTTTACTTAAAATAAATTTATATAAAATAAATAATTATTTAAATAAAAAGTCGGTTTTAAACTATAACGCCGTGTTTTTCACTATTCATCAAAAATTGAATGTTTTCAGAAAAATACCAATAATTTACCCTAAGCTAATTTTGATATTCTTAATTATAAAATGAATTATATTTTACCAAATTCAAAACATATAAGTTTCATTAATTAATTTAAAATTAATTCCCATTGTCAAAATCGAAAAGCGGGGTTTTAAAAAGTAAAAACTATCAAAAGATTGACATGTGTTTATGTAAACTTTTAATGTGAAATTATTATAATCACCTAAATTGTTTTAAAAGATAAAAATAAAATCTAATTATACTTCCAAACTATTCAAATACATAATTTAACACTATAAATTATTTCGATTAAAAAAGTTGTTTTCAATTAAGATTTTGTATTTTTCAGTATTCATCAAAATAAAAAGTTATTTGAAAAGTACCAAAAATTTATCCAAAATAATGTTTTTATATCCCAATTCAAAATAAGAATTTAATTTCATTAAATTGTATATATAAAAGTGTGAAATATTGGTTTAAAAAAAGGGTTTCCATTAAAAAGAGGTAAATTTTCATTTTTTTGAAAAATACTTCTTTTATCTGAAAAAATGAATTTGTTCTTATATTATGTCTAAGAAACACATAATATGGATTCTAAAATTATACAGAGTATATAAATTTCAAAATTAAGTTAATAATATTCATAACTTCTTTTGAATGGATAATTTGGTAAGTTGTGGTGCGCTCGAACTCGGTGTTGCGTGTAGCGCAAGCTATTGAATTAAAGAAAATAACTTACTATGAAATATTGGGGTGTTACATAAAGAAAATATTTAATTCCAATATATTATCTATACCTTTTAGACATTTAATTTTATATAATTAAGAAAAAATATTTTCTAACAAAAATCATTCATTTTTTAACTAATGGAGATTTTTTTCTACAATGTAAGTAATTGTTTAATCCCAAAAAAGTATGCAATATCACCCACTAATTATATAAAAAAGTTATAATTATATAAATTTCATTCATTTATTATTTTTATAACCTGTATAAATGAAAACAAAAGAAAGAGGAGATCTCAGATTATCAGTTAGGGTAAATAGAAGTGATAACAATCAACTATCATAAGTGAGAATAACACAATCATTTGGGTATAATTAAGATGCATAATTAAGATATACCAAATAAATCATAGATCACAAATAATGGAATAACATATGTATACATCATGAAAATTCAACATATCATAAATATAAGTCATATGAGATAATTATGGAAAGTTCAGAAGAATAAAAATCATAATATAGAGGATTAGGTATCCAAAACTATTTCACATAGTGGATTAGGCTCAAATCACTTATTTACCTTTTTGGATTAAGCTTCAATCACTTGTTTCCCATAGAGGATAAGGTATCAAAATATTTTACCAATTTTAGATCAAGTAAAACTACTCATTTCACCATTATTTAATGAGTTGTAAAGCTTTACCCAATGTAATAGTAGGGACAACCCATCCGTAAATGATTATAAATACATATGTGTTCCATAAGAAAACATTAACCCATCCCTAAATGATTATAAATACAGACAATGGGAATACATTTAATATTATAATTTCCCCAAATCAACCAATTTATGAAATATATGTTAAAAACCTTCAATCAAAGTAATACAAAATAGGGTATTCATAGAGGAATATCGTTGGATGAAAAACTACGGTTATACACAGAAAAAAATAAGGAAAGAACAAGGAAGTGATGGATCATTTCGAAAAAATATAAGAACATAACATAATATATATATATATATAAATAAGGTTTATAAAAACATTTAACAAAACCCTAAATAGGAATAAAATATTTCAATGGAAAATGTCTTAAAAAATACTTTTAAGGAGTTTTGGAAAAAACACTTTGAGAATATGAAATATTCTCAATCTTTTGAAATTATTATAAAATAAATATTATATAAATCTAAGATAAAAATAATTTATTTTAGAAACCATGAAAATATAAAGATAAAGTATCAAATGAAATTTAAAATATGGAATAATAAAGTGTTCCATAGAAAATGTTAAAATATATCATTTCAACATATCTTTAAAATAAAGATGTTTTGGGTCACTTTCAAATGTTATTTCAAATAGGTGAAGTGGAAAAATTGGAAAATATTTACCTTGGAAAAATAAAATTTAATAAATTATTACCTTAAAAGTAATAAATATTCTCAAATTTAATTCATGGTATAATATAAAACATTTTATTTTCAAATATGGAAAATATTTTTGAATAACTTTGTTTGAAAACCCACTTTGTGAGAAGTGTATTAGATTCTCCTTAAAAAAGGGTAAAGAAAATAATGATATTCATAGAAAATAATAATTATTAGATTTAAAAAAATATACTAGAACATTCAATGAAAGTAAAATATATACATGGAAGAAAAGATTCATTGGAAAGAATAATATAAATTCTTACCAGCATTATACTTTTTTTTGGAAAATGTTATATCAAAGAAGTTGCTATATATGATGAGAATAAATTTCCCGAAATAAAAAAACAAAATAACATATAAATTAAAGGAATTATAGGATCAAATAATTATTTAAATTTATATTAATGTAATAAATACTATTACCCAATATATTGAGAGTTGATTCAATGAATCTATTACAATATTAGACACTTTCGAATGAAACTCCCTTGACAGATGTGATTTCAAAAGAAAAATTAAATACCATGAATAATGAGTGGATAATTTTATAAAATATTAAAGGGGATGAATATAAAATGTTAAATATGAAACATTTTATATACTAAGTTGTAAGACTTCATGGTTTGATAATTGAGCTAAGAAGCCCTTACGGTTCGAATAACATTTTAATCAAACCCCTTTCATATTTGGTATCTTTTGAATAGAATTAAATTTAAATAAAGTACATGATATGTATACTATAACTCTATGATTATGGTAAAATAAATTCATTAGGTATTAATCAAACCATATTTTATGTATCATGGTGTATATTATGATATATGTATCAATAAATTAAATTTGAGAAAAAGAACCCTTTTCCATAATTCTTACTTAGTAAAAATGTAATCTAAACTCCTATTTAATAACAGTAACCATAATAATAACCCATATCAGAAACATAATCCTATATATATATATAATTTAATAAAATTCATTTATAATTATTCTCTATATGTATATTAGTTAGTAATTATCTATTTTTGATATCAGGTTTGGGTAATGTTGATCATTTTGATTTAGTTTTGTACTAGAGATGTAGTTTGTTATTTTTATCTCAAAGTTCATCATTTAAAGATCATTAAAGATAATATAATTGATGTTTTATAAATATTTATAAATTTTTAATTTCTTTCTATGGGATTTTTGGTTATTATTCCTAAAGAAGAATTTGGCGATGAGCATGTTTCGATGATTCTTATTGGACAATGGGTGTTTTCTTAAATAGTGAGTTAAATTTTTTATATTACCGTATAAAAACCAGAAAAATATTAATTTAGAAAAAATTTATATATTACATGAAATTAAATTCCAATTTATATACATGATATAAATTTTTTTCATTGTTCAAGTAAGTATTATACCAACCCAAACAAGAACATACTGTAATTATTAGATGATTATGAAGTGACTTTATTGGAATAAAATTATACCAGAAGTATAAATATATTATTTTTCGTTTATTAGTTTGTAATTTTATTATTATATATATTTATTATAAAAATATAACCTATAAAAAGTTATTTTAGAGTAAAGAGAAATCGTTTTTCTTCTAGAATTCTCTTTGGATGGTTCAATTTTCCACGGTGGTTTATTTCCCATGTTGATAATGGGTTATAAAATTTATCATTAAATATCCATAATAATTTCATAAAAATCATAATTATCCACTATAACTATTCTCATGACCATCCATACAAGGAATTCATGAAAATAAAAATAGAATTGATCATTCTAAGGAGGTGGTAGTCCACACATACACTTGGATGATGATTTCATTTTACAAAGAATGGTAAAAAGGAAAAATATGGTCGATCATCTTAAAATCATAAATATTTCATTAATATTATAATTATATATTAAATTCTTTACTAAGAATATCATTGTAATTTTTTTAGGTAAGATGAAACATGTTATGTCATGGAGGCGGTGGTCTGCATAATACACAAATGACATTTTTGTTTTTCTTTATAGAAAAGAGAAACATAGTTAATGATTGGGATATTTATATAATAAAATAATACTATAATAATGAACCATTTTCTATAATTTTAAGATGTTGTCATATAATTTGAAGAATAATAGGTGCACATAAGGTAATTGAATTTATAAAGGAGCTGTTAGAAATTTATACCTCTGTTTTAGGGATTATTATTTTTGAAAGGTTGGTTAAGAATTTGAGGGATGGTATTTTGAGAAGAAGAAAACATCTTGAAGGGGTATATAAAATTTTAGGAGAGGTTTGGATAAAGTATTTACTGAACTAATTATATTTTGGTTTGAGGGGAATTGGGGAAAGTATTTCCCTTTATATAAGAGAAAATGGATGGCATTTAATAAATATCCAAAAACATTAATAATGAAAAGTCACTCTCATAGAAAGTGGCACAAAAATTGAGAGATAATGGATATGGGATGAGATAGGCTCTATAAATGTCTCTTCAGCCCTTTTTCATACATGATATAACATGTCTTCAACTCATTACCATTATATTTTTCACTTTTACGATTTTATCTTTTACTGTGGTAACTAGTTTTTACCTAAGGTAGTATATCCTTTATCCTAAAAAAATAAAATGGCCCTTATTAAATATTTTATTCTTACTGATTCAAAATCTCAAATCTATTTAAATTGATTTATATTTTAAAAGGAATTAAAATTAACTTTAAAATAATAGTTATATAATTTCTTATAAAAAAATTATTCATAATAGTATTAATGAAGTTATAAAACATAAAATATAGGTTTGTAAACTAAAATAAATATTTTTTAATTTATAATATAACTTATAAAATTAATTTTTTATCTATAAAAGGGTTTATTAAATTTTAAAATCAGTCTCATAAACTAATAATTCCTAAAAATGAAAAGTATTTGAAAAAATAATATATTTCACTATTTACATAATAATAATCTCTTTTAGAAAAACAACCGAAAGTAATCCTAAGATAATAATTAAATATTTAATCAAAAAATTAAGTTATTTTTTTAAAATTTAAATTATATGATTTAAAATTTATATTTAAAATAAAAAATCAATATAAAAGTAGAAACTTATTTAAAAAAACGATTCTTAAATATCAGGTGTTTTAAATCTTATTTCCTATAGATTTATAAATAATATAATATTGATATATTAGTTTATAAATAGAAATATTACATTTATGATAAAATTTTAAGCATTATCAATTTAATTTATTTAGGTGAAATATAATACCCCTTTTTCAAAAGTTATTTGAAAGGCATTCTGTCATGATGACCTCCCACTATAGATATTGTAATGTTGGGAGAGAGATAATGACCCCCGAGCCCCGGCTCTTATAGGCCTCAGATTGCTGACTAGCAATGATTGTATAAAATATGATAAAATGTGAGGCATTACCCAATTTAATAATATATTATCAATAGAAATGATTAATCATCTACAAATAACACCATGAAATAATATAAGAAGGAAAAAAAAGCATCCCATATGTATGTATAAATTAAAATGATATAGATAAAAGTCACCAAAGTAAATAACACAAAGAAAATATAAAAAAGTAACACAGCAACCATCCTAATGTATGAGCTTGAAATGTCCATCTTGGTCTACAAAATACTCCTTGAAACTAGAGAATATTATATATATATATATATTGTGAGCATACATGTATACTTAGTAGGAAAACCAAAGTCTCTCGTACACTTGGGAAAGAAGCATAGTAATGCACCAATTAGAAAACAACAAAACCAACAACACCTAAATAAGAAAACTATCCATACCAACCTCACCAAGTAAATAACACAAGTTATGTAATATAATATAACATGAGCCACATCAATAAAGGGAACCTCACAATGCTTTCCCACCGGTATGCTGCTCTCACACTCCAACATCATACGTCCCGGTGCTCCCATATCTTCTATATACTACACCACCCCACAAGAATGGTCACAACACATCTCTCGAAAAGACACCTTGGATCACAACCCTAATAGCACGACCATATCACACCTCACCTAGAAACACCTACAATATAACACATCCACAACCATAACAAGTGTAATGGGGATTCTTGAACACGAAGGAAATAAATATCGTTCCCCCATACCATAATGCATGACCCCCACTATAATCCACCTTATACCATCTCATCCATCCTAAAAACACCTGGGATATGTCACATCTCACTCGAAGACACCTGGTCTCACTTTCCCACAAGCACAAACACATCACAACTCACCTAGAGAAACCAAGGATTTCAAAACCATCATATAGTGCACTAATAAAACTATGACCATCACGTCCTATGTAATACCTTCCTCTTATGTAATAGAGATTAATAAAGAGTGGGTACCTATCTATCCATCCTGCCTATAACATTTAAAAAAACACCCATGCATGACGATGTGATTGTTGAAACATAGAGATCGACATGAATGGGGTGCATATAGAAATCAAAAAGAATATAAAAGCTTATACATATTGACACACAGAAAATCCCAATATATAGATTCATAACTAAATACTAACCAAATGAAAACATCTCCAATTTCACTTCGACCACTAAGTTCATATCTCTAAACAAACAACAATCCAGAACAAACCACCATTCAATTCCCATTATCCAACCCATTAATTTCATTATTTAGAATAATCCCCATTTCATCACACAACCCATCATTTAGTTATTAATTTATAATCTCTATCCTATTAACCAAATAAAACCCCAAACTTTTCAATCATTACTAAATATGTTATTCCATCACAACTCCAACAACAAGCACAAAGAAACCACATGCCACAAGATACTCATCATCCTCATCATTCCATAACCTCACGAACCACATAGGTAGGGAAAAAACACCACATATCCACACCAAAATTATTTTCAAACAAAAAATACCTTTCCACCCCAAAATCATGGCCAAACAACTATCTGATCACCACCCCAAAATCATGGCCAAATAACCACCACACCACCACCAGAAAATCATGTCAATCAAACCATTAGCACCAAATCACTTAATAATCACATACTTCTATCCCACAAACATGGATAAACATCCCAAAACATAAACATCATTTTATAAAATTTAAAAAGGTGTTATTATCACATTTCACTTTATTTTAGGGGATTTATCAAATGAGCAAAAATCCTAGGGAAACCATTTTATTATACAAATATAATTGGTTATAAAATTTCCATTTTTAGGGTACATCACAAAAGATGCACAAAAAGGGTTCTGAAATACATGTTAATCAAGGAAAAAAACCAACAACAGACACACCTTTCAACTGGGCATCAGGCCCGTACAATCACAACATCAAAATAATATCAAAGTGACAAAAACATAATAATCTAACCTGTTTCCCCCTTCTAATTTCAATAAACAATTATTTATCAGTGATTTAATCCAACACAGCCATATCCCATAGATAAAAAAACAAAACTCTCTCTCATGATACACAATAAATAGAAGTGAAGGATTCCATGTCTCAAAGAAGTTTTGGATTCACTAAGGTGAAAATGAAATGCCCACAGACCACAACCACAAATGGGAAACCATGGATCAACCTACACCACACCAAAAGAACATAAAAAGTTATCGCAATACATACACCAAAACAAAAGAAACATTTTCCCAATGAATCCAAATGCAAAAAATAATAGGAAACTAACCAAGAAGAAGGAAGGGATTTCCACTGATCACCAATAAGCATCCACTAGATCCATTGAATCAAATGGGGAGGAAGGGGATATAAGATACTCTCTAGAAGAATTGGTTTTTCCAAAACTATAGAGGGATGGAGTAGCTAAATGAATAGATATTCAGCTGAGAAAATAAATTTAATGGTGGAAACCCACCAGTTTCATGTCATGTAATAATTACACGGTGTATAATCCTCAGGTTTCCAATAATTCCAAGATTTTTCCATAAATTCATCCACCATGGAATTTATTTAAAATATTTTATGAATTTCACTTAACTTGTGTATATTTTGTATCATATATTTCCCTTATCGAATTTACAAGTCCTGAATTAGGTAGCTACATAATCTTTTCTCCTCCATTTCTTGTCATGTAAGGAATACATGACGTGTATTTCCTATAGCTGCTCTTCTGCACCTCTAGACTCCACCAAAAAACTCACAAATAATCTCACAGATACATCCAACCAGAAAAACTACAAAAGTAACAAGCTAAGAAGGAACAATCCATCACATTAGATACCAATAAAATGATTTTTTCCCATGAGAATCCAAAACCCAACCCAGATGGAAAGAGTGATGAACAACCACCGTGTTAGATACCTCCCAATGATCTCATCAAAACTCAAATTCAAACAACCAAAAAAACATTCTAAACAAAATTCCCATATACATATCACTCAACCTCATCACCATACAAACACATCAATATATCCATCCAACCTTCACAAAACCCAGACTAATAACTTTCACAACCAATAAACTAAATTTCCACAAACAAATGAATTAGGGAATTCTATCCTCCATGTCAAGATACTATCCACTCTAGGAATCATTGACCCAACCACATGGGTCTAATCACATCATAGTTAATGTGTCTTAATTATGAATCGGTTCCTTCCATTTGTATCTATAAAAAACTTATCAAACATCATACATCAAGGAAAAACAAATTAGATAAAACAATAAGGTCTCAAACATCATATCATAAGAAAAAAAGGGAAGGTAAAACTCAAAACATCTTCGGGTACTAGGAACAAATCTACATATATCACTCACATATACTCACCTATAGGCCACCATGCCTCTACAACACAAAAAAGGAATGTTCAGTCCACACATCATGTTTTTATGGTGATCTTGGATCTCTACATGCCACTCCATGAACATCACATCATCCCCAATATATATCTCTCCTTATTCAAATACATGATATTCATCCTTAAGACATCGATGAAACTGATAGATGAGGAATATGTTGTGGATCCTCTCCTACTACGGTGGAAATTCCAACCAATACACCACCTTTCCAATACTCCCCAAAATATTGAGGCACCCAACGAAACTAAGAGAAATATTACTCCCCCTTCCAAAACTCCACTACCCACATAGAGAGGAAACCTTAAAAAAATGTAGTCCCCAACCTTGAACTATAAGGTCACCTCGTATGATCGATATAAGACTTATGTTGATCTTGTGGTGCTTTCATTCTCTCACTAATAAGCTAAATATTCTTTTATATTCTTTTTACCACATCAAGACCAAGAACTTATGCCTCCCCAACCTCCATCTAACATAATGGATAATGAAAATGTTTCTCGTACAAATCCAAAATTATAGAAATTCCAATGGAAGAGTGACATATATTATTTTAAGAAAACCTAACCAAAATAAATTGTTGTACCCAAGACCCTCCAAAGTCCAAGACGCATAACCAAACCATATCTTATAGTGTTAGGATATTCCACTCCAACAAACAATTTTTATGAGGGTGGAAAGAAGTGATGAGGTGTAAATAACTGACAAATCATCCTGTAACCCCATTCATAATCATGAATTAAAACATGTGTCTCGATCTAAAATAATAGACCTTGGAACTTCATAAAACCATGATACCTCATCCATATCCCTCTTAGATAAAGTATCAAATATTTTTAACTCCTTGATTGCTAAGAAGTGGGATGATTTCATCAACTAATCCATGAGCACCCAGATAGCATCACAACCTCCTTGAGATCGGGTAACCCAATGATAAAATCCATCAACATTTCATCCCATTTACACTCTGTAACATCTAAAAGCTATATAAAACTATTATGAACTCGATGCTCAACCTTTACCAGCTGAAAAATCAATCAAATTGCCACAAACTTTACCAACTCCCATTTCATTCCAGTCCACAAAAACTATATCCTCAAACAACATAACATTAGGGAAACACCTGGGTGTACTTACAAAGGTGAGATATGAAATTCAGGAATAACTCCCTCACACATCACTACTGGAAAAACACTCCCCCACAAAACAATATCCTATTTGACTATCCCTCTAGAGCATCGACATTTTCAACACGATCATGCATCACCTACACATACGACTCTCCCCACTGAAAATAATCCACCTACTGCATCAAATAAGGCTACACAATATTATGAAATAAATATCCTATACCCCATCCATCCTTATATCTACGTTAATGGATTCTAACTATTCTATTTATCAATAAGAATCCCTAAACTCCCAAACAACATCTTTATCCAACTTCCTACTCAATGCCTAGACCAGAACATTCCCATTTTCAGAGGTGTAGAAGATCTCAAAATCATAATCATAAAGAAACTATACACACATACACTACTATATGTTCAAATCATGCTGAGAAAAATATACCTTAAGATATTATGATATGTGAAGACCACAATGTGCTCCCCAGTGAACTAATTCCACCCCAAAATCAAAGAAAACATGACCACTAATAGCTACAAATCATGGGGGTAATAGTTAGGCTCATGGGGAATTAACTACCTAGATCCCTAATAGGTCACTTCCCTACACTTCATCAACACACATTCCATGGCCATATGGAAAGCATCATAAAACACCTCAAACATCACACCATATTTAGGAAATTTAAGCATAGGATCATTGACCAACATCCCTTAAAGTAATAAAATGATGTGTGGAATTGATTAGTATACACAAAATCAGAGTCCTTGTTAGTAAATTTTGTCAATGTGGTTGAAAATTTGGAAACATTGGGTACAAACCAATGATAATAAAGAATAAGGCCAAGGAAACAAAGAACCTATGCCACGGTCTATGGTACTTCCAAAGAAATAACCACCTAAACCATTAGAGAGTCTACTAGCACACCATAATGATACATCATATTGCCAAAGAAAATTAGCCTCTCGTGTCCAAAAATTATACTCAAACAATTTTCCCTAAAGATGGTAGTGTTGAAGGACCTGAAAAATGGATTTGAGATTCTCGACATGATCCTCCTATGAATTTGAGTAGATTAATTTATGATCAATGAATATAAAATTGAAATAATTTTGTAACTCATGGAACATTGAGTTTATAATACCTATAAACATGGATGGTGTGTTCATAACACTAAAAAATGGGGATACAATATCCATGTTACCATACCCTCATTTGAAGGTAGTCTTTGGGATATCATCATCCTTTGACCAGAACTAAGGATATCCAGACCGCCGGTCAACATTAGAAAACCAACCCACCCTTCTCAACTGGTTGAAAAGATCATCTAAAATTGGAAGGGAGTAATAGTCCTTGACCGCCACTTGATTCAACCTCTTATAGTCTATACACAACCCTAGACTAAAATCTTCCACCTTATAGAACAACACCTATACACCCCACAGTGACACACTAAGATGGATAAAACCCTTATACATTAAATCATCAATCAAAATCTCCTAAATTAGCAACATATAAGGTTTTATTGGATAAGGATGCATCAAAATTCGAGAATCATGAGGCTTTAACTCTACTTTGAACTCAATATCATGTCTGCGAGTTAGAATCATAAACTACTTTTGGAAAACATATAGAAAATTTCAATGACCTTGAGGACCTCCACAATCTTAGAAACCACTGATTCCACCAAAAACTTAGCCATCAATGAAAAAGGGGTCTCCACATGCTGACTTCCAACATGACAACCCCACTCGCCAATAAAAACCATACACTTTCCATGAACATATATCAAAATGACTCTCCTCATTAAAGAGTTTATAAAAACATATATAGAATATAATAATTCGATGTTAAGGATAAAATCAAGTGGTTGAATCTATGACAAGAAAATATCCCCATAGGACGTATGGTATCCCATCATTAGTCTGTACCACCGAAACACATCAAACAAGCTAATTTAGACTCTAACTGGTGTAGTAAAAACTAGGGGCATGGAAATACTCTCTATGTCTAGTCCCATATCATGGGTTAAATAGGTTGAAACAAATGAGTGAGAAGATCCTAATTCAAAAAAGGCACAAAACGGGTACTAAATAAACTAATCATACCTATGATTATATCTGGTCCTTCTAGAACAACCACCACCACTGCATGAAACTAACCATGCCTATCTCTACTAAATCTCTAATGATGACCACCTCTATGACCATTCTGGAGTCAAGGTCTCTAAACATAATTAACATCTTAGGGTAAGCCTCTATATGCCCCATCTTCCTTTAGAAGAGCATAAGCATGCTACCTCTACTATTGAAATTGTCTCACTAGAAACTACTGCTGAGGATGGGTCTAAAATTCTCCACCTCCACCAAAGTGATATTTGGGAACCCCAAGGCACTGGTTCTAAAGATTTACACAAACCACAAAAAAAACTCATAGTCTCAATATCTCTTAGAAATTTATGAAAACCACTTGCCCTAAAAGGCCAAAAGGGAAACTGCCGAGGTCGACTCCGTAGTGGTCGAAACCTCAAATGTTCTAGTGGCTGAGACCTCCACTGACAACTTTAATCCTCAAGGAACCATAATGTTTCCCCTCTCTTAGAAAACATCCTCATGAGTGCATTATCTCAATCATGTATTCCTTTTCTGAACCTAAATATACATTGGAAGCATAAAAAAACTAATTTCATACTAGATAAAAGGATGAAGTGACTCATCAAGATATTGATGTTCCCAATCAGGATCTAAGTATCACTGAGAGGGGGAAGGGTGAATCAGTGATATCTTTTATTTTTAAGTTCCCTTTTTTCAAACAAACTTCGCCTTCTATAAAATAGTTTCTTCCCTGCTAAACACACACAACCATAGGAACACAACATTTACAAGGTTCACTACTAAACAAGAGTAGCTAAGTCCTTGGTATGGTACAAAAATAATTTAGTACCACACAATCCACTAGAAAACAATCCTTTGATGTGGAATACAATGAGTAGGATATGCCCTTACACTCATGTAGCACTTAAAAAACAATCTGCAAGTGTGTGTGCACCCTCTTAGCACAAATAGGAAATTACAGTATTTCAGTGCTTCTTTACTATTGAGCAGGTGTATTTTCTGAAGTAAAAATCTTCACTTTCTTACCCAAAAGCCGGTAAGAATTGTATTACGCACAACTGAATACGTGCGAAGACACCAAATCTTTCGTGAACCCTTTTAGGTATCTTTCACACAACTTTTATGCTAGGTTCACAAGATTTTACTTTTTTCATGAAACACCTTTTGCACGCATGTTAAATCTTGAGTGCAACTCTCTTATTGCACGAAACTTCTCTTTCTTGCACACAACTCTATTTCTTTCACGCACTATCCTTTTCTTAATATTTTTATTCACCTCAGAGCTCAGGATTTCTCTATTTTTTGAGCATTAACAGTTGTAGGGGGTCACCTCTTATTTATATACCTCATTTACCCCTACATTAAAAAACCTCGATGTGTCGTGCAGGATCTTGACCTGTCTCGGAAAACCCCACTTGACGTCCCCTTAGGAACATAAGTCTCTTTCATTCCAACCTTATATTCCTCGCACTTCTATGAATATCACTATAACAAAAATTGACTCTAGAAGTGGTTTTTTAGCGGTGGTTATGGGAACCGTCACTAAAACTTTTTTAAAAATAATTTCACTGTGGTTTATAATAAACCACCGCGAAACATTTTTTTAACTATGCCGACCCTTCCAACCCACACCGACCCCCCCCCTCTTAACCACTAAACCCCACTTCCCCCACGACCCCGGCCCCCCGAGACCCCGGTGACCCCGCGACCCTAGCGACCCCTCTTCCCCCGGCGACCCCGGCCCCCCGTGACCCTGGCGACCCCGCGAACCCGGTGACCCCGCTTCCCCCAACGACCCCCTTCCCCCAGCCCCCCGTGGCCCTGGCAACCTATATGAACCCTAAGGTTTGAAATAAGTTTTTTTGAATCATTTTTAAACTCAATTTCATTGCCAACCTAGTTTGGGTTCGTGAAGAATCGAGTCATGATAGAGGTATTAGAGTTAATTACTAATGATATTTTGGTTGTTTTATTAAAACTAGGGTAGTGGTGTTAGAGGTATTAGAGTTTTGCCTTATAGGCTATATAATCTAGTATATGTTATGATAGTTGATTCATTCCTACATAAGGACACTAATTATATATTTTCTAACATGAGTACTTATATCATTAATTATAGAATACTATTGGATTAGTGAAAGCATTATATAGTGATCAGGATTTGATTTATGTTCTTGTTTTGATGTGATAGATGAACTACCACGAGATGGATAGTCTTCGAATTCCAATGATATATTCTAAATGATTTTCTTTATTCTATTTTGAACCTATTGAGATTTTTTTCTTCTTTTATATTTGATATTTTATCTTGTAGAAGACTTCTATGTGAATTTATGACCTGAACACAACTAGGTTTACACCTATATAAGTGCCACTCTGGATTCATCATGAAGATGATGAGAAATTTTTCTAGGTAAATGAGTATGAGGGGCCTCTACTTATTTCCATGTTAGGAATTTATCTCTATGTAGATTAAATTTCCAAAACTTAGATGATAATTTAAGATTATTTTTTTACAAATCATCATAATAAATTCATGTATTCTAAAACATTTCCTTATATAAGTGTAGGTTTTTTAAATCACACTACCAACTTTCCTATCGATCTATATGCATCAATTTTACTAAAAGGATATTTATTTTATTACTCATTATAGGATAAAGATTTTAAGTGATGCATTAATGATAAATAAATGTGATATTGAAAAATTGTTTCAATATTATATTGGAATGTTGTGAATTTTCGGGGATCACATGGAAATGTTTTGAGTTGTTAATATGGTTGTGACTTTTTTTGGGGAATTTTATTGTGAGATAGTTCAACTAGGTTTATTTTGTATTTAAATTTTATTTTTATTTTCTTTCTCTATATGTTATCCAAACTAGATGATTTTTCATTAACATGTATAGTCTTGGATGAAAGTAATCACTTTCATTGAATATGTATCTTTGTATTTTTCATTATTTTTTGAAATGGATAACCTATTTATTTATAAGGCCTACTTGACTATAATGAATTATGACACTTAGGTATGGAGTTCATTATACTTTTGATACTCGATCATGGAGTCCATCAAACATGTGTTACTCAAGCATAGAATCCCTTTACTTTGCATAAATTTCTTTTGTGTGTTGAAGTGAATGGTATTGAATTAATTCTAACTTATTGTATTGGTTTGGATGAATATAATTCTTCCAAGTTCCCGAATATAATGTTTATAGAGAATTCCTTCTAGGATCTATTTTTACCTATGTGATTCTGGTTATCTTATTATGTTGTCCTGGATGATAGTACCAACACCCCACATTTCATCTCCAAATTCCCAACATGATTCTGCGATGAAACTCCAAACACCAAGCCCAAACACATCAACTATTCTTCAAATAGACTAGTTTTATCCCTAAACCACATCATCCGCATATTAAACGCCATTTCTGATGTGGTATCCACCTTACCACATCAAATTTTATGCAACAACACTAGTAAGTCCTTCTATAGATGAATTATACAAAAGGCGCTCAATCCCACCCACCAATGCACAATCATATCCCGACCACGATGCCTTAAAACTCAAGGAATAACAAAAATGTTCAATTCCCACACCGATGTCTGAATATAACTCTTAGTTCAACTCCATGGTCAGATATCCTCGATCGTCCCATTTTACCATAATTCTCCACTCATGAGCACTAATATATATATGATCCAAAACACCCTCAAGTCGCACCACCACTCTTCTCTATGTGAATACACCAAAGAGAGGTCTAGGAATTGAATCCACACAAGGTTTGTAGAACCTCAAAACTTAATCTCCCAAGTTATTTCATCATGAATTTCCATGAACTCCACCTCTTATCATTCCTCAAGACTACCATCCCTCATGTGGTTCTTGTCACTCCAAATTAACAATGTGTTGAGTTTTGTAAGAATCATAAGGTTTTCACTAAACATTATTTATAATAGATTTATTCGATATTAGAGTTTTATATGAAGAATCTATAGAGAAATTAGGTTGGGTTTATTCCAAATTAACAATGTGCTTTGGTTTTCATGGTAAAGTAGCTACCACATTGTTAGCACATTGTTTCTCTTTACCAAAGAAACTTCACCTATCCCAAACACTAGAGAGTTCATATCTAACTCAGGGACTCATCTTTATTATATTATGTTTCTGTAATATTATACTATCATATATATGAATCTCTTTCTCTATTTAGTAGTAACTATGTGTTTTAATTTTTTTTATTATTATGTAGGCACATTGTGATATACATGGATAAAAGTTGGATCACATTACTGAGGAACACACCTCGGTATGTTAAGGGTTTCAATGATTTTTTAGATTTTTCAATTTCTAATCGATCTGTTGAAGGGAGAATAAAGTGTTCATGTCCTAAATGTAAATTTAGAACATGGTTGAAGAGAGATGAAGTTTATGAACATGTAATAGTGAATCAATTCCCTGGTCAATATTTGTTTTGGATTTGGCATAGAAAATCGAACGTTACAGAAAGATTGAGCACTGATGTTAGTCCACAGAATGAGGTCCCAAGTTCATCAACAATGGAAAATAAAATGAAAAACCTCATAAATGATGCATTCAGCACTGAAAGACACCACTATCAGCATAAAAACATATCAGAACAACCAAAAGAGGGTGCTACAAGTTTCAACCTGAAAAGTGATGTTTTTGAGACTGTAACACAGGAAGATCAAGATTGTAAGATATCATTGGATCCTCTTCTTGATTATATGGAGCCAAATGTAAGAGAAAAAATCACTGAGGAAAATGCGTTTCATGATTTAGTTGAATATGGAAATCAAGAGTTGTATTGTGGGTGTTTGAAATATTCAAAGATTTAATTTCTATTGAAGTTGTACCATATCAAATGTCTATGTGGAATTACAAACAATGCAATGACCATGATATTGGAATTGATTCGTGATGCATTTTCTGAAGAAAAAATTGAAGAATCTTTTTATAATATGAAAAAGTTGTTAACAAGATTGGTCTGAATTATAAAAAAAATACATGTGTGTCCCAATGATTGTATGATTTATTGGGGAGAGGATTCAAGTAGACATAATTTCAAGAAATATTCTTCTTCTAGATGTCAAGAAAATGGTGATGTTGGAAGTCTTAATGAACATAATTTCATGGAGAAGAAGAAAAGGAACACACCTGCAAAGGTTTTGCGTTACTTTCCTTTGAAGCCTTGATTGAAAAGATTATTCATGTCATCGAAAACTGCTAAATACATGAAGTGGCATTCTTTAGATAATAACAATAATGGGTTAATGAGACATCCACGCGATTCCAAATCATGGAAGACATTTGATTCATTACATCTAGATTTCTCAGCTGATCCTAGGAATGTTCTATTGGGATTGGTTGTCGATGGATTCAACCCATTTGGGACTTTGAGTACCAGTTATAGCATTTGGCCAGTTGTTTTTATCCCTTATAATCTTCTTCCATGGATGTGTATGAAACAAACATATTTTATCCTTTCGATTATTATTCCTGGAAAACAAATTCCTAGAAATGATATTGATGTATACTTGTAGCCTTTGATTGACGAATTGCCGGAGTTATGGAGCAACGGTGTTGAGACATTTGATCCTTCTTCTAAAACAATGTTCAAAATGCATGATGCTTTAATGTGGACCATTAGTAACTTCCTTGGTCTTGGGAATTTATCTGGTTGGAACACTTACATGGTTTTGGATTATCCCGTTTGTAACTTTGATTTTGATCCCAAAAAGCTATCTCATAGTAGAAAATGGTTCTTCTTGTGTCATCGAATATTTCTCGATGCATCTCAAAGATTTCGGTTGAATAGATCAAAATTTAATGGTTTCATTGATCTTAAACCACCTCCAAAGTTGTTAACTAGTTATGAAATATTGACACAGTTTGAAAATTTTGAAACAGAATTTGGGAAGGTTCATCATTTGAATGATAGTGGAAAACGGGTCTGAAGTGCATCGTCAAGCGAAATCAGAACGCAAGAATGGAAGAAAAAAAGTATATTCTTCAAACTTTCATATTGGGAATTTAATTTGTTGCGGCATAATCTTGATGTGATGCATATTGAGAAGAATGACTGTGATAATTTGATTTTCACAATTCTTAATGAGCATGTAAAGTTGAAGGATCATCTCAAAGTTCACAAAGACTTACAAGAAATGAACATAAAACACAATCTCTGGCCATATGTGAATGAAAAGTATGTTATGACAATTTTTACAATGAAAAATAGGGATAAAGATACATTCCATAGAAATTTAAAGAATGTTAATGTATCTGATGGGTATTCAAGTAACATCTCGAGGTGTGTTGACTTGAAGAATCGTAAGTTACATGGATTGAAAAGTCACGATTCCCATATTTTGTTACAACAGTTACTACCATTGGCATTGCATACATTATTACCTGAAAACATTACTGCTTTTGTACTCAAATTATGCACATTTTTCAGAAAACTATGTGAGAAATCTCTACATCCATTTTAGTTTGACAACCTCCAGGAAAGGTTTGTATTGACCCTTTGTGAAATGGAGATGATCTTTCCTCCATTATTTTTTCCTGTAATGATGTATTTAACTGCGCATTTGGTTGAGGAAGCTAAATTAGGAGGCTCCGTTCATTATCGATGGATGTATCCAATTGAGAGGTACTTTATTCATATTTTTTCAGTTAAGTAAACAATTTTTGGTACTTAATTAAATTTATAATCGTGTTTATTTAATTTCACAGATATCTTGGGCATTTGAAATCATACGTGAGAAATAAAGATCAACCAGAAGGCTCTATTGCTGAAGGTTATTTGGATGAGGAGTGTCTTACCTTTTGTTCTTGATACTTGGATGATATTGAGACAAGATTTAATCGAGTTGGACGTGTTGATGACACATCGACTCAATCTTAAATACATAAAAAATCCAAAATATTTCCTGCTATTGGCCAATCAGTTGGGAGGACCTCAAATGTGACACTGACTGAATTGGAATTATTACAAGCACATAGATATGTGCTACTGAATAGTGAAATTGCAGATCCATTTATTGAAGAGTTGAGGATACAAACAAAGAGATGAATGAGAGGTTAAACACATAATGAGAAAGATATAATGAAAGCTGTTAATAAAGAGCTTGTAGAATGGTTTGCACAATGTGTAAGGTCAAAAATATTGCAATAAAAACGAATATTAGTTTGAAACATACATTTTGTAAATCTAATAAATTATATTTCTTTTTTCAAATCATGAATACTGATACTTGAGTAGAGGTGTCAGAATATTTGAAGTTTCTTTCTAGAGTTCCTCTAAAACAAGTTAGAGAGTTTGACGCTTATAATGTGAATGGCTTTCGATTTCGTATAGCCGATCGAGAAGTGGGTTTGAAAACACAGAATAGTGGTATATTTACATTTTCTAAAGTGTAATACAATGGAAAGCTGCATGATATTATTGAATTAAACTACCATGTACATTTTTCTATTGTTTTATTCAAATGCAAATGGGTTGATATTATCATAGGTGTTAAAAGAGATTCCTTGAAATTTACTTCTGTGAACTTCTCTTTCTTGATGGATGTTGGTGATCGTGAACTGCATGATCCATATATCTTAGCATCGTAAGAAAAAATGGTATATCATGTGAATGATATTATCGATGAAGGGTGGAGTGTATTTGTTCATGTAATACAAAGAGATTTGTATGATATGGGTGATGAAGTGGAAAATTTGACCTCTGAAATTGAATTTAATCAACAACAGGAAGCAAAATTATTTTTCCATCATGATATTGAAAATATTAGTCTAGCAAGGATGAATGAAGTGGATGAAGCAATGTAGCATGAAACTGACATGATTGAAGGGGAAAATGATTGTATGTACAATTAATTATTTATTCAGTAACCACTTGTTTCATTTTTGTAGTCATTCATTATCATTGTTATATATATTTTGTCTATTAGTACTAGGCATCTATTATCATTATTAATTATTTTTCTGTGTAATTTTTTTAAAATATATATTCTGAACATAATTTTATTTGATTAAATTATAGGAATTCCAAGGAGTAAGCGGTACATTATTTCATCTAGTTCTGTGATAGATGACGATCCATCTGGCTCCCTCCCCATGACATCTGAGGCACCAGCTGCCTACACCCCTCCACCATCTCCCCCTACACTATCTCTCACACCATATGTGGATGTCCCATTAGATGCTGAGTCGTCGACTTCCCCTTCAGGAACCTCCGCAGTGGGGCCGCGACATGCCCCTTCCAGTTCATCATGGGCATACTAGAGTGTCATTGTCATAGGTATAAATTTTAATTAAATAAATTTATTGCATTTTGTTTATACTAATTGTTTGCTCATTGAAGATGAAAAAAATGCAACCTTGGAGAAAAACATAAAAAATTTAGATGTTTGGAATATGACTGGCGAGAAGATATTCGATCCATTTTATTCTTATGGGGTCCCTACGGATGACGCCGCGGGGTTACTTTTCCAGATTCTAGGCCACCTGGCAGCGGAGCCCATTTCCATTCCTATTTCTTATGATGATTGGATACATATGCCTCCAAGATGGAAAAATGAAGTTTTTGATTCTCAAATAAAGGTAAATTTATTACATTATGGATTAATTGAATGTCATGTTACAAATATGTTCAAAATGAATTTCTGTATACATATGTTCTTCCACTTTATAGTTGCTGTTATGATAACATGAAAGTGGACTATGAAAAATCTAGGTAAGAAATGGAAAGATTTCAAATGGAGATTGTGGTGTGATTTCAATGATACTTCATTGACCGTGCAAAAAATGTATGAGAAGCTACCCATTGGGGTACCTAAAGAATAGTGGAAAGTTTTTTTGACCGACATCATGATGAGAAGCGGATGGTATTGAAATATATATTATTATATTATCCTCATTTTACATTTATACATCTATATGAATAGGAAATGACATTTAATACATTAATATTAAATTGAATTTTATTTATTTCATGATCTCTCAAGATAGAATGCATCAACCTGATCTAAGTAAGTCATCCCTCACAATGCGGTCACAAAAATCATTTCTAGAAGCCGAATGACATTGGTAATATTTTAATTAGTTTAAATATTTATAAGAAAATATTATCTATTTAATATATTGAATTTTTTATTTATCTTTCCTTAATGCAGTCACAGAGTTTAGGGAATGAAGAATCCCGAACTAGACTGTGGTTGGATGTTCACAAGAAATCAGACGGAAGTTTTGTTAATGATCCTACTAAAGATGTTGGGGTATAAAGTCAATTATTTATTATAATAACTTATTATCAGTTTTTACTATGTTAATATATATTGATATGTTATTTATAGGTAAAAATTAAAGAACTATGGGATTCCAATCCTGCGCAGTTCTACTCAGCTCCTAGGATGAACCGGTTGCTAAAGTCCTTGGGAAGGAGCATCTTGGTAGAGTGCGCTGGATGGGTTTGGGACCCATACCATCTGAGGTTTTTAGAAGGCCACCGGGGATGGCAGCTGCATCTACTCCTAGAATCAGTCATCCCATACACAGATATGCTAAGAAATACATTGTTTCTCTATGAAACACAGTTCACCAGTAGGGGGATCAGATATATGATTTGTAGAAAGAGTTGACTGAAATATGTCAGCAGATGAGAAGACATGCCCCCAGTGGTAATGCATCGACTGGTGGTATGCAGATAAATCACAAAAAATCAAAATCATTTAGTTTCCTAACTTTTATTGGTTTTAAGTTTTAATATTAATATGCAATCCTATTTAATTTTTAATATAATGTTCTTACAGGTGACAGTAGAAAGTGGAGATGAAGGTGGAGAGGGTGATGATGCATCATCAGACTGTGAGTAGTTGTATTGTTGATGTGTTGAAAAAATATGGTAACTTTTGGTTTGTATATGTAACATTTTTGGCACATAGTTTCCACCAAACATTTTCATGTCCTAAAATTTCCTTGATTTCTCATGTTTCCTCTTAAGTATTTTATTGATTTCTGATGTTTATTTTTATGACTTGATTTCTCAAGTGTGGTATACATCATTCCATTTTGGTTTGTGTTTGAATTGGTAGTCTAGATTTTTTATGACTAGGGGTTAAACCCATTGTTGATGTGTTGAACAAAGTGGTTCATTTCATAGTGATCAAGGGGATAGTGTTGTGGACACTTTGGTGAGGCCCTTGTAATTTGTCTTACTGGAAGGCCCTTGTGAGTGGTAATTGAACCGCATGATAGGTTTTTTGTTTTTAATGTGTCTAGGTGTGACCTATGGGTGATTCTAGTTTTGTGGGTATGAACTATGGACCTAGGATGACTGGTAGTGTTGTGTAGTTATATATTATGTTAATGATTTTGGTTGATAAGATTTGTAAGGGTGGTTATTTTTTGTTGTATGTGTTACCCACTCGGAGAAAGCTAATTTGGGATGTGGAATGTTGTATGGGATGAGACCTCACCCTAAGTAAGAGCATGGTAGTATGAGATATGGTTTTAGATGAGGTTTGTGATATAATGTAATAAATAACCTTTAGTGGAGGTTAGAGCTGTGAGATTTAATACATTACTTGTTCTATAGCCCCATCCTAAGTGGCAAGGTTGAGGTGTGAGATTTAATTTGAGATATTGTATGGGACCTTACACTGAGTGTGACAATATTAGTATGAGACATGATGTGAAATCATGATTTTGTATGAGAATGTACCCTAAGTGAGAGGGTAGAGGTTGAGACTCAGTTATGGTACCCTACACTAAGTTATAGGGTACTTGTTTGGGTTTTTATAGTGAGATGCCTTCTCTTTCAATATTGGATGATGAATATGAGGTATAGAAGATTTGTGTTTTATTTAGCACACAATAACCAAAAGTGATCATTTTCATGCTATATATTGATGAATAATTTATATTATAATACATGTACATAGTTTTTAGGATGGTGATATGAGGTTCACTAGGTGATACCCAACTGTGTTTATGCTCACTCTCTATATGGGAACACCGACACACATGTAGATATAACGTTTCATTTTCAAGTGATATATATTATGGGGGATCAAGAAGGATCAGCTAGATGTATGTTTGGAGTGTATTCAAATAATGGACCTATGTATTATAGTTGATTCTATCATATATTTTTTTTCAATTTATTCTATACGGATTTCCTAGGTTGATGTTTCTTGTTGTATGTTGGTATGTACAATATGGTTCATTCTTATATAGCATGTCAATGTTTACTTATTTTTTTCAATTTATTCTATACTGATTTCCTAGGTTGATGTTTCTTGTTGTCTGTTGGTATGTACAATATGGTATCTCTGGTTTGATTAGTTTTTCAGGGCAATGGTGCAGTGGAAGCAAATGTTTTTTCTGCTCAGCTTTTGGCGGCGGTTTTAACCGCCGTGAAATATAGATTGGCATTGGTTTAAACCACCACTAAACATAATTTTTTTTACGTTTCACAGTGGTTTTAACCACCGCTACATAGTCTCATTGTAGTTGCCTCATTCTACGGCGGTTCTCGTGACTTCAGCGGCGGGTTTACGGCTGCTAGATTTGAGTTTATTCCTGGCGATTATAACCGCTGTGAATAAAGTGATATCAAGGGATCGTAAAAAACCGCCACTAAACTCAGTAAAAATTCCGGGAAAAGAGGCAGCTATGAAGCTTTCCTTAAACCGCCACAAAATGGAAATAACCACCTCTAATAGATTGGAGACACCGTATTAGGTGGTGATTTACAGAAACCGCAGCCAAACCATGTAGCGATGGTTTAAACTGCCGCCACATGAGAAAAAACCACCTCTAAATGGTGTTTATCTTTTAGTGTCTTTTGATCACTTCATGCCTTTACCATTTTTTGAAGTTTGGACCTCAAAACATGCCTCACGCGCAAAACCCCATTTTAAGTCACCTTTGGCACGTAAGTCTCTTTCGCACCAACTACTTCTTTTTCACACTTATTGAATATTTCACATGATTCCTTCCTTTTCCATTTTTCAAAGTTTGGACCCCAAATCATTCCTTTCACACAAGATTTTGAACTACCTTCAATCTTGCTCGCAAAAACCAATCTTGCACGCGAAACCCCAATCTTTCGTGCAAGCCTCTCCTTTTCCAGATTTTGATGTTCGGATCATGGAACACCACTTTCACGCAACATATCGAGTCATCTTCAAAATTTCTCACAACATCCTTTTCCAAAACCCATTTCTTTATCTCCTAATTTTTAGGCCCTAAAAATTGGCAAACACTTGAAAACGGCGCCACCATAGAACGTTCTTTTGTGACGCCCCCAGATTGTCCGTTCCTTTTTCATGTTATCTCTTCACTGTATATCATAAAAATTGTTCAACTTTCATCATGAAATCCACTATCATGATATGTATCCTTTGATCAAATTTATTTAGCATCATTAGATTTGTAATGGGAAGTACTGAAACTTCCATATCTTCCAGCAGTATCATTCCTTCCAATCAAAACTCTTTATGAGTTTCATCATCATTTATCCACCTTTCCATCATAAGGCTTGCATCACAAGTTCTCCTAAATTATGATATTTTTAAAATACATATCAGCAAATCATCATCTGGTTTACAAGTCCTTTAAAAAGTGAATTGATTTATCTTCTTTGACAACAAAAAACAATACTCTGTAATAGAAGACTCTTCTTAATTCCTTATCCATCCAACATGGTCCCAACAAATATCACACACGAGACTCATCTTCTGAAAAAAAAAATAAGGGAAAATGCATAAGGTACTTGAACTTGATTTCCAAATCCATCACTAACATGATACCATACTGGAGAGAAGTAAGGTCCTACCTATTCATTGGATTCATGGTCGATGAATGAACTCTTCCTGAAACTCATTCTAGAAGTTGACCAATGAAAAATCTGATCCTTCTGGTCTCCTAGATATAGTGCCCACCACTGATGTGCATCTCCCTTTATATGACTCACTACCAAAGGGACACAATAATCTATCAAGGAATATATCAAAATGAATGTGATATCGACCTCCTCCAACCATCTCTCTATCTCAACGTATAAAAAATTCCCTCATACTTCCCCAAAGACTGACGCTAGAAAATGCACAGCACCCTCTACCAATCCTCATCCTCCTATACTAGATCAACCATATGAAGATTAACCAGTTCAGCCTACTGAACCCTAATTTCCTAATCTACGCACGAATGATGAACTATATCCATAGAAAAAAAGAAATCAAGAACTTTCTATACTCAGTAGTATGGAATTTTATTAAGATTCATTTTAATTCACTTTAATTTTTTACCTTGACAAACCTAGACAATTCAATCAAGAACAAAAGTCATCATGATGCATGTACATATCCTAGGTATCTTCCATACAAATAGGTCCACCTCATTTGGTACTTCAATAAGCTTAGAGTATGTGCACTAGATCACGGGGCCCCTAAAATCCAGTGTCCTAACCGGTCTCCCTAGACTATGTCATGCACCAAGGGAGACTAGTACTATTTACATACCAAACCATTTAATCCACGCCATTCTTAACTCCCAATCCATTAAATATCTCAACCATCACCTTTCATACTACTCTTAATGAACTTCTCCCAACAAAGATACCTAAATAAGGGGAGAGAGATAATGAACCCTTAGTCTGACCTCAAATAGGGCCCAAGTTGGCAACTAGCTCCAAGGGTATTAAAATATCATAAAATAGGAGGAATTACTCTCTATAATAATATAATATTGGGAGATAAGATTAATTTTCCACTAATAACCCCATGACATAATATAAGAAGAAACCAAATACCATATGATATGCATGTATAAATAAAACTGATACAAATAAATGTTTCCCAAGTAAATACCCAAAAAAAGATAAAATAGTGACACATAAGCTATAAAATGTTTAATTCTAGAAATGTATAGAACGGTCCACACAATCCCCCTAGAAAAATGAAAATGGTTTTTATGCATAGAGTGAGCATACATGTATACTCAGTAGGAAAACAAGAGTCTTTCATGCACATGTGAAAGAAACTACTAATGCACCCATGGGGAAACAACATAACCAACAACTCCTAAATTGGTCAACTATCTATCCTTACATCAACAAGGTACAATCACCAAATAACACAAGTCAAGTAATATAATATAACACAATTCATATCGATAAAGGGTACCCCACACCGCTTGAATGCTAATATACATCTCTGATACCCTAACATAGTACCTCAGGGAGATCTCATCTCTCCCACCTACCAAAAATCTGTAAAAGAATAGTCACAACACATCTCACTCAAAGACACCAAGGCTCTCCAGCACACAAGGACAGACCAATCATGTCTCACCAGAACACACTTGGGACACAACACATCCACAACCATAACCATAGAAGTATGGTATCATGAACATGAAGTAATTCAACATCATTCCCCCTCCTACCATTAAATACCCCCATCATAAGCCACCTCATCCCATATCATCCTTCTTGCAAACACCTGGTCTATATTACAACTCATCCAAATAATCATAGACTCACCACCCCTATAGGCATGGCCACATCAGAACTCACCTGAAGATAGCTGGGATAATCACAACCACCATCATGTGAACTAACATACATCCATCCATCACAACCAGTAAAATACCTACCTCACATGGAAGAGAGATTGTGAAAGAGAGGGTACCCTACAATCTTTCATCCTCACCGGTTCTCGGTAAAAACACCCCCATGTGACTATGTGGGTGTCAGAACGTAGTGCTTGACTTGGGTGGGTTAATATAGAAATCACAATACATATAAAAGTATATACATATATCCACACACACAATCCAAACCTATGGGTTCACAACCAAACACTTTACAACTCACAACACCACCACTATCTTTGCCAAATTTATTTTCATAACATCAAACAAACCACAAGCCACATCACACCCCCAACTAATTACCGTTATCTATCCCATTCATTTGAATATTTATAATCATCCACATTTAACCACACATCAAATCATTTATATTTTCATTTATCATTTCAATACTATTAACCAAATTAAACCCCATCCATTTCAATAATTATTAATTATGTTATTCCATCACTACCTGTGCATCTAGCATAAAACAACCACACATCAAAAGAAATTCATCATCCTCATTATACCATCACCACATCAACCCTAAAAGTATATCTAATCAACCATCACATTTTCAACCTCAAATAACATCCAAACAACAATGACCTCACCACCCCATATGTATGTCTAAAAAATAACCACCTTACCTTTCTAAAAGAAAGACCAAACAATGACCACCATGCTTCCCTAAAAGCATGTATAAACAACCACTTTCATACTTCCCTAAATCATGGTCAAACAACCACCAACTCAACATCCTAAAAGCATAGCTATCTAACCATTATTTTCAAATCACATCACAATCACACATCACTATCCCCTAAACATTTCCACACATCAAAACACAGAAATATAATTTTATATATTTTTATAAAGGGATTTTATCACATGCCAATTTATGTTAGAGGTGTTATATCACAAGCCAAAAATCCTAGGCCAGCCATTTTATTATACATATAAGTGATTAGAACATTTATATTTTAGGGTGATTTCAGAATAACCATAGAACATGGGTTCCACAACACAAGTTAATTATCACAAAAAATACCTTAATAGCCATAATATTTAGTAGGGAATAAATCTTATACCATCACAGTATCACAAGAACATCAAAGCTAAAAAAACATTCAAATTAAACCACCTTTCCTCAGTTCAATTTCTATTATTTAATTACTTATACTTGATTTAATCCATTTAAAACACCTCCCATATATTAAAAAATTAAACCCCTCTTAAATGGTACATAGTAAAGAGAAACTTTAGATTAACTACCTTAAACAATCTTTTCCAACTCGATAAACACTGCAACAAAGAAGAAATTCCCAAAAACCGCAGCCACACATGTTAAATCACATATCAACCTATAGTAAACCCAAATATCATAAATATTCAACCCAAAACACCACCCAAAACAAAAAAAAAATCACTACAATGAATCCCCAAGAGAAAAACAAGAGGAAACTAAACAATAAAAAGGGATTACCACTGATCAACAATGGGAATCCACCATATACAATGACTCAAAGTGGGATTAAGGGGGATATAATATCCTCCCAGGGTGCCTTGGTTTCTACCAAAATGAGAGAGGGTGGGAGCAACTGAATGAAAGGATATCCAGTTGAGAAAAATCTTAAAAGTTGAGCACCTACTAGTTTTACATCATGTAACTATTAAAGAGTGTGTAATCCTTAAGTTTCCAAAAATTTCTATATTTCGCTAAAAATTCAGTCACCTCATCATTTATTTAATAAATGTTGTGAATTACACTTACAAACCATGATATTTGTCTCATGACTTCCCCCTGAACTAATTTATAAGTTTTGAACCCACCAGCTATACAATCCATGAACCACCATTTCACGTTGTGTAAATAATACATGGAATGAATTTCTTGTTATAGCTTTACTAAACCTAAAAACTCTAAAAAAACATTCATAACCTCCCCCAAACACCTCCAACCACCAAAATTGTAAAATGGGTGGGAACATAGGGGATGTTACAGATTCTCTATTTTAAAATATTAATTGATAAAAAATAATAATATGTAGTTATTTTAATTTTTTATTATCATTTTATTTACTAACAAGTATATTATTCATAAAATTTTAATATGTCTCATCTTGTTTTCATCAGGTGTTCGTTAGTTTGGGGTCATTTGATACACAAGTTATCAAAGATATTATTAATTTAATGTATCTAAAATCTCATGTTGTTACACCATTAGGTGGTCCCAAGTTCAGGGTATCCTAAATTTTTATAATAGCCTTGTTTTATCTTTGTATTTGGGAAGATGGTGGATAGGTGGTTTAGGAATGTGTCAGTGTATATGATGGATATCAGACTAGTGCATTGAGAATAACATTTCTAAAAGTAAGTCAAGGTTAAAATTTTTATGGGATTTATATTCTTAGTTTTCAATGTTACATTTTTATGATTTTACCTTGGGTGACAAACGTGTTTTTTGGGGTTCAGATATATTATGGTGTTGACTCTAGGACCATTAGAAAGTGTCTCATGTTCATTCAAAATTCTAGGCATTTAGGATTTACATGAAATATGTGTGCATTACTATGGTTATTGTTTTATGATAAATTAAGTTTTTTATAGTGTCAATAATGACTTATATGGTGTTCTCATATAAAATATTGGTGGCATTCTACTCATATAGACCATGGGGTATTTTCTTTTAATGGAAGGTCATTTGGATCTTAAGGTGGGAGGTTCTCCAGTGATGGAAATATATTCCCTTCGTCAATGGATTAATTGAGACCCATCATGGTTTACTATGAGAATTAATATGTCAATAATAACTTCATAATTTGTGTTATTACTAATAGGTTATTTGAAGATGGGAAGGGGTTTCACTAAGAATGATAGACCTGTATGGGTTATTAGGATGTTAGTTTTATTTTTTAACGAGTCATCAACAACCTATATAGTGTTTTACACATAGATTATTAGTGTAATTCTACTTAACAAAACCAAGTGTTTGGGTAAAGGAATGTTAAACTCATTATGTGTGGTATTGAGTATGAGTTTTGAGGAAATTAATGGTTGGGTTTCTAACCCGGTATTTTCTAGATGTTCTTTCAATGACATGATCAAGGTGTGGGTACACACTCATGGTATTGGAATCACACCCATGTGGGGGTGATCATGTGGTTCACTTTTTCGTGAGGGAGATTCCTTGGGATTTGGGATGTGACTAACATGTGTGTGGTTCTTTATTAGTGGGTTAGATATGTTATACTTTGTTATATGTGACCCAACTCAAGGGAGTATGATTCCGGTTGTGTGATCAGGTTGTATAGAACCATGCAACCATTGGGTTTGGTTGAGACTGAGTCCAATCATTATAGGGAGCCAGTACATGGGTTTCAGGTGAAAAACTCTTCCCTGAGGTTGAGACTGACCATTTTTATGGTTTTTTAAAGGTCCTATATGTGTGAGGGCATGTTCATGTTGGGTATTCATTGTACCTGGTTGATTTATGGATTGGTGAATGGATTGTTTAATCATATTTTGAGAATGGTATGGTTATTGATGGACCTAAGTAGTGTTGTATTGGTAATGTGGTAGTGAGGTTCCCACAGGTGTGGAGGATTTTAGTTTAGTGAGATGAGATATGTCCCTTGGTGGTGAGATGTGCATTGGTGGTGGATCAAGATTCCATGGTATGGTCGACACAAGTGGTCCTTGACAAGGGTGTTGTTAGGGTGGAATGTGGATGGGATTCATTTAGTATGGTTCCAAGGAAGTGTTTTAAGAGAATCCATATGGTGGGAACAACACCATTGGATATTATAGAATGTCATTCCTAGTAGGTCTAGAATGAACGGTTAATGTTTTCTATTGGAACTTGAGAATGATTGATATGGCCATGTCAAGTCATTATGTATGGTATTGGATAGAATGTAGGCCATAGAAATTATTTCTCTTGTTTAAAGGGTTATGAATATGAACTCATATGGTGGGGAGAATCAAATTGATCATAGGTTAATAACCCTTTTTTTTAAAGGGTAGTGTATGTGGTGACACTGGTCAGTGGATGGTATAAGTGACTGAGTGTTTTTGGTGTGTGGTAAGATATATCGATATTTGGTTCCTTGGATAATACTAGATTTAAAATTTATGCGGGGTATCAGATGGATTTTTTTCATTAACATCGAGCTCAAAGTTATTTTTATGATATCCAAAATTGATTTGGATCATTGGGTAATTCAAATCACGATGATGGTTTCTAGTATAACTATAGGGTGATTAATGGGGAGAAAAATCATTTTTGACATGATTCATGGGGTGAACCATGATTCATGATAAGGTTTAGTGGGTGAAATATTATTCATCATGTGATTCAGGGGGTGAATCATATGTTGAAAGGCAGTGAAAGTGCATTTTCTAACATGGGTTCTTGGGGAAGATAAGGGAGTTGGTGTCATGGTTTGGGGTATGATTCGAACAATGCAGGTGAGGATTAGTGAAAAAATTGAGTAGAATAATGTTTTTCTCTAGGTATGTGTCAACAGGTGAGATCATTCATTTTAATGAAAATTCAGTTGAGGATGTACGGATGTTTAATTTGCATAGAGTTAGACATATTGAGTCAGGATCCGTGGAAGTGGCTGTGGTGGTCTAAGAATTTGGCCAAAACTTTATATGAAAAGTTTATAGATCCATTATTGGTGGTGGGAGTTGAGTTGCAGATGTACATTTAGAATCCAAGAGAAGAAATTAATGGGTTTTGTGATGATTTTAGAAATAGGTATGTTAGGGGATGTGTCTCAAGGATTACTGTAGATTCTTGGGATAAGAAGTGTTATGGTGGGAGGTTTTTAAAGACCCATAGATTTTCAAATCATTTTTTTGGGATGTAATTTGATATTTTTAACTAGTGGATGGTTCTTTTTGAGAAATATGACTAGGAATGGGATTTTTATATGTTTATGCTTTATGAGGATGTTTTTAGATGATATCTAAGGGTTGGTTAATTCCCCATAGGTCATAAGAGTATTAAAGTGGATCTAGTGTGGCTGGGATTTAAGAAGGAGCAGTTTCATGTCGTTCATTCCATGAATTAAGGATTCACAGAGTGAAATTTTGAGAAAGAGGGGTGGGTGCCCCTTGGCATGGTTTTTCATAGTGTGAAATATTAGTTCATGTTGTGAATAGTGTTTGGATTATTTTTTAAACAAAAATGGGGTTCTCCCCCCTTATATTTTTGGGTTGATTGGGGGAATACACAGGAGGGATGAACTACATAATCTGCCATCCCTTTGGCCTCCCTTTGAGTGAAAATGGTTTTCGATTGTTTCCTATAGTGTTTCTACGTAGGCTACTCCTTCCTATACATTTTTGGTTCCCCTTTATGGTATCTAGACAATTTGTGATATTTTTGGGGCTAGGGTTTGGTATCAATTCTAACAGAACATAGTAGAATCAATTGAACATGATGGTGATTTTTCTTAACTTTTGTATAGGAAGAACTGCAATGATATCTGTATGTTTTTTCATACTATTTTAGAAAAGAGACAATGATTTATAGTTTATCATATGGTTTCCATAAATTTTGGGGAAAAATATTCATTAAATTAGGAATTTTAATTTTAATTATGTGCATCATTGGTTCAGTTTCATTTTAGAATTAGAGTAACCCAATTTTCTAATATTTTGGGGAGAGGATGACATTTTTTGAGTTTTTAGGAATTTATTCCGATTGGGTTAATTTTTTATAATTAAGGATAAATGATTAAAATTAACTAATGGTGTTTATTATAATGATATAGGTACTTTATAGTGTGGAAAAGGATTTGGGCGGGCTTAGATAAGGCTCGGTAGAGCTCAATGAGGGATTAACTCTATGTTATATGTTGGTGGCCTCTTTAATATAAAACCATATGTTTGATTATTCATTAGAATACATGTATGAATACTGCATGAAATTTTGGAATGGGGTTTTGGGGCCCAAGTACATTAGGTAGAAGAGGTAGGATGGATTTATGCCTCTTATACTTGAATTAAGTTTTATTAGAACTTTGGTGAACTTGGGTTCAATAGTCGAATATATCTCCATGGGAAAAGGGATTAGGTTGATCTAAAGAGACACCACTAGGAGGTCTTTTGATGTGAGATGAGATAGAATATAGCGTATTTTGGGATTCTAAGTCTAGTGGGTAGGATTGAGTGGATTGGGGACTAATTTGTGGTTGGAAACACATTCCTTTGTCTTGCGAGTGATAATGAACTTCATCCTAAGGTTGGATGTGATTCCTAATGGGAACATTGAACATGATGAGTCATATAGGACTTAGATTATATAATAGAAAGGGGTTTCCTTTTAATGATAGTATTAGGGTATACCTTAGGATATATATGATTAGTTCATGGATGTTTTTCTGGGGCTTGTCGTTAGGATTTCAAGGGGTATTGCTTAGGATTAGAGTGTACATATTGAGGTCAGGTTTGGGTAGACATGATGGATTGGGATATTACCTAGGTAGTGGTACTATGATGGATGAGGTACTTGGTCA
The DNA here is from genome assembly GCA_963277665.1 of Viscum album. Taxonomy (NCBI): domain Eukaryota; kingdom Viridiplantae; phylum Streptophyta; class Magnoliopsida; order Santalales; family Viscaceae; genus Viscum; species Viscum album. Next base: position 742,883,871 of record OY728141.1, read on the forward strand.
AATATATGGACCTACCTCAATGGACCTGGATTATTGGGATCCTAGGAGGAGTGAAGTCATCATCAGGTGACTAGTCTTTGCTGGAATCAAGGAGAAAAGACTATGGAAATTTTGTATGACCTAGTGTGAACCATTATTGGTGAGATGTGACATATTTCATGAGGGGATATGACTTGATCAAATAGCATCCTAGTATTAGCATGTAATAAATGTGATATGTTGTGCCCGTGTGTGTATTGCATGTGCTTGTTAAACCTTACCTTGAAGAGTCTTGGGTCGAGGACCCTGTCAGGTGTGTCTTTGGTCAGGTGAAAGGTGACCTTTACATAGAGTATTATGTTGGTTTGCTTGATGTGGCCTCCATAGAGTCTATAATTATTTGTCAATGTGGTCAATTTTACCTAACGAGATTCCATAGGGATGTCTTGGTGTGATTGATGTGACCTCCCTAGAGTCTGTGATGATGGGGTGGTGTACTTGTTTTGGACCTTTCCTTGTGTTGGATTTGGTCAAGGACCACCCTAGGGGATGGTTTATCGCATGATGTGAGACAAAATTTTATACCCTTCCTTTATTGATCATGTAGTGAGTTGAGAAATTAATATATGACCATACCTAGTGTCTACAGGGACTGTGTTGAGGATTGGATTCTTCCCTATATTGAGTCCACGTGTATGGGTTAGGAATCAGCTATGGTGGCATGAGGTGATGAGTGTATTCTAAAATAGTTTCAAATAAATTATGGTTAGGCACCATGGTATTCTGATTAGAATGCAGTGGCTAGAATAGTGTGTCTCCCTTGTTCGGTATTGTGTAGGAATCTTTTACACATGATAACTCATCAGAAATGATTATTTTCATATTTAATTTTCTATTACATAAAAATATATATAAATTTGTATATTATTGGTTCTTAGTGTGACCTTACTAATTTGATCACACCCTAAAAAATCATCTCATTTCACATATAGACAATATTTTTTCATTTCAGGTTAGGGAAGAATACATGTATAAGATCAGGACAGAGTAGCTCAATAGTTTTTTTTGAGATTTAGATGAGGCATGAGGATGGAATTAGGGATTTTTTGGGTGTGTGTTTGTTGTACTGTTTGATCTATTTTTATTTATATATCATATCATCCCATTTTTTGATTAGTATATGTTTATTTTGAAAACATTATTTATTACCATATGTGATTGGATGTTTATTTATACTATACACTCTTATGTTTATGTATTATTATGATGCTTGGTTATTTTCCATTGTTTGTATGACTCTAATTCTAGGGAATGGTCTCTCCATTATATCAAATTGGTCCTCACTACATATACTCTGACATATAAGGATTCACAATAGAGTAAACATGGTGACCTCATTCCTAGTACCGTCAGGTGGGACCTGTGCCAGGGCATCACAAGTTTCATTGTTAAATTGAATGTGTCATGGCATAATGATGCACCCACACATGTCATTGAAATAATGTAGGCTACATTCATATTAGACTTGTAAGGTTTCAAAAACATCAATTTCTTTATGTTCATAGTATATTGAGAGTTTGTGGTTTATCCCACAAGGAGCATTGCTGGCTTCAACAAGTTAAAGGCTTTAATTCCCTTTTTGGAATGAGTCCTCTCTAGTTTGTTATCATTTGGGAAAACTAGATCTATGGTGGTTGATGATTGATTTAAGAATAATAGAGTGATCAAGATCAATTTTGGGTATATGTAAAAAGGATGATCTTAATTTTAATCTTGGTAGAATCCTAAGGTTTAGGCTGCAAAGCAAGAAGAAGTCACTAGATGACCTTGGTCAAGTCACCTAGTTCTACCTAGGTTGTAGCTATTCTTTGATCATGAGATAGTGACATCTAAGATGAATTAACCTTAACTCTTAGAGAAAAGAGTATCATAGGCCTGTTTTTTTACTGAAAAATAAATTTTTTATTAATAATACACTTTTAGGGAAAAAATGAGAACCCGCACATCATTACCAGATCATACACCAAAAGAAACTGCATAATTATCAAAGAAAATATTAAGACATCACAAATCAGTATCCCTAAATAGTTTCTAGGGGATGAAAGATACCTGATCACCCATATAAACCTTTAAGAGGTCTTCAAAATGATCCACCAGATAATCCCAAGATTTCATGTATTCCTCTTTGTTGATCTTCCCCTCGTTGAAGCCTATTATTAGTATACGGTCTTTCTTTTCAATCCAACAACATTGCTCACTAATAGTGTCCACTCTTACCATTATTTCAGTCATTTTATCAGAATCATCTTGTGTGTATTTAATCATAAAAAATTCCTCTAACATTTCCTCACCATAGTGCATTAGCATCTCTACATTATTCATCATACCCACAAATTCCTCTGGTTAATGACCATTAATAATTTCTTTGAATGGAACTACCTCAATTAGGATAGGATCTTCCGATTAAATATCTTATGATCAGGGATATGTAATTGAATTGGATAGACATTTATTATTTACCCTAATTACTAATCCTTAAGGTTACTAAGATTTATAATTATAGAATTAAGTATTCAGATTCCAAAACTCTTCATCCCTACCCCTGAGTGGTTTAGATACTCATTGTAGGATGAGAGAAGAATAAAAAAATAAGAACCATGTATGAAATTCTATGAATATTTGAAATTAAACACCTCAAAATCATGTAAAGGTTCAATTCAATAAAAATGGAGAGTATTAAATCGAGAATTAAAGAAATGTAAATCACAATTTCAACAATGTACTTACTTGGAATGAAATCAGAAATGAATTAGAAATGATATTGATGATGAATGTTGGTAAGTGATGTGAATGGAAATTAGAGGTGATGATGAAAACACAATCCATGCCTCTTGAATTAAAATAAATTATGATAACAATGAATAAATTTAAGTTTGAGAGGGAATGGGATAAAGGAAACTTGAAAGGAACAAAAATAAAAAAAAGTCTCTACTTTGGAATGATCTAAAAATGGTTTCCGAGGTGTTGTATATATAAGAGAAATGAGTCATGAAATGTAATGGATTTCATGTTGTGTAATTCTAATCCATGTAATTATACATGAATTTTGAATCTAGTACATATATTACGCATATCTCTTTCAAATTATGATCTTGGAATGATATCATGTCATGCACCGAGGACTAACAATGCGTACTGGATTTCCAACTCTATCACTATAGTGGATTTCTTGTTCAATATTTTTGAATAAGGTCACATTGTGTGTTGTCCATTCATGATGTGTAATGGATTATTTTTCTGATTTCTTCATGAAACGGTTCACAACTTGGCTCATGACTTGCTGGATATTGTGAAATACCAATTAAAAGATGTGTAATGAAGGTTCATGATGTGTAATAGTTGAATTCTGTACTTTTTTCTATTTCATTCCATTGAAACCCTGTGAAGCCTCATTCCTACTAAATTAATCACATACCAAGTGAATTATTGAATAAAATAATTAAAACCTTATGTAAATGGAAGAGAAAAGTCTATATGAATTTGGATTATCAGATTCCCCACACTTGAAAATTTTCTTATCCTCAAGGAAAAAGGTCTCAACCGTGATTTCAAAAGATAATTAAATTTTAAAATTGGAAACATTCATTACATCTAGATAAAAGAAACTTAGTGAAAGATAAAATGTTAGTTTCAATAATCATCCTTGAATAGAATATAAATCAGGCCTCATAGCTCAGTTCTTTTTAAAAAATCTAATCTTTTAATTACAATTTTTTAACTGTTCCTTGAATTATCTACCCATTTACAATTTAACTAACAATGAATTTTCTCTCATCACTCGGGGTAAAATGATAGTGGAGTTATGCTCATAACCTGCGTACATACTCCTAACCATAGGTTTTTATTGGTTCTATAATCTCCACTTTGTAAAGAAAAGTACAAAATAAATCATGAGGGCTTCAACAATTAGGTTTAAATGACTCTGATGCTATGGATAGGTGTGTAAAAAGTCAAAATCATGCTCAAAAAGTAGGTTAAGCTCTGATATATAATGCATGTTTGTTATGATATGTGTAATACAATTCATCTTCCATGCTCATAAAATCCACACTCCCAGCTTCTCCGATTGGATCCATATAAATCTCAAGTATGTATACAATGAGTATTATATTCCTTTCCATTTTATTTTGTATTTCTATTTTTTGAAAATCATATCCAGGACATATCTCACATCCATATCCTAACCACAAATGATCCTTCAAGGGATTCATCATTCTCGAAATGTCAATTTTTGACCTTCCTAGTATAGAACCCATTTCTACTTTTATTTTCATTTATATTTTTTAAAGTAATAGAATAAAATTGAAATTATACAATGTAAGTATAGATCACAACCAAATAGTTTGATGAGTACACCATACATTCCCGTTAATAAAATCATCTTGTACTGTCTGAATGACTCCCCCACACTTGTTCCAAAGTAAAATAATGCATTGTCTAAGGAACATGGTAGGAAAGGGAAAATCAGTTTGGAATAACTTCATCCTATAATGTCATTCCTAGAAACTTCAAGCTAAATAAAGGAAACATGTAATGTAGGTATTAGGAAATAGTGGATCAATAAAGATTGCCTCCATCATTTTAAAATTTTACATTTTCATTCATAACCTCAATATGATTTCAATGCAAGTTCTGATAGGCTTTCATGTCCCACGTATCACATAGGAAATATGTTGTGAAAATAATATTCAATTATATGTTTATATTCCTCTTGGGAAATGATAATAACAATAGAAACTAGAAATTAAAATGGGTATAAAACCATATAATAAGATAATTAATTATAATTTCAAAAAATGATGAATATTAATTAAATATCTAAGCTTAAAAATCATTCAAAAAATTCTAAACATAGAAAGAACCAATATTATATCAAGTTCATACTGATATTTTTATTTTATTTAAATTGGAATAATGCTTTTCGAGTTTAAAACATGCTTAAAATTTTGAAAAAAGTCTCCTAGATAGGTGAGAACAGACAATAATTAATTTTTACCAAACTGAGAAGGAGAAATTTTCCACACTATCCAATAATTTATATGGTTTAATTATGGAAATTAAATATTAGATAAATGGAAATTTCATTTAAATAATTTTATAATTGAGGAAATTGATAACTCCCTGGATATTGTAATGTTATGAGGGAATTTGGATGTTGTTATGTGAAAATTGGGTCACCTTCAATTTTTTTAGAAAAAAAACCCCTTCACTAGATGAAATATTTTAGTTCATATGTGTTATTCATTTTAAACTAAGAATAAATGGATAGCGCACAGTAGGCTGAACATGAATAACCAGTTTTATTAAAATTTAGAAGATGTTCTCAATACATCACAATAAGGGACTCAAAATGATAATAAAAAATATTGAAGCATGAAAAATAAATATAGAAAAATTATTAACTATATGATTACCCCATAAAAATCCAACAAGTCATCCTTATCTAGATGGATAGACCTTGATATCATGTAGTGGGGTCCATCAGCTCAGTTTCTCCTCTTGTGCTTGCAGCCACAACAAGCAGTGTCTTCCGGCTTATGAGGTCTCTTGAATATATTTATGACTTTAGTTGTAGTATCTTGAGTATGAGTCATGTGTTGAATGAATAGTATCATGGATAATGGTGGCTACTACTATTCATGGATTTCTATGGAAATTTCTTAAATTTGTCATTTGATTTCTATGACACACTGAGTCACTCTTTGGACCTGAACAGGTAGTGGTATGGCTCCATCGAAAACTATAAAAGATGCAGAGGAACAAGGAATGACTATTTAAAATATGAAATAAATTAAAATCTATCCATGTAATAATGATGAAAAAATGAATTTCGATATATAAAAGTCACAAGTACAAAAAAATAGGGTATACAAAGATGAAAAAACAAAACACAACCAGCCCTATAAAAAAATTATAAAGCCTAAAATTAAACATAAATGAACTAAGAGATGTCCGTAGGGTTTGGGTTTCAGGTTTTTAGGAAGGGTGATAAGGGTGTGAGAGATAGAGAAGGTAGGGTGCATGTGTGTGATGGAGAGGGAGGTCACAAGTGTTTGGGAGAGAGGAGAAGGGAGGTGATGGTTCAGGAGGTTGTGGGCCGTGAACCCAGGGTTCAAGACCTAAATTTTTAAAAATAGATAAAAATAATTACATGAAGTGTAAAAATAGTTCGCATTATATACTTGTGTAATAAAATGAATTTTTGAACAAAAAGGTACATGTCATGTAAGGTGGTTACATGCCGTGTAATATACAGTTTTAGCTCAAACGCTGTTCTATCTTTGTTTTCATCTCCTAGACAACCCAAAACATTACTAGGTATATCATAAACTTACCTAGTATATATATGATATAATACCACGGGTTACCTCTTAGTCAATGCTTTCTTTTAATTCAAGAGCTTGACACAATTTGGTCTCAATTGAATTTTGTGCTGATGAAACAGCCCTCGCGAAAAGGTTCATGGATGATTTTTATTCATTGACCATTCTCTTTAAAATATAGTCCACCTTCAATATGAATTTTAATTGTCCCGTTTGGAAAAATATGAATGACCTCAAAGGGGCATGACCATTGAATTTTAAGCTTACTATGGAATAGTTTCAATCATGAGTATAATAAAAGGACCTTATTCCCTGGTACAAATATATGCCTAGAAATATGTTGATCATTACATTTATTTGTTTTTTCATTATAGATTATTGAAGTTTTGTGGGAACCCAATCTGATTTCTTCCTAATTCGGTTAATTACAGAATCCTTACTTCTCCATCCTTCTATGAATCTAAATTCAGTTTCTTAGTCACTCAAAATGAATGATGCTTTAGTTCCACTGGAATATGACATGATTTCCCGTAAACCAGTTTGATTGTTGTTGTACCTATGGTTGTATTATATATAGTGCAGTATTCCAATAGTTCATCTTCCAATTTGAGACTCCATTCTCTTCATCTTGTATTCATAGTTTTTCCAAAATTTTCTTTATCTCCCTATTTGACAGTTCTATTTTTCCACTTTCTTATGGGTGGTAAGGAGTTCTTGTGTTGTATAATATTCTATATTTCTCTATAAATTCTTCCAAATATTGGTTTTTAAATTTCTTTTGATTTTATAACTAATTAGTAATCTTGGAAATCAAAATCTTACAAACACATTCTTTTTTAGAAAGTTCATGACCACTTTTTCTATGTCATGTGGGGTTTCTTCATAATCGACCCATTTTGAGATGTATTCAATGAAAACTATAATGTAGGATTTTCCATAATAAGTTGGAAATGGTCCCATGAAGTATATGCCCAAAACGTCCAATATTTCAACATCCATGATGGGATTCTATAGCACCTCATTCATTTTCCAAATGTTTCCCCTGTGATGGAATTTATCACATCTTTGAAAAAATTCTCTCGAGTATTGTTGTAGTATGGTCTAGAAAAATCCGCTTTGTGTAATTTTGGATATTATACCCTTAGGTCCATAATGTTCGCAATCTAGTGATGTGTGACACATCTCAATTACATTGTGGGTTTCATTATAGGGAATATAGAATCTCAATAATCCATCAATACAATGCTTGAATAGCATTGGATCATCCTAATGGAAATGATTTTCTTTAAAAATGAATCTTTTACTTTGTTTATATGATGAATCTTGATGTAATAATCCTATGGAGAGATAATTGGCAATATCAGAGAACCAAAATTGTATCTTTATATTGAATAAGGTTTCATGTGGAAAGTCTAATACCATGTCAACCTCGTCATCATCCTTAATGAATGACAAGGGAAGTCAAGATAGATGGACAACAATCACATTTTCTATGCCTTTTGTGTCATCGATTACGATTTCAAACTATTACTACAAGAGTATCCATCCTATCAGCCTTGGTTTTACACCCTTCTTATTTATCAAGCTTTTGAGGGAAAAAATATCAGTATGTACTATCACTTTGGAAAATGTGAGATATGAACATAATATCTCAAAGGAATATTCAAACGCTAATAGTTTTTTCTCTATAGTCTTTTAATTTACTTGATTTTTACTCATTGTATGACTTTCATAATAGATATGAAAAAATATATGGTTATTTCAGTATCCAAACATAGCTTTAACAATAAGGTCACTAGCATCACACATTAACTCAAATTTCTTATCCCATTTGGGTGAAATGGTGAATGGGTATACTATTAGGAATGTCTTCAAGGTATTGAATTCTTTCCAACATTCCATAGTAAATTCAAAAGGGGATTATTTTGATAAAAATTACATCAATAGTCGATCAACCTTGGAAAATACATTTACAAATCATCTATAAAATTCAGAATGGCCCAAAAAACTTCTTATTACTTTAACGGTTGAATGTTCTAGAAAATACTTGATGAATTTGATCTTGGCTGGATCGACCTCTATGCCATCCTTAGAGATTTTATGCATAAGGAATATTCCTCTATGGACAATAAAATGACATTTCTCTCAATTCAAAACTTTGAATTTATCTTCACAACATTGGATGACTAATTCTTTATTACTTAAACATGCCTCAAATGATCTTCTATAAACTGAGACGTCATCCATGCTGATTTCTAGAAATTCTTTAGCCATGTCATGGAAAATATGTGCAATGCACCTTTTAAATGTTGCAAGAGCATTGAACGTCATGAATTACATTATCTTGTAGGAAAAACAACTAAATGGGCATGGTAATGTGGTATTTTGGTTGTCATTGGGGTTGAATTCAATTTGGTTGGATCCTAAATATCCATCCAGGAAGCAGTAGAATTCATATATTGAAAGCCTTTACAGCATTTAATCCATGGATGGTAAAGGAAAATGATCCTTTCTAATTTCTGAATTCAGGTATCTATAATCTATATAAACTCTCCATCTAGTGATGGTGCATACTGAAATTAATTTTTTTTCATCAGTTCTCTCTTATATGAGTTCTCCTTTCATAGGAAAAACATGTATAGGGATTACCCATTCACTATCTGATATGGAAAATATTATTCCTACATCTAAGAGATTTAGCACTTCCTTTTTTATGAACTCTTTCATTATTGGTGTGATCCTCCTTTGATGTTGTCATGTTTTCTTTGCAACTTCTGCGAATAGAATCTTGTGATTGCATTTAGTAGGAATGATTCTTTAGATGTCTTCCACTCTACAGATAATTAATGACTTATGTCTCTTCAAAAATCCAACTAATTTTTCTTCTTCTTCCTAATAAATTGAATAATTAATAATAACTACCAAAGAGGTTGATACACCTCAGTATTATTACTTAAGATTACAGGGTATAGGTTTCAGTTCCAGTTTTAATGGTTAAAAGATGAATAGAATTAAAGGTGTCATGGTACCCCTTGTGAGAGGTTTAATGAAGATTACTTCCTCAAAATCATACTCTTCTTTCTTATCAAAGAGTAATTATTCACTTTATTCTTAAATGAACATGTACTCATCCCCTTATCATGTAAGATACATGGCGTTGCAATCAACAATATTGTCTGATTGATGGGATGCCTTAAACTGGTTATAAAATACATATTATTCTCCAATTCGAATGATCAGATGTCTTTATTCACATTTATCATGATATTTACTAGGGCTAGGAATGGTCTTCCATGTATAATGGGGATTTCACCTTCATCTTCCATCTCTAGAACTTGGAAGTCTTCTGGAAAGATGAATTTTCTAACTTTAACTAAAACATATTCAAGAATACCCCAATGGTACTTCACTGGTCGGCCAATAAGTTGTAGTACCACTCTAGTGGTTTTGAGTTCTTAGTGTCCTAAATTGTAAAATACACTCATTGGCATTAAGTTGATGTTGGATGAAAGATCTCACATATTTATTCCAAACATTCATTATCCAACAACGTAGGGAATTGAAAAACCTTTCCCATATCTCATCTTTGGTGTGATTTTATGCTAAAAAATAGCATATCATTATTCATTTAATGAGATTACCCCATGATCTTATATAATTATTTTATTGGGAAATGCAGTCTTAAGAAATTTTTGATATACTGGAATATGGGAAATGGCTTCGGCAAATGGTATGGTGATATACAGTTGCATAAACATCACCATGAGCTTCTTGTATTATTCCTCTTATTCGACTTGTCTTTCTCTTTTTGTGAAAGGAATAGGTGGGTTGTGTAGAAGTGGGGAAACATAAACTGGTTCCTTCAGTTGTTTAGAAGTGTGATCACTTTTGGCTGGTGAAACTTCTTGAGGTGTAGTTTTATCAACTTCTTCTTCTACATGTTATTTTTCTTTATGATCTTTAGGTTTCATTTCGTTTCTTCCACTTGGTCTTTGAAAGTCCAATATCATTCTACTTCTCAACACAACCACTTTATCTTCCTCCCTTGGGTACATCTCTATATTACTAGAGAGGGTACCTGGTAATATATCCGACAAAGTCTTAAAGATTTGACCCATTTTAACTTAAATATTTCGCAAAGAAACACTTTGGTTTTTCATTTACATTTCTTGAGTTGTCATTCTCAAAATATTATTTCTAAACAAATGTATCCATGATTTTTTCTAGGTTACTTTATGGAGAAGGAGGTTGTTGCTGAGGTCTGGGCTGAGTTGGTGGAATTACTGATGATCTCTTTATGGGAAGGGTTGTTGTTTCATATGTTGTTGAGGTCTTTGAACTAGGTTCATAGATGGATACCCTAGTGGTCCTTGATTCTGAAATAGTGCTTAACCACTTCACTATTTAAAATATGCTTGGTTTTTAGGAGGATGGTTCTCAGCAGGCCTCTATTGGTAGTATTGTTGTAGTTATTAAAAAGCTGGGTTTTGTATATTGTAATTAACATAATTACAATATTAATATTAGGTTTCATAAAATTATGACATGAAATTTTGGTAAATATGTGGACCACCACACATCTCATAGGATTTTATTTCCATCATGGGGGAGGGAGGGGGTTGCGCAAACAGTATTTGAAATGATTCAAGCTTCCTTGTGAGTGATTCTTCTTTCACTACTAATCTAATGTTTTTATATACCTAGTGGATAGAAGGACATGGTCGCCTTCCAACACTTTTCCATAGGTTGGAAATTTGAGAAACTTCATCAAGTACAGATATTCTGGATTCCGAGGATTTAAAGACTAGTACTCTATCAGTGGTAGCATCAAAAACAATTTGTGCAGTTGGCTGGAGTCCTTGATAGAACATCTATAACTGAATCCACATGTCTAAACCATGGTGCAGACACTTCATCATCATCTCCTTGAATCAATCTCATTCTTCCCATGTAGATTATCAATTATTTGGAGCAATGTTTTTAATGTTGTTCTAGAATTTCAAAGTCCGTATTGGTGGAAAGTAACTATCCAAGAACTTCATGGAAATATGATCCTCATGATTAACTTGGGGGTTGAATTTTTAGCCAATCCTTAGCATGGTCTCTCAATAAAAATGAGAAGATGCACAGTCTGATTGTGTTTGAAGAAACTCACTTGTTGCAAAATGTATCGCAAGATACCAAGAATTTAGAGATGTGTTCTTGCAGATCATTGCTCTAGAGGAAATTGAATTTCCCCATGTTATAGATCATATGAATGAGTCTTTGTTTGATTTTGAATGTATGATCTTAGATGGGGGAACACAATATGATTTGGGTATCACCATGGATTGATGGAAAGCCATAATCCCTGATGGTCATCTCTTGACGCATCAGGAGCTCTCTTAGAATAATATGATGAGGGTTTGGCGGGCTGGGTCCAACTTGATGGTGTATTTTAGCCATCGAGGACAGGCAGTGTCTGAGAATATACCTTCCAATATTAGGATCTATTCCCAATGGTTTCTTTGACTCAAGGCTCTTCTAATGAGTCGAAGGTCCTTGGTACATGCAGTATTCCGTGAAGGTTTGATGCAAGAGAATCTTGAATAAAGGAAGGAAATAAAGGAAGGGGTCTGAGAAATAAAATCCTAGGTCTTGATTGTTGAAGGCTTGAAAGAAGATCATTGTGTTCCCTGGAAACGATTCCAAAATATTATGTGCCTTCACACATCATTGAATTCATGCGGGCTATGGTCACATTATAATTGTAATGTTTCCCAAACTTCACTTGCTACAAGGGAGTAGTATAGTGAGATTCTATGGTCAATCCCATGAGGAACATTTCTGGATTCTATAATTCAAAGGCATTAAGACCCTTTGGGGTAATAGTCTTTTCTAGTTTACTATAATTTGGGAAAACAAGATCTATGGTGGTACATGGTTTCTTTAAGAATGAGAGAGAGATTGAGATCAATTTCGGGTATCTTTAAAAAGGATGATCTTAATTTTAATAGTTGTAGGTTCCTAAGTGTTTGGCTCTAAAGCAAGAAGAAATCTATAGATGACGTTGGTCAAGTAACCTAGTTCTTCTTAGGGGTTTATATTCTTTGATTTGGAGATAGTGAAATCCTAGATGCATTAATATTAGGTCCTAGGGTAGAGAGTATCTTAGGCTAGTGGTCAGGGCCTAGTCTAATCTAATCAGGGTAGGGTCTTCCCCTTAAATATCCAATTATCAGGGATGTTTAATCAAATTGGGTAGACATTTATTATTTACCCTAATTACAAATCCATAAGGTTACCAAGATTTAGAATTATATATTTATGTATTTAGATTCCCTTACTCTTGATCTATACCCATGGGTGGTTTATTTAATCATGGTAGTAGGATATAAGAATAAACAAATATGAACCATTCTTGACATGCTAAGACAATTTTGAATTATTCACTTCACAATAATGAAAGGGTTCAATTCACTAAAAAAGGTGAGCATTCAATAAAGATTTGAAGAAATTTAAATCAAAATTTTAACAACATACTTGGAATGAAAGTGGAAATGGATTCAGCACGAACATAATGATGAAGTATGGTAAGTGATGTGAATAGAAATTTAAGGAGATGATGAGAACACAATCTATGGATCTTGAATTAAAATAAAATATGAAAGAGATGAATAAATTTATGCTTGATAGGGAAGGGGTCGAAAGAAAAATCGAGAGGAACAAAAATACAGAAAAGTATCTGGTATGGAATGATCTGAAAACTACTGTTGAGGTGCTGTATATATAGGTGAAATGAGTAATGACATGTAACAAATTACACATCGTGTAACACCGATCTATGTACTTCCCCTTAAATTTTAAATTTGGTGCGTATCTCACACGCATCTCATCTGAAATATGAGGGTTAACTGATATCACATCTTGTACCAATAAATCATGATGTGTACTAGATTTCACATTATATTTTCAAAGTGGATTTCCAATTCAATGGTTTTGATAGAGGCCACATCTTGTATTGTCCACTCACAACATGTAATGTCTTATTTTTCATCTTTCTTCATGACTTGGTTCACCACTTACTGGATGCTGTGAAATCCTACTACATGACATGTAATGATGGTTAAAGATGTGTAATAGGTGAGTTAAATAATTTTTTTGAATTTTTAATTTGAAACCCTTAGAAGCCTTATTCCTACAAAATTAAGCACATACCAAGTGCATTATCGAATAAAAAAACTAAACACCTTATGTAAATGGCAGAAAAAAGTAAATATGAATTTATCTTATCAGTTAACATGAAGGTTCCAAAGGATAATAAGTCTTATGATTTAATTTTAATAATAATATATTTTTTTACTCTAATTTTATTGGGTGTTATCATAAAAATTTTGGTTTTAGTATTTAGTGGAATGTAAGATCATGAAAATGAATATATAAAATGTATGTATTTTTCAACTCCTATAATAAACATAGGAGACACATTTAGAAAAAGTGGGTTTGAAAATTGAAACATATACATAAGTATATTATAAGGTAAAAGATTATTTTCTTGTATTTCCTAAGAAAATGATGTCAAAATCTCATTAAAAACTATATCTCAATTCTTTTATATCTTATGGATACCCTCATTTGTATTATGAGTAATAGAATTTTAGTGGTAAACTGTTTTAATGGGGGTCAAATGTGGAAAACTAGGTTTTTGGACACATTTTTAGTAATAACACCTTATGTATACCAGTTATAAATATATTTTCCTCTATAAAAAATTGTTATCATAAGAACGAAATGAATCATACCATATATGAATTAAAGTAAAGGGTTATAAAGCCATTGAGTATAATATTACCAATTCAGAATTTTTGATATATAGTTTATATTATGAAAAATTGTTTAAATGTTAAATATATATATATATATACTCATCATTAATAATTTATTCTATACAAAATTAAATATTCAATAATGGGGAAATACATACAGATTCTTTATAGAAAATATATTCTATTTTAAAGAATTATTTTTATAATATATACATCCTATTGAATTTATTACTTTTAAAGAATAATTTCAATAAAATTAATTCATGGAATATAAATAATGATAATCAAAATATGTAAATAAAATTTAAACAAATGAAGGAATTATAAATAATAAAAAATTAATGATTAATGAAAAAAATATATTTTATTTAAAAACCATTGTTTTTATATATCATATTTTTTATATAAAATATAAATACCCAAATTTTGTAATTTTATTTTCATTAAATTTTATTATCTTTATATTAATCATATTAAAATTATCTTGTAGTAAAATTTTTAGATTTTCAAAAATAGTTAATTTTTGGGTGAATAGTAAATATAAAATTTTCCAAAATATTATAACTTTTATGACATCATCATGATATAAGTATGACATAAAAATTTATGAAACATTTTAATCAAAAACACATATATTTACTTAGTAAAATTATTTTTCTAATAATAATATATTGAAGATATAAACCAATGTTTGGTATTTTGAAACCTAAGTTATATTTTATTCTAATAAAAAGCTATATTTTTTCTTTTCCTTTAATAAAATATTTATAAGATTATATTCACTTATTTATTAGTTTTAAAGTCACATAACTCCCTTCTTTAGTAAAAACCCAATAAATATTATGATCATAAAAATTATTCATAATGTTTTTCTTAAATTCATTTTTATTCTTAAAATTATATTTTTTTCCAAACTATTTTATGTGTTATAAATTAATTATTTTAGAACTTATTTTTATCATGTTTAGATGTCTAATATAATAAAATGTATATATTATTTTGAATAAACTTGATCAAATTAGGTAAAAAGGTCCATTTTAATTTTGGTCAAAAAAATAAAATATCTTGGTAAAAGTTTGTCATCATGAATATGGCCAAAATATGGTAAAATCGTTATATTAAGGGATATGGTCAAAAAATACCTAAAAAACATATCATTAAGTAGAATAATGATTGTATTATTAACCAATTATTATTTTAACTTCTTTATGTTCCAATTTTGTACCCAGTTGACTTTAATCTCACATTCCATCTATATTAATATATAAGTATTCAAAAAATGTCACCCCTCACTAATAAAAGGATCCCTCCACCATTATTTATAAGTTAAACCTAAAATTATAGTTTCTCTCTATAATGTTATATATTTTCTTCCCTATTAATACTCCCAAATTATTTTTAGCCCCTAGTATTAATAAAATGCTCTAATTTGTAAAAAAACAACAAGGTTTCCAAGATAATATGTGGTTTCTTCTTCGTAAGTAACAACTTTTTATCAATAATTTTGATTTATTTTCTTATTTTAACTCATTAAAATTATTTCAAGTCGTATTAGATAAATATATATATGATTATTTGACATATCTAATAATTATTTTAAGAAAAGCATATCTTCATAATCATACTTATCCAATTATTATAACATGTTCTTCTTTTGGTTGATTTTACCATCGACATGAATGATGGTATAAATTTACTTCATGGATGACTATAAAAACATTACATTATATGATATTAAAATGTATATGATGTTAATTTATTCTTTAATTGTAATATTAAAATTTAATTCATAATTAATATGCCAACTTTTTTTTATTTAAATTTTTAGAAACAATCAGGTTATGGATTTATCATTTATGAATTGTACTCAAAACTCCCATTAAATGAACCTTGAACATAGTAACACATTATGGAACTTATATTATAGTTCCTTTATTATTCATTGTATTTTTAACTCATGAATATGGAGTGATTGCCGAAACCTTTTTATCCAAATAGGCAAGGAACATTTGAAACTACTAATAACCAATGTTCGATATTAACTAAACAAATAAGTAGTAAATAAGTAATAGATAAACATAAAATATCAATAAAAAAATAATTAATATGATTAAGGTTCTAATATATATTAGTGTTTTATTAATTTATTATACAAGAGGTTAGAAATTTTTTAATGAGAAATAATCCATAATAAGGGTTTTTCATCTCAGCTTATATTCATTAAGATATGTTTAGAACACACAACTTTTAATATTTTATATGGAGTATATACTTCTAAGTGTTTTAATTTTATCATATTTCACAAAAAAAAAATAAAGGTATTCATAAACCCATCCGAGGTCCTCTCTTTCAAGAGGGTTTAACTTGAATGTTATAAAATTTGTAAGTGTTTCTTTTCTAATTTAACTCTAAATTCGAGATTGTATATATTTAAATTTATATTTGGTAAAATTGTATGTTTATACTCTATAAATCCCCATTTAATTACTTCTCCTATATTTATTTATGGGGTTTAAATTTCCTATTGTCATTTCACTTCTATTTTGTTAACAAATCGATTAGAAATTTTCTTCTAAGAGGAACCAACCTTATCTATTAATTTATTTCTGGAATTTATTTCTTCAATGTTCATATTCATTATGTGTTTTCAATAATATTCTTATAAAAAATTAAATTATTAATTAATGTTATTTTCAATGATATATTAAATTATTTAACTTTTTTTAATAATTAATCTTCTTAATTTTTTTTGGCTTGGGACATTTTATACTTTCAATACAAAAGTGTTAAAATAATTTCCTAGTTTAACATTTTATATAAAGATTAATTTTCAAAGATTTATAAACATTTATATTAATTAATCTTCATTTTAAAGTTTTCATGGTTTTCCCAATGTAATTTCAATTCCTATTTTTTATGAATTTTTTATTTGAAAACTAAATATTATCAAAACAAAATGATACTTCTTATCTTTTTCAAATAAATTATCTAATGTTTCATTAAAGGTTTTTTTATTTATGTTAACATACATTAAAGTTTATATTCCTTAACTAGGGATAATATATAATGATAACATCCACCTTATTTTTATAGATGTATCATGATATTTATTTAAGGTATATTTCTTAAAACACTTTTATTGTCCATAGGTTGACCAAGCTATAATGAAATTATGAATGTTTTTAAGTTATTATTACATTAATATGTATGGTTCATTAATTATATGATGTGTGGGTTTGTTGTAAACCATAAATAAATTGGGTAATGTTTTATATATCATAAGAAAAGGTTATAAAACATTGGTGTGCATCCAAATTTGAAAATGTTATGGGAAACGGGTCGGTAGCCCAGGTCCAAGAGGTTATGGGACATTAGTTTATAGCCCAATGTCTAAAAGGTTATGAAAAATGAGTGGTTATGACAAGTCTAAATTTTTATGATATATAGGAGTTTATCCAAAAATATATGATTATATAGATATGTGGTAATACTTTCCCATTATAAAGTTAATTTCTTTGGGGTTAGACTTGAATATGTTGTGATTCCAATTTGTATGTTTATACAAAAATATTGTACCATATTCTTTTTACTATGTTAGGTTTTTATGGATCATGATTATTGAATTATATTTATATAAGACTATGAATCGTTTTGTATATTATTCAAACGAAATATGTCATAACTCTTGATTTATAATCTATGTGTTATTAGGTATGGTTTTCTTATATTATTTTGAACTTTTTTGATTATGTACTCGTACTCATATACGTATATTATACTAACTTAGGATCTTTAAATTCATCAATTATATTTAACCTTACCAAGAGTTTGAACTTTCCATTATTATATTTCCATTTAAAAAAGTTATAAATGTAACACCCAGATATTTGAAAAGTAAAACTATGTTTGGTAGCATATACGACATGCAACACAAAGCCTAAACGAACCATGAAATATTATTTTTTAAATATGATATGTATAACCTAGATGTTAAATTAGAAGGTATGAATAAGACTAAAAACATTATGAATTATATATATAAATACTATGATCAATATAAATATATTGATAAATTATTTATAAATATTCACTCAACTTTTTTTAAAGACATTTTATTCATCAAAAATTCATTTTATTCAAAAAATGGGTTTCATTCGTTTTTAAGAGAATATATTATAACTAATTTTTAAAAACATCAAAAAATTTATTTTATAAAATTTTTATCATTTATTCAATCATCATATCAGAATTATATTATGGTGAAATTTTGATATTTTTCTGAAAAGATTAATTATTCAATGAACAATGAAAAATACTGATTTTAATTAAAAATTGTATTTTCTTTTAAAGTATTTAAATATTAAAATTATATTTCTGGTTATATTATTAATTTCATAAGATAATTTTTATTAAAAATAATAAAATTATAGAGTTTGGAATTAATTTTAAACATTCATTTTATAAGAAACATTTTTTTACTTAAAAGGAATTTTTCTGGAAAATTGTTTTTATTTGCGTTATGAACATTAATATTAAATTAATTAATGAAACTTATGAATCTTGAAAAACGGATTCCATATTTTGAATCAATATTTATAAATTTTGTAATATTTCTATTTTATTTTTTTATTATGAATATTGGCCATAGTAAATAATTGTCATCATAGTAAGGGTAAATCGAGTAACTAAGGTTAAAAATTATATGAGGAGAAATAAAAAATAACCCTAAGACTTGAATTTATGCTAATAGATAAATGATATAATTTATTTACCATCATTTATTTTAAAATATGGAAAATTGGTTTTATGTTGTTTTTTATTTTTACCTTTATATTATTTTTAAAAAAAATAAAAAATGTCATTCTCTTTGTTTTATTATCAATAATTTTTTGACATAGGAGTAAAAAGAGGTTATATTCAGTTATAAAATTTTTATTTTAAATATAAATATTTTTTTATCATGCTAATTTTTTATAAATTTTATTTATTAAATAATTACCATAAATTATTATGAAATGTATACACATTATTTATTTATTTCATATAAAAATAAAATAAATGATTTTAAAAATCATAAAAAAATATAATTTGACTGAATAATTGTGTCCCACTAATTATAAAGATAATAATGACATATTATTGATTTTTTAATGGGTTATATTTGAATTCCATTTTTTAATGTTGTTTTCAATGTCAAATTAAATGAATAGTTCCAAAAATGACATTACAGTTTTTTATAATAAATAATATTTTATTAAGAGATTAAAGATTCATAAAATTTATATATTAATATTAATGATTGTTATATGTTTATATATCACTAATATGGTCCATTTATATAACAATTTAAATTTTATAGCAACTATATTGACCCCAAAAAATTAAAAACATTGTTATGAGGGTAATTTTCAAAAAGAGTTAATGTGTATTAAAACAAAGAGGGAAGTGTAGAAACCTAATCTAAACTTTAAAAAACATTATTGGATGATATTATTTCTTCATTTAATAATTCTATATTCTAATTATATCAGTTTGGTTCTTTTTTTCAAGAAAATTATTTTATATTAACTTAATACATTAAGAAATTCGAAAAATACCCATATCTTATTTTATAAAAGAGAATACATGTTCTCCTCTTTTATTTAAAATTTAACAGAATTTATTTTAGTCTAATTCCAACCAAAATAACATCCTAAAATCCATCCCCGCGTTCTAGATGTATTATTTTGTGAATAATACAAACCTTAAAAAGATTAAGGTGTAACGAAAAGGAAGTTGTCCGAAGAAGAGGCATTGTCTTTAATCTAATGTTTTAGTGTAATTTATTATTCTAACTCCTTAAAATAATATTAAATAGTGATTATATAATAACATAAATATATACAAATAATATTATATTATTATGTTAATTTAATAACCTTTATCCATCACCATGTTCCGTCAAATGGGAAAGGAAGTCAACATTTATGTGCATAGTGGACTACAACCTCACGAACATATGTAATTCATTTTCATAACCAAATATAAAGGATGGATATAATGATGTATTTAATATCTATATATGATACCCATGAAATATTTATATTTTTTTATAAGTAATATATATATATTCTTAATTATCTACTCATTAAATATAATATCATCATTCAGGTGTACGTGTGGATTACCACCTCCATGGTGTGATGTGATTCGATTTTCACTATGGAATCACATGGATGTTAAATATATGTGTATTTAGAGAAATAATATGAAATTTAGTATATAATGAAAATTATATAAAAATATAATAATACTTACCTACTTTCTATGATGATCATTAAAAAATAGAAACGCTACCAATGCAATATATGCCTAACCACATCTATGACTGTAACACGGTTCATTTTTCAAACCCATATTTCATGGTGGGTTTAAAAAGTATAATTTATGTATAAAAATTAAAATTATTATATGATTATTTTTCATGAAATTAAGTAATTATTTACTCTTTGACCATTATAAGCCTACTAAATTCTTTTTGGGCATATCGGACGAATATCATCAAAATGTATAACGTGAAATGAATTTATCAAGTAATTGAATAAAATCTGGTAATAAATATAAGGTAATAATAAACTCAAAAAAAATATTATTTAATTAAATAATTTAAATTAGTTTATTATTCTGAAATATAAGGAATGTACATGATGAGTTGGACTCTAGGTAAGGGATCTCTCTGAACCACCCTTTTTCATTGGGTTATGACCACTCTCTCCAACCTACATTCTATATGTATTTAATGTTATGTAATGATTCAAAATTCTATATACATATACATATATATATATATATATATATATATATATTATTCTCCCTTCCTTTGATGTGGTAATACATACCTTATTTTTATTTCTCAAATGACTTCTTTTAGAAATATCATTTGATTATGACATGAGGCAAGATTATGCACCCTGTTTCATTCCATAGGAAATTATTATGATTATGAATTGTGATTTATTTTCTTTTTTGTAATACATAATCCTGAACATGTTATAACGGATTGGTCTATATACTGCTATAATGCATTAGGTAAATGTTTTGTCTCATGAGACTTTATGTTTGGGATTAATGAGTACAACTAATCCACTATTGAAATATATATATATCATGTGATATTGTATTGGAAATTGGATTTGAATTATTATTATGTCATTTTTTTTGTTGCTTCCAAATTTCCTATGTTTACATGATCTTATGATATCATGTTATCTACGTTATTCTCCCAAGTGATTACTCATGAAAAATTTTCTTCTATGATATCAAGTTATATCGATGACTCACATGTTATTCTTTCTATCTTGTTTATTCACTCACATATATTTTTATCTCCCCAAATTTTTCTTTTTATTCCCTAGGTTATCCCATGTAGTTTATGGAGATCAAATTGATTTTTGATATTATCATTGATATTTAATTGAAGTCATTTTATTTTCATGTTGATTTTTATATACCTAGACTTCGTAAGACACCATGCCATTTAATAATTGTTTTTTTATTTTAGGGATAATTATGTTAGAAATCATGTAATAATACGTGTAAAAAGGATTAAGTCATTTTAGTTGGTATCATAGAAATTGTTAGTTATTTTTAGTGATTGGTACTAAAATAACTTGATGAGAACCCAAGGTATAAGTATAAGTATAAGAAAATTTCTTATAATTTTTATGAAGTATAGAGTGAGTGTTTTCTAAGAAATTAAACCCCTATATTTATATTATAATTCGATGTGTCTCTTGAAATTTTTTACCTAGTGGTAATAAAAAAGAAAAGGGAACAATTTTAATTAACTCTACCATCACCAGGTTCATAATAGAGAGGCCCTACTACACCCCTAATTTCATAATCTCGGGGGATATGGTTTTGAAATTCACAAAAACTTTATGAACCATTATTAAGGATTTGAATATATTGTTAGGTTAGAAAATATAATAGGAAAATAACCATGGATGTCAGCGATTGAAGACTAGAGACTCATAAGATATGATATAATTATCATTTATAATTTATTCCTTTTAAGTTTATAAGTTTCCTTTTTGTATCTTTATTAGTTAAAGCATTCTCACATTGTTTTTCCATTTTATCTAATTGGAGGAAATATGATAAAATATTCCAAAAACCAATATTATAAGAAATATAATTATTTTGTTAATGATATTCCGATCCTTATGGGAGAAAGATTTGATAACTCGAAGGAAGAACTGGCTCAGCCGACTACTGATATAAATTGTAAATTGAATTATATGGAACTCCCTCCTTATCCTATGAATGTTAAAGTTCTATTCAAGTATTTTATTTGAAAAATGCCTCCTACCATTTGTAGATATTATTATCCCCTAATCATGAAAAAATGAATTAGATCCATTTAGAATATATTTTCTATCATCCAATACATAGAAGAAGAGAATATTTTTTTGGAAATCTATTACATGGAGGGAGATACAGATTAATGGTGGATACTAATAAAGAAAAATATTTTCAAATGTTATATTAATTTAATATATGGGAATAATTTAAGAAAACATCTTTCATTAAATATTTTTCCCAAAAACTCTATCTTGAAATGGATAGGGAGTTCCTTGTACTGAAATAAAAGGTGAATGGGTATATCAGGACATATGAGGGAAAATTCATGAGGCTTTCATGGTAGGCCTTTGTATTAATCATTAATGATGAATTTATGGTGTAACACTTCTTCAATGGGTTAATGAAATTTATATGAAAATATTAGTTGATTTGAGACTTTGAAAACTATGAAGAGATTATTAATTATGATCTCAAGTTTTTTATGGAGATTTTAGACTCACAGTGGTCTCTTAGGACTGGAGATAATAATTGTAAAATAGAGTTTTCTTTGGGAGAATCAATATATAAGTATCATTTAGGAATGAAAACCCAACATACCATGATCTAAATGTGTGGGAAGAAGCATCTTACAAATTTTTTGAAGGGAAATAGGAGATGATTCATGTGTGAAAAAAGGCATCAGGATAATCAATTTTGAAGAGAGATAAACAAAAAAATAATGCAATGGAGGAAAAGAAGGAACAAATCAATAATCAGCCTATGGTACAAAGTTCCAACTACAAGGAACACATTAATTATGAAATAAAATACCCCATAATAATATTTTTTGGAGACAATCAATGACAACAAACTCCAAGTCCTAGATAGAAAATAAGGGATTATTCTTTCACTACTACTGAGGTGGATCCCAATAATAATGTGGTGAAAAGTGTTCTAGTTATTCATTCAACAACAGAGAATTTACTTTCTTATTCTGGTTCTACACATTATTTCATATCTTGAATGTTTAGTATAATTATACAAAAACGGACCCGAAACATAGAGGTTGAGTTATATATGAGAATAATAAATAGATATATTATTTTATCACAAGTATATAACTCCTCCCAGATTAAAATTTGTGGATAAAACTCCCAAAAATATCATCTTATGTATTTTAGTTGAATTTTATGCAATATTGGGAATTTATATGATGTATTTTTATAAATACCATATCAAATTTTAGTAGAGAGATATCATTGTTCACATTGAAAATCATCCACCGATTTATATAAGTGTAAGGATAAGGATGAATCTCCCTTGGAATCATCTTCCCATGTGTGGATATTATCACCTTATTAGAAAGCATATCTAGCTCAAATTATTGAGACAAAGGAGATAATCATGATTTATGACATGTCCATTGTGATGGATTATACTGATGTATTCCTTGAAGAGATTCTTGGTATTCCTTCGGGCTGAGATATTGATTTCTCAATAGAAATTAGACATGGATATATTCCCATATCAAATAATCCTCATTGAATGCCCATTATTGAGTAGGAAGAACTGAAAAAAAAAATTATAAGAGAATCTAGACAAGGTTTTTATGCACCCAAGTGCTTCACCATATGGAGATTCAGTATTCTTCATCAAGATGAAGATTGGGACAATGTTCCTTTGTATTAATTATCATGAACTCAATAAAATCATGATACAAAACAAGTATACCCTTCAATGGATAGTTTAATTTTTTGATCAACTATATGGGGCCCAATATTTCTCTAAGGTGGAACTTTAGTCTAGATATCATCAATTAATGGTGAAGAAGGATGATATTCCCAAAACTTCATTTCAAATAAGGAATGGATGCTATTACTTAACAGTGATTCCCTTATAACTTTCCAATAATCTAGAAATATTTGTAGACTTAATTAATAGTCTTTAGATATTACCTTGAAAACTTTATGGTAGTCTTTATAAATCATATTATTATATACACTAAAATTAAGCAATAGAATGAGAATCATTTGAATATGATTATAAATAATGTTTTAAAGGAGAATATATACGAGAATTAATGTAAATGTTAGTTCTTCATAAAGAAAGTATCATTAATAAGACATGTTATCATCAACAAATGAATATTTGTAGGCCCTTCTACGACCATGAAAATTGAAAACTGGGCTAGGATAGAATCTATAACAGATATTCATAGTTTCCTAGGAATATCTTAGTATTACCAATGATTTTTGAAAATATTATCATGATATTAAAAACCAACAACCATTCTGACACAAAAGGAAGTAATGTTTGTTTGGACTAGTGAATGTGTAGAGATATTTATGGAAATGAAAAATAGGCTTATCACTACACTTGTACTTGTTCTTCCCTTAAGTGGGGGACCTTTAATGGGTTTTAAAGATGATTTAAAGATGTTTTGGGCTATTAATTAATGAAAAATGTCAATGTAACACCATATGAATCAAGGCAGTTGAGTTTCCATGAGTAGAACTATCCAACACATGATCTAGAAAATATGCATTGATCTTTTCATTGGAAATATGGTTGTATTATCTATATGCAGAGAAGTGTGAAATATATATATAGATTATAAGAGCCTCAAATATATATTTACATAGAAGGAGATTAATATACACCCATGAAAATTTTTAGATCTGATCAAGGACTATGACTACTCAAACCATTTCCATTATGGGAAAGAAAACAATGTGGTATATTATCTTAGTAGAATGGATATAGAAACATTATCAATAATGATAATAGATAAAGATCCAATATTATTATACTTTAGGAGGATAACAAGGGAATCATAATGGACGTAACATCATCATTACTTTTTCATATGATTTCTCAACAATTCCTTCTAGAGAAGATGAAGGATAATAAAAAATATGATGTGAAAATTCAAAATAATAATGAATCTATACAAAAATCGGGAAATCCTCAAAGTTAAAAATTGAATGAGTAATAATATTTGGATCACAATTAAAAGTATCATAAAATACCATGATAAAGAATGAGCTTATAATTGATTCACATAGCTCAACCTTCTCCATCCAATTAGGGAACATGAATATATATCAATATCTCTGAGATAACTATTGGTGGGACAATATAAAGAAGGAGATTATGAAGTATACATAAAATTTTCGGGTATGTTAGTAAGTGATTTTTGAAAGAAAAATGTTTAATAGGATGATAAAACTATTACCCATACCTATATGGAAATGGGAAAAATCACTATGGATTTTTTCACTGGTATTCTGAATACATGTAGAGGAAATAATGTGATATAGGTTTTGGTGGATTTTCTTATAAATAATTATCACTTCATTGATATTTGAGAGTAATTATCACTTGATTAAGATGTAAATATATGAAAAAAATATGTGTTAAGGATTCATGGAACACCACTATCAATTGTATCTAATGAATATATGTGGTTTACCTCCTAATTCTAAAAGATCCTCCAATAATATGTAAATAATAAGTTCAAATTAAGTACATCTTATCAACTACAAAATGATGGCTAAAATGAGAGGATGATCCTAATACTGGAGAACTTATTGATATCATGCTCAACATGATTCAATGTGGGATGGGATCAACATATTCCTCTATTTGAGTACTAATACAATTGTAACAACCCAACTCAGGATCCACTTAGACCGTGCCCCGAGCCGGTGGGTCACATATCCTCAAGAATGCCTCCCTATAGGCTAGAGGCTACCAACTAGAAACAAGGGTGTAAAGGTGTTATGGTGGAAAGACTATACACTCTTATTAGAGTGGAACAACATATGTCAACCATAAACAAACAAAAGTGGAAGCATATGAATAAACATACATAATAAAGAAGTGGTAGATGAATAAGTAATTGAACAACTGAATAAAAATATCAAATGCCACTGATCAGTGTCATATATAAAGATTCATGGAATCCTATTGTGAAAAGTGGGAACAAGGGACATGAATATATAATCATGCTATACAAAAAGTAAAAAAGGTTAAAAACATCTCCAATAGAATCTCAAGAATATACTCCGTCCTCATCTCTTGTTATCCATATAAAATAAAATAATATCAATAACCAATAGTATGGAACTTACCCTTATCATTACCAGTAGATAGAAAATCTACTCGAGTACCAAAGGTGTCCCGAGTATGGTGTGAGATAAATTATCAATAGAATATCACCAATGGTATCTAGAATTAATCCAAACAGTTATCATAACTAAATAGTTCAAATTATAAAGAAAATAAGAAATATGTTCTAAAATAAATAACGGGTCTTCTCAGGTTCCTAGAGAACACTTATAGGCTCTACCTACTTTAGTTTATGGCCAAGATGAATGCTTGATCAGTAAAAATATATATATATTATAATTTTATATATATTTATATATAGTATAGTTATATATTGCATCCACCTATATGAACCAAGTACGTGTTAATGTAAGTGTACATATACCTAGAATACTAGTTTTTGGCTATACTGGGGCATAACTAAGTCATCCATAAACAGCATAATGAGCCTATAAACTCATGAAATAGGGTGAATACCCTATATATTAGAATGAGTGGGGTATGTTATGGTCATCACTCGAGATGGAGAGTGTTACGTCATGTCAACATTCTAAATAAAGGATGTGGAACATCAATACCTCCATCCAACTAATTTCAATGGTGTTAGACATCATGCTCAATAACTGTAATGACTCGCTCGTTCTCATTGGATTGAGAGTACAACAAGTCATTATATTTCCTTAAGAGAAATATACAAGATCCCAAAGGTAAGAAATAAATGCTGAATGGTTTCAAATAAAAGTGGGGGATGATTTACCCTTTAGAAAATAAACCAACAAACCATATTCAAACCATTTACTAAATGATTCATAATCAAAATAAAAAAAACAAATCAAATTCATGTATATGAAAACCATATAAATGTGTGAAACAACATATGACCATCAAGTATCAAAGTACATAGTTGATAAAAACAAAAGACTCTCAACAGACCACAAGAATCCATGCTCTACAATATCCAAGGTCAACA
This sequence comes from Viscum album, assembly GCA_963277665.1. NCBI lineage: Eukaryota > Viridiplantae > Streptophyta > Magnoliopsida > Santalales > Viscaceae > Viscum > Viscum album. The sequence goes on from OY728141.1 coordinate 742,911,440, forward strand.
ATCACTGAACAGTCCGAATATCATGAGGTAGGGCTAAAAACATGAGAAATGTTTACTTTTCCCCTATCCTGAAAGATAACATCTGAAAAAGTACAGAAGTTACAAAGCAAGGGTGAGTATAAAACTCCATAGGTTTTACACAATGACTTCCTTACTCACGCCACTAGGATGGAAAGGTTAGCCACATTTATATAAAATAGTTTATATAATTTTTTTTACCAAAACAGCTTATAACCAAATATAAACAAGTTCCAGAAACCATTTACAACCAAGTGAAAACAAAACTCAATGAAAACAATTTCTATCATGTTGTTGTTTTCAGAAAAAATAACTCATCCAAAATTAAAACCAATTCTTGTTATCATTTGGAAAACCCATTCCATAGTTCACCACACACCCACACATGCATGCTTCATTTGATAGTTGCATACTCATGAGCGGTCTCTCGTCCAATTACCTTGTGTCTAAATGACACACACTCCAGATCCAGGGTCATGTGACTTGTACACTAATGGTACTCGTCCCTTATTAAGGGACTATTAGTCATGAACTCACACCAACATCATTTATGCCAAATATTTCCATTTCTAAAACAAAACACTCCAATAAAACTGATCTTCTATTGAAAATCAAAGAACTTCCAATTTCAAAGAAACATTTCATTTCAATGAAACCTTTATTTTTATCGAAAACATATAATCCAATTCATGTTCCAAAAATCTTGATAAATCCCCGTTTTAAATTTAATATTCGAAAACCAAGAGAAAAATAACATTACTCAAACACCAAATTTTCTAGATTTCACAACCATCACTCCAAAAGGGTATCCAACCAGTTTTGAACAACCAAATAAAAATAAATTAACACCAAAAATTCAATTTTAAATCATTCCAATCAGTTCTAGTAAGTGGAGTTGATAAAGAGGCCTCCTACCTCAAAGGTTATGATGAACACCCCAATAAACAAAGAACGAAAAAGAAAATGGGGCCGATTCTCCAAAAAACCACCTTAGATCTAATCTCCTAGAAATATCAAGACCAAAAATCATCATATTATTAATCCAAACACATAGATCTACCCAAAAATAGCATAGATCTATGAAACCAAGATAAGAAGAGAAGTAGATATAACTAGATCTACGAAACTGATATTGAATGAAGAGGAATGATCACAAACCTCAAGAATTTGGCTTTGATTCCCCAAGGAAAGCCTTTGTATTGACTCCAAAACTATTGGGAGAGGTTCTCCTACCTTCAAGGAAGATAAATCCCATGTTATGTCTATTTAGGATAAAAAACAAGCCACTTAGAGTCAAACACATGTGAAATCCACTTTTTTAGGATCTCACTTAAAGAATCTGAACTGTTAGTTCACACGGTTAGACAAACCTTGCACTAACCGTGCAATAGCTACTACCTAGGAAGATCCTCGCATGGATTCCCCACACGGACTCCCTAACTGTGCTCCAACCATGCTAGACCTACTGCCTCAAGAGGACCATTGCACATGGTTTGGCTTCACTCTTAAGCAAACCATGTGCCGCCCGTGCAACTTCCATTTTTCCCCAAAACCTCATCCAAAGTTCTCCCAATTCTCCCATCCATCATCCTTACAGTTTATAACCTTAAAAAGAATCACGTAAGGGTTACATACCAGAAACTGGGGGTACTACATTCTCCCCACCATTGGTCTTTACATCCTCAGAAATTAGAAAATCCTTGCTGATCTAAAAGAGTTCCATCCATTTCTCTTTCATCTCCTTCTCACGTTCCCAAGTTTCTTCTTGAATCTGACTATAATACCATAAAATCCACACTAGACTGATTCTTTTTACTCAAAAGACTTTCAATTTACTATCCACAATCATTAATAGTATATTTATCAATTATGTATCCCACTCTAAGTCAACATGATACCATCTAATCACATGGTCAGGATCAGGATAATACTTTTTCAATTGAGATACATGGAACACATTGTGCACCGAACTGAACCATGGTGTTAATGACAACTGATATTACACCTCTCTAACCTGTTATACTATCTCAAAAGGTCTAATGCATCTGGGATATAACTTTCTCTGCTTCCCAAAACGACAGTTTCCAAGCCTGGTAGATATCCTCACGAAGGCATGATCACCCACAGCGAACGACAACAGTCTTCGACGGTGATCTGCATAAGATTTTTGATGACTCTGAGCTGTCACCATCCTTTTTCTAATCAAATTGATAATCTCCATTGTTTCTTGGACAAGGAATTTCCCAACGAGTGAAGTCTCACCCATTTCCACCCAACACAGTAGAGAAGGACAAGGGCTTCCATACATTTCTTCAAAAGAATATATGTGTTTCGAGGCCTGATAGCTGTTATTGTATTAGAACTCCAATAAGGGTATATACTCCTCCCATAAGAAACAAAAATCCATTACAAGATCCCACAACATATCTTCCAAATTTTTTATTGTTTGATCGGATTTCCCATCTATCTGAGGATGATACATTGTGCTCATAGTCATCTATGTCCCAAGGGCTTGCTGTAAGGACTTCCAAAAATGATTTGTGAACCTCAGATCTCTATATAAGACTATTGACACTAGTACTCCATATCTATTTACCACTTTTTGATTATATATTTTTAACAGATCCTACATTGTATGAATTTTACAAATTGGAATGAAATGGACCATCTTGGTAAGATGGTCCACTCTCACCCAAATGGTATCATGTTTCTAGACCATTCTTGGATGACCTGTAACAAAATCCATCACTATTTTATCCCATTTCCACACTGGGATAGGTAAAGACTGCAACATTTCCACTGTTCTCTGATGCTCTGATTTAACCTTTTGATAAGTTAAGCACCATAAGATGAACTCGACCACCTTTCTTTTCATGCCGCTCCACTAAAACTGGGCCTTCAACACCTTATACATATTTTGTGTTCCTAGATGTAAATCACATATCTAATGGTGGTAATCATGAAGGAGTTGTTCTTGAAAATACATAGGTACTACCATCTGATCTGTAAAACACAAAATTGAACTCCCATCAATTTTCCAACCTTCATTTGTCTCCCCACAATTGAGTTTTGAACTCATAACCAAACATTCTGCATTTCATGTTTGTGACTCTTTGACTATATGTACCAAATCAGGAATAATCATAGCTAAAAAAAACTGAAACATCACCTCAATATTTACATTATATATTCTTGTTGGCTAGGACCGACATCAACTACGGTTCATATGAATCTTCTTTCACGAACCGGGCATATGAAATTATACTCAATGAAACTGAAATTGAATTTCCATTCCCTGGTGTATACATTAAGCCAAAGTTAAACATTTGGAGATACTTCATCCATCCCCTTTTCCTATAATTCAAATTTCACTATGATAAAATGTGTTTTAGGCTTTTTTTGTTCGTGAACACATTAAATTTCTCACCAAAGAGATAATTTCACCTTCTTTTCAAAGCATGGATGACTGCAGCTAACTCTAAATCTTGTGTTGGTAATTCTTCTCATGAACCGTAAACTATCTTGAACCATAAATAATGACAAGGTCTCCTTTCATGAGAACACAACCCAACCCTAATCCCAAAGAATCATAGTACACCACATACCCCTATCCTAATTCTAGAAAAATCAATATAGGTGCAGATGTAAGACGAACTTTTAGTTCCTAGAAAGACTTCTTCCATTCCCCTATCCATTGTAATGGAGCATTGTTTTTTTTCATAGCTTTCATTGGTGAAGTTAGTCATGAGAAATCAAACACGATACAATGATAGTAACCAGCTAGACCATGAAAACTTCCTATCTTGACAACATTCTTCAGTTGTTTCCATGAGGTAATAGCATCTATCTTTTCAAGATCAACCAAAACGCCTCTTTTATAAATGACATGGATAAGAAAACGTATTTCCTATATCCAAAAATCACACTTTGATAATTTTGCATACAAATAGTGATCTACCACAATTTGTAATACTATTTAGAGGTGTTCTTCCAAAAGTCATGACAACATATTCGTAGTGGCCATATATGCTTCTGAAAGCTGTCTTTGGAATATATTCTTTCGGAACTCACAATTGGTGATATGATGATCACAAGTAAATCTTGGAGAACCAATGAGGTCCCCATAATTGATAAAAAAGATCATCAATGTGTGGAATTGGATATCTTTTCTTTATCAAAACTTGGTTAATCTTTTGATAATAAACACACAACTGAATACTTCCATCTGCCTTCTTCACGAACAAAACTAGTGCTGCCCATGGAGATGTACTTGGATGAATAAAACCATTTCTTTCTAATTTCTCTAACTATACTGTCAATTCCCATAACTCTTTTGGTGACATTCTATAAGACAAAAGAGAAATAGGACTATTCCCTAGAAGGAGATCAATCGTAAACTCCACTTCATCTATAGGTTGTAACCCTGAGATGTTTTTGGGAAAGTCATTTCAAAATTTATCAATAGTGGATGGAAAAATATTTTCCTCAATATCTTCCATTGATTCCAATGTCAATGCTACCAACTGATATGAGATCATTCACATCATCGATGCCAACAAATTCGTTTCACCTTTCTTTACCATACTCTCTCCTATGAAGAGATACTCGATGTCATCCTCAGTCATGAAACTCATTTTTCTCCAATAAAATTATATTTGAGCCTCAAAAGTTTTCAACCAATCCATACCTAGGATTACATCATATAAATCCATGTCTAACATCGAGAATTCCAATTTCATCTTTGCTCCATCCACAATTATAACACATGCTCAACACACAAATTCTTGACATTCACTTTAATATAGAGGAGTTTCTATTTTTAAAACCAAAGGAATCATTTACAACATTAAACATGTCAAATAAATAGAATGAGAATCAATTAAAGAATTTCATCCACCAGTATTCAAGAGCAATTTCAAAAGGGTACAATTCCAAATAATTGTACCTCTCACTGTAGATGGTCCATCCTGGTCATCAACAATCATCTGTGCAGTTGCATACAATTGCTTCATCGTGGAACTGTTATCCTTTTTGCCTTACTTATTTTTCCCTGGTTAAGGAGTCATGGTATTTCTAGAATCACTATGGTTGGATTTAATCTGCTGATGAAAATGGTTATGTTGTCCTCGCCCTGTCGAAGCAAATGATTCTTGCGATGCCAGAGAAGTGTCTCTAGCACCTGAACTTGGAGCACTGCGACAATATCTCTTGAGATTCCCCATCTTATTCGAATTATGGAATTCTCTAGGTTGTTCCATAAAATATAGTTTTATGTGGTTAAGAGAACCACATTGAAAACAACCTTCTTTGCTCTGGGGTTGTGGGGGGAGGTTCACTGATCCAACCATCTGGTTCTGATTCCCACTTCCACCTTGGAAATAGGTGTCCATTTTCCTCTTTCTTATATCATTTGAGTTCCCACCATTACCTGTGGGTATCATCATACCTCCTTCTATAGATCTCGAGATTTCACGTTCAGCCACAATCGCTCTGTTCAACTTATCATTATAATCCGTAATACAGAGCACCACAATCTTCGATCAAATATCATGTCGTAGCCCCGATTAAAAGATATGTGCCTTCAAAGATGCACATTCTACAACATCTGGTGAAAAATAGTGTGAACTCATGAATTTATCTACGTACTCTATGACAGAGTGACTATCTTGTTTCAGGCTAAACAAGTCAATTGTTTTATGGATCTTAAACGTGTGAGGGTAGAATTTTTTATTGAATTTTTTTTCAAAATCCTTCCATATAAGACCTTCATCAAATTCATCTTTCACCGATAAATACCACCATCAGTGTGCAATATACTTGAGCATATACATCACAATATTGACCTTTTATCTCTACCGGTGTGCCTATGAAGACGAAGATACAATTCATCCTACTCAGCCATACATCCGCCTTCTCGGGTTTAGCATCACCCTAAAAGTTAGGTACATTCTACTTAATGAATTAGATGGTAAGATCCACATTCCTTGGCTCATTCCTTCGGCTCCCGATATCTATAACTAGAAAGTCATGGATAATACTCTAAACTATCTCTTGGATTAGTCATGTTTTAGGTGTGACCACATTTTTTGAAGCTTCTTCAGGTTGGTTTCAATGATGCCTACCAGGTGCCATTTTCTAAACCAACAACAAACTCCATCAATATCACTATCTAGCAACATATGGATTAAAATTTCAAATTTTATCACATCAACTATCACAACATTTTTTTCCAAAACAACCTTTTTCTATTTCAACCATTTTTTTGAAACATTCATTCATGATTTTGAAAACCAAACCATTTTCAAAATACACCACATATCCTCTTTTACAAATCATTCATTTGAAAACAAATTCTTCATTTATAAAAAATATACACCTTTCACAAAATCATAAATCATTTATCAAAATGAAATATGAAATCCTAGTGGAAAGTCATTACTCTAAAATGCATGTCATTTTTTGTCTCATTGGTTAAACCCCCAACAATTATATTTTCATTATTATAGAAGTGTCTCTAAAACAATTGTGTACCCAATTTTCTAGTAACTTGAAGATCAACATAAAAGGGTTAGATACGTCCTTTTATGCTATACATTTCATGTTCCGACAATCCTACTCCTATCTAATATTTCAACCCAAATAATCAACAAGAAGGAATTTGAACTACCAGAACAAGAACACATATGACCACTTGTTAGGAAAGGATCGAACACGCTGAGAAAATGTGTACCACAAATGAAAGACCAGACTGATACCATTTTTAATGACTCACTCATTCTCATTATCTTGAGAACACAATGAGTCATTACTTGGCTTTAAGCGACATCCCCAAGATGCCAAAGGCTGGTAATAAATGCTGAAGGGTATCAAACATATTTGGGGGATGATTTACCATTTAGGAAATAAACTAACAAACAGACTAACCAAAACCAAACCATTTACTAAATGATGCATAAACAAAATAAAGACAACTAAACAACTTCATGTATCTCAAAACCACATCAATGTGTACAACAGTACAAGAAAAATAATTATAAAAGTATATAGCAGATAAACAAAAAAGACTCTCAAGGGACCACAGACTCCATGCTCCACAAGCTCCAAGATCCACAATCACCGAACAGTGTGAATATTATGAGGTAGTGCTAAAAATGTGGAAAACATTACCTTAACCCATGTCCCAGAATATAACATCTGAAATAGAACTAAAGTGCCAAAGCATGGGTGCGTTTAAAGTTTAGTAGGTTTTCCCCCAATGACTTCCCTACTCATTCCACTAGGATATAAAGGTAATCCATATTTATATAAAATAGGTTATATAAAAAAATTTACCATAACAGTTCATAACCAAATATAGACATGTTCCAAAAACCATTTACAACCAAGTGAAAAATAAACTCAATGAAACCAATTTCCACCAAGTTATTTTTTCCAAAAAACTAAATAATCCAAACATAATACCAATTCTTTTTATCATTTGGCATACCCATTCCATAGTTCAACACTCACCCACACATTCATTCTTCATTTGATAGTTCAATTCTCATGAGCGGTCTGTCGTTCAATTACCTTGTGTCCCAATGATACACTCCCCCAATATAGGGTCACGTCCCTTGTACACCAATGGTACTCATACCTTATTAAGTTCCCTTTAATAATGAACTTACACCAACACTGTTTATCCCAAATATTTTTTTTTTCAAAACAAACCACTCAAATAAAATTGAACATTTATTGAAAATCGTAGTACAACCAATTTCAAAGAAAAATTTAATTTCTATGAAACCTTACTTTTTATTAAAAACATAAAATCCAGTTAATATGCCAACAATCTAGAGAAATCCCTTTTTTAAAATCCATATTTTAAAATAAAGAGAAAACACACTTTACTCAAACACCAAATTTTACAGATTTCACAACCATCACTCAAAAGGGTTTCTAACAAGTTTTCAAGAACTAAATCGCAATCAATTCACACCACATATTAAATTTGAAAGCATTACAATCATTTATACTAAGTGGATTCAAGAAATAATCCTCCTACCTCGATGGTTTTGACGAAAACCCCAACAAACAATGAATGAACAAGAAAACCAAGTATATTATCCATGAATCCACCTTATATATCTTCTACTAGAAAGATCAAGACAAAAAATAATCATATTTTTTATCCAAAAAACCTATATCTACCCATAACTGGTGTAGATTTAAGAAACCAAGAGAAGAGGAGAAGTAGATCTAAGTAGATCCAAGAAACTGATCATGAATGAGGAGGAACGATCACATACCTCAAGAATACAGCTTTTATTCACCAAGGAAAGCCTTCAGATTGACTCCAAAACTCTTGGGAGAGGTTATCCTACCATAATAGAAGAGAAATCCAGAGTTATGGCCACTTAGAATAAAAAACGATCCACTTATAGGAAAAATCATGTGAGATCCACTTTATTAGGATCTCACTTAAACCGTCAGCACGATTAGTTCACATGGTTAGACAAACTGTGCTCTATCTAGTGCCTAGGCAGACCCTTACATGGATTCCTCACACAATCTCCCTAACCATGCTCTAACTGTGCAAGATTGACTACCTCAAGAGGACCATTGTGCACAGTTTGGAAACACGGTTTTTCAAACCGTACACCCCCTATGCGACCTCTATTTTTTCCCAAAACCACTTCCATAGTTCCCCCAACTCTCCCATCCATCACCCTTTCACTTTATAACCATAAAAATCATCAAGTAAGGGTCACATACCAAAAACCCAGGGTACTAAAATACTCGATGTAGGCGAGCGTGATACTATCATGCTCAATAGAACCCTTACCATCATATAAAAGGATCTATCAAGGATTAACCATATTTATGATAGAAGGCCTGAGGAATAACCACTCATGCATTTAATTTATTAGGTACAATATAAATTTGAAATTATAATTCAATTAAAACTTTTGATTAAACATGAAGAAATAGGTGTGGCCTTACCACCCTTCCGTAACCATTTCAATAAATTATTTAAATCATTTAATGAAAGAAAACCATCATGGAAGTGAAATTATAGTTAACACAATCCATTTTTATAACCAAATAATTCCAATTAAATTTTAACAAAGGGTAATTTAAAAGGTTCGCTTTACTAATGTTCATTTACCTACATGGAAAATTCAAATTACAAGAGGTAAAAAAACTGATTAGGTTCTAAAATTTCATAAAAAATAATAGAACAGGGTCATAACCATTTATAATATAGATAAACACTTAGAAGGAATTTTGGGATATTTAAAAATAAATCATAATGGGAAAATCAAGGGGACACACCGAAGGGATGAGAATAACTGTGATCAACATACTCTAAATTACTAAATAACGGTCAAAGGGTGTGTATCAATGTATGTTTATTTATTTTATATGAATAACTCCATAAAAAGTTGATGCTTGAAAAAAGACGGTGTATAACATAATGACATAGATACGAAGCACCGAAACTCATGGGGGAAAGGAGAAGACCACATACCTCAGGGAATTTAAGGACTCCTCATCCGATGGAGGCTTCAAATTTAAAATTGGTTGGAATAAATCTAAGAAATGGTCCAAGGCCCTAAAAATAAGGAAAAAGATATTACACCTAAATAGCACAATGGATCCAAATATAAAATGAAATAGGAAGAGAGAGGACTTTAGAGAAAAACTCTAGATATCTAAAGCTTCTTTTAGATATTGATATGGACTTATGATGGAGATTTACCTCAATGAATAGCTTGAGGGAAAATAATAGCTAATGGAGGAAGATAAATGTGCTTCACACTAGAAATGGGAGAGTGGAAAAGTGGAATTAGTTTTAAGAATTAAAGAGGGACAATAATGAAATTTCACCCTCAAAATAGGGGGCACATAGTTAAGTCATATAGTTTAGTAAACTATTCATAAACCATGCTCATGTCACTGATTAAGGCTTTTCCTCACATGGTTAAGGTGAATAGTTTACCTAACTATGCAAAAAACATATGAAATGACACTATCAAATTTCTGCAGTTTCTTGCATGGTCATGTGACTCGAGTTTCATGGTTTCATACAAACCATGAGGATCTTGCTACACCTATGTTTCACCCTGCATGGTTAGAATATACCATGGGGGATGGGCTTAATAGTTTCTACTAACCATGCATCCTAGTTATTTTTTTCATTTTCTGGAACTCCTGGATTCGAACAAGCCCCGGATGATACTGGGACCTTCCTCATGCTATAGTGTACATTTTTGAAGATTAAACCAAGGATTTAAAATGAAAAACAAATGATATGTACCTTTTTGAAAATACGATTCATTACAAACTCCTCATCATAAAGAAACTCATCTCTATGATGGCCTTATAAAGGTGAATATGTATCATCCACAATGAGTTTTTGACACTAAGCTCACACATCAGCATCATGTTCCCTGGACTTGTACTATACTCAGTCGTGCTACCATAACTCACATACCAAAGAAACTAACCTACCTAAGAGTATCATCACACTCCAATCCAAAAATAAAAGTTTATACTATTGGAAAGAATCATATATGACCAGTTCAACATAATCCAGTTGAAATACTAGTGATGGGTCTTGATAAAACCAACAAAACTGAGATATGTGAAATAAATAGTCCATAAAATGATATCTATGAGGAAGTGCTTTCTGATAAGACACTAGTCTGATCTATTTCACAACCTAGAAGGGTATAATGATCCTAGTTGACAGAATACCTTACCTATGAATACATATATGGCCCAACATGTGTGAGAATCACAAGAAAATACAATCTCCTACCTTGAACTCAGGAGGTCATCGACATATGTTGGCATATAACCGATTTCTGGACTAAGTTTTCATCATGCACATTATGATCAATTGGACCTTCTCTATAGTCTCTTGTATGATAGGTGGTCCAATAATTGCTTCCTCGCTTACCTCTATCCAATATAAAGGTAAATGATACGACATACCATATAAAGATTCAGAAGGATCAATATCGATGGTAGCCTGAGACTTGTTTTTATAAGAGAACTCCACAAGGGGAATGTGTTTCTCCTAGGAACCCCCAAAGTCGAGGGAACATGCATGGAGAGGGTCCTCTAGAACCTGAATTGTATGAAAACTATTTCCATCGGTCTAAGGGTGATAGGCTATTCATAGAATCACCTCTTTACCCAAGTCTTTCTGCAACTCCTTCCCGAACCAGGATGTAAAGTGTGTGTCTATGTTAGAAATGATTGAACGAGGAGAACCATAATGATGTATAACCTCTCTGATGTATAGTATCCTTAACTCATCTACTGATAAGTCATATCATACAAGTAAAAAGTGTGATACCTTCATCAAATGTTCAATGATAATACAAAGCATATCGTTTACATGAGGTGATCTGCGTAGACAAGTCACGAAGTCCATGAAAACATCATCTCGTTTCCACTCGGGAATGGAAAATGGCTTTAAGATACCTTCTAGAAACTGAGGCTTTGTCTTGACCTTCTAAAAGGTAGAACATCAGGTAATGAAGTCAGCAATCTCGTGTTTCATACCAGGACACCAAGACAAGTGTCGTAGAACTTCATACAATTTAGTGACACCAAGGTGAACTACCCATGTCGAGGCATGGAATTTCTGTATCATTTTCTCTTTGATTTTTGCTGAGATCCATACACACCCATGGAATTATATAGTATCATCTCCATACGTGGTCAAACTTGAAGATGTATCTTTGTTTTAGATGCTTTTTTCATATAGCAAAGCCTTCATGATTAGATAGTTTTTATATTATTACTCATTCCAAAAGATTATAGGTCACTTCTAAGGTTGTGTGGATAGTTTAACCATGACCCTCTAGATCCCAATGTTGATCTCTAAGAATAAGGACTTGAGTTTTCACTCCCCACTGGATTCATGAACTAGCTATATATGAGTCTTCTAACTCAAAGCATAGACCACTGTGTTTCCTTTACTTGCTGTGTAGGAAAGCTAAAAATCAAACCACTGTAGGTACTCCACCCACCTATGCTACCTATGATTTAGATCCTGATGTGTAAAGATGTACTTTAGGATTTTTTTATTAGTGAATGCCCAAAAAAATCCCTAAGTAAATATTTTCTTCAACAACATATAGCATGAAAAAACCACAAATAGTTTGAGGTTGTTTGTCAGGTAATTCTCCTCATAAGGCCTCAACTAACAAGACCCTTATGAAAAAACTCACTCATCAAACATCAGAATAACTTCAAGACTAAAACCTGATTCATGGTACTATATAATATAAATTATTTCTAGCTTTGGAAGCATTAGTATCAATGCTGAAGTCAAATGAACCTTAAACTCATGAAAGGATGCTTCATAATCTTGTCACTCAAAAATTACTCTTTATTCCAAATAATTAGTAAGGGGGGTCTATAATGATGAATCCCTTTATCATCACCAATGAAAATTTTAATATAATCATTTTTAAGAGATCCTATGTCACAAAAAATAAAGAGACTTTTGAAAGTATTACCTTTTCTTGAAATCTTGTTCGCAGTGAAGTTCCCCTACCAAAAGGTGTGAGAGATCATCATCTGAGGGATAAAAAGAAACCTGCACTTCCGAATGTCATACAAAATGGAACAAGGTACATTATGGTTTCATCATATCAAGATGAAAAGATATTGGGAGTCAGGATCAATACTACTAATGTAAATTTTGTACAACATACATAAAGGTAAACCACTTATCAAGGCCTTAACATCCACCTCCAGGGAATTACTTATCCCATAGAAAGTAGAAAAACTAATAAGGACTGAACCCCTATTATCCCGGACCAAACCTCCCCCACACATGACACCATAGCTATAATAACCATCCAAATTTAGATTAATTACTCTACAAGGATACCTCCACTTAACCCATTTTCCACAAGGTGATGAAACCCTACCTGGTGAAACCATCACTGGAAGCATCTCGTTGCTACAGATGCCGATATTGGTACTCAAATTCAAAGAGATCATCTCTTCAAATAACGATAAATAGTATAACATTAATTAAATTGGTGTTCACCTCATTCATTGGCTTTTTTTGTTGATGTCCTACCATAAAATCTAGCACACCAAAGTGAAGGACATGCCCCTACACAAGAAATCATGTGGTCATTCTTCAAAACCCTAGAACCAAGAGAATAGTAGGGATTTCATGTCATCACCTATAGAAGAGCATCCCAACTTACTCCCAATGAGATTTCAATAAAAATAATCCCAATATCATTGAAATAAGAGATTCAACGTGGTCTCAATATGAGGCTTCTCATAGAATAAGTAGCATGAGGCAATTTTCACACCTTTCCGCCAAATATTTTCTTTAGTAGGGATAGCTCTGTTGCAGATTTTCCAAACCAGAAAACTCTTTTTGGATGGAAATTTTTTTCTCCATAATTTAGTCTCCCAATCTTTTAGATCCCTTTCATCAAGCCAATATATATTTTAGGCCCAATGGCTAAAATTACCTGTTGGTGTGGGAGTGAGGACACACTTTTCAGGCTCATATGTTAGAGTAATTAAATCAAAAAGAAGCCTTTTTTCCTCACCAAGAGTGGTTGAATTCATACTAAGGTGAGATATTGCCTCCTAGAATGAGATATCTAGGGTTGGGCATCAAGGAAAATATCGATAATAACTTAGACAATTTTCTTTATAGTAGTTAATGTCGCCTCTCCCTACTACCAACCCCAAACTATCCTTTATATTCCTTAACTAATTGACCATGCACCTAGATATCCTAGAAATTCTAGAAAAGGTTTCATCTCACTTCTTACAATCTTCTCCATATAAATCCTTCATAAATTTGGCCCATAATGATCCTACTTCAAAAATTTCCCATGCTAGTTTAGCTTTCATTCCAAGAATAATTGACTCCACAATATGGAGGATAATTCTTCCCTCCTCAAGGGGTTTTCTATTCATTTCAATGAGGCTCAATCGATTATCACTTCTAGTTTTATGTCTTAGATAAAAGAGTTCATAATATTTTCTAGCCTCTTAATGATGCCTTTAGGGGCCTTAACAATAGAAAAAATGTGTACGGGAATAGACGTCAGAATGTTGAAGACAATCACTATCCATACTCTAAAAGAAAACATATTGTCCTATCCTAAATACACCCCATCACGCGATAAACCATGTCCTTAAAAATTACCATTTTAATTTTTCCTTCTGAAATTGGGGCTCTAAGATAACTCATCAGTAGATGTCTTCATTGAATTTCAAATCTCACCTAAATTTGGCTAACATGATGATCCATACACATATTTGAGATATATATATAGTGATCTTCTGAAGAATAATTTTTTCCCACTCCAATATCTATTGTTTATAATGATTTTCTTGAAACCTTTAATGGAGTTTTTCCTTCCATTTTGAAAAATTATCATATCATCAGCAAACATTATGTGATAAATGATACACATCCTATACCTATTCTTGAAATGAATAAATTCTATACTAGATATCCCATGATTTTAATTTCTAGAAGGAGCCTCCTGATCTATAATAAAGTTATTGGGAGATACCTAATCTCCATGATAGAGACCCCTAACTGATTTGAAGAATCCCAAATTTCATCCCATGAATGAAATAGAGATCCACGACGAAGAAAAACACCTAAAAAGGTCATGATCCCATCCCCTGATACCAAGACTACTGAATACCATTAGAAAAAAAATCTCACACCATACTATAGTAAGATTTTTCCATATCAACCTTGATCACAATGTTAGAGTTGATGAATTTAATGTTAAGATCATCCACCATATCTCTCTCAATGAATACCATGCCCTGAATGATTCTACCCTGTATGTACCCATGTTGTTCGTTTGAGATAACATGAGGTAGAAATATTCCCAATATCCTATTTAAGATACTAGAAAAGATTTTATAGGAAAAATTATAAAAATAGATCGGACTGTATTGATTAATATTGATCGTATCCTTCACTTTAGGAATGAGAACTAACTTGGAAGTAACAAAGCCCTAGAAAGATATCCCTCTCTAAAAAATTCATGAACCACTTCACACACATGAGATGTTATAATTTCCCAAGCATTAACATAGAAGGACCCCTGAAATCCATCTGACCCTAGAGTTCTCTCAGTGTTCAAGGTAACAACGGCTTGTCTAATATCATGCTCTTTAGGAATAGACTCTAAAAGTTCATTATCATTATCTTTAACTATACTTGGAATGGTTCTCATAAATCTTTAATCACTAGATCTTCGCATCTTGGCATCATCACCATCAAATATTGGCCCCACCAGGAGGTTTTTTAAATGTTCTCCAGTTATCTTCCCATCCACATCCACATCTTTTGTGTAAATACCATCTTATAATAAAGTCATGATTTTCCTCGAATTAAACATCTCTTTAAGGAAGGTGTGGAAGTACCATAAATTTTTATCCCCTTACTTTGGCTAATGAGCCCTATATTTATCTCAAAAAATCCTCTGAATGTTCAGAAGCTTCCCAGAAAGATCATTTTTTTCTCCATCATCAAACCAAACACACAATCATACCATATATCCTGAATTTTCTCATCCATTTATTCAATTTCCCTTTTAAGATATTCAAGGGAAAAAATAATTCTAGTCTTAGAGAAAACACACTCATAAAGTTAGCCTCTTAGTCTTTTAAAACGATCAACAGGACTATCCCAAACCCTTCCACACACAGGTTACTCCCAATATTCCTTTTCCATTTGGAGAGTGTCTCCCTACCTTATCCAGCCAGACAAGAAGCCCAAATTAGATAACCTTCTGTCCTCCCTCATGATGAAAATAATGAAGGAAGCATGATGGAAAGAACACAAGCTAAATACCTAACTGAGTCCTATGGAAAGTTGTTAATGCCTTGGAGGTTTGTAAGGGACCCATGAAATGTTCTCTAGAATCTTTCCCTTCATTTTTTATTATTATATCAGGAAAATGCATCTACTTGATAGCCCATATCCATGAGACCAGTGGAAGATATAAATTTATTAAAGTGTTTCATTGGTGTCAAGTAGTAGTTCATACCTCATTTCTTTTCTGACCTATCACATATAGTATTAATGTACCCTCCCACAAACCATGTACGTTTACCTGGATGGAAGGAGACAAGATGCCATTACAACTCATTTATCTCTGACATATCAAAACTATCATAGATAAAATAGAATAAAAAGCATAATTTTCAATTGTGACATTATTAGTAATTAATTGAGAAGAGATGACCAACTGTTTGACCAGAAAATTTCTATTACAAGAAATACATACATTAGAACTACATGGATGGACATGAAAGAAATGATTAAATCCTAGCCTCCTTGATAAAATAGGCAAGGAATCCTTATTTATCTTTGGTTCTAGAATGGCCAAAAAGGAAACATGATGCTTCCTGACCTCATCCTCCATAAAATCACTTTTGTCCCATGCCCCCTTCCCCTTTTGTTCCACACTGTAATAGAGGAAATTAAAAAAAGGTGGATTTGGACTTTTAGACCTTCGACCAATTATATGGAGAAACCAAAAGAGAGGACCTAGTTATCCCTCTAGACACAGAACTTGTGATTCTACCTTTAAATCTGAAAACAAGGGATGATCTGTTGATAGTAGTGCAGGGTAGCCCCTCATCAATATCCTCATTCTCATACTCATATACAAGAATTAAAACCTCAAATTAGTTGGAATAGTTGGGAGACTATACCTGGCCATCAGAAACACTCCCAACTAGAGCAGAAAAAGGCTCCCCTGGGTAAGTATCAACACAAGAGGAAGCATTTGAAAACATAAACAAGTCCAAAACTGGTCACCTGTAGTCACAAACTTTTTTTGAGCATCCTACTCTACCTGATCAGAAATAGAAACAACCCCCTACAGGGATACACCCTATTCTGAACTAGAAACATCTATCTCTGAATCCAAAAGAACCTCCAAGTGAGGATCAGGAGCATGAAAAGTTGTAAAAACACCACTATATTGCCTAATGAAAACACCATATATATCTCCCTCAAGATAATTTCAATCCATTGGAATATGAGATACCTCATAAGAAACATCCTTGGATCCTAAAAACAACACATCCTCCCCCTTTCCATAGATAGGTTCCTTGCACTTAGAGTCTGAAAAATACTTTGAGACCAGAAGAGAACCATAAGGAACATCTTCCTTCACACCCACAAGACCAGAAGACTCAGCAAGGCCTCCATAAATAGAGTCCACAGAACCTGATACTCTATTCTAAGAATGCTTCCATTTCTACTTGTAAAAGCTCTTATAATAGTGAACATAGTGTCCCTACAAATGAAAAAAATAACAATACCTGGGAGGAGAATGATAGAAGAACCTTAGACCCCATGATAAATCTTTTCCAGCACGAATGAGAATTTGATACTAATGGAGAGCCTCCAGATCCATCTCCACATAGATGTAGGGAGAATAAAGTAATTTAAGACTACTAGTATCACCATAATCACATAGGGTTCCACTAAGGTTATACCGCTCTCTTTGCAGAATATATGGATTGAGAAGAAGAAGTGGATTCCCTTGAACCTTTACCAAAACCACCGCCAGAGATGAATCCTTTCCTTTGGGAACATCCCATTACCATGTAGAAAGTGAAAATCTACAACCATCACACACTCTCCCCTCCCATGACCACATCTTCATGAAATCCTTATGGGAAAATTAGTGAATGGCCTAAGTATTATGTGAGACATAGGACCCCACAGGAAGGCAACTAAGATTCTAGAAAGAAACAATGGTCTGAAAGAAGGAAATAAACGACCAATCTCGACCAAATCATGAAACCAAAGTCCACCTATAAAGATCTTCAACCACCCCCAGCTTCGCCGATGACAAATCTACCATTGGAAACCCATCAACCCATGCCAGACAGTGAGGGGAAACAACAATCCCTAGAAAAAATTGATGGAGGGAACCATCACCATAATCGAGAAATCTCACTATCACGTCCTTGAATGATCATGAAGGAGGCCTAATAAATGGCATAGAAAGAGAGATTCGACCCAAAAATGTTTTAGGATACACCTCTTTCATGACAACCTGCACTGAGGGTAGCTTAGAAACCAATGTCGGTGAAGAAGCATGCTCAATGGGATGAAAACTCAATAGTTTGGATGGCACATGAGGTGTGTTGTTTTCGAGACCCAACATCTCCATCATCCTCAAAAGAATATTTCTTCACAATCTTCTAACCATATGAATTTGACACATTTATTTGTCAATACCGTAAGCGGTGCTTTAAGACATGAAAAATTCAGGATGAAGCATCTATAATATCTAGAAATCCCCAAGAAACTCCGAATTTCAAATACATTTTTCAGATTCTCCCCAGAAATTATAGATCCTACTTTTTAAGGGTCTATTAAAATTCCAAACTCCCAGATAATGTGACCCATGAAGTGGAATTTGTTGATCCAAAAGTAAAATTTATTAAGCTTATCATAGAGCTGATCCTCTCTCAGTGTATTCATTAGGATATCAATATGGGTTCCATAGTCATTTCTAGAGTGTGAATACACTAATAAGTCCTCAATAAAGACTACCATGAATGAATCTAGGTATTATTGGAAAACACAATTCATAATATCCATAAAGACTACAAGTGCATTCATGAGTCCAAGTTGCAAGAACAAGTACTCATATAGACCATTCCTGATTCTAAAAGATGTGTGAGGTATGTTAGAAATCCTATAACACACATAATGAGATCATGACCTTATATATCTCTTTAAAAACACTTTCAAACTTTAGATAAGATCAAATAGGATATCTATTCTAGGTAGTTGATACCGTTTATTCACTATAAGATGTTTCAATTGATGATAATCCACATAGAGACTAAGGTCACCATCCTCCTTCATGGTAAAAAAGATTGGTGATCCCTAAAGGGAAGTGATGGGGTGTATGAAGCCTTTATCCTAAAGATCCTCCAATTTTTTATTGAGTCTTATAAGATCCATTGGTTCCATCCTATAAGGAGGAATGTTCATTGGCACTACTCTTGACACAAGTTTGATAGTGAATTCTACCTCTCGCACCAGGGATTGACTATAGAATTCATCAGGAAAGACACCCCTAAAATTCTCTACTACAAGAGGGAAAATAGGGGGTCATAACCCCTGATCATCCAATAAAATACTAGAAATCCAAGCTATCACACTACCGAACCTATGCCTCTCAGGTCCACCTAACATAACTTTCACATTCTATTCTCCCTTATACACATTCCTACCACACTCTAGTGATTTAAACATCACCCTTCGATGATAGTAGTCAATATGGGATTGATATTGAACTTAAGAGTTCATCCCTATGATTGCGTCAAATCCCATAATGTCAACTATGAGAAGATTCCATAAGAATAGGTACTCATCTATATCAAGGGGAGAGTCATTACAATAGAAAACACCCGCTAATCAGCTACCTAGTGGGGGTATCTAGCATTATAACTTAATGAACGTGCTCGATCTCAATGCCTAGACTCCCAATGATAGTCTTAGATATAAATGAGTGAGATTAACATATGTCAAAAAAGTAGTCATTTAATTAGAGGCTACTATAAATATTATATTGAATAGTAGAAGTTTTGGCACACTTCTCTTCTAGAATAGGTTGGACTGCATATAACTACCCTACACCATATACTCGAGTAACTACTTGACTATCCTGAGCAAGCCCTCTATACTGGCACTAAGAATCATAATCCTAAATACCTGTACCTTGATCACCACATTATCATGATTTGTTGGTAGTATTTAAGATGTCGTCCCATTGTGATACTACTAGCCCCACTCTTTAATTTGGAGAAGGAGTAGATACCCACTCACTAGACACTGAAGAAAATATCTTATAAAAGCACTATATATGTTGCATCCTACCACATCCTCTACATTCCACTGGATCTCGTAAGAACTAAGGTTTTTGTGTCTTATCTTCCCAAACTAGTGACATATCATGATGTTCCCAACAAGTGAATCCTTACTGCTACTACCTCCACAAGTAGCCTCAAAATGTCTCTTTGACCCAGAATAATAAGCACTGATAGATCTATGTGTTGAACTTCCCCAACTCACACCCCCATCTTCCATCAAATTTCACTCTGTAATAAATGATTGGTTTATTTTTTTAGAAATATTTTTCATCCTGAACACATTAACCTATGACCGGAGGGCATAAACCATTCCATACTCAAATATTCTTGTGTTCACAATATATATGTCTTCTAGAGTGTAACACCCAAATCTTTCATGATACGCTTCTCTTTGAATAATTCAATAGCTTGTGTTGTACATAACTCCAACTTCTAGCACACCCCGACCAATCAAACTAGTCGTTTAAAAAGTAGTTATCAATAGTCATACCAAATTTTTTAAATTTTATAAATTTAATTTTTTAAAATGGACTTTATTTTCTAATTTGGAATATCAAAATTAGCTTAGGGTAAATTTTTGGTATTTTTCTGAAAACTTTCAATTTTTGATGAATAGTGAAAAACACTGCATTATTGTTTAAAAACGAAATTTAATTTAAATAATTATTTTTAAATTTAAATTTATTTTATAGTCAAAATAGATACATAATACTTATATTAGTCCAATGTAATTTATTATAGTCATTTTACAATTAGATTATATATATATATATATAATTTTATAGAACTTTTAACTCCTTTTACCCACCTTCTAGGAACATTTGCAAATTTGCATAAAACATAATTCTACTTCTTCTGTGAATTGAATTTAAAAAAATAAAAGAGCCATAATTGACATCAGTAAGTAAAATTTGGTTCAATTGGATGGAAATAATTTTTGTTGAATAGTAACTTTTGAATTTTCTTTGCCATAGTTAAAAGTAAATAGGGTAATTAAAGGTAAAAATGATATTATAATTACCCCAACACATGTAATAATTCAATTTTATAAGTTTATTTAGACAAAAATAAACCTTAGGACAAAAGATAAGCCTTTTTATCCACTTTTATTATATTAGAAATATTTATTATATTTTATTTAAATAAGAGTTAAAAGTATTAAATTAAAATTTTAATAACTAAACCATTTTTAATATAGGGATATACATAATATAAATTCGACTATAAATATTAATTAGAAAGATAAAAATATTTAATACATCATGGTATTTTACTTATAATTTTTAGACATCAAATAAGTAAATTTATTTATGATACAATGATGATGTAATAATTACCTTATTAATGAAAGACTAAAATAATTGATATTATAAATACTACAATAAATTTAAATTGAGAATTTTGATACATTACATGTTTTTTCTAGGTTAATATGAGATTTTAGGGTTGATTCTATGAATTTTTTCTGAAGTAATCATGTAGTTAGTACTTTATAAAAAAATCAGGTACTAAATAGTGTCAAAATCGACATAAATGAGTTTTTAAAACAAATATTATTTTATTAAATAATATAATATTCTTTAAATTCTAAGATTCATCCAAAGGACTAATATAAGGTTATATGTGTCATTAATGAACCACTTTAGGTTCTCTTGTCATTTTATACTATGTTTATTAGACATTTAATATAAAAATATAGGAAGACATGGTAAAAGTTAAACTATTTAACTAAGAGTTAAATCTAAAAGATAAGGTTGAAATGGTGACCTAAACTTGTCTAAAACCAATTATTTGAGATTTGTTCGACCCATCACCACCATATCATCGAAACAAATCCTTTTGGAGCTATTGAAAACCGAAAATGAATTTGTAGTAATTTAATATTTCAAACTTTTCCTAAAGTGCCCTTCAACACTTCTATAGAAGGGTACTTCCCCTTCTTCAAATATTCACACCTCTAAAGCCATTTTATCAGAAACCCCTACTCAAATCTCCTCTAAATTACCCTCAATTAGACCTAGAGGCCTTAATTCGATAAAAAATCCAACCTATGGAGCCCTTTGGTTCAAATAAAAAAGAAGAACCTGAAGAAGATGTAATTATTTCATCACCTCCTTCAATGTTCTTTTCTTCTTCCACATCCTCTTTCTTTGTTGTTTATATAACAAAATAATAAATCCAGTACATTATACATACCTATATATGATTATAAATATGGTACAACCATATTCATTATTCTATCCATCTTATGAATGACAAAGTCTCCATAGGTGCGTACGTACGGCTTACTGTCTCCACGCCGTGGTGTAGTTTTTTATTCAACACTTCATTATTTGGATGGGTATAATACTAAGTATAATTGATGTAAATAATAAATATAAAATATTTATGATTTTTTATATACAAAATAAAATCCTATTACATATGTTTTCACCATCAATAGAATGATATTTTTGCTCGTGCGTACGTACGGCTTACCGTCTCCACGACGCGATGAGATTTCGTTCCCCATCATAACCATTCATGAATAATTTTAATTTGATGATTAAAAATAATATTTATGAAATTAATGTAATTCTGGATATGAAAAAAATACATCCTATTCATAAAGAAAACGACTTATGTAACAAAACATATGAAGTAAAATGAATCAATTAATACCGGAAACAATGATACTACTGAAATATTATTAACCAAGCAATATTAGAGGATCATATATGATATCATATTTATGTATGTGGTTCATTAATAATTTAATGACAATTATTTAAAAATTATCTAATAGGTTAAAGTACCATCAACTAAGGAAAAGTACAAGGTAAGGGTTGATTTCTGAATCTCTTTATTATTCGAGGTTGTTTATATGTAAGTATGTACTTGGAATTATTTATCATAAACATCCATGTTTCTTGAAAATGTATTTCAAAACATTTTTATTATTTCCTAGAATTTGGGTTAAATTAATTTATACCATTTTTGTACTTTTTATAAAAAATTTTGAAAATAAACTTTATGTTGTTTTCCAAATAAGGTACATTATGACCATTCTGAAAAATCCAAGAAAGAATGTTTTTTATTTTATATGGCAGGTGTGGATATTTCCATCATTATAACACCTTTTAATCTTACATTACAATATTATAAGAATATTTTCAAAATAAATGTTTTCTTTTAAAATTATATTACTTTTAAATGATTTCAAAATATAATGATATATTTCTCTCAAATAGTTTTGATTTCATCTATGTCAATATCCTTTGTTGGATTTCATGCTTGTTTGAAGTTAATTTAATATGATACAATCTTCCTTATTGTATTGAAGGTTTTGTGATATGTTTGACTGTGGATGTTCTATTTTTATACCATTCATTTTATATGGTTAAGGTATTTATATTTCATATGCTAGTTTTAATACAAATGTTTGTTGATGCTCCTTTTCGTCACAGAGTCTAAAGATTGGAAAAGGGAAATACCTTAGTCCAAATTGATTCATCCTTTGAAGAAACATCAAAAAATTGACAAAGGGATGAACAAGGATAACATTTCCTATAGGTCGCGCAAGTTCCCTCATGGTCGCGTAGGTATACTTGTGCGCCGCCTAGTGGTCGCGCAAGTGACTTGCGCGACCTAAGTGATAACTGCCCGGGTCTTCTCCAGCCTATAAATAGACCCTGTGGGCCCCCCATTCATAGAGGAATTTTTCCAGAAACTCAGATTTAAGCTCTCGGTGCCCTAGTCTCTTCTCAAAGCTTCTGAAACACTTCTAAGTTAATTTCTTACCTATAACGGAAGATCTAAAGAGGGGGAGGAAGGCCTAAGTGTTGAAACTCATCAACACTTGCACACCTGAGTGGCCAACCCTTAAGGGAAATGGCCACACTTGCGCACCGCCTTACTCCTTCAATAGAACTTGTGCGCCCCTCTTCTGGAAGAACCTCAAGATGATTCTAAAGGCTTTAACTAAGAGTCGCTCAAGTATTACCCTGCTGGTTAACCATCATGCAAGTACCCATGTGTCGCGCAGGTATACCTGCATAACCAAGACTTGTGCGCCCACGCAGTACCTGCGCACCTACCAGGACTTGTGCGCCCCTGCCTTTTTGGGTGCCCTTCTTGCCCATTTCACCCCTCTTAAGCCATTCCACCTCTCCTATTCAAGATTCAATCTTCAAGAGACACTTAAAAGCCATTTATGGAATGATTTATTGATTTGACTTCCTTATCTAAAAGGAATTCTTTGGAATATCTCTCAAAACCTAGTGATTTACACATCTTTATGTCACTAGAGATTGAGATTTCATTCATTAAACCTCATCCTTTAAGATGAGAGAACTCATTAACCTGGGCCTCCTTTTCAGGAATAAGCCCCAGTCATAATTCTCAAATCTAGGAATCCTTCTTAGGAGTAAGCCCCAGGTCCTCATTAACCTGGGCCTCCTTTTCAGGAATAAGCTCCAGTCATAATTCTCAAATATGGGCATCCTGCTTAGGAGTAATCCCCAAGTCCTCATTAAATTGGGCATCCTCCTCAGAAGTAAGCCCCAACCGTAATTTCATTAACCTGGGCATCCTCTTCCGGAGTAAGCCCCATTCATAACTCCATTAACCTCGGCCTCCTTTTTAGGAGTAATCCCCAGTCTCAAATATGGGCATCCTCTTCAAGAGTAAGCCCCAAGTCCCTTAATTTTTCAAGTCTCTTAACCTGGGCCTCCTTTTCAGGAGTAAGCCCCAGTCTTAATTCCTCTTAACCAGTCCTAATTTACCTTTGATCTGGGATTCCTTCTCAGGAGTAAAAACCCAATCATAAGTCCTCTCCTAATTTGGTCCTCCTTTTCAGGAGTAATCCCCAAGTTAGAGTATTCAAATCTCCATGAAGCACATATACCTTTATGGACCCTATTCCTGGATTTCTTCCCTGATGTAAATCCAAATCTTCATTTATCTGGGCAGTCATACATACATAAGTCCCACCTTATTTCTTATGATTGCATCTTTCATGGAACAATTGTCTGATTTTTACCAATACCTCTTGTTTCTCACACTGAGCATGACTCACGTGAGCTTAGAGTGTAAAAGTAATTATGACAACCTTCTTTGATCCATCAATCATAAACATCATACTCCCTTACTCGAACTATGTGGGTTCTGATTCCTTTTCTAAACAAAGGATACGTAGGTAGCCCATCTGTGGGTTCGATCCAACTCTGAAATAATTCATGTCCTTCTGAATGACAATAAACTTCAAGTGCCGCACTGAGTGGCTTTAAAACCAGCATGGTCATCATAATGACCAAGAGACTTCTATATAAATGTGTCGAAGGATACCATTGACCAAGAATCTCTAAAAAATAAAGATGATTCTCTATCGATGAAGAACCTCAAATACATATAAAATAATCTCTAAATTTCCTACATATTTAATCATTGATTGTCAGATCTGAAGGAAAGCTAATTGTATACTTGGTAATATAATAAGGATTCACGAACATAACTTAAATCTATAAAGAGAGTCCTAGAGTAGAACATAATTCCCCTAAAAAATGTGTGATGAGTCTGACCTCCCATCCTCTCGACCAATGAAAATTCCTAAGCCTCATCAGTCCACAAACTAATGAGCGCCTACCTTTGTAAAGTAGGTCTAAATGGATGTGGAATCATTGGAATTTTCCGGTTCTACGAACAAACCCGTTAGAACCCGATTGGAATGTTTGAACCTCCCATCAAGGAGGTCATCCCCAAATTCTGAGGGAAACAAAAAATGGTGAACCCGACTTGAATCCTTAACCAAGTTAAAATGATGTTTTACCTATTTGTTATGCCCCTATTTAAAACTCAATGAGAGGGCCAACAAAAACAATCATTGACATATGTGCTCATCCAAAAGATGTAGTGGCTGAATTTATCTTGATTACATCTGTTATATCAAACAGGCACTCTTTTCCAGGATATTTTTAATTTCTAGAATGGCTGCTCTCAAGTTCACACCTGTGAATACCGCAGCTGCAAATGCCACTGCTGCTACTCCTACTGGATCGTCGTCCGCTCTGAGGATTACATCACCTACTCAGTGTCTTCAACGCTGGGTATCAAATGCACTGGTTAAGGAGTATTGTCAACACGGTACCATCCCAACTCTAGAGGCTGCCCGACAAGCCCTCTAAGTGAACAACTCACACCAGTCGTCTGGACAACGATGACCAGTGATCAAGAAGCAGGCGGTGCTGACTACCATCTCCAACCGTTTCGGGTCGTTATCCCTAGAACGCAATCACCATTCGCTCCCTTATTCTGATTAGGTGAATGAGCAGGTCCCTCAGGGACTTAATTCAAGTAGACAGGAGTCCTTCCCAAGGGCTCCCACCAACAATCGCCGCTAGACTCGTACGACAGTGCGCCCTCAACATGATGAGGGTACCATCTCCAGGCATTCGGCTCAGGTTCCTCGAACCCGAGCAGGCATGATGAACCGCCAGAGGCAGAATTCGTTCAACAGTGATCAAGTTCTCATCTTTTCCATCTCTGGAGAAGTCCACCAACCTAATTTGGTGGAAATCAATGAGCGGGAACACACAACTTCCCATTTTAATTCCGTTGTTGAGCAGACTTGTCTGGAAGCAGCACGCCAATCCCGTCAGGCAATTCCGGTGGAATATTATAGACAGGAACATACACCTGTTTATACATCATCAGCTAGTCATCAGGCTCATCTAACTACATATGATGGAGCTCGTCAACCACGTTTGGCGAAGTTCAATAAGTAGGCACATACACCTTCTAGTATTAATCAATCCTACCAACAGTCTCGCTTGGTAGCATTCGGAAAAGTTATTCGGAAAGCTTCGGCGACAAACAGGAGGCAGACTCAACTCTCTGCCCCTACACTTGAGTATTGTCAGAATTCACTGATTGGAAAAGGAGGATAGGAGAAGGCACACACACCTACTCCAAGCATGGAATGGACGTATATCCTCGTTCCCACAGCTGAAGTCACCAAGCATATTTTATCAATGGTGAAAGAGAAGAAGCAAATCCCTACTCATATTATGGATGCTTTCCAGGATATTATAACAACTTCGTGACATATTAGGGAAAGACATATAAATCTATCCCTACCAATGGAGTGACACATCAACAATTCACTCCGGAACAGACACACACATTTGTTCCAGTCCAAGAGGGTTTTGGGTCATACTCCCCCATATCATACGGACAATCAAGTCAGGCACATACACCTGATTTGAGTGGAGATCGTTAGCCTAACCTGACCATCTTTCCCGATCAGGCACATACACCTGCTCAGAGCAGCCACTTTCGTCAACAAGTGGTTTCCAAGGAGAGTAAGAAGGTGTCTAATAAAAAGACCTTCCCAGCACAGTCAGGAGATCAAGATCCAATCTGTAACAAGGCCTTGCTCGATGCTAGAGTTCTTGAAGCCCTCGGGAAATTATCTGTTGGAATCCAAGATTCTACTCCCTCATTTCCCAATAGTGGGAACATTAATTCTGAAGGTCTTTAACAGACACTTCCTCATGAAGGCTTTCTTCATGACAATTCATTCAATCTTGAAGTTTCATCTTCAGATGAGAGCCACAGGAACCCTCTGTGTGGTCAGAAGACCAAGGAGCAAGATATTTTATATTTTTTTCTAACCCATTATGGTGGTCCTCCCCATGATGATGAATTTCGCTGCGAAATTCCTCTCCACAGTAGTGATGAACATTTCCCGGAAAATGCTCCAGTGGACAATGTAGTGCCGAGAAATCCCTATTATCTTGAGGCACTTAAAAACGCGAAACCAGTCATGTTTGATGCTTCATCGCTATCAGGTGAAATACTTTCTCAATCAGAAGATATCCCAGGGTGTAGGTCATTCTCCGATCCACCCCTAAGTCATGCATCTTCTAGTTTGATCAGTGATTTCTCTACCAATCTTATTGAATCCGATGAAGCAACAAGGAAACACCAACTCTGGTCAAATCTAGTAGAAGAATCTTCATTGAATGATAAAGAGGAAATGATGAACATGAGAAAACAACTGGAAAAAGGTGAAGTACCAGTCATGTTTTGGCCTCTGGCTGACTCTTAGTATGACATTCCAAAGATGTTGACAGAAGATGGAATTCATGATATTCGTCTCAATATATGGAAAACTCTTTGTCAGTTGAAGAAGAAAGTATTATCTTATGATGAATATGAAAATCATCTCAAGATAATAGAAGGGTTACAACATCAGATTGATTTGGCATCTCTATCAGTCTCCCGATATCTAAAGGCTGAAAAGCAGCAGAGAGCCCTTCAACGTTCATGCCTTGGCACACTAAGAAGATTGCGTCAGTTAATTGCCAATGCCCCATCTGGTATTCATGTCAGAGTATGGGGTGTTCATGGAGCACTAAATTTTACGGTGCTCTCCAGTCAGCAAAGCCCGCTAAAAATGTTCTCATGCAATGTTATTGCCCATGGCCGGCCACAGTCAATGGGATTTGTTTGTAATCAAAAGCTTGCCCAAGAACAGGCTTCAACTAGTTCCTCTCAAAACCAAGCATACAGAGAATAAGTTGTTGAATTACTCCTGCATCAAGCAAACGAGAATATTGAACAAGCCTCTCGTATGGAGCAAGCACATCATCAAGTGACAGAAGTGTCGGAAATCATCCAACGGTCTTTTGAACCAGGTGATAAAAGTTGATACAGGTTAATGCATCCAGCTAATTTCTGGACTAAGGTTCACAAGATCAAGAGAGCTTTTAAGAAAGTCTCAGACATAGCATGTCAAGAGCCACCCCAGCTTTCCAGACTGGGGACTCTTTTAAACCAACCCTCAAAATCAACAAATAGGATTCGAGGAATTGAGCGGGAACAGTAGGAACAGCCCCAGTCCACCGGACTGGGGACTTTTTCAAATCATCAATCCCCTCCTCAGAGAAAGTCGGCCTTTTCTTGATTGGGAAAGAAGACTCAAGAGGAACGAAGATCCAAATTATCAGAAGATTCCCTCTAGATTACGGTTCATCAAGAAGTTCCTGAGGGATCAAATCAACAAAAGGAAATGTCTCATCAAAGACAGGGAAGAAGTCAATATCACAGAAATGCTGATAGAAGTGATGTGATGCGTTATAAATCAATCAATGTCATCAATGTCGTTGCTTCTGATCCACCAGATGAGGCTCACTCAGGGGACTCAGATGATGAGGTTCCTGCTCAAGAAGATATACGCACCAACACAAATGAAGAAGGTGTGCGTACACGAAATCAATGGATTAATCAGAACCTAGGTAATCCTTTGAGTAACCCACTTCCCCCTCTCTGAAAAGGATCCAACAAATGGAGGGGAAAGAATCAAGTTACATATCCTCCCTATGGAGAAGTCCACTCACTCTCACTATAGTAAAGGTTTGCACAACAGGAGGAAGAAATGAAGGAATTAAGGAGGTTGAATGCAGAACTACTTCAGGGTAGTCTTCTTCGTGAGCGTGCTGGAGTCAGTTAGCCAAGGGAATTTGTTGCAGCTACTGAGATGGATCAAGAATATCCTCCTCTATCAGTACACCCTCATAGGTTTAATCCTATGGGTCAAGTGCAACAATAGTTGGCAGCGCTACCATCAGTTGTAGCACCAACCACCACATCTTTCCAAGCTCCAGTCATTGCACCTACCCAAGTCCAAGTTCAACCGGATGTTTCTCAAAAGTTAATAACTACTATTGAGTCATTAACAGCTCGGTTAGAAACTATGGAAGGGAAACGTGCGTAGGTTCAACCAGAAAAGAAAGTTTACCCTGAATGGGTAGATCCAATCTCTCCTCCATCCAGTTTTGGAAACCCTGTATTCCCTATTTCCAATGGATCAGGCGACCCTAAACAGCATTTGATGAATTATGTGTATTGTTGTGATCCTATTATGGGAACTCTAGAGCAGCAAGAAGTAGTAAAACTCAGAAGCTTCGTACGGACCTTGCAAGGACCATCCTTTTTCTGGTATACAAGCTTGCAATCCCGGTCAATTACCGGATGGGAGGATATTTTCCAAAAATTCCTTCTTCAGTTTAGCTTAACTTTTCCAAAGACAACAGTTTTCGATCTTACAAATTGTAATCAAAGATAGAATGAAAGGGTCTCATATTTCATTACTCACTGGAAGGGATTAACATATTTCTTAAGCTTAGCACTCCCTCAAGAGGAATTGTTGCCAATCTATGTGGAAAATCTGTGTGACGAATTACGCATGTCGTTGATCCCTGTGAAATACACAGGAGGGTTTCAAGACCCTACTTCAATCACTCAGCAGATTGAAGATTCCCTTATATAGGCTAAGGCTAAATCTCTTGTAATTCCACCAGCTCCAGGAAGGAGAATGGGTAAAGCAGAAACTACTACAGTTGTTCTTAAACAAGCACCTGTACCTATTTTTACTTCAAAGCCTTAATCTTCTCGAAGGGCTCCGCCTCCTGAGCACCAACAACAAAGACCGTTTCATCCAGATGATCAAAGAGATCAAAGACGAAAACAATTTGAGGATTTGAAGAGCAAAACATACTCTTTTCGAAATTAACAAGTTCCTGGTTACTTCATTTCGGCCCTAGAGAATAATTTGGTTCAGCTGCCAAAGCCCAAGAGGCCAAACAAGGAAGGAGTTGAAGACCATCCCAATTATTTCCCTTTTCATCGAATGTTAGGACATCCCATTTAGGAGTGTTTTGTCTTCAAAGACCTCCTGAAAAAGATGGTAGACTCGGGACAATTCAAACTGAAAAGTTCTTCAGCTCAGGTAGCATGTGTTACTGCTACAGTTCCAGAGGAGGAAGGTGAATGGAAAGAATTCAAAAGAAAAAATGCACAGAAGTATGATGATTGGATGTTTAGAAAGACAATCAACCAAACTCATTCTATTTTTCGAACACAATTAAAGAAATCGATTGTGTCTTCTGCCATGAATGTTGCGGAAAAATCCTCTTCATCAGAGAGAAAGTCCTCAAAGAAACAGAATGATTCAAAGAAAGAAAAAGAATCAGAAGAAGATGAGTATGTGTCAAAGCCTAAGTTGTATTTGACTCTGGCAGACTTCATGCCATCTACTTCAAAGCCACGGGCACCGCCCCACCAAACAGCACAGCCTAAACAGGATAATCAGGCAGAGTCTTCATCAGACGAAGAGTTAATCTTCGGTTCTATTAATATGATTCAATTAATAGATCCATATTCCAGTCGCAGTTTCAATTTCGATGAGCCTGAATTCCCTATATCAAACAAGGGAATCAGTTGAATTTCCAGAGGCTCAGAATACAGGGGAAGAAATGGATCTTTTAGAAGCCACTACTCCAATTCTACCCCTGCTAGAACTGTGTACGCAGTAGAAACTCGTGGTAGAGCCCTTAAACAAGCTTAGCAAGAACAAGAAAGTTCTTCTACCAATAGAAAATTCAGTCCTGGCACAGTTATTTTGGAAGACCGGTTGAAAGTTCCATCTTCTTTCTCTCAGCAAGTAAATGGATCTAATCGGTCTAATCTTCCAAAATCAGGAATATTTTCAACTCCGATCCCGATACAAGATGCATCAACTTCCAAAGCATATGCTTCCAAGGTACCTGCTAAAACACATATTCTTGTTGGGAAACGCAGAACTCTGGATCAAAAGTATGATGTATTGAAACACTCGGCCCATGTACCAGCCAAGTTATCAATTCTGTATGCTTTGAATCTTTCAAAAGATCTTCAGGAAGCACTCATCGAGGCTTTGTCAAGTCCTCGGGAGTTTGAAACCGAAATTGTTGTAGATGAATTCTATCACATAAAGAATAATCCTGCAAAATTCCATGCAATAATATATTTTACTGATGAAGATGAAGATGATGTTGTGCATGGGCATATTAGACCTTTGTACTTATCTGTAAAGGTCAATGGTGTAGACGTTTGAAGAGCTTTCATTGACAATGGTTCAGGAGTCAACCTCATGCCCATTCGTACACTTCATCGATTGGCCTCACAGAATCTGATTTATCTCCTTCTACCATGATGTTACAAGGATATGATAAAAATGAACAAGAACTACTAGGCGAAGTTACACTCAGAACTCAGTTTGGAGATCTTGTATCCAATTCAGATTTCATGGTTGTTGATCAAGACTCAACCTTCAACATCTTGCTTGGAATACCCTGGCTACATCAACATGCGGTTATCCCTTCATCCTACCATCAATGTCTCAAATATTGTTTTGATGGTCAAGTTGGGACATTGTATGGTGATAAGGCCTCATTCAAGACATGTGAGTCTCAATACATTGAGGCGGAATTCTATCACATGAAGGGAAGGGAGAAATCTGCAACAAAGGAGATTACCAAAGTTAATGCTCCATATGGTTTGGAGAAGATTCCAGTAAATCCATTTACACATGTGAGTATAGATTATTTGTTGCCTATCACTCAAATTGAAAAGATAGACCCAAATAAAAATACTCTTATGGAAAGATCCATAATGTCAGTTACGGCAATCGATCCAGACAACATGGGAGAAATTGGTAACCCACTAAGCAGTAATGAAAGTACAAATGGTGACGTCTTCATTTCATCTTCTGAAATCCAACAAGTCTATACTTCGCCAATTAGGCCAGAAGAAGTTATAGCAACATCAGAGGTGAACAATGATGTCGATTCCCAATCCATCATCTCCTCTTTATTACCCAAAGAAGACCCTTCATCATCAATCGTGTCGGAAATGGAAGCTTCTTCTTCAAGATATGCAAATTTTGACATCTCTTCTGATCATGAAAATTCTACTTTATCATCTACTATGAAAGTAGAAACAGAAGAAATAACACATGATGAATAAGAAGAGGAAGATCTCGGAGATGCTCCTCCATCATTTGAAGAGGGTATCTCTACCACTATGGATGAACTCAGAGAAAATAAATATGGGTACAAAAGAAGATCCACGCCCCACTTTAATCAGTGCATCCATGACTCTTGAAGAGAAAGAGATGTGTATTTCCTTTCTAAATCAAAATAGAGATATATTTTCTTGGAAATATACAGAAATGCCTGGGCTTGATCCTGATGTTGCTACTCATCATTTGGGTTTATCAGAAGAACATCGAGGATTTAAGCAAGCCGCAAGAAGAACACACCCAACTTATGCTTCCAAAAATGAGGCTGAAGTGGATAAGCTTATCAAAGCTAACTTCGTCAGAGAAGTTCAATATCCCAAGTGGTTGGGTAATATTGTCCTTGTAAAGAAGAAGAACGGAAAAATTAGAGTTTTCATCGATTTCAGAAATCTTAATCGGCATTGTCCTAAGGATGATTTCCCAGTTCCGATTACAGAACTTTTAATTGATGCAACAGATGGCTATGAAGCACTTTCCTTCATGGATGGATATTCTGGATATAATAACATCCAAATGGCCCCAGAGGACGAGGAATCCACATCCTTCAAAGCCCCTCAGGGTGTGTTTTTCTACCGGGTAATGCCCTTTGGCTTAAAGAATGGAGGTGCAACATATCAGTGTTCCATGCATCGTATCTTCAAACCCTTTTTAGGGAAGTTTGTTGAATGTTATGTGGATTATTTAGTGGTAAAATCAAAACAAAATTCTAATCACTTGGCTGATTTGGAAGTCATATTCCGCAAGCTTCGACAACATAATTTGAAGATGAACCCCTTAAAATGTGCTTTTGGGGTAACCTTGGGAAAATTTCTCAGCTTTTTTGTACGCCATCGTGGTATTGAAGTTGATCCTGAGAAGACCAAGTCAATCCTTGGTATGTCACCTCCTTGAAATTTGAAATAATTAAGAGGACTTCAAGGACACTTAGCCTATATTCGACGTTTCATCGCCAATTTGGCAGGCAAAATTTTACCCTTCACCAAATTGATGAAGAAGGGAGTCACATACCAGTGGACTGAAGAATGTCAAGAAGCATTAGATATTCTCAAGAAATACCTCTTGAGTCCACCAGTACTCATGCCACCTGTTGAAGGAAGACCACTTATCCTCTACGTGACAGCTCTAGAGCGATCATTGGGTTCTTTTCTTGCTCAAAAGAATGATGTTGGGAATGAAAACAGCCTCTACTATCTCAGTCAAACTATGCTTGAAGCAGAAACCCGGTATTCAAGTATTGAGAAGTGCTTCCTGGTATTAATCTTTTCAGTTCATAAGTTGAGACACTACCTGCAACATCACGAGGTCCAATTGGTATCTCTCAATAACCCGCTCAAATTCATCCTTAGTTGTCCAATGCTTACAGGACGTCTGGCAAGGTGGTAAGTTATTTTGCAGCAATTCGACATTCAGTATGTGTCTCAAAAGGTGATAAAGGGCCAAGCTCTGGCTGATTTCCTGGCTGAACACCCTTTAGTGGAAGACACATCTTCAGATATTGAACTCCTTGATGAGGAAGTCTTATCTATTCAAGAAAGTACTCAGGCATGGGAAATGTATTTTGATGGTGCTTCCAGAAGTCCAATAGGGAGGAAAATGGAAAATCCTAAATTCAACAAAGTTGGCTTAGGAATTGTGCTCATTTCTCTAGAAAAGGCAGTTTTACCTTATTCCTTCTTATTGTGGGAAGGTGGTACCAATAATGAAGCTGAATACCAAGCTCTCATCGCTGGCTTGGAATTAGCGCTTCAAGAACAAGTGAATCACTTAAAGGTGAAAGGTGATTCAGACCTGGTAATCAAACAAGTCAATGGGGATTTTTCCATCAAAAAAGAAGAACTAATCCCTTTGTATGATTACGTCAGAGAGTTAATGGTGGAATTCCCTTCGGAACTGACATTTTCTTATGTCCCAAGATAAAAAAATGCTCAAGCTGATGCACTGGCTAATATAGCCACAGCTCTGGAAGATCCAAATCGGGATGAGACAACCATCAGTATTGCCCACCGTCGTGAAATTTCACCTTATGTTCAAATCAGAACAGAGGAAATTAATGAAATTAGTCCCATTCCTGAACCGTATGGTCATACTACAGGATGGATGTCACCTATCAGGGAATACCTTCAAAATGGAACACTTCCACCTGATAGAGCCGAGAAAGAACAAATTTGGCGACCTGTGGTCAATTTTACTCTTTATGATAGCCCAGATCACCTAGAGAAAATTCTCTACAAACGTGGTTTTGATGGAGTTTTGTTCAGATGCATTGATGGTGAAAAGACAATGGTTGTCATGAAAGAAGTGCATGCAGGAGTCTGTGGTGCCCACCAGTCTGGACATAGAATGTCAGATCAGATTCGAAGGCTTGGATAATTTTGGCCTTCAATGATACAAGATTGTGTCGATTTCACAAAGAAGTGTCATTCATTCCAAGTACATTACAACTTCATTCATCAACCTCCAGAGTTTCTTCATACATCTAAATACTCATGGCCATTTGCCACATAGGGAATGGATGTGGTGGGACCTTACCCTTCGGCTACGGCCAAGCAGTTTAAGTACATTCTTACTGCTACTGACTTCTTTTCCAAATGGGCAGAGGCAATACCTCTCAAGGAAGTCAGTTCTAAATGCATTGTTAGCTTCATCAATTCTAACATCATTACCAGATTTGGTGTCCCTCATACCATATTGACGGACAATGGCACCAACTTCTGTTCATCTGAGGTGAAGAAGTTGTATCAAGAATACAACATCAAATCCAACCATTCATCTCGGTATCATGCAGCGGACAACAAACAGATATAAGCCTTTAAAAAGACTATTTCAAATATACTGCAAAAGATGGTGTATAATGATAAGAGGTTATGGCCTGATAAACTCTTTCATGCTTTATGGGCTTAGCAGACTACCACCCGCACTGCAACTCGGTCTACTCCATATTCACTGGTATATGGAATGGAAGCCATCTTGCCCATTGAAGTTCAATTTCCTTCGCTAAGAGTATCCATTTGTGATCAATCATCTACAGATGAACAATCTC
Source organism: Viscum album (assembly GCA_963277665.1). Taxonomy (NCBI): domain Eukaryota; kingdom Viridiplantae; phylum Streptophyta; class Magnoliopsida; order Santalales; family Viscaceae; genus Viscum; species Viscum album. Next base: position 742,947,295 of record OY728141.1, read on the forward strand.
AAAAGCGATTGAATGAATTGGAACGGTTAGATGAGAAAAGATTGTGCACTTTGCACCACTTTGAAGTCTATCAGAATCGAATAGCACGAGCTTTTAACAAAAAATTTCATCTTCGTTCATTCACTCAGGGAGAATTGGTATTAGTTCTCAGAACTCCAATGATACCAGGAAAGAAACCTCCCAAGCTTTATCAAAAATGGGAAGGACCTTACTCAATACATAGGTTCTACTCCAATGGAGCTTATTCATTAATCTCGATGGATGGAGAACTCATCACTACTCCAACCATTGCCAGATTTTTGAATAAGTATTTTGTATAAACCCAAAATACATCATAAATGGTCTAGTATGACCTTAAACTACAACTAGGTCCTGTATGACCTTAAACTGCATCATCAATGGTCCATACATATGACCTTAAACTATTTGTACTTTCGTCCCACACGACGTTAAACTGTGAAAAAGTTACCTAAATGGTCCAGTATGACCTTAAACTGCAACTAGGTCTTGTGTGACCTTAAAATGCATCATCAATGGTCCATACATATGACCTTAAACTATTTTTACTTTCGTCCCACATGACGTTAAACTGTGAAAAAGTTCCCTAAATGGTCCCATATGACCTTAAACTGCAACTAGGTCCTGTATGACCTTAAACTGCATCATCAACGGTCCATACATATGACCTTGAACTATTTTTACTTTAATCCCACACGACGTTAAACTGTGAAAAATTTCCCTAAATGGTCTAGTATGACCTTAAACTGCAACTAGGTTATGTATGACCTTAAACTACATCATCAGCGGTCCATACATATGACCTTAAACTATTTGTACTTTCGTCCCACACAACGTTAAACTATGAAAAAGTTCCCTAAATGGTCCATTATGACCTTAAACTGCAACTAGGTCATGTATGACCTTAAACCGCATCATCAACGCTCTATGCATATGACCCTAAACTATTTGCAAGTCCCTTACATCCAGCAAGGCGTTAAACTATGACGTCCTAACTACATGATGCTAAACTGTATAAAAGTCCCTTACGTCCAGAAAGACGTTAAACTACATAATCATAAAAGGTCATGTATGACCTTAAACTACACCACCGTCCAGCATGACATTAAACTGCACCATCCACGGTCCATGCATATGACCTTAAACTATTCGCACTTTTGTCTAACATGACGCTAAACTGTATCATCCCTTTTTCATCCAACATGAAGTTAAACTGTGGAAAAAAGTCCCCAATACATCCAACATGACGTTAAATGGTGTACTTTTTTGTCCTCACTGCATGACATTAAATTGCACAGTCCCCCTTTCGTCTAACATGATGTTAAACTATATTGTCTTCATCGTCCTAACTACATGACGCTAAACTGTACAGAAAGTCCTTGATATGTCCTACATAAAATTAAGCTATGCATCGTTAAGGTTGTTGTTACCTCTTGTTTCTCACACTGAGTATGACTCACGTGAGCTTAGAGCAAACCTCAACCATAACACTCTCTTTGGGATACTAACCATGTGTAAGTCCCAACAACATCATTTTTTAGGTCGTTGTCCCCAAGAACAACTTGATCATTAATTCATTATTTAATTGAACTACGCGGACTTTGATCCTTGCCTTCCAGGATGGGTACGTAGGCAACCTCCCAAGGTTCAAGCCCAAAATCAATCTCTTCCCATTGGTTCACCTCCATCTCATACGATGTTGATTTGTGAAACCGCCCCTAGAATCAATATCTTTAAATTGGTTCACTTTCGTCCTTGTTATACGACGTTAAATTATACAACACTTTTTTCCAGTATGACAATAAACAACAATATTCTTTGATACCCTCACCTGAGAGGGAACCATTATTTACATTTATTTTTCAATCATGTTTCATTTCAAAGACTACGTGCATATATGTAAATGCCTAAACCTTTTATCTTGGGTTAAACCATCATTGTACTAAAGTCCCCTCTCACCCTTCACATGTATGAACCAAATTTGTACAGAGGGTATTTCTAGAACTACATGGGCTTGATTCACATCCTTATGGGATACGTAGGAATGTTCGGGTGTCCCTCAAATCCATCCCCAAGTCTTTGGTCCTAACACCAAATTCCACTTTCAGTCCCTTGGCTAAAAAGTCCCCATGAAAACACACACTGTGTATTTCTTATAATGGTCCAAGCTCTATGACCCTAAACTAAGATCTCTAATCCTTTTGTCCCACATGACGTTAAACTATAGTTTAAGAACTACGTATGGCTTGATTCTCATCCTTATGGGATACATAGTGAAGTCCAACATTTCAATTCGAGACCCAGCCACAACATGATTATGGTTAGCATTGATCTGTGTATCTCTGTATACTTTGGACAATACCCATCTTTATGTGTCATAATACTAACCTTAAATATTTTCAGATATTCATAACCCTTTTCATGACTTCTAGTAACAAAAATTCCAAACTTCTGAGAATTATTTTTCCTGACTATGCAGCACGTTCCCTTAGGTGGCCTTGCATAAATAGTCTACATAACGGATTTGTTAGCCAAAAGATACTATTTTATTTAACTATGCAGACAATTCCCTTAGGTGGCCCTGCATAATTAACCCCCTAACGGGTTTTTTAAATAATGGTAACTTCTTCTTGGGAACAAAGCCTCTTTTGTCCTTATTGGCCTTAAATGACGGTATGTAGGGATCCGCAAAAATAGTCATCCTTAACATATTTTTCCCATATCCTCTTTCATGATCTGAAAATTATTCAAGTCTATGGTTTATATTCTCCTTCCCTACATTTGGGTTAGACCTTCGTAGGAGTGATATCTATTCAGTTCTTCGATAATCTTGTTTGGAGATATCTTCTCCATATTCAAGTTCCTCTTTCCATACAGCAAACTCTATACTTTGGAAAATTTGAATCTCCATAAACATTCACTGGCTTTTATCACTAGGAAAGTAAATTTTTGAGAGTTATTTTTCCTGACTATGCAGCACGTGCCCCTAGGCGGCCTTTCATAAATAGTCTATATAACATACTTGTTAGCCAAAAGATACTATTTTATTTAACTATGCAGCCAATGCCCTTAGGTGGCCCTGCATAATTCAACCCCCTAACGGGTTTGTTAAATAATGGTAAATTCATTATTGGGAACTACTTCTTCTAATACCTTTTAGCTCTTTTTCATATTATTCCTCCGATTCAAATATTCTTAAGTCATAGTTTACATATTTTTTCCTCATACTTGAGTATGGTACTATGTTTTCAGATGAATTGTCAAGTAATTGAGTCAATTCTAATTCATTCGGTCAAAGCTATTTAGACCTTAAACATTATCCTTTTTATGTCTGACGTGCATGACTTTAAACTTCCCACAAAATACAAAGGAACTTTGAATAAAAGTCAAGTTTCAAGCTCACTAAACATACGTTTTGTATGATTTAGGTAATATTGAGCAATTAAAAGATTCAAATTTTGTAGGGTTATTTATATTAATCCTATTAAAAATCAAACTATGCTTACTAGGCCCATTGGCTTAAGTAAATTTAAAGCAGGTAGCGAAAGAATGCAGGTACAAATGATTGAACATGAAAGTGTTTTTCATTGATACACAAGAGATATAAGGACATCCACAGACTGGAGTCTCTTCTCTTTTTCAAGAATTACAAGAGGCTTTCAACATAACTCTTCATTTGATTTACGGCATCCCGAGCTTCATTAGAAGCCACCTGGAATTCATTCATTCAACTGGATACCATAAGAGATGCAGTGATACCAGCTCTTCTTGGAACAATTGTAAAATAATGTTCTTGAGTGCGGTTTGAGAAAAAAATTTGCTGATCATACAGTGACTCTGTTTCTGTCCAAAAGACTTGGAAGATGGATACATGGATTTGAGAATGAAGCATTGGAAGTAAAGAGCCATTTGGAGAGAGTGATCTTTTCAGATATTTCTCTAATGCCATGTTTGTCTTCTCTCCACCAACTGGTAGCGGAAAACATTTCAGCCCATGGGTTCACCATTTTCATATCTGAAAGGAAATGACATGGAGGAAAATTTTGAAAGTTCACACCATTGTTGTTGCTCTTAATGCACAGCATAACCGAAATAGAGGAGTAGCAGTGCAGCTGAATTTCAGGCGTATAGTTCTTTGCATCTGGAACATTGAATCCTTGCAGATGACCATGACCACACAGAGGAAGATAGATTCTTTGTGGTAAATTAAGATGATATTTCTTCAAGTACTTAGCCAAATCTGGGAGAGTGCTGTCACAGATATCATAGTAATCATGGCCAACAATGTTCATCATGTCATCAATCCGCTTTCTAGTCAGTCCATCAGTCGTTCCGATTCTCTTGGGAGCCATTAAATCTGCACAAGAGTTGAATAAATTAACTCTTAAATGGATTTATTTTTCATAAACTTTGTGAAGAAATTTGAAAAAATGGCTAAGGTATTAAGGCGTGCAAGTCTAATTTTGACGCGCAAGTATGGATGTGCCGCGCAATTGTTTGGCGCGTAAGTATCACCGCGCAAGTCCAAATACCTATACAGCAGCGCGACAATAAAGAAACATCGGAAAACAGAGCAACCTGCACGGCTAAGGTGACCTGCGCGGCGAGAGCTCGAAGGTATGAAATCCTGAAATCCGGATTTTTTGTACGGATGTGAGGCCCACTATTTATAGACGTGGCCAGAACCCTGTGCGTCGTACCCTGGGCGACTAAAGGTCGTACCCCTGTGTGTGAGACCCTACGCGCCCGAAGATCATTTTCACGCCTAGACTTGCGCGCCGCCTTTCCTTTGGTTTTCTTCTTTTCCTCAGAGTCAAATCCTCTTTTCTCTCCGGATCCAACTCTGAGGGGGGACTTTTGTTGACGCTCCTTTTCGTCACAGAGTCTAAAGATTGGAAAAGGGAAATACCTTAGTCCAAATTGATTCATCATTTTAAGAAACATCAAAAAATAGACAAAGGGATGAACAAAGAGAACATTTCCCATAGGTCGCGCAAGTTCCCTCATGGTCGCGCAGGTATACTTGCGCGCCGCCTAGTGGTCGCGCAAGTGACGTGCGCGACCTAAGTGATAACCGCCTGAGTCTTCTCCAGCCTATAAATAGACCCTGTAGGCCCCCCATTCGTAGATGAATTTTTTCAGAAACTCAGATTTAAGCTCTTGGTGCCCTAGTCTCTTCTCAAAGCTTACGAAACACTTCTAAGGTAATTTCTTACCTAGAACGGAAGATCTAAAAAGGGGGAGGAAGGCCTAAGTGTTGAAACTCATCAACACTTGTGCGCCTGAGTGGCCAGCCCTTAAGGAAAATGTCCACACTTGCACGCCACCTTACTCCTTCAATAGAACTTGCGCGCACCTCTTTTGGAAGAACCTCAAGATGATTCTAAAGTCTTTAACTAAGAGTCGCTCAAGTATTACCCTGCTGGTTAACCATCGCGCAAGTACCCATGTGTTGAGCAGGTATACCTGTGCGACCAAGACTTGCGCGCCCACGCAATACCCGCGCGCCTACCATCACTTGCATGCCCATGCCTTTTTGGGTTCCCTTCTTGCCCATTTCACCCCTCTTAAGCCATTCCACCACTCCTATTCGAGATTCAATCTTCAAGACACTATTCAAAGCCATTTATGGCATGATTTCTTGATTTGACTTCCTTATCTGAAAGGAATTATGTGGAATATCTCTCAAAACCTAGTGATTTACACATCTTTATGTCACTAGAGATTGAGATTTCATTCATTCAACCTCATCCTTTAAGATGAGAGAACTCATTAACCTGGGCCTCCTTTTCAGGAATAAGACCCAGTCATAATTCTCAAATCTGGGCATCCTCCTTAAGAGTAAGCCCCAGGTCCTCATTAACCTGGGCCTCCTTTTTAGGAATAAGCCCCATTCATAATTCTCAAATATGGGCATCCACCTTAGGAGTAAGCCCCAAGTCCTCATTAAATTGGGCATCCTCCTCAGGAGTAAGCCCCAACCATAATTTCAATAACCTTGGCATCCTCTTCAGGAGTAAGACCCAGTCATAACTCCATTAACCTGGGCCTCCTTTTCAGGAGTAAGCCCCAGTCTCAAATATGGGCATCCTCTTCAGGAGTAAGCCCTAAGTCCCTTAATTTTTCAAGTCTCTTAACCTGGGCCTCCTTTTCAGGAGTAAGCCCCAGTCTTAATTCCTCTTAACCAGTCCTAATTTACCTTTGATCTGGGATTCCTTCTCAGGAGTAAAAACCCAATCATAAGTCCTCTCCTAATTTGGGCCTCCTTTTTAGGAGTAAGACCCAAGTTAGAGTATTCAAATCTCCATAAAGCACATATACCTTTATGGACCCTGTTCCTAGATTTCTTCCCTGAAGTAAATCCAAATCTTCATTTATCCGGGCAGTCATACATACATAAGTCCAACCTTATTTCTTATGATTGCATCTTTCATGGCACAATTGTCTTATTTTTACCAATACCTCTTGTTTCTCACACCGAGCATGACTCACGTGAGCTTAGAGTGTAAAATTAATTATGACATCCTTCTTTGATCCATCAATCATAAACATCATACTCCCTTACTCGAACTACGTGGGTTCTGATTCCTTTTATAAACAAAGGATACGTAGGTAGCCCATCTGTGGGTTCGATCACAACTCTGAAATAATTCATGTCCTTCTAAATGACAATAAACTTCAAGTGCCCCACTGAGTGGCTTTAAAACCAGCATGGTCATCATAATGACCAAGATACTTCTATATAAATGTGTCGAAGGATACCATTGACCAAGAATCTCTAACAAATACAGATGATTCTCTATCAATGAAGAACCTCAAATACATATAAAAGACTCTCTAAATTTCCTACATATTTAATCATTGATTGTCAGATCTGAAGGAAAGCTCATTTTATACTTGGTAATGTAATAAGGATTCACAAACATAACTTAAATCTATAAAGAGAGTCACTGAGTAGATAATAATTCCCCTCAAAAAGGTGTGATGAGTCCGACCTCTCATCCTCTCGACCAAAGCAAATTCCTAAGCCTCATCAGTCCACAAACTAATGAGCACCTACCTTTGGAAAGTAGGTCCAAATGGATGTGGAATCATTGGAAGTTTTTGGTTCTACGAACAAACCCGTTAGAAACCGATTGGAATGTTTGAACCTCCCATCAAGGAGTTCATCCCCGAATTCCGAGGGAAACAATGTTTTTGTTATGTTTCAACCTTTCAATATAAAGAACACATTGGACTTAGTAAGTGATGGGCAGGTCCCACTATAACCACTCGATGCTTCAGTAGGTCTCATGAGAAAAATTAGTGTCTTGGAACAAGGCCTTGAAAGAATTTTTATTTTTAGTCTTAGAACGAGGCCTTGACTATGTGGTTATGATGTCTAGAATTATGTGTTCCATCATTATGAAATTAGTTATTGATATTAAATGTGATTATTGGACTAGTAGAATATCCATGTAAATTATTAAATGGAAATATTTGATTTATATTTTCCATATTATTAAGAATTTTAAGTTTAAAAGTCTTATGTTTTATTCTTATACATCGCCTTAAATGTTGATGCTTATTTATGATAGATTACACTATATTGTAATCCTTACTGAGCATCTAAGCTCACTTCTTTCTTATATTTTATTTTTTCCAGGATTCAAAGATGTATAATATTATTAACCTATAGGGATAGGATAAGGGATATGAGTGTGTCTGAAAGAGACACAATGTGTTTTTTTTCATTTCATATGTTAATGTAAAACTTATTTATGTATCTAGTACTTTCAAGGCTACTAAACTGGTCAGTGTTTCGAGACATGATCTCTTATGATCATGCCAATGTTATGTAATAATGCACTAACTCTGGATAACTAGGGTTAGGGCATTACATTTTTTATCAGATTAAGTTTAGTACTAACATTGGAAACTTGATTTAGAAAAACTTTGATTTGAGAAAATTACCCCAGATTGACATTGAGGATTAGTATAGAAGAACATCCAAATTTTTTGGTAATATATATATTATGTGGGTTTTATAAGTAATACCTCAATGTCTGGATACTAAAAGTGGATGTGGTTCTTGCACATATGTACCTAGGAGTGAAAAATCTAACAAGGAATTTTGGGCTTGACTCAGGGTATCCTGGTACATGAAAACAGACCTTAATATGCACCTAGTTTGACACTCCCGGGGGATATGCTTGGGATAATTCATATTTTATTAGCAATAAATAATGAAGGATTTATGAGAAAATACTTCCCAAAATGAAACATTTTTATGATTAGGGATTATATACATAAATTGATCAATTTATGTTAAGTATTTTATAATTTTGGAATTATGCAATGCGATTCATAAACTAATCTAGTGTATGCCATTATTTAGGAATTGCACCTAGTGGAAGGAATGTAAACCATATCAATGAACATAATCTATGTAGGTATTGACCTTATACTCATGATAATTATAGTGGAGATGGTGATAAACTAGTGCTGAACAACATATAACTATACTAGGACAACTCACTCATGTTATTAATAATAACCTTACCCGCATGAAGCACCCTGATCCACAACGCATGGGATCAATGTTAGACCGCTTCATGAGGTAGCAAACACCAACATTAAATTGGGTTACAAATCTAATTTTAGATGGGCAATGGATAATTTCCTTAGATACAATATAACATGCTTTGGGGAGTAGCGAAAGGGAAAAAGTTGTCTTGGTAGTTTATCACCTCACAGGAGATGTAGATCAATGGTGGTGATTAATTCAAAACACAAAGGAGGATGAAGAAGTATAAAATATGGAATAAAGGGTGTTTTAAGAGATTTTCATATAAAAATACTTTCCTCGTGAACATCGAGCAGATATGGAAAGGAAATTTCTGAGTCTAAGAAAAAAGGAGGATGAGAATGTCGTGAAGTATGAGGTTAACTTTACAAGGATAGAAATTAATTTTGTAGATTATATACATAACCCAAGAATTAAGATTGATTGATTATTTGATGGGTTAAAACCATTTCTCCGTTGATAATTAGTCTCACAATCCTTCTCATCGTAGGGAGATATATTATCATGTTCTATCAAGATAGAAAAGATATTCTCTAAGTCTTGTGATTTTAATGTGGATCAAGAGAAGAAGAGATCTGTTGAACACTCTAAAAAAAGGAAATAAGGGGAATAAGAGAAAAGTTGACTTTCCACCCTACAATAAATGTGGGAAGAAACACCCTATTCCTTTCCTGAAGGGGAGGTGAGTTTTTTACAAGTGTGGAGAAAAATGCCACCGAGATTGTGATTGAAAGGGAAAGAAAGAGGATTTCAATGATGAATGATACAATTGTAGAGAAATGGAGAATTAAGCAAATGAATATACTAATAACCTCAGAAACTTACCTCAAAAAAGGCCAAGGGAGCAAGGCTGTGACTATGAAATCACTAATTCTGAGTTTGAAGTTCCTAATGACATGGTGGAAGGTACTTTAATAGTTTCCTCAAAATTAGACAATGATTTATTTGATTCTAGATCATTACGTTCTTTCATATCTTCTTGGTTTTCCAAGAAAATTAGATATTTCCAATTTGACTTAACATGGGAGTTTCCAGTCAAAACTCATAAGGGAAGTATCATTGTAACAATGTTTTCTAAATTAGTTACCATTATGGCATATAAACATGATTTATCTTCTGGTCTTATTGTCATTCCCCTGATTGAATTTTATAAAATCCTTGGTATGGATTGGATTTTGGACTATGATGTGAAAATTTATTGTAATAATAAGGAGGTTAATTTTTTGATGATGATAAGGAATAGCTTATCTTTAGAGAAGAAATGTCACCATCTGATTCTCATCTAGATCAACCCCCAGTAGCTCTATTATATTCAATTATTAGGAAGGAAGGGAGTGAAATTAATATTTTTGGGGAAAGGAATATTCAAATAGATAATGTACATATTGTGAAATAATATGTTGATATATTTCTAGAGGATTTACATGGACATCCTCTAGAATAAAAAATTTAATTTTCCATTGACTTAATTCATAGTTCAAGAAAAATATCAAAGACCCCTTATAGAATGGAGACTGTAAAATTAGTGGAACTAAAGAAACAACTAGAGGAATTGGGTAATAAATGATTTATTATCCCTAGTGTTTCTCCATGGGGAGCCCCTACTATTTTTGTTAAGAATAAAGATTGATCAATGAGATTGTGCATTGACTACAAGGAAATCAATTCTATAACAATAGAGAAAAAGTATCCTCTATCTCGCATTAATGATTTATTCAATCAACTTAATGGAGCTCAATATTTTTCAAAGATTGACCTTCGATATGGATACCATTAGTTGTGTCTGAAAATGGAAGAAATTACGAATACAACATTTTGATGTAGGTGCGGGCATTACGAGTTTATAGTAATATATTTTGTACTGACTAATGCACCCTCTATTTTCATGGATCTAATGAATAGAGTTTTCAAGGAATATCTTTATAATTTTATAGTGGTATATATTGATGATATCTTGGTATACTCCAAAATCTTTTAAGATCATGAAAATCACTTGTAGACTATTCTAAAGAATCTTATAAGAGATGAATTATATGGGAAGTTTAGCAAGTGTGAATTATGGATTTAGAAGATTTATTTTCTTGGACATATTGTCTCTAATGATGGAATCTTTATGGATCCTTATAAGACAAGGGAAATCCAATAATGTCCTGAACCAATGAAACTGAGGTATGCAGTTTTATTGGATTAGTAGGTTATTATCGATGTTTTGTACAGAATGTTTCCCGATTGCCTAACCCATTAAGCAAGATCACATGTAAAGGGTTTAAATTTTTTTTTGGAAAAAAGAGTGTGAAGAATGTTTTGAAGAATTGAAGAGAAGATTAGTCACTGCTCCTATCTTGACTCTATCGTCGGGGAATGATAGGTTTTTATTTATTATGATTCTTCAAAGAATGGACTTGGTTGTGTACTTATATAGAATGATAGAGTTATTGCATATGCATCATGATAGTTAAAAATTCATGAACTAAACTATCATACTCATGATCTTGAGTTGGTAGCATTAATCCGTTCTATGAAGATATGGAGACACTATCCTCCTCTAATGGTCCGAAGGCCTTCAATTTTTTTATTGATTTTTGATAATCCACCTTTCAAGGGGTTAGTTGGAACCCTTAAAAGGCCCTTAGGCGTAATTATTACATGGCCTGTAGGCCTTAGAGGAATTCATTGCTCGTATGCTTCAAAAATTACATGCAACCCAGACTAACTATATGGAACTGCTCCTCCCCAGCATCTTCATCGTGAAATCAGCTCTCCACCTTCGCATGGTTGTTCGGCTAGGCATTCCCATGCAAGAACAGGCTTGTCCCGATGGCAGGTTCCATACCCTCTCATTCTTGAAATCCGTTTAGCTTCTGTTGTGGTGAAAGCTCCTTGCTCATCCTACTTGTAGAGCTTGTTCCTTATAGGTTTTCTAGTTTGCATCTACACTTAAGGTGGCCCGAAGGCCTTGAGGTGGCCCTAAGGCCTTACTGACCTGAAGGCTTGGGTGACCCGAAGGCCTTAAAGGACTCAGGGACCAAATCGGTGGCCCTAAGGCCCAAATGGGGGCATATTCTCGGCTGCTACAGTGCCAAACAGTGCTTTCTACAATACCTTGGAAATTCTGCCTCCGCCTGGTTTTGATCCCTGGTCACTTGGATGCACTTATAGAGTCCTTACTAAATAGGATAAGGCTCATGTTCATGGAGACACTATCTCTATGGTGAAAAATGTGAGATATATACTGATCACAAGAGTTTGAAGTATATTTTTTCATAGAAAGAACTCAACAAGAGGAAAATGCGATGGATCAAACTACTCAAGGATTATGATTACACTATACACTACCACCTGGGGAAGGAAAATAAGGCGGAAGATGCTTTGATCAGAAAGGATTATGGAGTTCTAAACAAGATAATATTTGAAAGGGATCATATGTTCCTAGATCTAGTAAATATTGATGTGGGAATAATCATTCAAGGTGAAACATCAATACTTTTTCAAATGGTTTCCAAACCATATTTACTAGAAATGAAAAAAAATTCTATAACTAATGATGAGGAGTTTCAAAAGAAAATTAATTCTTTGAATGATGGGAGATTGATTGAATTCATATATGAAGATGAAATTTTGAAATTTGGGAAAATGATTTGTGTTCCTGATATACCTGATATAAAAAGGGAATTTTTGGATGATGTTCTTAGCTCCAATTTCATTATACACCCTGGTGGCACTAAGATGTATAGATATTTTAAGGAACCTTTTTTTGGTGGGACAACATAAAGGGGAAATTGTTGATTATATGTCAAGATGTATAGTTTTTGAAGAGGTGAATGATGGAAGACAACATCCTAGAGGAGTCATGAAACTTCTTCCCATACCTGAGTGTAAATGGGATGATATTACGATGGACTTTGTCATGGAGCTACGAAAGACTCCTAGAAGGAATGATGCAATATGGGTCATTGTCGATCGTCCTTCCAAGTCAGCACATTTTCTTACTATAAGAGAAGATTTATCACTTGAACATTTAGCAATATTATATATTAATGAAGTTGTAAGACTTCATGGTGTAACCCTATCGATTGTTTTTTATTTTGATCCCCGTTTTACATAAATATTTTGGAAAAGTCTTCAGAAAGCCCTAAATACTGAACATCATTTGAACACTGCCTACCACCCTCAAACTGATGGAAAATAAGAACAGACTATTCAAACCTTAGAAGACATGTTAAGCTCTTACTCACATGACTTTAAAGGTATGTGGTATCAGTATTTAACTTTGGTATAATTTTCCTATAACAATACCTTCCATTCAAGTATTCAGATGGAACCATATGAAGCTTTATATGGAAAGAGATGTTGCACCCCAACTTATTGGGATTATGTTGGTGAAAGGAAACTTGTAAGCCCAGAACTTATTGAGGAAACAATGTAAAATGTAAATATTATCCGAACCCACATCAAATCATCTCAATGTAGGCAAAATTTCTATGCTGATAACTGAAGGGTGGATTTAGAATTTCAAGTAGGAGATCATGTTTTCTTGAAGTTATGTCCATGGAAGGGTGTTATAGGATTCGGTAAGAATGGTAAATTAATTCCCAATTACATCAGACCTTTCAAAATTCTTGAATGAATTGGAGTGGTAGCTTACCATTTGGAAATGCCTCCAAGTCTCTCTAAAGTTCATGATGTGTTCCACGTATCACTGTTGAGAAAATACATGCCAGACCCAACTCATCTACTCACCTATGAAGAAATAGAATGGGAACCAGTTCTGTCTTATTATGAAGAGCCTATCAGGATTCTTGATACCAGGGAACATGTGTTGAGAAACTGGACAACTCATTTGGAAAAATTTCTTTGGTGAAACCATAAAATGGAAGAGGCAATGTGGGAACCTAAGGAATGTATGATGAAGAACCGGCAAAATATTTTTATGCAGTAATATTCTTGATATGTTGAGGACAAAATTATTTGAAGGAGATAATAATGTAACACCCCAAGATTCCACGGTACATTTCTATTTGAATAAGACAATAGCTTGTGTTGTACGCAACTCCGAGTTTTAGCACACCCTGACCAATCAAACTAGCCGTTTAAAAAGTAGTTATGAATAGTAATACCAAAATTTTTAAATTTTTAAAATTTTATTTTTCAAAATGTACTTCATTTTTGGATTCAGAATATCAAAATTAGCTAAGGTTGATTTTTTGATATTTTTCTGAAAACTTTCAATTTTTGATGAATAGTGAAAAACACTACATTATTGCTTAAAACCAACTTTTTATTTAAAAAGATTCTTTTAAATTTATATTTATTTTAAAGTAAAAATAGATACATAATACTTATATTAGTCCAATGTAATTCATTAGAATCATTTTATAATAATATTATATATATATATATATATATATAATTTTATTGAACTTTTAACGCCTTTTACCCACCTTCTTGGCACATTTGCAATTTTGCATAAAATGTAATTTTACCACTTCTATGAATTGAATTAAAAAAATCCAAGAGACACGGTTGACATCAGTAAGTAAAATGTGGTTCAATAGGATGAAATTTTTTGATGAATTTTATCTTTTGAATTTTATTTATGACAGTTAAAAGTAAATAGGGTAATTAAAGGTAAAACTCATATTATAATTACCCCAAAACATATACTAATTATATTGGATAAGTTTATTTCGACCAAAATCAAACTTAAGATAAAATATGATCCTTTTTTCCACTTGGATTTGATTAGGACATTAATTATATTTTATTTAAAGAAGAGTTAAAAGTGTTAAATTAAAATTTTAATAACTAAACCATTTTTAATATAGGGTTATACATAACATAAATTCAACTATAAATATTAAATAGAAATCAAAAAGGATTTTATATATCATGGAATTTTATTTACAATTTTTTGACGTTAAATAATTAAATTTATTTATGAAACAATGATGATGTTATAATTACCTTATTAATGAAAGATTAAAATAATTGATATTAGAAATATTAAAATAAAATTAAATTGGGAATTTTGATGCATTCCACGAATTTTCTAGGTCTATATTACATGTTAGGGTCGATTCAATGATTTTTTTGAAGTAATCAAGTTTTTATGACTAAAAAAATCCATTACTAAATAGTGTCAAAATTGACATAAATGAGTTTTAAAAAAATAATTTTTTATTAGATTATATAATATTAATAAAAATATAATATTTGGCCAAAATACTTAGATAAGTTTAGATATTTCATTAATTAACCACTTGAGGTTCTATTTTTCTTTTACAGTTAGTTTATTAGCCATGTAATATAAAAACACAAGAAAATAGGGTAAAAATTAAACTATTTAACTAAGAGTTAAATATAAAGGATAAGGTTAAAATGGTGACCTAAACATGTCTAAAACCTATTAGTTGAGAGTTTTTTCACCCATACCTACCTCACAATAGAAATAAATCTTTTTTGAGCTATTATAAACTGAAAATTATTTTATAATAAATTAATATTTTAAACTTTTCCTAAAGTTCCTCTCGCCTCTCTTATAAAAGGGTACTTCCCCCTCTATCAAATTCAGACCTCCAAAGCCACTTTTCTCGGACAAACACTACTCAAATATCCTTCCAACTTACCTAAATTCAACCTAGAGGCCTTACTTTGATCAGAAATCCATCCTAAAAAGCCCTTTTTTTCAAATCAAAATGAAGAACCTGAAGAAGAGGTAATTATTTCATCACCTCTTTCAAAGTTCTTTTCTTCTTCCATTTCCTATTTCATTATTTTTTCCATACCTAAATAATAAATTCACTACCTTTTACACACTGAGATGTTATTATAAATATGTTATAACCATATTTATTATTCTATCCATCCTATTAATGAAAAAGTCACCATACGTGCGTACGTATGACATATCATCTCCACGTCATGGTGTAGTTTGTTATTCAACACTTCATTATTTAGATCGGTATAGTAATGAGTATAATTGAAATAAATAATAAATATATAATTTTAATGATTCTTTATATATAAAATAACATCCTATTACATATTATTTCACCATCAATAGAATGATATTGTCGCTCGTGCATACGTACGACTTACCTACTCCACGACGCGATGAGATTTCGTTTCCCATCATAACCATTCATGAATAATTTTAATTTTATGATTAAAAATAATATTTATGAAATTAATATCATTCTAGATATGAATCAAATACATCAAATCCATAAATAACATGACTTATGTAATGAAACATATGAAAGAAAATGAATCAGTTAACAACCGAAACAATGATACTACTGAAATATTATTAACAATGCTATATTATAGGATCATATATGATATCATATTCATGTATGTGGTTCTGGTATAATTTAATAACAATTATTTAACCATTATACAGGAGTTTATCATGCCATCGACAATGGAAAAGTACAAGGTAAGGGTTAATTTCACCTTCTCTTTATTATTCGAGGATGTTTATACATAAGTATCTATTGGGAAATCTTTATCATCTATATTCGTGTTTCATAAAAATGTATTTCAAAACTTTTTTACTATTGTCTATACTATGGTTCCAATTAATTTATACCCATTTTTTAATTTTTATAAAATGTTTTGAAAGGAATCTTTTTGTTGTTTTCCAAGCAAGGTACTTTATGACCTTTTCGACAAATTAAGAAAAGAATGTTTTTTAACATATATAGAGGGTGTGGCTATATCTTCTATTATAACACCTTCTAAGCTTCCATTACCAGTTTATAAGAATATTTTCAAAAAAAATCTTTTATAATTACATTACTTTTAAAATATTTCAAAATAGAAAGAGATATTTCTATCAAATAGTTTTGATTTCATCTATGTCAGCATCCTTTGTTGGATTTTACGCTTGCTTAAAGTTGATTTAATATGATACAATATTCCATATTGTATTGAAGTTTTTGTGATATGTTTGACTGTGGATGTGCTATTTTTAAACATTTCATAGTTTATGGTTAATGTATTGAGATTTCATATGCTAGTTTTAATAATAATGTTTATATTATGTTTCAACATTTTTATATGAGGAATGCATTGGACTTAGCAAGTGAACGACATGGACTGCTATAGCCCCTCGATTCATCGGTATGTCTCATGAGACAAATTAGTGTCTTGGAACAAGGCCTTGACAAAAATTTTATTTGTAGTCTTGGCATGAGGCCTTGAAAATGTGGTTATGATGTCTGATATTTATGCATTCTATCATTATAAAATTAGCTATTGATATTACATGTGATTATTCGACTAGTAGAATATCCATGTAAAAAATTTAAATGACATTATTTGATTTATCTTTTCTATATTATGATGAAGTTTAAGTTTATAAATATTTTGTTTTAGACTTATACATTGCATTAAATTTTTTTTGCTTATTTGTGATAGATTCTACTATATTGTTATCCTTACTGAGCATCTGAGATCACCCCATTCATATGTTTTATTTTTCCCAGGATGCGAATAAGTATATTATGATTGACCTATAGGGATCGGCTAAGGGATATGAGTGTGTCCAAAGGAGAAAAAATGTGTCTTTTTAATTTCATAGTGCAATGTAAAACTTATGTATGTATCTAGTACTTCCAAGGATACTAAACTGATCGGTATTTTGGGACTTTATCACTGGTAATCATTCCTATGTTATGTAATAATGCACCAACTTTGGGTAACTAGGGTTGGGGCGGTACATAGATTTTGAGTGAACTGCTACAGCTCTATGAAATGAGAAGAGTATTCCAAAATAGACATTCTCCCCAAATGTAGGTTAATGAATTCTCTAGTTATACCATTCCTCAGAGTCTGGGGAAATAAATAATTATTAAATGTTATCTAAAAATATACCCAGACCATATTACGATGTCGATATGCTTGGGTGATAACTTCCCACCACATCTTAGTAGAATTGCATAACATATAAACTTCCATATTAACCCTATGCTATGGAGTCGCCTCAAGATACTTGAATACGTAAAATAAATATTTGAGTCATGAATAAGTAGTGTGTGGTCCTCCATCTCCTAAAAAGGTGGGAGGATGATGCTTCTAGAATTCCTGAGTCAAATCATCCATACTTGGGGTAGGTCAAGCAACACCTTACATATTATCCAACATTCAAATAAATAATTATTAGAACTGGGAATAAATTCCCATTTGAAAATAGGTATATTTTCTATAGTTTTCACTTTTGTAGAAATCACTAGTGGGATAATTCCCACCACCTCAGGTGCATGGGAATCACCACCTTCCAGGTGTGTAACTGAAGGAAATCGTGGTGGAATAATACTATAACTCCAAAAGCACATGTCAGAATAGATTTAAAAATTTATAAGGTTTTATGATACAGAAAATGTATGGTTGCATAGAATTACAATAGAAATGATCACGCCTCTCTGCCTTCTCAAAAATCCAGGTATAGGTGGTTAAGAAGACCATAATAGGAAATCATAACATAAGAGACACCTATCTACTCACTACTAAGGCCTAGTTCATGTATGATTCTTGGGTTTTCATGAATAAGATAACTAATTTATCATTAAAATTAATAATGGTTTTTAATTTTTTCATTAAAAAATATTTAAATCACATTAAATGGATGAATTAGGTGTATTACAATTTCCAGTCCATAAGAGCCCATACACATTATAAAACAAAATATGAAATACACTTAACTCACACCATAAGACATTTCAGCCCATGATACCAATGGTCCATGGGCCAATGTCCCATAATTGATTTCTTATGGTGTTTTCTTTAACCTATATAACAAAACATTGTTCGGTTAAAGAATAAAATTTAAGCGTCAATTGTGTATTCTCCAATCCTTTCATGAAATGTCAGCACAGTTCAATACATTTCACAACACTAACAATATGTAACAAGAAAATGCAAGATGAAATTAGATGTGACATGGAAAAATTCTTGGCATATTAGTCCTATAGCGCCTATAATGATGATTGTAATGAAATTACATCATTTATTTATTCCTAGGTAAAAGAAATCATCATTTAAATGATACCAATACTAATAACTTTATAAGACATGTGTGTCACCCAACGATAAAGTCGTATCAACTATAACATACATAATCAATAATTGCAATTACCCGTCCCCAGTAATTTGGGTTTCCCCTATACATGGGTTTGTTACATCCCGACATATGGTCATTTCCAAATTCCTTTTACTCCTATTATCCTGTCTAATACCCAATTAGTAAGAAAAAGGAAAAATAAACTCTTATACCACTTTGTAACGTCCCGAACTAGGATCCACTTCACCAGTTCCATGATATAGTGGGTCACATAACTTCAAGCATGCCTCCTCACATACGAGAGGTTACCAACTAACTCTGATGGTGTAAAGGTTGTATGGTGAGAGACTATACCCTCTCATTGAAGTGGTATAATGGATATCAACCATAAAAATAAAATAGAGGAATCATATAAATAAAAAGGCATTATAAATAAGTAGCGGAAGATTAAATAATTGAAAAACGATATAAAAATATCAAAATCCGATAGGCAGTGTCATATACATGGATGCATGGTATGATGATTTACAAAAGGGGAACATGGGACAAGAATATATAATCATGTTATTCAAAAATTAAAAAATGAAAGAAAACTACTCCACTAGAATCTCAATCATATAATCATTCCTCTAATCCTAAGGTCCATCTATAAGTAAATAATATCCAGGACTAGTAGCAGAAAACATTCCCCTATTAGTAGATTTAGACAGATAATCTAATCTGGTATCAAAGGCAGCCTATGTAGGTTGTGAGATAGAATCTAAGTAGGCCACCACCAATAGTATCCAGGATTAATCCAAGTATTTCTTATAACTAAATAGTTTGTCGGTATAAATAGAATAAGAAACAAGTGAAAAAATAAATAACTGACATGCTCATGTTCTGATAGGACACTTGGAGGTTCTACCCACTTCGGTTCATGGCCAAGATGAACGGTTGATCAGTAAATATATATATATATAGTAATTATATATATATTGTATATTTATATATTTCACCCACCTATATGAACCAAGTACGTATAGATGGAAGTGGCCATAAACATGGAATATGTGTTGCTGGCTAGACCGGGGTGTAACTCAGTCATCCATAACCAGTATAATGAGCCTATAAGCTCGTGAAATAGGGTACATCCTTGCATCTCATTATGATTGGGATATTTCATTCCTATCACTCAAGATGGTGAGTGTTATTTCTTGTTAACAATCAAAATAAGGAATGTGGCATGTCAATTCCACCATCCAACTAGTGTCAATGGTGTGAGACCTCATGATTCACACCCGATGCAAGGGAGAATGATATCATCATGCTCACTAGAACCCCTACCATCGTATCACAACCTCTATCAAGAATTAATAATATTCGTGATAGAATACATCATTCTATACCTCTCATTAATTTAATTTATTAGGATAAATGTAAACAAGAAATTATAATTGAATTAAAAAATTTGATAAAACATGAAGTAATTGGTGTGGCCATAACACCCTTCAGAAGCCAGTTTAACAAAATAATTTAAATTATTTAAGGGAGGCTGACCATAATGGAAGTCTCATTCCATTTAACATAATCCATTTTACTATCCAAAACATACAAATTATATTTATAAGTCCCAAAGGTTCATTTATAAGGTTCCCATTCCTAATGGGAATTTATGTCCACGGGAAATTACAATTTCAAGAGGCCCAAAAACTAAGAAGGTGCCTTGGTTTTATAAAACAATTATACAACATGGGGAAACCATTTATAATCTGAGACTAAAAATTGGAAGAAATTCCATACAATTAAACAATTAATCATAAAAGGACAATTTAAGGTTATACACCCAAGGGATGTCCATAATTGGGGTCAATATCCTATAAGCTAATAAACAAAGATAAAAGGGTGTTTATCAAGGTGTGTTGACCAATTTGATTTAAGAAATACATAAAAATGTGGTGTTTGAAAAAATCTAGAATGGGGAACAATTTCATAGCTAAAAAACACCAAATATCATAGACAAAACGATGATACCACCTTCCGTAGGGCCATTAATGACTACTATTCCTATGTTGACCATAGATTTGATGTTGGTTGGAATAAATCTATCAAATGGTGAAAATCCCTAAGAATAGGGAAAAATATCTTGCACCTAAATATTGTAATGGATCTAGAGATAAACTGAAATATTAAGGTAGTGGACTTGATAAAATATCTCTAGTTATCTAACAATTCCTTTGGATCCTAATTTGGACTTCAGATCAGAGAGTTACCACAATACCTAGGTTGAGGGTGAAGAAAATCTATTGGAGGAAGATAAATGGGCAGCATGCTCAAATGGAAGAGAGGAAAAGAGGAATTATTTTTACGGACCAGATAAGAGAAAAATACACTTCACCCTAAAAATAGGGGGTGCATGGTTAGGTCACAGGACATACTAAACTATGCACAAAAATGTGCTCAGGTCACATAGTAATGATTTTACCTACACGATTAAGGCACACATTTCCCTAACCGTTTAAAAACCATGCGAGATACAACTGTCAAATGTCTGTAGTTTCTTACATGGTCATACACCAGGAGTCACACCATTTCAGAAAAATAGTTTGGCTCATACAACACATTTGTTTCTCCCCACACAGTTTGAAGGGACCATGTGGGCTGGTCTACATCATCTCTAGTAACAGTGTGGCCTATTCATTTTTCCCATTTTCTAGAACTCCATGTTCATAAAATGACCCAGATTCTCATGGGACCTTCCTCAGTCCATAGTTTATGGTTACAATGATTAAATAATGTATGGAAATTGAAAAAAAATGATCCATACCTTCATGAACATATAGCTTATTATAATAATAATTATGTTCACTGAAGATTCCCAATAGATTCTTATGAAGCCCTTTATGGGAAGAGATGTTGGACACATACATATTGGGATGAAGTCGGTGAACGAAATATGTTGGGACCAAAAATGGTGGAGTAAATGGTATAAAAGTTCAAGACCATTCAACAATATATATGGGATGCTTAGCATCAATAGAAGATCTAAGCCAAAAATCATTGATGAGCCACTGTAACACCCCATGATTTTATAAAATATATATTTTTTGAATTAATTTAATCTTTTTGATATTATGAATTTCATAAAACACTAAATATATATTGTGTTATAAAAAATCACCATGTTATTATTTCTTTTTATACTATACCATGTTAATATATCTTTATAAGTTACACTAAGATAAGCTTGCACTACACGCAACATGGAGTTAGATTTCATGACATGTAAGACTGAGTTTTATCACCTTTTAGAAGCACATATATCTTTAAAACTAAAATTTGAACACATTTATAAATATCATTTTTCAAAATTATCTTAAATTTTTAATTCTAAATGTCAAAAATATCATAGATTTATTTTATTGGTATTTTTTAAAGATGTTTCATTTTTTATAAATAGTGAAAAATACTGCATCTTAGTTTAAAACTACCTTCTTTTAAAATAATTAAGAATGTTAAATTATATTTTAAATTTATTTTAAAGTCAAAATAGATCAATTATATATCTATTAATCCAATTTAGGTCATTATAATAATTTTTTATATTGAATTTAGATATAAAGTCTTCACAAACTTTGGAACGTTTCACATTAAAAACCCACTTTCTCACAACATCTCTGAGATTAGATTAAAATTTAACATAGACACTTCTGTGAATTGAATTTGAAAAAAATAGAAATAAATGATTTTAATAATCATAATATTTATATTCTAATAAGATGAACTTATTTATTGACCAAAAATATTAGTTAAAGTAATTAAAATTAATTACAATGATTAATGAAAAGTAATCTTAATAGTGGACTAATCCTTAAACATAAGGGCCAAAATGACCTAGACACCTGTCCAAAATCTATTATCTTTCAATAGTTCAACTATATACCCAATTTTTCCCAATTTTATGATTTATTGGAACACATTTTCATGAAATTGAAACATATAATAATTTAAGTAAGGAAAAATAAAAAAATAACCTTCCTCACCTTTACCATTTATAAACATTTAGAGTATTTAATAACCTACATAGTTTCAGATAAAAATCAATTTTGAAATGTAAATGGTCTTTTTTAATCATGATAATTTAACTTTAATTTTTAGGGCCGATATAATTACATTAAATGCTTAACTTACAATAACATATGGATTATTTAGTTAATAATTAAATAAATTGAATGATGGTAAAAACATTAAAAGTAAAGTAAATTTAAGGAATTATTGTGTTTGATTATTTTTTTAGAGGAAGAGATCATGTTACATGTATTTTAAATTTATATATTTGAATTCCACCACTATTTTTTATTTTTAAATTAAAATTATTTTAGTAATAAAAAAATTTACATTAATGTTATTTTACAATAAATGATATTTTATAAAATGTTTTAAAATTATTAAAAATTATATCATATTCTAAGTAACTTTAAAGTGTTAATAAATAAAAATTATGGTATATTCATGGAAAAATTTACCTTTTATAATTAACTTTTTTACCCATATATAGTAAAAACGTTGTTAGCACGGTCCAGGTCAAAGTAGTGTTTTTGCGTGTTAAATGTGCTTGATTTAAAATTTATTTCCAAAGAAAAATGATTTTTCTAAATTAGATATGATAATTATAATTAAGATTTATTATATTTCCTAAAAAATATCAACTTATTTTATTCTTAATGGTTATTATACATATGTTGGAAAACTAGTTACCTAAATGAAAAACCAAAACGAAAAATATATGTAATCTTAAATAATATAGAACAGAATTATAAAAAATTATCTCTTTTTTGGGTGGTAGAGATTTTTTATATATCATTAATTAACATAAATCAACTATTTTTCCATTTTTATGCACATTAGGTTGGTGAGAATTCCAAATAGCTATTACATTTTAGTATTTACAAGAGTGTCACTCCCCCTCCATTATAAAAAGTCATTCACTATTACCTTTCATTACACATCTAAATCCAAATTGGATCAGAAAACACCTCCCATGATATCATAAAAAAATCACCCACTTAGACCTAGAATCATCCATTTGGGATGACAGCCATCAAAGTAATCCCTTTGGTGCATACCAATAGGAGATAATCAAAGAAGAGTTTACATCCTTCCTCAAGCTCCATTGTTTTATTTCCATTCTACACAACCTAAAATATATTATTCCATGATTATATGATGAAATTAAAATAATAAATATACCTATATTTTTTATATGGTTTATACCTTAAAATTAAAAACACAATAATCTAATGGTCAATGAGCTTATCATTCTTTTGTATGGTGAATTATCACTTCGTGAGACGATGTTGTTCGTTTTTCCCTTTTCCACCTATCTTGGATGGTAAATATGATCAACAATATATTTTTATATGATATACATGATATTTATAATTTATTTATAATTATGAAAATAAATATATAAAACATACCATTAGGCTTTCCATTTTTTTTAAAAATGATAACTTTGTTTGTAGATGTGTGAACTACCGCCTCTTCAAAGTGATGTGATTCGTTCTCACATGACAAATAATGTTTGAGGATGTGATTAGTTGAATTATATGATATATATGACATTATAATTAAAATTTAATTAATATATATATATATATATGTACAAATAAACACATATATGTCGTTTACTTCCTTACTTTCAATGCGACAATAAAACAGAAATAGCATTTATACATACATACAACCTACTGTATCCATGGACGAAATATTCCATTTCATATTTATGTATTTAATAAATTATTATAAATAAATATATAATAAATATATATTATATTTATATCATGTTTTAAATTCTTAAAATAATTAAATCATGATCTATGTAAGAGGATCAAGAATAACAAGTTGAAACATGTACAAAAAACAAAGTAGATATTACCCAAAACGTAACATTAACTTAGAGTTGATAATAAACGGGTAATATAACGTGATAAAAATGTATATGGTATTAGATATAAGAATATGGTTTTATAATAGATTTATAATAATCTTTTATTTATTATATATGAATTTTAATCGAATACAATGAGAGTCAAGATATAAGGTAAGAGTTTTCTTGTCTCACTTTTATTTTTCATGAGACACAAGCCATGTTTAACACCTATTTCTTATTTTTGGGGATTCTAATTACCATGTATATATTCTAATATTCTTATACATAAATTTAGGTGTATTTACATATCTTTTTTTATCTTTATTTTTTGGGGTTTATATTTCCAATGTTACCAAATCGAAAAGTATGTTTGTCTCAATTTTCCTTCTATGAGACACGTGCCATGTTATGTACCTATATTATTTTATGAGGTTTATATATTGAAGATTGAAAGGTATATCATGAACAAAATTATTTTATTAAAATTTTAAAATATAATTAAATTGATTTTATTATATGGATATTATAATTAAATTTTACAATGTGATAAGAGTTTATTGAAACAATCTCCTCATTTATTGACAATGTTTATGATTATGATTCCATTCATGAAATATTATGATCAATATCTCAAGTAATCACATGAATTTTGTTTCTTTCTATTTATTCATTATATATTCATTTATTGGTACCACTTTTCTTCTCTATGGTACAAAATATTATTAATAAAGTGTTTTTAAGAAGGACCAAATTTACCTCTCTCATCAGTTTGAAATCATTGTTCTTTCAAAAACATGTCTTCTAAAAATGTTTTCCATAATTATTGATAAGTTTTAAAAGTTATTTTCAAATGAATGGATTTCAAAAAAAATCCATGCTTTATTTATAAATTTTTAAATTGTTTTCAAAACATTTTAAAATTTTCTTTATATATTTTCAATGTTATTTTAAAATAAATAGTCTTCAAAATGATTTAAAAACTTTTTTATATGTTCTAAAATTGTTTTCAATGAAAAAAAATTCAAAATTCTTTGAAGTTTATTTTAAATTATTTCTATTAAAATAGTTTTATAGCTTCTATTATAAGTTTTCAATTTTATCTTTAAAGAAAGTTTTTTCAAAATATTTTATGTTTTAAAATGAATTTTTCAAATGAGAAAAAATATTTCAGTCAAGAAATGTTTTTAAAAGATATTTCCAACATATTTTCCATATAATAAGACTTTTATTGTGGATACTCATTCCTTTTTGGTGAAATTATCTAAAGGTTCCATTCATATTACTTCTCTTAGTGGTTTATGTTTTGATGGCATGATGTTTATGAAACCCATTTCTCGATCATGGGTTATATTTTTATGAAACACATTTCACTTTCATGGGTTATATATGCTTATGAAACCTTTTTCTATTCATGATTTGTTTCTTTGATGAAATGAATATGAAACCTATATCTTCCCCATAGTTTATGAAATGATTACATTTTTATGGTACCCATTTCATTTCATGGGTTATAATATGATTATTTTTTATAATATGGAACACTTATATATGATTTCTATATGATATTGGTAGGACCTATATCTCCCTATTATGAATTGGGTAATGATTTATATCTCATTTTATAATGATCAGATTCAAGTATATGGGATTAATACATAATTATAAGATTGGTAAACTAGACCCTCTATAGGAATATAGGGAAACTTGATCCCTTATATAAAAATAAATATGACTGGGTATGGTAGTGTGTCCCTCCTAGTAGGTTTAGTCCCCATGAAGTTCCATGATATGTTCTAGAAATGTTTCCTAACATATAGGGAATGATGTTACATGTTTAAGTATATTCCACAATTCCATGTCTCACTCATATGTTATGATTTAATGGATTATTATCCAGATTACCTTATGTTTCATGACTTATAAACTGCTAATCTTTATGTCATGATTCATGTTTACGATCTTTGATATTAAAGGTTTGATATTCTAATGTTATGATCATGTTATCATACCCTTATGCTCGTGTTCATGGTTAAATATCTCCCTTGTTTACCATTACTAAGCATCTGAGCTCAATATTTGTTTTGTTTCTTTCCCCATGTTATAAAGATATATTTTTTTATGACGTATTTAAGAGGGGTTCTAGTGTTGAATAACCTAGAGCGAGATAATATAGCTAAATAATGTAACAATGATTATGTTTCCTTGTATCCAAATGTACTAAATTAATATAGTCTTTGGGAGTCAATTTTTGTAATTTATTAAGTATTATGAAAAAACTATTTAATGTATATATATGTTAATCTTGGGATGTTATAAACATAATGTTTTAGGTTGGAGATAATGTGTTTCTCTAAATCTATCCATATAATTGATTCATGGGATTTCAGAGTAAGCTTAAGCTATGTCCTATATATAATGAACCATTTGATATTTTTGATTATATTGGAGATATTAATGATCTACAATAACTCTCAAAAACCCTATATCAAGTACACGATGAATTCTAGATACCGCTCTTGATGAGTACATAGAAGATATCTCTCATCCATTGAATTCAGATGTGGTACAAATGGAAAATGATATCTCTTATGAGGAGTGGCTGATGAAGATCATAGAATATAGAGATAATGTTCTGTGTAATATGATAACTCGCCTAGTCAAAGTATTTTGATGAACTCATGAATACGAGGATACAACATGGGAACTAGACAAATCTATGTAGCAGAAGTACGATAACCTATTTTTTTTACTTTAGTATATAATACTAAATTTTAAGGGAGAAATTTCTCAAGGAATAATGAATGTAATACCCAAATATTTTAAAAATAAAACTATGTTTGATATCATATACAACACACAACACTGAGCCTAAATAGACCATGAAATATTATGATTTAAATATGATCATTATAAACTAACTATTAATTTTTTATGTATGAATAGGATTAAATAATTTATGAAATATATATTAAAATTCATCTCAATATAAATATATTGATAAATTCTTAGTAAATAATCACTCAATTTTTAGTATAGGCACATTTATTCATAAAAAATATGTTTTCTTCAAAAAAATTGCTTTTTATTGATTTTTGTGATCAACTATTATAATTAATTACATATCTTTTAAAAAAATTAGGTTATAAAAATTATATCATTTTTTAAATAATAATATCAAAATTATTATATTCTATAAATTTTTGATATTTCATATTTGTTTGATTATTCAGTGAATAGTGAAAATATTGGTATTTATTGAAAATTTTGTATACTTTTAAATAATTTATATATTAAAATTAGATTTTGGATTAGTTTTGAAACATAATTAACTCATTTTTATTAAAAATACTCCAATTATATTATTTTTAATTTATTGTATACTTGGATTTGGTATAGAAACATTTTCTTACTTAAAAATTTCTTTTTTCTAAAAAATTGTTTTTTTTTTGTATGTTTTTCATTTTAATACTAAATTAATTTATTCTGCTTATAATAAATTAATTATGCAAAGTGGATTCTAGATTCATAATAATGATGTAAAAATTTGGTTTATAGGACCCTTTCATTTTTGTTCATTATAAATAGTAACCATAGTAAATAATTATCACTATGGTAAAGGTAAATCGGGTAATTAAGGTTAAAAATAATATGATAAGGACTAAAAAAGACATAACACTTGAATTTATCCTATTGGAAGATTTTTGTGAAACAATTTCCATCCATGTTTCTAAAATATGGAAACTTTGTGACATATTTATTTGATTTTTACTTTTATATTACTTTATGTATAGAAAAGTATAAAATATCGTGCTCTTTATTTTATTATCTCTAAATTTTATACATAAGGATAAATAGAATATATTCTCAGTTATAAAAGGGAATTTAAAAATCTATATAATTTTTTTATCAATATAATTTATTTATAACTTTTAGTTATAAAATAATTACGTTAAATATTTATGCTACGCCGACATAATATTTATATTATTAATAGAAAAATAAAATAAATGATATTACAAATGTTAAAAGTAATATAATATTAATTAATTAATTTTTCCCATAAATTATTTATATATAAAATAAAATAATATTTTTTTTAGTAGATTATATTCTAATTTCATATTTTTTAGGTTGTTTTCAAATTCAAATTAAATAAATAGTTCAAAAAATGACAATAATGTTATTTTAAAATAAATATTTCATTTAAATGTTTTAAAATTACAAAAAAATTATTTTAGAATATTATTGGTATATGTTTATACATATAAACTATATTCCATTTATTGACAAATTTACCTTTTATAGTAACTATATGAACACCCAAATATAAAATACTCAATTGTCGTTGTAATTGTCAAAAAAGTCCAATGCATGTTAAAACAAAGATAAAAGGTTAAGAAGATAATATGAAATTTAATATATTTTATTTAATAGTATTATTTCAATCCATTATCATCCAATAATATAATTATATATTTTTATCGAATTTTTTCCTTGAAAAATAATTTATATTAATTTTTTTCTTTATCAAATTCCTAGAACGTCCCTCCCATTTATTATAAAAGGGAACCTCTTCTCCTCTTTTATTCAGACTATAAAATACATTTATTTTAAACAATACCAACCCAAAATATATTCCTAACATACCTCCATACATTATAGTGGCATCATTTTGGTCATAAATCCACCCTTAGAGGGTTTAAGGTGTAAAGAAAACGAAGTTGTCCAAAAAAAAGGTATAGTGCTCAGCCCAATGTTTTAGTTTTATTTCTTATTCAAAATCATTTAAATATTCATCAAACAAGATTATATAATAAAATCAATATATATCATAAAATAATATATTATTGTGTTAATTTAATAATCTATATCTATCTTCTTCTTCAATCAAATGGGAAATGAAATATTTGTTCATGTTTACAACAGATTACCACCACACGAACTGATGTTATGAGTTTTGAATAACTGACTCTCAGGGATAGATATAATGATGGATTTAAGGTATATATATGATATTAATTAAATATTTACCTTTATTTTAAATTAATATATCATATATTTTCTTACCATTCCATTCATTGAAAAATAATAACATCGTATGTTCATACGTGTGTATTACCACATCCATGAAGAGATGTGAATCATTTATTATTACTACATCAGATGGATGATATATATGAGTGTATTTATGGAAAAAATATGAAATTTATGAAATAATAATAATTTTTTAAATTTAAAATAATACGTATATTTTTTCTTTAATGGTCATTGAAAATTGAAATGTTAATCATGCATATATATGGCCAACTCTCTCTATGATAGTAACACATTTCATTTTTCATAACCATATTTCATAATAGGTTTTAAAATTATAATTTATGTATAAACGTATATTTATATAATTATTAATATTCTATATAATGTGTAATAATGAACTCTTTGATCTTTGTTAACCTACAAAAGTCATTTTGGACATATGAGTGGAATAACGCCAAAAAGTCCAACATGAAATCTAATGATTAGGTAATTGAATATGACCTGGTAATAAATAAATGGAATATTAAAGTTTAAAAAATACCATAATAAAGTAAAAAATTAATATAATTTTATTATTCGACAAGATAAGGAATGTATATGTTGAGTAAGACTTGAGGAAAGGGATCTATCAGAACCACAATTTTTCTTTGGGCTATGTCCTTTCTCTCTCTAACTTAATTTCTCTCTATCTTTAATGTTAAATAATGATTCTAAATATTTTATATATGTATCTCAAATATATAATGAGATTACTCTTACTTCCTTTAATCGGGTAATTAATTCCATATGTTCATTTCTCAAAAGTCGTCATTAACAAATCTCTTTTGATCATGATATGAAGAAATATTATGAAACCCATTTCATTACATGGGTAATTTTTATGATTATTATTTATTATTGATTTCCTTTTGTGTCACGCATAATCAAGAACATTTTATTATGGTTGCATCCTGATAGCGCTATAATGCATCGAGTAATGTTATTGTATCTTAAGATTGTATGTATGGGATTTGGGAGTAAACCTTATCCACTGTGGAATCTTTTCCATTGTGTGATGTTATCTAGGAAGTTTTCCTTGACTTATGATTATGTAATGTTTTATTTTTCTATCACATTTTCAATGTTTCCATGATCTTATGATACTAGGTTCTTTATATTATCCTTCAATGTGATTACTCAAGAGCCTTTTGTTTTATGATATCATGTTATACATATGACTCACACGTTATGCTTTAATAACATGTTTATTCCATTAATATGATTTTTAATTCACTGGTTTTTTCAACGTATTCCCTATGTTATCCCATTTAGTTATAGGAGATGAAAGTGATTTAAGTTCCCATTATTTATATTTAAATAACGATTTTTTATTTTCATGTTGTTTTATGTACCTAGTCTTCGAAAGACACTAATATTTTTTATCCTTATTTTGTATTTAATGGATAATTATTTTATAAAACATGTAATAATATATGTAAAAAGTCTTGGGTGACAATAATAAAGTATAATATTACATATTATTTGGCTAGAAGGTAATCATTTGTGAAAAAAATTATGGGATATGTTGAAGTAAGGAATTCTTATTTTAGTGGAAAAAACGTATATTGAGAGGAAAATATATGGTTTTTGGTAGCTAATGTAATTTTTCTAATTCTATAAAATACAAAAACAAAATTTTTATGGGTATTTAAATTACTTTCTATATTTTATTGGTATTTTAATTATGTAAGGTTATATTTGGGTCACTTTAGTTTGTATGAAATCTAGTATGTAAATAATATGTTTTTAACAATGGATCTAGAAGTACAACTCTGGTGTATCTCATTTTCAAACTCCAAAACTCTATAATGTTTATATTAATGTTCATAACGGAAATTTCCATTATCAAAATTCATATAATCATAATTTTATAGTTGTCACTTTTTATTTTGTAATGAAGATTGTAGGGTTGACAGTAACGTTCAATTGAATCTTTATAAGGTTTATGTACTATATTCATAATATTAATATAATTTTTTATAAGGTTAATTTTTAGTCTTCATAAGGTTTGAATAAATATTTTTAGGATTCATGTGAAGTCTTTATAAGGTTCAAATAAGTCACCATAAGTTTCAATTGAATTTTTATAAGATTAAAGTCAATCGTCATAAGGTTAAGTTCCTTTGTAACATATTCACTTCAGTTAAAATTGGTAAGGTTAGTTTTTATTATTAAAATATTAAAATCTTTATATTAAAATGTTAACAATAGTATATAAAAAACTATAGAAAATTATTTATAAAAAACTACGTATATCATTCTTAAAAAATATCAAATAATTCAAAATATATTAAGAGATATATTTTTGAAATAATTTGAATAAAAATATAAGAGAGTAATGTGAAACTTAACCAATATAAAAATCATATAATATCCCATTTTTTAATAATTATAAACCCAAAAAAATAAGAAAAACTCTCTTTTATAAATACAATAAAGTAAACAAAAATATTTTTTGAAAATACAATGATTTTTTCTTTTCAAAACAAGATATAAAAATTTTAAAATGAATATAAGAATGATATATAAAAGTAATATAGATTTAGTTAAAAGTTAAAATTTTATGTTCCAATATATCACCCCTTGAATTAATATATACTTAAAAATAAATAAATTTTACAATATATTTAGAAATTAAAATAATGATAATTTCCCTAATGTTTTAATTTTCTTTATCAGAAATAGATTTTAAAATAACTATCCAAACCTTTGAAAATATATTTTAATTGAATAATAAAACAATATAAAATATCTATGATTTTTTTGAAATAAATAGTTAAATATAAAGCCTAACAAGTTTAAGCTTCATCCTCCCAAACTCTCCTCCATCTAATGGTTTAGTAAAAATATCAACCAGTTGAACATCTATAGAAACATATTATAAATATATATCTATTTTCTATTAATTATTTATAATAAATTTATATCTTATGTCAATAATCATAGTTCAAGAAATTTATAAATGATTTATTAAAATAAAAATAGAAGAATAATTATCACAAAGAATTAGAATTATATAAAAAATATAAAATTCAGATAAATTATATCAAATCCATTAAGACTGAGAAAAAAACTCACTACTACCACATATTCAAATTCATGTGTATTCAAGGGACTTTATAAACATTTCATTGAAGTCCAAGAAAATAAATTATTACCTAAAAATAGTCATATACCATAATTAGTCATTCTATCAGCACTAAATCCTCTAAAATTAGTATTAGAATAACTCTTCATTTTAAAAGAGATATTTTTAGGATAAAACAAACCATGATTAATAGTTCCTTAAAAATACTTTATAATCCTTTTAACTTATATCAAATGAATATCCATTATGTTACCAAAAAATTTAGCATGCCAGAAATGATTAAACATGATATTAGGTCTATTAGTAGTTAGATAAAGCATACTATTTATCCTTCCAATATAAAAAATAATATAAATTGATTTAATAGAAACATAAACATCCAACATACCATTAGTAACCATAAAACTTATCCAAATTTTACTCAAATTAATTATAAATAT
The DNA here is from genome assembly GCA_963277665.1 of Viscum album. NCBI lineage: Eukaryota > Viridiplantae > Streptophyta > Magnoliopsida > Santalales > Viscaceae > Viscum > Viscum album. The sequence continues at coordinate 742,980,457 of OY728141.1, forward strand.
ATTGAAAAAATATTTGGAGAAATTACACTCGTTCTGTAAAATTTCATTATTTCTCTGAAATATCTATAATGCTAAAAAGAAAATAAATTATCCCATAAGAATCATTTTCAATATATATACATATTTATATTTAACCATTATATATAGAAAAATCAGTATAATATCCAAAAAATACCATCTATATAAATATGAATAATTAAAATATCCCTAAAGGATTTCTTAATAAACAATGTTAGGTCAACCATGAATTTCAAAAATCCATTTTTCAAATGACACTAAGAATATATTTCATACAATGATAAACAGGTTTTCTTAAGTCTATAAAATGCCTAAAATTTTTTTAAAACATGATTAGGATACTTCTCATATTTGAAATCTAGTGGTTTTATAACATAATCATATTCAATAATAATTCCTTTAAAAAAATAATTTTTCGAATCCATTTTAGAAAACCTAAAACCATGAAAATAAAGATAAGATAATAAAATAAAAAACATATTCAAATCTAGAAATAGGTGAAAAGTTACATCATGATCATTTCCTTCTTGAAAAAAATACTTCATTAATAAGTCTACCTGCATTCCTTATTGTTTGTCTAGTATCATATTTTTTATTTCTAAAAAACCAAATAGTTCAAATAATCTAAGAATAATTTGGGGGTTCAATAAAATTCCAATATTCATATCTAGAAAACTAATTATGTTCATGATGAAAATCTAAGATAAATTACAATATTTCAATGCTTCTAAAATATCATTCAATATAGATTAAAAAATAAAATTAGTGTGGGAAAAATACTTATTTATTTCATAGTTTTCATTATAGAATCAACATCTCCATAGGCTTTAGCCAATCCCAAAATATCCAAGCCACTGAAACCTTGGGCAACCAAAGTCATTATCTAAGAACCATCCATGAAACCTCTTGATCCCACCTTATGGGAATAATTTGAAAGAACCCTAAAGGAAAGGCAGTTGGAATCAACATGAAAAGTAGTATAATAAGATCAAAACCCTCACTATAGCCTTTAATCTCACAACCCATACCATAATAGGATTATCAACTACAACCTCAATTAAATCCTCTCACTGTAGATCACCTTATTTAAGATACCATCTAGATGACCTCTCCATGTCAAAATTATTACACCATAATGATATACATGTATTTTTTGGAAATGGACCACTTAATGGTCCCATTAATATTCTTAATGTTTGAAAATAGGATAAAGTCAATCAAAGAGAAAGTACACAGTGTATACATATATTCTCATATGAAGACTCTAACTCATAGGGTGAGGCCTATCATCAATACCAACATAGGGATTCTTCTCGAAGGCCAAATGTAATGCTCATCCAAGGGAACTCACTCCAAGGTTCATTCTAATACTAGTGACACCTTCAAGATAAAGAAACAATGGAAGGGGATCATGCCTAGGGCCAATGGGTATACCTTACCTTATTCAAAATAAACCACTTGGAAGGGGATCAAATTCCCTAGATTTCGATTAAGGGATACATAGCCTAACCACAAAAAGAAAGAGACAAAGGATCACACCCTATTCCATATGAAGAGATACCTGACTCTATCCATAACTAATATAAATAGGGGATTGCTCCTCCTCTATTTAGAACATGTTTCCCCGTTATATTTTTAATGGAACAGAATCATGGGAACATATCCATACTAAAACAGTTTGATAGAACACACTCATAAAAATACTAAAGCTATCCTGGGAGTTAGATGGAATATAGACAATGTACTTGGAAGTGTGATATTTTTTATCTGGAAAATATTTTATTCTAAATAAGGGTTCCACGTGAAATGTGTTCTTCCAAACATCATAATGATTAAATAAAAATTTCACAAAAACTATAGAAATGGCATGTGTTTCCACCCCTGCCATTTTCTCCTCTAATTTTTCCATGGGCCTCACCTAAAAATCCAAATGACTATATGTATCTTTATAGTATCATCTTTGTTGAAACTTTGGGAAAAATGAAAATGAAATAGCTCATAAAACCATAATCACCTGTACCACCATCAGATTTCTGTCATCACTAGCACACCTCCATCACATCCCAAATCCGATCATTGAACCCGCATAGACAAACTATAAAAATGTAGATCTAAACACACTATAAAAAGGATTTTGAGATATATTCAAATAATTGACTAATTTAACTCTATATTAAACCAAATAATGAAGGGATAAAGGCACAAAACAAAAAATTGAACATCAAATAACAGTCATTTTTTATTTTCCATCATCAACAGAATTTAATGAATGGAGAGGATAAATATTTTGTCAACAACAAATTTAAAATCCCCAATTCTTGTAAAAATAAACAATTCATGGGTAAATCAATAAATAATGACTCATGAATTAAATTATATAGAAATTAATTAGTAGTCATACCAAAAAAAGAATAGTGAATAAAATCTCTTCCTCAGGTTGGATCAATTGTTCGAGGAGAAAACAACTGAAAAAAATTTGTAAGAAGAAGTTGTTATTATGATACTATCTCCATGTATCCTCAATTTTATCTAGAATAGATCAAAAAAATCCTCCATCTTACTTACATAAATATATTAGATAGTTTGGAAATACCTCCCTTGGAAGAAATACAAATAAAGAATTTCATTGTTACCTGGGTTCATTTAAATTTTTTGAAAACTGAAATGAACGAACGGATTGGAAAGATGAAGATGGAAAATCAATTAAAATGAGGCTTTAATACTTAAAATTAATTAAAACTAAACACAATAAAGGTCTCATGAATTGAAATTCATATTCATAACTCTATAGAAAACAAAAAAAATGAATCCACCATTACTATTTTTAGATCAACCATTACCATGAAATACACTATGGCCTCCACTATGGTTGTGGTGATGATGAACATACAAAGCCATGTCACCCAATATGGTGATACACCATGGGATTTATAAAGACCCGATCTTGACATACATATAAATTACACTTATTTTTAAGAATACTTAATACATGAAACAAACTGACACCCAAAGACCATATTAGTTTAGTGCCTTTGGAAACTAGAAAACATGAACAACTGGTTCATAAAACATCTACATCATCTTTGGCTTTATCATTCATAACTAGAACCCATTTTTGAAACATCATACTTAATACCTTACTTTATGTATTGGGGGAAAAAGGAACCGGAAAAGGGGTGATCTCAAATGCTTAGTAAGGGTAACCATGGAAAATATCTTATAAAACATAATCATAATAATGAACATAACTTTTGAAAAAAAACATACCAAAATCTCGAGTCATGAAATAATTATTTGTAGTATATAAGGAATATATCATAAAGGAACATTAACCATGATAAAATAGAATTGGCATAAAAAATGGAATTTTGGAAAACAAATAATCCCATAATATGATTTTCATAGTATCCAAGGCATTATTTCCAATACCATCATAGTAGACAAAGTCCATTACTGAACCGGGTTTACATGTCATTCCAGCCATGTATTACTGAACTAGATTTACTTTTCATTCCAGCCCTGTATTACTAAATCATATTTACTTATAATTCTAGTCATTTCTATCTCATGAGATATAAATATTTAACTAATACATTAGAGGGAGATATAGGTCCCACCCATCTCAAACTATAATCATTCTTACATGTGCTATAAAAATATAAATCATTCATCACAATATAACCCAAGAAATAAAACAGACTTATTAAACATCATTCCATCATAACATAATACATAAAATATCATTCCATCATTAACACAATCAAATAATAGTAATAATAGGGATTAAGAAATAAGCCTATTTAATAGTGTCGTCTTAGATGGAAAATAATTTTGATAAAACACTTGAACTTAATTCTTGAGGAATATATCCTTACTTCTTCAAAAACGTTTTCTTTACTCAAAAATCCATGAAAATTTTAAAATAAATAAATTTATATGAAAATAAACTTGAAATATTGTATAAGAAGCTTCATTAAAATAATGTATCATACAATCGTAAAAAATCTACTCATGTCGTATAAGTTAAAAATCATTCTCCTCGTACTTTTTCCGAAAAAGTCAAAAAGTACCTCGTATGGTAAATAAAAGAAAGATTCCTTCCATACCTACAATAAAAGTCAAAAAGGGTGAAAAATAAATTAAAAATACATAGAAGAATAGTAAAATTTTTATTAAAACATTTTTAAAAAACATGGACATGGTGGATAAATATATCCCCAGTAAATACTTACATATAAACAATCTCAGATAAAAATGAGATTGCAAAATTATGCTTTACCATAGCTCTGATTTCATCTGTATGTGTCTGATACTCTTGTATAGTGGATTTAACCATATTATTAACTTATAAAAGAAAAATAAAAATATTTATGACATAATATATGATTCACTTATGGATTTATATTACCCGTTCATTTATCAATTCCATTAAAGCAATGTTTTAGGTTTTATTTATCATATATGTTTTGGATTTTTATTCGTTATATTACTACCTAGATCATGATTTACTTAATTATAGAATGTAAAAAATTATTTATATGTCATATATATTCAGTATATAAATATATATAATTGATAGATAAATGAAATGGAATATATTGTTCATGTTGACAGAAGGTCATGCGTATGCATGAACGTTGTTTATGTTTCCTTATTAAATTGAATGGAAGCAAGTAAATGATATATATATATATATATATATAAATTTAGTATAATTATTATGTCATGTATTTCTTTCTTATTTATTATATATATGTTATAATCATTCTTTAATGGTTAACGTTCAAAATGAATCTCATCGCATCGTGGAGATGGTAAGGCATACGTACGCACGAGTGATGATATCATTCCCTTGATCGTTAAATAGTATAAAAATGGATGGAATATGAATTTTAAAGAATAATTATTATGTTATATTAATTATTTTCATTCATAATACTCATCAATATAACCATCCAAATTAAGTATTTTTAAAGAACAATTATACCATTGTGTGGAGATGCTAAGTCGTACGTACGCACACATAGTGATATTGTTATTTGTAGGATCAATAAAATGAGGTATAAATTTGTCCCATAATTATAATAACATTTAATCATGTGTAATATACATTATTAATTACATTATTATGGAAACAACATATGAATATGAATTATAATAAGAAAAGAATTTTGAAAGAGGTGATAAAACAATTATATCCTTTTCGAGTATCTCTTTTTGATTTCCACAAATGGTCTCCCTAGGATGTATTTCTTCTCAAAGTGTGGCCTTTATAAGGAAGGAAGTGATTTTAGGAAATTATTTGAGAAGAGTTTGGAAGATCCAAAAGTCTTGAAAGGGGTGACTAAGTGGGTAGAGGTGGTTTCCTTTTATAAGAGGGTGGAGGGGCACTTTAAGAAAGTCTTGAAATATTAATTTATTATAAATTCATTTTCGCTTTAAATTGATCCCAAAATCATTTATTTCTAAGATACAATGTGTATGGGTATAAATTATATTGACCAATAAAATTTCGACATTCTTTGATTTTATTTTAAAAATTATCATTTTGATTTAACCTTATTTAATTTATGTAATTTTATTTTCAGTAATAATATTTCAAATATTAAATGGTTATAAATATTTACAAATGTTCTGTAATATGTACATAATTGGATAATTTATGAAATTTGAGACCATAAAATTTTGATTTAAATTTTTTTAAATATTTTTGTGATTTTAAAAAAATTTAATAATAAGTTATTTTTATAAAATATCAATAGTGTCAATTCTAACACTATTCATTTATTTGAATTTAAATAAAATCCACATAGAATATAAATTCAAAAACAAATATTTAATACACTTCTAACTAGTCATAGTAACATATAAAATTCATGTAGAACATTAATTAGTTCATATAATATTTATTTTAATATTTTTAAAACCACTTTTTTAGATATTTTTTTCAATAAAATAATTTCTACATCACTATTGTGACACCATTAATGGTAATTAATTAATATCTAAAAATTATAAATAAATTCAAATGATGTTTATAATTTCATTATATTTCTGGATACTATTTTTTTTCAAAGTTTATCATGTTTATAACTATATTAAAATTATTATACTTAAAATATATATGAGAGTAACAAGTTGTCGCCTAATTTTTTTAATTATATTTAAATCACTTTCAATGGGAAATCCCATTAAATGAATAAATTCTGAACCATAAGTGATATTTGTCAACTATAATTCATACAATAGGATTTTGGAAGCTGTTAGGGTAATTTTATTATCTTTATCATATTGTTAGTTACCCTAATTTACCTGATTTACATTTAAGTGTGGTACATAAAAATTACCGTAATTACTATTCATAATATCCAAAAATAATAAAAGTAACCTATTAACATAATTTAGAACCACTGATTCCAAATATGGAATCCAATTTTCATAATTAAAAACACAGAATTGGAAGAAATTAATTTAAAATTAATTACTGTTGTCAAAAACCAAAAAGAGGGGTTTTAAGAAGTAAAAACTTATCAAAAGATTTTCAGGTATTTATGTGAAATTTATATGTGAAATTACATACATCTTCCAACATTGGATTAAATGATAAAATAATAATCCAATTACACTTTAAAACCAATTATAAAGATAATCTAACTATATAAATAAATTATAAGAAAATGAAATTTTGAATTAGAATGCAGTATTTTTCACTATTAATTAAAATATGAATTTCATCATAAAAATACCGAAATTTCATCCAAGTTAAATTGTGATATCCTTATTCAAAAATAAAAGTTTATAATGTCAAATAGAACATATGAAATTGTTGAAAACTATATTTAAAAAGGGTTCTCCATCAAAAGGCTGTAAAATTTTATTTCTTTGAAAAATATTTCTTTCATTTGTAAAATTGACTTTGTTCTCATATAGTGTCTAGAAAATACATAAGATGAATATTAATGTTATATAAAATTCAAAATTTAGTTAGTATTATTCATAACAACTAGTTCATATTCCACTAAATAATAATATTTTGATAATATATCGTCGTTTAGTGAAACTCAGTATTGCGTACAATGCAAGCTATCAAAGAAGGTCACTCTTGCATGTAACATAACCCAATTAAATTTTGTTTATTGTGAAATATTCCTTTTGTGTTACGTATAACATAATCCAAACATAGTTATTTTATACATTGAACAAAATATATACTCATTGTTGCATGTATCGTATGCCAACTCAGTGTTGCATGTAACATACGACAAGTAAGTTTAGTGTGAAATTAATGTTTGACTAAGTGCGTTGTAAGATATAAATGAAAATTATAATTTATTCGAAAAAATGGTCCATAAAAACATGGTTAGTTACATTATACCTCCCTTTAAAATGAATTTATCCATCAAAATTATTCAGGTTTATAAAAGGTTTACTACTTGAAAGATTCTTTCATGGAAACCTACGTCATAAAAAGGAATATTAATACTTCATTTTAAAAAGGAAAGTTAAACATAACAGTTACCCAAAGTAACTCATCAGTAGGTTTCCACTTAAGATAACATAGGTGGGAAGTGAAAACTTGGATATTAAAGAGAAATCTAACCATCAAGTTCTAATTAATAGTGATAGAGAACAAGGTTAGAGAAAGTAAACAACCTGAATTCCACAAATCTATTATGATTTAAGGGGCCATATGGTTCATCAGATAAGAAGGTACTCAGGTAAAATTTTTGGTTTTCAAGATCCTTTCCATAAATATTAATAATATTAGATTAAATAGTTACTTGATTTCAATACAATATCACTTTTGTTTATTCCTTGAACAATTTCCACTTCATCTCTTATTTAAATAAATGAATTTGAATTTTTCATTCTTGAAATGTTAGAAGAACATGTAATAGAATGATAGTACATTCCCTCTCTCTCAAAAAAAGTATAGTATAAGTAGTCAAATATTCATAAGTCCACCTATAGTGAGATCATACATTAATCAAACAAACTTCAACTAGAAAATGACTTATACTACACATAAATGGATAACATTACAATCCTTCCAAAAACTGAAAATATAAAACTTTAGAAAGAGGTGAACTAAATAGACTTAGCATTTATCTCCCATATCTCATAAGGTAGTTCCTAGTTGTCCCATTCAAAACATGCGAATACCTTAATCATGTATTCTATTAAAACATTGTAATAATTTGAATTACCGTAGAACATTAGTGAAAACTTTCATTTTATAAAAAACAACTCTTTCCACACAAAAACAATACAAAAAAATCTATATAATCAAACCATGATACCACATTGTCCCTATATCAATTTGTAGGTCATTAATACTATTAAACAGCTCATTATCCCCTTATCCCATCATTATGTGCATATCACATGCTTTCCAAAAATATTTCAATCGCTTTTCATGGTTATTGGTACCATATACTTATGGAAAACCACTATGGACCAATACATAGATGTACTAGTATTCTATAATACTATAGAAGATATTATACAACACTATTTTTGAATCCTATTACATAAACACATAATCATTCCACCACTTCATTGTCATACTCAACATCTCCAAAAGTGATCGCATGCGATTTTCCTTTTTCATTGACCTTAAAAGGATTTTTGCATTGATAATCATCCATAACCCTTGGATTAGGGCATTGGGTATCATAATGCCCCATTTCATTGCACTTGTAGCATTAAAGTTCTTTCTCTATAGTCTTTTCTATATTCACATCACTAGAATCCATTTTCCCATTACTTTGGCCCTCAACTACTTGATGACATTATTTTCCACACTTTAAAACATTTTCTAGTGCCTTCATGTCAACCCCCACTATGCTTCTTTCCACACTTTAAGCATAATGGAACATTCATATTCTTTTCAACATTATTTTGATATTTTCCATTGAATTCCATATCTATTTTCTTCTCAAAACCATGAGATTGATATGTAACACCACTACAATTTCTACATTGATAGCACAATGCACAATATCTTCATAGTTACTAAAATCTCTTATAGATAATTCCCTTAGAAGACATGATTTTAATCCACTGAAGAATTGATCAACATTACATTCATGTTAGATGATAAAACCAAAATAATACCTTGCATGTCTTGTAAAATTTTCCTCGTACATACCAACAAATACACCATCCCTTTGCTTAAGATCAAGGAACACCTTTCCCATATTTTTTGAAGAATATGATGACAGTACTTATGGAAAAATAATTTCTTGAACTCATTTCATTCCATGGATTCAATTTCATCTTGAATCATTGTATTCTTGATTAGAGTCCACCACTGGTCTGCTTCACCTTCTAAATGTTAAACAACCAAAATCACTTTTTCATGTTCTGAACAGTGAAGGATGGAACATATTTTTTCAGTGGTACTAATCCATTTTTTAGAAACAATTGTATCAAAATACCCACTGAAATAAAGTGGATGTTGCCTCATGAAGGTCTCAATAGAATGTTGTTCCCTTCTCTGCTCATTTAGAAGTCCAAAATGATTTATTTCTTGTATAATTATAACAATAAGATTCTTCACTCCATCATATATAACATTTGTTTATTCATGTAGAAAATCATTGCATTGCCCAGTCCATTGATCATTAACATGGTTCCTTCAGGTTCCATCCATTATTTAATACCCAAAATGAATAGTGTGACATGAAAAAATCAAACTAGGAAAAAAACATAATCAAAGGGGAGCACATTCAATGTCTAATATCATTGGTTTAATCCTAGATTATTTATGATTGTTTCCATAATCTAAGACTGTAACCTATAGTTATACTTACCCTTAGGGACATCTCTATTACTATCTTATAAATATCTCTAGGGATGTCACTAATGTTTTCACATCTTAGTTTCCAAAGGTTAACTAAACCTTCACTCTGATACCAACTATAAAGACTTGAGCTTGACATACCTGGACATCACACTTATTTTTTAGAATATTTAATACATGACACAAATTGACTCCCAAAGATTGTATTATGTTTAGATCCTTTGGATACTAGAAAACATAAACAACTGGTTTATAAAATATCTACATTGTCTCTTTCTTATCCTTCATAACTAGAACCTCTTTTTGACACATCTTACTTAATACCTTTATTCAAATCTTGGGGGAAATTAAACATGAAAATGGGTGATCTCAAATGCTCAGTAAGGGTAGGCATGAAAAAAATATTACAAAACATAAACATATGAATAAACATAACTTAAAGAAACATACCAAAATCATGAGTCATGAAATAAATCTTTTTAGTACCTAAGGCATAGATCATAAAGGAACACTAACCGTGATAAAATAGAATTGGGATAAAACATGGAATTGTGGAAAACAAATAAGCACATAATATGATTTCCATATTAGGAAATGAATTGTTTCCAAGACCAGCATAGTGGACAAAGTCCATTACTGAACTGGGTTTATATGTATTTCCAGCCATGTATTACTCAACTAGAATTAATTGCTTTTCCAGCCCTGTATTACTAAACCGAAGATACATGTCATTCCAGTCATGTATATCTCAGGATATATAAATATTCACCCAATGCATTTGAGAGAGATATAGGTCCCACCAATCTCATAATGAAATCATTCATACATCTTCCACAAAAATATAAATCACTCATCATAACATAACCCAAGAAATAAAATTGGTTTCTTAAACATCATACCATCATAACATAATCCATAAAATAGCATTCCATCATTAAAAAAATAAATTAATAATAATAATAGGGATATAAACATAACCCTATTTAAGAGCATCATCTAAGATGGAAAATAATTTATATAAAACACTTGAACTTAATTCTAGAGGAAAATATCCTTTCTTCTTCAAAAACGTTGTCTTTTATAAATATTCCATGAAATTTTTAAAAGAAAATAATATACTTGAAAATAAACATGAAATCATGTTGAGGAATATTCATGAAAATAAGGCATCGTGAAACTATAAAAAATCTATTCATGTTATATATATTAAAAAAATATTCTCATACTTTTGCCAGAAAAGTCAAATAGTACATCGTATGGAAAGTAAAAGAAAGATTCCTACCATACCATGTAGTAAAAGTCAAAAAACGGGGTAAAAATAACTTTAAACATACATAGAAGAATATTAATTTTTTAAAAAAACATGTACATGGAGGATAAATATATACACATTAAATACTTACATATAAACAATCTCAGATAAGAATGAGATGGAAAAATTTCCCCTTACCATAGGTTCGATTTCTTACGTATGTGTTTGAAACTTCTGTATAATGGGTTTAACCATATTATTAACTTTTAAGAGAACCATAATAATATTTATTACATCATATATGATTCACTTATAACTTTATATCACCCATTCGTTTATCAATTCAATTTTAAAGAAACATTTTGGGTATTATTTATCATACGTGTTTTGGCTTGTTATTAATGATATTATTACATAGATCATGGTTTACTTACTTCAAAAATGTAAAAAATGATATATATGTCATATATTTTCAGTATATAAATATATATAATATATCGATAAATGAAATGGAATACACCATTAAGGGAGACGGTAGGTCGTACATATGCATGAACATTATTTTCGTTTCATTATTGAATTGAATGGAAGCAAGTAAATGACATATATATATACATAAATCCAGTAGAATTAATATGTCATATATTTCATTATTATTTATTATATATACTTTATAATCATTCTTTAATGGTCAATGTGGGAAATGAATCTCATCGCATCGTGGAGATGGTAAGCCGTACTTACGCATGAGCGATGACATCATTTCATTGTTGGTCAAATAGTATGGAATTTCATGGTATATGAATTTTACATAATAATTATTATTTTATATTAATTATTAAAATCCATTATACTCATAAATATACCCATCCAAATTCAGTAATGTTTAATAACAATTACACCATGGTGTGGAGATGGTAAGTCGTACGTACACACGCATGGTGATATTGTTTTTTGTAGGATGGATAAAATGAGGTATAAGGTTGTATCATAATATAATAACATCTTATCATGTAGAATATACTAGGTTTATTACTATAGTATGGAAACAATATAAGAATATAATGTAGAAGAAGAAAAGAATTTTTAAATAGGTGATAAAACAATTATCTCTTTTTTGGGTATCTCCATTTGATTTGCAAAAAAGGCCTCCCTAAGATGGATTTATGAAAAAAGTGAGGACACTAGGAGGAAGTGAGGGATTTTGGGATCTTATTTTCATAGTGGTAGGATGGTTCGAAGGGTGTTAAAGGTTTGAGTAAGTAGGTAGAGGTGGTGGCCTTTTATAAGAGGGTGGAAAGTCACTTTAGGGAAGTCTTGAAATATTAATTTATTATAAATTAATTTTAGGTTTATAATGCTACCAAACTAATTTATTTACAAGATAAGATTAGTATGGGTCTATATCCTCTCAACCAATAATATTTAGGCATGTTTTGATTTTAATTTAAACATTATCATTTTGATTTTTCCTTATATAATCAATTTAATTTTATTTGTGGTAACAATATTTTAAATATTAAATGGTTATAAATATTTACTTATCTCTTGTCAATTGACCATAATTGGATACTTTATGACATTTTAGACCATATAAATTTCACATTATAATTTTTAAATATTTTTGTGATTTTTAAATAATTTAAAAATATATTATTTTTATAAAATATCAATAGTGTCAATTTTGAAACTTTTTATTTATTGGAGTGTAAATAAAATCCATATAGAAGATTAATTCGAAAAAAAATATTTAATACACTCTTATTTTTTCATAGTCCCCAAAAAAAATATTTTAGAACATTAATTAGTTCATATGATATTTATTTTAATATTTTTAAAACAATTTATTTGATATTTCTCTCAATAAAATAATTTCCACATCACTATTGTGTCAAATTTAATGGTAATTAATTAATCTATAAAAAATTATAAATAAATTAAAATGATGTATATAATTTAATTATATTTATGGAGACAATTTATTTTGATTTTTTTATACTGTTTATTAATATATTATTATTTTTATACTTATATGATATATGAGAGTGACATGTTGTCACCTTCTTTGGTTTTAATTACAATTACTTCACTTTCATGAAAAAAAGTCTATTAAATGAAATTATTCCAACCCATAGGTGATATTGGTTGACTTTAATTCATCCAGAAGGATTTTTTCAGGTGTCAAGCTAATTTTATTATCTTTATTATATTGTTAGTTACCCTAATTTACCCAATTTACCATTAACTTTGGAAAATAAAAATTACCATAGATACTATTCATAATATAAATAAAAGTAACCTATTAAAATAATTTGGACCCAATTATTCCAAATATGGAATCTATTTTTCGAAATTCAAAACAAAAAATTGGTAGAAATTAATTTAAAATTAATCTTTGTCGTTAAAACCCAAAAAAAAGGTTTTTTAGGAAGTAAAAAATTAGCAAAAGATTGTCATGTATTTATATCTACATTAAATGTAAAATTATATCCAATGACCAAAATTGGATTAAATGTTAAAAACATAAACCAATTACACTTGAAAACCAATTAAAAATATAATCTACCTATATAAATAAATTAGAAGGAAAGACAGTTTTGAATTAAAATGTAGTATTTTTCACTATTCATTAAAATATGAATTTCATCAAAAAATAGCAAAATTTCAAACAAGGTAAGTTTTGATAACCTGATTCCAGTTAAGTAGTTTATGATGTCAAATATAACTTATAAAATTGTCAAAATAAAATAGATTTAAAAAGGTTTCATTATCAAAAGGTGGTAAAATTGTATTTCTTTGAAAAATTCTTCTTTAATTCAAATAATTGAATTTGTTCATATATAATTTATGGAAAATACATAATATGAATTTCTATGTTATATAAAATTCCAAATATGCTTATTACTATTCATAATAGCTAGTTTATATCCCATTAAATAATAATATTTTAATAACATATCATTGTTTAATGAAACTTGGTATTGTATACAACACAAGCTATCGGGGAAGTTCTCTCTTGCGTTTAATACAGGCCAAGTCAATGGTTCGTATAGTGCAATCTTACTTTTCTATTACGTATAACATAATCCACACATAGTTCTTTTATACATTGTACAAAATCTATACATAGTTTTTCATGTATCGTACGCGAACTCAGTGTTCCGTGTAACATACGACAAGTTGGTTTAGTGTGAAAGGATTGTTGGAATTTGTGCATTGCATGATATAAATAAAAATTTTAATTTATTCAAAAAAAATAGTCCATAAAAATTTTGGGTGTTACATGATTGAGAAAAAAAGTTGGTCATTTTCCCCTAAAAATAGCCTCCAGTACATGTGTAGTGAGGTATCTTTTGAAGAGACCTATAAAAACTCATCTAACCCTCCACACCTGATACAAGCCCTAGACTGAACATTTTTCCCTACCAGTGGCCCATAGGGGGCTTATTGGGGACCAAAATGGCCTAAAATAAGGATTGGATTTTGCTGTGATGAACCAAATGGTCCCAAAAACTACTTTGAAAATAAAAAAAAATTACAGGCCCTAAAAAATCATGTCAAATCCATACCTCACTCAAAAAATTTCATTTAATAATTTCAAAATCATTAAAAAGTAAAAAAATCCTCATTAAATTCTCTCCACATCATGGTATTTTTTCTCAAAAATAATAAAATCTAACTCAAACATGTGAGGGTATTGAGATTTCATCTATTTCTCATACTACCATGATCTATCCTATAGGTTCCCATGCTGCAATCGAACACGCATCAAGATAATTAGTCACCCTTGATGGATAATATCCTACTTATCCTCGATCACCACTAGGTACTCTATGAGGGTATCTCCATCCTCAATTTCTAACTCTCCCAATTAATAATCTATGATAGTCTATGAACATTTTTCCTCAAATTTGAAACAAGGATGACATTGTGCAACCGATCAAACTATGGTGAAAGTTCGAAGTGGTACGCCACCTCGACGACTCTACATTATATCTAGAAAGTGAACATTAATGTTTGGGATAACTTTCCACCTAGGGAAAATCCCCATATTCCTCACCGAAGTGAGAACTTTAGGAGCACAATATCTCCCTCTTAGAACTCCAAAGGCATGTTTCATTGATCTATATATGACTTATGATGGTTGTGGGTAGTCCTTATCTACTCCTTTTTTATCTGAACCTTCTCTACCATTGATTTCACCAACATTAAGCTCATAAGCACCATCTCAAATGGATCTGTATATCATAGAAATGTACCAAATATTCTCCTATTAAAGTCCTTTCATAGTGTCTTACCAATGGTGGAATGGTAACTATTATTTTACACAAACTCTACCAAGGGTATATGATCCTCCAAACTGTAGCCAAAATCCAACAAAGAAGCTCACTACATGTCCTCCAGAACCTGAATAGTCTGGTCAGTCTAGTCATTTGACATTTGGTGGAATGCCATTCTCAACCAAAACTGAGTCCCAAAATTATTCTATAATCTTCTCCATAATCATTTCATGACGCGAGAATCATGGTCTGTAATAATCATCAAGGTGGATATATTAAGCTAGACTATCTCTGGTACATAAAGGTATGCTAAACTCTCCACTAAACTCTTCTCCCAGATGGCTAGGAAGTGGGAAGAATTAGTGGATTGGTTTATGATAACCTAGATAGTTTCAAGATGTTTATCTAATCACAAAAGTCTGATTTCAAAATCCATGGAGGTGCCATCCCACATTGACTCTCGCACCTCAAGAGGTTGGTTAATACCCACATGAAGCTGATGCTTGGAAGTCACCTACTGGTGAGTGAGGAATCAAGGGAAAAACTCAAAATATACCCATCCTCATCCCTGGACCCCAAAACTGATGATAATGGTCTATGTATATATTTTCCACTCTAGGATGTACCGTTAAGGTGGATGTATGAAACTCCCTTAGAACCTACTCCCATAGTGTGATCGGAACCGTTGAACAGCTTCGAAAAAGGATGATGTGCTCCCAACATTTAGAAACTACATTGGGAGAATATAATATGAATATTTGATCAAAAAATACCTCAAAATTGATATATATAATTTTTTTAATCTCTAATTAATTAAAGACGAAGTAGTTTTAGAACCCTCAGTCGAAGGTAAGTTTCACCAGCCTCATCCACGAGATCCGACTATAAAGAGTTCAACAACATTGACCCCTTTCTCAGAAACTATAAAAAAGATTTCTTACTAAAAGAATATGTCACCATATTCCCCTTACCAGGAGTATCAAATATCTCAATATCATATTCCTGAAAAAACTCTATCAGTTTCCTCTACATCAGGTTATGGTATTTGTATAAGAAGATATACTGGAGACACTAATGGTTAGAGTAGAAGATGAATCACTGTCCCATAAGATATTGTTGCAAAGAAATTAGTGGAAAACTACTACTACCAGCTCCAAATCATGGGTCACATAATTATGTTCATGGGGTATCATCTTTTGGGACCCATAACAAATCACCACCTAACTCTAAATAAGAACACATCTAAGCCCAGTTGTGGATTCATCCCAGAAAACTATGTACTAAACTCCATCCTCTAGCCATATCAAGAAGGAGAGAGCTTGTAAACCTCTATCATAACTCCTAATTTTTTTCCAAAACTTCTCGAACCACATGAAAGGATACCCCTTTCGGGTTAAGGTGGTCCTAGGTGATGAGATGAACCTTGAAAAATCAGGCAAGAATCTCCGATAATAGAATTCTAACCCAAGGAAAATATACACCTTAGTCACTCCCTTGTGTGGCTCCCAAGCCATCCCTACCTTGATTTTTGTCTATTTTACTACTACTTCCTCCTCTAAGATGGCCTGACCTAGGAAGTGGACCTCTAGAATACAAGACTGACACTTTAAGAGCTTCCTATAGAGCTAGTTCTGTCGAATTATATACAGCACTATCCTAAAATATCTCATGTGCTCCTTCTCTGATGATGAGTACTTGAGGATTTCATATATAAATAACACCATGAATAAATCCATGAAGGGCTGAAAGAAATGGTTCATGAGTTCCATGAACACATCTAGGAAATTCTTCTTGCTGAAGGACGTCACAAAGTATTAATATTTTCTATAGAGAAATCATAAGTTCATATTCGGTACATCTTTAGAGACCCATTTTTTGACCTGTAATACATTGAAATATTTCTATATATATTTCCAGAATTAGCCATTGAGGCTTAATGTGATTCCTAGGCCTGGTGATCCTAGAATTAACTTTATAAAAATATTTTATATATTTTATATTACACATGTGTGGTTAACTAATGAAAGTGGCATAACTCTTAGATGGTTAATCAGATTGAAAATGTGAGATAAGTGTTGGGTCTAGAATAAGGTGTTTACCCTAGGCGTGACATAAAATGATTCACTGTAGTATTTTTGAACCAATTACTTGGTGGGGGTGTGTTTTATAAAATTAGTTAATTTATCAGTTAATTGATCAATTTACCTTTGACCCAATATTCTGAAAGATTCGGATTGAGCCCTTATTTATTAAAAAAGGAAAATAGGGAAACCTTTTGAATTGGGAAGGGGAAACCCATTAAATGCCTGAAGGTTAGAAGAAAATATCATTAGATCCGAGTGATAAATGTTCAATGGTACACAATCCAACCTAAACCCATAGAAACATTTCAAAATGGCCATGAGAGGCCCAAATAGAATCCTAGTCGTCGTCCCTAGAAAAATCACCACCACAGGCCAAGTTTCACCATCCCCACCCGAGAACCGGCACTCCACCACAACTAGGTGTGCTTTATAGCCTACTATCAAGTCAATATCTGAGTAAGCCTGCACCACAGCTTTAAAGAACTGAAACAGCAGCCACCGCTCATGCCGCAGCCAGAATCGCACATTTACACCATGCTAGATCAGCATCCCGTCGCCTCCATTGAGTCTACATGGAGTCCATATAGATCCTTCCAAAGAACACACATCCGACATAGATCAATGCAGCGGAAAACCCTCATAGCCCGCAGAAGATGGGGATCTAGACCGTGCCACCCCAGAGGCCACCCGACGAACACTCCTCCGAAGACTCGCCACACCGTTGACGACCCTGCGCTGACTCCGCCACGATCCCCCACCGGAGATCTACCACAACAAACAGAGCCCCCACAGAATCACCCCTCAACCGCTACGAAGCCTCCGTCGAAGGATCCAGCCCCTATGAAGCTTAGACCATCGTCGGGTGAAAGCATCTGCAAACCAGCCACACCACGCCGCCACCACTGTGAGAGAATCCACCCACCATGATCTCGCTAAGAGAGCACAACTGAGGAGAGTGCTGCAACCATCCCACATGATGAATGAAGGAAGGAGACGACGGGGGAAACCTAATCTCGATGTGGCGCCCCTTACGGGCTCATCTCCTCACCCATTTAACCTAATTTAATTCCTATATGTAGGTATATAGTGGTAATTGGATAGGGTTGGACTCATAAATCCTATGATTCACTGGTGAGAGCATCATCATCCTCTGTAGAATTCCTTTGAAAAATGAACAACCCCTAGATCAAGGCAGATCAAAGGAAATTGATCCTCCTCCCCCGTTGGTGACACATTCTTCACTATCAACTAATCCCAACAAGAGGAAGGAATCATCTTTTGTGATTTTTATGCCTTAGATTAAACATTGGAGTATACTGATAATTATTTCTTCATTCTGTCCCCCCTTAGAAAGTGCCAAAGGATTGAAACTCTATTATTTTCCTGGGTTTATTAGTTATTTATAATCTCAACTGCACGATCTAGATTGTTAGACAAGAATGCTTTTCTAAAGATATTAATTTTTTTTCATGTGCATACCTTCCACCATTCTTCATGTTCCTTGCCGATGGAACCCCACGGTTCCCAGTTTGACAGTTTCCAGGAAACCTAAGGCTGATTGAGTTCCTGGATTTCTGGACGACTGATAAAACAATGAAATCGCGTGCAAAGCATGAATATGGAATCTCTATGATGAATGGATGGTAGATCCAAAGGTTTTATGCCGGATCATCAAAGAACATAGGCAAATAATTTAGTGGTATGGATAACTTAACCCTTGTTCATTCCAGTGTCTGCTTCCTAGTGAACGATGGATGGAGTGTACGATTCTTGATTAGATCTAAGGTTTTCGGAAGGAATCACAAGGGGATTTGAATATGTTTGACCATATTTTTAACACAAATGAAGATTCATGGAAACTAGGAAGTTCTGAAAAAATCCTGACAAAACGCCGGGTTGGATGAAGAACACACAATGTGTAGCTCCCTTAGCTGTGACGCTAGGGTCTGGGAGTGTATCAGGATGACGCGGTGTGTCATCCTCCCTCACATGTTGTGTAACGCTCTCCCGGCTGAACAAAACATGTGACGGGTCACACGTACGGGGAGTCCATGTTGAAGTACACGAACATGGGTTGGCCACACGGGAAACATCTTGTGTGGACCCACACACTACATACCAATGTATATGGACACGAGGTCCGACTACATGGACACAGCCTGCAGACATGACCCGATCCCCGGATAGGTGGGACACACCGTATAGTCCACCTACATGATGTGTACTGCAATAAGGAGCGGACCAATGTACTGACCAGTGAAATGGCTAGGCAGTGACAGGGGACCACACATCGTGTTGGTCCCCGCACACATCATGTAGTACATGATCTCTTTCGAGTAACCATTAAAACTTCGTATCTCCATCGTTTGAACTTGGATTTTGGATAACGAGATATGTATCCTGAGTTTTTTTCATGTCGAATGTGATGGTTCCCAATAAAGAGGCATTCAAGATATGATGTGAATGTTCTAGGTTGGAATGCCTACCCAATGATGACAATGATCATATATATCACCAGATCATTACCAGGCTTACCATCCTGCAGGGCTAGGTAGTGGTGTTCCCCTATGGAAGTTCCAGGAATATCTTCCTATAGGATTGGAAATGACATTCCCCAATGATCATTCTATATTACCCTCTAGTAGGACTGGTCAGTGGAGTTCCTCAACGTTTTGGTCTTACCCTCCAGCTGGTCTGGGCATTGGTGCTCCCCCATGACATCTTCCAGGCGTAACCCTATAGTCAGGTTAGGTAGCGGTGTTTCCATGCCGACTCACCAAGCTTACCCTCTAGTAGGACTGGGTAGTGGTGTTCCCCTGTGAACTTCCCAAGTGGTAACTTCTAACAGTGCTGGGCAGTGGCATTCCTCAACGACTACTAGAGTAGGACCCTCCTGTCATACCAGGGCACATGATCCTTTCTTAAACTGGTAACCCCTTGACTATGCAGCATCATGATCAGTCATGGTTTGACGTACCCTTGGACTCACAAGAAACAGGGATGCTTTGCCCATCGATACATATTCTTGAGATGTGACCTAAAACCATGTTTCCAAGTTAGTTCCACCCAAAACAGATAGTATCAAGGTGTGATTGTTGTGACCCTTTGACTAGCGTGTTCTAGATAGATGCATTGGGTGATGGGTATCATGGTTGGTCTTACTTTAGATTTGTTGGCACCTCATATTCTTAGGTTGAGCTATGAGGTAGAGATCCCCTTAGACTATCATATGGGTTTCTTTAACTGAGAATATATATATTTAACGGTGTTCATGAATCTTCCCACCATAAATGGTTCTTATCCCCAAAAAGCCTTAGTGGTCACCCAATAGCCAATCTCCATCTTGAGAATGGGCACACATCCAACACTACCCCAATCATCTACTGACCAATCCCAAAATACCTATGAAACTCACAAAATTAAGGTCATTTATATCTAATTTAGAGGATTATAAGAACCATATGTTTATTCTTATCATCACCCCATAATAAAAACACAAACCACCCAAACCTATGTTCCATCCACTAATAAACACATTTACTAATGTTGGAAAAACTACTCACTCCTATGGATCAACATGGGAATATTGGCTACTACATGTTCCCAGATCACCAGGAATGGAAAAACCCATGCTCAATAGCCCACCTAAAATGAGGAATACAACCCCTAATATCCAATAATGTGATCCCCACCATATGTACTCCAATACACAATAGGTCATTCTCTAAAAATTTATACTAACTACTACTCTCCTCATGTTATCTTGATTCTCTGAAAACCTTTCAAAGTATATCATGATCACATAAGTGAAGCCCCAACAAACAAAGAATAATGTGCAAAAAACCACCAACCATGCTCCTAATGCATGTCAGATATAATAATTTGGAGCATCCTAGTCAATTATTTTTTTTTAAAAAGGCATCTCCCACATTCCCAGATCAACCACTTGACCACCATATACTTGAGCATTATTTCAAAACCATAGGTACCTTACCACACTATCACCATTCCACAAGAAGTGAAACCTGAAAAAACAAGTCCAGGTATCCAACCAAACCTACCATCTCATCCTACCATAAATCAAGGATCCCTCTCACCACTCCACTTATGAATCCCAACTAATCCTTATGTGTAACCATAAAAAATACGCATCATGCAATGATCTAATGATAATAGAAGACCCCAAAGTGATCCAACAATTTTAATATTATCAACAACCACCCCTGATCCTAATAGATAGTAGGCCTTATGTTTCCCACTATGAGACCAAATAAGAAAATCATTATTGAAAAAACACCCTATTCAATTTGGTTTCTTACACTATCCCTACAACCTGAACTCAAAAGTTTATGGAAACCAAAACCTTATGGAAACTTGATATTGATCCAAACATCTCTGGGGTGTATATCCCATTCATTGAGATGCTAATAGGATTTGGGAACAAAAAGCCTACACCATCCTAATATGATATATATGCATCCCTCACGATTAGGAACTAAATATCTATCACATGTGAACACCTTTCCAAATATCCACATGAATTTTCATCCGAATAAAATACATGTGATTTATTCGAGTAGAATTCCACCAAGGACCTATATAGAACAACACCATATAGAAAATTGTGGAAACTTTAAACAATTGAACCTCTAGTTTTAGTAAAACCCCACACAAACATTCATAATTCATGTTAATTATATGTTTCTAGAATGATCCATATACACATGCCTCTTTCTAATAGGCTAAGATTCCAAACCCATAAATCCGAAATCGACAAATCCAAAAATCTAAGTGCACCACCCATGGTGAAAATCACACAACCATAATATAGAATACCCAGAACATAAATCTCATCACCATGGATGCCTAGAATTCGTACTATAAATGGTGTTCATTATACACTCGTTTGATATCCATCATAACACATTCTTAAATAACATGTCTAAAACTCCCAAAACTAGAAAATATAATAGAATATGATACCATTTTTTCATGAATTGGTTCGGGTTAACCTAGACCATAACCTAATCCTTGTCAAAACATAGCCTCAAGAGTCCCT
Source organism: Viscum album (assembly GCA_963277665.1). Lineage (NCBI taxonomy): Eukaryota > Viridiplantae > Streptophyta > Magnoliopsida > Santalales > Viscaceae > Viscum > Viscum album. Next base: position 743,002,955 of record OY728141.1, read on the forward strand.
CCCTAATTCTAGAGGCTGGTGGCTAAAAGAAATGGAATAATGAGGTATATTAGAGAGACTATGACCTCAAATCATAGTGAAAAAGTAACCAAGAATCATAAACACACATAAACAACATAATATGCCAAAAAACTAAATTACAGCATGTCATATCAAATTTAATTTGAAAACATAAAAATTCACAATCATTATATACATGTAAACTTATCTCCTACTAGGAAAATCACATAAAAATAGAATAAATAATGGAAAATAATATAGACAATTCTGTACCACCAATATCAAGTTGTACCACATACTTGGTCTCCACAACTGTTAAACTAATCTAGCTCGATCCTCATACTCCACCCAAGTGATCCCATTATATCATGAAATGTCAATACACCACTCAATAAATTATGTGTCTTGTTCTCAACTAGAAATTATACATAAGGATTTCATGAGAACCAAGGTACCTGTAAAGGGGTGATAGTTAAATCCCAGTAGGCCACCCCCAAAAGTGGTCCTAACATTTGCTATACTATATAAGTGATGTCCATGTGATATGACCATCACAGATTAATCATAATGATTAATATTTGAAAAAAAAAATACTAAAAGTAAACAAAAGGTATTAAAAATAGAAAACAATAAACCTTGGGTTCTAGTCCTGCATTGGAAGTAAATCTACCCCCAAGATGGATTAAGCTAGGGAAATTTATAACATGTACAAACCATCTACTTAACATCATGTGTGTCCACCAAAGTGACATAGTATCCCTAGACATCCCTCAAGTCAATAATCATGAAATCTAAACTCCTAGTATCTCATCCTAGCCATCTAAAACTACCTCATCACTCCTCTAATAGGCTCTAAGACCCTAATAAGAGAATCTTAATAGGTGACATGAACTATAGGTTGACAAAAATTGAGAACCTATCATGCATCAGAAGTCTTATATACCTAATCGAGCTATGATATCCATACCATTAGTTCCGAAGCATCTAAATTATGCCCAAAAACGAGTTCCCCACCTAATTTTGGCATAGTTCCTCCAAGAGAATAAGATATATATACAAGACTTGAAACAACAAATAAGAGTGGGTTTCACTCAATCTGATCAATTATTATCTTTCTAGACCATCCTAACACTAGCAAGCCAATGAAGGAGAGCATGAAACTAAATATCAGTGCCAACACCTGATCCAATTATAACCATAGGGTCACATCCCTCTTTAAAAACATGAATAAGGTGCTAAATCAATCATCAACAACATAATCTTTTGAAAACAGTGTCATCCAACACCTAAACCCTTCATCCAAAACCATCACTGACCCTCTCAGGGCCAGTAATGAATATGGCACTCATGCATATACCCTAATCCACTGTAAGAAAAAGACACCATGTAAGGGGATTATATAGCATGGCCATAAAGGTATTAAAATATAAAGACAATTATCCTAAAAGGGGATACTCATCTACATCCCAAACTCATGCTAGAAATATCAAAAGTGACCCCTATTGTCCTCCAACACACTACATATCCTCAAGAAAATATCCTTACATAAGGGAATAATCAAATGCACCATTACTATAAGGGAATTATGAATATCACCACACCCATAAGGGAAACCTCAAAGATAGTAATGACCTGTCAAGTCCCCCCAAATAATCCTTAGGTCCCCTCAAACCCATCTCTATTTCAACTAAATATAAATTAGATGAACTAACTACCTTACAAATTCACTATAACTAAAAGTATCTAACTTATAAAAAATATACAATCCACTCAAACATTGAGAAATTTTTCCCAACATCCATGGATCATCCAAAGATACTATCCAAGACACACCGGGATCCCACTTTTTGGGAATAACCCAAAAGATCCTCAAAGAAACCCCAATTTTCATCCATAATATTGGAAACCCAACAATTTCAAAGCCCTAACTCAGGACTCACATCTTATAACCCAACCCATAATAGGATTTTCATCTAGAAACTCTAGTAAATCCTCCCTCCATAACTCACTCAATCCAAAATACCACCCATAAAACTTATCCTCATTGAACATATTCCACCATCATGACCTACATAGAATAATATTGGGAATGGTCTACTAAAATGTATCAATTTAGTTATAAGATGAGAAAAAGAAAAAAAACAAGTAAAAAAGTATATAATATGTACCTCAAGTACACAATGTGTACCCCAAACCATCTACCTTGGTCGTGTTCCACATGCCACTTAGCATTCAACTTTCCCAACTACATGTCATATACCAAACACACATGGCATGTATTCTATTTGGGGAACCTGGTCATGTACCCTTCACGGGGTTAGGCAAAGTACAATACATGGGTTTTGTCTATGTAAAGAGTACAAGGTCTATCTATATAACCTACATGGCCATGTATACTAACACAAGGTGTTTTTACAAGTGCTTGACCACACATCAAGCAACCCTAAATGGAGTGTCATTTATAATACATAACATATATCCCTCTTTCCTGACTATATTTCTAAAGTAATAACACATTGTGTGTTACTTGAGAACATACACCATGTGATAGGGATTTCACAAATGGAAACACCATTGTGATACCCTAAAACCCCAAATTCACCCAAAAAACACACGACTTGGGCTCTCATGGAACCCTAAAAAACAAAAAAAAATTATTAAAAACATTTAAAAAAAATAATCCATGATGATTTTAAGATAAGAGATAAATATGACCAACCTCAAGGAATTAAATGTTGATGGATTGATCTTGAATCATGAGACACCACCACTAAACCATAAACTGAATATTTTATGAGCTTCCCAGTGTGTGATCCTCTCTTCCTCTCCCTTCCTTTATCTATATAATAATACCATAAAAGGGGGATTTCCTATTGGGTGTATGAAAAAATCCATGATGTTGGATATAATAAAGGAATATAAAATAAAACAAACTAATATAAAATAAAACAAAAGGAAAAGCGGGTATAGGCCTAAACCTGGTGTCCGACACGAGGTTATGCATCTCGTGGGAAAAAAATTATTTTAGACTCAACCATGAATTCTAAATTTTTATCTAACACCCCAAATAGAATATTTTTTATTTTGAAAATATATGAAAAATTAATATTTAATTAATTAAATGTTAATATTTCATCGAAAAAAGGATTGAAATTACACCAAACATATGTCCTAGGGTAAACACCAAGTTTTGGGAGAAACAAAGTGGTAAATAATTATATAAGATAATATTATTGGATAAGTTACCATTTCCACTCAAAAAACACCTAAGATCAAAGTTTAAATTTCTCCTGATTTTTGTAAACAATCATGTTGGCGTTTCTGACAAGGTTTGTGTCCCCACCACCCTGGAAGATGTTGTCACCTAATTTTAATCTCTAAAAACATTTGATAAATTAAATGGTATAGGAATACCATATTAATGGTTGTATCCCAATGTTGGAGGTATCTCGTGAGATTCTCTAGGAGTAAAAGCTCCACTGATGGTCCTACCAACAACGTGTTATAGAGGAGTATGTGACCCCTACTTCCAAGTCAAACCAAATTTTGTACCTATCCCTAGAGAACACAAATTATCATCTCCATTACCTTAAGTAGGTATAATTGGGTGTTAATTACATCCCCATAATTTTCTATGATGTGCCTAAGAGAATTCCTTCTAGCCATTGTTTCTTCTAATACCATATAGACTAAAATCCTAAAGAATATATTAAAGAATCCACACAAGAGATCCTATATAAAATAACTATAATTAAGAAACCTATAAGGAGGTATCTATGTGTTTGTAATATGACCAAACCCAGGGAACATTTACGAATTCATGTTTGTAATAAAAAATCATTTCGGTATATTATGTGGGAAAGTGAATAGAAGACCTAGATTCTTGTTCACACTCATCAAGCCTCTCATAATTTTCTAGATGTGTTAAAAGGGGAATATCAACATATAACGATATAAAATAGAGATAAATATCATACCACTTATACCACATTTAAATATCATTAGAATATCCTCAGGGAAAATAGTGAGCTGTCTCATATCACTTCCCTCACCTCCCATGCATGCCATCATACTCTAGTAGTGACAGAAGATAATCGTTGGAATATTATGATTGAAAACAATTGATAGGATCATATTATAATTCCCACCAACATCAGGGGAGAACAAAAACATATTATGATAATAACTAAATAGTGAGAATATATTTCCACTCCCACTTAAAAGGACTGTCAACACACCTTGGTGACATTGAATTGAAAGGGTAGACTTATACCTTTGTTCCTATAGGATTTCATTAGTCTATCATTGTAGTCACTCTAGATAAGGATTATATCCCTACATCCTACACAAGATATTTTCATCATATCCTAGTTTGAAGTCACTTTTATGAAGGAATATATCTCTTCCTCCAGCATAATTTTTTTTCAATATATTGTGGTAGTCACTCAGGAGTAAGCCTATATCCCTACATCCACTATATAAGTTCTTTGGAATATGTTAAAAAACATAGGGTTAGTCTTATTATTGTGTGTTTTAAACACATAAATAAATTATGGTGGAATCAATTTATTAATTTTCCCATATTCATTCCCTCACTTGGAACGCCTCTTAGTATACTTTGATAGTGACTAAAGGCAAAAATGGGCCCCTATCCCCATTTCTTCTTACACTTATAAATCATGCTATCATAATCCAATATCCAAAAAAGGAAGATATATTCTAATTATAGTTAGCTGGTATCTAAGGAGGGTTTATAAGAAAAATGTATTTTCCCACACTATAAAAATCCCATCATAATTGAGGATCCAAGCCGGGTTAGATAGCCAAGAAGATCTAGAAGTTCTCATTAAGGACCTCATACGACCCTAGAGAAACTCCTAATTAATAGGATAAGGCAATTATGTTTTTTGAGGTCCTCCCCATAGTATAAGTGTAAGAAACTCTATAGGTCCTCCCTAGAGTATTAACAATATAGGTCCTCTCCATGGTACATAATGTGGATGTCCTACCCAAAGAATTAAGATCAATATACAATATGTTCCCCCTTCCTATGCATCAAGATCTTGTAACCCTGATGTTAGTCTCTATGGAATCCATGCCACCAATAATATAGATCCTCCCAATGATGATCATTTTGAAAATATTCCCCATAATGAAATTTCTTCTCAATACGAAGGTCCTCACTATTAAAAATCCACTCTGAGACTACCCATGTATCAAGAGGCGCATAAGAATTTTAGATTGAATACACTAATAACCTTTTCACTAACTAGATAAATTTCATCATATGCAAAGGATAGTCCAAGATGAAGGTCATCATGTGTACCACCCATGATTCACTTACTAAGGTTCCCCAGACCAGCGCTCCTAGATATGGAGCTAAAAATAATTTCATTAAGTATTGGATTTGAGCTAATGTGAGATGACCCAAGATAATAATAAATATGTTTAAAATCATTTTTATAATTTAAATATTACATCTCACAATAATCTCACAAATACTACAAACAAATGGTTTATCATCCCTGAGGAATGACTACATAAGCATCTTATTTTATAACACTTGTGAACATTACTCCATAAATTAGCCACACTAGACTTACTTCTATACAACACAAAATTTATACCAATATTCATAAACACGAGAATGGAAATATAAGAATGGGGTGATCTCAAAATCTCAATAAGAGAAAACTTACCAACAAGTCATCATGTATGGATCTATAAGGGAATAATAAAATTCAGGATGGTGAGTCAAGAAATATATGTCAAAAGGCATAACATGATACCCTAAATAGTATGAAACAAGGCCTAAAAGAATGATATTATAATTTAAAGGAATCATAAATTTTATACAGTAACATAAATCAAGAAATCATAAGTATATGTTAATGGTCACCGACAAGACAACATAACATAGTGTGCTTAGGATAAATACTCGTGCTCCAAACATGGTATATCATGAGATGAAAGAATTACCCAATACATTGAATCCCTATTAGGGAAGACACATCACATAATTAAAACCATACATATGTGTTACACATGATTTAAATCATCATATCATAAAAACTTATGTAAATAAAAATGAGTTTCTTATCCATTTCCAAAGGTATCTTATAAGGAAATATTCAAGAATTCACTAAAAATCATAAAATGGAAACCCAAGAGAAATTGAATGGGTATATAATGATATTAGGTAAACCTATAGGTAAATATAATTACATCATGATGATGAAGTATATGGTATTTATACCAATAGATAAAGTTTATATGATTTAGTTAATAATTTTCTTGATCAATTAATCTATGGGTATCTAAGTGAACAACCATAAATCAAAAAAATAAATAATTTTGTATTAATAGAAGAAAATAATTTAAAGAAAATTAATTTTTATAAATATTGGATGATTATTTAAGATAATAGAAGAAATGGTTCATTTTCATATACAAAGTAAAATAGAAGTGAAATCACAAAAATAATTTTCTTAGAAAACATTAACTAACATCATTGTAAAAAACATGATTTTGGAGTATCATTTCAAAAATAAATTTTTATAATATAAAGATAATAATTCTTAAAATATTATATTAATATAAGTTTCAATAAATGGACCTTTAAAATAAATAAAACCTAACTCAAAAAATGTGAAGTAGATAAAAATATGTGTGTAAATGAAATGAAATTTTCATATATTAAAATACCTTTATTGAAACCCCCATCTTTAAATATGATAATAATATATTATTTTCAAAATTAGAAATAAAAAATATGAATATCCCTTGAGATAAAACATATTTTATTTCCAAAATTAAAAATGATAACATTGGAGGGAAGGTAAAATATGGACTTGGATGAGAAAAAAACTTTTGAAAGGATGAGTATAAATCCTAACAACGTCATAACCTTTTGGAACAAATTAAAAATTAAGAAGAATTATTTTAAATAATTAATGTATCCTAATGAAAAAATAAGTTTCTAGATAGAATAGTGAAATTAAAAAAATAAGGGAACTTGGAAAATAATAGTCTATATAGATATCTCAAGACCCAAATGAAGGGGTGGAAACACTTACCTTGGGTCATGATTTTCTCTATACAGATGCTTAACATCATAAAAATAAAAAAAATATCATTAAAAAAATATTTATAATATTTTTCATTTATATTTTATTTTATATGATCTAATTAGTATCATGTTTTATTAATTTATAAAATAGTTTTTGTTTATAATTGTTTGGGGTTCGATCAATTTCTATGAAACTTCCTTTATATATTAATATTGGAAAAATATTTTGTTAAATAGATTCATAATCTCCAAAATTTTATATATGAATTTATTCCATTACCAAAAAACCAATACAGTTTCATAGGTTCTCCCAAAATAGACTCAAATTAAGAAAAGTTCTTTGATATGATCATTTAAGGTGATTAAGTTTACTATGATCATTAATTTTTAATATCACTTATAAAATGTCCAATATTATCTTCCAAGTATATTAATAGTGCCATAAATATAATTTTTATATATTATATAAATTTTAATACCATCTATAATAGGTGTTAATGTGAAATGAAATATGTCGTTCCGTGGAGGTGTTATTCTGCATGTACACACAGACGATACTCTCATTTTTCATAGAATGGGAGGGGGTATAGAAATAAAATAAATATAATTTAATAATATTAAAAATGTTATAAATATTATATTTTTTAATTAAATATATTTTTTCAACCATCCATTAATGGTGTTTAGGAAAAATAAAATAGGTTGTTCATGGAGGTGGTAGTCTGCATGTACGCCTAAAAACATATTCATTTTTTATAATGGTTTTTAAGGAAGGTAGAAAAGTGATATTAAATTAGTATAAAAAAATTGTATCATATTATTAATACTTATTTTATCATAATTTCTTTGATATAACATAATTTAGATGGTAGAAGATGAAAATAATCAGGAGACCTCAGCTGAGAACATTACCTCTCCCTTTGGATGTTCTCCCTTGGGTAACACTTTAAGACACCTTATCATAGTATTTATGAAATACCATGGATTATAGTATGTGTGAATAGATTTAATTATAGACTAAGGTTGATTTATTTAAGTAATATTTATATTGAGTGGGGAGATAGGGTGGTGAAGGGTAGTTTTTATAAGTGAAAGGAGTGTAATTTTTGTAATAATATAAATGGGAAAGTCATTATTCAATGGTATTAATGATATAATATTTGAAAATAATAGAGGAATAAAGTTTAATGTAGAGAAAAATCTTATCCACTCATTTGAATATATTTTTACCATGTTTTAGGTTTCTTTCCCTTTAGTAAACCATTTTTTACTTAATTTACCCTGTACCACAACAACAAATTTTTACCTATGTAATTAATTTTATGCATTAAAAAATAGATTTTACTATATAATTATTACCTAATGATATATAATAATATATTAAAATATTAAAATAAAATATCTAATGTTTCTAAAAATTAATTTTTATAATATAATACCTAACACATTAAACCCCATTTTTAGAAAAAAAATTATTTGTAAGTGTAAAAATAATGTTTAAGATGAAATTATCTATGTTTTTTATTTCTATAAAATTAATATTATTATTATTAAAAAAATAAGATTTATATTTCCAAAAAATATTGATAAATTAAAATCCTACCCTATGATATCACAATTAATGAAAAATACAAAAAAATAGGTTTTCATTATAATAAAATATTTCTTAAGTTAAAAATTGTAAAAAATGGGGTTTATAAATTCAACATAGTTCTTATAAATGAATAATTGTATTACTTCAATATATTATTTTTCATTAAAAATATTTTATAAATTTTTTGAGTCATTCTTAGATCATGATAAAGTCAAAAATAATATTGTATTAATAAAAGACATGTTCTTCACTATTCACCTAAAAATGACTATTTCAAAGAAAAACCCAAAAATGTATCCTTAGATAATATTATTACGATGAATCTACAAAAAAAATAATTTTATAAATTAAAACTCTAAAATTTATAAATTTATATTTTAAATGAAAATTCAAAATTATAATGAAAACTACTTTTATTGAAAAATGTAATTTTTAAACATTAAGTGTTTTTAATATCAATTCATATAAATTTATAATTTAAATAGTATTAAAATATTAGTATATATATAATAATATTGTAATATAGTTTAATTTATTTTATTGGGATAAAATATATAAACACTTAAAGAAAATAGATGATTGAGAAAGAATTTTTTTTAAAAAAATTAAATAATATTAATTATTTATAACCGAAATGTAAGCATTTTTAATTGATTAGTGGATTTTTATTTATTATTTATTATATTATTCTTATAATTATTAATAATTTTCATATAATTCCCTTTTTCTCATTTTATGTCGATGTTTTGTGTAAAATGATCGATTAGAAATGGTATTAATTTAGAAAGAAATATATTTTAAAATATTCAGGTTTTACATTATCACCCATAAATAAATTGTGTCCTCAAAATTTTAATTATCATTCAATATTGAAAGAATCTAAGGGATAAATAGAAAACTAAATATATATTTTCCATTATGGTATCTACCTCACAATATTATATACTAGGAGACTTATCATTTCAAATTTAATAAGAATGTAATGAGACATTCCTACATCTAAACAATGTGTACCAAATATGCTTCCTTAGGTGGTTATACGAGTTTATTTGGTCATACCCTTCACAAAATCATTTTAATGATCTAATTTCAAACAAAATAATAAAACCATAACGGTTATAATAATATTCAATAAAATTAGATTAAATGATCACATGAATGTGAATACTCAATCTTCATATGCCTTATCCAATGACATCTTTATTTAAACATATGATAATTCTATTTAAAATATGATATAATCAGATGAACCAATAAATGATATATTTTAGCCTAATTTTTTCATTATCATATTCCTATTAGGTTCTATAACATATTAAAATCCTTCATGATGGATCATAAAGAGTGAGTGAATTTCCAAATCATATCCCTCATAAGAGTGTCTAGATAGGTGTATAATATTAGTCCCACTCATCATGAATTGGGTGAAGATTGAGTTGACACTCAACCATCCTTTTTTAGAATGATTAACCATAGTTTCATTTATTCTATCACCATATACATTTTCCATTATCCAGACAGGAATGCAATAACTATGACACAGTATAATCTCTAGTTTACCAGAACATCATGATGTTATCCTACATTTATAATTATCCTTATGGTTAATAATAATGTTATCTAATCTTAATCCCCAAAAACTATCTACAGTATTTCTCCAAAGTAACTAAATTAATCCTTAAAAATAAATTTACTCTATTATGTTTCCAACTATAAAGCCCCATATGGGAATATGGTTCTAAAAACACTTTATTTAATTAATGGGTTTGATACCAAGTGAGTTAAACCAAGAGAAAATTTTATATATTTCACATTATATTCATAAAATAATCATTTCAACTCTTAATTATCTCAAAACATCCATGAGTTGAAGGTTTAGTGTTTTGAGTACTACCTATATGAGAAAAAAATATTACAACAAAATTTTAACATTTATCCATAATTAAGACACACTGGACTCCATTATAAATGTATCATAAGTTATAATCATCTTTAAAAGAACATAATGGATATATAATAAAGGAATTATCTCCAACACACATTAGGGTAAAACTTATCTATATCTCATCAAGGGTTTATAAGTAAGGTAATAATAAAAGTGAATCATGATGGTGAGTCAACACGTATAAGACATGAGGTATAACATGATATCATAAAGATAAGGAAACATGGTATAAGGGAATGATATCACAGGTTTATGGAATCATAAATATGTGTAAATAGTATAAATAATGGAATATTAGGCATAACATAAGTCTCCCCACCAAGAAAATATATTATAGTGCTCTTAGGATGGCCTCCCTTGCACCATACATGGTATCTCATTAGATGAAGACATTACCCAATGCATTGGAGTGTTATCATGGTACACCCTTCACATTGTAAAAACCACACATATGTTTGCCACATGATTTCAATCATAATATCATAAAAACATGTTGAAATAAAAATGGGTTTCATATTCTTCTCAAATGGTATCCTATAAGGAAACATTCATAAATTTACCGATAATAATAACATTATAACCTATAGAAATTTAATGGGTATCCAATGATATTAGGAAACCTTATAGGTAAATAACCTTAAATTAAGATGATAAAATATAATATATTTACACCATATAGATAAAGGGTAGACGATTTAGTCAATAATTTCCTCTATCAATAAATATATGGATATCTATGTGAACAATTTTCAATCAATTAAATGAAACTTATGAAATTCATAGAGGAAAGGAATTGAAGGAAAAGTTATATTTATAAATAGTGTATTATTTTGTAAGAAAGAATCATTTATGTTTCATTTTTCTAATGTAGAGTAAAATAAAAGTGATATCATGAAATTATTTTTCTTAGAAGAAATTTCCTAACATTATTGTAAAAAGGAATTTTTTTTAGTCATTTTTCAGAAATCATTTTTTAATAAGATGTACAGAATTATTCTTGTAATGTTAATTTAAAATAAATCCTAATAATAGGATCTTCAAATTTAATAAATCTAAAGTCAAAAAATGTATATTAGAAATAATATGAGCCTAAATGAAATTCTATTTTTATATTTTGAAATACGTTTGTTGAACCCCAAATTTTTAAAAAGGATAATAAGACTTTTAGTAAAGGATTAAAGAGAAATATAAGGATAATGGGAGATAAAAAATATTTGGGTTCTAAAATATGAATGGATAACATTGATAGGAAGGAAAAATATGGACATGGAAAAGACAACATCCATTATAAAGGACAATTATAAATCATAACAATGTCATAACATTTTTGAATAAATAAACCAAAGAATAAGTTTTTAAATTAAATAATTATTTTTTCCCTAAATTGAAAAATTATTTTCCATTTAGAGTAGAACAATTTTAGAATAATAGAAGTTATAAAATAGTATTGAATAAATATAGAACAATATACAAATGGAATGAAAATTGGGTCAACAAGCCACTTATGTCTTTTTTATCTTTTTTATTGAAAACCCATAGTGGTAGAACATGGGAGGGACTCATAAATCTTTTATATATCCAGAACATTATGGTAAAATACATCCAATGGAGGTATTTACATAATAAAAGGGAACAAGTGGTGAATAAAAATCATATCTCACTGAAGCAAAATTACGATATAGAAACACTTACCTCAGGTCTTGATCCTCTCTACGTGTGTGCCTAACTTCATAAACAATAAAATTAATTTTATTATAAAATTTATTAAGAACCTTTTTCATATTCATTTAATTTTATAATTTCTATTTATAATCAATAGTTATTCCTTTATTAAATTGTTTTAACTTATGCTGGCTATATGAGGTGGTTCATCCAGTTTCTATGAAACTTCATTGACATAGTGACTATGGTCAAATGTGTTATAAAATAGATTCATAATATACATAATTATAGAGTTTTTTTATTCCTTTCGAAAAAAAATTGTACATTTTCATATTTTTTTTCCAACATTGACTAAAATTATGAATGTTTCATAGCTATGTTAATTTAAGTCTACTAAGTTTGTTATGAATGGTTATAGTTAATATCACCTATATAATGCCCAATATTTTATCTAAAAAATATTAATATTTTCATTAATAAAATTTTATATATTAAATATATTTTTAAATTCATCCATGTTATTTTTTAATGGATATTTAAATATTTTATTCCATGGAGGAGGTAGTCCAAACGTACACAGAAATGACGCTCTAAATTTTTATATAATGACAGGATGTAGAAAAATAAATATCATCTAAAATTATTAATCATGATATAAATATTATATTCTTACATTAAATAAAACCTTTTATTTATCCATTTAAGGGGGATATGAAAACAAAATCACATAGTTCAAGGAGGAGGTAGTCTTCAATTATACATGATTATGTATTGAATTTTTTGGAATGGTTTTAGGGGAAGGAATAAAAGTGATATTTCATTATCATAATAAAATTTTGAGTATTAATAATATTTTTTCTATCATAATTTTATTTGAGGAATATATTTTATAGGGTCTAATATGAATATAATTATGAGAGCTTAGTTGAGAACATTATCTCTCAATTTGGATGTTCTCCCTTGGGTTAAACCATAAGGTTCCTTAGATTGGTATTTTTCATAGATCATGGCTTATTTTATATTGGGAGAGATTTTAGAAAATACTAGAGGAGTTTTTTTGAACTACTTATTTATAATTAGTGGTGAAATTGGGCAATGAAGGGTGATATTTATAAGTGAGAGGAGTTGAATTTTTATAATAATATAGAAGGGAGAATCATTCTTAAAGGGTAAAAATATAAAATAATTAACAATAATAGAGTGGGTAATAGTTTCGGTTGATATACCTTCCGTACACTCATTTTAATACAATTTTTAGGTTTCTCAACCTTGGTTAAACCATTTTAACACTATTTACCTTTACCATAATAATGAATTTTTACATATGTAATTAATTTCTTATACATAAAAATAAAATAGATCTTATTAAATAATTAATACAAACTAATTTTAAATATTAAATTCATTTTTCAAATAAAATTTCAATGGTTGATAAAAATTAATTTTAATACTACTGCACATGACTTGTAAATAACCATTTTCAGAAAAAGTGTATTTTTAAGTATAAAAATAATGTTTTGGATCAAATTATCAATGTTATTGATTTTGATGATATTAATTATTTAACTATTCTAAATATAATAGTTATATTTCTTAAAAATAAATCATAAATAGAATCCTACCTTGTGTTATCACAATTAAAGAATAAGGAAAAAATAGTATTTTTACTAGAATAAAAGATTACTTATGTTTCAAAATGTTAGGCATGGGTTTTCGAAATTCAACATGGTATTTTTAAATGAATATGTTTATTCTGAAAATATATTCGTGGATATTAAAAAAATTTATAATTTATTTTCATTCTTAGATCACGATAATGTAAAAAATTCTACAATATTAATAAGAAATTTGTTTTTCACTATACCACTAAAAAACTATTTCATATAAATATAAAAAATACTAATATAATATTTTCATTATTATTCAAAAAATAGGTTAATTTTATAGAAATCAAATAGTAAAATTTATAAATTTGTCTTCTAAATGAAAATTCAAAATTAAAATGAAAAATTATTTTGGTAATAAATGGTTTTTTTAAACATTATGTGTTCTTAATATTATTTATTATTTATTTATAATTTAAATAACGTTAATATTTTATTTGGGAAAAAATATAAAACAGTTTTAAAAAATAGTTATTTTAGAAAGACCAACATTTTAATATTAAATCATATCAATTATTTATCCACTAAATGTATGAATTTTTAGCAGATTAATGTGTTTTTTTTATTATAGGTTTTGTTATTCCTATAATTTCTTAATAATATTATTCTCATATTTCACGTACCAATTTAGTGCTTTTTTGTGTGTGGAATAAGCTATTGAACACATTATTTATTTAAAATGAAATATATTGAAAAATCTTCGAGTGTGACACTTTCCCTTCAATACAGGTAAGGGGATCCTAAATAACTTTTATTCTCTTAATGAAGTAGTGGGGATGAGGAAAATGGAATTATCATGTGGTAGGAGTTGGATGAGGGAAATATATCAATCATGTTCTCGGCCATTACCACTCCTTGGTATGACATTCTACAGTCATTAAATGAGTAGTGCATGTCATATCTATGATATAATATATGTGTGACTTTTTAATGTCTCAAGGTATAATGTCTATTATATGGGGAGTACGTTAGTTTCAACAAGGTGATGAGTGAGATCTTCTATCAAATTGGTTTCACTTGCTTCTTAGTGACTTGAAACCCTAAGAATGAAAAGAAATATATCATCCTTCCATAGGTTTTCCTCAATATTGTTAATGTGCACCACCATATATTCATAGATTCCTCGCTTTTTGTTAATATGAAATATTGGGGGAGTATGATTCTCAAAATTTCACCCCACTCATTGGTAAACCAAGCTCATTAAATAGAAAAACATGTAATGTCATCACCCTGGGATATATCTCAAGAATGATATCCACATATAATAGTCAGTCGTTCAAATAAAACCAAACTTCTCCCAAGGCCTAGAAAAAAAATTTCATTTGGGGAAATAATTTAACCAACAAATGCATCTGGACACTAATGTAGTCAAGAAAGTAACCTAATTTTGGAAGACCATGCTTGTAATCATATAGATTCCCTCATAGGTAAGAATATATTTCTTAGTGAAGGTTCTATATCTATATCTTGCTCAAGTAAAGACCTAGAAAATTTGGAAGTCCACGATTGAAGATATTTTCTAAATAATATAGGATTAACCTCAACCCATAAGATTTGGTGAATTTTTACCATAAACACCACCCCTTTGACCATTCAAAACAAAATGGATCTTGGTTGAATCATTGGAGGAACAAATCCAATCCCATCGCATAGTGAAAGGGGAATTACTAACTCATCCTACTCTAAATAAATTTCTCTTATCTATATTAGGGTCATATTATTAGGAGGCACCCTCTTGTTATCTATCTTTTTATAATATATCATCGTCATTAGAAACATATTTGGTAAAATCTACTCAACTCTCTATTAATATGATCATTTTTCAAGATAGATAGATGAAGCCTTATAGGGGTTACATCGTAAATGGTCCACTAAGAAATAAAATATCAAGGAGGATCATAATTTTACCCTCAACGGATATTCAAAGGTAGGATCTATGTACTACCCTAAGGAAAATGAATATATGATTCTGGTTGAGTGTTATTCATAAATAAATGTCACTGGAATCAATATCATGGATAACTTAGAGAATGAATCTAGCATATAATTATATGATGAGGAGACAATCACTTGATGCATTGTATGAAATGTTAAAGAAGGTGTGCATACCTGTATCAAGAAGTAGGATCAAAATATTGGAGTTCCTCCAAATTCTCTACTACCACTTTCTCTGTATTATTTTTCCAAATAGAAAGGGAATGAGGTTTCTATATTATTAAACCACCCACCACCCAAGGATGAAAGACCTATTTCCACCGAAGAAAGGTTTTATTAATATTAATATGTGTTGGGGAAGATGAGTTAGTTTAATGCCAAATTACTCAATGGAAATGTTCCTTTATAGTAAACTTCAACGAAAGAGAAAAAATTCACTCTTATAGTATATATCCAATATAAAAAAGCTACTCAGCCCATAAGAGTATATTCCAACTCTCTAATTATCTATAGGTCAATACCACATGAATATCTAAACCTGATAGATAAATATCATCATGAATTTACTTCAATCGGGATATTATCACCATTTTAGGAATACTACCCTAGTATGGGTCAAGATGGATATCAAATTCCTATGTAGGTGATTTTCTCATATATTTATCATTTTACATAGACTAAGGTATTATCTAAGGAAACAATTATGTCCATAACTCCATGACTCTATTGAGTCTCTTACTTCTCAAATAGATGATATGGATGTGTGACATGCACTAGTTTTTCTTAGTAAAAATTTGAATCTTGATTGGGCTGATACCACTCCTCCTCCTCACTTCATTGGGAACCCCACATTAACCATATTCAAGGGTATGGGTGAGATAATTAATCACTTAATTCAATTCATGTCTCAGTGTGGACCCATGATTGGGATGATGGAGAAACATGAAATAGAAAATATCAGTTGATTTTTATGAACCCTGGAAGGAAAATCACTCATTAGATTTAAAAATATTTTTTGAGGATCTATCTCCCATTGAGAAAACCATCATTGGAGACTTATTTAGTAGTTTAACTCAATGTTAAAGAAGAAAAATATCCTTGACCTATTCAAATGAAAATAGTGAGAGGATGAGAGGGTCATAGACTTCATCATTAAGTTTATGGGACTGAACTATTCCTTGAATATATAACATCTTCAGGAGAAGCTATTGGATATCTACTTATAGAATCTCCATAAGAAGTTATAAATGTCACTAATGCCTTTAGAAATACCCTAGTAGATATCTAGAATTTTCACTGGTCACACAGTGGCTAGAGGATTTATTTTGATGGACTATGGATAAGACTCGACTAATGTTGATGTCTCAATGGTAGAGACCTAGTTGGAAAAAAGAGATACCTATTACACTCAATCCAGCACTAGTTCTAGGTCCAACAACCAAATCTATAAAAAATCACATGTTTCCTCCTCCTAAATGATAGTATAAAATGTAGTTCCATCATTCATAAAGGAAAAGGGGTCAATATATCATGAGTTTGAAGGATCATAAGATTACTTTTATTTAAAGAGACAAGGTTCTAGGATACTTTTTTGCAACCTTGGAAAAATCATTAATAAATTTATAGAGTCTAAGAAACCCAATGAAATTAGTCTAAACAATATCTCTAAATTCTCTCCTTCAATTAGATGTTGGGAAAAATATCTATCATAACTTAATCTTCAAGGATATAATCCAGAATATGGTTGACTCTTGGTAAGTTATGTTGAGAATACCCTTGGAAATAGTGACCCATATTTCTATTTATTTACATGAATAAGAAAATTAGTGGTAGTAAATCCCAACTAGTCATGAATATAAATTTAAATATTAGTTATCCAATAATTTTTCCAATCATTTACACTAAATACTCAATGTTTAATAGACACATCTAGTTAGGACCTTCGTTCCCTATATGAAGTCTAATATGAAATCTCCATCAACAATGTATTATAAAAGATAGAAAAAAATTACAAGGAATTTAAATACATTTGGAAGAGTCTTTATCGATACCCATGATGATCCATACTCTTTTGGAATTTGTACCATTATCACTTGGAGTACAGAAACCATCCCACCAAATGATACAAGGAGAACCACCCTACCAAACCGAACCTTCCTCTAGTGATGAGTCATAATGAAAATTAGTCAATGTTATCCATTTAATAAAAAGCCCCAATAATTAGAGTATGAAATTTAAAAATTTATACTTCTCATTCATAATGAAGGATGATATTATAGAAATTGAGGAGGTTGAGGATGATGATATCGAGGCTATCCCCAAAGTTCAGTAAACATTTTTTCTAAGTATTTATATACTATAGAAAACCAAAGTTGTGAATTATAACATGCTAAACTAGACAAGTGGTCTGATCATAAATCATTAAAGGTTAATTCATTACCTTCCATAAAATAAGAATAACTCATAGATATATAGTTATCTAGTCAACATCAGACCGTGTGAATGAAAAATCAACCCAACACACATATGAAAAAAATTACCCTAGTTTCAACCAAGAGTGGTATTCTCTAGAATAGTCAACATCAATATTTGAAACATATACTAGGGAATAACCCCAAGATATAAATCAAATAACCTTTTCATATAAGTATGATATACTAAAATATATTTTCCTCATCATAGACAATATCTTTATCCAAGATTCCCTTAACCTCACCCCAGAAATTAGGGTATCACTTCTTTAGGCCCTTTTATGCCCTTAATATTTTGAGGGAGAATTTACTTAATTAGTGGTGTGTCATGTGGATAAGGGTCTCACTAAGTGTCGCACCGTCATTTCACCAATAGATCAAGACCTGGAGGCAACTATACCTGGACCCATCATTCCCCTATATATATCTGGAATGTTGTGTTATGTGGAAATCCATCAGGATCTAATTGATAATAGTTATAGGATTAATCTCATAATAGTCTTTATACACCACTTATTTGGGCTACAGTAAGGTATACTTGACTCCTAATATGGTCATCAAAATATATTATAAAAGATTGAAAAATCGACTTGGGAAGATCAAACTCATCATCTAGTTTAATGATCTCATATATGTCTCTGCATTCATGGATGTTGTCTAAGAATAAACCTTTAATGTCTTTTTTAGAGGGTTATGGATCCATAATCATATATAAGTATCGTCATCATGCAATCAGTTACTCAAATACTCATTAAATGAAAATGTCAAGGTACTATATGGTGAAAATTTCCCCTCTAAGTTCTATAAATCTTAGTATATAGGTATATATATCTAAAAGAGGGACATAAATTAGATTTTGATAAATAAATACCTTTATATCATTGCTTCCAATGGCCTGGAAATAGCCTATTGTACCAATGGAGTGAACTCGATGATGAATATGTATTTCCAACCAACCAAATTAAGGTCATAAATCCTGATCTAGAAATTCATCGGGACATACAGGTTCCACTTAAAAATAATATAAATCATCCAACATCTTTCCTATCATATGATGGTTAGTTTAATATCATTTGGGTGAAGTTGTAGATGGAGAATAAAATTAATTCTTTACAATCCATGCAATCATGTTAGATTGAGATCCTCTTTACCTCCATGAATGGATAACTAACATTCATCCTATATAATCATAGTTATGAATATTCTACAAAATTTATATAAATCCAAGAATAATGATAAGAGTATAAAGGTTGTGAAATTTTTTATTCCCTAGTGATATGAGTTTCTTCAGCTAAGCCGAACATTCTAAAGAGGTGTTTATTTTTTATGGAGATAATAGATATACCCCTACATTACCTTGATGATCTAGATAAAAAACAAATATTTAATTAGATACTATAATTATCATCTATCTTCCACTTTTTTTATAGAGTATTATAAAAGGAGGTGGTATAAGAACTCATAGATGTCTCTCTTGCATTTAAGGAAGGCATCTATATCATTAGAGATAAACATTGACTGGTGAATATAGGTATGTAAGACAATCTAAGGACTATGTTGATCTTTTCCACAAGAAACCTTGAAGAAAAATAGTTTAATATATCATTACTAAAATGAAATCAAGAATTATTCTCCTAGAAATACATCAAAATTTACTAGTTGGATCCTGATGTGGATACCCATCATTGGGGTTTTCCAAATGACTGTTGTAGTTTTAATATGGACAACGAGGAGACTGAATCCCACCAATGATGCCAATGAAGAAGATAAATTTGAATAGATCATTAGAGATAAATTCATTTAAGAAGTATAATTACCAAAATCTATCATGAATATTATCCCATTTTGGAGGATGGATGGGTGGATCTAGGTCTACATCAATTCCAAGAATCTCAGATGACATTTTCCCAAGGATGATTTTCCATTCTAGGTCACATGTGTGTTAATTAACATGATGGTGGGTTTCTAAAATCACTCCCTTATTGATGGGTATTTAGGATATAAAAAATATATATATCCCCTAATGATTATGACTACACTACTCTCAAGGAACACTAATGGGTATATTTGAATCGAGTAATTCTTTTAAATGTGAAAATTGTTGGCACTACATATCAACATACCATACATTGTATCTTGAAGCCCTTCATGGGGAAGATCATTGAATGTGATATTCAAGATTTAGTGTAAAATTAACAATAAAAATATGATCATAAGGCCAATTATTAGGTTATTTTTAGAAAAATGTGGAATCAAATATTTTAAATTTACCCCTTCAAATTTTCTTTTGGGGAAACGTCAAAGAAATTCCTCGAACATGTGGTGTGAAATCGTGGCATGATGGTTAATCCAAATAATACCAAGGAAATTATTAATATACCTAAACCATGAAATAACAATCATTTAAGTGGTATCTAAGGGAATATTTATTACATCAAATGTTTCATAGCCAATATCTCTAATAAATTGCTACCACTTAAAAAATTAATAAAAATGAGAGTCACCTATCAGTGAGACAAGGAATATCAAGAATCCTTAAATAATTTCATGAGTACCTTAAATTATTATTAATATTGATGTTTTCTATAGAATTGAAATATCTCATCCTCAATGTGTCAACCCTGGAATGACTACTCAATATGCTCCTTTCACAGAAGAATGACATAGCCAATGTGAGATACCATTATTATCTCCTAATAACTGTATTGAAATTGAGAAATGATTCTCTGAAATTGATAATAACTTCATGAAACTATTATTTTCATTTTTTTAACTAGTATATTTTCTATAGAATTCTGTGGTTCACCTCATTTCTCATACTGACCCACTCAAATATATCCATGGGTGCCTATATTTAATGGGATATATTGCATGATGGGAAATCATTCTGTAGTTGTTTAACATCTAATTCATGTCTCAAAAGACATTCAAGGAAGTAAATGGATATATTTTTTCATGTCACACACTATCAAAGAGAAATATCTTCTAAATATAGAGATCTTTAATGAATAAGTCTTCTACAATAATGTCACTCCCTAGGAATGGGTGATTTACAATTATAGTTCTTATAGAAGCGTGAAGAAATGAAGAATGAAAAACTGAAAATATAATTGGGTTAGCATTGGTGTTATACTCTTCTACCATAAAAAATAAGTTCTTATATAATCCTTCCTACTATCCAAAGGATACAACAACAGCATGTTAGAATACTAAGACCTCATTATAGGAATGGAATTGTCCTTTTAGATACTAGTGGCCTGATTAAATATCAATGGGGATTCTGAGTTGTTGATCAAGTAGAAAAAGTGAATATACCATTAAGAATGAGGAATTTATTCCCTTTATTGATTATGTGTGAGGGTTGATAGTTGAATTACCCTATGGTATGGCATTATTTCACATCCCTAGTCTAAAAAATGACTATGCCGATGCATTTTGTAATGAAACCAAATCCATGTAAAATATAAATTAGGATGAAATTTATATTGGTATCACACATTATTGGGTGGTCTTACCATTCATAAATAATGGTACACAGGTTATAAATGAGGTTAATACCACCCATGATCATGGTGAGACAAAATCCTCACAAATTGATACTATAATTTAATTGATGTCTCATACAACTGACTACCTCCAAAGTAGAATTATACTTTTCAATCGAGACATGAAGGAACACATCTGGTAATGGGAAGTAAAAATTATCCACTATGATAGCCAAAATTTCTAGAAATTCCTCAACAAATGAGACTTTTAGGGTGTCCATATTAGATTAATGGATGAAGAGATCCACAATAATATGTATGAAGTCCATTCCAACACCTATGGTACCCATTATTCTAGATACATAATCTTCCATCAAATCAAGATACATGGATACTTAAGTCCATTGATAATGAAAGACTACATAGAGTTCCCAAAGAAACACAATGATTTCTTGATACCATAAAATTTCGTTCACCATCCCACAAAAATAATGCACACTTCCAAATTCTCTTAGTCTTTTCCATTTGGGGAATAAATGTCATTAGTCTATATACCCCAATTATATCTAGGTAATACAAGTTCATCCTTACTTAAATTAATTTATTCTATTAATGAGACAACTCAATATCCCCCAAGTAATTCATAACCAAGGATATCATCAACCTCATGAATACCAATATTATTTCTAAATTTGATATCTCTCACACAATATTAACAACAAAATA
The DNA here is from genome assembly GCA_963277665.1 of Viscum album. Taxonomy (NCBI): domain Eukaryota; kingdom Viridiplantae; phylum Streptophyta; class Magnoliopsida; order Santalales; family Viscaceae; genus Viscum; species Viscum album. The sequence goes on from OY728141.1 coordinate 743,025,506, forward strand.
AATCAACATCTTCTAATCCAAGTTGAAATGGTTGTATCAATAATATAAAATCTACTCTAACCATTCATCCCGCTATCATATAGTAGTGAATGAATAGATATAATCCTTTAATGATATATTTTACAACATACTTTATATTACAGCATGTAAGGATAATAATCCCTAACCAGAAGAACTTCTATACACACTATGGGATTACCAAACCATAACTTTTACTAATATACATGAGACCCCATATGCTCTTTTATAAGAAACCTAGAAAATCAATCCCATTGTGGTTCAACTGCTATCAATTTACATATCTATCTTTAATAGGTTGTCTTAAGATGTGTAGTTCCATATATGAATGGGTGATTTAGAGTGACACAATGAGAAAATATTACACACATTGAATAACATTGAAATCCATCCTAAATAAGTTGCATAAGTATTCAAAAATAATGTTTGTCTCCACTAATTTTTTAAATATTGAGAAGAAATGGGAGGGAACTTACACCATAAATATGGTCTACTATAATGAAGATTATTCTTTGATTACAATGGATGAAGAAAACATCATGGACGCAACACATTCAAGGTTACTCAGGAAGTATTTCAAAAAACTTCATGTTGGGTTCACCTAAAATTACTAGCTACATGACTTGAAATTATGAAGCATTATGTCCTCACTGTAAGAAATTAAATTACATGGTCCTAGTCCATTATGAATGACTCTAAAAAGTATTGGAAATGTCCTCATTAGATAACCATAAAATTCAAAACATATTACATAGGGTAACATGTAATTTATTTAGGGGTGAAATGGTGATGGGTATACTAGTCGAACATAATTTCACGGTCTACATGGAAAATGACTAAAAATTTACATTCTACAAGAACTAAATGAGTTTTTATTTCTTTTTAACCTAGGATATGTAGTAATCCATATCTCTCCTAAACTAAGCCTAGTTATATATTCACTTTCCATAATTTCTTCATCTCTGGTGACGATCCCTTTCCTAAATTACATTGGGTTTTTATATTTATCTCACACCAAATCATTCATGAATTTATCTCCTCCTATCATATGGATGAGTCAGATATGTATAGCTTGATTATATATACACACACTAGGTGTTGGATTACTCTTATTATCATGGTATACATAATGATGCATAAATCTCATATCATAGGCCCAAATTCAAACTCTTACCAACCCCCCACATTGTATTAGTGTATGAACCTTCACTCGTTCAAATGGAACTAAGATATGGTTATGTCAATATATACAAGATACAGATTAGTGAAAAATACCCCCCCACACACAAATAATATTATATATTTTATGACTCTAATAAATAATAAATTGAGTCATTTTTAAAAGATGCTAATCTTCATAAAATATTGTCCATCCCACATAGCTTGGAACTATTTGGAATAATCTATCACATATAACCTTAAACTACTTAGAGTGATATATACCATGTGTCCATAAGTCATAAAATACACTGTTACATAATATATTGATCTATGCAATCTAAAATACCATCATTTGTAAGATCTCACCTCAATTGGGAGATCTCTTTCTTCGAGGATGTTATGACTGTTGTTCCATTTACTTGTTCGAGTGTCATGGATTGCTTAACCTATAACCCAAATAATTCACCTACATATATGGGAACTATATTTGGATTGAATACTTATAAATAATGTTATGTATTGATTCCATTATCCCCTAATCTTGAACTTTCCACAAATTCTATTTCTATATCAGGTTCTATGTTGGGGATCTAACCTTGCCTAATTCATATGGGGTTTCAACTTTACCTAACTAGATAACTCAAATACTACACCCTCCAACACTTGTACATGAGACAAATATTTATAGAGGAGTTATATATACAATAACTACATATATCACTATTTTTTATTTTTTTCGGATATATAGTTAGGTATAGATATATTATTATAGTTCAGGTCATGAATCCTAATCAACCCCCCCCCCCCCAATTCAACATGGTGTTTGGAGCCCCTCATTCACCTTAGGTTTACCTTCATTGGTTGGTCACATAGACAAGGCTATTTTATTTATTCAAACAATATAAATCTACAAAAAAACTCAGGATATAATAGTATGTATTATATAACTCTAAATTAAAAGTAATTGAGTCTTTTCTATATGAATTTAAACTACATAATAAGTGTCTTATCCTACATGAACATAAATTGTTCAGTGTGATTCATTATCTATAAAACCAACTTCCCTACAAGGGATCCAGATCCATGTAAGGGTACTTGGTTTATAGAATTTAATCACAATCCCATGCAAGTATTTCCTTTTATTGTTCCCAATAACAATATCATGAAATATAGGCTTCCCAAATTTTCATCAGGTTTTCTTATTAGGTCGTTCACTAGTGTTATATATATATAAGACCATGTATTTTCTAAGTGGTGTAGTCATAGATAATTTTCAATTTTTAATCCCATATCATGATATTAATATTTCTCTTCCCTATATATGATCAAGACCTATACAAGGACTATCTTTTACCAAAACTATACATGGTTTTATTACTTTTATATTAGGATATATAGTGGTGTATAAAATATATATGGTGGAGCCATCCCTAAATATTTTCATTATCTAACAACTCCAAGTGTATGATCTTTCTTATCACATTATGATTATCTATATCATTCTCTACTATGGGATGATATATCTTCTATAAGAATAATGTGTGGATTTATTATTGTTATTTTAGGATATATAGTAATGTATGAACCTTATATTTTTGACCCAGTATTGAATCATCATCTGAATCTATTTCCCTTCATCATCTGTAAACAATATAATTGTTCTTTGTTCGGGATAAGAAAATTCCAAAAACCTATTGAATAATCCATTATGAATACCATAATTATTGTTTGAGTGTATTGAATCATAAAAATCCTTCCAAGGTTATTAGTGATGAGATTATTCATATCGAATGGAAACCTCTAAATGGTAATTTTTTTGATTTTATATTAATAAATTCAAACCAAGTGACATCCTCCAATAATGTAAAAGGTTATATGATACTCTTCCATTCTGAAAACATTGTTGTGAAACTTTTTATTCAAATGTTACTCAATTTTCATCCTCTACATTGTTGTTATATCTCATATTCTTAATTCATATACCTATGGAAATGATTTACATCATAATCATTCCCCATTAAATGATGTTTGGGAACTCTTGGATCTTTATCACCATCAAGGTTGTCATATCACACCCCCTACCATATGGTCTGAGAACCACTACATTCAATGATTTTTACCACTCTTTGATATAGTTTTTATCATAATTATTCTTTTTACTCATGTTGGTTTTTACTATTCCCTTTCCACATAGAATTTCTCACCATATGATCTAAAAACTAGGAATTTAATTTATGTTTATCCCCTTATAAGTTAGTATACAATAGTAGTGGGATCACCATTCACATTAGGATTATATAACTCATACTATTTTGACAAAATCATCATCTCATGGTTAAAGACGTGTGACCTTAAACCCGAGACAAATTTTTTCAAAGAAAAATTTCCTTGAATTCCAACAAAAAATGTTCTGAATTACAAGATCCTACAAATATAAATTAAAGAGGCCTGATTCTTGTTAATCTAAAAAACCCATAAAAGGTAACCTAAGTAAAATAAAATTATTTTATATTGAATTTATATCCTTATATTAATTATGAAAATGTTATATTGAATAAAAAATATGTAATAAAGATTATATGACCCGCTATATAGCCCTAAAAAATCCATGACATGCTCACTAGACCCATAGATCCTGAAAAAATAGATCATAACCATAGTATTTTCTCTTACCCACATTCTCAATTAGATTCCCACTATAAAATATCTCCTTGAGAATGTGTTCATTACATAGTTGACTTGGCTACACGGTGCTTGGATACTTCTATAATATCCTTTCACCAATAAGCCAAATTCATTACTTAATTGCTTTAATATTTTCAAACCCCTCCTTGGATATCAATAAAGAGTTAATCCAGATTCATGGGATGTATCTTTTTGGTAATGTTCATGCTACCACATTTGGCACAAAAACCCAAAAGTATGTTTCTTATTAAGAAGTTAATTTAATCTTTATACACCCTAAAAACATTATAGTAGAACCTATCATTAAAATATTGTCAATGATGATCCCCTATGTACCTGATTTGTCACAGCATTTTCCAATCAAAATATTTTAAGTGATGATTTACACATACCATAATCCAAGTGTTTGAATAGATTTGAATAAACTAGATGTTTCAAATTCATGAATCATACCCATATTCAAGGAAATAGTGTGATTTCCTACTCTCAAAATCCAACTAGTCTTCATCATGTTACCCTAAACTGCCTGATATGATAGTTTGGGAACCATGACCTTAAACTCTAGGAACCCACCCATATTTCATATCCAAGTGAGGAAACCTTTTCTTACAGAGATGGAATATATTTCACTATATTCATCCTATCTAAACAATATAAATTTTCACACTTATTAGGAGATAAATCTCTATGATTCATTATCATATAAGATTCACCTCATCATATATTGATGATATGTATTCCTCCAAATTTGGATTTTATATATAACTTTTAGTGTTTCAAGGAATGATTATTAATTAATATTTCATTAATTGACACAAGAAGTTGAATATTATGATATATTTAATCTATTTAGCTACAATTTTTATGTATATTTAGTTATTATTGATATTAATCTTCATGAGTTTTGTAGGTTATCATGAATTTATAAGTCAAGGCAATATAATCACTTTGAGTTGAGTCCAATATCTTGGTGAACATCCCCCCATTGGTGGTTCATCCCCAAAAAAGATAACGAGATGTTTTTTTAATGTTCAAAAAATCTACATGTTTCTTTATAATCATGTTTGTTTCATTATAAACAAATACATTTATAGAGGGAATTTTATAGAAATCAAGAATAGTGTTCCAAAAACTTTTCTATGGAATCTAGGATACAATCCTCACTCAAAAGAAACATTTCATTTACAGGTAGAAAAGTATATATTTTTTAATGATGATACCAATGGGATCTCCATGTGATAAATGATTTCTCTGATGTCAAGGTATGAAGATTCCTCATAAACATTTCCCATTTTGGGGACACGATAGTGAGAACCAACCAAAAGGATTGGGTTATGTATTTCATTTTTGTTGAGGAAAATGGGTGTGAAACCCTTAAAATAAATTATTAAGAATACTTTGGAAACATGTTGGCCACATAAAGTATTTTTTCATAGAGAACTATATAACCCAAGGACCATTTAGATTCATGTTCTCTGAATTTGATAATTATAGATCCAAAACAGATAATCAAAACAAATAGTATGGTCATTTGAAGTTGGAATTTATAATGGATTTTTTTCCAATTACATGAATGCAACAAAGTTCATATTCACATTTCTAGAAAAAAAAATCAAGATCACCCATGTATCTTAGAGTTCCCATATCAGTTTTAATTGTTCCTAATGTGTATGCATAAGTAAATTCTCCCAGGTCTCCAATAATACCCTAGTGACTGTACTCAAGTTCACTTGCATTAGAGTATCTGTGTGTGCACCTCCATCACATACCTTTCCGGGATGAGTTCACTCAAACACCTATATCTTGTACCCATGACACTTTCATGAATTATCTTCCATTCAAATATTTCATTATCCCTACTCCTCTATGTTTTCTAGAAATAGACCCCATGGGTCTCCATTTTTCACATGTATTAAATAGGGACACCCATGAAAAAAGAACACTAAAAAAATATGGAATGTCTTATCGATATCTTTATGTGACCTATTAAATGGAATAAAACTTATAAAGTAATCATGAATTAAAATAATGGAGTTAATGAACGGTTTAATACATCCACACCTTAAAGGGATACCACTTCACTCATAGTTACTCAAAACAAGGGAAAAGGAACCCATACTAGATAACACTCTAATTTTCTACTCACCCAAGTCATAACTGGATTCTTATCACTAGGGACACAACTTCACTATACCCTTATCAAGGTGATCACCTTATTATAACATTAACAGGTTGCTATATTCTTATTTCCACATATCACTAGAGATAACCCTCACCAAGAAAAAAATACTAGGGAGAAATATCTCCAAGACCTATGACTATAATTACATATTTTCATTTCCTTTTAACTAGGGATAATATTATCCATCCTATTTATAATTGGTAGAACCATAGATAGGACCCTATACTAGTATGAAGTATCACTCGGGACTACCACTAGGAAAACCAATTATACCTACATCCCACTTGAGTTTAATATTTTCCATGGACCCTACAATTGGGAAGAGGTTTACCCAGTTATCCCACATGGAGAACCTCCCCCCATGTCTTCATCAATGATTATGCTTCATGGTTGAGTATACTACATGGGTTCCATATTCACATAGGTCTTATAATTGGGTTCCTAAATATCGATTCCCCCTATATGGCCTCTTGAAATACATGACTAGTATATTCATGCTATCATAAACCTCATCGACCATGTATAAAACTAATAGAAATCATCTTACAATTATACTCCCATACTAGTGGGGCTTTCAAGGGGTTTATAATCACATATCCCCTTGATAATGAGGGTCCTTATCATGATCATATTGGATAAATATCTACAATCTCATGATTTCCATCTTAGATTCCACATTCCAAGTATTTTTTCATATGGGGAACCCATTGGACCTCTTGAGTCTACTCAATATATTAAAGAGAGAGAGAGTGAAAGGGCCTATAATTAGGTGTAATCCCTCAATCATACCTTTACTTAATTAATATAATAGGTTAATCTCCTTATATTATCTTTCATTTCTATTTCACCCAAGCACATATGGGTAGCCAATGCATAAGCCTAAAGCTCTTTATCAAGTGGAAATTTTCCCAATGATTCCACTCATCCTATATTGACCACCTATCAATCGGTGAGAAGTAGGTAAAAATATGGGGATCCTTATTCAGTGTAAGCACCAACCAGGATCCCATTAATTATATCATCCATTAAATCCAATCATTATGTTAAGGGGAGATAAATGGAATCCTACTCGGTGTAAACCCCGAGAAGTCTCCTTCACCTGAGTCACCTACCTGGTCGGGACTTACGGTTAGAATATTCATAATAATCGCTTGTATCCTTCTAAATTTCTAATATCACAAGGTCCCCCTTATAGATGCAAGACCAAACACCTTTCACATTTGTCTATATTCCCCTTAATTACACTCATATTTCCTAATTTATTTTCTAATATACAGGAGGTGGAAATCCTTATCTGACAGAATCCCATATATAGAACCAAAATTATTCCTCAAAAGGATCATATTAATTGTGATTCATAAATCCTCATTGGGCGATATTCCCCATGAGACTATTCATACTCACTTTTTTACCACAAATCATCAAGGAGTAGATACATATGTAGGCCTTATACGTATTGTATACCCCAAACCATCCTTTAATGGGTATCCCATTTGTAAGCTCCAACTCATTTTCATGAGTCTATATCCTTCATCAAATCCTCCCTCAAGGGGATATATTACTTGTAGTTTAATTATATTCAACGGTTCATTTTCCCTATTTTTAATCATCACATCTTCTATATTATTACCAAAAAACTGAATGAACCAGAAACGGTAATCATTTGTAAGTACCACACAAAATATTTCCTAGAAACCATTACCTAAAAGTGAGAGATACATGATAATAAAGAGCATACCATACATTTACTCCACATGATGTTAAATTGAATAGTATGATCATGTCATATAAATATAAACAATTGTAACTAAACTAAATGGTATTTGAATCATATTAATTTGGATACATATGATTCCTATCTAAAGATCAATCCTAGAATAATATAGGTCCTAGACACATGACCTTAGAAGGAACTTAACTTTGTCATGTTTTCATGACCATAAAATTCACTATGATATTATTTTTTATATGAACATAGAAGATCTTACAAGTTACCTTATGTGGAAACAAAAAATACGGGTTCTGATTCCCTTTATAGAGATATATAGGAATACCTTATTATAGTATTGAAGTAAAACAAAAACATATAATTCCTCCACATATGGTGATATATTCCAAATCACCCAAATATGTGGTTTCAATACATAACGTCACTAAAAATAGGAAAAATATATAGAACCACTAATATATAGATGTTAAAATTGAAACATAGTTTCAATTTATAACTAATACATTGGTAACCATTACCATGTTGGTATTTGTGAAGAATTTATGAACATATCTTAAATAAGTAATAAATTCATGGAGTAATAAATTATCCAATAAAGGGTATAATAATCTTGGACTCCCATCATCTTGATCGATGTTCACCCATAGTGTAACTAGTAATTCCCAAGTGACTACCTACCTTTTGAAAGAACATTTATATGGGATCAAAATTATCATGTGGTGATGGTGTTCTAGAAAAACATGACTAATCGGAAATCATATTCCCTTTAACAACACCCACAATAATTCATGATCAATTTCGGCATGTCAACGCAACATTTCCATTAGAAATAGGGATCATGAGATATTTTTTTATCATTATCATAAGATACATAAAATATAGTTTTAACCATGTCTTTAACTGTATAATACATCATAGTGTATTTGAACAATAAATAAGACATAAGACATAACAAGAATTTAAACAAGGATATAAAAACATATAGCTAACCAATGATTCAACATGGCTATTGATAATCAAGTAAAATTATAATAATATGGGTGAAACAACATGTTAAAAATATTTATTAGCTTATTTATCCAAAGTTAAAACAATTATTCACTGCCTTTATTCACACAACTAATGGATCAATACAAAAGATATTTATTAACTAAAGGTTTTTTTGGTTCTGTGACTTACAACACCATCATGTAAGGCAATGTGGAATAGTTTGTAAATCATGTTACAAATATAAGAGTAAGGATAATATGTTAAACCATATTTAAGGGTGGTAAAGTGTCTATTTAAGAAAGGTATAACAACCTTGAGGTGTATCCAATTTCAGTAAATAATTTTTAATTTCATGAATCTAAAAATAGGTATAGCTCAATTAAAATGTTATTTTAATAATTTTTCACTTTTTCTCTGAGTTAAGGGACAAAATTTTTATAATGATATTATATTATGTTCCATATAATTATATTATAAATTATATTCCATTCACAATTTAACCTAGAGTTAAATTGGTTCACCTAACTAGTCAACCTGTCTAAAAAATTACATAACCTTTTGTTACTTCATATTAGAGACTAGTATATTTTTCTAATCATTTAAGAAAATTTGGGAGTCATTATATATTTTTAGGATTAAATAGCACAACTTTAGATACTTGAGAAGTCCAGTTCAGTTAAAAGGTTTAATTATTATTACAAGATATTAGAATTATGTACACTTTTAAAAACATCAATAGACCTTCCCTATCCATATTTATGGTTATTAAATGTTCGGTAGAGTTTGGAAAGATAATAAACACATTCTTCGGTTGTTCAAGAAAAATAAGACATTTTTCATCCCTTTTTAATTTAAGAAACTTTCAAACCTACTATTTACCATACATTTTATAAATTAGTGAATTGATGAAGAGTTATATATTACATATATGTGTTTTAAAGGAATGTATGAATCCATTTAAATTTAAAATATCCAAAAAAATTATAAAGAAACTTCAAAACTATAAGATTATCAAAACAATCATCAATTATAAATGAACTAGGAACCAGATTTTTAAGTGAATTGGTAAAAAATGTAATCCATGTACATGTGTACTACTTCATAGAAAAAAATAATATTTTGAGATATGAAAATATTATCATGAAACTACTGATTTATTATTTTTAAAAATATGTGGAAAAATATTTATTAATTTTAAAAAACTATTAATAGATTCTTAAAATTAAAATACCAATAAATTCCATATGGGTTGGAATCAGATATAAATAGAATATCCTTGATGATTTATTCCTAAAAATCCAACATCAACATAGTTACCCATAAAAATATAATAAAAAACATTCATAATCACATGAAATAAATTGAAAAAGGAAAAAATATAGAAAAAATCATTGGAAACTAGTTAAAACCTAGAAAGATAATTCCAATAATTAAAAAGTACATTAATCAAAAGTAATAATATATTCAAATATACCTTATAATACTTAAATCAAAATTCTAATTAAATAAAACAATAATAAATACACTACAAAATTAAATCTAATAAAAAATGAAAAAAAAGTTTATAAACTACTCATTTTGGTCAAATATAACCAATAAAGAAAAACACTATAACAAATTAATAGATATCCTAATTAATTTTCTAAAATATAAAATCAAAGAACCTATTAATGGAAAAGGAAGAGATAGAAAGACATGATAGGAAGTGAAGAGATGATTAGAGTTGGATTAAAGTGCCTTATCCTTAAAAATATCCACCCATATTCTATCCTAATATCCAAGGAAGATGATGAGAGTTTCAAGGAAGAAATAGGATAACTCAAGAGGGTCATTAATCCATGGGGAAATGAGTGAAAAATAAGTTGGGATCAAGAGTTTACAAGGGTATAGGTATATTACCTCTTTTTTTATCAAAATATTTAAAAAATAATAAATCCTAGACTAATAGGTACATATTATTGTTCCATATGGAACCTAAAGGAACCCATAGGTGCCTAGGGCCTATTCCCTTTACATTGGGTACCCGATGTAACCTAGGTACCCAATGTAAAATTTAGTCTTAATACTATAGGTTTCCACAATCATAATACGTCCCAAATTATCTTAAACAACTTAAAAACCACAAACAATATCAAAAAACACCCAAAATATCATCATAAAACATCAATTTTGATAACTAGATACTAAAATGAAATGAATCCCTTCAACCAAAACCAAAAATATAAAATCATCCATAATTTCATAACTATATTTCCTAAAAAATATAATGACCAAGGTTAAGTTAATTATATATCCTCAAATCATGATCTTAATTCATGAGAATCTTTGTGTTCCCTTAACAAATTTTGTTATTCAAATAATTTAAGGATGATCCTTTTTTGCACATATACTATGTGTGCATGTGATGATATCCATGGCTTGATATTCTCCTTCTGCGATCTTGTTTTTGATTCACTAACCCACAAGATTTTTATGATCAACCATGAAATGTTTATAGGAGGAAAAGTTATAATACTTAATCAAATTAAGATATCATATTATGTGTTTTTATTTTCATCAATATGGATAAATAAGTTTATGCATGCCTTGTTGGAATCATAGACAACATTATTACTTGTTAGAGTATGTGTTAGGTATATAGAAAATGAAAATGAAGTGTCATTTGTTATTTATTACATCAAATCTTCTAAATTCTCCTCTAATTTAGTGCACCTTAACATTTTTCGATTATAAATTCAAGCTATGTTGATTTATATTTAATGCCTTGGGTTTATGTGAAGCGACATCTAATAATTTTTATTTATATGTTGTAAAAAGGGAAAATTCTTTAACTAAAATAAAATTTTCCTATTTCTTCAAATTTTACATTAAAACCCACCATTTTTCATCATTAAATCGTAATTTAACACATGATAGATATTTTTGAATAAATTTGAAATTAAAAATATATTTTTTTAATGTAAATATATTGCATAGATATTTTTTAATTTTTTTCTAATAGGTACCCATAAAATATTATATATATTTACTATGCTAATTTAAAAGTTTTTGATCCATAAATGATCAACCCAGGAAGATGGAAAGGCCATGTTAAGAGATAGGGATGAGATTTGGCCAATAAAAAGGAAGGATTATCCACTAGTAAAGGGGTGGACCATGGTAGTAATTGTTCATGTTATAGGCTATATCCAAACTAAAAATTCCAACAACCTAAAACATTACATACAAAATTCCCCTAATTAATATTCAATTTGGGATGTTTCACTACTACAAAAAACGAAAAAATTACAATTTTAAACAATAACATCCCATGTAATCATCTTCCTAGACATTAGTACACTTCTCACACATACTATCTTAACTACAAAACACTCTTCTACAATGTTTTTTTATGTTTTGAAAATATACATACAACAAGTTTTTTATTTGTATTTTAAAATGGTAAGATGTGTTAGAATCTTACTTTGGAATATGTGTTAGATTGGGGTCTCCTTTATTAATGGAACACGTGTATAATTATTTAAAATGATATAGTGTAGAGGAAATAATCATGTGTTGGAAAATGCACTAAACTATCCATGCACACACACATGCACACAAACATGAAATTTAAGTATTTGATGGAACACATTGCACAACACATGCCCCATTATCATGAGGGTATGATCTTGGATATAAATAATATAAATAATGATCTAAAAAACATTTCCATTTAGTAGAAAGTGTGATATGGTCCACTCTATTAATCATGTGTGATCGAACATATAATAATAAATACAAACAATTCATTACTTTCTATAATAGGTAATTAAATAATTCATAAGGTTAAGATGAAAATATGAATACCTATTAAGTGAATACTATATTGAATGAAAAATTAAATTTTACTTGATTCCAAGAACACCAATCCATTTGATTGATTTAGATTCCCCAAAAGTCTTCTACTAGAATCAGAGTTTCCTTTTTTGGTTCACAACAACAATGAACCTTCATTATTCCATTTATTCAAAATAAACATCAGGGGATAATCTATACTATGTATAGGTGTACAATATTGATCCACCATTTTATCAGAAATAAGATTCACATACAAACAACTATATTATTGATTTGGTTGGGGAGAATCTACTTTTAAGGAGAGTGATATCAAAACATGTCTCAAAAAGATCTATATACTACCATCTGATTAAAGTGAATACCATTACACAAAAATATCCAAAAAAATATTTAGAGTATATTTACATTAACATGGATTTGGTATTGATCAATGAAATACAAAATTCAGATCAATCCAATTGAAAAATTTTCATGGAGTGTAAAAAGGGGAATCAATTTCTCCTTACAACTATCAAAGTGAGGTATGTAATCTCAATTAAAAACTCATCCACATTTAAATATGAGATCATTCAAGTTCTCTTTAGGATAAAAAATGTATAATGGTGATATCATTGGTCTCGCACACATACTCAATGAATTATATAATGTTCTCTTCAATACTTACCAACAACTCCCAGTGTTAAAGGAGATATGGGATGATTTAGGACAAGTGAATCACCAAGAATGGAATGAGAAATAAATTACTAATAAGATTGTTTATTTCATTAAAAATGGTAGATAATATATCTTTCATAGAATAATTCTTTAATTATATAATTTAAAAAATATATAATGAAACAAATATGAATATAACTGATTTTAACAATGTCACATCCATCATTTAGATACTACTTAATTTTTAGAATAATGTTAAACATTATATAAAACATAAGAAGGATGATATTTCCCTCAACACATTTTCCAAATACCTATATATTGGATAGGAATATGAAATATCATGGTGAGGAAAATAATCCCAAGGATTATAAATTAAAGGTCCTCATGGAATAGGTAGAAATTCCAACCAAGTCCTCAAAGAGAAAAAAATGTTCAGACCATTATTTAAAAAAGGTACATTTCAAGAGGAATAAAGGGGTGTGATACTTATATGAAAATTTAGGAAAGTATAAAAATGAATTTCATATTCTTAAGAATAAATATGTAAGTAATGCTTCAATGGACCACTTTGAGTTGACGATCTTTGAAGATATTGTGCTTGCAGATAGATCTAATTCATGGATTCATTTAGGTGTTATAAGACACATGTGAAACAAAAAATATATCTTCAAGAGGTTGAAATCAATCAATTATGGGATGTTTATATAAATATAAAACTCCAATAGAATATGCTTACAAGGGAATAGTTTGGTTGATTTTGAGTTTAACTCAAGATATATCCTCAGTCTAAATGATGTCTTGTATGTGCCTCAAAATTTTATAAACTTATTATTAAGTAGCTTGTTAATTAAGCATGGATTTAAGATTTTATTTTAGAAAGATATCTTTGTTCTCTCTATGGGTGGGATATTTATTCTAAATGTTAACTTATACAATTTATTATTCAAATTAAATATATTTTTTCCATGTTACATACTAAAATATTTTTATATATGGATTTATAATTTAGGTCACTTTAATTATTAGAAATTTCATGACATTTAGGAAATGTAATTATTACCTAGAATGTATTAAATTGATAATAAATTTGTGATGTTTATGTTAACTAAAATAGGTTTGAAACCATTTCTATCTATATATAGTAAAAGTATTTTTTATAATTTATACATAGTAATGTTTGTGATTTTAATGTTTAACCCACCATAGGAAATAAAGAGTATATTATAACTTTTATTGATGAGTATTTTATAATTTTCCATATATATTTTACATGGTAAATATGAAGTTATAGATAAATTTAGTATCTGTAAAATGAGGTTAAAAACGTGGGATTGAAATTAAATCCCTCAGATTGGATTGGAGAGGTGAATATTATAATCCATTTTTTGAATCCCTAGGGATCATACATGAAGTGATAGATCTATGTACACCAAAACAGAATTATATATCCAATAAGAAGAATAAAAATTTAATTAAAATGATTTATTGAATGATTTATATTTTTGGTATACCAAGAAGATTTTAGTAAGATAAACAATTAAATTCATGATACATCCTTAATAGGGTTCCCACAAATGGGATGGTTATGATTCCATATGAATTATGTAAGAATAGGAAAAAGACCTAACTTATTTAATGGTTCGGGGTTGTCATATAGTTATAATATTATATTAATATAAAAGGGAAAAGTTATGTAATGTAGTTTTCCATAGAAAATTTCTTGAATTTACAGAGTATCTAAAAGATTATATATTTATGGTTATAGAATAAAATGATTCAGTAGTCAATAAAGTAGTTATTTAATAAATATATATCATCTTTGATGATTCTATGTATACATATTTACTTAAGAAAGTCCAGATTAAGGAATTTGGATAAAAAAGGTATATCAAGAAGGTACACTCATGGTGCTTCATAAAAGTAAAGGACCTTGGATACCCAAGATATATGGATCTGGTTTCTATAAGTACTTTTTTGAAGGAACTAATTATAATATTGTTAAAAAACTCTAGTTTTGGTTAATATATAATTTGATCCAAAAGCATTCAAATAATTTATGTTAATAATCTCTTTGGAAAGAATTTACAAATGATGAAATTCACTATATAATTAGGAAAAATACAAGGATATTAATTTATCTTTCTTAGGGTTCAAAAGTAATAGGTTTTAAATGGGAATTTATAAAGAAAATTAATGTTGATGGTTTTGTTGAAAAATACGAATCTGGATTGGTCGTCAAGGGGTTTACTCAAAATGAATGAAAATATTATTTTGATACCTATTCAACCCTTGCTAATACTGTATCTATTAGAATTATAATTATTTTTATTATATATATGATTTTTATATTCAAAAATTTGATGTTACAACAATATTCATAAATGGTGAATTGGATGAATAAATTAATATGGATCAACTTGGAAGATTCGTAATAATTATAAAAGAAAATAAGGTTTGTATATCCGTATGGTCCCTTTATGATTTAAAATATGCTCCAAAATAATGGGTTGATAAATTTAATGAAGTAATTTTATTAAATCACCTTGTAGTTAAACAAGATGAAAAATGTGTTTATATTAGTTTTCAAAATAATCATGGTGGTGTTATTTGTTTATATACTGATAACATGCTAATATGTAGAATTGATATAAATCAAGTAAATGAGGCTAAATCCATTTTATCTAAAAACATTGTCATAAAAGACTTAGGTTAATATAATTTAATTTTTGTAATAAAAATTATTATGAATATGAATTTAATTTTACTTTTATGGTGTCATTATATTCAGAAGGTATTCAAGAGGTTCAAACAATTTAATTATTCCCTAATTTCTACCTTATAAGCTTCAAGGAGTAGAATGCTACCAAATATTGGTAGGTAGATCTCTCAATAGGAATGTGAAAGGGTTATTATGCGTCTCATGTATTCCATGATAAGAAAAGGATATGATATTTCATATTTTTTTTTCAAGTTGAGTAGTTATGCAATTAATTCATGTTATGCATGCTGGGATATAGTTAAAAGTGTACTCAAATATCATAATGGATTATTGTACATGTTATTATTGAAACCTAATGGTATTGGAATTATTTTTCAATGTAATTAGTATTACTAATATGGTGGGAAATTCCTCTATGCGTGGTTAGGATTTCACACTTATATGTGGAGTTATATCTTAGGGCGTACAAAAACATTTTCTAGGGTGTAAAAAAATAATTTTAATTGAAAATCCAGACACATTGGTTTCAGGAAAACTATGTGTGGTAGTTGATAAAAATGGTATCATAATAATGGAATTTATTATATCAAGCCAAAATAGGATGGATCCATTAACAAAAAAACTTTTATGGGAGTTGGCTTACAAAATACCAATAAGGATATGTTAAAAATCTATGTCAAGAATTCCCCAATAAAGGTACCACAACCTAACATGAGATGAATTCAAATTTATAATTTGAATATTGGAAAATCGATCATATGTGATAAAGAAACACCAAAGGTATATAACATAAAAATGAAAAAGTCGATTTTTCCATTAGTATAGATGGGTGATTCTAAAACTATTAATGATTTAAGGAAATAAAATCAGTTTTCAAAATATTGGAAAACTATTTTTGTTCACCTATATAAATGTGGGAGTTGGGCTTCTGCACAGAGGTTATGACATTGTATCTCAAAAATTATTGAAAGGATAAGAGAAACATGTCTATAATGGTTTCTATATGTACATGAATAATTATATAATTTTAATTCACATGGTTAGGATGAATATGTTTGATAACAAGAGTTATATGTTCAAGGAAGTTTACATATGTTTCTCTTTTCATATTATATTTTTGGAGTTAAACCAGTCCTGAATGGATTTAGGAAATTTATTTATTTTTTAGCAATCCCCTTTATAGATGGTTTGAGATGGAACCCTTATATGACCCATAGAATTAAAGGCCCAAGGCCTAGTACATGACCCAAATGTACAAAGGAACAAGGACAAATAAATGACACGAAGGTCCAAATACCTAACTACATAGGAACTGTCCCTCCACAGTATATGCATCATTGAAGATACCTAACTTCCTACCTCAAATGGATGACTTAAATGTTGTTTCCCATGGAAAGATACATGGTTATTGGTTCATATAGAGATAGTCATACCATATTGTTCTTCCAATCAAATTATCTCTATTATGGTGGCTTCTATTTGATTTGAATCCTCCTATGGGGCCTGGTCCTATGTGGTCCACCAAAACTGATTCATGATCTTGTGGCCTGAAAGGCCATGGTTTGAAGAACCAAGGTGGCCCATATGCCTTATGGTCTATTGAAAAATGGTGGCCCAAAAACCATATTTCATGTAGACCCAAACATGTGTAAAGTAGCTTGGAATGGGGTCTCATTTTATAGGGGAAAAAAATTTATCACTATTTAAAATGATAAAATGTGGAGGGAATAATCATAAAGGTAACTTTTCACCATACCATCCACATGTGTATGTGTTCATGCACATTTTGTAAAGACCCGAAAATTTTAAGGAAATTTTTTTCTTAATTTGTTTGGGATTTTACAAGAACACAGTTTCTGAAGGCGCCTAATTCTGAGGTCCGGTGTGCCCGGAATCAATTTCCAAAGTTTAGCTTGGGTACGTTCAGCAAAAGAACGAGCGGGTTTTTATATCTTTTGAACCGGTGCTCAGAATTGAAATTCAAGGGAACCGATGAAACCGCAACACCGGTAATTTCTTAAGAATACCCTTTCTGTAGTTGCGTTTTCTCGGGAGGAGTTGTTTAAAAAAAATTGAGGGATAAAAATATAATTGTTTTACAATTATATTTTCATTTCTTGTTAAGTGGATTAAGTGTTGTGTCACAACACTTTATCCCTCTATTATGTGGTTATAACCTAAGTAAGGGAGTTAGGGGTGGGAACCACTTGTAGTTAACTACCCATGAGAGGATTAAAGGTGAGGTGGGGCCCACACGAACCCCACCCCTTCACATTCCTTAAACCTCCTCTAACTCCCCCTTTATGTGGGTGACCACTCATCTTACATAACTCACTCCAACCCCCCTTATGACACACCCTCTCATTAATGATGCCAACTCTACTTCATTTAATTTTGACAAGCTCAAGATTAATTAAGTTAAGTTAATTCAACATTTTGAATTTTTTTGAAAATGCATGGGATGGGTAATAAAATAAGAAGAGTCTTATTTTATTAGGGGTTGGATGGTTGTGTGGGGGATGGGAGGAGATAGAACTCGTCTTCTTCGTTGAATAACGTGAAGAACGTCAAGAACCCGACGAAGAACGTCGTCACCGCAAGGAGTGAATGAAGTTCCGTTCTTCTTCCCTCTCTGTAGCCGGTGAGAGATGCCTTCGTCGAAGAACGACGATGCGCCGCATCCTTCATCGGGCGAACGCCGACGACGCTTACGGAGCCTCGATCCGCGATGCCGTCTTCCGTGACGTTCGACTTCCGCGACCCGACGATGTGCGATGTCAATTTCGAGGTAGGGGTTTGATTTTGGTTCCTGAATCTTTCTTGACCATCCAAAATCAATTTTTCTTAATCCGCTTGATATCAGATTAATGGGAGGAGGTCGGACCGCACGAACACGGCCGACCATCTTCCCCCTTCGTTAATGTGTTTTTCGCGGCTCGATCAAAGGTGGCGCGGTGCAACGGCACCGTGTGGAAACAAGAAGGATCATCGGCGAAGAAGCGCGACACCATTGCGCCGCGCCGTGGAGGCCGAATGAAGTCGCGGGAGCGTCGTGCTGCGCCGGAAAACCACGAAGAGATGCGGTTTGTTTTTTTGGCGTTCGGATCGACGAGCCATGGAAGAATGGGCCGCAGGGGCGATTTGAAGGCTTTGCAGCGAAGGGCAGGTCCCGGGAGGACCGCAGGCGAAGACAGAATTGAAAACAGACCACCAGAGCAACTCCGGTGGTCCAAGGAAGGGCCTGCCGGTGCACCGCCGAAAAGGGGCCGCCGCGGCTTCAGCCGCGGCGGTAGGTGACTGTTCTCGCGGCCGCGCGGGACCGAGGGAGACTGGGGGGGGGGGGGGGTAACCCCCGCACCCGCTGGCCACGCGGGCGCCGCCCCAGCGCCAGGCCAGCCGGTTGCCCAGGCTAGGCCGGGCCATGCCCTGTTAGGCCGGACCCGGACCCGGTTCGGGTCGACCCGGTTCGGGCTGACCCAGGGGGTCTCGGGCCGGGTCGGACCGGGCCCGAACCCCCTAATTTCGTACTGTTTTCAGTCATTTGACCATAATTTGGGCTACTGACCTCCGATCAATGCACCATCAGTTGCAATGCGATCCTTGGATCGAGACAGTCGATTAGGTATATTATACTCAGGGTTTCGGAGAACTTTGGGTACGGCTGGGTTGGTTCGAACACAAAACCAACCGGACCCTCGGAGCGGAAACACTTATATCTTGAGTTCTGGACGTCCGATTGACATGCCGTCGACTTTGTTGGATTCCTCTTGATGAGACGGAACTTTTGGCATACTTCGCCTGAGGTTTGGACGCAGTCAGATAGTGGCCGGGTTGGATTGAACCTGAAATCCAACTGGGCCCCTGGAACGAAAAACCTGATAACTTTCAGACCAGACGTCTGTTTGACGAACCGTCAGCGGCGTTGGCGATCACGTTGAGAAACGGTCCTTATGTGTATACCCTATGAGAGTTCGGGGTAAAGTTGAGATACGGATGGGTCGGTTCGCACACGAAACCAACCGGGCCCCTGGGACGAAAATGCTAATAATTCACAGACCAGGCGTCCGATTGACGCGCCGTCTGTTGTGCTGAGACCCCTATGACGAGGCGGTCCTTTGAGATACTTCTTCATGAGACCTTGTGGTACTTGGAGTATCGACCAGTAGCTCGTGGAGCGGACCCTCCCAGAGACGAGCTAGCAGAGTGCAGAGACCTAGAAGCTGACTGAGACTTGACGACTGCCGGTCTATCGTCTTGGTGTGTTTCGGATAGCCCAGTGGGGAGCGCTTGGTTGTAGCAGCAGAACCACGGAGGAGGAGCGCTTGGTTGTAGCGGCAGACCTGCAGTACTCAATAGGAGGAGTACCTCTGGAGGCTATGAGGGGGAGCGCTTGGTTGTAGCGGCAGACCCACGGCAGAGGAGCGCTTGGTTGTTGCGGCAGACCCGCGGTACTCAACAGAAGGAGTACCTCTGGAGCCTATGAGGGGGAGCACTTGGTTGTAGCGGCAGACCCATGGTGGGAAGCGCTTGGTTGTAGCAGCAGGCCCATAGTACTCGACAGGTTGAGTACTTCAGCAGTCGAAGGTTAATGGGATGCGCTTGGTTGTAGCGGCAGACCCACTGTACTCGACAGAGGAGGAGTTCTCCAACAGCCGTGGTTTCGATATCGTGAATAAAATCCTAGTTTGAGCTGAGTCTATGACCTTTGTGTTTACCTCATGATTGAGATGGGTCACTTGATAACTTAGGTATATGTATAGACATATACCTGGGTAGTGGTTATCCGTTGATTTCATAATCTTTGTGTTTACTCATGAATGAGATGGGTTACTTGATAACTTGGGTATATGTATGGACAAAATACCTAAGTAGAGGTTATATGTTGAGATTCTGCTTGTGGTTATCCTTGTTGGATTTAGAAAGACCATGAGGGTCTCAGGGTCCCTACTGAGTATCGTTATACTCACCCCTGCATGGGCTATGCCCGCACCTCATTGTGTTGGATGCAGAAGATGGACAACGCTGACAGAGGCCGAGTGTTCGAGGATTGGACGGTACCTGGAGGTGGACCTCACGACGAGTCAGTATCCGGAGGTGGACTTCACTACGAGACAATACTCGGAGGAGGTTGACGGGCGAGAGCGTTGAGGAGGCTATCTGTACCTACCCTTTAGGTAGGATCCGTGGTGGACGAACCAGGAGCTGCGCTATCTGTACCTACCCTACAGGTAGGATCCGAGGTGGACGACCCAGGAGCTGCTTCTACTCTTCCAGCTGCTTGTCTTTCTGTTGTACTTCTATTCAGTTGTAGTTGTACTTTTCAGTTGGGTTTGTATTCTGGCCCATTTACTTTTCAGCACTTTCTTTTGTACTTAGTGTATTACTTCTGCTTGTACTCTATGGTGTTTTGTTTACTTTTATAAAGGAAATTCCTTCCCAGTTATTAGGATTTACGCCTTTGGTGATAGTTTCCATCCCCTGGCCTATGGAAGGCGGGCTTGGGGTAGTCACGGCACGGACCCCGAGGACGGGTCGTGACAAATTGGTATCAGAGGAGTTCGGTTCAACCACAGAACTAAGGACTCTGATATTTTTCTATGTGAAGCAATAGTGTTAAGGGTACCGAGTGTGGTCTTCAGTTCAGGGAGTCTAGTGTTGGTGCAACGACCGACGTATCCGTACACCAGGACCCTGACTACTGATTTCCGACTTTGTACACGAAAACACTGATTGTGTGTGTGCTTCCAAAGTTTTAAAGTCTGCTCAAACCAGGTCAGCTCACCAGGTATAAATCGTTGACCGTGTCACATCTGTTCAGGATGTCTCCACGTAGACAGTCAGTTGGAGTTTCCAAGAGAGTACTCGATGACGGCTCACCGAGCGATGAGGCTCCAGTGCAGGGCCCTCTTTCTATGTTGGAACCATCGTGTGGTGTACCAGCAGCACCACCACCTATTGGGCAGTAGATGCCACCAGTCGTACTATTGGACGGTGCATGCTGGCAGAGCGTGATGTACGAGTTCCAGCAATAGAGGCCTCCGAGGTTACGAGGCGAGGCAGATTCCCAGGCAGTAGAGGACTGGCTGGAGGCGATTTCTAGAGTTTTGCACCTAGCTGAGACACCAGTGGATTGGATGGTAGGCTTGGATACTAGTGTTTTCCAGTGAGTGACCATGAGGATGGTCCGCATAGCGATGAGGCTTCGGTACGTGGACCGATGCCTGAGATAGTGCCTTCGGGTAGTGTGCCAGCTATACATCACTACCTGTTGGTCAGCAGTTACAACCAGTGGTACCGGTATGAGACACTTGTAGACTTATTGCCTTACGACGTCATCCATGGCATGAAATAGTACCGTTCATGTCTGGATTGGATGTATTAGGCATTGGGAGTGGTTCATCCAGGGGATGAGACTGAGTTTCTCTTTTCGGCAAAGGAGAAATCTTAGCAGCTCTTATGGATCGTAGGCAAAGAAGGGTGGTCGTTGACCGACATGCCACGTTGGAAAACTTCCTACCGACCAGAGATGGTACGAGTTACGATGAAGAAGGTGCAGATCAACCAGGAGTGGATGAATACTACACAGCACAACAAGAAACAAGAAACTGGTGCCAGTCTCGGAGACTTGGGCGTGTAAATGTTTTAAGGAGTGTTAAGGACAAATGAGTCTGCAGAGAAGCAGACATGGAGGAAAAGCTAGGAGAGCAGCATGAGGTGGTGTACATTTCAACATGTTACAACCACCCGCCTTTGTTGTTTCCGACAGGCTCATGGAGCAGGATGGCTGGGGAAGAGAGTACCTGCATGCGGTCAAGGAGAGTGACCCAATGGCTCTAAGAATTATTTGAGGGACAGTCTGTGTCCACTACTAGTTTCCGTAGTAACAGACGTTGATACGAATCATTCCTTCCTTCCAAAAAACTTTTCCCAGACCTAGAGTTTCTGGTAAGCCGTAGACTTGACCCTCACGTCTGGAGATACCTTGGGAGGAGACGCGATAATCACACTTACGCCGACAGTGTGGTCTGACCCTCGAGTCAAGAGTTTCAGTTGGAATCTCTTGGTGGCAGCGTCGAGGCCTTACGATGTTGGTCTGGGTATGGATTGGATTCACTGTTCATAATTAGATTTACCGTATTAGGAAAAGAGGTTGTGGTTTACCTACAACGTTGGGACGGGTTTTCCTTGGTCGGAAAAAAGGAAACCCCAGGCAGCACAAGTTAAACTCATGCATTGGAGGGTGTAGCTGATCACTCTTGAGTCGGCCAACCTTACCCTCGTGGCAACATGAGTTTTGAGTTTCAGTTCTAATCAGAAAAGGGATACCTCTAGAGTTCGAGGATGACGATCACGACCTTATACGGGTCTCACCTCGACGAGGTTTACGGAGATGAGGCCAAAGCGGCAAGTAATCTCCGAGGTTCAGTGGACCTTTTTCAGGTCCTCAGCAGGGTAGGTGAGGTGGCTTACTGTTGACCCATCCACCTCAGTTGCACCAGGTGCACGGTGACTTCCACATATCTCAATTGGGGAGATACATGCTTGACCCGACACATATCATCGACCATGAGGAGCTGGACATTGGCGATGGGGTGACTTTTGCGGGGTTTCAGTAGAGGTTGAGGATCGACAGGAATGGGTCCTACAAGGATGGTCGATTCCTCTTGTGCGCTTTCATTGGTAGCATGGAAACCTCCAGGTGGGAACATGAGAGCGGAAGGCTCAGATGCGTGCTCAGTACCGCTTTTGTATCCCTAGTTTGTGTTAAAGCTTTACGATGACGTAAAGCCCTGAGGTGTGAGTAATGTAAAGACCCGGAAATTTCAAGGAAATTTTTTTCTTAATTTCTTTGGGATTTTATAAGAACGCAGTTTCTGACGGCGCCTGATTCCAAGGTCCGGTGTGCCTGGAATCAATTTCCGAAGTTTAGCTCGGGTACGTTCAGTGAACGAACGAGCGGGTTTTTCTATCTTTTGAACCGGTGCTCAGAATTGAAATATGAGGGCACCGATGAAACTGCAGTGCCGGTAATTGCTTAAGAAGACCTTTTCTAGAGTTGCGTTTTCTCAGGAGGAGTTTTTTAAAAAAAATTGAGGGATAAAAATATAATTGTTTTACAATTATATTTTCATTTCTTGTTAAGTGGATTAAGTGTTGTGTCACAACACTTTATCCCTCTCTTATGTGGTTATAACCTGATTAAGGGAGTTAGGGGTGGGACCCACTTGTAGTTAACTACCCATGAGAGGATTAAAGGTGAGGTGGGGCCCACACGAACCCCACCCCTTCACATTCCTTAAACCTCCTCTAACTCCCCCTTTATGTGGGTGACCACTCATCTTCCATAACTCACTCCAACCCCCCTTGTGACACACCCTCTCATTAATGATGCCAAATCTACTTCATTTAATTTTGACAAGCTCAAGATTAATTAAGTTAAGTTAATTAAAAATTTTGAAATGTTTTGAAAATGCATGGGATGGGTAATAAAATAAGAAGAGTCTTATTTTATTAGGGGTTGGATGGTTGTGTGGGGGATGGGAGGAGATAGAACTCGTCTTCTTCATTGAAGAACGCGAAGAATGTCAAGAACCCGACAAAGAACGCCGTCACCACAAGGAGTGAATGACATGCCATTCTTCTTCCCTCTCCGCAGCTGGTGAGAGATGCCTTCGTCGAAGAACGACGATGCACCACATCCTTCATTGGGCGAACGCCGCCGACGCTTACGGAGCCTCGATCCGCGACTCCGTCTTCCACGACGTTCGACTTCCACGACCCGACGATGTGTGACGTCAATTTCGAGGTAGGGGGTTTGATTTTAGTTCATGAATCTTTCTTGTCTGTCCAAAATCAATTTTTCTTAAGCCGCTTGATATCAGATTAACGGGAGGACGTCAGACCGCACGAACAAGGCCGACCCTCTTCCCCCTTCGTTAATGTGTTTTTCGCGGCTCGATCAAAGGTGGCGCAGTGCAACGACACCACGCGGAAACAAGGAGGATCATCGGCGAAGAAGAACGGCGCCATTGCGCCGCACCGTGGAGGCCGAATGAAGCCGCGACACCGTCGCGCCGCGCCGGAAAACCACGAAGAGACGCGGTTTGTTTTTTTGGCTTGCAGATCAAAGAGCCATGGAAGAACGGGCCGCATGGACGATTTGAAGGCTTTGCAGTGAAGGGTAGATCCTGGGAGGACCGCAGGCGAAGACAGAATTGAAAACGGACCACCGAAGCAACTCGGTGGTCCGCGGAATGGCCTGCCGGCGCGCCACACCGGCACGGCGGCCGACACCGGCCGACCGCCAGGAGGCGGTGGTTCCCAGCGCGCTGCCGGAAAGGGGCCGCCGTGGCTGAAGCGGCAACGACAGGTGGCCGGTCCCGCGGCCGCGCAGGACCGAGGGAGACAGGGTGGGGGGGAAAACCGCCGCACCCATTGGCCACGCGGGCGTCGCGCCAGCGCCAGGCCAGCCGGCTGCCCAGGCCGGGCCGGGCCGCGCCGGCTGGGCCGCGCCGTGCCCCCGGGCTGGGAAACGCCCTGTTAGGCCGGAACTGGACCCGAGTCGGGTCAAACCGGTTCGGGCCGACCCAGGGGGTCTCGGGCCGGGTCGGACCTAGCCCGAACCCCCTAATTTCGGACTGTTTTCAGTCATTTGCCCATAATTTGGGCTACGGACCTCCGATCGACGCACCGTCAGTTGTGATGCGATCCTTGGATCGAGAAGGTCGATTAGTTATATTACACTTAGGGTTTCAGAGAAGTTTGGGTACGTCCGGGTTGGTTCGAACACGAAACCAACTTGGCCCTCGGAGCGGAAATGCTTATATCTTGAGTTCCGGACATCCTATTGATGTGCCGTCAACTTTTTTGGATTCCTCTTGATGAGAAGGAACTTTTGGAATACTTAGCCTAGGGTTTGGATGTAGTCGGATAGTGTCCGGGTTGGATTGAACCCGAAATCCAACCAGGCCCCTAGAACGGAAAAGCTGATAACTTTCAGACCGGACGTCCGTTTGACAAACCGTCAGCGGCGTTGGTGATCACATTGAAAAACAGTTCCTATGTGTATACCCTATGAGATTTTGGGGTACAATTGAGATACGGCAGGGTCGGTTCGCACACGAAACCAACCGGGCCCCTAGGACGAAAAGACTAATAACTCACAGACCAGGCGTCCGATTGATGCGCCGTCTGTTGTGATGAGACCCCTATGACGAGGCGGGCCTTTGAGATACTTCTTCATGGGACCTTGTGATACATGGAGTATCTACCAGTAGCTCATGGAGCGGACCCTCCCAGAGACGAGCTAGCTGAGTGTAGAGACCTAGTAGCTGACTGAGACTTGACGACTGCTGATCTATCATCTCAGTGTGTTTCGGATAGCCCAGTGGGGAGCACTTGGTTGTTGTGGCAGACCCACGGTGGAGGAGTTCTTGGTTGTAGCGGCAAGCCCATGGTACTCAACAGAAGGAGTACCTCTGGAGGCTATGTGGGGGAGCACTTCGTTGTATCGGCAGACCCACGGCGGAGGACCGCTTGGTTGTAGCAGCAGACCCGCGGTACTCAACAGAAGGAGTACCTCTGGAGCCTATGAGGGGGAGCGCTTGGTTGTAGTGGTAGACCCATGGTGGGAAGCACTTGGTTGTAGCAGTAGGCCCACAGTACTCGAAAGGTGGAGTACTTCAGCAGTCCAAGGTTAGTGGGACGCGCTTGGTTGTAGCGAAAGACCCACTGTACTCGACAGAGGAGGAGTTCTCCAGCAGCCATGGTTTTGATATCGTGAATAAAATCCTGGTTTGAGCTGAGTCTATGACCTTTGTGTTTACCTCATGATTGAGATGGGTCACTTGATAATTTAGGTATATGTATGGGCATATACCTGGGTAGTGGTTATCCGTTGATTTCATAATCCTTGTGTTTCCTCATGAATGAGATGGGTTACTTGATAACTTGGGTATATGTATGGGAATATACCTAAGTAGAGGTTATCTGTTGAGATTCTGCTTGTGGTTATCCTTGTTGGATTTAGAGAGAGCATGGGGGTCTCGGGGTCCCTACTGAGTATCGTTATACTCACCCCTGCACGGGATATGCCCGCACCTCGTTGTGTTGGATGCAGACGACGGACAATGCTGACAGAGGCCAAGTGTTCGAGGACTGGACTGTACCTGGAGGTGGACCTCACGACGAGTCAGTATCCAAAGGTGGAATTCACGATGAGATGATACTCAGAGGAGGTTGACGGGAGAGAGCTTTGAGGAGGCTATCTTTACCTACCCTTCAGGTAGGATCCGTGGTGGATGAACCAGGAGATGCGCTATCTGTACCTACCCTATAGGTAGGATCCGAGGTGAATGACCCAGGAGCTGCTTCTACTCTTCCCACTACTTGTCTTTCTGTTGTACTTCTATTCAGTTGTAGCTGTACTTTTCAGTTGGGTTTATATTCTGGCCTATTTACTTTTCAGCACTTTCTTTTGTACTTAGTGTATTACTTCCGCTTGTACTCTGTGGTGTTTTGTTTACTTTTATAAAGGCAATGCCTTCCCATTTATCGGGACTTATGCCTTTGGTGCTAGTCACCAGCCCCTGGCCTATGGAAGTCGGGCTTGGGGTAGTCACGACACGGGCCCCGAGGACGGGTCGTGACACATGTGCGATTGTGAAATGTAGTTCTTTTATAGAGAACTTTTCACTTTTCACACCGCATCAGTGGGATCTTCTTAGAGATTCCATAATTGTTTCTAATGGATTGGTTGGTCATACCAGTTTAAGACTAGGATCTAATGGGTACACCAATTGTTTCAATATAGTTCATTAAATAAGTATGTTTTGGATTATTAATCATATCAGGCATGATCTAATAGACACATATATTCATTAGAGGGTGCGATCTGAGCCACTAATTTGATCAGATGTGATTTAACATACAAGATTAAATTTGTAAAATCCATGCCTTTCTAGCATAGTTATATATCTAATTCAAAAGGGTAGGGTTACTTGTTGTAACTAGGTTCCATAGACATTAATCATATTTGTATTTTTATTACCAATACATTTATATAGTATGATATATAAATGTGTTTACTTTAGCATAACAGATTTGATACTTCTTCATCCACTATATTTATGGAAATGAACATAGATTATATGGTTTATCAAAAGGTTATAGCAGTTCCCATGAAATAATGTGACCATGGAGATACCCTAATAGTAATCTTAATGTTATTCCATATGGTCCATATACATCATGCTAACAGGACACAAATTATGTGTAACCATAAGGTGTTGGTGGGTCATAATTATTGAGATTTCTTCTCATGTCATTTTCACATTGTGATCTCAAGTAGATGAGATCACAAGGGATGATCAAGCAATATAAACACTACCTATTTTAAGTTTCATTCGTAGTCCCCCCTATATGAACATTTGTAATGGTATCCTAACTTGAGATTATTATCATTGTATACTATTTGATTACATACATTGATGGAAGATGAAAACATTGGAATTGATGTTATAGAATGGTAGCTTACATTGGGTGAATTATTGGTGGTATGAAATTTATTAAATAATCAAGATAATATTTTTTACATTTGAAAGAAAGTAATATCTCAGACCAAGTGGGTCAAAATGGTAGTACCTTTTCTAAATCCATGACCACGATAGAAGAAGGAAAATCCATCCAGATTGGTCAAAACATAATAAAGAAAGAATTTATGGTGACAAATGGTATGCATCCTACTTTATAATATATCAAGAGACATAGATATTATATTACCTGACATGTGTTCATAGAAAAGGGTTACATTTCAATGACTTTTCCTTATCTCCTTAGGGACCGTAATGGGTTTCTAAACTTCACTCCTACTCTATGAATAGTATTCAATACTATCGAGATAATTTTCTAGAGGGAAACACACTTTGGGTATTAAAAAGTATACCCTATTATAATAAATTTAATTATGGAAAAATATTGGCCTCACCATTGGGTCTTGGAGATATCAGAGAATAAACGATCTCCAATGAAAAAATAAGTTCATTATTATTAATGTATAAAATAATTATAGTTGAATTTATTTAATACAAGTATTCATAAGTTGTTATGTAAATACATTGAAAAATAATATACAAATGAATATTATTTAATATTTAAGCTTTATTTAATATTTACATGATTTAGGAGTTGATTTAAACTTTTATCTTGTAATATATATTAATTTTATAATACAAGTAAGTGTTAAAAAATTTAAATGATGTTATGACATAATTAGTTGTTCATAACATGTCATTTATGGATTAATTAGTGGGTGTTATATATACAGGGGTTGGGGAACCCTTTCCCAGTGTTTATCCTCTATTATACATGTAAGAGGGAGTTTATTTCCAAGGGAGTATTTATTCACCCAGATTTGAGAGCTCCTCTTTCCCCCATCCCACATCCTAGAGAGGGAAATTATTATTCCAAGAATTATATCTTTGATCTCCCTCATGGATAGACGAAATAGGGTAGTTTTGATTATCAAAACATAGAAGGAGTTTTCTCATATCTATACTTTAACCTAGAATTCAAGGATCGGATTTCCAACATACTCTTGAAGCATGTGTGGAAAATTTATAGGGATTTGACCTTTGATCTATCAACCAAAGATCACCAATGATGAGATATTGTAGAATGATCCATAAATATGAATGAGGAAATAATTCATTTTATTTTTGAGATTAAATAAACTCATGTGATATCTTAAGTAATTTACTGGGGCTCGGATCGCCAGAGATGAAGAAGTAATGTTAATCCGGCGATGAAATTTTTAAAATCCCGAACCCACCTACTTTCACTACACACCACAGTACCAAAAATTGGTATCCGATCTATTTTGTGAATTTTATATCATGAAAAATTAAATTTTACTTATATTTA
The DNA here is from genome assembly GCA_963277665.1 of Viscum album. Classification (NCBI taxonomy): domain Eukaryota; kingdom Viridiplantae; phylum Streptophyta; class Magnoliopsida; order Santalales; family Viscaceae; genus Viscum; species Viscum album. The sequence continues at coordinate 743,055,404 of OY728141.1, forward strand.
TGTAAAGGATTCATTTTTTTCCTAATAGAATAGACTGTACATCAATCCGATTTCAAATGATGAAGTTATGTCCATCCAAAAAATATCATTCAGATCTAAACCTAGATATAAAATTTGGACAACATAAATTTTTATACTTTTTTATTTTACCTACATTAGTGGAATTTGGTGATTTCTAGTGACCCCATATTTTTTAACAATGTAAACGCAGTGGTCAAAACAATTTTGGTTGATGAACAGTGATTGCACGTGATTTTTTTCATTCCAAAACGAAAACAAATTCCTATTTTTAGGAATTAATAAAATTGGTATAAGAATATTTTGATGGGGCGGGTGGGTGAAATTCTAGGAAATGAAAAAACCAATCAATTTATTTTCTTAGTGTCAATAATGATAGATGATTCCCATAAAATATTAGCAAATATAATAATAATAATAACATAAAATATCAAATCCCCCTTATCATCCACACATGTCTCCTCCCAACTGACATTCCCTTGATGAAACCTCCTCCAACCAGCCCAATGTCATCATGACCTCACTCTTGGTTGGATCTCTCTATCTCTCTCTCTCTCTTGTGTCATCGGTTCACCTCTTCTAGTCACCACCTCCAACTTTATCGGGCCCTCCTCTACCATCGCCCCCTGCCACCAGACACGCCACTATAGTTAGCCACCCTAGCTCCCCAGTTAAGGCTTGCTATCAGCCTTCCCAACCATGACCCACTCAAAGGCCTCAATAAACCATGAGCAAGGATTCCTCAGGTGTCTTCCTTCCCATTAGTGCTCTCTCATCCACCTATAACTTTTCCCTCTTATAGAAGCATACCCCTTTCATAGTCGACCACACTAGGACTAAGCATTGGCCATTCATGGGACTTCCCAGCTCAGAACAACACTCTACAAGTTCTTCCTGACTAGGAATGGATTTGGGCAGATTCTTCCCAACCTGGAATAGGCCTACATAAGATCTACTAACCCGCAACTAGCCTGGGTGGGTTCTGGGGCTCGTTGAAAATTTTTAAATATCCTAAAAATAATTTAAAAGTTTGGATTTAAAAAAAATTAATATATGAAGATTAATTTATGTTTGGAATAAAATAAAATTAATTATGCGATTGAACCAAATAAATTATTTTAATTAAAATAATAAATTTAATTCATTAATGCCCCTTAACATGAATTTATCACATTTTAATTTTTATTTCACATTTAATTTATCTTTAAAATGATTTTGAGCATTTATCGCCCAATGTTTTAGTCTGGATTTATATTAATTTAATTAATTATTAAAATAGTATGTGATGAATGTAATAATTTATTTATTTTTGAAGGTCTAAGCATCATATTCAATGATTTAATATGTAAGGGTCTACATGTCCATTAGTAAAACATTTTATGTATTTTCAATTCCCAATACCCTTACATCTACATGTGATTATCTATGTATTATAAAAATGATGTAAAAATACAAGGACCATGCTGAGATGAGGTGGTATTCGAGATGAGAAGTGGAATCATTGGATTGGGGTGCAAGCTATTATATGAGTCAATACGCGACTTAGGTATTGAGACCCTAGGGTCATGATTGATTGGGTCATCTAGTACCAAATAATCAAGATTGATTTTGTAGTTAATTGAATTCATGGATTGTAGTGGATTTTATGAATGTGAATGTTTATGGGAACACATAAAATATTAAGAAAATAATACATAAAGTTTATATGAATTATTTTTGTTACTACATTATTCAGTTTTCAGCATGATCACAAAGTATACACATATTTAATAGAAAATTTTTACATTTTTGGATAAATAATAAAAACCTTCAAAGTAATATTATTTCATAATACCTTCTGTGACTTAAATTTGAAGACATTTGGGTGTACAAGGTCCCCATAAAACCTAGTTGAGGATACCTCCTACTATTTCATAGTTATTATGACTTTGATGGTCAAATTAAATAAATATAGTAGAAAATAAGCTTTTATAGATAAATTGTTTCCACATTAGAGTCAAAAAGTGGAGGGAATCAATGTTACATTTCCAAGAAGTTGGGGCTTCACTCAAATATTCAAGGAACTGTTAGCCAATGTAGTTGGACAATCTAGTGCCTACCATGAAACTCAATGATTAGTAGCAAAGCCATACATTGGAATTTGATGATAGGTTGAAAAGATCCTTTCCAATATAATTTTAATGTGATATATTATTCTGAATACAGTATTGAGGGATACTAGGGTTCAATATAATAGTGGGATAAATTTAATTAATGAATAAATAATGTATAAATGGAAATCAATATAAATTATTAACTACTATGTTTATTTGTTGTAGACAAAATGGAAATCAACACCACTGGTAAATTATCACTCTAATCAATTCTTGATAAATAAAATATCATGGATGACCATAACTTTTTGGGGAGGTATAGGCGCTTGTGCATAGTACTACATGAATAGGAGAAACATTTTGTGATAGAGTCCTCACTTCCTATAGATACTCCTTAGGGAGAAATTAAGGAAGATAAATAATAATATAATAATAAAGAAAATGATTCAATATATGTACAATATATCATGGTTTGAATAATGTCCAGTTAACTATAGAAAATTCCTGAGGAAGAATATGCCTACAAGTTGTTATCTCATCTCCAAGTGTAATATCAGAAGTGTGTAAGGAAAGAAAGATATGAGATATCAAATGCATTGTATATGTTTAAGCTATAAATGGGGAATAAATAAGGACCACATGTTCTAAAGATGATTCGGTAAATTGAAAGATTTGATGCCCTTGGGTTCAAAATAAACCAAGAACTAGCCACTTATCTCATTCTTACATCTTTTCTACCAATATTATTGACTTTTATTATTAATTAAAACATGAATAACAAGAAAAATTCACTCCCATTTCCATTGGATTTATTTCTCCAAATTGATAAGGATATAAAGAATAATAATTATTCAGTCCATTTAATGAAAAATAGGAGTAAGGGAATGGATAAGGGGTCTAAGGATATGATTAAACTGAATACATTGATGCATCTCCCTTAAAAAAATCCAAAGATATAGACGGGGAAATTATCATAAGGTTTTGTTCTTTCCATGAGGCAAGAAAGTCCACTGGAAGAAGAATTGAAAGGATAGGAAGAAGAAGAAAGGTGACAGTTATACATCAACTTTTTTTAATTGAATGGTATATATATATATATATATCTATAATTTGGTTATTAGATACATCATTTGGCTCACACATTTTTTCTCGTATAGTATCCAAGTATATTTAGAAAAATTGAAATGGGTGAGGTGAATCGCTAAGTTAAAAATGATGCAAGACTAACATCCTTGGTAGTGGTAGATTATCATCTGACCTAGTGGTTTAGTTCTTGTATTAAATAATTATTATTATGTTCCTTATGTTTCTAGAAACACAATCTCAGTGTCATGTTTGAAATTATGGTATTTTATTTTATGTTTTGAAATAAATTTTACCTCTTTTATAAGGATATCCTCTGTTATGGTATCAAAAATATTAAAAATGGATTTTATATTTTTGAGCTTAAAAATCATATAATGATAATCATGGAAAAACCCAATGAAACGACACATATAACACTACCTTATGGGTATCAAGACTTGGTCATGTAAATGAGAATAATTTACATAAACTAAATCAAGTAGGGTATTTAGAATCTATTGAGTTAATACCATTATATATATGTAATGATTCTCAAAAATAAGAAAATGACCAAATCACCCTTATCTGGGAAAGGTGTAAGGGCCACTAAATTACTTGAATTGATACATACTAACATATGTGGTCTATTTCTAGTAGTGGAATGAGGTGGACCTTCAAAAATAATTAATTTTACTGATGACTATCATAGGTATGACTATATCTACTTGATGAGGAATAAATTATATTCATTTCATATGTTTAAGGAATATCAATATAAATTATAAAATTAGCTTCATAAGAAGATTAATGCCCTCCACTCAGTTTGTGGTGGAGAGTATCATAATCATTTCATTGATCACTTTATGGAGTTTTTTATGGTATCACAACTCACTCCCCCTTATAAACATTAGTGGACTAGTTTTAGTGAAAGGTGGAATCAGGACTTGATTACAAGGTGAGATTAATGATAAGACAAGAAACTCTTGAATTATCCTTTTAGTGATACACATTATAGACCTCAGTATATACCCTTAACAAAATACCAAATAAATCCAAATAGTATTCTATATAAAAAAATATATGGAAATAATCCTAATCTATCACACATACATTTGTTAGGGAATGATTTTTTTCAACACTATATCTAGTGAACAATTGGAATCCTGAAGCATGAAGTGAATCTTTATAGGTTATCAAAAATTAACCAAAGTATATTTCTAATATAACCATTATAATAGAAGAGTTATTGTGGAAATACATTCCATATTTCTAGAAAGGGAACACATTTACAATAGAAATAGTTGAATAAATATTGAATTCAATGAATTTGATACTCCAGATGCATGGGAGTTGTTGTGGGAGAAATATTCATAAGAGAGTGTGGGAGATGGATATGTTCCCAAGATACATGTATTGAATAATTAAACTAAATAGGTTAGATAACTAGAATGATACGGTCTTCTATTCACCAAATTAGGTGACTCATTACTCTTACATAATGATGAGCCACTAACCTATAGGGAAGTACTATAAGGATAGGATACATCTAAATGGAATGATTCCATGCATTATAAAATGGTACCCATGTATCAAAATCTTTTATGGATTTTGGTATAAACTCTAGTATATGTAAACCCCATTTTGTGTAAATGGGTATTAAATTAAAAGAAAGACATGTATGCTAAAGTAAATATATAAATGGCACGACTGGTGGTAAAGGGTTTTAAGAAATGTTAATGAATAAAAAATGATGGAAACTTCTCTCTATTAGTGATGATGAAATTTATAATAATATTACATACAATAGAATATTTCCATGATTAAGATATTTGGAAAATGTATTTGAAAAGTACTTTTCTAAATGAATGTTTGTTAAATCTGTATATATGAATCAAATCAAAGGGTTTCTTAAGTAAAAGAGTTTTAATAAAGTATTAAAGGTGTAGATATACATTTATAGGTTGATGTATAATTCACAATCATGAATTGTTCATTTTTATGATTCCATAAGAGAATTTGGTTTCATCAAGAATGAAATAAATCCATGTGTCTATAATAAGGTTAGAGGGGATGGAATAATTTTACTTTTATTTTATATTGAATACATATTAATTATGGGAAAAAAAGTACATATCCTACAGTCAGTTAAGACTTGGTTAAATGAATGCTTCTCCTTGAATGACTTAGGTGAAGACGCCCATATTATAGGGATCAAGATCAATCAAGATATATATTATAGGCTAATTCGGCTAAGTCAAAGTAAAAATATTAACATGGTACTCAAAAGTTAAAATATAGAACAATCCAAGAGAGGGTTGTAATCAATATCACATGGTGTCAATCTCTACAAGATAATTTTTTCAAAAAACATAAGAGGATATTGAAAGAATAGAAAAAACCCTTATAGTTTAGTAGTGATATTTATCTTTTATTCCATTCTATGTATTATTTTTTATGTTTTCTTTACATTAATCATGGTTGAAAAATATCAATCTAATATAAGAGATATGTATTGGAAAGATATGAAATCTTTCATGAAGTACTTCAGATGTGTGAAGGATATGTTTTTAGTGTATAGAGGATATAAGGATATAGTATTTAGGGGATTCATTGATGATAGTTTACAAAAATATCATGATGATCTAAAATCATATTCATGGTATGTATTTTTTTTGTATGGTGGTGCAGTGAGCTGGAGAATCTTGAAGAAACCTATGGTTTGAAACACTATAAAATAATCTGACTATATTATAGCTTCTGATGTAGCTAAGGTTATAGTTTGTATATGTAGATTTATCTTAGATGCTGGTGTTATTACTCAGGGTGAAAAACCTATTCTAGTTTAATGTGATAATAATTCTGCAATAGTGCTTGATAAGGAGCCCAGGCCACACCATATTACACAAAATATACTTCAAAAGTATCATATCTTGATGGATTTTACTCAGAGAGTTTAATTTTTTGTTAGTAGAGTATCCATAGAGGATAATGTTGTAGTACCCAAGACTAAGGGATTATCTCGGTAGAAGAATGATTCTTATATAAGAGATAACAGGTTGAGACTTTTTAGTAGTTTGATATAGTGTAAGTTGGAGGTTGTATGTGGGTTCCATAGACCCAACTCATGTATGTAATTTGATTACCATTACATTTATATAGTTCAATATATACGTGGAATTACTTACCCATAATAGTGTTGACACTTTTTCATCCACTTTATTCATGGTAATTTCTGTAGATTACATGTTGTGTCAAAATGTTATAGAAGTTTCTATGCTATAATAAGAACCTAGATATACCATGAAAGTAATCTTAATGTCATGTCCTTTGGTTCAGATGCATCACGCTGACAGAACATATATGATGTCATACTATCAAAATATGGGGGCTCATAAACACTTAGAATTTTTCTCATGAATTTATCACTTGGTGATATTGATTAGATGAGATTACAAGGACTAACATACCAATAAGAACACCACATTTTTCATGTTTCATTGGTAGTTCGTATCTGTGAACACCTATAATGGTCTCCAAATTTTTTATTATTTTTAGTGTATACTATTTGATTATGTACTTTGATACAAAATTAAAACTATTTCATTGATGTTATAGTGTGGTATCTTGAATTTGGTTGGTCATTAGATGTATGATATTGATTGAATAATCAAGATATAATTTTTTTCCTTTGAAAGGATGTAATATCTCAGCCCAATTTGATCAAGATAATTATACCTTCACAAAATCCATGCCTATGATAGAATAAGTTAAGTAAATCTAGTTAGGATAACGGATAATAAATAATGAATGGATGATGACATAAGGTGTTCATCCTTCTTTATGAGACATAGTTAGACAAATATATTATATTATAAGGTGTGTGTCCATATGAAAGGTTTCCATTACTATGAATTTAATTTATCTTCTAAGCGGCCTTAGTGGGTTATTAGACTCCATTACTAGTCTAGGAATAGTATTAACTTATATAAAGATAAGTTCCTAGATGGTTACACATGTTACATATTCAAAATACACCCCTATTATAATGAGTAGATGTATAGGACATGGTAGGCACTGCAATGGGGTTTAAGAGATGTCTGAGAATAAATTACCAATAATGAATAAAAAAATAATTATTATTCAAGTATAGAATAATTAGAGTTGAATTAATTTATTAAAATTATTCATAAGGAATTAAGTGAATACATGGAAAAGTATTATGTGAATTAATATTATTTTAATATTCATGGTTTTTTAATATTTGTAGAAATTATGAGTTGAGATAATGACTCACTTTTTTCATGTGATATATATTTCTTATATATTAAAAGTGTTACAAAATATAAATTATTTTATGACACAGTTAGTTGTTCATAATATTTCATTTATGGAATATTTAGTGTTAATTATATATATATGGGGGTTAGGGGCCCTTTGTAGGTGTTTAGCCTCTACTATATAAGCAAGAGGGAGCTCACTTCCAAGGGGTTGTTAATCCACATGAATTTGAGAGTACCTATCTCCTCATTCCAACATCCTAGAGTTAGAACGGGTCATTCAAATCATTCTATCTTTTATTGATGTCATATATTTATTGAACAATATAGTGGTGATTGTTGGAACGTCAAAGGAATCCCAAAATCATTACACTAGATCATAAAATTCAATAATTAGAATTCGTGTAGACTCCTGATGCATGTGTGGACAATCTAGAGGTATTTGAACTCGAATCCTTAAATAAATAGTCATCGGTGATGATATATTTTAAAAAACACCGTCAATATGAATGAGGTAATCGTTCGTTTTATTTTATTTTTCTTAAATTAATTCATTTTAGATCCTTGGGCCTTTATTGGGGTTCAAATCTCAAGATATGATGAATTTTCATCGATTCTTCAAGGAAAATGATTATATCCTAAACCCACTTTCTTCCATTGTGCATCCCAGTACCAAAACATATTTGAATGGGTACTTGAATGACATTAAATTAGAGTATTCATTAGAGGTAAAAATAAATTCAACTCGATCCAAAGTGTACTAATCCATTCCAAAGAATGATATTCTTCCCCAAGTCTTCTACATGAATCAAAGGATCTTTTTTGGTGGAAAAAGAAAAAGAAAATTCATTACCCATTTGATTATAAAGACTCCTAAATGTTACTCTCCATTAAGTACAAATTTAGAGTATCAATCTATTATTGTATCCTAATGTGGATTCTTAAGTAACCCATTGTACTATGGATTTGGTGGGTTCAAATCTACTATTTTGGAGAGAAACATCATAACACAACTCGGTGGTCTCTATCTTATACCATCCATGAAATTTTTATAACATTACCCAAAAATATCCCAAAACATCATGAAACCCTTTTCTCACTAAAAATATCATCGGCACACCACAAATCCCACAGCTCATACTGCATGCCAGGGATCAAATATAATTCCACAACATAGTGCACCTGAACAACTTCAACATCATTAAATATTTCATATGCCCCTGCTAGTGCCAATATATCATATAATAAAACTCCCTAGAACCATTAATTGTCGTTTATAACATTTATTTAACATAATATCCAACATCTTATCACTTTTTTCCTTGAGATTATGGCCACCCAACTCAGGAAACATACAATGTATTCCTTCATCAACCCACCAATAACAAATCAACACCATTAGTTATTTATCAGAAAATTTTGTATACCCCTCCATAGAATATTTCAAAAAATATTTCTTGGAAATTATTGAAGATAAATTAAAACTCCCTAAACATATTGAATAAAATTTTTACCACCAGACAGAGGTTCTTCAAGTGGAAACTAATTTCACTCATTATCTTCCACACATATTGTAGAATCAAACCATAATAATTCATGTTTTGAACCACCTCTATGCTCCTGATCTACTATGAGCACCACTTTGGTTCATTTGTGAACTTTGGAAGCCCCATGATATGCTCCATCAAGGTTTTTGGGTCCACACACGGCTATGCAACATGCATACATTCTCCCCTCACAAAAATAAAGGTATACCAATTAAACTACACCCCAATGAATCTTTTGTACATGGAAGGGTGAGGTAAATATATTATAGGATGCTATGAATATTTGGTTGACAATATAGATCTAATTATAAGAGACTAAAATAATATAATGTGTAAGCATACCCTTAACAAATCCATGTAAAATGGATTTTATTTTGGAAGAGAGGGGTTGATTTAATTTTATTTAAAATTCATATGAAATGAGAACAAATAATATTTTTCAATGTTCAAGGAATTACAAAACTAGAGACTTTGTTCAGTGGTTCCAAGTGTACTGTAGGTTTTAATATTTTTCATCTTCATATTTCTTTTCTATTTTTTCATAAATATAACACTAGTTTTTTATCTGTATTTTTATCACTTTATTTATCATTCCACCATTTTTATTTCCCCCCCCCCCCCACTACATCTTAAACTACATGAAAATAGAGAACTATCCCCTGGTTAATCTAAGATGGATGAGGTTTTCCAATGTCCCATATCTTTTTTTAATATTTTATTTTAATTTTAACCATGATAATGGATTATTAATGTACAGGATGAATGTTTTTACACATGTATTTTATTTTTCATAGCATATATCATACATTGTTATAATTTTAGTTCAATAATTCATAGATTCATTGTACATATGGAATATTCCTACAAGGAAGAAGAAGAAGATAATTTATCATGCGTCTTGGTATTTTTTTTATAACATGAGCTATAGGGATGTTGGTTACTATTCATACTCTGTGGAGTAAGTGAGTGTATGAAAGTATTAGTGGTTGACATAGACATTAATCACTCATAAAATAAATGCTATAAAGTAATTTGAGTAATGAAATATACTCTAATCATTCAATTGAAATAAAAAATATTTCAAAATAATGATGGAAACACTAACTTCAATTCTAAATTCATTCATTCCCAATTTAACGATTTTATTTTCATTATTTTTTTTCTTTTATTTTAATTTACATTTAATTTTTTTAAATTTACCATATATTATTTCACAAACAAATCCACATTTATTTTCTCATTTTTAATATAATGAAATGAAAATGTAGATTTGATCTACTTACTGGATGAATCATTATGATAATTTTGATGGTAAGGTAGTTAGGATTTATTTTATTTTCATGATAATTATACAAAGGTTATTACCTTTAGTTCTATTTAATATATTATTAGATTTTAAGTATTTTTATTCCATTATAATTATGTATGAGAAAGATAATTATTCGAAAAATGATTTCTTGGGCAAGTTATGGATGCAATAAAAGATGTTAAGAACATGTATTATAAATAATAATAAAAATTAAGAGATCTTTTATGTAATTTCTCTTATATTGGGACACTTTAGTGCTTGTGTTGGATGAGAAATTCTCACTGGTCATCCATTCCTCAAATTAAAAAGGTGGATCCACTGAATTGGATAATATGAAGGGTGATAACAGCCAATTTTTGATTTACTAGAATTCTATTTTTTTTATATTATGTTGTGTTTTTAATTATTTTAATTTTTATAAATTTTCTATGTTAGGATTATCCCCCCTTACCCTCAATTTACAAAAGTTTGTCTTTCTGGTTAATGTGGTTATCAGCTTCATCATATTGAATGTCTTTGTTAGCTAATTGATTGTTATTTATATATGGGAGGGGTTTTTATATTTTTAGTTTTGAAGGATAGAGAGACTATTATCAACCTCTTAGTATAACATGGATCCTTTTACTTTTTTATTCACAGAATAATTGTTTCATTTTTTTCAAAAAAAATTAACAATTGAACAAACAAGCATGAAAAATTATTAATGAAGTACTCTCCCTGAGAGAAAACCCCAATATAACCATTGTACCAATACATTCGAAAAATTATAATATTAAGGTGGACCTTATGATAGAGTTTTTATTAATTTGGAACCATTTATAGGGAGTTTATACATGATCAGTTTAATTTTGATTCATTTTATAAGTATTTTTTCTTTATTTTGTTTTTTTTTAATTTTTCATTATTTATCTTGTTATTTATATTCTTCTCAAATATTCTAAGAATTAAATTTTAGATCAATATTTTACAATGAACCACAACCTATTTAACTAGATTACCAAAGTGGATGAACTTACCACAATATTTAGAGACTCATCTCTAAACCAACACTCTAATTTCAATTATATCTTTCAACAGGTTCCGACATAAATTTTCATTGGTCTTCAAAACCTTCAGTGTATAATAATATATGGGTGGAACTGTAATACCTCATAACCCGGTGAATTATTTTAATATAAAATTCATATTTAATTGATTTTTTTAACTATCAAAGTTAAGGGATTTATTGAATTATGGTTTTTGATTAGGGGTTATTTTTCATTTTGGGATTCAAATTTAATTTTTCAAACATATGGATGAAATAATATGTATTTTTAAATGTGGTTTGATGTTCTATATGGGGTTTGAGAAATTAGGTGTTTTATAAATGTGGAACCACCTATAGTGTAGAATTATAGGAGGCATTGGGTACCCGATGGTGGTGGGTAGTGGGAGTTATTTCTAGATAGAACACTGGGCACTCGGTGGCCCAGTAACGAGAACCTAGTAGTCCTAGTTGATTTTTTATTTAAAATGGTTTTTTTCCAATTTCATTATAATAATTTTTAGGAATTTATAAACCCCCTTTAGTACATTCCTCTTCAAATATTTTATATCCATCTTCTTCAGCTCCACTAGGCCACCTTCTCTCCCTTCTTTCATATTTTAGTCTAAGGAGAAACCATCATTATTTTCCATGAAAAGTACAATGTAACAATTTTCCCTCTACTATTTATGATATCCCCTACTATTATTCTTCAATTACTCTATTTGGGGTTAGTTATTTGACATTTTTATTCCACAATGTCTTGGTGAAATTACATTGTGTCTTATGGATTTCACTTTCATATAATAAAGAAATATGTATTGGGTTTTTGTCATCCATTCATCATTTTTATGATCACATGTGTTTTGGGGAAAATTATTCTAGGTATTTCTTAATAATTGGATAAAATTATATTATGGTTAGGTTTCTCGAGATAGGGATTTGAGTTTTATGATATGGGATGAATTTTTTGAGTTATGCACCTAATGTTTTTAGGATTGGTTGTTCTTCATTTTATAAAATATATAATTGGATTTATATTTTATGGAATATTTTTGAATGGTTCATAGGAACTATTTTTAGTCATTTGGATATTTTTTGGGGACCTTTGGATTGGTAAATCCTACATGTTGTTACGGTATGTGGTCTTGACCCTCTAGTTTAATTTCAAGGATATTCTCATAAAGTATCTTTCACTAGTTTTTATAAACTAATGTAAAAGTATAAACAATATTTTTGAAGTTATTAAAAGATTAAATTTAAATGATACTTTCATTTAAAAATTTTATCATTACCATGAGTTTTTTCACTTTAACTATATTATATTGTGGATTCACTCATTCCATATTTAGTAAACCATGTTTTTAATTTCATTTAATCCATTTCTTTGTAAATTATAGTCATTTATGGTTATTTTCAGATTAAATTAGCATGGTTAAGCATGTATGAAGGCTTTTTTTATTTATTTACATAAATTATCATGGATACCATGATACATAAACAATTTTTTGTTTGTTTCCATTTATAAATCATGTAGATCACAACTTATGATCTTGGACACAATTTTTTATTAACATGAGATTTGAACATACATACATTAAGGAGAGATAAATCTCATTAATAAAATTTCATGATAAATTCTAAAGATTTGTGTCCAATCCAAAAAATAATAATTTATACTATGATGTTTAATCATAGATAAAATTACTTTTATGATTTTTGATTATATTTTATAATGAGTGATAATCACTTCCCATTATAACCTGAATGAATTGAAAGTCATGATTTATGATTAACCTTTGGTTAAGTTAATGAATTAATGGAGGAAAATGGACGGTTTATCCAAGTGGGGAGCAATGGTTGAGGCCTCATTAATTTTTTTATTAAAAAGATAACATGAGTTTTTTGTACATAAATTGAATTAATTTAATAAAAGGTAGCATCTAGAATTCATTTATACAAAGACTTTTAATTTTTAAAATTTATCTTTTAGAAAAACTTTTATGAAAAAATAATTTTCCTTTACTTTTAAGAAATAATTGTTAGTAATATCATTATTTATTTAATTAACCTCTATTTTTTTATCAAACACACTTTCAAACAAGGGTTTTCCTTAAAAAAATTTATATTCCTCAATCATTTCTATTCTTTACATTAAATAAAATATTTCATTTCATAAATAGTTTTTCAATAATATAGGATTAATGTAGAATACTTATTACACTAAAAACTCATACCTCTACCATTGAGTGTTTTGAATTTGAATTCATTAAACCTATAAAGAATTTATTTGAATTTATTGAATATACGCTGGTAATAATATTTTCCATACTTGACTACTCTATTGGTATGCCACAATAGTGGACTATTTATTTCCTACACCTTAGTTTTTTCCATCTTTATCATGATGTTTTCATACCTTTTAGGTGTTTATAATATAGTATTCCAATATTGAAAATGTTTTATTCCATGGTTCTGTGAAATCCTAAATTATGATATACATATATGATAACAAATGAGTTATATGGAAGCATGTATATATATTTTTTCATCAATTAATATGGCTTCTATGACATTAACATTACTTTATTGTAGATATTGGTTAGATATTTTGAATATGGATCAAAATAATATGAATCATATTTACTGCTTTGATAGTGCATATATGAATTCCCTAGATATGGAGATTCATTAATTCTGTGTTATCATATATTTTTTCTATAAACTACTTGAGTAGTCCCACTAGATAGTAAGATATAGATTAGTCTCATGGGATGGGTAACTATACACCAACAGAGTATGTATGTTAATATTAATAAATGGGATCAGAACACTCTGACTCTAGTTTGTTAATTCCTTATTCATGAAACGATGGGATGAATGTTTTCCCTGACTTGGTATACATGATTCTCTTTTACCTTTAGAGATGAGTCTATAAAATCTTGAAAAAAAATTCATGTCCTCAAATCACATGTCAAGTTCAGTTTTAGAACAATAGAATTTTTTAATTAAAATTTTTATACATGCTTTGAGAAAATGAATTTTTAGGTCCTACTATACAAAACAGAACCACTGAAAATTTACTATTACTTTTTAAACCCCCATTTTCTATTTAATTCAAAAGATATTTAAAAATCAAAAATATAAATATGTCTCACATACGTAACCAAACCTAAAACTAAAATGATAATCAAAATATAATATTAAATATTAATTCTTTAATAATTTATTTAAAAAATGGTAAATCATAAATCTGAGGAGGGGTTGTATGTATGTGACATTAATTAATTTGATATAACTTAATTAAATATATAATAAAATTTAAATTACATTATTATATATTAATTAATTAATTATGACCATTCACATATGGCCGCCTCCTCTAACACTGCATGGATATTATGCATAGAAATTTACAAAAGTATTTATCTAGTTGTAAGAATGTCCAATAGATCCCCATTTATCTATAATACCTAAAATTTAGACTATTGAAGTGTACTTACTTGGGATTCCACTAGTGTAGAGTATTCATTTACAATGCTCTACTTCATACTATATTTTTCTTGATGGTTATATAATTTTTAAGTTTCCATAGCATTGTATTCATGGATTGCAAATGTTTTATTCCATGGTTATGTGAAATAATAAATTATTATATATAGATATAATTGGTTATGTGATATAAATATATATTTCTATGTTGTTGGTATCTAGTAAGATGGTTGTTATGATATTAATGTCACTTGACCATATCTATTACATAGATGTTATGCCCATTTATTTCTTTGATATGAAGCATGTTTTATGCTTTGACATTAAATATATGTACTTCCTCGATATGAATATTTTTTATTTCATTGTTTTGGTATATTTTTGTTACAGACTATTTGATAAGGTCCCTGGTCAGTGAAGTATAGGTTAAACTTGTGGGATTAGTTTTTAAACACTATCTTGGTATAGAGGTTGATGGGCTGAGTTAGGATCACAATACTATGAATATAGTATTCCCATTCCCAAATTCTTGAAGGGACGAGCTATAATATTTCCCTCACACAGTATACAAGATTCCCTTTCCCTTGATAGAACATGTCACTAGTACCTTTCCTTTATTACACAAACACACAAGTATATGTGTGTAAGTGTGTTCATATATATATATATATGGGAAGTTATATATATTCATGTATGGTGGATTTAAATGTTTTTGGAACTCCCTTTCATGGGGGAGAAACCAACATGTCATCTAATATTCTAAGAATAATATCAAAGATGTTAGTACTCATACAAAACCCCATTGTATATGGAGTAATTTGTTATAGGTTGTATTGGTCTATGATTTGATTTATTTTTGTTTGTTTCTATGTTTTTATTGATGTAAAACTATTTTATTATATATATAAATGATTATTTATATTCGTGTATAAAAATAGATATCCTCCATTGTGTTCAGGAATTTCATCAATGACCTACTAAGAATGAATGTTCTCACACTGTATAGGAACATAGCTAGACATTCCCCTATAGTTGATTCTTCTCAGGTATGACAAATGAATGTGCAGCTTTTGTAAATTCTTCCAACTAGTTCTATATTGGTGTGATTTCATTTATTTAGTCTCTATGTGGTGATAAATATGGGGGTGGTATCTTTTTGCAGAAGTGTTGGCACATTTTATGATTTGTTTTTCTTATGTCTTATTAGTTGTATATGACTTTCTCTATGGTTGTACTTTTTGTTAAACATATGTTTTGAATGAATTGATATAAAAATGTAAATATATGTTTTATATTATCATATAGTTTTTAGACTGTTTATATTTTTTCTCGGTTATTAACTATTTGTTGAAGGTTATTATCTAGACCTATTATAGATATATCCATCATATGGGTGCATTATTTTGGTCCATTGAAGGAAACTATTCATGGATTATTATATAAACCAACACATGTAAATCATTCACTACTGGTATATCAAGGACTATTGTGATAGTCCCTAACCCTTGGGGATCCAGGAATGGCCTTAGGATCAATCATAATTTTGTTTCTATTAATGGATCAAGGTTAGTTTTATTATATGATGGATCCAATTATAATAATGAACTAAATCACCATCATTTTCACATGATCCCATTCCACCATGATGATAGTTATTTAATGAAAAAGACAATGAAAATAATGATTAGTGCCATACTATTGGACCAATATATGAAGAAACAAAAATCTATGATGGAGGATTTCAAGGAAATAATTGATATTATGAATGTCGTCATCCAATCATTCATGGAGTAAGTACCCCAAAAACAAAAAAGAAGAGTGTAATGAACTAATTCCCATGGAATTTTCTCAAGATTACTTTGAAGATTTTTAATAATAAAATATTATCCTCGAATCCCTAGAATTTCAAATCCTATTTATATGAAACTTTAAGAAAAAAAACTACTTATAGATAAAATTTCCAAGGGAGTTGGACTTACTTTAAATACAATTATTATTTATATTTATTATACTAATAAAATTAAGAACCTTTTTTTATTAATTTTCAAAATCAAAAAAAATTTTAGAAGCTTTAGATGAAGGTGAGACCATAATAGAGGAAAAAAATTTAATAGAAGATAGAGAATCCACATCCTTCATTCATTCACCCTTTCCCAGAGGCATTTCAATAACAAGGATATATTATTTCATAATTAGTAAAGAGAGTAAATATTTCTATGAATTAAATTACATTTTATTTTTCAGTACCTTAAATAAAATAAAAATATAATTGTAATTTCAATATTGAATTTATTGAACCACTAATAGAGCTAAAAATTGAATAAGAAAAAGAATAATCCATCAATTATAAGTTGTAATTTTATTTTTAAGATGAGGAGACCTCTATCGAGGAAATGATTTAGTGGTCATTTGATGAAGAATGTCTGGAACATGCAGTGAATCTATTTATTTCTCGACATTGAAATGACTATCAATTAAATGAGGATAATACAATTCTCAAGGATTACCCATTCTTTCTCTTCCCTCCCCATATCTATTTTTATTTTCCAATAATTTTAGGGTATGTGTTATTTTTTCTATATATTGGGGTTCTCTATTCTCAGTGTTCACTTATGGGCACTGGGAAAAAGAAACATGTGGGGGTTTCAATTACAGAAATAATAATTAATTTCAAATAATGGATATATAATGGTATGAATCACTATATTTAGTGTAAATAAAACACCTTTAAGGAGGAAAAATTATGTTTCATTTATTTTTATTTTATTTTATTTTAGTTTTTGATTTGAATAACTTTCATGAATGTTTTATTTTGTTTTAGGAAATTTATAGTGTTTGTATATTACAACCCCAACTCCAGTAACCTAGATTTGATATTTACTTTATTAAATTGGTACACGATACAAGGGATCACAATTACATAGACTAATAATTTTAATAATGATAGAAAAATATATAAATATGTTATTTCGTTATTTTATTAGAAAAAAATAAACATAGTAGGGAAAAAATTCATATATCCCTAAAAATTATTAAAATATTCCTTCTTTATATACCGTGGAAAGGAAAACAAAAAAGGGTGATCTTAGATGCTATGTAAGGTAATGTATAACATGTAAGCTATCATGAATAAATAATGGATAAATAATTTGGAAGATAAAATGATCAACACATATTCTATTTCATCAATAACAAGAGATTTAGAATATATCAATGAAAAATATAAATAAAATAATCACATGGAAAATAATAAACAAAAATTTAATAGAGAAAATGCATAATGTCATAAATAACGATCATACAATTAAGGACTCATGCCAAGAAATCATCAACCTTACCTTTAAAGCCCTATGACTATAAATATCAATGAATGGGTAGGTATACACTAAATACCCAACTAATTTGACCATCTTTTTATCTCATGATACATGATAATTCATCAAGGGGATATCTATATCCAAACTCACCCATCATTTACATATGTCCAATGAATTTTAGATATATTTAATCACCAATGTAATCAATAATAAATATTCCTCATCAATCAATAAATAAATTTATTAAATTAAGAATACATAAAAACAATATTTATCCAGTAAATGGGATAAATTTATTAATAAAATTCATTCAACTAACACTATATGTAGAAATTGTATATGGTTAACAAAATATTCTAATGATAAATATACCCATTAAACAAAACAAAATGGATACAATATCAAAATAATAATTAATAATTACCGATAGCATAACTTCAAGGAACTGTGATTATTCATTCTGAACAAAATAAGGTATTATCTATAAACTTGTAATGGATGATAGAATACCATAAGTTAAAAAAACAGTGTGTTTTAATAAAAATAAAATATTTTGTAAAATATATATTAATGTTTAATTATAACTAATAAAACCTTTATAACATTCAATAAATATGAAGTAATAAATTACATTCAATTTTTTAAAACCTTTTATAAAATAAAACATTTGAATAAAAATTCATAGAATAATTTAAAATATTTTTATTAAAAAAAATTATATAAATATACATAGGAAGATAAATATTTAATAACGGTTATGGAGGTATTAATTTTTTTCGATATTATATATGTTAAAAAGAGCATTCTTTTCACACTTTTGTTTAAATTCAAAACCCAATTTTTTTGTATAAATTAAAAATAATATTTTGAAACAATTTTAAATAAAGTTAATGGTATATGTAAAATGAATTAATCAATCAATTTAAATTATATAAATACTTCAATTAAATAATTTAAATAATATTTATATGGGAGATAATTGTTCAGGACTGAAAAAAGGGAAATAAATTTGAATTTTATTATAATCAATCCTTCACTTATTTCAAGTGTAGAGGATAATAAAATTTAGAATAAAACATAGAAAAAAATAAATAACCATATGAGAATAAAATATATATGGGGTTTAATAAGGAAATATCATATAATTATTCCAATGTAAATTTAAACATGAGTAATCTAAATATGGGTGAGATTATAAAATAAACCCTTACAATTTTATTAACATGTTAATTAAAACCCCTTATAAGAAAGAACATGAATTGAAATATTAAATACCAAGAATAAATAGTAATTAATGATATAATATTTCAAAGCGGTGGTATATACACAATATAAAATAAATTAGGTTCATAATATAAAATATTTCCCAATACAGTTGAATTGGGATGAAAAAAATATTACATGGGATTCCTTCTTGATCGGACACATTATATCCTCCTGAATAATATATTTAAAATTATTAAATAAATTATTAAGAAAATTTATCATCTATATTATATTACATAAATTTATTTTATAATTATGTAACATCCATTCATTGCATAGTTCTTTCTTATATCGATCACTTATTATTGTTTGTTAAATTTCTCCAAAACTATTTAGGTATGTAAACCATGGTCAATGTTGTTATGAAATGGTTATATATCCTCCATAATTTTAATAATTTCATTAATATTATTTATTCATTTTAGATAATTTTAGAATCATCCATGCAAGGAAAAAAATACAAAAATGAAATACATTGTTAATGGAGGTGGTAGTCCTCACATACACATGATGTAATTTTCATTTTTCTAATGGATGGAAAGGAAAGAAATTATATAGTGATTAATTTTTATATAATCATATTTATATAATAAATATTATATATATTAATTAAACATATCCTTATGTTCATGCATGCATATATAAGATAAAAAAATGAATCACATCATTGTGGTAGTCCACATGTATGCATGAGCAACGTTATCATTTTCCAGTGGATGAGGATTTAACAAGGTAGATAATATTTTATATTTAATAAATAATAATTATGTCATAAATATTATATATAATCATTAAATACATCATTAAAACTATCCATATTGTGTGGTCATGAAATATGATACACTTTGCCGCATGGAGGCGACCGTCCACACATACGCACGACCAAAGTTTTCTTTCTTCATATGATATAGAAGATGTGTAAAATCATTATTCCAAGAAAATAATAAAATTAGAGTATATTTATGCCTCTTATTTATTTATATTATCATGAATACATTAAATTTTCAAGGAAGTGAAAGATTAAATAAATTTGAAGTAGTCAATTATAACGATTACCTTTTCTTCAGGAAACTCCTATTGGGTTACACCATAATCCAAATAGAAGTAGTATTTTGGGAAGCCCAAAACATATATTATGTGTCTAAGGATTTTTTGAAGATTTTTTCGTAGATATTTTATAATATAAGTGTCTCAAGAAGTGTAGATAAGTAATGGAAGGATGTTCCTTTTATAAGTGAGGTGGGTGGTAAACTTGTCAATATTTGAAAATATATTATATAATATATGTCTTACTCAAGTAAAGTCGCTCCAAATTTTTATATATTATAAGATAATAAAAATAAGGTTGAAATAAAACCTACTAATTATATTTAATAATGTTTTCTGTGTTATCTTGAAGCCTTATCAATTTATTTTAACCCTTTTACCTCACTTTACTTTTAATCTTGGTGATAAATTTTGACCATGGATACTATTAATTATGAGAAAAAATGAAATTAAACTTTAAAAAAAATATTATTATTATAAATATAGGTACCATTTTATCAAATTCAATTTTGAAATTTGTTAGAAATTAATTTTTAATACAGATGTGAATGCCACAACAAAAACAATATTTAGGAAAAATACATTTTTCAATCATAATATAAATTTATTATTATACTTTTCCTAGTGAAAACCATAAAATTAATTTTAAAATTTTTTTATTAGGTTTTTTATGAATAAATTTTACTAAAATCTTCAATAAGAACTAATTAATTTAGTTTATTAAAGGTTGAAATAAATTTAACTCATAAAAGTAGTTTTTTGAAAACTATTTCTCTTTTACCATCAAATGGTTTTATATAAATTTAAAACCAATTGATAATAAATATATGAATTATTATCCTTTTTAGTATATTATTATGAATTATATTAATTTAACAAATTGATATGTTGTCATTATTAATAAAAACATTTTTAAGTAAAAATCTCAAAAATTCATCTTTGGATAATTCAAACATATTGAAACCAAAATCAATGATAATTTTTATTGAATTATAAATTATTTACTATGAAATATTAATATTTGGATTATAATTTAGTATATTTAGAATAAAATTCATACTTACGATAATTGATGTCTGGGTGCTGCAATGGAGAAAGTTACCTTTAACATCCCCTCAAATAACCTGGGTTGTATCTTTTAACCTAAAACTTTTTTTCATTGTATATATCATGTTTTTCGTGTCTTATATATACTATTTTGAGTAAAATTGTTGAACCTTTTTTAAGGACCATGAAAACCACCGACCATTGGATGCTACACCACTAGAATCTCCGATGTGGAACAATTTTCCAAACTCAAGTCAATAAAAGATCCCCACAAATCTGGTGTACCAAAACTTAGAAGTCATGTCATACTAAAGCCACCAAACTGAATCACCACCCTCTAGTTTTAGCCACATCATATAACTACTTTTTATATGATAAAATAAGAAAAATATGCACATAAAAAAACACAATGAAAACATAAGAACAAACACACAAAATACTACATGGTTCATACCTTAGTCTTACATCCATGAGATAATAGAATCACTTATTTATTTAAGGCAATAAATTCCTCCTATATATAGTGAAAATTTATCTTTTGGTACCCTATCAATATTAATTAATGTTTCCTTAACAATTATTATAGAAAAAAAATCCTATTGAATGTGATCCAACATTGAAATCCCACAAGTGAGGGGATGTGATCCCTTTTGTATCTCCATCATTGGATTTTTCTCCCTATAGTAATCTATCCAATATTCTAGACTATAACATATTTCATTTATAAAATGGTCCTCTTGTATTTTATAGAACACTAATTCTCCACTATAGTATGATCACACTACCCACTATTCCCAATTGGTCCCAATAAGATAACTAGTTCCACCTCCTCCCAAAATTCACAAGGATCACATCATTTTCAATAACAGCCTCTAATTTTCTACTGTAATGAAATCCTTAACCTAAAAATTATATTTAATAGTGAAAAAACTCTCACATTTTACTTTAATGAATATTATAAAATTTTAGCATTTTTACCACTTATAATGACCCATATGTATCATCATTGGAGTCCTTCACGAATTATCATAACTTCTACACAACACCCACTCCTCCAAAAATATATACTACATCCGGAATGTTCCTTATGAATTCATGAATTATTACTATAAAATATGATGGATACCTCTAGGTGTATGCATTATAAATTCCCCATTCTTCATTCCAACACATGATCACCCCATTGTTGTTGCTTCTAACTTCCACTGAGATAACATTGGCTAAGCTTCTGGTCACTATATCCACTAAATATTTTTTATTCAGTTGATTCATGTGAAATAAATTCTATAATTATAAAAAATATACATTTATGATAAATTCATTTAAATATATATATATTTATACCATGTGCATCAATAACTGACCTAACATCCAAAAATTAAAAAGTTATCTAGAAAACTATTGTCACAGTAAAACCCATCAGTCTCCCACTTGAGAAATTTTTTTCACTGGTTAAGACCAACAATATAACACTCAAATAAAATTATTACTTATTTCACTATAGACCAAATAGGATAATATTGGTTTATATTGGTAGTACCTTCATGGTTCTTCACTGTGATCCTTCCAGTTATATAGTCCCACATTGAAGAAATTAAAAATTGAATTTTAAAAGAATGGTCAACCGTTCTATTCCCATGAAACCTTTATAATTCATCATTGGAATCCCAAATAAGAAAAATTGGTTTCAAATATATTAAAATCTCATTGAAATCTCAGTAATACTCTGTTTTTGTACCATTTCTATAGCCCTACTCCTACTAGTTTACTGTATTTTTAAAACTCTGATTCACTGAGAATTAGTAACCTATGATTTTTGTATTAAAAAAACACTAATGATTCCATATAAACCAATATCTATCTTAAAATACTATGTTATAAAAAGTATGATATCATCATAATAGATAAATCCCACAAAATCTATTCTTTGTAAAACCAAGTCATGCTTGATTCCTTTCCACCAAAATATTTCATCCTCAGACCAGATCCTTTAAGGATCTCTTTCCTTTTCAAAGAAAACATTTTATTGGTTTTAATACCTTAAAAAATTCATTACCATATAACCAGAAACCATTAAATACTCATCGCCAATAATTTTATAGGGAACCCACCTTGAATTTGGGTTTTCTACTTCATTGAACTTTATTAGGTTGTGGATGATTTCTGAAAGGCATTGTGTATGACAGAAAAAATATTCATACTACCAGAAATGGAGTATCCCTAGAATATATAACCCCAAATGAAACCAAATATACCTAAACCCCAAGATTATTCACTTGTAAAAAATATATCCAAACCTCATATACCATAGTTTCTTGATCATTCCACCTAATATCCCATATGGAAGAATTTTGATGCAAGATATTCTTTATGGATCCCCCACATGATTTCAACATTTCAAAAAAGGTCTAAAAATCCAATTCGTGACATATTTTTATATTCTATATTTAGTCTCAAAAAATATGAAAAAAATGAAAACATATAATTTTAAAATCCCACCACTACTGATAATTTTCATCTACTAGACCGTAACTCAGTGTACTGAATCCCACCATGGTTCTCCAATATGAAGTTTCTAAATCTCCTCTAATTTGTACTCTGAGTAAACCCATAACCACAAAAATGTTTTGATTCATCCATGATGTTATATTATAAAATGGATCTAGGAAAAAAGCATAACAAGTTATTATTCGTTTTGTATCCTCTTTCCAAAATAAGAACACCAATTATTGCTTCTAAAAATGATTTTATTTAGGTTCGAAACATATAACGACTTTGTGTTTTCACCCTCCTTATTCTCATATCTATGATTTATATGACCATATCCTTTTTTCTAGTAGTCTAATTTTTAAATATACAATTCTCTTCCCAAATATCTTCATTAGAAAATAAAAAAAACACTTCACACATGAAATAAATATGAGGTCCAATCCATGTGAATACCTAACCATTACTTATATAATTATACATTTTATAGTTGATTATCAAAATTATCTTCTAACAAACCAAGATGGTTTTACTACCACCATTAATTCCCTATACAAAAAATACCAGCAATTCTACAGTAATATTATTAATGTTGAAGCATACACATATTCCCATTTTCTAAATATTCAAGGATGTGAACTGTAAAGTCATGTTTCCTTAATCAAGTACAAAGGAGAACGCTTGTTATCATAGTATCCACTCTTATTAGCTATATAATGTAGGAAACTTTTATAAAAAACAATTAAAAATATACTATCTAGTCCCATACAAAAAAAATATCAATGAAAAATTTATTTCATCAACTATACCATCAACCATCCTTTTGGTTCATACACCGACTAACCTAGAAACACCTTCCAAAAAAATCACTATGTATTTATATAATGACCATACATTTATCAAACATATCACTTATAGCTATGTTTTTATAAAAAATAAATTTGAAACTCTCTAGAATTGTCATACCAACATAATACAAATTTATTATCCTCTATAATTGAAATATAAAAATCTTCCTAACACATTGGAACACTATCTTTAGAAAAAAATGAGCTCCCACTAAAAATTATAGTGTAAGGGATGAAAGGATATGTTTATATATACTTAAAATATGTTCCCCTAAGACTCAAATTAAACATAAATTAATGGAATAAACCACATAAACCAAACTAATCATGGAGGAATTTTGACCTAAAAACACCTTAGGACCATTGATATCTTCTGGTTGAAATCCTTTATAAAACTCATTAAACTACATAATTATAGGAGACAAACTTCCTTCCAACCATGAACTAATTAAAAATAATGATAAAACTACTCACTATATGAGTTGAAACCTTACATTGATACTACTTGGTAGGGACAAAGAGCATCATCAACCAACAAAAATTTCACAAACAGATGCTCAGATGATGAAAAAACTTTGGAAATCTAGTAATCAGATGGAGCCTAGATATTTTATGTTTCGAAACGTATATTTCATTCCAAAAATAGGACATTATACGATATCTTCACCCTATGGTTCATGTCACCTCATGTCCTTCCTTTTGAGATTAGTGAAAAAGTAAAATATGCATGTGAAAAATCCAATGCATGTATACACACAAACATAGAAGTGATTATGTTGTTCATTCCATAGTCCTACATCCGCGAGAGAATTGTCCCACCTATTCATTAAATGAAAGAAAAATCATTTTATTAATAAGGTAAAATCAATCATTTTATTCCCAACACAAATTAATGGATGTTTTTATTTGACAAAGTCCATAAATAAACTTTTATAGAAAGTGATCCCCCTGTGAAGACCCATGAGTGAGGGGATGTGATCACTCAAGTAGATCCATCCTCAATTTATACTCTTTATTCTCTTTCATGAATTATTTAAAACTATTACATCCTTACTTTAGTTATAGGGACTCCAGAACTTTTTAGATTATTTATTTTATCCAATAGAATACTCACAAAGGTGGTTTTGCTCCACTATTCGTCAAGGGACTTAGAAATTCAACTGGTTCCAAAACATTCTAAAATTCTTGGGGATACCACCATTATCCTTAGAAACCTCTAATTACATTTCAAAATCAATTCCTCGACCACTAAAATATGATAAATAGTGTAAATAACTCATATTTTTTACTTTAATGACTCTTATATAATTTCATTTTCCATTGATCTATGAGTAATGACACTTATGTATCATTATTTGAGACCTTTGTTTTTTTTCATAAATTCTATACAACATCACCACCACCATAAATCTATGCACCATCCAGAACAACCCTTTTGGAGACATCACTTATACTTAATGGACATAAATATTTTGTCCAGGTTCATAAATCATTGATTATTTATTTAACATAATTAAATACCACTCATTTTATAGCCAATACTTTTTTTGAACATATTTTTTTAACTACTTATAATGTTCTAAATTTCATTAGCCTAAAAACTCAATGCCCATGAGGATGGTGTGACTTTACTTATATGGTTTCCCAAGTATATCTTATAGAGACATAAATTCTAATAATCTCAAAACTTAAACAAGAAATAGTTCTCACACCAAAAACCAAAATTGTAACAATTGAGTGTTGGGTGGGGGGATGAAAAAATTATTTTTAGGTGTTTTTAATTTTGGGATTCTTTCTCAATATTTTATTTTTATTTATATTTTTTAAGTTATTTAAACCACCTTATGTTTAAATGAATATAAAAAAATCTTTTTTAATTATAGATTCATATATGTTTGAATTTCATCATTATGAGCATAAAAATATAAAGTTATTGATGATATTTCTTTAAATTTTATTGTTTTTTATTTTCAATCATTTTAATGATTCTTTTCTAGATATTGAAATTCAAACCCATTAACGACTATACAAAATTAATTTTCCCATTTTGAGAGGTATTTTAATCCAATTTTGAAATATTATTTCTAATACCCTCACATTCAATAGAAAAAAATGATTTTATATGAGAAATATAAATTTTTATCTTTCCATTTCTAACAATTGGAGTTTATTAAATTCTTTCAAAATGATTCCAAAATATCTTTATATATACCAAATTTTTTCCTTGAGACACACCTTTCATAATAATCCCTGTTAATTACGTAGTTTACAATGAATGTATTTAAAATTTTCAAACTAATTTACCCTCAACTACTTAACTCATAATATAATTGCATGATTCTTTGAAGTTCAAATTTAAGGGAAGTTTATTTCATGTGTATCAATGGGAGGAATTCCATGTATGATTTATTGCGAGGGTAGCTTTATTATTTTTTCGTGGAAATAGAATGGTCATGAGTCATCATTATTAATTTTATTTCGTTTTTTCATTCTATTATCCTTAAAAGAAAATAAACTAAAGAATAATATGTAAATTTTAAAAAGCCAGACAAAAACAAATCTATATATATAAATAATAAAAGGGGAGTCTGAGGAAAAAATATTTAATTATGATTCATTTTAATGACTCATTACCCACATTTTAAATAAATGGGAGTGTGGGATATTCTTGAATGGGGACTTTAGTAAGGAATATTGATCACATTTTATATAAATTATCATACATTTTATTAATGATTAAAACCTCTTCCTTTTAGATTTTTTTATATACTTACCCACCTACCTTAATCCACAAAACCTAACATGATAATTCATCATTATTTATTTCATTTATGTCTCAGATTATTAATAAATGATTATTTTTAGAAGATTATGGTGATACATGCATTTTCTATGCATGAGAATAAGTATATTTGTAATTCTATTGAGTGAAGAATGAAATTTAATTTCTTGTGTGGGCCACTAATTTTGGAAGAAAATGATATATGTGGCATGATAAATGAATTTTAAAAAAAACTAAAAAGTCAAGCATATTTGGTATTCGTTTTTTGAAATGGACTCGAATATAGTTTTTTTAATGTAGAAAGTGTGAGGGTGTGATGATAACCAAAATTTTCATAATTTTCATTGAGTTTCATTATTAAAACTGAAAAAAATTAATTAATTAAATGGGTATTAAACACATTTTAGAATTTTTTGAATTTAAATGGAAGTGTATAAAATATTTATTTATTATTTTAAAATATTATTTTGTCTTCTAATTAATTAAATGAAAATTATTTGATGCATGTTTATTTTTTTTGGAACATAGAGTCCATAAAAAAATATATTTAGTATGGAAACACAAAATGAGTAACTCAATCCATGTGAAGGTTGAGTAATAATAATATGTTCAGGTTGTGGGAAATGGGGTCACTTACCACAACAATCCTCCACCACTTTAACCCTTTGCTCATTTGTAATTCGCACTGGTGCACTAAAATTCCATAAATCAGATCCTACAATGCTACATAAGTGTTATAATTTTAGGCATAAAATAAATGAATAGTTTGTTTTTGATTTATTCCACTCTTATTTCTTGGATTCATGAGGTTTAAAATTTTACAAAATCTCAGATTGGAAATTTTGATAGAATTCTCAAAGATACTCCCTTGTAAAATGGGGCATTGGGAATTTGTTTTTTCTTAAAAAAATATAATACAAAATTATTATTATGTGCATGAGAAATATATATTTTGAGTAAAATGATGTGTTATATATATATATATATCATATATAAGAACCAAAATATAAAAAAATTATTTTATAAAAACTAGTAAATAATGAGATTAGTCGCAACTATTTTATTTTGAATTTTCAAAATCTGACCAGGTTCTCCCTTCTAGGATTTGTCTCATTTTAATCAAATAATGTAGTCCTTTGATCAAAATGGTGCAATAAAATCTGTGTAAATCACACCAATTTTGATTTATAAGTAAAGGGATGACGAGATTTTCCATTTTTACTATCTAAAATATGATATTCTCTAGATAAAATCTCCCTTCATAAGTGTTATAGGGATATTGGAATTTGGTGTTTGAAATTGCAATATTTTTTTGAGATCCTTGAGTAAATTTACACTAAGAACCCTAGATGGAAAATTAGTGCTGGGAAACCCCCTTTTGGATAATTAATTAAATTCATGCTTCAAGATTAAAAATTTATGTAATATTTTCCATTTTTTTAAATTACTCAATAATAAAATGGTTTTGAATAAGTTATAACCTAGAATAATGATTCTAAATCTGATTTATTTATGAACCAAGACATGATCAAGCTTGACCATTTTGAGGGAAAAAACTTCTCCTAGTGTCCAGATAAGATAATGATTCTACTTATAGTGTTTAATATTATTTACATCCTAGAACCAAAAAATAATTCCATTTTCTATGAGACTACCCCAAATCCCAATGGAAAACTTATTGACATGACTCAAATTGAACAAATTTTGGAAATGATCATGAAATGTGAATATGATGAGGTTTTGGGTCAATGAAATATTATTAACACATTATCAAACCATCTTTATGATAAATTTTTAGCCAAATAAAGTCCTCAAGAGATATGGTATGAAGTAAAATTCAATTAAAAATATGAGAAATAAGGTACCAAAAAATTTATTATTTCAAAGTATCTTAACTTCATGGTGATTGATAAAAATACAATTTTGGTTAAACTTCAATAGGTCCAATTTAAAACAAACATCTTTACCATAAGATTAATATGATAAAAACATTCCATGTTCATGGAATTATTACTAAATTCCCACCTATGTGGAATGAATTTGGAAAATCACTCATTAAAAATAGTTATGATATTACCGTGTAATAATAAAAAAATTATTCTTCACATTGAAGAATAATCCACGTTGGGAGAAGTGGTACAACATTGCAACCTGATTACTAGGTTAATATCATTGAGGAAAAGGGTCAAACAAACTCTTCCTTATATTTCAAGAAGAACAAGTTAACAATTCAAGAAGAAAAAAAAATTCCAACAATAAAATAGATTTATTTTTCTATGTAAAACTATAGAATTTTTTAAGGGAATTTAACTATCAAAAGAGATTTGAGAAACCCGTAGAAAATATGACGAATTAAGAGAATATAGTTGTGATTATATCTCAGGTCAATCTAACGTAGATAAAGATAGAAATGAAGATTTATTCTAGAGAAATGGTGCATGTGATCAAGGAGAATTCTATGTTCAAAATTTTTGATGACATTAGTATCATGATGGAATTATACCATAGAAATAATGAATGCATCAATGTCTTCATAAAAGGAATTTTGGAACTATACTTTAATACTATGTAGGATTTGACTCTTCAAATGTGTTGTTTGTACCCAAGATTAAATATAATTTAGTCTCTATTGATATTTTATATAATAATGGATTTTGGGATTCATTTAAATCAAGAAATGTTTTATTATTGAAGGTAGGCATGTTAGTGGAGAAGGGTTACCCAAATGATGGCTTGTATTAACTATCTATTAATAATATAATAGAATATTATTCTTACTTGATTGATTACTCTAATATATTGAATGATAATTTAGAACATGTTAATTATAATTCATTAAATTTATTGAAGGAGTAACATTTTATTATCATTTTAATGGTATTTAATAAATATGAAATAAGTGTAGAATCAAAAATAGTAAAAAAACATTTAAAATTGTTGAGATAAATTCTGATATATTAAAATTAGTACATTGAGGTATTTTTTTAATTAAATTGTTTATTAACCCTTAGAGGAAAAAGATATTTTATTACTTTATATCTGACTATAGTATATTTTTTCATATGTATATTCTTAGAACAAAATATTAATCCTTCATCATTTTAATAAGTATAAAGATGAAGTTGAAAACTAATTATTCAAAATTATTAAAGTATTATTCCCAAATAGAGGTTGTGAAAAATGTATGAATGAATTTAATGATTTTTTGAATAAAATTTTATAATTAATCAAAGTACTTCCCCTTACACACCTAAGAAAAGTTGATTAGCTGATAGAAAAAATCATACATCAGTAAAAATGTTAAATTGCATGATTAATAATTTTATGTTACCATAAAATTTATGGGTCTGTGTTTTATTAGTTTCATGAAATATTAAAAATAATGTTGTTTATAGGAAAAACATTTAATGAAATTATGAAATTTGGAAAGGCAGAAGACCGAATATTTGACATTTTAAATTTTGGGGTTGTTTAGATTACTATAGAGTTCTTAATCCAAGAAAAACTAAAATTATTTCTAGAGAGATTAAATGTGTTATTTGTATTTTTAGAAAATAGGAAATAATATCAAGTAATTTATTTTGAAACTAATGTCATTGTTGAATCAAGATATAAAGAATTATTTAAACCAAATTTGATAATGTTGATTTAGAGGAGGTTATTCCTCATACCCCTATCTCTTATTCTCTGTCTAGTTCAAATATAATGGTATATAATAATGATAATTCTCAAGTTGAATCTAAATAGAGTGAATTACTTAGGAAGGATAAACATATACATCCAAATTTTATTTCCCATGATTCCATAGTTTTCTTGGTTGAGGGAGATCAAAATAATCATCTTTTTAATAATTATTACATGGTATTGACTCTAGAAGTTTTCTCAAAGAAATATAAATAAGATATGACTTCTATGGATTTCACTTTCTAGAAAGATAAATTAATGATTAAATGGATTCCATTATGGAGAATAATACTGGGGTCATTATGGATTTACCAAGAGGTTCAAAAACAATTGGTTGTAAATGGGTTTTCAAAATGAAGTATGATTCCAACGGTAACATTCATTATTTTAAAGAACGTTTAGCCAAAAATGGTTTTTTTAAAGGGATTGATTATGTTGATACTTATGATCATGTAGCTCGGATTACATCGGTATGTATATTATTTGAATTAAATTCAATTAATCATTTTAGGACCATAAAATTGATGTTAAAAAATACTATTTTAAATGGATACTTAAATGATGGTATTTTCATGGAACAACCATAAGGGTTTCTTTTACAAAGTAATTAAATAATCTATGTAAACTAGTTTAATCTATTTAGGACCTTAACATGATACAATGTAATGGAATGAATAATTTGATTCTATTATTTTATCTAATGTGTTTACTCATATAAATTAGAACAAATGTTTTTATTCCATGTTTATGAAATAATATGGAGTTATTATGTGTCTATATATCAATGATATGTTAATTTTTGGAACCAATATGATTGGATTAAATGAGACAAAGAATTATTTATTATATATGTTAAAAACGAATGATCTTGGAATGATTGATTCTCTTTTGGGTACCAAAGTTAGAAAACATTATTCTTGATATTGTTTAATTATTTATCATAATATAGAAAAAATATAAATAAATTTGATAATATTGGTTTCAATTATGTCAATAATCCATTTGATTCTAGTGTTAATGTATTTTTCAATATGCGTAGCGCCACAACAGAACATGGTTATGCTATTTCAATTAGTTCTTTAATGTATTCAATGCATTTTAGTAGACTTAATATTTATTTTCTAGTATGTAAATTGATTAGTTATACTTGTAATACTTGTTTGGATCATTGGATATGTATAAGGAGATACATTTCAAACTTGAGGAAGACTAAATATGTAAGTTTATACTATGGTGATTATTCAATTGAATTAGAAAGATACACCAGTTTGAGTTGGATTTCCAATATTGGTTATAATAAATCCATATATGGATGGTTTTCTCTTGGAGGTTGTGTTATTTCTCGGGTGATTAAGAAACAGACGACTATTTCACATTTGACCACGGATTTGGAGGTTATCTCCTCAACAACATGTGGAAAGTAAGAATAATTGATTATAAATGTACTATTATAAAAATGTGGATAGATGGATAGGTGAAACCAATCCAAGGGGATAAATAGGTGGACAGGTGGAAAGCTGTAAACTTGAACCTTAAACAGTTCAAGGTGTTTCTCCCCTAAGTCAGGTTTAGTTTATCAACTGCTAGATAAAGTAACCAATATTAAAGATCATGATCATACCCTTTATTTTTTTAGTTGTATGGTTATTCATTATGGATGTATGATGTGATAACATAATTAATGAACTAACAAGGAAACAAGATGGAACTAAAATAAAATGACTTATGTGTAAATATTATTTATACATGGTTAATCACTTAAGTATATCCGTATAAAAATTAAAAAAAATTAGAAAAGATAATAAGTGGTAATTGACACATAAAGGATAAAATACCTTAATTAATTATTAAGTCAGTATAGCCTTCCATTACATCGGTTAGAATAAAACCACAGTTCAACGTCCATGACCAACTATAGTTGGGGTACCTTCAATTATCAAGGATTTATGATATGTGGTTTTGGGTTGACATAACTTTTATTACATCAAGGGTTGACTTCCCAAGATGGTCTTAGTGCAACTGAGAGGCAAAGGTTATGGAAATCCAAAATTAAGGGTTTCAGAATTGGGGACTCCACTCAACAAATCAAGGAGCTATGAATTAATGTAGTTGGCATTTGGAATTCCTACCTAAAACCTTTCAAGTTTCTTGAACAACTATATTTAGGGTAATGTGAAGGGAAATATGGATCCTTTCTGCTAGAATGTCTAAGCAACTGGATATTCTAAAGCCAAGGGTGTGGGATATTGTGCTTCGACCAAATAGTGGGTGACTAATAGATATTAATTTATTTATTAGTATATATTTATCAATATAAAGTAATAAAACTCTATTTATCTTATTTTTAGAAACAACATCAATGATGACATCAAACATATCATTGTGAGCCATACTCAATAAGGAAAACCTTGTCACCAGAACTAATTCCAGTAGTGAAAGAGGTGCCTTCAAGTTATCCTTCTCTATGAGAGGAAATTTTATGTGCTGTAAGATCTTTTACCAGTTGCACCTTGAAATGACGTGAGGGATGAAGAACTACATGTGTATGAGAAACATATGAATGACACTACGAATGTTCAGTGCCTCATGCTATCATCCATGACCAATGAACTCTTGATGCAACATGAGGAAATGGATGCTTATAGCATGATTTCTCACCTTCGGGATCTCTATCAAGAGAAGGCAATAAAAGAGAGGTATGAAATCTACAATGCTTTGTTCACTACAATTTTTGTAGGATCTATGCAAAATGGACCACATGTAGTCAAGTTTATTGACTACATTGAGCAACTGGACATCTTAGGGATTAAATTACTATATGAGTTGTGTATTGATCTCATACTATCATCACTTCCCAAGACCTTATCTAGATTAATTGTGAATTATAATATGAGAAATAATGGGAAGAGTCTATGAGAGATTCATACCCTAATTATCCAAGTGGATAAAAACTTGGGGTATGAAAAACTCATAGTCCTTATGATGAATAAAAAGAGTAAGGACAAGGAAAAGTGGACTAAAATTTATCAACAATATAAAGCCTCTGAGAGCACTCTAACCAAGAAGAACAAGATCCCTAGATTGGGCAAGGAAAAGGAGGTAGTATGCTTTGTATGTGGCTAGTCAGGCCACTAGAAGAGGAATTGCACACAGAGGTAGAGAAATCCAAAGGTTCATTCATTATTGAGTGAAATCATTCCATTAATACACATTGGGTATTTGATATAGCTTGTGGGACTCACATATGTATTCAAATGTAGGAACCAAGTAGATACTGTAAAATTGCCAGAGGAGAGGTGGATCTGTGAGATGCCAATGGTGTGAGGATGGATGCTCTTTCCATTTTTGACTACCGCCTCACAGTGTTCATGGGAAATATTTTGGTTTTAAATGACTCTTATTATGTACCATGTATTACCAAGAACATAAATGTTTTATCAAGCGTAGATACAAATGAATTTATTTTAATGTTCAGAACTAAATGTTGTCACTTTTATAAGAAAAACATATGTTTTGGTATGGAACATTTAAATAATGGTATTTATGTATTAAATTATGTGAACCAAGTGTTGGAAATTGATAACGAACCAAGATGACATGTGTAAGAACCCAAACTTTCTTTTTAGGTATAAGTTTTTCTTTTCTGGTGTTTTTGAGAAAAAAAAGCCGAATCTAGAAATTTAAGGAGTACACGTCGTGTACTTATGAGTACACACTGTGCACCCAGTTTCCATGGGTTATCGTGTACTAGCCATGTAACGGATCAATACATGGCCGTGTGGGGTGACCTGGAGACCACATAAAGTAGTGGCTGGTTAAGGCATGCACATGACATGTACATTAAATGAACATGCCTTATACTTTTCTTTTTATTTGTTAAGTCAGACTGGGGTTGTGTCTCTTTCATTGAACGCCCTTCCTCTTGGCTAGTTTCACCTAGGAGTGACCGAAGCTAGAGATTCTTCTCTAAGCCCCCAACCCGATGTCCATTCTTAAAATCAACCATCTTTGATGGTGTTGGAATCACCATAGTGAGTTATTCCTTCTTCTAGATCCTTGTTCCTTGATTTCTCCTCTTTTATGAGATATCACCAGTTGAGAGTTTTTGACGTTTTTGTTGATCTACTGCATTCTAGGTTGATTCAAGGGTCAATGCCGGAGTATATCAATCGTACAACGCCGAGATAGGTGGTTTTCACCTTTTTGTAGTTAGTCTTTGAGTTTTATGTGAAAAAGTGCCCAATACCCTAGATTGGGGTTCTGTGTGTTTAATGATTTTAACCCTTTTGATGCCTACTATGATTTTTTCTTGAATTAGGGAAGTTGGATTGTAAATAGAGTTATTTTGACATTATATGGATTTCTTTCCATGTTTGTTTTGATATTGACCATTTGGTCTAGCTTTTCTAGTTAGGTTGCTTGTTTTCCACGACTAGTGTTGTTAGGATGGAGTGATATTATCTGATGCTATTATATTCTTGTAGTTGTTAGCTAAGTAGTTCCTAAAAGCTGTTAGACAAGTAGTTCTTAAGGTTTTATTTGGCTCTCAAATATATTTCTGCACAATTTACTTACATTGGGTTGTGGGAACTTGGTGTAGTAGACCATAGGGGGAATAGATGTTGTGGGCTTCTCCAGAGTGTCTTTTTACTGTAATGTTGTGAGACCGTAGAGGGGATGGACATTTTTCACCCTCAAAGTGTCTTTAGTTCTACATTACAAGAACAGAGGGGGAATTGGATGTTGAGTGCTTCCTTAGAGTGTCTATAGTTTCTGATATGAGACCACATGGGGAATTGATGGTGAGTGATTCCTTAGAGAGTCTTTTCTTACAATGAACTAGAGGGTTTTGACTATTTGTACATCCCAGAGTGTTTCTTGTGTTTTATTGGTTGAACCAAAGGGGTTAGTTTGTGGGTAATTTCCAAAGGGTTACCTGTATTTGATTAGCTGATTACTTGATAAATGAAAATGAATGCAATTGAAACTGTAGGATTGTATACTTTTGAGTACTTCCTTGTTTATTACTTCATTTTTCTTCTTTCCTTCCATATATATTCACTAACTATTAGGCATAGATATTTGGGAGTTTTCCTATTGGGATTCATCTCACACCATGTTTGGGTCATGATTTTAGGCCCAAAAAATTATATTATTGTAGGTATAGATAAGGGAAAGAACCCTTCCACGTCAAGTACATGACTATTGTAGAGGTGGAGAGCATGAAACCAAGCTGAGGCCTTCGATGTTGCTGTTTTTATTTACTTTTTTTCTTTGAACATCAGTTTAGTATTGTATTCGAGCATTGTGACTTGTTTGGATGATTTCCTAGATACTTGTGATATGCATCATTATATATATATATATATATATGTTGTAGTTTATTTACTTCCAGTCCTCCATTGTTACTGTTGTATTGTATTATTATTGCTTCTCATACTGTTATCTGTTTATTTCTGTTGAGTTACTCTACCAATGAGGGTATAGTTTCCCCACTATCACACCCTAGGCCCTCGCAACTAGTCGGAAGCCTCTTAAGTTTGGGGAAATTTTCTTAAGGCCATGTTCCCAACTGGGTACGGGGCACCTCTGGGTGGCACTCAGAACCGAGACGTTACAAAGTGGTATCAGAAGTACTCCTTTCTTCTTGAAATACTATTTGGAGCATATAGCCAGGTATAGGAAGTAATAGGTACTTAGTAATATGTTGTGATCGGGAGTAGAAAACCATTCTATTAGGGAAATCCAATTTACCACATTTATTTCAATTTTTCTGTTTATTCGATTTTACAGTTTATTTGATTTCACTGTTGGATGATTCACATGTTTTGTGCTATTAATGTTGATAATATTGAGGTACAATTTCTATTGCAACCAGATGAGAATAGGGTATGCAATCTCATGAATCATATAAGCACTTGATAGATATCACATGTCATTCATTCTTTCCATGCCATTTAAGGTGCATTACTGATAGCATGAAGTTGTGATAGATGTTGAACTTGATATACATTCTGTTGTGATAGATGCCTTGATTGAATACCTGCAATTTGATAGGGTATTGGTCTGGGTAAGTTTTAGTTTTAATGAATGCCAAACATTGGTTATTGAGGTGTTATGGGCCCTCAGGGATCAGAATTTGGTGGATCATTATACTGTTATGATTTTATATTACATGTATATGATTCCAAACATTGATTCGAGGGGAGTATGGGCCCTCACAGATTGGAATTAGACACTTTAATATTAATTTTAGTGTTTTTCTGGGTTCCAGAGAAGTTTCTAAGGCTTACTGTCCAGAAAAACCCAGAATACACGGTGAGTATTGTTGAATACACACTATGTATCCTTCTATTCGGGAAGGAACTATTTTTCTTAATTACACGCCTTGTACTTTATGTACACGCCGTGTAGTTTCTAACCATGTCAATGGCGGTGTGGTCAAAGACACGGGGATGGGAAATTTTTGGTGGGACACTCCGTGTACCCTATGTGCATGCTGTGTCTTAGGATCCATGTGTCTGGACATTTGACTAACAACACGGGTGGATTATGGGTAGTTAGTACACGTCGTGTTTGGCACAAACACGCCGTGTAGTGCCAACCATGTAACTGACCATGTGACTAACAACACGGGTGGATTATGGGTAGTTATTACACGTTGTGTCTGGCACAAACATGCCGTGTAGTTCCAGCTGTGTAACCGACCATGTGACTAACAACATGGGTCGGTGAAGTCCTTCTAGTACACTCCATTTCTAGAACGAACATGCTGGGTAGTCTCATTCTAGGAGAATCGTGTGGGTTTTTCATGTACAAGAACTCGGGTAGGGGAAAATGATTCATGTACACACCGTTTCTAGGAAGAACATGCCAGGTGTAGGGGGTGTTACACAACTAGGGTTATCAGGAGTACATTCCCATGTGAAGGCTTAAAAGAACATGTCGTGTATCCCTGTTTTGAAGATATTGAATTCTTTCTTTTTACTATTCTTTTATTACACTTATAAGTTTTATTCCTTGATAATCTTGAGCTATGGTGTGCGTTTAACCTTATAGAGTCATGCCACCAAGACTTCCTCTAGTTGTACGCTAGATATAGGGTAGTGATTATACACCAGACATGGATAATCAGGGGCTACCAACAGATCTTCCAGTTGTGCCCGTATAGGAAATAGCTATTATCCCAGATACAGGTGATGATGCACAGTTCTGAGGGGGCTTTATGAGGTTTATGCCGACCTTCCGGGGAGTACCACATCCTGCCCCATCTATGGAAGAATTGACGTGGGGATTTCAGCAGCAACATCCTCCCACTTTCTCAAGGGAAGGAGGACCTCAGGTTTCATAATGATGATTAGAATCCATGCTATCGATATTTGAGCATCTGGATATTCCTCTAGAGAGTAGGGTGAAGATCTCTATGTATATTCTTACGGATTCCTCCAATAGGTGGTGGGATGTGATCTCGTAGGCAGGACTCCAGCTGGTTATGCCTTGGGATGTGTTCCAGTGTGCCTTATATGATTACTTATTTCTGGAGAATTTGAGGTCTGATCGAGCCCAAGAGTTTATGATTCTGGAATAGGGTTCTCTTTCTTTCATGGAGTATTCTTCTCGTTTCACTGAGTTACAGCGCTTCACACCCATTCAAGGGGGTGATGAGTTATTTTTGGAGAGTAAGTTTGAGGATGGTCTTAGGAATGACATACGATCTCATGTGAACATCTTCAAGTTGACTTCCATTACCTCTATAGTCAACCAGGTTCTGATCATGAAGAACAATCAGAGGGATTCTAGAGATGTGACCCAGGGAGGCTGGACATCTAGAGTTGGTTCCCCTTCTACTGATAGCAGGAAGCGCTGTAGGGAGTCTATGAATGGAGACCCAGTGAAGAAGGATACTTCTTCTGGTAGCTAGGTGGTGCACTACTGGTGCGGTAAGAGCTGGCATATGAGGCCACATTTCTCGAGAGACCCATTGGAGTGCCAGTCATGTGGTAAGATGGGTTATCTTTTGTGTTTTTGTCAGTTTTTCTCACCAACAGATGGTGATAGGGGTTTTTCCTCAACTTCTCATATCAGAGCAGGCCCAAAAGTCCCACATCAGTCAAGGAACTGGAGTTCTTCCGAACATTCAGGCCAAGGGGGAGGTCATGAACATGGAATCCAATCAACATACATTCATCTACAATAGGGTGGATCGTCTCAGGGTGGTCAGGTAGTGGCATTGAGCCACAGTACATGCCAGACTATTGCAGTGGCATAGACCCAACAAGAGCAGGATCTCGGGTCCTCTATAGTTCGAGATACGAT
The DNA here is from genome assembly GCA_963277665.1 of Viscum album. Taxonomy (NCBI): domain Eukaryota; kingdom Viridiplantae; phylum Streptophyta; class Magnoliopsida; order Santalales; family Viscaceae; genus Viscum; species Viscum album. The sequence continues at coordinate 743,095,023 of OY728141.1, forward strand.
CCTAGTTGCCTTAGTTTTATCTTCTACACATTATATATAGGGGATTCATATAGTTTCATATTTTTTTCTATTGTGGAGAGCCTTGGGCTCTGTATCTTTACTTATACTATTTTCTTGACACTGGACACTCAGTTGGGGACATGAATGGCTAGGGTATGTTAGTGCAAGGAGTTCCCTTTTGAGGCTGGTGGGTGTCACTTCTCATGGGACCTTTATGACTTATATATGATGGGATATGACATCATTCTTAGGATGGATTGGTCAGTTCCCTTCCAGGCAGTTGTTGATTGCTATCACCGTAGGGTGATTTTTACGTCACAAGAGGGAGGATCATTTCTTCATAAGGGTGAATGGGATGTCCAGACAAGAGGAGTTGGACCCAAGAATCTTGGATTGAGAGGAGTTAAAATCCAGATTTATAGTATATATATGAATGACCAGGGGACTTCTTAGTTGGAATTTTATTCAATGGAGGATTGTTTCAGCGATGTCTTTCCAGAGGACTTTTTGAGTTTTCCTTTGGAGAGAAAGGTAGACTTTTATATTGAGCTTGTTCCAGGAGTGGAACCATTTTACATTCCTCCATATAGGATGGCTACACTAGAGTTACAAGAGCTCAAAAAGTAGTTAGGGGAGTTACATGTGAAGGATTTCATCCAACCAAACACTTCTCCTTGGGATTCGCCTGACTTGTTTGCGAAGAAGGCGGATGATACCCTCAGAATTTTTGTGTATTATCAGAAGTTGAACCAGTTGATAGTCAAGAACTGATATCCCTTGCCAATGATTGATGATATCTTAAATCATCATCAATGAGCTTGATTGTTCTTGAAGATTGACTTGAGGTATAGTTATCATCACTTGCACGTCAGACCATAAGATATACATCTTATAGCCTTTTAGGGAAGGTATGGTCTATACAAGTATATGGTTATGTCATTCGGTCTCACGAACGTTCCTGTAGTTTTCATGGCAATGATGAACCAAGTATTCCATCCATACTTGGATTCTTTTGTGGTGGTTATCATAGATGATATCTTCATGTACTCACACACTCGACATGACCATGCTACCCATATTGAGATTTTTTTGCACACTGAGATAGAATCAGTTATATGAAAAGCTCTCAAAATGCCACTTTTGGATGGAATATATTCACTTCTTGGGTCATGCTATCACAGAGACAAAAGTATCAGTAAACCCTGAGAATGTGAGGGTATTAGTTTCCAGGGAGCATCCAAAGAATGTATTTGAGGTGTAGAATTTTCTAGGGCTTCCTGGATACTATAGACTTTTCATACAGAACTTTTCACGCTTAGCACCGCCACTGACGGGCCCAACTAATAAGGGAGAGAGGTACCTATGGACCTATTCTTCTGATTCATCCATTTAGGAGATTAAAGAGAGGATGACTTCAGCACTAATACTAGTATTTCTAGAGTCTGGAAATAGCTATACTGTATAATATGATGCATCAGGTATCAAGTTGGGAGCAGTTTGTATGCTGGGGGAAGGGGTCGTTTCGTTCAGGTCTTGGAAGTTGAAGCCACATGAGAAAAATTACCTGACACACGATCATGAGTTGGCTTCTGTTGTTCATACCTTATGTTGATGGAGACATTATCTTTTCGGAGAGCATTTTTTTGGTTTTCACTGACCAAAAAAGTCTTAAGAATATCTTCACTCAGTGCGATATGAATTTGAGACAATGAATGTGGGTTGAATAACTTCAGTCCTTTGATTTTGATCTTGCCTATACAAATGGGAAAGGAAACGTAGTGGATGTTGCATTGAGCTAGAGGATGAAGATACAAGAAGTTCAGGAGGCCAGTAGTGAGTGGAAACTTATGGATTTGTTCCCTGAGATGTTTTTGGAGTTACACAATAAACAGGGGCAGACATTTCTTTCTTTTGTGGTTGTTACCTCTACTCTACTTGAATGAGTGCGAATAAAGAAGCTATTAGATTCTGAAGTCCTAGTCCTACAGGAGAGTGTGTTAGGAGAGGACCCTATTCCTAGATGGACTGTAGGTGAGGATGAAATCTTGCACTTTTATAGATGCGTATGGGTGTCAACATACATACACGGGGAGCTGATGTAGGACTTTGATTCCTCATTTTGGGCAGTTCATCCTGGTATCACCAAGATGTATCATGATCTACACCATCAGTATTGGTGGCCAGGTATGAAGAGGGATGTTGCAGGTTTTGTCATGAGGTATTCCACCTTTTATCAGGTGAAGGTGGATCATCAGTGACCAAAATGGCATTTATAGTAGTTACCCATTCCCAAGTGGAAGTGGAACGATGTCACGATGGACTTTATGAAAGTTTTACCAAGGTTGACTTGAAGGAATGATGATGTATGTGTTTTCATTGATAGACTCATGAAGGTTTCTCACTTCTTTATGATTAAGGAGAACTTCAGTGTTAATGAGCTGGGAAGGATATACATCCGATAGATTTTATGTTTACATGGAGTTTCTCACTCAGCTGTTTCAGATAGGGATGCTCGTTTTACTTCTCTAGTCTGGAAGGGACTACAGAGGGCTTTGGGTACATAAGTACTTATGGGTATAACATAACATCCCCATACAGATGGACTGTCCGAGCATACGATTCAGGTGTTGGAGGACATGATTCGAGCATGAGTCCTAGATTTTTGAGGTTCTTGGGAGAAGCACATACCTCTTGTGGAGTTTTCCTATAATAATAGTTTTCATGAAACTACTCAGATGTCACCTTATGAGGATTTGTACAGCAGGCCATGCTGATCACCTCAATGTTGGCTGGAAGTAGGAGAGGCAGCTATGTTAGGACCACATCTTGTTTAGAAGACCACATAGTAGGTGGAGTTGATTCATAAGAAGATGGATATTGTATAATTACAACATAAGTCTTATGTTGATCAATAGAGATGACCTTTAGAGTTCAAAGATGGAGATCATGTTTTTCTACTTTTCACACTGAGGTTGGGACACCAAAAGATTAGGAGATAGGGAATGCTTTCACTGAGATATGTTGGACCATTTGAGGTTTTGGAGAGAGTCAGGCCGATTTACTATCGGTTGCAGTTACCTCAAAGGTACTAGTCTATACACGACGTCTTCCACATTTCTCAGCTATGACGTTACTTCTCAGACCCGTCTCATGTCTTTAAACCTGAGGAGGTTGAGCTAGAGGTGGAAGCATTGTTCAAGGATAATCCAATACAGATTATTGATCACAGTACAAAGGTTATATATGGATGGTATGTTCCTCTGGAAAGAGTTCTATGAAACCACAAGCGAGTACAAGATGAGACTTGGGAGAGGGAGGTCGATGTATGATCGCAGTGGTTGGAGCTGTTTGATGATTCTTCTTCTACACCGCCTTGCTACAGAAATTCAGGGATGAATTTATTTAAGGGGAGAAGTTTGTAAGAACCTGGACCTTTTTTTCAGGTATACGTTTTTCTTTTACGGTGTTTTTGAGAAAAATAGTAGAATATAAAAATTGAAGTATTACATGCCGTGTACCCAGTTTCCATGGGTGACCATGTACTGGCCGAGTACATGGCCGTGTGGGGTGACCTGGAGACCACCTAAAGTGGAGGCCGGTTAAGGAATGTAAATGGCGTGTATATTAAATGAACATTTAATGTACTTTTTTTATTTATTAAGTCCAACCAGTGCCATGTCTCATTTATAGAACACCCTTATTCTTGGACCTTCTTGTCCAGGAGCAACCGAAGTTGGCAATTCTTCTCCATGCCCCCAACCCATCGTCCATTCTCCGAAACAACCATCTTCGATTGAATTGGAATCACCATGGTGAGTTATTCCTTCTTATAGATCCTCATTCCTTGATTTCTCCTCTTTCATGAGATATTATCAGTTGAACATTTTTGAAGTTTTTGTAGATCTACCATGTTCTAGGTTGATTCAAGGGCCAACGCCGGAGTATATCGATCGTACAATGCGGTGGTATGTGGTTTGTGCCTTTTCGTAGTTAGTCATTGAATTTTATGAGCAAAAGTTCCTAATACCCTAGATTAGGGTATTATGTGTTTAGGGATTTTAACCCTGTTGATGTGTTCTATGCTTTTTTTCTTGAGTTACAACTATTGGATTGTAAATGGGGTTATTTTTCCATGTTATGGATGTTTTTCCCATATTTTTATTGATATTGACCATTTGGTCTAGCTTGGTTGGTTAGGATGCTTGTTTTCCATGCCTAGTATTGTTAGGATGGAGTGATATTAAATGATGTTGTTATATGCTTGTAGTTATTAGAAAAGTAGTTCTTGAAAGCTATTAGCCAAGTAGTTCTTATGTTTTACATTGGAAATTGAATTTCGTTGTGCATGATTTAATGACACAGGGATGTGGGAACCTGGTGTAGTATACCAATGGGGGAATGGATGTTGAGGGCTTCTCCAGAGTGTCTGTTTACTTTTACATTATGAGACCATAGGGGGGATGGACTTTTTTCTCCAGCAGAGTGTCGATTGTTCCACACTGTGAGACCAAAGGGGGGAATTGTACATTGAGTGCTTCCTCAAAGTGTCTATAGTTACCGATACAAGAACACATGGGGAATGGATGATGGGTTCTTCCTCAGAGATTATTTTCTAAAGCTGAACTAGAGGGGTTAGATAGTGAGTACTTCCCAGAGTGTTTCTTCTATTTGATTGGTAGAATTAGAGGGGTTAGGCTGTGAGTACTTCCCAGAGGGTTAATTGTTTTTTAGATGCTATCTTGATATATGATAATGAATGATATTGAAACTGTATGGTTGTTTACTGTTGAGTACTTTTTTTTACTGCTTCATTTTGCTTATGGTATACCCTATATATTCACTGACTATTAGGCATAGATCATTAGGCGGTTGACTACTAGGATTCGACTCATGCCCTATTTGGGTCATGCTTTTGGGCCCAAATAGATTATATTTATACAGGTATAGATAAGGGCTATTGACCATCTACATCAGGTACTTTACTGGTATGAAGCTGGAGAGCATGGGACCAAGCTGAGGCTTGCGATGCTTCTGGAGTTATTTACTTTTATTCTTGGTACTTTGGTTTAGTACTGTATTCCAGCATTGTGAATTGTTTTTCTGATTTCCTAGACACTTGTGACATGAATCATTATTGATATATATATATATATATATATATATATATGTTCTAGTTGTTTATTTACATCCATTAATCTACTGTTATTGGTGTATGGTATTATTATTGCTTCTACTACTGTTATCTGTTAATTTTTACTACGTTACTCTGCCAACGAGGACATAGATTCCGCACTATCACACCCAAGGACCTCACTGCTAGTCGGTAGCCTCTGGTGTTTGGGAAAATGTGCTTGAGGCCATGTGACCAACTGGGTAAGGGGCACCTCTATGTGGCACCCAGAACTGGGACATTACAACATGACTGATACAACACCCAATTGTGGCATCATAGTGTTGGTCATGTAATTGAGAAGTGTCTAACAGAGATCTTTCAAGATAGTTATTTAGACTATTATGAGCTAAAACAACTTGATAGGTGTCACATTTGTTTATGAGGGAAAATGACCTAACCACCATTTAGTGGACAATGTGAAAGGGCCATAGAGCATCTAGGATTGGTAAACACTGATTCAACAAGGGTACATAAGTTGCAGAGGTCTATTAATGGATTAATGAAAGAATCCAGATCATGGATAATTCGATTAAATGAATCCATAAGAGAATTTGGTATAATTAAGAATGAATGTGAGCCATGTGTTTAGAAGCGGTTTAATGGGAATGTGGTCGTTATCCTAGTAGTGTATGTTGACGGCATATTTCTTATTGGAAACGACATACCAGTCTAGCAGTCAGTCAAGGACTAGTTGAACAACTTCTTCTCCATGAAGGACTTAGGAAAATAAGCCTACATTCTAGGGATCAAGATCATTTGTGATATATCCAAGATTATCCTTGAACTATGTCAAAGTACATACATTGACCAGATACTAAAGATATTTATTACGGAAAAATCTAAGAGGGGATTGGTTGTAGTGTCACATTGTATACATCATTCCTGGAAAATGTGTCCCCAAACCCAACATGAGAAATATAGGATGAGTATGATTCCATATGATTCACTGATAGGATCTATCATGTTTGACATGTTATGTACTAGACTTGATGATTAATATACATTGAGCATGGTCAGCATATATCAAGTAGATATAGGAGAAAAACATATGACTATTTTCAATACTATCCATAAGTATTTATGGAAAACTAAGGACATGATCTTGGTGTGTGGAGGAGATGAGGATCTTGTCATCAGAGGGAATGTTGATGCTAGTTTTTAGATAGATTGGAATGATATGATTTTTCAATCGGGATATTTTTTCTATCTCAATGGAGGAGCTATGAGCTGGAAGAGTTCAAAGCAGTCAGTTGTCCCTAATTCTACAGTAGTGTTCAAATATATCACGGCTTTTGATGAAGCCTTGGAATCCATCTATATTCAGAACTTTTTCTAGGATCTTTATGTGGTACCTAGCAGTAAGGATCCCATTACATTTTATTGTGATAATACTACATCAGTGGCTCTTGCAAAGGATCCAACGTCACATCAATAGACAAAAAACATACTTCGAAAGTATCAACTCTTGAGGAATTTATATCAAATGTGTGAAGTTGTAGTGAGAAGAGTGTCCAAGTATGTGAAATTGGAGGACCCCTTGACTAAATCCCTATCTCAAAAAATGAATGAATATCATGTGAGAACTAGTGGAATGAAGTTTGTTAGTAGTTGGATCTAGTGAAATTAGGAGTCTGTTGATACAAGATATCAGGGGTGGGGACTCATGATAATTTAAGGAACCATCTCATGGTGTGCGCCCTTGGTAATATCGAGAAGGATATTATGAGAACATGACACACCTGTAGGAAATACATATTCATAAGTAACATTGGATGTTCCTATCTATGGATGTGTGTATTGGTCTTTATATTTTAAGATTATTATTAATGGGTATTATTACTTTCACACTTAGATGTATTGAAAAGAATCGCGATGATAGATGTTCGTGATGAGGTGGGATATATTGGGAGTCTCATGAGTAATAATGCATTAATGAATAATGAGAGAAAGGATTTTTCACATATACAGAAGTAGATATCTCAGGCCCCTTGATGGAAATGATATATCATATCTAAATCCATGGCCATGGTTTTCTCTAGGATGGTTCAATTTTAGGAAGTCAATAAATGAGAAATCGAGCACATGGGTTGATGGAACTTGCAAGAAACTGCTTGTTTGGAGATATCAAGGAAACAACATTAAATTACATGGTAAGAATTCGTATGAGGTGAAATGTAGTTGCAACATAAACTTCTTTCTCTTGGGTTCTAGAACCTGTTTCTAGATAGTAATTTTGGACTTTTGGTAAGCCTACCTACTGCCAATGAAAAAAAGGCCTAGAGGGTCACTCAAAAAGTGTATCCAGTATCTCAGTTAAATAATTTATTATTTAATAGGTTTAATAAATATTATTCCCAGTTATGGTTTAACAATTATTTCAGTATTCCTGATCACATTTATTTCATCGCTAGTTATTTGAGAGAATATATCGTGGGCAAAATATTTATTTATCATAAAATAATACAGTAATATTTTTTTAATAAATAAATAGTCACTATTCAAGGACCAATAAATATTGAGGAGGATTGGAAAACCATGTTATTGGTCTATGAGAAATAATATTAAATATTTTTTTGTTAAATAATATTTAAATTCAATATGCAAGTTAAGAACATGTTATGGAAATAATAGCATTGCTGTTATTATTTGACATGGGGTTTCACATGGAATAATAAAATAAGTCATGTTACTTGTGCTAATTATTTATTATTACATGGTGAATTAAATTACCCATTATGTTATTATTATCTAATTATCCAAGGGGTCATCCCACCAGCTAAAAATATGTTTGTGTACACAACATCCTTGAAAAAAAATCTCTCAAGCCAAGAGAACTCTTCCCTCTCCAAAAACTCTCTTATTAAAGAGAGAGACCCTCCTCTACTAGATCTAGAAGAATGATTTGGAATCAATTCTCAAGGTGATCAAAGGTGGGAGTCACAAGAAAAAGGATCTTTCATGCTATCACCTAAAGACTCATTTGGAGACATTTCCAAAGATACCTAGAGAATGTGTGGATCACTATAAGAGGAATCTTCTCCTTGGATTCTACAACACAATGAAACTGCACCTCAAACCCATGGTCGAATGCAACAATGAAGAAAGAATCACATTGGAGAAATTCTTAATTTAATTAAATTAATTATAAACAAAATATGCCAATCCTCTCTTCTCATTTCCAAGTTCTCTCCTTTTTATTTTATCATTTATTTAATTTCATGGATATTGGAATTTATCATTGTATTGATCCAGGATTAATCATCGATCATGGAAATTTGGAATGTTGGTTACACTCCCATCATGTGCTTCCGCTTCACCCTAAACCTTCAAAATTTTAACACTAAATGGAATCCCTAGGAACCATAGCCTCCATAGTGACATGGGAATGAAAAATTCAGAATATAATTATCTTGAACACTTAATTGGTGGTTTCCAGAACTGATATAGACCTCTAAGAATCATATCATGGATTGAAACTGACAAAAATGTCTATAAAACCTTATAAAGGTGTAGTTGTTATTTATTGTGGCTTGTTTTAGGTGATGATAATTAAAAAAATCCAAATGATCCCATTAACCTTCTACATGAAAAAAACTTGTGTGGCTAAGGGGGTATATTGGGTTCAATAAAACCCTTCCCTCAAAGGTTCTCCAACTGCACCCTCATCTCACATAGCTTTGTAAGGTCCATCTGACATGCTTTTGAAGATATAAGAGCGGTCCATATGTGAAATTCAATGAAGAAATCGGTATCCCACCTTTAAGGTAATCCCAAAACATCCTTTGGGATTACGTCCATATAATCATTCATGACTGAGGGAACCCATATGCCTTGATATCCTATTACACAAAGGGATAATCATTCCAATTGATGGGTTATAGGTTACAAATTCCTTCTCATATAACCCACATGATCATATAGTCTCCTCATTATTTAAATGTGGTCCCATTAAAAACTCTATTCTCCAAACAATATCTCATAATGATGGAAGTTAAGAAATATCACACAAGGATTCCCTTTTAGAACCTCCACTAAAGAAGCATGGATAAAGACTCAACTGAGATATTCAGCTCTCTCCCAAAGAACATGGAGATGAAGGAATAACTCAAAAATATTTTCTAATAATACTAAATCAATAGTTTAATAAACACATATCCTATATATAATCATCTCATGGGTTATTAGGTCATAATAATCTATAGCCTATAGCTGCCCATAGTCTCGACCGCCAGCTCCCTGAGCCTAAAGTGGGCCGCATGGTGTTGGTGGTCGATGTAGCTCAGAAATTCATCCACCACTAGTAGCTCCTCCTCTTGGAGACCCTCCTACTCCTCTAATTGCTCCACCTCCCTGGGGGGCACCCTGGCCTCATCGGGGAGATCCATGATCATAGTGCTACCTATATTGTGGTGGTACACCCATTGTATGACTTTCCTCCTTGATGTTTTGTTTTGGGTAATCATGTTCCATGTGTCCTCGTCAATAAAATGCATAGATTATCCCTTATTTGATCATCCTTGGTCCTCTATCTGGTTCCTCATTCACATGAACATGTGCCAGAGTTCATCCATAATAAGGTATCTTATGTTGAGACCCAAATGATTGGTTCCTTCTAGCTAAGGAAGATGAGTAAGAGCTATGACCCCCGCTTCCAGCTCTAGCTACATGGATTCCCTCAGTTACAAATCTCTACATCACCAAAAACAACTTTGGAACAAAATAATATGTGGGAATTCATAAGGATACAACACTATAAAATATATATTTGTAGATACACTTATCAAATTTCTTCTCCCAGAAGTAAGAATTTTAAATCATATTGTGGGAGTACCATGTAAGGTTATAAAACCTCAGAGATAAACCAGAAAGTTTCTTCACACCCTATTGTAGTGAAAAAATTTCCTGAATCCAAAATAGGCATAATAATGATTGGTTTTACTCCTCATGAAACAAATATTGGATGCAATACAAAGAGAGTTTTGACTCATCATGCATTTGTGTCACTTGACTCCACCAGCTCAAAACTCATCCATGGAAGGTACATTCTACTAGTGCAACCATTTGATCATTCAGGGTCTGCACAAGTCTAAAAAATCCTAATAATAACTCATGTCAATCATCCATTTTTTGAGGATCTGGATCCCCATAGAACCTCATCGACATATGGATTTGGAACTCATAGAGTGTGTTAAGACTATGTGGATCCTCATCCTAATCTTGTGTTATAATATATTTCTCGATAGGTGAAGGTGCTACTACCTTCCCACCTAGAGGAAATATCTTGATAGATGGCCCCTAAATTGAGGCTCAATCACTCATCAAATCATGTTCATGATCCTGAATCGGTAACCTGACTAGTGGTATCTGCGGAGGCATCCTAAAAATTTATCAAGATGTACCATATTTAGATGAGAATATATATATTTACATATATGAGTAACTAGATCATGAAATATTTTCAAAGGACTCAGTCCTATATGATTCATGTTCCAATGTTCTCTGCAACCAATGTCTCAATATTCTGAATTGAAAAGTAGGTAGTCAGAGTTCTGGGGAATGGATACGTTGGCTGCTACACCAATATTGGATTCCATATCCTGAAATCCACACTCAAGAAACGTTTACATTGTTTCCCTAAATTCTTAAGAAAACTTTATTAGGGTAAATAACACCAAACAATGTCATGAGGTTGAAACACCTATAATACCAATCTTCCATAACCTGACCAATCAGGGCCCACCTAGCTAGAGTAAGGCTGACCCAAAAACATCACTAAGCCTTCCATCATAGTCCAAGGGATAGAGAAAGGAATAAAGAAGGCATAGATAAAAAGGGAGGCCATTTCCTAAAGTACTTTTATGCATGAACCCAACCATATCTAGGCAAAAGTGTATAGGAATAAAAAAATAACTTATAGATTAAAACCATTCATGTAATAATATCTAGGGAATACAGAATTGTGTGAAAAATTAAACCATAATAAAAAGAAAAAAATACATTCCCAACCAAAAAATTTTAAAACCTAATAAAAAGTGAAAAATAAATGTTGAGATAGCTCGACTCTATATCTCTAAAACTTACCATTGTAGGTGGTCTATGCATGTGAGAATCCCTATAATCATTTCAAATCATCGTCAACCTATCCATCATCTGTGTAAGACATTATATGTGTGAAAAAATCCAATGCACGGTTGATTATATTAAAACCTACCAGGACACCCCAAAAATCTGAGAGGGGAAATAAGAGACAAGATAAAAGTAGTCAGCTCAACCAAATGTATGAGAAAATGGAATACAACAATAATTACTTATATATATACTCATATAATACACCTATATGAGAGATAATGGGGATCTCTGTCTCACATCCCATCCCAATATGATGAGTCTTCCTATAATCCTAAAGGTCCATCATTGATACCCAATATCTTGAATGTCTGAATAAGTTACCATGTGGAGGACCCACACCTCGCCACTATGCCACACAATCAAGGGTTCAAAATCTCCAAGTATAGGATTCACACCCTAGTGTGTCAGGGGGATTCCACTCAGTAGATACGTGACCCATTCCCGAATACAACAGGATGGTACCATTCGATTGTTAAAGGACCAATTCCGTGACACAAGTGGATGGAATCACTCAATGGGTAGAGGACTCCTATCCTAATACATTAGGAGGGTACTACTCATTAGGCAGATGACCCATGACCTGATAAAACTAGAGGGTACCACTTAGTAGGTAAAGGAAACATGCCCTGATACAACAACACGGTACCACTTAGTAAGTAGAGGACCCATTTACTTATACAACTAGAGGTTACCTCTTAGTAGGTAGAGAACCCATACCATGATACTACAATAGGGTACCACTTAGTAGGTAGAGGGTCTATGGCCAGATACAACAGGAGGGTACCACATAGTAGGTAGATGACCCATTCCATAATACAACCGGAGGGTACCAATCGGTAGGTAGACGGACCATGCCTTGATACAATGGAAGGGTACCACTCAGAAGGTATAGGACCCATTCCCTGACACAAAAAGAGGGTACCACTAAAATTAGTGTTGGGAGTATGGGGGACACATGCCCTGGTATGATAGGGAATTTCCAACCCCAACATCTCCATGATGATCCTACTCAATCACTACCATCATCGAGTGTCACTTAAAGAAGATTTAATATTGGTAAATTTAACATCATATCTCAAAAGACAATATAATTTCTACCATCATGTTCTATATTAAAAAAACACTCAGTATAGGCTACTTGCAATAAAAAATACAAGTAAAAAAGAAGAATATATGAGAGGTAAAAGTTTAACAAAGAAGTACACCATGTGTATGGGGGTCCAAAAATTGATTGAAACTAATTCATCATCTATCTATGACTCTTACTTACATGTATCGGTGGCCATGTCACCTTACACGATAAGTATGGGACCCAATAGGCATGTCTCAGTCCACTGGGTCCTGGATGTGTGCTCCTAGTCGTGCCCTTGTCCTTTGGGCCATGTTTATGCGTCTTTTCATGTCTGTGTGTCTAGTTGTGTCTATGTTCTCCTAGAGTACATTCCAAGACATCGACATAGGTTCATAGAGCATGTGGGGGACCCACAAGCTTTGCGATACTTGTATCTACCCAGAAACCCAAGTTGTCGTAGTTGGGAGAATATATAGTGTGTGTTCTTTCCAGTATATGTCAGGTAGTCGATATTTTTAGATAACTCAAGATCCAAAATTAAAATCCCATATCCACAATTTCTATCATATTTCATTCCTTTTCAACCACCGAAATCAACTAAAAACATAGGAACCATCATAGATCATTGATTTTCTATTTCCAGTGGCTAAAAATTGGGAATCTAAATCACTCGTTTGAGGTTATAGTGCCCCTATCATCATTGCTAATCCAAAAAAAAAATCCATGGATTATAACTCATGTTTCATCTCAATTCATCCTCAAAACACTGATCTAGTCATTATGAGAACATCCACCGTGAATACAGGTGTCTAATCACACTCAGACCTTCCCAGAAATGTCGAACCGTGTTCCCGTAGACCAACAATGAATAAAATAAAGAATAGGTGGGGAAAGGAATATGAACAAAGGTTAGTCAATAATTGGACAATTATCATAGACCAATGATATTTATGTTGAGAAATATTCCATAAACAAGAAGAGATAAAATGAAATTTTTATTCGATACACGAGCTCAAGCGAAATATAAAATTAGTGATAGATCAAAGAGTATCAGATAATAACTTTCTCGATCTTTTAATAAAGGGAGGAAACTGAAGTTGATGAGACCTACCTTAAGACTAGATGGTGTTTTTGTGATAAAATTTGTTTACAGTGATTAGAATGATCCACTACATCTACTTCCTATCGACTCACCTCGATCTAATCATTGGTCATCATTTGACTTGGATCCACTAATAAAGGTCTTTTGAACTCCTATAAAAAATATAATAATGTTATATGATTAACCCTTTTGAAATTATTTAGTGATATATTTATAGAGGAAGAGATTTAGTTCATTTAAATTAAAATTAAAAAAATAATTATTTTAATTCAAACGCACCCACCAACAGCTACCACATTCAAACATCCAACACCGACCAAATTTAGGTTTCTTATAGGATAAAACCCATGATATAGAATCAACTGTGGTTTCATATTTATAATTTTAGAATCCATTCATGATATTTTACATTCTTTCTAAAATACTTCTTGCGCATGATATAAAATATATTTTATATTTTTATAAAATTAATTCTGAGCTCATTGGGCCACAAAATCTCACATCATCTTAGTGCCTAGATATGATAATATTCCATGAAATATTTAAAATTATTAAAAGGAAAAAATATTGTATCTAAAATTAACCCCAATTTAACTAATTAATATGGACTTGTTGGGGTTAAAATGTTTGTAATTTTCATTCAATCCAACCTCAAATTTTATTCCACTTCTTCTAACCTTAATAATTTTTGTTAACTACATCATACTAAAATGATCCTATTTTTTGTGGGACCTAGATTTTTTTTTATTTTATACAATTTACTCAACTTTAAAATCATCTATATGTTGTTCCTCAATATTTTTAGCATCCATAAGTAGAGAAACTTATTGTTCCTCTTCATTAGAAGCATCAGCTTATTGATAAACTTATTGCTCTTTAGTATTAGGAGCATCAACATGTAACAAATTTATTATCTATTCAAATAGATTAACATATAATTTATATTATGTAAATTCACTTGTGAAAAAATAATAATATGAGGTAAAATAATATTTATTATAAAAACACAACCTTCTTATTAATCTCACTTTTTTTCTTTAAAGGTTGATGGGATTTTAAACATCTATAAAGTATCTGAATCACCTTATTATGGTCTCCTCTGACATAATAAACCTCATCTACATTGATCATACAACGAAAATATTATGATTCCCTATTGAAAGGTCCACTCAAAGTTGAATTGAAATTTAACCGTTCATTGGTTTTCTGTTGAAAACAGAGCAATTGACCACTTCCTATTTTTAGGATTTGGGACATATAATACTTGTACTACTTTTGATTCAATTATGAATAGTTCATATTGGTACCATTTATTTATTGAAATATACTTTCATGAATCTCAATTAATTGATTTTAACCCACCCCTTATTATCAAACCACTTTCATTGGAAAATCATCACTTAGAATGTTTTATAATATTACTCACATATTTCCACGATGATGACAATGTATGACATATTCACATAAATTGGATTTCAATCCTTGGTACCAGATACATGAATCTCTTCATCCAAAAGTGTGACTCCACTATTTTTCATGGTACTATATTCATCATGATCCTCTATATAGAACATATAACCATTAATTACATAACCGTTATAAGATAATAAATGCACAGTTGTTCCTCTAGCTAGCCATCCAAATTGTTCTAAAATTAAAATCAGATTTATAGTTGACTCTTTAAAATTTTGTTGTCCAAACCATATTATAAACTATCTATTATGTGTATTTGATATCTATAATTCTATTCACGATGTATTCAAGTTCTAATTAATTAATTTTTATGTTTCAACATATAATGAAACATCTAATCTTTTTTGTAAAATGAAGGCAAACTTGTCCCCACTATGTAATAGTAATTGTGACAATAAAATTTTTGAAAATTTCTTCACCCCCAAGTCACCCAGTGTGATGATATTTTGGTATACCAATGATTTCCACATAAGATAGGTAGTCATTACAAAATTCAAAGGATTCCTTAAAAATATATCATTATGTAATAAAACCTTCAGGATGACTTCTACTTTTTACATATCCTGTAAAAATATTCATATATAATTTAATGTGGTATATCCATATATAATTTACAATACCACATAGTAAATTATCTCTAACAAAGTTAACTATCAAGTGAACCATCATATCAAATAATTATGGTTTGAAGAGCATTACTAATTCACATAATGTTATTGCAATTTCCATTTCCACAGATGGGAAAACAATTTGGTTCATGATTTTACTACCTATAACATTGAAAAAAAATTAAACATGGTTAATTTAAGATGAAATTTCTTTGAAAAAATTCTATGTAAAGATACAAGAATTATATCTTGTAACATAACATGATATTCCTATAATTCCAGACTCTATCTCTAAATTAGTTTTTGAAATCATACTCATGTTATTTGATGAATACCCCTATAGTATGTTTATGAAATTTAGGAAGTTAAAATTGAGTATCTCTCCTTCCTTGAATGAGTGTATATAGTTGTAGGAATACAAGTTCATATTTCACCCTTAAACATTGAAAACTCTTCTCACATAACTATGTAAATCATGACTAACCTATCCTTAAATCCATCTTTTTATTTTTTTGGGTGCATTTAGTAATGATCCAAAGGCATATAACATACAATTTTTCTACATAAACGAAATCAAGAAATTTTTTGACTTACAAACAATTAAATTATAGTAATTCAAAAAAAACTGATCTCATTTTCCAATCGATTTTCATGGTTTTTTTAGGAAGGTTTATGAAATGTGGGGGTCACATCCTTTACTTTATCAAATAATTGATCAAATATTTGTAGAGATAATGTCATTACTTTTTAAAAATTTATATCAAATTATATAGTCTAAGATTGATATTTATGTCATCATGATAGAAACATGTGATCTACTAGAAACACGTTATTCATTGAATATTTCAACCTAACTAAGTGTTTTCCTTATTCACAAATGGGGCACCCTTGAGTTTCTTTAATGTTATATCCTAAAAAATCTATAATAAGTAGATTAATTTATAATCCCATAAACTATGGATCTAAATGTGAAAACATCATTTTTATAAGAATTATTGAACATAACACCTGAATCTCACATTAATTTCAAATATTTGATCAAGGGATCTAAATAAGCATCAATTTCACAACATGATTGTTTTAGTCTAGATATAAATAGAGAAAAAATATTGTATTTTTTCTTTATGCATTTCCACGATGACACGTTATAACATACTAACATAATGACCATGTAAATTGAGTGCTAATTTGTAAACCAAAAGGATTCACTCCATCTATAGGTAGCATTTGACAAAGGGTTCACATCTCATTTCCATATTCATGATATTTGTGATCAATTTTATTTCACATAGGAGAGTTCAGTGGGTGATGAAGTTTCCCATATTGATATCATGTATATGTGTTCCATATTAATTTCCATGTAGTCGTCTCACATCCATATAAGAGTATAAACCTTAGAATGATTTGAAATTACCATAAAAATATTGAAATACTTGATTCAAATTTATTGTATCGAGACTCACCACACTTTGGGAATATTTTATGTGATTTATGGTTCTTGTGAAATGGTATACAATCATTTGGATAGGCATGTATTCTTTTAGAGATCATACCAGTTGAAAATATGATTCGTTTAACATCATATGTTTAGCAATAATGCATATTATCTTTTGGTGGTATATCATTCTAGTGATAATGTAGTTCATCAAACTGGCATCACACTGTCTATTTCCAAATTTTATATTGTATAACTTCAGTATGGATGAAAATGTTGTAAATTTAGTACAACCAGCATACAATGGTATCTGTTCACAACTATTTAACTTTTGAAATAGTTTTGTACAATCATGATGTTCTCATTTACCCAATATGATCTTACTCATCATTCACACTCATAATCATATCCTCGATACAATATTCTTTATTTATCACACTTGTAATCATATTAGATGATCCAAAAAACACAGTGTTATCCCAGTCACTAGATACATGTATTTCATCCCCATGTTTAGTCAAATATTTAAATCATTGATCCATTATATGACAGATCAAGTGTTATTCCCACTCCTTAGGTGTAATTAGTTTTCAATAACGATAACATAAACACAAAATAAGGATTTGAGAAGGGTCATATACATGATCTTTTTCAAACTTGATGACATAATTTACCTATTCCTCATATTATTTTGTAATAAGATTGACATCCATCAATTTTCAATTCCTACCAATTCTATTTGATTCAATAATATTCATATTTAACAAGATAAATAAATACACAGAATGTATGGTCTTAGAAGCGTAAAAGGTTTTTCTTTATATATACATACATATAGTCATCATAGTTGATATAAATTGTAATTATGTCAACACCTTGTTAAAACATATGAAGACCAAGAATTATATGAATTTAAAGTATTATAACCCATGCTTTTTTCTTATAAGAAGTCATGTATCATAAATCATTCTTTTTAGATGGATTCGTTATGGAAGATAATTCACTCCAAACCACTATCAATGTTCACAAAAAACCTATGGATTTATACAACTGGATAAGTATTAAGGTATATATAATAGAATTTCATTATCAAAACATATATCATAAAAAATTACTTATTTTCACAATGTTCTCAGAGTGTTTAAAACAAAGTAATCACATCGATTATGGATAATAAATTTGTAAATTTATGAATGATATCATATTTGAATTCTTCATTTTATAATAATAAAAATAAAAAATTTAATATTCCATGGGATATTGAAAATAATTCAGATTGTGGGTAGAATGGGAAAAATGAATTCTTTGACCCAAATAAGCCAAAATTTCAATTTTCAAAACCATGAAGAGGATGTATTTAATCACAAAAATTGTTTTAATGAATAGATGAAAACACCAATAATAAATTGATTATAATTCATAAATTATTTTAAAGGAATGTGGATCTATTGAACTGTTTTAGGATAAACACATAAATATAAATTGGATAAAAATAATAAAAATAATGTAGTGGTATAAAATTTTTTATAACTCATGACCTGGTTTTCCAACACATATATATTAGCGTACCTTTAAAAGATGTTCAATTACAAATTGGTAAAATGTACTTGTGGAGAAATTTTTAGGGTACATATCCTATTTTTTATGAGGAACAAAATAACTATTATGTCACAGTTGATAAAAAATATGATGATGTTGAATATTATCAATCAATGTTAATTGATAATAAATAATTAATTGCTTCATGCATTTGAAACTTCTTCTTAAATATAGGTGATATTGGAAAGAACTTCAACAAAGATATCCATTTTAATCCCACTTGATAATCTCAAAAAGAATGATTTCAGGTACTGTAGATACGAATAAGGGAGGAATAACTCAAAAAAACATGCAAAACCCATGAATGATCAACTAAGATTCCTTAAAAACATGTTTTTAAGTTTATAACTTCTGTTTTCAGGATCAATTTTTCCAAATCAATCGACATCAGTTGCAGCAGATGTTTGGTTCTGTAAGAACATGAATGTGGATCGAGGAAGATTCGATCTGCTATGGTTTATTTATAAAGTGGGAAAAGGGTTTTATCAATGCTTACAGAAAAGTGTTGATAAATGTATATTTTATGAGTGTTGAAAATATAAGCACTATGGAATACTACTTTTGTCAGCACTTTTTTAGTGCTAATAATTCATCACCTTTATCACCACTAAAAAAATATTTAAAAAGTAGTATATCTTAGTGCTCATGTTTTAGCACTGATAAAATACACTTTTATCGGCGCTTAAACTACCACTAAAAAATATAAAAAAATGAATAAATAACTAATATTAATTATATAAATGATAAAATTATTATTAATGATATATATTAACTATTTAAATAAAATAAAATATTGAAAAATGAATTGAAATGAATTAATTATATAAATTTAAAACACATTGAAAATATCAAAACATAATAAATAAATACAAATAAATAAATACTAAAAAATTAATAAGTTCTGAAAATATGAAAAATTAACAAATAATATTGAATGAATGAATATTAAATTGAATAAATAAATTTGAATACGTTACAAGAAAATATTAAAAAAAGGGAACTCATAACATTAATTAGATAAATTACAAACACATAAAAAATTAATAAAAAGAATAAATAAATGATATTAATTACATAAATACAAAAATTATTAAAAATGATTAATATTTTCTATTTAAATTACAAAATTATTAAAAATTTCATTTAAATAAATTAGTTGATAAATTTCAAAAATATTAAAAATTTTAAAACTTAATAAACAAAAATTAATAAATATTATTCAAATAAATTCAAAACATAATGAAAATATACAAACATAGTAAATAAATATGTATAAATATATATTAAAAAATGGATAAATTAACAAATTATGAATGTTAATAAATATAAAAAGTTAATAAATAATTTTAAATGAAAGAATATTAAAAAAGAACAAATAATATTGATAGATTACAAAACCATATAAAATTGGTTTGGTAAGAATAATCTCATGAATTGTAAACACATACAAAAAATGAAGAAAATTTAATAAATAAATTATATAAATTATATAAATAAAAAATTGTTAAAAACTAAATTATATTTACTATTTAAACAAAAAAAATTATTAAAAGAATGGATTTAAATAAATAAATTATACAATTTTCAATCATTTTGAAAATATTACAACTTAATAAATAAAATCATATATATATTAATCATATAAAATAAAAATATATTGAAAATATTAAAACTTGGTAAATAATTATATATAAATAAATATTAAAAATTAAATAAATTTTAAAAATAATAAAATTTAATAAATAAAATTTAATTTAAGAATATTAAAAATAAATAAATAAATTTCAAGCAATTACAAAATTATTTAAAAAGTGAATTTGTAACATTAATTATATGAATTAAAAATACTGAAAAATGAATAAAATGAATAAATAGATAATATTAGTAATATTTATTAAAAATGAATTATATTGGCAATTAAAAAAAATTAAAATTAAAATTTATTTATAGAAAATCAATTATATAAATTTCAAACATATTAAAAATGATACAACCTAATAAATAAAAATGACTTATTAATAATCATATAAATTACAAAACATATTGAAAATATTAAAACTTAGTAAATAAATATGTATATATCATAAAAAATGAATATATAACCAAAAATATTTAAATTAATAAATATCACAATTGAAAAAAATAAATGGAAAGAATAATAAAAATGAATAAAAAATTCAATAAATTACAAAATTCATTTTAAAAAAAGTGATACCATAACATT
The DNA here is from genome assembly GCA_963277665.1 of Viscum album. Classification (NCBI taxonomy): domain Eukaryota; kingdom Viridiplantae; phylum Streptophyta; class Magnoliopsida; order Santalales; family Viscaceae; genus Viscum; species Viscum album. The sequence continues at coordinate 743,115,838 of OY728141.1, forward strand.
AATTACATGAATTGAAAGCACGAAAAAAATATGAATAAAATGGATAAATAAATAATATTATTATTGCTAATTATTTATGTATGTAATGTACTAATTGTATGTAAAAAATATAATTGATTATTAACCTTTACATACAATTACATACACATGCATGCACATACATATGCGTACATACACAGACTACATAAACATGCATACACATAGACATACACATACACACATACATATGCATAAACATATATGTACACTGACATACAAATACAGATACACATACACATACACATACACATACACATACACATATATAAATATATATAGACATACACATACACATACACATATGGATACACATTCACATACATACAATTACATCCACATGTGTGCACATACATACACATACATATGCATACATCCACATAATACATATACATACACATAAAAACATACATACGCATTGACATACATGTACACAAACATACACATACACATTCACATATAGGCATACACATACAGATACACATACACATAAACACATATATACACATAGATAGACATATATACACATACATGTAAACACACACACACACACACACACACATATACACAAATACGCATACACATACACATACACTTGAATGTATATATATATACACATACATACAATTACAAACATGTGCATGCACATACATATGCACATATACACACACTACACAAACATACACACACATACACACATACATAGGCATAGAAGGACATGTACACCTAAATTCACATACACATACACATATATAATTACACATACACATACACATATGCACACACATATGCATAGATATAAATATGTACACAAACATGCACATGCACGTACATATCTATATATAAATATACACATACACATCCACACATATACACACACACACATACACACACACATACACTTTCATATGCATACACATACACATACATGTATGTATACACATACACATATATACAATTACATATACAAGGATGCACCTATATAAGAATACATATGAATACATACATATACTATATATATATAGATGCACATACACATACACATACACATATACACATACATACACATAGATATACATGTACAAAAAAAGCACATACACATATACATACACATACACATACACATACACTTACATATACACACATAAATACACATACACACATGTATGTGTGTACATACACATACACTTATATTCATACACATACACATAAACATATACAAATACACATACAAACACACACATGCATATGCATATATATACACACACACATACACACATACACACATACACATGCCTAGGCATACTTATATGCATGCATACTCATGCACATACACAAATGCACATACACAAATGCACATACACATACACATCCACATAAACACAGACATACATACATACATACGCATACACATACACATACACATACACATACACGTACACATACACATACACATACACATACACATACACATACACATACACATACACATACACATACACATACACAGAAACATACAGATAGACATACATATATACAAATACATGCACATACACATACACATATATACATACACATACACATATATTCATTCACACACAAATACACATACACATACATATACACATACACATACACATAGACATACACATACACATACACATGCATATGTATATACATACACATACACAAATCTATACACATTCACATATATACAATTACATACTAATTCATGTGCAAACATATACATACAAATGCATAAATACACATACTATATAAATATACATACAGATACACATATTTACACATGAATGTACATCTACACATACGCACGTGCACACATATACACGTACATATGCATGCACATACACGCACATATAGAGGTACACATACATCCACATTCATACATATTCATACATATACACACAAAATACATGTTTGTATATTGTAAATTAATTAATATGAATATAAATTCATAAATTTAAATATGATGTACATATTTAAATAAATATATTTATTTATATATTTATATATATATATATTAAAACTATATTAATATATCATATTCATATTATATATATATATATATATTAATTTATGTATATAAATATACTATTATACATTTCTATTTATTAATAAAAATTTTACAATGTTCTATATATAAATTTGAAAATGAGAGTAATAGTATATTTCATTATAAGTTATATAAATCATATTTATATATTATATGTATATATGTATATGTATATATTAATTAAATTATTAACTATTACCTTCATCAGCACTAAGAAAAACACATGTTAAAGTGTCACCTTTATCAGCACAAAAAAAGGGAACACTTTTCTTAGTGTCGTTTTTAGTGTTGATAAAAGGGTACTCTTTTCACAATGATTTTTAACACCAATAAAAGTAACATTCATCATGTATTTTTTTAATCACTAATAAAATTACCTATTTTATTTATGATTATTATTTATCACTGAAAAATGTGATCATTGAATATCATGTGATTGGTAGTAGTGATTTTCATCCTGAAGTATAAGGATGGAAAAATATATCAGAACACTTGAGAGAGTTTTAGGGTATTGTTACTCAGTCTAAATCAATTGGTTGGTGATGAGTTTCAATAACTATTAATGATGATAAACTTACTAAATAAATCATACACACTTATAATATGAGTCAACAATTTGAAAATAGGTGGGATGCTCACCATTGAAATAATTAAGGAAATGATATTGAATGAAGATTCAAAAAGGAAAGATGAAGGTTATACTCTAAAATCAGATGTTCTTTTCACTAAAATACAAGGGAATAAGAAATGGAAAGGGAGAAGTATATGAAAAGAACCACATGAACAAAATTAACATATGAGGAAGTATTGAAAATCCCGATTGAGATATGACATGAATTACACCACTATGGAATTCCCAAACACTTTATTTGGTAGTGTCAAAAGATGAAGGTGAAGTAGAGGAATCAGGATGGTAAACCCCAAAATTAACATGTTTATGTTATCAATTTTGAGATCATTATTGTTCAAGAATATCTTGACAACCTTGAAAGCCAAGAGTTGGCATGTGTGATTGATTCTGGAACCTCCAACTATGTCACAATTTGACAATTTTTCATCTCATATTACACTCAATGGAGTTTTAAACACATGAAGATGGGAAATAATGGTCTATCCAAAATAATCAGTATTGGTAATATTTTTCTAAATATTAACATTGTATGTAGGTTGTTGTTGAAATATGTGAGGTATGTTTCTGAAAATATCCTCAGTCTTATATCTACTAAAATGGTTGATGATGATGGATATGTTAGTTTCTTTGTATAATTGAAATATAATCTTACCAAAAATAATATTGTAATTACCAAATGAAACAAAGATAATTCTCTCTTCCTCGCATATGCTAGACTGTGTAAAGGAGAAATAAATATTGTAAGAAAGGTGTTTGTTATAGAAGTACTACATGGATATCTTGGTTAAATGAATTAGAGATGAATTATAATTCTCTCGAGGAATGATATTTTATGATGAATCAAAGGTACACAATTAGATAAATGTGTAGATTGAATAATTGTGAAACAATATAGAGTATTATTTATTGGTTACTTACCTTCTAGAAAATAAAATATTTTATATTTCATACACAATGATGTTTTCATTATGAGAACCAAGTCGATGATAGGTTCAATTTATTATATGACCTTCATAGATGATCATATAATGAATTTTTGGAATTTTTATATGAAAACTAATGATCAACTAATGGATGTTTTCAGGTAATTTCAAGAAAATGTGAAGGACAAAGATATAAATGATTCGCATGTGTGTGTGAAAATATTCTAAAAGAGTATCATGGTCTATTTGAGGAATATTGCATTGGTTTCAACATTAGGATGGAAAAAAACAATACCAAATATACCTCAACAAAATAGTGTTGCTGAGAGGATGAACATAACAATTTGAGAGTGGTTTAAGGGTATTATCTTGACTGTGAAGCTGCAAAATGCCTTTTTTGGGGTGGAAATTATGGTCATACATGATCTTATCAGAAATTCTCATCATTTCCACTAAACTATGAAATATCATAAACTATTTGGATAGGTAAGGAGGTGTTATACAGTCATTTGAGACTATTTAGTTATAGTGAATTTATACACAACCGAAAATATAAGAGGTAAAATATGTATGGAAAGGGAAAGTAGTATATCTTTTTAGGATATGATCATGTGGTGTTGGGATAATGACTATAAGATCCTATCAGTCTGAGGATCATCAAAATCAAAGATGTGGTATTTATTGAAGATAAAATGATTGTAGATTTTGAGAAGTTAGATAATCCATTGAAATATTAGTTTGTGGAAATTATAGTCAATTTTGAACCACTACACTATAAACAGTTTTAGATAGTGTAGGAGAGATATTTTATGCTAATAAAATATAATCACCAGGTAATATATCTCTATATTTTGATATGTTTCCATCATATGATATTCCTAAGGAGATTCCACCTGAAGCATAGTTGATGAAATCCATAAAATAATTATAATCGAGTCATAAATACTAACCACATATGTATGTGATACTTATTTATGGGAGATATTTAGACAGTTATGATGATGTGATCAAAATTAAATAGAATATGGAATGAAAAAAGGCCATAAGAGAGGATATGTGATCCTTTTATAAGAATATAACTTTTTATTTGGTACAGTTACTATATGGAAAGTAGGTACTAAATAATAAGTGAGTGTATAAAATTAAAAGAGAAGATATTCACTTACATTAACACTAAAAATCTAGGATGTTTGTGAATAGATTGAGTCAGATAAAATTTAATGATTTTGATGATTTTATTTCTCATATGGTAAAAATTTATTCTACCAAATTTGTTCTTAAATTAGTAGAGCCTCTCAACCTAGAGGTTCAACAACTAGATGTAAAGACTATAGTCTTATATTATGACCTCAAAGAGAAGACATACATGAAATAATTGGAGGGATTTTAGGTGAAAGGTATAAAAAATATGTCATATAAACTTAAGAAAATTTTACATAGTCTCAAAAATTAATTGAGGAAATTGAATATGATGTTTGAAAAAATCATTAAGAAAATTTTTTATAGGAGAAAAAATGAAGATCACTAAAATTTCATCAAACGATTCTATGATGGTGATTTCATTATTCTCTTACATTATATTGAATATAAGCAAATTTTTTGTAGAGATATCACCAATATTGATAGTTCAAAGAAGGATTTGAATAAGTATTTTGAAATTAAGGACTTAAGTGAAGTTACATAGATCCTTGGTATGATGATTACTCATGAATAGATGAATAATAATATTTGGATATCTCATAAATGATACAATTATAATGATCTTGAAAGGTTAAACATGAGTAAGGAGAAACCATTTAGTATTCCACTTTCAAGTCATTTCAATCTCATGACATGTCAAAGTTGATCAACTAAATAGGAGAAAGAAAAGATAGAAAATTATCCTTATCTATCTATAGTTAATTGTTTTATGTATGTCATGGTGTAAACAAAACAAGATATTTCACATGTTGTATGAATTGTGATAATTTTATTATCATCTCTCAAAAATAAGCATTGTAAAATAGTAAAAGTGATATTGAGTTATATATGAGGTTAATCTAGTCATTGTGTATGTTTTGGAAGTTAAAAAACTATTTTTAAGTGATACACAAATGTAGAGATGACTGGTGATGTAGACACAAACAAATCCCTATCTAGACACTTAATATCATTTACAAGGGGAGATTTCTCATGGAAATAACAAATCTAAAAGTGTGTTTCCATATCTACCAATTAATAAGGGTATATTACAATCACAAAAGGTAGAAATTAGATATTGTGGATGAATAAGTATCTATAGTATCTCATATAGAATCAAGAGAATTAAATTCTCTATAATGATATTCATAGTACGATTCATTTAATTAAAAAACAAAAATTTCATTCCAGGTCTAAACACGTTGACATCGAATATCACAAGATCTGTAATGTTTGGGATTTTTTTTTTGAAATTTTATAAGATCCACAACAATGATATGGATTAGATATGATTGTGAAGGTTTTAATAAAATAAAATACATAAGCCTATAAGGAGACTGCATGAAAATAGTCTGCACCAAACTAGTCTTGGGGTGAGATTTGTGGGGTCCACTCCAAATTTAAGATTTTATATAGGATTTTATTATGAATTACATCTTATCAGTAGAAACTTTGCACAATTTCCTTTTTTTTTGGAAACATTTTTTTTGTTAGTATCCAACCCATTAAATAGAAAGCATCATTGTGGATGCAGCCGGAAATTGGGAGAGTTTGATTTGGGTAGATTAATCACCATGTAATTCATCTCCTTCAATTTGTTTACTAACAAGACTTGATACCTTGAATTTTTACTTCATTGTTACACCATGTATCCTATAATGTTTATTTAGATTGGAGGTAAAGAACATACCCCCTTTCTCCCATGGATGTATGAAATCCTTTTTGAACCATTTTATATTCTTGAATTTTTTTATTTGTCTTTATCTGTTTGAGTGATTTTCCTCATCTGGGTCTTCAAATCCCATAGAAAAATAATACTACATATAAGAACTGTTGGGTTCATGGGTAATGTTTAGTAAACCCCTTGAAAATCTCTATTCAAACATACTAATGATTGGAACAAAGTATCGAAAATGAGCCCATGCTACCATGATTAGAACATAAAAGATTATACATCCAAATCACAACAACATAAATAACACTAAAAGAATAGATCTATTGTGAGATAAGTAAAGTAATAAAATAACATAAAAACATCACTTTTTTATGTTTTTTAGAATTGCATATTAATCCACGGGGGAACACTACAACTCCATTATTCATGTAAATATAAGTATGTTAAAATTACTCAATATCAATCAATATACCTCATTCGTAATGGATCAAACCTAGTAAATATAGTAGATTCCATATAGTAATTATGATAGTCACCACCTATCTATATTTTTGGGATAAAATATACCAAATCTGATCTCTATGAAAGAACCCTTTATTCAATCAAATATTTCCACCTCCTCAACTCCTATAGTCACTCCACTATGCATATTCCCAAGATCCCACAATATGAATCCATTGAAAATTTACTTTTCCTATACTATACCCAGCCTAAGTGATCAAGAGTTACTTTTGATAAAAATTTTGGTGGTACCATCTAATCAAATCATCTAACTACCTCATTTCACTAGAATCATTCTATTGTATCATCTGATGAAATCATCCAACATATAATATTATATTACTTCTATCCACACACTGTTTGGGAATCCAAGAACCTAGTATCTTACACTCCACCATCTTCATATAGACTATCTAACATTCATATATTGATGTTTATCCATCTAATTAACTAATGAATTTATCATGAAATTTTTCTTGACAACTAATCCTAACAATATTTGACTTTTGAATTACTATCAAATTCACCACCAAGTCCTTTATAGTTTACATAGACTCCATTCCACTATTGTATCTTTTATTGTATCTATTATGGCCCCCCCTTCATGAATTATTGTTATCCTATCCCAAAGGAGGGGAAACACCACTTCAACAGTTCCCATACTATGACCATAGTCAACTTGTCTACTAAATCTCGAGTCCCTTAAATCTTTCATAATTATAACACACCTTCCTCCTAAAACTTCTAGAAGAGGTATTACTTCAGAAAAATGGGATTCATCCTTAAATAAAAATATCATATTTTTGTATAATTAAATCAGACATTTTTATTTATAAAATAGTGTCAAATTACCTTGCTTCTATTTAAGATCTTCTATTATCCCCTTAAACCATATGATATCCATCCCATCTTTACTTGATATTACATGCTCTGATTTTTTTATCAAGAGTGATACAACTAGTTGAAATTTTTATAACTAGATAACATCAATTCCACTAAAATTGAACACATATCTAGTGGTAATATTTCATGTGTCTCTATCTCCTCCAAATTATAAGTCAGTATAACATTGAAAAGACACATCAGTATTGAAGAAAATTTACATGATTCAAAAACCTTTTATGTTCCATAAAATCCACTTCATATCCTCACAATATTATCATATAGGATTTAAAATGAATCTGGTAACAACTCCCACTTCTTGTGCAATTTCTAAATGAGTAAAAACCATGTCATACATCAAGATTCTGATAGATTATGTATTTTGAATATTTTCAATGTACTAGAACTCCACTTTAATTCATTGTTCTTTCTCCTTATTTTTCTTGAAATGTTTATTCAAGGTTGTGGTCATCAGTTTTTCCTCACCCATGTCGAATCTCTACACCACCTTCTCAACATAATCTAACATGATAAAGTACAATGTACAAAAATATAAGTCTCTCACTCTCATCATCCCTAAAATATATTTATCTATTCTAATATCATTAATCCTGAAGCTTCCAACCAATTCAGCCTTCTATTCATCGATTATTTCATTTAAATTCCCATTATTCATCATATCATTGACATAGAAAACTAAGAAAACTACCCTATCATCATTTAACACCTTCTAGTAAAAAAATGGTCATCATTAATTCAAATGAAATTTCACACCTTCATGTTGTCATTGAACATCTGATTCTAATTCATTGGTGCCTCCTTAAAGTCATAAAGTCTCTAATTGAGATTTTATATAAGATCCTTGTTTCAATTCACTATAAACCTCACCTAAACCAATAAATTTCTTCAGTTAATTCCTCATGAAGGTATAAATTCTTCACATGAATGTTTTCTAGATGAATTCCATCCATTATTACCAACTTCAACACCTTTTGAATAGTCATATGATTAACTACTAATGAAAATATCACTATGAAATTCACACCTTCCATTTGTTGAAACCCATTTATGAATTACCTGGATTTATTCCTCTACCTACCTTCTTTTTTTCCTTTAGCCGATAAACCCATTTTTATGGAATTTACTCACATGAGGTCTCTCTATGAGCTCCCATGTTATGAACATATGAAGGGGATAATTATGAAACCTTATGGATAACTCCCCCAGATTTATGTATTTTAATCATCTATCCACTTTTATACTCTATGTATCTCCATATTCAATTATAATAATGTAGTGAAAATCACTTTCATACCTCTAAAATTGGCACATTGCTCAGGTTGATCTATGTAACTCCCTCAATAGTTCATCTCTATCCGATATTTCAAATTCTAAAGACTTATTATCCTGAGATTTCTCATATGATTAAAAATTCCTTGAGATCTCTCATACTTTGGCCTTGGAAACACCAACATAATTTCACTACCTTCTAGAATACCCTCCAAAAAGTCTAGTGTTTTTGGTATCGATGTGTTGGAACCTAGAAATCGTGGAATCATAAAGTACTAGTATATAAAAAAACCAACTTAATTAGTGTTGTAACATCTAATATGGTATAATACTGCCAAAATTCATCCATCGATCATGTGAAATATAATTTAATCTTGAAAAAAAAACAAATAAAACTGAAAATAGTACCTTATTCATTTCTCAACATATATTTGATCGTGTTATTATCAATGTGTTATAGCTCAAAGGCACAACGTGAAACATATTCTTGATTTTTCACACATAACCACAATAATTAAAATGTTTTTCATTGATTCTTGGGTGCTATCATGGGAAACCAAAGATGATTATGATGTATATTTGATCCTGGTAACAACAAAAGATTAGTTTGATCACAAAAATTGATTGGTTCGCATTCTTCATTTTAGTCTCCCTATCTTTAATATTGAGAGGGTTATCACACTACTATAGATATGGTCTTTCTCAGTGATTGAAATGGACTTCATCATCACTTAAAAATCATTGATAGTGTATGTATATTTAACAACTGATGGATTTTACCCATGTTAAAAATAGCACTTCTAAAATTATTCTTTATCAGTTCTAAAAAAGTGCAGATAAAGTGGGTCCTTTATTAGTGATTTTTCATCACTAATCATGATGGCCATTTATCAATTCTTTTTTTAGAGTGGATGAAGGGAAATTTCATCAACACTATTTCAAGTGCTAATAAAAGTCTAGTTTTAGGTACAAACTACTTAAAATATACTACAGTAACAAATATAAATTATAATTTCTTTATATTTACATAATAATAACACAAAAAACACTATGTAAAGTTCTTAAAAATATTTTTAACATTTGTATATACAATTAAATTAGTATATACAATTTATAAAAAGAATAAAAAAATTCAAAAACATTATTCTGTTGTCTTTGGACCTTATCCAAAAGGATCTGATCATGCTACTAATTGTCGAAAAACCCAACCCAACTAAAAAAGAGTGTATCTATATAAAAAAATATTTCTTATGTCAGTAATGCAATAGAGAAATAAATTAAACATAAATATGTTACAATGCATTAATAAAGTTTCATCTTTAAGTTGAAAAGAGGCACTTTGAGTTATACCAGGTACACCTTGTGCCACATTAATATGTGGTTGATTACTACATGTTATAAATGATTTATGGAACATTTTAATAAAGTATTCAAAAAATTAGAGTTCATTTTCATGATTTTGATTATGCGGCACATGTTTTGAAATAAAATGTATATTTTAAATAAAAACACAAAGATTGAGTTATACCAGACACAATATGTGTCAGATTGATGTGTGGATAATTTATAAACATAAAAAATAACTTATGGTCCATTTTCGTAAAATATCAATTAATTATGAGTGAGTTTGCTCAGTTTTTAGTGAGTGACACACATTTTTAACTAACATGTCATTTTAAAATAAAAACAAAAACTTGAACTTATACTGATCACACAGTGTATTAGATTGATGTGTGGAAGATTCCTACACAAATATATTTCTAATGGGTCATTTTATTAAACTATAAAGACCATCCAAGTATGTTTTCTCATTTTTTAGCGAGTGGAACACGTTTTTAGCAGAAATGGCACATTTAAACAAAAAATCGACCCCTCTAGTTATATTGGTCACACCATGTATCATATTGATGTGTAGATATTTTATTCATGTTACAAATTAATTTTGGAAAATTATACTAATGTATTAAAACAATCTGAATGTTTTTTCTTTTTTTTGAGTATGTCACATATGTTTTGAACTAAAATCTAAATTTTAAACAAAAAATTTATTTTGAGTTATACTAGACAAAGTTTTTGTTATATTGATGTGAAGATAATTTATACATGTAGAAATTGAATAATGGAGTGTTTTACTAATGTTTCAAGAAAATAGGAGTGTATTTTAATGTCTTTCAGTGATAGGTACATGTTTTTATCTAAAATTAAAATTTAAAACTAAAAACATTCCCTTTGAGTAATACTAGTCACACCATGTATTAAATGGACATGTGATCTTTTCCTACCCATCAAAAATTACTTATGTGTTATTATTATAAAATAAAAAGACAAAACAAGAGTTTTATCAAAGTTTTCAATGGGTTAATTGTTCTAAAAAAATGTCATTTTTGAACTGAAAAGACACACATTGTGTCATACCAACCACACTATGTATCAAATTAATGTGTGAATAATTTCTATTCCTCACACATGATATATATATATGTAAAAGTTTTATAATTTTTTAATACTATATTATTGTTTTTATTAGTTTTCATTGAGTGACACATTTTTCAACTAAAAAATAACTTTAAAACTGAAAACACACACTTAGAGTAATATCGATGACATGGTGTATTAGATTGAGGTATGGTGGATTCATACACTTAAAAATGAATTATTTATTATTTTTATAAAGTATTAATATAATATTATTTTTTTTATTTTTAGTGAGTGATGTATGTTTTAAACTGAAATGTCTGTTTTAAATTGAAAACACACACTTTATGTCATATCGGGCACAATTTGTGTTAGATTAATATGATATTGATTCCTAGATATTGAAAATGATTTATGGGTCATTTTACTAATGTATCAAGATAATAAAAGAGTGTTTTCTTGTTTGAGTATGTCATGCATGATTTGACTTAAAATGACTATTATAATAAAAATACACTATTTCAGTCATACAAGGCACACTGTGTGTCGGATTGACATGAGGTTAATTACTATACATATAAATTAATTAAGTATCATTTAAAAAAATATCAAGAATGTATGAGTGTGTATGCTATATTTATTGAGTGCTACATGTTTTTCACAAGAATACCAATTTTAAACTGAAAACATGCACTCTGAGTCATACTAAGAACATTTTTGTGTAAGATTAATGTTTTTCTAATTAATACACCTATATAATAATTTATAGAGCATTTTAATAATGTATCCAGAAAATATGGGCATGCTTGATTAGTTTTGAGCATGACTCATGTGTTTTGAACTAAAATGTCAATTTCAAATAAAAGAATGTACTTTGAGTTGTACTGGTCACACTATGTATTATATTAATGTGAAACTAGTTTATATACATCAAAATGACTTATGGATCATTTTTTAATGATTAAAGACCATTAGAGTGTCTTTTCTTAGTTTAATGTTAGTGGAACATGTTTTTTAACTAAAATGTTACTTTTAAACTGAAAACACACACTTCAAGTCATATTAGACACAACATGCATCAGATTGAGGTGAAGATAATCACTAAATATTAAAAATGACTTATGAAATTTTTTACAAATTCATGAAAACAATCAGAATATTTTTTCTCTATTTTGAGTATGTCACATTTCTTTTGAACTAAAATGTAAATTTTAAATAAAAACATTCACAATGAGTCATACCAGCCACACTATGTGTATGATTAAAATGAAAATAATTCCTATGTTTTCAGAATAACATATGGATCATTTTTATAAATTTTCAAGACAATTTGAGTGTGTTTTCTTAGTTTTTAGGTAATGTAACATGTTTTTAAATTAAATTACATTTAAAAAAACATGCACATTGAGTCATATCAATCAAAAATGAGTGTCAGATTGGTGTGGGGATGATTCATAATCATAAAAAATTACATATGGATTTTTTTTATAAATTATGATGACAATATGATTTTTACTCATTTTTCATTGAGTGGCCTTTCAACTAAAATTTCATTTTAAAAATAAAAACACACACATTGAGTCATACTAGACACACCATATAATGAATTTATGTGAGATTAATTACTACATGAATAAAATGACTTATGGATTATTTTAAGAATGTATCAAGGCCATCTAAGGTAGTTTTATAATCTCTTAGTGAGTGACCCATGTTTTAACAAAAATGCCACTTATAAACTGAAAACACACACACACCAAGTAATACTAGTCACATCGTGTATTTTATATAAGTGAGGTTGATTCCTACATATAAAAAATTAATTAAGGATCATCTTCTTAAAGTTTAAAAGTAATAAATATTAATTTACTTGGTTTTCATTGAGTGAAATTTTTTTTTCAAGAATTTAAATTTTAAACTAAAAACATCAATTTGAGTCATATCGGACACAACGTGTGTCAGATTGACATGAACTTGATTCTTATATGTCGAAAATGATTTGTAGATATTTTACCTAAATTATCATGAAAATAAATGTTTTTTTTATTTATCAGTGTACCACATAGGTTTTGAACTAAAAAAACTATTTAAAATATAAACACACACTTTCTGTCATACCAGGAACCCAATGTGTTGAATTGATGTGTGTTTAATTCTTATATTAAAAAAATTAATTATGGGTAATTTTACAAAATAAAAAATACTAAATGAGTGTGAAATAAATTTTTTCAATGAGAGAAATGTGTTTTGAACTAAAATGTTACTTTTAAAATAAAAACTAGAACATTGAGTCATACTAGGTATGCCATGAGTTAGATTGATCTAAAAATGATTAATAAAATTCATAAATTACTTATGAATTTATTTTCGAATGTATAAATACCTTACAAGTGTGTTTTCATTATTTTTAGTGACTAAAACGTTTTGAACTAAAATGTCACTTTAAAATAAAAAACGTTCACTTAGAAAGATATTGGGAACACCGTGTGTTGGATTACCATGTTGTCGATACCTATATGTCACAAATGACTTATATAAAAGTTTCCTAATTTATAAATACAATCTAAGTGTATTTTATTTCTTTTCAGTGAGTGTCACAAATTCTTAAATAAAATTACATTTTTATCTTAATACATGAACTTTTATTCATACCAGTCTAAACATGTATCAAATTGACATGAATATGACTTATAGATATCAAAAATTATATATAGATCATTTAACTTAATTATAAAAATAATTTTAATGTGTTTTCTTGGTTTTCAATGACTAATTCATTTTTTAACTAAAATTTAACTTTTAAACTAAAAACATGCACATTTAGTCATACCGGTCACACCACGTATCATATTGAATTTTGGTTGATTATCACCATTTCATTATTTAAAATTCTTGGATCAAAAATATAATTAATTACATCGCTAATAAACTAAAATAAATCAAACTTAGAACTAATAGCTCCATAAGGAGTATATTAAAAAGCACCTCAATGGATTATCCTTACTGAATCCTTTATCAAAAATTAATTTATATAAATTATTTTTTTCTAATAAATATCACAAAAAGACTTCAGACATATTTGAGGGTCCTTCTTGAATGATGAAATCCCATTTTATCATTCAAAAAAACCAAGAACTCTATATAGAGGATTTTTTTCTCTTTATAGACATAAAGTTCTGAGAGACAAATAATGTCCTAATCACCACTCCCTGGAAAAATATTTATCCATCATGAAATATCATTTACTCTATATAAAGTCCTTTCACGACCTTCTTAAACCCAAAATTCTTAGAAAATATTTTTGGGTAAATCACATTTTCATGAACTCTAGAAAACATAACTAAATAATCAGTAAAAAATGATAATAAAATTGAAAAATAGATAAAAATGATAATAAATTTTACTAAATAAGATGTAGATAAATAAAATATTTATTGTCTATAAGAAATTCAAAAAAAAATATTCAAATGATAAGAAATAACCACTTTATGATTTCTATAAACATTTTAACACCATGTATTCTTCCCACTCATTAGTAAATATATCAATTTCATCTTTTGAATATGTGGGATATTAGAAATTCTAGTATTAATGGGAAATATAAATAAATAAATAAATAATAAATATTTAAAATGAAATTTCAATTATCATTGGAAGTAAATATTCATGGATACTAGTTTTTGTATGGAATACATTATATTTCATAAATTTGTAAACATAATAACCACATTCATTATTAGTATTTTGTTTTAGACATTGCAGAAAAATTGAGAAAAATAATTACTTTGTTTTGATATAGGTTTTGATAGTGAAGGTTTATTATATATAACCTAATAATTATTTAGTTTTAGAAATTGATCAGCTTCTTGTGCTCATAGAACATCCTCATACGATTTTTTTATATTTTGAAAATTTAAAATCATAAAATATTTTTCATTAAAATATAATATAAGACATATGAATTGATGATTATTTGTAAAAAGTTTAATGTAGTGTATTAAAAATTGATAAAGGTAATCATGTGTGGTCATTTTTTGGAACTCCATTCATTGAATCCCAAAAATAAATCTTTTTAGTATCCAAATTGGTTATAATGTGAAACCAATAACTACTAAAAAATAAAAATGAATAAGTAATGAAAAAAATAAAAATATATTTTATAATATTAGATAATATAGTTTTATCCGTGTAATATAGGTATTAAGAAGAAATTTTCTTCTATAAGTTTATTTTAAAAATTTTCATCATGTTGGTCTACGATTACTAAATATTATTTTTCTTCCAATTTCTCATCTGGTATATAAGTGATATGATGACTAATTAGTATAATTTTTTTAGGGTTTTACCTTATTTTGTTACTGTTATATACGCCTACAAAATTAATTATATTTAAATGAAATTGACATAGTAGATCAGCTATTGTACAAATATATTATGAAAAACACACCTCATTTATATATTTATAAATGAGATTCCTAGACATCATTGTTTAATTATTTCATATATATTTTCAAGAACAATATAGTCTATAATGACCCCTCCATACATTTGTTTTTAAAAATTAAAATAATCCATATAATTATTTTTTAACATTGTATATTCTTCAATATGTAATATTAGTAAATACAGTAGTTGAACAGGTGGGGTAAAGGAACACCTGGAAGGCCTTTTTTATTTATTAATTTATCCTTTAATTTTTTTTCAACATTATGTTCCCCCTCCATTTTCATTTTTTGCAATAAAAAATCATTGATTCAGGAATTTTTCATTAATTATCAAAGGTTTTTTATTAAAAAATAAAATATAATGGGAACACATCATTATTAAAATGTATTTTTACAAGATCAGATAGTCAGGAAAAGAAAATTCCAAGAGAATGGTTGACCATGTGAAAATCGAAATCATAAAGAGCAATATATAGCTTAGTGATTAGTT
The DNA here is from genome assembly GCA_963277665.1 of Viscum album. Taxonomy (NCBI): domain Eukaryota; kingdom Viridiplantae; phylum Streptophyta; class Magnoliopsida; order Santalales; family Viscaceae; genus Viscum; species Viscum album. The sequence continues at coordinate 743,132,379 of OY728141.1, forward strand.
CATGAGCTACTTGAATCCCAACTAGTACATGATATTTTGGATTATTTGTAGAGTAATTACTTGTATATTGTAAACTGAACCCCTCCAAAAAGGTTATGGGTGTGTATTGATAGATATAAGTCACAATCAATTTCATAATTCATAATATTTTGATAAGAAAGATATCAATATCTATGTGATTCAAATTTAAGAAAAATAGTTATTGGAAAATTGATTAAATCTAGTAAGATAAAAAAAATTGGGAATGGATATCCTAAAATTTGAAGTCGTCGTTTAGCCTGGTGGTCAAGGTTCATGATAATAAAATCCCAGTAGCACCATATTTGGGGGTTCAAAAGAGTAAGATGTGGGGCCACATCATTGGGAATGAAACTAGGGACCTCGATAGTGGTGGGAGTCATAGTGGCATGTGTATGAACAGGATAACAAGAGGAGGTACTCGGTGGGAGTAGGGTTTTTAAACATCACTAGCATCTGTGGTGACATGTTTGGTGCCACAACAATAGTAGGTCATTAGATCGATGAGGGCATGGATGCGGTGGGTGAGGTGTTGGAATCATGTCGATTAGGTGTTTGGAACAATGATTGTAGAAAAAAGACCATAGTGGATAAGGTATCATTACTCAAGACTCAATGACGACAGCATTGGTCTATGGCCATTCTCGAGCTTTAGGAAGCAGACATATAGATCCACAGTACATGACCTAGAAGAGGAATTTCATTGAAAAAATAAATCTCTATCAGATGTAACCCTATTGGGAATATTGAGAGGGTATGCAATTCGCCATCAATACCAAGAACTAATTGTTTATATATGGTAAAATTGTAGACATTCATCTCTATTAGGGGATCTCAGAAGCATCAGGTTGAATAAGATATAGGGTGAGGTTTTTCTTTGAGACTATCCTTTAGTCACTCGATTCATGTATTAAGAATAGTGTCTATGGACCTATGGGTCATTTGGGATTCCCTATCAACCAAGTTGAAAAGAGGAGCTATCCAAAAAATAAATAAAAATTAATTCATTCTATCTTGAGGCTACCCTCAAATTTGGGGTGATGGATCTTCATGTATTGGTTTTTGTTGCGTTGTTTCTTCTCTTGGATTTATTTACATAAAATTATCTAAAAACATGGTTCACCAATTATGTTTTAATTTTAGATCTTATATTTTTGACTTTATCTCTTCCATTATATAATCTTTATCCTATTATGTCTTTAATCTCTCAAAATATGTTTGAGGAAACTTTCCAAAACCCACACCTCTGATGCAACAATATTTTTTTGGTCACTTTCCGACCCTTTGAACTAGATGTTCATCGAGCGGCACCAATGATGATTCTTATGTCTAGAATGGATGAAAATTATAGGATAATAAGCAGTAATTGTTACGTAAAACCTATTTTAAGTAGAATTATTTTTTATTATTTCATACTTATAAATTATTTCCATACTCTTTGTGTGTTTTCATATACTATTATACTATCATAGTTTACAGGAATCTCCTTCCAAAGCACAAGATGCTTAATGGAATTGGATTTGAATATGTATTAATAAATATTCATATAAACAAAGGAACATAATTATATTATTATTTTGTTCCATGTGAAATTATTAATATAGATTTAAAATATATACTAATTTATTTTCATTTTAAGTATACTCGATCAATTATTAACCAGTAGCGGTGCATTTTTTATGATTGTTTCTTAGTTTAAACACTCATTAGATGTTTTATAAATTAATAATTATTAATCAAAGTGATTAATACACATATTTACAAGTAAAATATTTCCAATAAAAATGTACCTAAAGTGATACCTCTTCTCAAAAACCAATAAACACATTCCATGTTTATCGATTTATCTTGTGCGCATATATTTATGGTTGGTGGAGGATTAGTTTCCCTTTAGTGTCCCTAATATGATGCTTAGTAATAATTTTTGTAAAGGATCTATGGGGATTTCCTATGACCTTTAGTACAAATTTTATTTAATATTCATCTAATATAAATACACTCTATAATGGATAATGAAAATTTATTCAGCATTTCATTATTTTATTTTTTATTAAAATTGAAAAATTATATCATAATGTTACCTTAATATAATCCCAAATTAGTTCCTTCTACATAGGCACAACATTTTTCCAGGAATCTGCATCCATTGACACGTGAATTAAAGTAGTGACCCCAATGTGACTAATGAAAATGAAATTATTGGGGTAAATAGTCTAGTTTCAAGCATTCCATCCAACCTAAAATTTTAGGCGTTTATTTAATGCCTTTATAAATTTTATTAAAACAATAACGCTACGATGCTCTTGATTTTTCCTAAGAATATGTTTTTTTACCTTCTACAATTTCCTTAACTTCAACAATGTGAATATTTTGTTCCTTATGATTGGGAGCATCCCCATGTGAAGATAAAATTATTTACCAAAGTAGTTGAACATTTAATTTAGATTATGTAAATGTAGTAATAAACACTTAACAATATAAGGTAACATAATATATATTACTAAAACAATTAACCTAGTTATTGAACTCTATTTTATTGATTAATGGTTGATGGGGTTTATCCCTTATATCATGTTTTTAAATCCACTCATTGTGGTTCCCTATGACAAATAAAACTCCATATGCATTAGGACCACCCTGAAATGATTGTGAAATCCCAATAAAAGGGTCATCCTCACCTGAATTGACATATGAACCTAAAGTTGTTTTGGTCCATAACAGAACAATAGAACACTTTATTGTAAATAATTGAGTACATAAAATACATATATTATCAGTGATTTTTTTATGAATGGTTCATCATTATACCCTTCCTTAACAAAATCCACTTTAATGAATATCAACTCATTGATTTTAACAGTAATTATATTATCAACTCGTTTACATAAAAAAATCATCACTTGGAATGTTTTATAATCTAACCCCCATATTTTTTGAAGATTCAAAAGTATGATATATTCACATTAATTGAATTTTTTTCCTTGGTCACAGATATAAACATCGCTTCCACAAGAAGATTAAATAGACTATTTTACATGGTACTTCATTCACCATGTTCCTTTTTATAAAGTGTATAAGAATTAGTTATATAACCATTATAATATAATGCATGCGCTCTTCATCCATTGGATAGCAATAATTTTTTTTATGAAATTGAATTTACATTTGAAGATGAATCCTTATAAATATTGTCTCAAAATATTCCTATAAACTATCCGTTATGTGTGTTTCATATCTATATTTCTAACCTTGATGTATTTAAATTGATAATAATTCTTTTTTGTGTTTCAAAAAAAGGTGAACCTCTAAACTATTAAGTAAAACATAAATGTGTTTCTTATCCCAATCTGTAATATTAATTATGAAAACATTTTTTCTGTAAATTCATTCACCCACATGCCTCCCACTATGATAATATTTTGGGAGACCAATGTTATCCACATTGGATAGGTAGTTGGAATAGAATTCAATGATTTCTTCTATAGTATATTTATCTACAAAAAACCCTTATAGGTGATTTTTATCTTTGAAATACCCTATCAAAATATTTATATGTAATTTATTGGGATAAATATATATTTAATGTAAATGACCACATATCCGGATCTATCTAACCAAGTTAACCATTATATCAAAGAATGAAAGTGGGAAGAAAACATCTAATTCAATAAATATAACATAAAATTATATTTCCATATTTATAAAATTCACACTTTCTATAACTTTATTATATATATATTTAAAAAATAAACAAATATTCGTTAATTTTTGTCATAAATTTTATGTTATAATGAAACAAAAAGATACATGCATTAAATATTACATCAAAAAATGAATTCCATGTGATTTTAGGATCTTTAAAATTAAATCGGTAAATGAAATGATATTGTTGATATTTTATAAATACTCCACTATAACATTTACTTCATTCAAGATATTTTGAAACTGATATCCCTTTTTTTCAGAAAGATTCTTTGTTACTATAGGAATAAAGGTCCACTTGTCACCCCTCACTAGCACCAATTGTTCCCATATCCATATATCAATCTTGTCCACCCCATACATAACTCCATCATTTAATTTTTTGGGATCATTCAATACCATTCCATTGACACTATCAAATATATTTTTCCCACATTCATGACATCAAGAAAATGTCTAACGTTCAAATAAATGTCAAAAAATAATTAAAAAAACTAATCACTTTTTCCAACACGTTTTCATATGGTTTTTGAATAAGGATTTCCCAAAGTGGTGAACATATCCTTAAATTTCTCAAATATTTGATATCTTGTCAGAGGACATAGTGTTTTAACATTTTCAGAATTCCAATATAATAATATCATCCAAGATCAATATTTACTTCATCAGTGTAAATTTTTTTGATTTCTTAAAAAATAGGATTTAAGGAATGTTTCAACCTAACTGAGTATATACCTTATCATAAATGAGTCACCCTAGAGATCCTTTAATTCTATATCCTATGAAATATTTATAATCAGGAATATCATTTATCATCTTTTACAACATCTATCTCAATATGAAATATTCATTTTTATAAGAATCATACAATGTAACACCTGAATCATATAATAATTCTAGTACATTAATCAATGGAGTAAAATTAACATTAATATCATTACCGGTTTGTTTTTTGTCCAGATATAAGTAGATACAACCAAGTGAATTTTTTATTCATTCATAACCACAATGAAAATTTATAATTTACCAACATAAATACCCATCTATAAGAAGTACTATATCGATCACAGAAAGGATCTACTCCATATGTAAATAGAGCAAGATGTAAGTTTCTCATCTCATTTCCAAATTTAGAATACTCATGATTAATTTTCATTCATTGAGGTGAGTCTTTTAGGTGAAAAAGCATTTCATATTGATTTCTTGTATATGCATTTCATGTAAATTGTATTGTAGTCTTCTCACTTTATTATAGGTTCCTAAACCATAGAATGATTGGAAAGTACCATGAAAAAATCAAAAAACTTGATTCATCTTTCTTGTATCAAGATTAACCATAATTAAGACGTTTTTTAAGTGACCCACGCACCTTATGAAATAATATATAGTCATTTGGACATGCATTTATTATTTCAAATGTCATGCCCATTGAAAATAGCATTCGTTTATTATCATATGTTCGGAAAGGAAGCTCATTATCTTTTTGTAGCATATAATTAAAAAGAGCAATTAGTTTAGTAAATATGGTGTCACCCCATTTTTTCGATCTTTTAATGGATATAGCATTAGTAGGACTAAAAATGATATATATTTAGTAAAAACATCATATAATGGAATATTTTCACAAATATTAAACTTCTCAAATAGTTTAAGACAATAATTATGTTTATCTTCAACTGTCATTTTAATTTCCTCAATTTGATGTTCATCTTAAATTACATTTGTAAACATATCCTATAAATTATCTTCATCATAATTCACACTTGTAATCAAATCAGATGATCCATTAACCATAGTGTTATCCCAATCACTGGAAATATCTAGTTCTTCCATATTATTAGTACAACATTTATAACTTTGATCTATTACTTTACTGGAAAAGTGTTCTTCTAAATCCATTGGATTAATTAGTGTCAAATAAAATAAGCATTAACATGAAAAAAGGATTTGAGAAGGGTTATATACACGATCTTCTATAAACTTGATAAACTCTATAAACTCATTCGCATACTATTTTGTGATATGATTGGAACCCATATATTTTTGATTCATATACATCATATTAAAATCATTAATTTTAATATTTAACAATAAATAAATAAATCTATAAAATTTTTAAGATCATATTCCTTAAAGGTTATTATTTACACACACACATATAGTCATTATTTTTTATATACATTTTTATTACATCAAAAACCAATTAGAACATTAAATGAAAAAGAATTATATAAAAAATTATATAAAAAATTATTTTTTATTCCAAGAATACACATATCATAAATCATTTTATTTTTTGAATGGATTCATCGAGAGAGATAATTTACCTTCAGTCACTATCAATGTGCACCTTAAACCTATAGACCTCTAAAACTGGATTAGTATTGAGGTATATATAATAATGCTTCACTATCAAAACATATATCAAAAGAATTTAATTATTTTTATCAATGTTTATGTAGTTTTCAAAGGAATAAGGCATGACAACCCATTTTAATGATGATAATAAAATTTTAAAAAAACACATTACAAAGAACTAAAATGGTAAGAAAAACCATTTTATGTTTTTAACTAATCATTTATCATTAATTTAAAAATATCCTAGACAATGCGGGATTTGAAATACTCTTCGCTGTAAGAAAATAAAAATAAGAATAAACTAATGTAAAATTCATTAAATATTTTACATTTTTTTTAAAATCAACTCAAATTAAAAACATACAAACTCACATACCTCGAGAATAATTTTATAGATTTCGATTACAACAAAAAACTTCCATAAATAAAGAACAAGGGTTTTAAATCTAATTTTTAACATTTTAACTCAAATAGATCTTCAATATCTTGTCATTGATTACCTAATTCCTTCAAATAAAAACCACATATATACCAAATTAAAAAAATAAATCATTTCCATTAAATAAACATATATTTTTAAACAAAATAAGCAGTGGTAAGTTGACCAACATGAAAAAATAAGGAATATATTGAATATGGGAAGGAAAAAAATAAGAATTACTACCCCAAAAACATGAAATGAAAAATCTTAAATAGTGGAAAATGATGGTGCGAAACTACAAGATTAGAAGGGGATCCACGTGTACCACTATTCAGGAAGAATAAAAAAATATGACACATATGCACTAAATCATTTGAGAAATACACAAAAAGAGTATTCAAATACCAAATCGTTGGTTTTGAAGATTTGGATACAACCAAAACGTCCATTGAGATTGCAAAAAAGTTTCACTTTTGGGACATGCTTGAATTGCATGTGAAACACAGATCTCTGTTAGGATTATTTTATAAGAATAAAAAGGGATTTATCAGTACTACCAAAAAGCACTGATTAAGGATACCATTATAAATTCTAAAATGTAAATTACATATCATCAGTGCTAATTTATAGCTTTATCAAGCCTAAATATAGCGCTAATAATTTACATCTTTATCATTGCTAGATTTAGCACTTACAAAGTCTAAATTCAGCACTGATATATATTTGTTTATAAAATTTTAAATTAAAATTTTAAATTTCAGTAAATTACTAATTATATGAACACAAATAATTAAAGTTATAAAATTAATTTATAATAAAAATGAATAAAAATTAATACATTTAAAAAATAATAAAATTTAATATTTAATATTCAATTTATAAATAATATTAATTAAATAAATTTCAAAGATATTAAAATTGAATATATAATATTAAATATGTAAATTAATTATTAATAAAAATAAATTATATTAATTATTTAAATTAAAAAATACTAAAAATGAATTATTATATATATTATATATATTACAAAAATAATATAAATGAATAAATATTAAAAAAATGAATAGATACATAAAAATGAATTTAAAAAAATGTTTCATTTTAAATTACTAATTAAAAATGAATAAATGATAACTATATAATGATTTATATAAAAAATAATTAAATAAAAACGAATAAATATTTATTAGAAAAAATTCATTTTAAAAATATTAAATATTAATATATAAAAATGTACAAATTAATATTAAAAAATAATAAATTATTTAAATATTTAAAGTGAATAAGTATTAAAAATGAATAGAAAATAATAAATAAATAAATATTAGAAATGAATAAAATTTAATGATTTAAAATAAATAATTTTTAAAAAATATAAAAAAAAGATTAAATAAGTTTAATTTTGTATATCAATGAAATATTAAAAATTATTAAATATTTAAATAAAAATAAAAAATATTAAAAAAAATAAATTTAAAAATATGGTATTTACAATAAAGTACTAAATATAATAGATAAAATATAATTGTCTACTTTTTAAATAATAATATAATTTAATAAAAATGACAATAAAATATATAAATTTCACACATATTGAAATTATTGTGTATTAATTTTTAAAAATGTATAAATAACAATGAAAAATGGATATGTTAAAAAAATAATACATGAAAATTTATTAAAATTGAATTTATATTAAAAATAAATAAATTATAAAAAATAATGAAGTGGAAAAATATTAAAAATGGATACATACTATTTTTTTAATTAATGAAAAAAATGAATAATATATTTTAATTAAAAATAAATAAATTAAAAAAATATTAAAAATTAATGAATAATATTCATTATATCAAGTACGAAAATATTAAAAATGAATACTTATTAAAATAAAAATGAATAAATATTAAAGAATACATTTAAATTTAATAGATTCATAATAAATTTCTAATTAAAAAAGAATTAATAATTTTTATATAAATATTTAATTGAAAATTTATAAAAAAAATAATATTTATTATATAAATTACTAAAATATTTATAACTATCAGTAGAGAGGATTACCAAAAACTAAACACACATAGACAGACAACCAATGGGTCAAGCATCATCCCTCCCCACCATAAATGAAATGCACCCACTTGACCTATTTGGTTATAATACATGTCCTGAAGGGCTAGTAGCCCGAATACCTATACATGGCGCTAAGGCCCTGAGTCAGTAGTGTGATACTTTCCATGTCACCAGTCTTACATCACGCATGTCACGACACAATGCACCCGGGCTCGCCAGGCTTACAACAAGCCATGCGTGACACTCTAAGCCTGCCTCTAATAGGCCAGGGTCTAGAGACCACCATTGAGTAGGCATATCACAAACATGGGAGGACTTATCCTAAAGTACCTCTTCAAACACACATGTCTCTAAATTCCCACAGAACACAGAAAGGTAAAATAATACATCAGATACCATAATGCATGTACACATCTAAATCCCAGAATCTGAGTATGTAAAAAGTACAAAAGCATAAGGGCCAAATATAAGTCCACCAAAACTGTAAAGAGTCCAACATACTCAAAAGGAGGGGACTGCTATCAAGTGCAACTCCTGGTACAAACCATTTCCAATCCAACTCACTTCGCTCTGCCTACTCTTGGTCCTCCTTGGACACTTTCAAATGGTTTATCGTCTTAATAATACATGACATGTGTGTGAAGAGCCCATGAAGGGGTGAGTATAATAATACCTAGTTCAAAACTCCAAATAAAAAATCAAAAGAATAACTAGAGTAGTTAACTCATCATAAGGTATGTCAATAGGGTATGATACATAATAATAAGGACAATAAAAACCTAGATATACTCATAATAGACTCCAAGTCTCAAAGAGGTCTCAACCACACTATCATCAATAGGACGTTGTTTGAGGATTTAAGGTAAAAATCATCTGGGGTAACTCACACCAGAAGACATTCTATCATTGACAACAACTATATGAGAAGTCATTTTCATAAGAACCTTCAAAATAAGTACTCACTGGATCTCCAAAAATTTTAATACATAGATTGGGGACCACAACCATGGATCATATGGACACCATAAACCTAATCTGGAATAATATTCTAATTAGGGCATCAGAATGATGATATGATAGAGATCCAACCCTGAGCCATGTTGAGTGGTTCATGAATACACTATCTAAAACTAGCCCATAAAGGGGATTAAAATACTATACTAAGGATGTAATGACACAGTGTACCCTCATAGGGTTGTACTATGAGAACGCAATCAACCAATACTAGTCCAAACTAAAGAGATATAGGGCCAAAACATTCTTTAAAAAAGTAAACAATGGGTACTGGGGGTACATGGTGTGTCTCTTTTTCCCTGAGTCTTATCGTGTGTCTATGTCCCATATGACACGTATTCCTTCATATACATATTGTGTTCATTTGGGATACATGGTGTGTATATGTTGATCCTAAACTCTGTGTGCTACAATCCCATGTCTATGTATATTTGGTTGTTTCTATATAATTCAAGTTGTGCCCATGTATATATCCATGTCCTTGTATCAGTCCATGTTTATGCCCATGTACTATGTTTATTCCCATGTTCCCAATCGTGTCCATGAATGTGTACCCCCAAGGTACACACTGATCCACCATCACCAAGTCACATGGCATTTGACACTTGTAACACTACATGTGATATTTGTTTCTACATATAAATCCTAGTGATGTATAATGGGGCTACACATTTTTTGTTTCAGGGTCTGCACACTGTGTATTTTTGAATTTTCTAGAAATTCCGAATTGTTTCACTCAACTTATTACACCAATACCAACACCTTAATCTCTTCCATGAAACTCACTATAAATCATGGATCTAGGATAATTTAGGAATTTCCATCACCGGTGGATAGATTTTGGATATCTAAACCACTCATAAATCATATCCCGTTACACCAGGCCAAACATCGCTTTCCAATACAAAACTGAGAAACACCAATATGATCCCAATCTACCTCTGATAATCCAATTACATATTCACACCTCAATCAAACCATAAATTTTGAAATTGGAATCATTGTATTGATTCATTTCAGTAGAGAATGGTCTCCCAATGATTGATTATCGGGTTCTGGTCAAACCATCATCCAAGGAAATATCGATGATGAATAGGGGAATAAATGCACAAAACACACAAGAGGAACGAACCTCAAGCATTTTCTTTGTGTTGGAATTTATTCTTTACCATTATAAAAATTAAAAAAGAACCAATAAATCAATAATATCAATTCCCCAAAATCCTAGGTGGATAAATTCGAACTTTCTACCATGAATGACCCATGAAGTAATCTACTAGTGGATGTGATTTGGATTCATCACGGGATAATCAGAAATGGAAAATAAACCAATGGAAAAAAATTAATTAGATTAGGATTGTATCAATCACTAACGAATATTAGTCACATATAGATGTCATTGGAGTGCTCCACAAGTATTGATTGGAACTCCAATTGTCAATCCATGATCCATCGTCCTCCCTCCAAGAACACTCCTCCATGAATCATCCCTCAATCTTTAGGGTAAGGATGTCAATGCTAGGTATTTTGAATAAGAAATACTTTCCAATGAGAGTATTATTTCACTAAACTAAAAAAATCAAAAAAATAATTTATTTTATTTTATTTCATTATGTGTGCCTGTGATGAAACTTAAAAAAACATTTGATGTTGATATAGGTTATATCACACCTAGGGTAAAACCCACATTCTAGATTCAATGTCTATCTCTTATTTAGGATATGAGAATCTTTTTATAAATTATTCAATTATTTATAACAAACCATGCATGTGTGATATAATATATTTATTATTTTTATTATATCAACATTGATACTCACCAGGCCTCAGAATCTTGTGCCATCTCAGTGCCTAGCTTTGAAAATATTCCATAACATATTCCAATATATTAAAATCTATAAACAAGGACGATACATTCCCCCCACCTAACGTATTTTCCCCAAAAAGAAATAACCTACTAAAATGGATGACGGTATTGAGCTCGCTTCTAGGACTCCCACTCCCAGGTGCTCTCCCATAGATTCTTAAGCTAACATCGGACATGCACTAAGGTAAATCACTCACCCTTAGAGGCTGTTCTCTTTCTAATACTTTATCTCTACAGGTTAATTTATAAAAATAGATGAATATAATGGTAAATCTATAAAGGTATATGCATCTATGATTCCTATCTCACACTAATCGATAACAAGAAATGGTTTAGGCATATACCTCCTCAGCTAGAAACATGGAAGGATTCATTTACCTAGTCTAACTTTAATATTAGGGACAAGTGGTACACCACATCAAAAACCCTATAAACTATTTAGAAATTTCCAGTGAATCTTGGAGATATATTTTTTCCCTAGACAAATATCTAATGTCATTGCCAAGTTGAAACCATCAAGAACACATGGTATCCCTTATAAAACTCCAAAGGCCTCTCTAATTGATCCACATAATACATATTATGTCTATAGGCAGGTTTCATAGGACTTATCTCATTTTTATTACAAAATATTTTCATTTCATTTTATATACAAAGGATCATTAAAGTATAGTGTCTTGGAAATCCTGAACACAATACATGAAAAAAACATAAATAATTAATCTAATACACTTTTAAGGCTTCATAATGGGTTCATCCTAAGTTCAATTACTGTATCTCATAACCTGTAGACATACATCAATGGAAAGGGTGAGCAGAAGTCCTAGTAAGGAAAGCAAGGGAATCAGTATACTTGTGAAATCAGTAAGAACTTGAAAAAAACATAAAGACAAATGAAAAAGAAGTATAGTCCTATAATAATGAAAAATAACATGAACCATAACATTAATATGTGTCTAAAACATTTAATGTATACATTCATGAACATATCACCTAGGTTTATCCCCAAGGTGTCATAAAAATTACCAAGGTTATTCACCAAGGTATCATGAAACTCGTCATCTCTAGAGATTAAATTCTTTTCCCAATAAATTGGAGCATTATAAGGTCACACCCTTAATATGTATTTATATTCATGTGTTCCACATAGATCATAATCAAAAATTTCTTAAATAACCCATAGAGAGTAAAAGTAACGGGTTTCACTTAAAAATCGTGATGTTTTTAAAGTGGTTAGAAACAAGATCGTTATGTCTTTTATAACCCTTGGAAAAGGAAAAAGGGTTAAATGTATGTCTATTTCAGAATCAAATAGATAAATTTAATTTCTTGATTAATATTTCTAGAAATGAAAATATATTTGGGTATTCAGATAAATAAAACAACAGAATTTCTTGAGAAAAAAGAGAGATATTTTGAGACAAAATTTTTGTAGCGTAACGGCTATATAACAAGGTTTTAGAAAAGAATAAAAAGGGAGGGGACAAGGGTCTCCCATAAATAAATGAATAATTTATAGAAGACGTATATAATAAAAATAAATAATATCATGGGGTGGAATGCTGCACCACATGAAAAGGAAACATGAAAGAAAAGAGAAAATGTGATTTCTTTTACGAAATTTCGGCCACCTAACGGCTTCGCTTATAATTCAGAAAAATAAGTTGATGATAGAGAAAAGGATCTCTCATCAATTGAAAATTAAATGGATAGTAATAAAGATATATAATAACATACCCCCACATAATGAAATGGTAACTATAAGACATAACATAAAGTAGGTCATGACATAAAAGAGGAGGGTGAAAGGTTCTATTACCTTGAAGAGTGACTTTAAAAGTTTGAAGGTTGGGACCTTGGGATGCTTGAGGGAACCTTGGTAGGACTAATTGGAAGGTAGAATGCCCATAACATATTTGAGGAGGATTTTTGAGTTAAATGAATGATGGAATGGTTTGATATTTATAGAAAAAGTGAGGGAATTTTTAATTAATTTCCAAGGGACACCTCATCGGTGGTATTTGAAAAACAATGGGCTTGACCATGGTATTTTCCCATTGTATTGGACACTTGGGAAACCTCATAACACATCTTAATATTCTCAATTCTACTAGAGTTATTACATCATGATTACATCGTCAATGCTGTCATTAAACACCCAAAACTCAAAACTGTATTTTTACTATTCACCAAAAAACAGTTGTTTCGGAAAAATACCAACAATTGACTCTAACATAATATCGATTTTATGAATTATGAAATGAAATCTATTTTATGAAAATAATTTTCTAATTATTTTTAATTTAATTTTTAAATAAAACCATTATTTATTCCAAAAATACAACTTTAAAACTATAACTATTTTGTAACACCTTAAGAAAGTAATCAAGGTCTCATAAAATTTCATATAACCATAAGACAATAAAGTAACAATATATTATTACATTTTATGAAAATAAATTTCCATTTTTAATAATTAATGTAATTATTAAATTTTAAATAAAATATTTATGACATACAAAAATACCTAAACTTATACTATGATCATTTTTTCACTTTTAAGATGTCTAAAATGTATTTATATATTCAAGGGTGAATTTTCTATTTTTTTGGTTGATTCACTATTCATTACTATTCATACGGATATGTTACTATTCATACGTTACTATTCACTAAAAATTAAGTTGATCTTATTAGACTCTAAATTTATTACTGAACACAACTATAGAAAACCATTTTTTGAAAATCATTTTACATTATTAATTATTTAAAGAATACAAAAATATTTTAAAATAGCCCTTTTTTCCAAAATTCATCAATAATATAGAACATCTATAAATTCATCCTATATTTATCTAGACATTTGAAATTCAAAAAATTTACCATAATAAGAAGTAAAGATTTTATTTATAAAAAAGGATTAGAGAAAGTAACTAAGGCATAATTACATAGCCCCTTATAACACCTGCATAGGACATAAGTGCAAGGTGTGTTATGGTGATAGAATATTGGGGTGGCTCGGACAACATTGCTTGAGTGGTGATTTCTATTAGCTTGAACTTCTCCCTTAGGCAATTTTGTTCATGCTTCACATGTCGAAGTTCGACATGGGATTGGTCTAGAGAAAAGCCTAGTGATTCCACCTCCTTCCCAAGCTCCGACTGATGGGATTCAGATGTACCGAGTCTACAGGATGATGCCATCAACTCTTCTTTTTGTATTAATTAACCAAGATCATTTGAATTTATAAACAATAATTGTAACTTTAAGATTTTAGTTTCCATTTTTCATATTGACCAACGATCATATAATAGTCGAAACCCAACAACCTTATTTAATTATACCCACTTCATTAATTAAAGGATATAGTTTTGTTGAGTACAAAATAAAATAACATGAAAAATTAAGAAACAAATATTATTCAAATGTTTGGGTCGTTACATTATTCCCCCTTAAGAAATTTCGTCCCCAAAATTTTTACTCGTACCCTAAGAAGATATAAGGTGTGGGTACTTCTACCTCATAGAATCCTCTGGTTCCCACGTGTCTTTTTCCCATTTTTGGTTCCTCCACAACAACTTAACAAGGAGGGTAGTCTTGTTGTGTAGAACATTGTCTCTACGGTCCATTATCTCCACCGGTTGCGCCTCATAAGAGAGGTCATGTTCCAGTTGTACCACCTCTATATTCAATACTTATGAAGGGTTAGGTATGTACTTTATCAAGAGGGATACGTGGAATACATCATAAAATTTTGATAGATTTAGAGGAATTTCAAGCCGATATGCCACTGCTCCTACACGATCATGGATTTCATAGGGGCTAATGTACCTAGGGATAAGATTCCCTTTCTCAACAAACCTAATGACTCTCTTCCATGGTGAAATTTGAAGAAGGAACTTGTCACCAACATGAAACTCCAAGTCCCTTTTACGGTTGTCAGTAGAGCTCTTTTGTCGACTCTGAGCAGCCTTAATGTGTTGCTGGATGGCGTAGAATTTTTCTATCATCTCTTGCATAAGATCAGACCCAAGAAGCTTTATCTCACTAGCCTCATCCAAAAAAATTGGATTTCTACATCGCTTCCCATATAGAGATTCATAGGGTTCCATTTGAATGATCGAGTGGAAGCTTTTGTTGTAAGAGAACTCAACTAAATGGAGATGTTGACCCCATCCACCTTTAAATTCCATTGAGCATGTTCTCAGCATATCCTTGAGTGTTTGAATAGTCCTTTCATATTGGCCATCAATTTGGGGGTGACAAGCCATATCGAAATTCAATTAAATTCTCAAAGCATGTTGATGACTTCTCTAGAATCATGATGTGAACCTTGGATCATGGTCAGATATAATAGAATGTTGAATTCCATTCAGCCTTACCACTTCCTTCACGTAAATCCTGGCAAGTTGATCAAGAGAGAAATATTCCTAAATGGAGATAAAATGGGCATTCTTGGTGAGATGGTCCATAATAACCAATATCGAATTGTGTCCTTTGGAAGTTCTCAGGAGACCAGTAACGAAGTCCATAGTGATATTGTCCCACTTCCATGCTGGTATGGGTAGTGGTTGCAATACCCCTTTAGGAAGTTGTCACTCCTCCTTTACTTGCTGACATACCAGGAACCTTGAAGTAGTAAGCAATCTCCCATTTCATATTATCCCACCAATAATGATCACAAAGGTCTCTAAACATTTTTGTGCTTCCAAGATGTATAGAGAATGTAGAGCTATGAGCTTCATCAATCGTATCCTTCTTTATTTTCGGAATAGATGGAACACATAGTCTTATAAAAAATTTCAGTACACCTTCTTGATCAATGTTGAACTCCAGAAACTTCCCATCCTTCATAGCCTCAAACATGTTCTATAACAAAAGATATTTTTTATGAGATTTCTTGATCTTCAATAGTAATGACGGTTGAGAAATCATTTGGGTTAGGGTTGATGATGTCCCTTCCCTTGTAATTCACATGTCCAGCTTTACTAGGACATTGATCAAAGGATCTCTTTAAATCCTCATCATGGAAATAACAACAGGGTATTTCCTGCATAATGCATCAGTGACTTTGTTTGCTCTTCCAGGATGATAATGAATTGAAAAATCATAGTCTTTGAGAATTTCATACCATATCCTCTGTCTCATGTTGAATTCCTTTTGTGTGAAAATATACTTCAAACTTTGATTGTCTGTGTATATATCACATTTCTCCCCATAAATATAGTGCCTCCATATCTTCAGAGAAAAAATGACCGCAGCTAACTCCAGATCATGCGTAGGATATTTCTGCTCGTGAGTCTTTAACTACCGAGATGCATAAGCAATTCACTTTTCATTTTTCTTGAGGATGAACCCAAGCCCTTTCATAGATGCATCGATAAAAATAAAGAATCCTTCTCCATTTGAGGGAATATTTAACACAAGTTTTGTAACCAATCTCTTCTTCATCTCTTGGAAACATTCCTCACACTCCTTTGTCTAGTTGAACTTGACCCCTTTTCGAGTAAACTTGGTTAATGAATTAGAAATTCGTGAAATGTTTTTCACAAACCTCTTATAATATCACACTAATCAAAGAAAACTATGAATCTCAGTAGTTGTTGTAGGTTTAGGACACTCCTCTATAACTTTTGTCTTTGCAGGGTCAACTGTGATTCCTTCATTGGTAATAATGTGCCCTAAGAAAGAAACTTTTTTCAACCATAATTCACATTTTCTGAACTTCTCAAAAAGCCTTTACTTCCATAGAGTTTTCAAAATAACCCTTAGATGATCCACATGCTCCTCGAGACTTTGGGAATATATCAGAATATCATTAATAAAAACTACCACAAAGTTATCAAGGTAGTCTTTAAAAACTCTATTAATCAAATTCATAAAAATAGCAGCTGCATTAGTCAGTTCGAAGGGCATAACAACAAACTCATAATGCCCATATCTTGATCAGAAGGAAGTTTTTGGAATATCTTCTTTCTTCACCCTCAATTGATGATAACCAGAATGAAGATCAATCTTAGAGAAGAATTGAGCCCCATGAAGTTGGTCAAATAAGTTATCAATTCTTAGAAGAGGGTATCTATTCTTTACTGTGATCCCATTCAGTTCTCTATAATCATGCATAGCCACATCGATCCATCCTTGTTTTCAAAAAGAGAACAGGTGCTCCCCAAGGAGAAACATTCGGACAGATAAACCCCTTTTCCAAAAGATCTTGGAGTTTTTTCTTTAATTCCTATTGCTCCACATTTTCCATCATATATGGGGTCTTTGATATCGGATGAGATCTAGGTACAAGTTCAATGGAGAACTCTACCTCTCTTTCAGGGGGAGGTCCAGGCAACTCCTCAGGTAATACATCAAAGTATTCTTGGACGATGGGGAAATTTTGTATCCTCAAACTCTCATTTTCCTTATTCTTCTTCACCGATCAACTCCATAAATAAGGATATAGGAGAAGATTCTAGAAAAAGATCTGGTTGAGATATCTCTCCTTGGAAGATAACCGTAAGTTTTCAATTTAATTCTACTGAGATTTCCCTGCTTCTATATTTGATCTTAGCATTATACTTTGAGATCCAGTCCATTCTAATGATAATGTTGAATTACAGCATGGGAATGAATACTATATATGTGATAAGATTGTGCTCAATAAAGTAAATACAAGAGTTTATAAACATTTATGATGCTTGTATAATACCATTGGGTGTCTTGACTGATAACTCCACTTTTAGAAAATCGAGGGTTGATTCTAAATTCTTTGAAAACTTGGAGGAAATAAAGGAATTCATAGAACTAGAATCAAACAAAGTAATTGTTGGCTTTTAGAGAACAAGTAGAGTACCCACCACTACATCATTCAGAGCTTCAACTTCATCTACTGTGATAGCAAAAACACAACCTTTCTCCCTTGACCTTTCCTGAGGCTGATAGTGGTTCCCCTCCACTACCCTCGTATTTGGACAGTGATTGGAAAAGTTCCCAAGTTCTCCAAAATTAACTCACTGGACATAAGGTAGGTCCTGCACCATCTTCCCATTGTCATTACTATTTGGAAGTTGAGGTTTCACCTCACTCTGAAAATTCCTCACAATATGGCCTTCTCTTCCACACTTGTAGCATTTCCCACTCCCGAGCAAGCAGTTCCCCAAATTCTTCTTCCCACATTTATCACATGTGGGACGTTGCACTTGCTTGCGTCCTCTCCCCTAATCAATGGTACTCCATAATCTGGGCTCCATCGATCTCTTCTTGTCTTTAGATTTAAGAGACCATTGCATCTCACCAAACTCCATCTCAACTTTCACCGCACTCTGCACAATCTCCTCATAGTAGTCATAGTATTTTTAGGCTAGATTCTTCTGAAGATGAGGTCTTAGTCCACCGAAGAATCTATCAACCTTACCATTTGGATCTATGAAAAAGCGATATGTGTGACATGAAATCCTTGTGAAGTTCATTTCATAGCATCCCACAAATTCATTATCCTTCTGCTTCAGCTCCAGAAACTCCTTCTCCATTCTTGTTCTCATGGAACGAGGGAAATACTTACTGAAGAATATCCCTCTAAACTCTTCCCACTCCATAGCTTCAACCTCCACTCTTTTCCTCGTGTTTTTATTCAGTTACCACCACTGATCAGATTCTTCTTCTAAGCGAAAGAAAGCCTGGGTGACCTTCTCTTGATCTGAATAGAGGAGAACAAAAAAGAGCTTCTCAATAGAGATGATCCACTGCTCAGTAATTAGTGGGTCAGTTGATCAAATAATTATTTGTGGTTGTTGACGCATAAAGGATTCAACAGAATTTTTTTCCCTTTGTGGTTAAATCGGTCCCTCATCTTGATTCAAGTTATTTACCATAACTTGAGTGATTTGGTTCATCATTCGCATGAAAGTTTCCATTCCATCTTCCTTCGGTGGGCCGTCAACACATGATCCATTGCGGTCACCATTTGTACGGTTCCTCCTATTGCCTACCATTATTTAAATGAATAAAACTTTAGTGGGATACTTTTTTCATTTTTGAATCTTCAAACTATAAAGTATTTCATGTGTTAAAACCTCTTTAAACAATTATATTTCTCTATAAATCCTTTATAATGATTCATAAAAAGCTTATGATTAACCAACCATATACCTCGAGAGTGTCATAACCCAGAGTGAAGCAAGGCCCATTGTCGTATACTAGGATACCCCAAGTCAAGCCCGAAACTCTTTGTCAAAGTTTTCACTCCAAGGTACATCGGTGCCAGAGCCGCCTCTACCTGCTCTCATCCAGACAGAGTTGCATTTGTTTGATAAACCACTTACTCAATACTAACCAAAATACCATGAAGTATTCCTATATTTAAACTTTTCTATAGGGTTATTCATAATGTTTTCATAGCCTTATTTCCATAAATAACTAAAATTTCCTTTGATACCAACAATGACATCCCTCCTTTTTATTACAAAACTTTTTCAATACATTTTACATACAGAAGATATTTAATGTCTAGTGTCTTGGAAATCAAGAACATAATACCTGAAAAAAACATAAAAAATTCTTCTAATATACTTTTAAGGCTTCATCATAGGTTCATCCTAAGTATAATTACTGCATCTCATAACCTGGAGACATACATCAAAGGAAAGGGTGAGCAGAAGGCCCAGTAAGAAAATCAAGGGAATCGGTTAACTTGTGAAATCAATAAGAACTTGATAAAAAACATAAAGACACATGCAAAGGAAGTATAATCATATCATAATGAAAATAACGTGAACCATAACATGAATATGTGGCTAAAACATTTAATTTATACATTCATGAACATATCACCAAGATTCATCCCCATGGTGTCAACAAAATTACCAAGGTTATTCACCAAGGTATCGTGAAACTTTTCATCTCTAGAGATTAAATTCTTTATCCAATTCATTGGAGTGATATTAGGGTGCACCATTAATATGTATTTATATTCATGTGAGACACATATATCATAATCAAACATTTCATAAATAACCCATAGAGAGTAAAAGTAATGGGTTTCACTTCAAAATCATGACGTTTTAAAAGTGTTTAGAAACATGATGGTTATATCTTTTATAAACCTTGGAAAAGGAAAGAGGGTTTCATGTATGTAGATTCCAAAATAGATTAGATCAATTTTATGTCTTGATTATTAACTCTAGAAATGAAAATATATTTGGGTATTTAGATAAATAAATAAAGATAATTTCTTGAGAAAAGAGAGAGGTATTTTGAGACAACATTTCTGTTGCATAACAACTATTTAACATGGTTTTAGAAAAAAATAAAAAAAGAGGGTACAAGGGTCTCCCATAAAAAAATGAATCATTTATAGTAGATGTACAGAATAAAATAAAATAATATAATGGTGTTTAATGACACACCACATGAAAAGGAAACTTATAATAAAAGTGAAAATGCGATTTCTTTTAAAAAATTCGATAGCCTAACAGCGTCGCTTATAATTCAGAAAAATAAGTTGATGAAAGAGGAAAGGGTATCTCATAAATTAGAAATGAAATTGAAAGTAATAAAGATATATAATAACATAAACCACATAATTAAATGGAAACTAGAATACATAACATAAAGGAAGTCATGACTTAAAAGAGGGTGAAAGGTTCCCTTACCTTGAAGAGTAACTTAAAAAGCTTGAAGGTCAGGACCTTGGGAGGATTGAGGGATCCTTGGAAGGACACCATGGGAAGTAAAAAGATGATATCTTTGTTTAGGAGTATTTTGGAATGAAATGAAAGAGAGAATGGCTTGTTATTTATAGGAAAAGTGAAGGAATTTCTAATTAATTTCTAAGGGACACCTCATCGGTGGTATTTGCAAAACCATGGGCTTTCCCATGGTATTTACCCATGGTATTGGCCACTTGGGACACCTCATAACATATCTTACTATTCACAAGTTGAGCAGATTTATTACATCCTTATTACATCATCAATGATGTCATCAAACACCCGAAACTCAAAACTGTATTTTTACTATCCACTGAAAAAACAAATGTTTCAGAAAAATCCAAAAAATTCACTCTAACCTAATATCGATGCACTAAATTAAAAAATGAACTCAATTTTATGAAAATATTTTTAATTTAATTTTTAAATAAAATCAATATTTATTCAAAAAATACAACTTTAAAATGATAACTCATTTTTTAACACCTTAAGAAAGTAATCAAGGTCCCATAAAATTATTGTATAACCATAGGAAAATAAAGTAACAATATATGATTACATTTTATGAAAATAAATTTCCATTTCAAATTATTAAAATAATTATAAAATTTTAAATAAAATATTTATGACATACAAAAATACACAAACTTATACTATGATAATTTTTTCACTTTTAAGATGTGTAAAAAGTGTTTCTACATTCATGGGAAAAGTTTCTATTTTTTTGGTCGATTTACTATTAATTACTATTCATACGGGTATGTTACTATTCATACTTTACTATTCACTAATAATTAAGTTGATCTTATTAGACTCTAAATTTCTTATAGAACACAACTGTAGAAGACCATTTTTTGAAAATCAATTCACATTATTTATTATTTAAAGAATACAAAAATATTTTAAAATACCCATTTTTTCCAAAATTCATCAATAATATGTAACTTCTATAAATTCATCCAATATTTATCCAGACATTTGAAATTCACAAATTTTACAATAATAAGAAGTAAAAATTTTATTTATACAAAAGGATTACAGAATGTAACTAAGTCATCATTGCATATCCCCTTATAACACCTGCATAGGAATTAAGTGTAAGTAGTGCTATGGTGATAGAATCTTGGGTTGGCTCAGAAAATATTTCCTTAGTGGTGATTTCTATCATCTTGAACTTCTCCCTTAGGCAATTCTGTTCAAGCTTTACATGTTGAAGTTCGTCTAGGGCTTGGTCCAGAGAAATCCCAGTGATGCAACCTCCTTCCCAAGCTTAGACAGATGGGCTTCATATGGCCTGAGTCTACTGGATGATGCCATCGACTCTTTTTTCTATATTAATTAAACATAATCATTTGAATTTATAAACAATAATTGTAACGTTAAGAGTTTAGTTCCCAATGGTCATATTGACCAACAAGCATATAATAGTCAGAACCCAATTGTCTCATTTAATTATACTCACTTCATTAATTAAATGATATACTTTTGTTGAGTACAAAATAAAATAACCCAAAAAATTAGGGAACAAATATTATTAAAAAGTTCGGGTTATTAAACTTCATCCTCTACAATATAATTTGAACCTTATATTTTATAGCTTACACCAACTCTAGTACCATTAGTTTGGACTTGTTTAGATCAATCCAACATAGTGGTGATCTATAGAGTATTTCATACAAGGCCTCGAACGGTGCCATACTGATGGAGGAATGGTAACTGTTATTGAATGAAAAATACACCATGTCTAGGTGATCCTCCAAAATATGGAAAAAGTCCAACATATAAGCCCACAACATTTCCATAAGAACCTAAATAGTCTTCCCAATCTATATATTAGTGTGGGAGTGAAACACAGTACTCAAATGAAACTGAGTCCAAAATGCCTCCTACAATACTCCTTATAATTATGATTTTATGTAAGCATCATGTTTTGAAATGATCATCGAGGGAAGTCTATGAATCCAGACTATCTCTTGAAGTTAAAGGTGTCCCAATATCTCTACTAAACTATGCTATCATATAGCTTGGAAGTGGGCCAACATGGTGAGTCTGTCTATGATCACTCAGATGGAATCATGTCCTATATAAATTTTTGGAAGTTTGATCAAGAAGTCCATAGATATATACCATCCCACATCTACTTTGGAACATTATGGGGCTGAGATAAACCCGCTGGAACCTAGTTCTCAACCTTAACTTTCTTATAAGTGAGGTATTTATAGATAAATGTTTCTATATATTTCTTTATCACCAGCCACAAGAACATATGTAGATGTTCCTGGTACATATTCATCATAGCTAGATGTACCACCAAGGGGGATTCATGAAACTCCTTTGGAACCTCCTCACACAACATCACTGGTGCCATCGTCTATCCTCTAAAAAGTATGGTGTTCTTCCCACCTTCTTAGAATATATCATGGGCATGTCTATTGGATATATGAGTGTGAGAGGTCTCATACAAAGTATCACTATACCGAGACTCTATAATTTCCTAGCCCCAAATGCCACCCAAAATGGTGGCCCAAGCTCGATTATTCACAAGGACTCAAGCGTATATCCCCAAATTCCAGAGGCTTCCGACTAGGAGTGAGAGCCTTGGTGAATTAGTGGGGAGACTATTCCCTCATTACCAAAGTATCATAGCAGAAGACAAACAAACAATAAAGAGATGAAGCAAAATAAATAGTAGTAAACTGAAAGAATTCCATGATAGAAATATATATCAATAACCAGAAGTGTCTCAAATACCAAATTATGTAGATGGTACATGTATCTAGAAAGAATCTAGAATAGCACATGGAAATGTAATACAACACAAGTTCCAAAAATAAAAATAGGCCAAAAGGTATCCCAGCATCACAAGGATCAGCATGCTCCTATGCTCCCATACTCCAAAGCCACAGTCAACAATCTATACTAGGGTGATTTCCCCTGTCATCACCTGCAACCATATTAGATATTTAGGACCCCAAGGATGCCCAAACGGGGTGTGAGATAAACATCCTAGTACACAACCACCCATTTCTATATAGTTCTAAAAACAATATACAAAAGTTCTAGAAACTGTAAACAACTTGTAAAGTAACTATTCATGCCCATGGCATATGTCTATAGTAGTAAGTAAAACCAAATAGCCCAAAAGGATACCTACAAATGAGAGTCATATACGAACAAGGAAGCTATAACAAAGTACACAAGCAAGTCACACAACCATACCATGCATCAATATGTATCTTGTATCCCACAACCACACTATATAAAGAAGTCAAGTGTCCCATGACCACGACTTATAGTAAAAAGCATAATCCCACGACAATGTTTTATAGTGAAAAGTAAACCCCATGGGTCGGATCCAAGGTGTTAGCAGACTATGGAATCCATGTAATAATTCTAGACCACGGATGACCGGATCCAAGGATCTTGTCCAAGGCATCCCATTGAGTCTTACGAGCATCCCTTGTGGAAACTGATTTATGAACTGGTTGGGGTCCTAGGATCATGGAAATAGCATGTCCTATGTGAGCCCAAGAAATCCAAATCTACGTGGTATCAAGGCCCGAGGTATCCCACAGAATAAAGACCCATTGGGCAGAGTCAACGCAAGGTGTCCACTACAATATTCCAGATCTATTCATTCATACATTCAATTTAAACAAACATTCCATGCAATTATACCCACTCACATCAACCTGCACAGTCCATGAGTAAACCCACTCATGAAAACCATGTATCAACTATAAGAATTTGGGCCTACCCTCCCATATAAACCATTTAACATGAAATTAGTCATTTTATATAGGTATACCCACCCACATTATCCATTTAACATTCCCAACCATGAAAATATACAATAATAACATCATATTCATTGATCAAGGAGGCAGTACATCTCCTAAGTAATCTCTTCAAGCAATCAAGGAATTAAGGGGTTTCCTATAACTAGGCAAGAACAAGATGACACCCATTGGGTTGTTTAAATAGGCATAAATAGGTTATCTTATTAATTATCACCCCTTGCGTGACCTTGAATCATGTAACATGTGCCAATGAATATAAAATAAACCATTGGGAATCTTCACCAGGCATGACTACAACTACAACAAGCAATTATCTCAAAACAAATACCTCACTGGAAAGTCTGACAGATGAAATATCGGGAAAAAACCGAAAAATAACAAGAAAAATTGAATGAATTTATAGACAACCTACCTCACCAAGGTAGTAAACATCTCATCCAGTATCATGTCCTGATTCTTCCGGGTTTAGAAGAAATCAAAAGAATAGACAAAGAATGAAATATTAGGGGATATGAGACTAAATCCAAATAGCACTGTTGTTGTTCCGAAGAATCAAGAACGACTAAAAAAGAATTGAGTACTTTCCAATGCAGTTCCAAAGAGACAAAAAATGATCGAATCAGAGTCCAGATAACTTATATATATGAGAAACTACTCTAATGTGGTTTTGGATCTCAAAAATAGAGGAAAAAATTCTATTTGAAAAAATATGAGCCTACTCCCACTTTTATAAAAGAAACACCCAATGGGAAAGTACACAATGTGTAGGCCAAGTACACAGAGTGTACTTCCCTATGAATTTTTCTTGATCCAAATAGGCTACACATCGTGACGGTCCAGTACATGATGTTTATGTGAAGTACATAATGTGTACATGACCTGTAGCCCACATTTAACAAGTTCTCCCCCTTCTCTCCAAAAAAACAACCCAACCAGCCCATGAACTAGCATAGGGTCTAAGATAAAAATGAAATTAACAAAATTGACCCCAAAAGAGAGATTCATGACTCGAGA
This sequence comes from Viscum album, assembly GCA_963277665.1. Taxonomy (NCBI): domain Eukaryota; kingdom Viridiplantae; phylum Streptophyta; class Magnoliopsida; order Santalales; family Viscaceae; genus Viscum; species Viscum album. The sequence continues at coordinate 743,158,347 of OY728141.1, forward strand.
AAAACCCGGGATCTTATAATCTTTCCCCATTATAACAATTAATCAGAAAATTTCTCTCTGGAGGATGGCCAAGATTCATCTAAAAACAACTCCGGCCAATAAGCACATACGTAGGCCTCCATCTCCCATGTTTGACCTTGTAAATGGATATGATTCTATAGCACCTATACAAGAGGAACTGATTATCCTCGATGAACTTTTGTGCTACTATCAACCATAAAAATATGATGCTTCTGAAAGGATACATCAACCTAATGCTTAACCTCCCCGGGCATAAAACCCTATGACGGGTCTGAATGATAGAGTAATAGGTGAGATACATTGAATATTTCATGCACAGATTTGTACTTCTTAGGTAAATACAACCAATAGGAAATCTACCTAACTATCCCAAGAATATCAAACTTTCTAACATATATAGGTGAAAGTTTACCCTGTCTCCTAATCCGACTATGTACCAACCTCTGGAAATCACGTGAGAAAACCAGATCCCCGGCCTTGATCTCTAGAGGACATCTGCAGTGATCGACATATGATTTCTGGAGAGACTATGCAGTATCCATATACTTTTTAATCATCTGGACCTATATAGAAGTCACCTACATCAGACGTGGTCTCAATAAAGATGCATCTCCATCCAATAACCATCACATGGTAGAACAACATGGCCTACCGTATAAAGCCTAGTAAAGTTCCATTTGTATCAGCACCTGATAAATGTTACTGTAGGGGAACTCAACCAGGGGAATGTGCCTCTCCCAAGAGCCCCCAAAATACAGGACACATGCTTGCAGAATGTACTATAGTACGTGTATCGTAGGATATGACTAGCCATCACTCTGAGGGTGGTATATTGTGCTCAAAAGCACCTGTGTACCCAGTACCATATGAAAGATCTACCAAAAAATAGATGTAATTTGGGCATCCCTATTTGAAATGATAGTGTGTGGGACCCCATGAAGTCGTACCACCTCTCGGATGTAAAACATTCAAAGATCATAAATTCTAACGGTCTACTTGATCGAAAAGAAATGTGCGACATTCATAATCCTTTCAATGAAAACCCATGTGGCGTCGTTACCTCGAGGTGACTTTGGTAAAGCAGTCCTGAAATCCATTGTGACATTAAACCATTCCCACTTTTGGATGGGTAAGTGTTTTAAAATCCCAGTTGGGTGTTTAAGTTCCTCTTTCTCTTGCTTATAGGTGGAACACCTCATAAAAAAACCAGTTACCTCTCTCTCCATTTTTGGCCACCAGTACTATCGTCACAAGTCACGGTACGTCTTGGTGAACCCGGGATGTACTGCCCAAGATGAAGGATGAAACTCCTACATCAAATCCTCAAGTATATCCACTAGAACCCAAACATGTCCACAGATATGAACAATTTCATCATCGCCTACCAACCAACTAAGAGGAGTGTCCTCACCTGCCACACCTTCCCGTAGAATTGGGCCTTCAAAATCTGAAAACTGCCTCATCTTAACTCTGTCCAATAGGGTAGATGTCACAACTAAGGATGATATAAAAGTTTATCCTATCTATCGTGTACCACTATATGCATCTCAAAAAACAATTCCATAAGTTGTTACTCGTTATCGGCCTGCTGCACTACCTGTATCTTTGTCTTCCTACTTAGTGCATTGACTACTGCATTTACTTTACCAGGCATATCAGAAAGATCGATTTCAAAGGACTGTAGGTACCCCATCCACCTTCGCTAACTCAAATTTAGATCATTCTGCATAAAGATATATTTGAAGATTTTGTGGTTCATGTACACCACAAAATGATCTCCAAGTAAATAGTGCCTCCAACAACACAATGCATGAACAACTGCATATAACTCGAGATTGTGTGTAGGGTAATTCCTCTCATGAGGCCTATGGTGTCAAAACTCATTTTCCATGACTCAATATATCTACCTCAGTACTACCCCCAACCCAATTCCTGAAGCACCAGAGTACACAATGTAGTTATTTCCCTGCTCAGGAAGTATCAGGAATTGTGATGATTTCAACCTCCCTTTCTGCTCCTAAAAGGCTGTCACATATGTTTCTGACCACCCAAACTTCAAACCCTTATTAGTCAAGCCCATCAACGATTATACTATGTGTGAGAAGCCCTATATAAAATTCCTATAGTGGAAAATTGTCCCCAAGAAACCCCAAATATCAAAAACGTTCTTGGGCTATTCAGAGGAAACTACAGCTCTCACCTTCTCTAGGTATAATAAAACTCTTATCTCTGAGGTGATGTGACCAAATAAGTGAATATGATCCATCCAAAAGTGTCACTTTGGGAGAATATAATATAACAAATTCTCTCTCAATGTATTTAAAACAATATCAAGGTGGTTGGCATGGTCGTGTAGATTGTGATAATACACCATGTTATCGTCCACAAAACCCCCCACAAAATAATCCAATTAAGGGTGGGAAAATTGGTTCATCAAATCCATGAAAACTTCTAGAGAATTTGTGAGACAAAATGGCATAACCAGATACTCATATAACCCATACCTGCTACTGAAGTTTGTGAAAGGTATGTCTGTAGGTCGAACGTGCACTTGGTGATATCCTGACCTTAAGTAGATCTTTGAGAACACCTAATCTCCTCAAAGATGATCAAAAATCCCTTCAATCCATGGCATGGGATATCAGTTTTTAACCATCATCTGGTTCAGTTTCTGATAATACACGCATAGCCTAATAGTTCAGTCTTCCTTTTTCATAGAAGGACCATAGAACCCCATGGAGAAGTACTAGGTCTGATAAACCCCTTTACCTCCAAATCATCAAGTTGCCTCTAGAGCTCCTACAATTGGGCATCCTATAAGGAGGAATAGATACTAGTGTAGCTACTATAATAAGCTCGAAGGAGAATTACATCTCTCTCTAAGGAGGTAAACCAAAAGATTCATTGGGAAAGATATCCCTAAAGTGATCAACCACTAGAGGAAAGTCTACTTGACTCACTACCTGATCATTTAGAAACAAACTACCAATCTGGCTTGTCATCCCTCCCAATCCATGATGCTCATATCTAGCTTTGCTTGTCTTTACATCCCATTCACCCTTGTGAATATGTACTGCACCCTCTAGTGATGTGAAATTCACCCTCTGGCGGTAGCAGTCAACATATTCTCAATAAGTTACTAGCCAGTCCATCAAGAGATTGACATCAAACCCTATAATCTCAAGAAAATAATGATTCCAGATGAAGTGACACCCTCTTCCCTCAAGGGGACACTCTATACACTGGATCACATCACCCGTTCTAACTCCCAATGGTATATCTAGTGTCAAAATTCCCCCAAAAAACAAAAACACAAGCCCAAGGGTTTTTACCACTCATGTAGAGATAAAACAATGGAAGGCCCATGTATCAAAAAAAGAATATTAAATAGTAAAAGCTATTAATATCGCACCCCTCACTATAGATGGTCTAGGATCTGGATCCTATTGGGTTTGTTGCACTACATATGTATGTCTTGTACCATGTCCCTATGACCCTACCTAGCTACACAGACCGGATCCACCCTATTTCCTATGGGAAAATGATGTCTAGATAACATGACCATGACCACCACATCCATTGCCTGATTGGCCTGCACTACTCCAGCTCCTATCCTAACATGGAGCTAAAGAACCTTCTTCTGAACCGAATGTCAAAGATGACCCCCTTCCACTTGCAGTTAGAGGGAAGGTCTGGGAAAACCTCTACATCTTTGTAAAGCATGTCGCATATTTCATAACCATAGGCGTGCCCTACTCTAGATGCATGAAATCAGTTTCCCACTCTTATCACAGAGTATTTGAATAAATTTATTTATAAAATATGGTTTTGGAATTCATCCCAACCCATATTCTATATCCCATCATCCTGGTTTAAAATGTCACAGGAGGGATTTTCTGATCCACATAGCATATAAGTTGCGAGTTTATCCCTCCTCTTTAGAGGTTCCTCAAGATGCTCTAAAATTGAAAATGTGGTATCTAGACATAGCTCTGTAGTTTGTGGTCTACCATACCCCAAAAATTAGGAGGATGCTACTACTGGAACACCCGTGTCAGCTTAGACATAGTCAAGGCTGGCTGCAGTACTCCCTGGAAAGTCTTCATAGGCCGAAATAAACCCTCGCAGAACTATGAATAAACACATGTGTCTGGAACAACGACAAGTTCCAAAACTAGCACTATAGGAGGATCAAATGGTTTCCCGTGGACCACTATATCTGATTTATGGTCATAGCATCCATCGTGACGTACCACTGGAGGTCATCATGGTGGGATGTCTCTACAATTCTAAATGCACTCCTCAAGAAAGTACAACATCACAACACACAGCACAAATAATAGTACATGTTAAAACCCTCCTAGAAACCAAGCCAAATCCACATCCTGATCCTAAATCTAGGATTGTATAAAGAAAAACCATATAACCACTAGAAACTATGCCTCCTGCCCACTCAAATGTCAGGTCTAGGTCAAGTCTCTATTTTCCATTGAAGTTACAATTCCATTTCACGTACAATTATTCAAGAATTTCCACCATCGGTTTACCAATTTCTTAATCCATGAGGTCCCATAATAGCTCATCAATACAAAACATGGATCCCATTCATTCCATACATGTAATAGGTTCATTCAACATGTACATTTCACTAGTGCATCATTTTCTAATTCATAAGGTACCATACTCCTTATGGATTGAAAGATGACGTCACACCTTTATCTACTACACCCAAATAACACAACAGTATGAAAAACCATCACATTAAATATCACAAAATCATGCAATATCTAATGCATCCTAGATGGCATGTCATAATTCATGGAATTTAATTCTAATAAGTGTATATATGATGCATGAGATAGAACACCCTCATCTCATTGGGTTTCAACTAAAATAGAACCCACAATTGCATCAATAGTAATAGCAGAAATCAAGTGTGTCATCCAATGGTGAAATCGAATCAACTATAATAGTAGAAGTCCAGAAAATCATAAATCCATTTGAGGAAATTTCTATTTTCCCTATTCACAGGTTAGCTACTCCCAGGTACAGTTTATTACCAAATCCAATTTCCTTCCTATACCTGTATAATGTCACCAAATAGTAAGTAAAACCAGAAAAAAAAACTCTTCTGATACTACTCTGTAACATCCCAGACCTATATGCCACCTGAAACGGTACCCTAAGCCCAATTGGTCACAATTAATCAAGCACATATCCCCAAATTTCAGAAGCTACCGACAAGCAGTGAGGGACTAGGTGAGTCAGTGGGGATATTATTCTCTTATTACTAGAGTATCACAGTAGAAGTCAAATATAGTAAATAACGGAAGTGAAATAAATAGCAGTCACTGGAATGTATGCCAAGACAGGAATATACATCAATAAAAAAAATTCTATCGAATAAAAAAATGATGTAGATGGTACAAGTATCTAGAAAAATCTAGAACATCACTTGGCAATGTAATACATTACAAGTCCCAAAAAGAACAAAAGACCAAAAATGTATCCCAACATCACAAGCTTCATATTGGTCCAATGATCCCCTACTCCAAAGCCATAGTAAACAAGCTGTACCAATTCACTTTACCCTATCATCACCTGCAAGCATATAATCTATTTGGGTCTTCAAGAAGGCCTAAATAGTGAACGATATAAACATCCTTGTAGGAAACCACCCTGGTCCATACATTTCTAAAAACAATATACAAAATAACTAGAAAGTGTAAACAAATAGTAAAGTAAGTGTGCATTCCCATTGCATATGTCTATAGCAGTAAGTAAATCCAAACAACCCCCAATGCTACCTGCAAAGGTGATTCAGCTCCTAATAAGGCAATAATAAAAAGGTACACAAGAAAGTCACAGGGCCACACCATACATCCATCTGTATCTTGTATCCCATAGCCACACTATATAAAGATTTCAATTGTCTCACGACCACACCATATAGTGGAATTTATAATCCCACGACCACACTGTATAGTGAAAATAAGACCCCAAGGGCTGGATCCAAGGGGTTAGTAGACCAAGGCTTCTAGGTAATAATTACAGACCACGGAGGGCCGGATCCAAGGATGTTGTCCAAGTAATCCCATCGAGTCCCATGGGAGCTCCTGGTGGAAACTCGGTTATGCGCTGGTTGGGGTCGTAGGAGTATAGAAATAAAAAGTCCTATGTGATCTCAGTCAAGCTCGATCCACAGGGTAGCAAGGCCTGAGGCATTCCACATAATCAAGACCCAAGGGGCAGATCAACCCAAGGCTTCCACTATAGTGTTCCAGATCCATTCATTCAAAAATTCGATTTAAACATTCAATTTAAAAAAATATTCCATGTGAGTATACCCAATAACATAAACCCACACTATCCATGATTAATCCCACTCATTCAAACCATTTATCAAATACAATCATATGTGTTACCCTCCCATATAAACCATTTATCATGCCATTAGTTATTTCATATAGGTATACCCACCCATATTATTCATTTAACAAGCCAAACCATTAAAATAGAAAAAGCCATAACATGATATTCATTGAGAAAGGATGCAGTACATCTCCTAAGAAAACTATTCAATCTATCAAGGCATTAAAGGGGTTCTTATGACTAAGAAAGCATAATAACACACACTTTGGGTGGTTTAAATTTAAATAAACATGTTATATACTTATTTTGAACCCCTTTAGTGATCTTTATTCATGTAACATGTGTCAATGCACATAAACGGAACCTATGGTCATCCTCACAAGGTCCGACTATAGTTACAACAAGCAACTCACTCAAATGAGAGGCCTCTCCAAATATTCTGATGGATGGCATAATGGCCAAATGCTTGAAAAGTCCAAGAAAAGCCGAATGAAAGTATATAACACCTACTTAACCTCAGTAGTAGACATCTCGTCTAGTATCAAGTCTAGATTCTTACTGGTTTTGAAGAAATTTGATGAATTAAAAAAGAATGGAATATTAGGGAATATGAAACCAAATTCAAATAATGCAGTCATTGTTTCAAAGAATCAAGAATGACTAAAAATGAATTGATTACATACCAATGCGGTTCCAACGAGACAAACCATGCTCAAATCAGAGTCAGAATGAATTCTACATATGAAAAACTAGTTTAGCATTGTTTTGGTTCTCCAAAATGGAGGAAAACATCATGTCCATCAAAATATGAGGCTACTACCTATTTTATGAAAAACCTCATTGGGCTTGTACAAGACATGTTGGGCAAGTACATAGCATATAAAACCCTATATTGTTTTCCTGAGCTTGATAGGCTACACGTCATGATGTCCTAGTACACAACATGTACTAGAAGTATATGGAGTGTAAGAAAAGTAAATGACATGTACCTGGCTTGCATCTACCTTTTAGTCTGGTTTTCCCCTTCCCTAAAAAAAATAACCCAACCAGCCCATGACCCGACATGGGGTCCAACTTAAAAATGAATGTAACAACATTAACCTGAAAAGAGATATCTGTAACCTAAGAAAAACCAAGTATCTTACAAACCCCCTAACAAATTTTAGATTTGATGGGGGTAACAACCATCGACTAGATATAATTTGCACTACCCTCATCCACAAGGGGAAACTACAATAAGGATAAATTCTATGATACCTCATCCAAATCTAATGAAAAATATCTATTACTGAGATAAGCTACCACCACATTCCCATTCATGGGAGTATATACTTTTTGAAGTTATATTCTTAGAGGATCTCTAGTCATCATCTCTATCACATATGAAGATCCTTTTGTGAGATGATATACTTCATATTATTGTGGTCAGAATAGATGCTAAATTGATCATGTGGAAGGTAGGGACTCCACATATTTAGGGTGAATACTACAATTTCCCACTCTAGATATTGGGAAGCATAGTTTTCTTTATGTGATCTAAACTACAGGGACCGATATGAAATCACCACCTACCACTACATCAGAACAAAAAAAAGTTTTATCATTGAGGCATCATAGTATACCATGTACATGACACCCTACCCTGGTAGTCTTAATATGGGGGAACTTTTTAACCTACACCACATATTCTGAAAAACCTACTGAAATCTTTTCATCCACACAAACAGTTTTCCCTTCGAGGTCAAAGAAGTTAAATTTGCTGATATTTTTTTTAAAAATTGGGAACAAATCTCATGTAGTAGCCAGTCAACCTAAGAAATATCCACACCTCGATTACACTATTGGGTGGATCCTAATCCTGAACTAATTTAACCTCCACCAGGTACACTACAACAACCTCTATAGATATGACATGTCCTAGAAATTAGACCTATCAAATTCAGACCTAACAATTTGAGAGCTTCCGATAAAGCAGGTGCTCTCAAAGTATATCCAAATCCATCCTCAAGTGTCTCACATGATCCTCCTTGGACATCTAGTATACTTGGATATCATCAATGAATACCACCACAAAATTATATAATAAAGGCTGAATGATATGGTTCATGGTCGCCATGAACACCACTTGGGAGTCTTTCATTCATAAAGGCATCATTAAGTGCTCATAATGACCATAGTGGCATCATAATGTTGTCTTAAGCATATTTAAATCTCATACTCAAAGATAGTGATAACCAGATAAGAGGTTAATATTTAATTCCTCTATCAAAAGACCTCTCTTTAGGGCTATGTAATCCTAGAACATTCTTATGAATTATTTCATCATACTCTACCACCAATACAGGAAGCTAAAATCCCATAGCATCCACTACTCCAAGTCTAATACTATCCAACTTATGAGATTTTAGTTATATCTGCCTATGTTTGATCCCATCATTCTCCTGCGTGCTTTCCTTTTAACTCATAAAGGAAAACCTAATTCCATTTCCACAGATACACCACATCCCCCTCATGAAATAGTTAATCCATGAATGAACTATGGATAGCCATCTCATATATAAGATGACAACATAAGGTCTCATCACTACTAAAAAGAGATCACATATAAATATCTCTCCTATGAGATTCATGTCACACTATCAGAAGTAGTGTGTGATAGTAGAATCCCCTCAAAGAAAAGTATCCAAGAATAAGGGTTGATGTAAGGGCTCAACTGAAATCTCAAAGCCACGAACAAGGGAAGTGGAAAGAAAAGAGTAGCACACAACCCTTTTTTTCAGTACTAAAACTAAAGTATAGATGAAAAATATTGTAACTATAATCATGTTAGGAAACTAAGGGTTAAAGGGAACTACTTCTTGTTGCTTCCCTCATCCTTAACCACCTACTCCTTGATCCTAGTGTGAACCACATGTGTGTGGTGGTGGAAACAAGTCAAAACTCCTACCACCTCCAACTACTCTCCCTACTCCCCTACCACATCTTCCACTCTATGGACCTCCATACTCTTGATGTCGTATCTACTTGGGATTTCCATTGTCCATATCATTATCAATTGTACAAAGATTTAAAAAATTCTAAGTGAGTTTTGCTTGACTGCTTCAAAAGAAGCATTACCTCCCTCTAGGATGACTAGAACCATCCTAAGAGCCCTGCACTACCAACCTTTTGTCATAGGATCACATGTTGGAGTGTGTCACATGCTTGGATACATGTTTCATTGATCATCTACCAGCCACTAATGTTTTATCTTTTATGTTACCACTATCTCCACCAACATTCAACATCTTCTCATAGATAAATCTCTCCACCACAAAGGTTCTCTCAATAACTCCATCGTTGGTGGGAATGAAAATAGATATCACTACTTCCCTAATATCTTGGAATATTCCATACATGAAGGTACATTCTCATATAAAAGAATCTTGAACCATATACATGGTCTATCTCGAGAGGCTGGTGAATCATGATGAATACTCATCCATGGTCATACATCCCTACTAAAGATGTATATTCTTTTGGATGTTCATTGCTCACAATTTGGCTGGGTAGAACTCCTCCTAGATGATTCACTCAAACAATGACCATGAGAGAGATGTGTCATTATGTTTATTAGTCACTAGAATCCATAATTTCCCAATGATGATTGGAATAATACTTATCATTTGGATTTCCATTTGATCTGGAGGCGTCCTCACAAAGAAGAAAAATAAGGTCACTAACTCTAGCAAGTCCTCAGCATCCTGGGAGTATAGATCAATATGAAACCCGAGAGAAAATTACCTATAAACTCATAGAGTGTGATCTATCTACAAACATTATCATCTAGTACTATTTTTGAATCCTACTTCTCAATAGTAGGTTCAAATACTAGAACACCACCAAGATGTACGACACCCTATTTAGATCCCTATATGGAATCCTCTTCACTAAGTAGATCATCATCGTGTTCCTATTGTAGAATCCTAGTTTGATGTCCTCATGGATGCATCCTAAAATAAAATCAATACATTCCATTGTAAAATATTATATCTAGAGCGATAACTCAATAAATACATTTAAACAACAACCCATTTCTATATGATGCATGTACCAATATCTTCCCTACAACCAGTGTCTACATGTAGTGATTCAACAAGAATAATTTCAATGTCTTGGTGAGTTGATATGTTGGATGTTTCACTAACATTGGATTCCCAATCTTGAAATACATACTCAAAACACATTAAAATTTTATTCATAAATCCTAAACCAAACCTCAGAACTAGAAAATCTTCAAAAATATATTCCTCAGATGGAACAGCTTTGATACCACTCTATCATGATTAGATCTATCAGGGCCCACCTAGATAGTGATAATCCATGTGTGACACCCAAATCCAACTATAATAGACCAAGGGCTGGAAAACAGTGCCAATTATGTGTATCAAACAAATGGGAGGCCTTATCCTAATATACCTATACACACCAACATGTCTCTAAATTACTATACAATGATAGAAGGTAAAACAATACATCGGATACCATATTGAATGCACAAATCTAAATCACAAAATTAGAATATGTAAAAAGTAAAGAAGCACAAGGAAAAAATACAATCAAATTAAAACTATAAAAATTATATCATGATTAATAGGATGAGACTACTATTAAGAGAATCACTAGGTAAAAACCATGATCAATCTAGATCATTATGCTCCACCTGCTCCTTGTTCTTCTAAGACACCATCGAATGGAATATTGTTTGCATAAGACATGAAATGTATGGGAAAGACCTTGTAGTGTTGAGTATAACAATACCCAGTAGGAAACCCTGATATAACCAAACATAATAATCAATATAGTAGTAAGAACATCATAATGTATTCCAATAGGATATGATACATAGTAATAAGGAAAATGAGAATCCATATATTGTCATAATAAACTCTAAATACGAATGATTTCCCAACTATACTACCAGCTATATAATGATGATTGAGGATTAATAGTAATGCATCTATAGGATAACTCACTCCACTATCCATGCTATCAATGAAGGTTCTCGTGAAAAGGGTTATTCTTATCTTGACATTCCAAAGAGGTACTCATTGGATCCCTAAAAATCTCAGTACACTAATAAGGAATCACACTTAAGGATCATGTGGAACACCAAAAACCCAATATGGAATAAGTTGTTATGTAGGGGATCATATTCCCATGTATGTTGGTCATGATGATTCTTTAAACCCCACCTAGGAAAGATGATGTGATAGAGGATCCCACCCTAGGCCACATAGAGGGATTCATGAAAACTCTATAAAAAAGAATCCTAAAGAGGGGATCATAATCCTATATTGAATATGCAATTCCACAATTTACCCTCATAGGGATGGACCAAGGGAGAACACTCAACCAATAATGGACTAAAATGAAGATATAGAGGTCATAAACATTCCCTTGAAAAATTATATGACCTTACTATGGGTACATGATGTGTCTCACCTGTGCAAGGTCTTCCTATGTCTCACTTTCTCATGTGGAATGTATTATTATGTATACATGATGTGTTATTTTTGGATACATGACATGTAGACTATGGTCAATAATTCAGTGTACCATAATCCCATGATCATGTACATCTGGATGTTCCCATGTACTTTGGGTCATGCCCTTGTACGAAGTCGTGTCTGAGTGTAGGGTCATGTTCATGATCGTGTACTCTGGTCATTTCCACGTGGATAGTTGTATTTGTGCCTGTGTACCCCCTGTGTACACACCGTGCCACCTATACTGGTTCACATGGAATGTGATACATTTCACACGGCCTGTGATATTTGTTTTCTATACAGTAACCCTAACTCAATAAATGGGGGGTTACACAATGTGTGATTATAGGACTACATGTTGTGCGGTCGATATATTTTTAGAAATTAGATAATGTTTTTAGTGTATTCCCGTACTACAATCACTTCATAATATTACAAACAATCACCACTAATCACTGATATGGGTTTGTGGGCCTTACCATCACCGGTGGATGGATTTTGGTCACCAGATCTGCTCGATATTCAGTTTCATTCACACCACACTACACAGTATAGACCAAAATATAGCTAGGGAACTTCAATCTAATATTGATCTAACTTTTATAATATGTTATCATCATCACACCACAGTCTATCTATCAATTTAGAACCCAAATCTGTGGTATCAATTCATTGCACAGAATAATGGTCATGAAATGATCGATTATTGGGTATTGGTCAAACCCCCATCCAAGGAAATACCTGTGATAAATGTGTAATGAATGGGTGGAAATGCACAAAACACACAAGGGTAATTAACCTCATATATTTTTTGGGGTTTTTCAAAATTATTTTCCATTATAAAAATGAATGAAGAATCGATAAATAAATAATAAATATTCCCCAAAATCCTTGGAAGAAAAACCCAAACTCATAAGCATGAACGATCAATGAATCAATCTGTTCATGGATGGGATTTAAATTAATCATGGGAGAATCAAATAAGGAAATGAAAAAAGTAAAAAAAATTCCCTATCTTATGTTTGGATCAATCACTAATAGATATTGGTTTCACATCAATGTTGTCGGAGAGATCCAGGTGATCTGATTGGAAAACCGATTACTAATCACGATTCATCCTTGCCCCTCCATGAATGCTCTATGATTGTTCATTTCTCAATAAGAAGGGTTATGAAAATTAACCTAGGTATTTGACATATCATATATTTTATAAGGATACAATCATGCCTCTACATTTAAATTGTAAATAAATAAATTAAATTAGTTTGTATCATTATTTTCTCCCATGAAAACACTTTAAAAAATCACCACATGCTGAAAGAGGTTATTTTGTTCCTAGGGTAAAACTCACATTATGGATTCAATAGACATCTCAAAATTATTATTTGAGATTCATTTCACTGGCTAGTACATAATTAATGAAAAAATACGCATGTGTGATAAACTAAATTTAATATTTTTATTATATCAACATTGAGGTTCATTGGGCTTTGGAATCTTATGTCATCTCAGTGATTGGATATGAATAATATTCCATAATATATTCCAATGTTTTATAATGAAAAAAATTGATGTACACCACCACCCTCACCATTAGTAGTCATCTCACCATAATCCCACTCAGAAATTTGCATCACCTCAATATCCATGAAACAATTAATCATGCTTGACTACTGAACCATGGTAGGGAACCCCTCCATCCAGAGTGTGGGAGGAGGGTCAGATGATAGGTTCCAGAACACCCATCTCTCTTTCAAGTTTCCCACCCTGTGAAACTTGTGTGGTAGCCCACATGAATCACCAACATGCTTCTCCACATCCTCAAACTGGTCACAAGTGTAGATATTCATGTAGTAGGTCACCCCTCTATCTCAAATTGATAGTCCACGGGGAAGGATAGATTGATGACAATGTACATCATTCACATCCATATTATGGATTTCACGCTCCCAAAAGTGTATGTGGGAATCCATTCACACTACCTTCATGTTCTGATGATCCATTCACCCAGTCTTTGTCAGGCAACTTACTACCCACTAGTGATGACCAGATGGACCTATGGCCCGAAGGTCTTGCAATAATGATGTCCTAGAGGCCCTATGGATCAATTTTCATTGTTGGGATAAAGAACCAATTCTATAGCCTTAAATCCCATTTCAGGTGAATAATTCCACCACTACAGTATTAATACAATTATTGCTACAGTAACTTTGAAATATCCTCTAACAAGTTTTAAATACATGTGTGTGTGTTTAATGTTTCATTAATTACATTTTCAAAACAAAAAAAATCTTATGATTTTGTATACATATATGTATGTGTGTATGTATTTATATATGTACACTATAATGAGATATGAAAAATTTAAAAATCAAATGAATTTTCTTTTTACATAATGATATATTCATATACATATTGTAATGAATCAAATTTTCCATGTGTTATTTTTGGATATCGTATGGATTATTGTTTAGACCAAGCACTAAGATAGCGTGGTATTCTAAGGCCCATTGTGCCTAGAATAAATATTTTAAATATATTAAATATATTAAATAACATACATACGCATATTTCTTGGAAAATTAGTGCCCTCTCAATGGGTGAAAGGATGAGTAAAATAAAACAAAATTATATATTTATTTATTCACTAATGCAGAGACCAAATTTCATATACAAGTTAACTATTACGATGTAACTCTAGGGTAATCCACATAAACCTAAAACTATTGGATAACCATTGGAGGGATAATTGGAGAATCTCTATTAGATGAATTATAGTTGGATCATACTTCGATGACCAGTGTTCAATGGAATTGAATTATATCGTCAACAAAAATGACACAACTTTTTTCTTCATTACTGATCCACCCAAAATCATGGTATGACATTTGTTTGTATTTGATTATTTCCCTGGTATATATTTCAATGATGAATGTGAATCAAACAACCAATAGATTGATCATCTAATAAGTCATATTTTGGGATGAGTTGTCTACAATAATCTTTTCGGTAATATTGGTGTGATTAATTATTTATCTCTATGTCCATCATTCTAATGGAAAGGGATCAAGGCCAACATGAATGTTGGATGAGGTTTTTTCTTCATGTTTGTTTTTTTTCTTCCCCATTTTTTCATACATCTAGGGGAAATAATTTAGACCATGGTTCGATGAATACCAAATAATTGAATGTTTTGAACCCATTTGTTGGAAAAACTATTCTAAATTATAGATCTAATCTCAATACAATAGAGTGATTATGAAAAGATGAAAGTGGTAGCTGATCAGATGGTTTTGGATATTGATTTTTGGTCTTCTTTGGAACGTGATGGTGGGTGATGTGCGAGGGCATTTTTTGATCAGATTTTAAGGCCAAAATCCAATGTTCATCAATATAAAAGATGAGATGAAGTTTTTTTTGATATTATAGAAAGATGCATGGATGAATCATTGGCCAGATGCTTGGGAGTAGACCCGAAATCTAGATCTGGATTTTTGGAAGATCCCAAACAACATGGTGTGTACTATGAAGCTACATACCATGTGTGGCCCTCTTAGTGGTGTCTAGGGTTTCAGGATTAAGAAAAATATCACAGGGCATGTGACTTCTTTCTCTAGGCTTAGCGAGTACCTAAGAGGGTACACGAGCATGACAAGGAATTACATGGCCATGGACACACTGTGTACCCCTTCACAGACACGGGCATGCTAGAAGTACATAGGCATAGTCATGTACTGGCACACTAGAATAAGTACACAAGAAAAAACATGTCATGTATTATTACATGGAGATAGACATAGGATATTTACATGGGAAAGAACCAGTGCAACCCATCAAATAAGGCTTAGATCCTTTTTACTATGTATCATAGACATGTTTTGTTAGGGTGTGTTCCCTATATTCATTACCTAAGGGTTATTTTAGAATTTTATCATACATAGGATGGTTATCCCTTTACCCATACTTCATGGATAGAGTTACTAAAATCCTTTTGTGATGCCTGAAGTGAGATCCCCTATCATCTTATTTCCCTTAGTAGAGTTCTTGGTATCATCGTAACCACACTATGTGGGCGTCGATCCTCTAATTAGTTGGTTAATTCAGATTGATATGTGAGTATTCCCCCATGTACATAGGAGTGATCCTCATATATGTATCATATCTCTTCATACTTCCAATGTATAATTCTAATGGTGATACCTGATGAGCACTACGTCTTGGACGAACATCATGAGCGCTTTATTGCTCATGAAGCATCTTATCCCAAATAGGTGTTATGTGGAACATTTGAGCTAGAATACTAGGCTTGAATTATTTTTGTGACTTTTCCATGATACTATGTATATTTTTTGATTATATTTGGATATTATTGTTATGTGTTATATATATATATATATATATAGTTGTGTAGATCTGCCTGTTATTGTTTTTTATATGATTTGTGGTTTCAATATTTCCTACTATTTATTGTTATACACAATCCTACAAAGGATTTTACCACATGTTTCATGTATTCTGTAGATGATTATCGTTTTGACAGAGAAGTAGAGGGACCAGGAATAGAAGCTACTTAGTGATATCAGACAGACTGGGGTGTGTTCTTTCTATACGTTGACAGCAGTCCCCATATTTACTTTTAGAGTGGCCTGGTTTTTAGACACTTTATAGTAGGGATTTTATTTATCCCTATTTGACATTACATTTTTTTATTGTGATATAGTTGTGTTATTAGTTTTATTCATGTGTGGTTTATTTTAGTTTTACATTTCACCATTTTTTGGGATTGGATTTGTGTGCATTTGTACAGTTGCTTTAGGTTGAGGCCTCCCATAATTGTCATATTCCTACTTGTTGCTAGTTGTTAGCCTATGTATTATTATGGGAGGTATTTATGATTTGAAACATAGGATCCTTTGGGATGGTTCATTACCGAGTAATATCAGAGAATTCCGTTATACCTTAGGATCTAATAATGTGAGATTTATTTTGGACAATAGTTTTAAGTGTTTTGAGTTAAGATTTCTGACCAGGGAGTATAGTATTGGTGAAGCAGCCAATGTATCCATAAAAGGGACTTTTATCACCTTCTTTTTGAATCAGTACATGATAACACTGGTTATAGGGAAAATAATGGTATGTGCATCATATAGTAATGAGTTGTGGTTTCTATGTCCTTCTTCAGTCACCTCTCCAGATATATTAATTGACTATCGTACATCTTGTTTACATTTAGGATGCCTCGGTAATGTATTTAATCTAGGATTTAGTATCAGGATCACAAGGATGATCTCCCCACTGATGATAAATTGATACAAGGACTAGTTCTAGAGATGTTTCCTCTATGTGGTGTACCAAATATACCACCACCAGTTTAGCATCATATGATACCCGTAGTACCCAAAGATGAGGTGTGTAGATTGAGTGCACTTCACGATTTTCAATGCATGTGACCCCTAAAATTCTTAGGTAATCCCAACCCAAAGGAATCTATGTAATGGATAAATGTTGTCACATGAGTTTTTCATCTGTTAAGAACACCAGAATATTAAATAGTGGTCCTTGTAGTGTGCTTTCTACATGGATCAATAGGAAAATGGTGGGGGTTGGTGACCTTGTCTTATGATGAGACGACTCTAGATTGGGCATAGTTTTAATTTATTTATAGAGATGAGTTATCTCTGGATATGTTAAGGGACATAAATATCCTTTAATATTTTCATATTTAGTAGGGCAGTACGAATGTTGATGAGTATTCATTGAGGTTTACCAATCTCTCCATGTACTCAATGAATATGGTTCAAGATCCTTTATTCCAGGTTTAGACCTTCAAATGAGGAACTTAGATAAATTTAATCCATTTTTATACATCTATACATTCCTATTTATTATGGGGTTCTAGAGAGATCTTTAGTGGTTGAGAGTTTCTTGGTTGAGAAGATGTAGATAGTGGTTGCTCGCAGTGGGTGCACAAGAGTAGGGACATTGGAAGTAGGGAGACAATGAAGCTTTAGGGACCTGGACATGTAAGGAATTTAATGAGGAGGTCCCAGGATATAGGTTCTAATGTTCAGGGCTCATAAGATGGGTCTATTCAGGCTTGGGAGAGGAGGTGTTACTCATGTGACCAGAGGGTACATCATGCAAAAGATTGTCTAACCTGTCATATGGATAACATGGACATCATGATGAGCCCTTATGATGTCATATTATGTATGGATTGGTTATCTACCGTTCATTCCTAGATCATCTATCTCAAGTAGATGATGTAGTGTGACCACAGTGATGGGAGTAGATTTTTCTTTATGGGTGAGAAGGACCTCAACTAGCATAAGATGAACACATTCATAGGAGGGTGCAGTTGATTACTCATCAGCTAGCCAGCATGGCCCTTGGATAAGTGTATTTTATGAGTCCCCAATTTACTAAATTGGTGGTGGTGTATGATGACGTCTTCCTTGAGGATGTTCCAGAATTACCTCCCCATCTAGAGATAAAATTATTCATTGATTTATAACCTGAGATGACCCCCAATAACTTTTCTTGCATATCACATTTCTCCCACAGAGCATCGTGAGTTGAGGGTGCTGTTGGAGGACTTGCAGAGGTAGGGATTTGTTAAACCTAGTGTTTTTCCTTGGGAAAACCCATCTTTGTACTCCAATAATGTTGATGGGAGATTGAGTTTATGTGTGGACTACCGACACTTTAACCAGGAGACCACGAAGGAAAATAATCCACTACTGATGATCGATGAACTCTTTTATCATTTGAATGGGGAACAATGGTTCTTAAAGGTTGAAATGAGGTCATTCTATCACAAGTTGTTAGTACTAGATGTGTATATACTAAAAATGGAATTCAGATGTCTCTACAGTGACTATGAGTACATGGTGATGACCTTTGGCATGAAAAATGCCCTAAATGAGTTCATGGGACTAATGAACCGAATCTTTCATCCTTTCTTAAAACAGTTTTTGTGGTCTTCGTCAACGATATTCTAGTGTACTTAGAATTAGTGGAGGAACATTAAATACACTTGAGGGTGGTTTTGGACATACTCTGAGATCACCAAATTTATGGGAATCTCTCTAATTGCCAGTTTTGGATTCAGGCATTCACCTTTCTTGAAAATGTTATCCCAATGAATGGAGTGGCCATGGAATCACCTATGGTTATGGTAGTGTTATCTTGAGAACCACCCAATATTATGATGGAGGTGTGATGATTCATTGAATTGGAAGGATATTACTGAATATTCATACATGATTTCTCTATTTTATCATCACCCATTACATCTTCTACTTTGAATGTGGTGGCCTTTCATGTGGATAGAGTGGTGAAACGGTATTTTCATGAGTTGAGGAAGAGGTTGAATAGGGCTCCCGACTAGATATTATAAAAGGAGGGTGTCGAGTAAAAAGTGTTATTCATTACATTGGGAATCATACTTCATTGTGTTATGATGCAATAGTAGGTATGGATTTCCTATGGTTCACGTCATTTGAGACCACATGAGTAAAATTATGAAACCCACGATCATGAGTTAGCAGTGGTATTATTTGCAAAGAGGATATGTAGAACCCACCTAATTGGTGAGTAGTTTATTGTTTATTTTGACCAAAAGAGTATCATGTATTCCTTCTCTAATAAGTATCTTAACTTGAGATAGAGGCCATGACTAGAGTTCCTCTAATATTATAACCTCAATATTTTCTATACTCCTAGGAAGGGGAACATGGTATCAAATGATCTCAAAAACATATCTTAGTCACAGTTGTTGAATGAGGCATTAGAGTAGTTGGCATCATTTCATTTAGAGATGTTTACCACCAGTTGATGGTTGTTACCACTTCTCTTTTATACCTATTTAGGAAGGTGCAACATGATTATGCAGACTATGAGACCCTAAGTATTCCGATATCCATTGGACATGTTCTTGATGGATTTTCTAAAGTCAAAGAGAATATTTTTCTTTTTATAGGATGCACAATGGTATGATTTATGTTGTCAGATAAATTCTATAGTGTATAATTCATTTGAATTTTATATACATACAGGTGTGGGAAAGATGTACCAGAACCTATGGCATCAGTTTTGAGGGCCATGGATGAAGAATGGATTTATAGAGTTTGTCTATTGAGCCTTTATTGTGAGTAAGTGAAGGATGAGCACCATGTTCCAATAGGTTTAACTCAACCCATTGAGGTCATATAATGGAAGTAGTGTGAGATATCCATGGACTTTATAATGGACTTACAACATATTTCAAAGGAACCCAATTCCATTTGGGTAATCATAGAATGAATCATCATGTCATCCCACATCTTAGAAATATGAGAGAAGAGTTTAGTAATGATATTGGGATGCCTCTATGTGAAGGAGATAGTCAAAATCCCTATAGTTCCCCCAATGTTCATTTCTAACCATGATGCTCACTTCAAATTTCGATTATGGAAGGGATTATAGGAGGATTTGGGGAATCAGTTACGTTTGAGCACAAAATCTCACCCCCAGACTGACGGTCATTCTGAGAAGACCATTTAAGTCTTGGAGGACTAATGTGGCCTTATATGTTGGAAATTTTCCCTGATTGGGTTACTTATCTACCCTCTTTTGGAATTTGTATACAAAAATAGCTACCATCACACCATTGGTATGAAACCATTCAAGGCTTTGTATGGGAGACCAAAAAGGTCACCAATTTTCTTGAATAACCCAGGAGAGTCAACACTTATGGGTCTAGAGTTGGTGAAAACTACTATTGAGAAGGTGTAGATTATCCCAGAGTAGATGAGGACTGTACAGATCCAGGAGAAGTCTTATGCGGATAGATGATGAAGTCTTTTTGAGTTTGAGGAGGGAGACCATGTGTTCCTAGGGGTTTTAACTACACATGGATTATGGATATTTGGATGGGGGTATAATCTATCTTTGAGATTCATTTTCCCTTTTTAGATACTATTTGATGTTGGTGAGGAGTCTTGTCGCTTAGCTCTACCATCATAGTTTGGAAGTTACATGGCGACGTGTCATAGTTGAGGAGGTACGCGCATGACCCATCACACATTATCAACTGGGGAGAGCTAGGTATCAAGGATTGAGCTAGCTTTGCTGAGTACCCAGTAGAGATTGAGGGTAGGTAGGAGATGATCATTCTTGAGAAAGTTATTCCATTAATGTGTTTCCAGTGGCAACATGAGAATCTCTAAGAGAGGACTTAGGGGTGGGAGACTCAGATTCATGCCCAGTACCCACATCTCTTTGTGTAGCCTTGTTTTGGATTTTTTGGATGTAAGAACCTAATGTTGGGAGAATTTAATGACTCATATTTACCATGTATTATTTTTTGATATTTTATGGATTATCTTTGAGACTAGGCCCTCAGACAACATGTGATTCTGAGGCCTAATGTTCCTGGAATAAATTTTATATATATATTAAATAGAATGTATACATATTTTTTCTGAAAAAGAGGAATAATATATAAATTAAAAGTTGGATAAAAAATATAAGGGAACCATTGATTTTGGTACATAGTTTTTACCTTATGTTAGATATAACATTTTTTGGCTTTGGGTGTTTGTGAAAAATTCATTGTAGGCGTAAGAATGAATAAAATAAAATAAAATAAAATATTTATTTATTCATTGATGTAGTGACCTAATTTCATCTATAAGTAAATTATTATGATGGAATTATAGGGTTAGTCGCATAACCCTAGATCCATTGGAGAACCATTTGAGGATGTTTTAGAGGATCTATCTCATACAAACAATAACCAGATCATCGTTCAATGATTGGTGTGCAATAGAATCAAAGGATCTTTCCAATGACAATGACACAACTTCATTCTTCAACAGCAATCGACCCAAAATCATGTTAGGTAATTTTTTATTGTATTATGTCCCCATTATCTATTTAAATGACTAACATGAATCGATCAACAATTACATCAATCTACAAATCAGTCATATTGGAGGAGGGGTTATCTGTGGGGATCATTTTGGGGAATTATTGTGTGATTAATTATCTATATCAGAAACAGATCGAGGAGAACAAAAACATTGACCTAGGCTCATTATTGTTGGTTGTGTTTTTTATTTTGTTCCCCACTTCTTCATTCACTATGGGTGATCCTTTGGCCCACTATTTGATGAATATTGATGAGTCAAACATCGCACACCCATTTCTTGGTACAATTATTTGATATCATAGAACCATGTTCAGTATGATGTGGTGATCTTGTGATGGTGAATGTAGAAGTAGATTGGATGATTTTAGATATCATTTTTTTTCTTCAACACACGAAGGTGGGTGATGTGCGAGGGAATTTTTCAATTAGATTTGAATGCCATAATACACGTTTCATCAGATATACGGCTCAACCAATATCGTTCCTTGATTTTTTTAAAATATGTATGGTCAGATCGGTATCCAAAGGTGCTAGAGTGGACCCAGAATATAGATATGGATTTCTATAAAATCTTGAACAACACGATGAGTAATATGAATATTCACACCATGTGAGGAATTCTCAACGATGGCTAGGGTTTAGAGATGAATTTAAGTATCACATGGTTTTTGAACACTATCACATGATGTATGGCCTATTTATGATCATCTAAGAATTCTCCTCAAAGGGTACATAGACACAAACAATAATTAAATGTCCATAGACTTTCCATGTACTCATACATGTACATGAAAATGTCAAATGTACATGGGAATAAGTGCACAAGCATCATCACACTAGGTACGTTTACATAGACATGGGAATGGTCTGTTTACATAGGCATGACCTACTATCAAAGGGATATGTTGTGTACTCCTTCAAAGAAGGCTTAAAGTTATTTTACTATATATTTTGAACAAGTTTAATTAGAGTACATTATCTATATCCATTCCCTAAGGGTTAATTTGGAATCTATTCCTACACATAGAGTCGTGATCTATTTAGTAAGGCCTTTTAGACAGAGTTGTTGGATATATTCCATGGGGCCCAGAGTTAGATCCTCTATAATATTATTTCCCAAGGTGTTGTTCTTGGTTTCTTCTTGACAAAAAGTATTCTAGTGTTTATCCTCTACTTAGCCGGTTAATGTAGATTGATTTTTTGGTATACATAATTTCCTTAGGAGTGATCATCATCTATGTACCATATCTCCTTATGCTTACAACGTATACTTATAATAGGGATACCAGATGATCACTACCTCTCGGATAGAAGTCATCAGTGTTAACTGGCTCACAGAGTGTGTTCTCCTACATGAGTGCTATGTGGAACTTTCAAACTATAATCCTCAGATGGAATTACGATTGTGAATTTACATTATGACTATGTGTATTTCTTCAGTATATTTGGATATTATTGTTATATGTGTTGTATAAATATACTTATAAAGAGATTAATATTTTTAATTTTCATATGATTTTTAGTTTCGTGGTGTCCTACTAAGTATTTCTATACTCACCCATGCATGGGATTTTCTCGTATGTTTCATGTCCCGTGAAAATGATCTACATTTTGATAGAGTTCTAGAGGGACTAAGAGTATGCAGTGCTTAGTGATACCAGACAAACCGAGGTGTTTCTTGTGGTATATTGACAGCAGTACCCATCTTTACTTTTAGGTTATACTTGTTTTCAGACATTTTGTTGTGGGCCTATATTTGGCTCCGTTTACATTCCATTACTTCTTATCATACTCTAGCTGTGGGATTAGTTGTATGCATGCAAGGTTTCTTCAAGTTTTACATTTCAACATTGTTCGAGAGTGGATATGTGTGTGTGTGTAGGTACACTAGGCTATGCCATCCCATGTTAGTGATATGCCTACTCGGTGCTAGTCACCAGCCCCTGGCCTATTGGAGGTCGACTGGGGGAGTCGTGGAATGGGACCCTTTAGGATGGGCCGTGACACATATACACAGACATAACCATTACATACATATAAATACAAATATAAATACACATAGACATGCACAATCACACACACACAAACACAAACACACATACACATACATGTATATACATATATTTGAATGTGTGTAAACAAATATGCACGTACAAACACATTTACACATATATATAAATATATATATACATACAATTATATACACCTACATACACATATATACACATACTAGATTAGCACATGCACACACATATACACATATACCCACAAACATACACACACATATACATACACATACATTTACAAATAAATACACATACATACATTTATAAACATACATACATACACATACACATACACACATACATGTACATACACATACATAGACATACATAAACATACATACAAGTATATAAAAACATACACACCCACAATGCATAGACCTATATGTATACACACAAACACACAAACACACAACACATAAATACACACACAACACAAACATGCACATGCATACACATATAAACACATATATACAAATGCATACACATACACAAACAAACATATTTATACATACATACACATAGATACACACATATACAGACGTACAGATACATATATATTCTTACAAATACATAAATATATATGTGTATAT
Source organism: Viscum album (assembly GCA_963277665.1). Classification (NCBI taxonomy): domain Eukaryota; kingdom Viridiplantae; phylum Streptophyta; class Magnoliopsida; order Santalales; family Viscaceae; genus Viscum; species Viscum album. The sequence continues at coordinate 743,182,837 of OY728141.1, forward strand.
TTAAAATTATTCAATATGAATATAAATATATAAATTTAATATGAACTACATTTAATGTATTTATATATTTAATATCACTATAATTATATATATATATACACTCTTATATATGTGTGCGTAATTAAAATTATATATATAATTATAAATAAGTATAAAATAATAAACAAATTTTCTTTCATATAAATCATATTTAAGAATATATATATATATATATATTTAATTACATATATTATAAATACATTTAAATAAATATTTAATAATTTATATATTTATATAAATTTTTAAATAAAATTTTAATATATTATATTTATATATACATTTTTATGTATATAAATATATTATTAAATAATTTCATTTATTAATTTAAATTAGATAATTTTTTTATATATAAAATTATGAAAATTGGATTGATAATATTTTTTTATTATATTATAGCTATATAAATCAAATTTAGATATTATATTGACCTATTTATACTTGTTGTTATATAAATAATTTATAAAAATATATAAATATGGATATATAAATTGAATTATTCGTGATTCCATTTATTAGTTATTTTATAGAGTTTTTAAAGGAGAGTATTTTATCAGTCTTAATTTTAACACTGAAAATGGTGGTATTTATCAATGCTAAAAAAAGCACTAATAAAGTGGTACCTTTTTTCAATTAATTGTTTAACAATGATAAAGGGAACCTTTATGAGTGTGTTAAGTAAGAACTGATAAAAGTGTTACCTTTATCAGTGTTTTTAGTGCTAATAAATGAAAGCAGTGATTAAACATGAATCTTTAGTAGTGTTAGGAGCTTTAAAATTATTTCAAAATGAATTAATCTATATTCATAATTCCAAAATACATTTATATACTAAATTTATACTTTTACAAATAATGAAATGGTATATATAAAGTTATAACCATTGTATTAAACCTATCCCCAAACTTATGACTTAATTAGATATTCCATAAATCTCATGAATATTTTATCACTCACTTGAAACAAGTAATTATGTTACATGATAAAATTTTAAAAATTTAATTGGAACATAGGATTCCATTAATTATATAATGAACCTTGAAAATGTTACATTCATTTAAAAAATTATATTTTCTCATTTTCACTTTTATAATTAAATAACTTTTGAATACATTGAGAATAAAACTAAATTATTATCATAAAATAAAATAATGAAATTGAATTAATTTACTTGTGATCATTCACATTTGGATATTCATCGACCCCTACACAGAGGGTCTACATCGTCCTAAAATCTAATTCATCTGAATAGGTGGCACATGTGGATACACATTATATGTGAAACTGTATGCCCTTATCTTAATATCAGTGAGTCATACCCATAGAACAATATCCTTTTTTAGAAACACATAATTGTTCCAAATGAGATAAGTATAATTAATAACTATATAAACCACCGAAAAACATTATATATGTAATATAATTTCTTTATCTCACAATATCACATAAATTGGGATGCACACTCTGTGTCATCATCCTTAAATGCTCTATTTCTTCATTAAATGACTATTCCAGGTGAAATTACCTTCTTTTACCATATCCATTGATTAAATAAATATACTAACATACTAATTAACAAGAACCAAGATATCTCTTCATTTAATAAGAGTTAAATCATATCATTTCCATAAAATCAATGGAATACCACCAATGATGCACCAAATGAAAGCTACCTCACCAAAATATAAATTTCATGGTTTTCATCTTCTATAAAATTATGAAATGAAATGGTGAATATTAATAACAATCTCAATTCAAAATACCAATACAATTTTCACAAATGGGAACACATAATGAAACTTAAAACATGTGACAATCCTATTGGTGGGTTAGTCTTCATGATCGAATGAGATCACTAAGTGTGAAGTTATTGAGAAGACGTCTCAATGATTATGATCCCTCAACACTTAATAGCCAGAAATCATCTATACCATCAGTATAATGTATTTAGACAACATTAAATATATTTTAAAATTACGTTCATAGCATATATTGGTTCTCATTATGGCTTGAAACTGCTATAATCTTATGATACAACATATAATATAATTATATTACAATATAAATATTAGAGGAAAATGTATCAGCACTATTATATTGAGAATAAATCATGAATAACTCTATATATATATATGATATGGTAATAAAAAATTACTATTTATGTTGGGTCTAGGGAACCCATTTTTACAAAACTCTCACTTTCACTAGAGCCAAATTTCTAACTGTAAACTAGTTAGAACTGACATGATATGATCATGCATCTATTGAGTTATGGAATTATTTATTTGTTTTCTTATGTTTTCCAACATGGATAATCTATTATATAAAACTTCACCTCATTAAGTAAAACTACTCAAGAGATGATATACCCTTTATAATTAGTGTTCCTTCCCCTCCTGGTACCAAGTACATATCCCTTGTACCTTTTCAAGTATTATTGGATAGTTCTAAATTTTTTTCATGTAGTTATTCTAGATTTATCTGATATTTGTTTACAGTAATTAATGTTATGTGAATATCATATCTATCATATAGCATGTAATATATGATAGATCCATTATTTAAGTGTATTATTTTCTACTCATCCTTATAATTTCTTCATATTACTTATGAAATTTTCTTAGAGGGATTTATGCCATGTGAAAATAGAAACAATTTTCTATCTATATTTTCTAGCATTCTTTCCAATACCTCATTTTTAAATATTTTTAACTAGGTCCAAAAAATATTAAGATGTAACTTAGTATATATTTTTCCATACAACAAGGGTTACTACTCTAATTAATTATTTACGGAGTTTCTTTTACAATAGTGTTAACTAATATTTAGAATAAAAACCTTTTTATAGATGTTTTGAATGTATTTTTCATGAAAAACAATGGATCTCCCACTAACCCTTTATTATAACATAGTAAAATTTAATTCCAAATAAATATTATATAATCATAATTCCTGTATTAATCTGTAAATGGATATCTAAAATTATATTCCTTATTAGAAAACTATTTTTTCTCTAACACTTTCTGGTTTGTTCATATATACATATTTTCTAATAATTCCTCCAAAAAAGATGGTCTCGAAATCTTCTGCCAAATATAAAAATCATAGAATGTTTTCATGACAAGTAGATAAATAACAGATTTGAGGATGATGAATTGGTAAGACCAGTCAATCCATATGGGTGCCACACTTATACCGCCCATCTACAATTTCTCTAAAATAACCTAAAATGGATTTTCATCAATTGGAAAAACTACCAAAATATAATAATGATTATGGTACATGGAATCCATTTTGTAATTCATATGAACTTTTAAATTATAGATTGTTTTTTTACATTTCTTCCTTATAATATTCATTATTCTTAGAGAATAATATATCACCCTCCATAATGAACATAAACCAACCCATTGGTTATAATCATCCGATGAAATATATGTCTTTGGAACAATTCATATTCCACAAGCTCTTATGGTACTAGTTACTATTATAACTACATGTGCATCTCAATCTATTACATTTATCCAAGACTATAATGCTCCCCTTATTTCAAATAGACAATTTCACCCTCTTATAGAAGTATAGTCTTTCACATGAATATATATTTTCTATATTAGGGATTAATATAATATACTTATGAACATTAAGAATGATTATTATAGATGAACATTATGTTTTTGTTGATATACGCTTTTTTATTAACTTAGGTTCAACAAACTCTTTGAATCTAAGCACGTGTTTTTTGAAATAACGGATTTATTTCATATTATAACTCATATGATATCCACTTTTCATTATAGTTGGAATATTATTATGGGGAAACACCTCTATTTTCAAACCATGTCTTGAATAGATAATGGGAGACTTAAACGACTTATAAGCCTCATAATCGATCCTTCTCTTACTTATGTCAATTATACTATGTGAATAATGATATGTGAGTTTATGAATAAATTAATATTAAATTTACTGATGAATTAATTCATGAAATACTCATCATTGGTCCTTATTTTACCACTATTAATGTGTGAAAGGAAATTTAATTTTAAGAATAAATCCACTGTACATTTTCATGATTAGTAAATGCTTGGTTAGGATATTTTGTCTACCATATACTTTAAATAACTAATATATTTTATCAATTTATTTCCTTACTTTACTTTTACATTCTTTAAATTTTGTAATGTAATCTCATAATGTACATGAATTTACCTATCTCTTCTCTTCATAATACATCACACTATCAAATGGAAATAACCCCATAAGATTTGTTGATCACCTTTATTTCTATAATTTTCTCTATCTAAAACACAATAAGTATGTGTGTAGATAATATTTAAGGTTATTTGATCAATAAATTTTAAAAACCACACTAAGTATATCCTTTAAAACCAAATTTAGTTTTACGTGATAAATAATTATCTTTCTATATCTAGATATGATTATTATATATAATATTCACAATTTATTATCAATGAATCAAGTATTACTAAATTATGTGCTCAATATGAGACATGAAAAAAAAATCATCAAATGGTGAAATAATATCTCATTGTGTAAATTGAACAAATGATATAAATTTTTTGATAACACTCTATAAAAAATAATGTTCCACTAGAATCGATCAATATGATAAAATAGAATTTTTGTTCTTCTTAGTATTGATATAGGAATAACCCATCCTCGACTACATGGAGAAATCACCTTACTTATTATAATGTTTTCGTACCTACTTGGTTAATGTATTGGGATACAAGATTTTGAAACGCATATAGTATACTATACCCAATAATTAAAATATAAATATCACATAAAATAATGAATATATATATGAAGTTGAAACCTATACTTCTTATTCAATTCAATTAAATTTATCTTTTGGTGCCCTACCTTACCCCATGCGATGAAAATAGATTCTTTTTTGATGAGATCATAATTTACCGTTAGCTTCATAGAAAGATCTTATAAAATAACCATTGAATTTGAAATATTCATGATTTTTTCAAGCATTTATTTGTTATTCTTTTCACTATAAGAACTAAAAATTTACCTTTCTTTATGTTCTTATCAACTTTGGGAACCTTACCCAAAAGGTATTAAATCAGATTATTCACCTGGTTTGTTTATATTGAAAAATGAATCTAGAGTAACAAGTTGATAAATATTGAATAATATAATGCATTGAAAGCCCATGGTGTATCTTTCAATTCACACATGTTTAATGAAATCATCATCTCATTCATTCATCACTTTACATTCTCCTAATAAAATTATTGGAGATTAGAAAACATAGTATAACCATATATGTATTGAAGTTACATTACCAAATCACTAGAAATTGATGATATAATTATGATATAAATATCAAATGATTCATCTCTGATTCTATTATGAGTTTTATTTTTTACCCTAAGTTTCTTTCTGATATGTATCATTTTGTAGTGGGGATTTTTTACCAATAATATTTTTTTTTCAAATTATAGTACAATACTCAATATGTTGTACCACTTTCATATATATTTTTGGATTAGGATAGTTCTTTGGCCAAAATTTTTTATAGTGAATTTTTTGAATTACTTAACATTTTATTTAAATGAAAAATTAGAAAGTTTGTATTTTTATCTAAATTTCAAAGTATTAGACATAACTAATTTGTTAATCTTAAATTTATGTCACTATTTTATCAAATCCTAGTATGCCTCAACTAAAATATTTATAATACTTAGTCACTTGATTATTCTTGTGGCAAAGAATGTTAAAACCTCTCCTCGTAGTCTAAGATATTATTATAAAACTACTCAAAGAGTTTATTTTGATAACCAAATAAATTAACTCATGGTTCATTAATATATTGAGGGGAATATCATCTCTTAGGAAACATAGATTTTATTTACTCACATTTGTTCCTCTAAAGTTGAAACAAGATAGAAATTACTACTTCTCTTATAAAAACATTAGATAATTCAACCCACCACTTTTATAAGAATGGCCCAATAGTAAAATTCAACCTCAACTAGGAATAATGAGAACCTCAAATTTATAGTTTTTTTCGAACTTATGTTAGGGAATGTTTTTAAATACTTATTATTTCCATTGAGTTATTTGTTGTCTTCTATTTTCTTTATGACTGAAATATGATTTTACTTATCCTTCTTATTACTGTGTGATCTCATACACAAGTTTAACCAATAATAAATAAAATCTATTCATCATACATATTCATTTATTATATTTATTCATACTAATTAACTATTCTATGTGATCATATATCATTCACACATTCACTAATCATTAACCACACAAAATAAAATAAATAAATAGTGACATGATCAAGATATTTTTCTACTATTTTCTCAATCGAGTGGATAATAGATCAACCATGAATATAACAACTAGATATTAATGTTCATATACATTACATCATGTTTTTAGAATACTTAATATATTACACAAACAGACTCCTAAAAACTATATTATTTTAGTTCCATTGGAATCATAAAAACATAAACATTCGTACATAGGTGAGAAATATTATCTTTCACTATGATCTCCAAGACTAGAACCCTTCTTATAAATATCACACATAATACATATATTTATAAAATGGGGAAGGAAACAGATAAAGGGGTGATATAAGATCCTCAGTAATGGTAAACAAGAGAAACATGTAAGCAAAAACATAATCATAGGGGTATGGGAATGTGATCATACCATTATAAGATAATACCCTGCATATCAAATATCATAAACATGAATCATGGTATAAAAATTAGTAGTCCATAAGTCATGAAACATATAGGAATAAATATAATACTCCATAAAATCATATCATTGGTCTAAGACATGTAGTTGTGGAAAACATATAAACTTGTAACATCATTCCCTATAATTCAAGATGCATTGCTAGAACTTATAAAGGAACCTCATGGGGACTACGCCTATAGGGTAGGACACACCACCATCCCCTGCCACAGTCCTTTCCTTGTAAGGGATCAATTTTCCCTATCTTCCCATAATAGATCAGGTTTCCCCATCTTATTATAGTAGACTAGGTTTTCCCATCTTCATATAGTGGATTGGGTTTCCCGTATTCCCATAGTGGATCAAGTTTCCCCATAATTCCATAGTGGTTCATATTTCCCAATATTCTCATGGTGGAATGGGTTTTCCCATCTTCCTATAGTGGGTTGGGTTTCCCTATATTCCCAAAGTAGATCAATCCCATTGACTTGAATCCCATCATTATCTCATGAGATATAAATCTTTACACATTGGATTAGAGGTAGAAATAGGTCTTACTCGTTACATAAAATCATACATACATGCAACACAAGATAATAAAACTTACATACTATCATGACCCATATAAAGATATGGGTTTTATAAACATTATATCATGACCCATAAAAAGATAAGGTTTTTATAAACATCATATCATAACACATGAAATAAAATGGAAATAAAAAAAAATATCATATCCTTACCCATAGAAAATATATGGGTCTCATAATCATCTCATCAAATCATAAACTGAGAATGAATAAGGATTTAAAAGCATATATCCTGGGGTAGAGAAAAAGGTTTCATAAACATCATTCCATCAATACATAAACCATTCAATAAATAATATGAATGGTATTATTAGATATTATCCCCAGTAAATAGTCAACTATAAAAAATAATATTATCCAAGATGATGAAGGATTTTGAAATAACACATGGAACATTTCTTAAATAATAATGATTTTTATTAAAATACCTTTTCATTAATCCATCACTAAAATACTTTTCTTGTAAATAAATCTCTATAAAGTCATTTAAAATAGTTCATGATTAAAATATCTTTTCTACCTTGAATAAATATTTTTAAAATATAATAATTTTTTAAAAAAAATTCTTATAAAATACATTAAAAATTTATAAATAAATATTGAAAACATTTTTATTTGAAAACACTTTTACAACTTATAAATAATGCTTAAAAAATTTTTGAATACCTTTTTCCTTTAGAACATATAAAAGAATCTTGTAAATAGTTTGAAAATTATTTATTTGAAAATAATTTGAAAAATCATAAAGAAAACATGAAAAAAATTTCAAAACCTTTTTCATTGAAGGCTTATAAAATAATCTTGAAAAAAAATTAAATCCATTTTCATAAAACATAGTTTGAAAAGAACACATATTTTTGACCAAAGAGAGAGGTAAAGACATAAATTATTAATAACACATTCCTATTTATATTATGTACCAACGAGTGGAAAAAATTTAGCAATGCATTATTATACTATGAATAACCAAAGTATAAGAGCAATAATGAGTTTTATTAAGATATGGATTATAATATTTAATCAGTGGAAGCCTAATCATAAACAATCTCGATAAATAATGAGACTATTTCAACAAAATCTTACCACTTAGTAACATTTAATAATACTCCCCATTTAAGAAAATGAAATTAAATGAAGTGTAATATATCATTAAAATAAGGATATTCATGATGTAACATTTAACGTGGAATTATATACACCTCGTAAAAGAATATAGGTGTATAACAAAACATGTGTCTGGAGGAAGAAAAATTTAGACAAAACTACCTTACTGATTTGGTAACTTTTGAACCTTAAAAACCAATGAAATAGAGATCATAAAATGGAAATTTAAATTCCCATAAATTTAAATATAATAATAATATTATGTATTCATGGGAAGTATATACACCTCAAAAAATAATTGTGTGGTGAATAAGGCATAATTCTCAAAGAAATAAAAGTGGGACAAGAAATACCTTATTTCTAGTGTAACATTAGAATAATGATCCCCATGAGAGAATAACATAATTTAAATAATTTAATATCATTAAAAAAATAACTTTATGATATAACATTTTATAGGTCAGTATATACACCACATAAAAGAACTGAGTGGTGAATATGAAATATACCTCACGGAAATAAAAAGTGAGATTAAATCCCCTTACCTTAAGTATTGACTTTATTAGTAAATATTCAAACCTCCTTTATAATAAGTATAATTTTATTATAAATCTACCAAAGAACCATATTATTATATATAATCCTATATATTATTTGGTTATGACTTTATATTACACATTTATTAATAATTCTATTTTAGCATTATGTTTCAAGTAATATCAGCATTGTTTTTCATAAATGTTTTGACTTGTTATTCTTGATAAATTTACATATATTGAAATTTAATTATTTAAAGAGTTTAAAATATCATATAAATATCATAAATATTCATTATATAAATATTTAAAATAATCTATAAATAATATCCATGAGAGGTGGTAATGGAAAAACGAACAACATCGTTTCATGAGGCGGTAGTTCACTGTATATAAGAACGTCAAGTTTGTTACCCATTAGATGGAAGTGTGTGTAAGTGTAGGTATAAACCTTAGAATAAAAAATTATTAGTATATCTTTTATACTAATGTTATTATATAATAATGTAATAATAATATTTTAGGTGTGGAGAATGAAAATAAAACAAAGGAGCTTGTGAAAGGATTTTACCTCTTCTTTGGGTAACTAATCTTGATTTACACCAAAGGACTTCATTGGTTGGATATCCACAAAAAGGGACGATTAAAAGACTAAGTTAAGGATGTTGGGAGACTATTTGGGTAGTGTTTGGATGATATAAAGTGGATTTAGAGGTGTGACGAAGGAGAAGAGTCAATGCCCTTTTATAGTGGAGGAGGAGTGGCAATCTTGTAAGTACAAAAAGGTTTACACTATTGGGATGTATCCCTGACCTAATGAGCCTAAAAAATGGAAAAATAATAAATTAAAGTGGAACTATGGTATTTAAAAACATCCAATACAAAAAATAGGGGTATTTTATAATTTTTTCGTTAGCCTCTATGTGTCACCAAATTTATCATTTTGGTTTTTATTAAAGTAACTTGTTTTAAAACCCATCAAATATAACCATTAAAACTAAATTAATGTGAAATATATTAGAAAATATATACCTAGTGGATTATAAATATTTTTTATAATTTAAAAAATATAAAACCTATGTGTGCTGGAAATTAATTTTAGAACAAGAGAAAATAAAGCAAAAAAATAATACTTTAACCTGAACCGTGTTATCAATGTTTTTACTATCTATGGTTAAATATGTTAATTATACAAGATAAATTGGTCCATTAATGAACCATATTTGGTATTTATTTAAATTTAAATGCATCTTTTATGAATATGCGATTTTTATGAATTTAAATCATTTAATAAAATACTATTTATTGTAAAATAACATTTATATCATTTTTGACATTATTAAGTTAATTTAAATTTCAAAAATATAAAAACAATGATGGAATAAAAATATATTAATTTTAAATATTTTTAACATGATATATTTATCTAATAAAATAATGGAACACAATAATTCATTGCATTTTCTTTACTTTTAATGTTTTATCATCGTTTATTTTATTTTATTATTAACTAAATAATCCTTGTGTTAGGGTTAGTTAAGAATTTAATGTAATTATATCATCCTCAAAAATTAATGTAAAATTACCATGATAAAAAAACCCATTTAACATTCAAAGTAATTTTAATAATCGAAACTATGTAGCTTCATTCATACTCTAAAGCTTTATAAATGTTAAACGTAAGGAAGGTTTCATTTTTTCCGTTTTCCTTACTTAACTTATTATATGGGTCACTTTCATGAACATGTGTACCAATAACTCATAAAATTTAAAACAATTGTGTTTATTCTCCAACTATTGGACACCAATGAATTTTAGGAATGTTTCTATGTCATTTTGGCCCTTAATTATTATTTTTAGTCCCTTATTAATATTAATTTTTCCTTAATCGTTGTAATTAAATTTAATTTCCTTTAGTAATAATTTTGGTAAAAAATATTAATATTATTAGACTATGAATAGTATACTTACTATAACCATGTATTTACTTTTTTCAAAATTTAACTCACATAATTAGAAAATTAAGTTTAATGTTAATCCCACATATGTGGCGAGAAAGCGTGTTTTAAAACTGAAAATGCTCAAAAGTTCATTATGTATTTATATATAAATAAAGAATAAAAATTATTCCAATGAACTAAATCGTATTAATATTTACATAACTGAAATATTTTGAATTTAAGAAAATTATATTAAAATTTAACATTAATAATTATTTAGATGAAAATGCAGTTTTCACCTAAAATGCCATAGTTTTTAATGTTCATCAAAAAATGAAACTTCAGAAAAATTCCAAAAAATTAACCCTAATATAAATTTAAAATTATGAATTAAAATATTTATATTTTTATCTAATTGAATTTCTATATGTTTGTAAAAGTAATTATATTATTATTCACATATGGACATAAAAAGAAGTTCATTTGACAAAAATAGTATTTCCAAACATATAAATAATTTAACAAAAATAAAATGTTTGGTCATAATTATGTTTTCTTTATATAAAAAAAATATAAATAATATTTAAAATTTAGTTATTATTATTTATATTACTATGTTTAACATCTACTTTATAAATATCCCATTTAAATAATAATAATAATAATATGTTGTTTTGTAGAAATTCGGTGTTGTGTGTAACACATGCCAAGTCTGTGTTTCATATAATGAAAACCTAACTTGGTGTAGAGTATAGTAAAATCCAAACATATTGATTTCATATAAAAAAATATATTTCAATTTGTTTTGTGAAATGAAAAATATCCAAAAGATTAATTTGAAAAAAATATATTTCAAAAAATCTATGGGTGTTGTATTCTACCCCCCTTAAAATGAATTTCTCCCTCAAAATTCATCTTTGTTATCAAAGGTTTAATACTTGAAATTTACATTTATTGAAAACCACAACATAAAAATGAATTCTAAAACTTCCTTTAAAAAAAATAATTTGTAAACCCAATGATTACCTAACGTAACTCATAACTAGGTTTCCACATAGGAGAAGATAGGTGACAAGTGAAAACATGGACATGGAGGAGAAATAAAACTATTATGTTCTGATGAAGTTTGATATAGAACATGGTCAAGAGAAAGTTAACAATCACAAGGCCATAAATATGTGATAATATTAGGGAACATTTGATTCATATGAAAATAATGTACTAGGATAACCTTTTCGATTTCAAGATCATTTCCCTAGAGTTGAATAAGTTTCATGAGAATAAATACTTACTTTATATCATTATATTTAATAAGTAAAATATCACACTTCTTTCGTGTCATTACCAATTTCCAATTTAACTCTTTCTTCAAAAAGGAAAGTGAAATTTTCATTCCTGAAGCACTAACAGATCATGAGATCCATGATTAGTTATCCTATATGTATTTTGTTACCATAAAAATATAGTATTCAGAACAAGTTATCCAAAATGAATAAATCCTTATATGGTGAGATAATACTTTCATCTCAGAAACATATTCTGAATTTTAACTTAAACATTCCATAAATGGTTAACCTCATAGCCCTTCCAAAATATGAAAATACAAATGATTAAGAATAAGGACATAAAATATGTGTATCATTGATCCACCATACATCACAAAGTATCTATTTGTTGTAAAATTCTAGACATATCAATACCCTCATCGTATAATCTCCTGAAACATAGTAATAACATGGAATACCATAAATTCTTTTGGAAATATAAATTCTTCCTTATTCAAAATATTAGCGGATATATTACTTAAATATAATGAGTTTTAAAATTCATCCATGATGACTTAAATCAATTTTCAACCGATTAATAATTAGTTCTAGGGTAATCAATACAATCCAATTAACATTATCCATATCAATCATCTACTTATCCAATATAAATACAATTTTCTCTATATCCTGAACACATTATGGGTTAACTTACCTTAATCAAAATATAATATTTCCATTAAATATTTTTTCTATTTCATCAAACCCATTTATAATATAATTTGAAATACATAATGATAAAATTATACTAAAAATACAAATAATTTTCATGATTCATATAACATAATCATATAATTACAAAACATAAATACTCCATTCATCCATATTTATTCTTAAACCATTACTCAGGCTTCATCACCATATTCCTTAAGAAATATTTTTAATAATATGAAATATGAATCATGTCATAAGCTTGCTAAATCTTAATTAAATCGTGCTTCTTATATTTAATGTAAAAAATACTATAACAACATCGCATACCTTTTGGTTGTCATTTTCGGTCTTTTTATCTATAGTAGTATAACCAATACCTGTAGTCCTTCATGAATCACTTCATGATAATTCCACTAAGGAAATCGATTTTCATCATGACCATACTTTCCACATTTGAATCAAAAAAAATAACCCATTTCCTTATAGTTCCCTCTATTGACTAATAATAAAAATAATAGGGTGAGATACACTTATCATAGAATAAAACCAAATAATCATGAAAAATTACTTTCATGATATCAAAATATTATCACCTGATTATTTAATGAATGAAACCATAGGTATATCATGTGTTATTCATAGTCATATTATAGTTAAATCCTTCATGATTTTTCATAAAGAGTTTGATAATTCCCAATGCATATCCCCCATGAGTGTCAAACTAAGTGTGCAACAAGGCTTATTGTCATATAACAAGGTATGCTCGATTCAAGTGTGATGAACATTTTAAGATTTGTTACTCCTAGGTACATTTTTTCTAGAGCCACATACACCTTTACTATCCAGTCAGGGATGTAATTCTTGGAAACCACTTGTTCTATCATTTAAAAAAATTTCATGAAATTTCCTATACTTTTTCTCACCTTATAAATATCCATAGAGACATCCCTATACAAATCTGTTGAAATATTATTGGGGGTATCACTAAAGTTTTCTCATCCTTTATTCCAAAGGTTGAATAAAACTACACTTTGAAACCATCTATAATGACCTAGGATTAACGTACTTAGACATTTCAACATTTTTTTTGAAATAATTAATAAATTACACAAATAGACACCCAATGACCGTATTAGTTTAGTGCCTTCGGAAACATGGTAACAAAAACTCTGGTACATAAGTGATATATATTATCTCCTACTAGGTTCTCTAATACTAGAAACCTTATTAGGCATATCATAAATAATACATATCTTCATAACCTATGGAAGGAAACATAAAGAGGGGTGATCTCAGGTTATTTGTAAGGGTAAATAAGGGATACATGTAACCATAACCATGAGAGTATGGGTATGAGAATATGATAATAAAATTATAAGATCATGACCTACACATCAAAGATTGTAAAAAAAATATCATTCCATTAATATTAATAGTTAATAAGGAATGAATCATAAGGGAATCAAGAGAATAATCCATGATATCATAACATAGGAGTGGGACATGGAATTGTGGCATACACATTAATATCTAACATAATTCCTGATAAGTCAATACACATTTTTATAACTTATCAGGGTACTTTATGGGTAAAAACATAATGGTCTTGACACTCCACCGTCCTCAGTAGTAGTCATTTCCTTATAAGGGATTGGGATTCACCAGCTTCCCATAGTGGATTAGGTTTCACCATCTTCCCATAGTGGATCAGGTTTCCCCATATTCGCATAGTGGACCAGGTTTCCCCATATTCCCATAGTGGATTAGGTTTACCCATATTCCCATAGTGGATCGGGTTTCCCCATCTTCCCATATTGGATAGGGTTTCCCCCTCTTCCAATTGTGGATCAAGCCCATCGACTAAAATACCATCATTATCTCATGAGATATAAATATTTACCCAATGCATTTGGGGTATATATAAGTCCCACCCACCATATAAAATCCTATATACATGTCCAAAAATATAATAAAACGTGCATCATAACATGACCCATCAAAAGATAAGGGTTTTATAAAAACATATCATAACCCAATAAATTAAATGGTCATCATAAACATTTCATCATATCATTACCTATGTAAAAGATATAGGTCTCATAATCATTTCACCAAATCATAACCCATGAAAATAAGTCTATTTAAAAATCATATAACCCATGGAATAAGAATATGTGTCATAAAAATCATTCCCTCAAGACATAAACCATTTATGAAAGAATATGAATTATATTATTTGATAATTTCATTAGTAAATCATAAATTATAACAAAGTATGTCATCATATATGTAGAAGGATTTTGAAAGATCACATCAAATATTTATTATGGAATATTTCAGTTATTGGATAATACTTTTCATAAAACCATTTAAAAAATTATTTTCCAATAAATAAAGCCTTATAATTTCATTTAAAACATTTCTTGAGGAAAATAATTTCTCCCATTTGAAAAATGATATCTAAAACATAATTAATTTTGAAACAAAATTCTTCATAAATAATTTTAAAACCTCTAATTAAATCCTCAAAACATATTGAAAAAAATTTCTTAAAAAACATTTAAAACATATAAATAATGATTGAAAAACTTTTGAAAACCTTTTTCCTTGAAAACTTATAAAATAATCATGAAATGTTTTTGAAAACTATTTCAATGAAAACAATTTAAAAAATTATAAAGAATTCATTAAAATATTTCCAAATTTTTTTTAAAACATTTATAATCATAATAAATAAAATTTAAATCCATTTTTATTAAATAGGGTTTTTAAAGAAAACATATTTTCAACTGAATAGAGAGGTAAACTTATAATTTATTGAAAACACATTCTTTATTGTCTTATTTTCTAAGGAGTGAAAAAATTGTTAAAATGCTTGATTTTATAATTAATAACCAATGTAGAAGAAAATTATTGATTGTTCTTGAGAAATGGGACATAATATTTCATCAATGGAAGCATAATCATAAACAATATTGATTTACGATGTGACTATTTAAATAAACTCTTACCACTTGGTAAATAATCCCCATGTAAGAACATAAAATTACACGAAACTTAAGATATAATTAAAATAATTATATTCATCATATAAAGTTTAAAATAGTTTTATAAACACCTTGAAAAAGAATATAGGTTCATAACAAAACATGTGTCTCAAAGAATGGAAATTGAGACAAACCTACCTTACTGATTTGGTTACTTTTGAACAGTAAAACTCCATCAAATATAAATCATCAAATGGATAGGTAAATACCCAAAAATTTAAATATAATAATCCTATATTTAATTAATATAGATTATATACACCACCCAAAATAAAAGAGTGGTTAGTAAGGCAAAATTCTCACAGATATAAAAGTGAGACGAGAAATCCCTTACTACATGGGTAATTTTAGAATCGTGATCCCATGAGAGAATAACATCATTTAAGGCATTTAATATCATTATATAAAGTAAATTAATGATATAAAATTTCATAGGTTTGTATATACACCACAAATAATAAGCGATTGGTGAATATGGCATGTATCACATGGAAATAAAAAGTGAGATGAAATCCCCTTACCTTAAGTCTTGACTTAATTTGTACATGTTCAAACATCCATTAAAATAATTATAAGTTTATTTTACACCTTCCACATAAAAATATTATTATATCCAATACAATATATTTTTTTATGACTTTATATTACCCATTTGTTAACAATTCCATGCTATCATTATGTTTTTGGTAATATCCACGTTGTTTTTCATATATGTTTTCACTTGTTATAATTGATACTCTTACTTAGATCATGATTAAATTATTTGAATAATGTAAAAAATGATATAAATATAATATAATATATATATATATATATTATAATCTATAAATAATATAAATATTAAATGGAATACACCGTTTATGGAGACGGTAGACCGTATGTACGCATGGACACTATTTCTGTTTAATTATTTGTTTTGAAAGAAATTAAATAAATGAAATATATTTATATTCCTATATTTATATATATAATACCAGTAGAATTATTATTTAATATATATCATATATTTTAACTAAACCCATCATTAAAAAATTCCATGGAGAGTTTGAAGGAATCACATCGCTTTGAGTAGGCGGTAGTCCACACTTCCACTAACGAAGTTATCATATTTAAAAAAAATTAAATCATGAAGGTTTGTTTTATATAATAGTTATATTAGAATAAATAAATCATTAATGTCCCATATATCATATAAAAATTGAGTTTACATCATATTTTTCTATCATGAGTGGTGGTAAAGGAAAAACGAACATCATCATTTCGTGAGGCGGCAGTTCGCTGTACAGAAGAATGGTAAGTTCATTACACATTAGAAAGAAGTGTGTGTAGGTGTATATATAAAACTTATAATAAAAAAATATAAGTATATTTTTTATACTTAGGTTAATATTTAAGCATTTAATTGGAATATTTGGCGGGGTGGAGAATGAAAATAATACAAAGGGGCTTGAGGAAGGATGCTTCCTCTATATTTGGGTAACTTCTATTGGTTGGCAACAAATGTTTTCATTGGATAGATTTATGAAAAATGTGAGGATTATAAAATTAATTTAGGGATTTTTAGAGACTATTTTGTAGAGTTTTTATGATCCAATGTGGATTGAGGGGTGTTAGGAAGGGGAAAACTGGATGCCTTTTTATAATGGAGGTCAATGGAATTCTAGTAAATACCAAAAGGTATACACTATTGGGAGGTCTCCCTTACCTCATGTGCCTCCAAAATGAAAAAATAATGAATTAAAGGTTAATTAAGGTTGTTAAAAACCTCAAAAACATAAAAATAGGTGTAGTTTTATAATTTTATTCCTTAACTTCGATGTTTCCTAAAATTTACCATTTTGGTTTTTATTAAAGTAATTAGTTTTCTAACCTAATTAATTTAACAATTAATAATAAATTAAAATGTGATTGATTAGAAAATATTTAACCATTGAATTATAAATATTAAAAATAATTTTAAAAATAAAAAACCAATGTGTGCAGGAAATTAATTTCAAAACAAGTGCAAGTAACAAAAAAACATTACTTTAACCTTGACAATGATAACCATGTTCTTACCTGATATGGGTTAATATGTTAATTATAAAATATAAATTGGTCCGTGAATGGACCATATTTTGTATTTATTAACATATATAATCCAATTTTCATATGATTTTGTTTTTATTAATTTTAAATCATTTAATAAAATATCATTTATTATAAAATAAAAATAAGGTGAATTTTGAAATTTTGAAATTATTTTTATTTTGAAAAATATAAAAAAATGATAGAAATAAAATATATTAATTTAATAGCTATACCATGATATATTCATCTAAAAAAATAATTTAACACAATAATTCTGTAAATTTACTTTACTTATAATGTTTTTAGCATCCTTTATTTTATTAAATTATTAACTAAATAATCATTGTGTAAGAATTTGTTAATCATTTAATGTAATTATATCATCCCTAAAATTTGAAGTTAAATTACCATTATCAAAAAATCTATTTATATCTAAAAAAAATTTTATAATCAAAACTATGTATCTTCTTCCATACTCTAATGCTTTATAATTGTTTAATGTAAGGAAGGTTATTTTTTTTTCTTTTTCCCATACTTAACATATTATATGGGTTAATATCATGAAAATTTGTCCCAATAACTCATAAAATTATAACTAATATGGTATATGGTATAAATATTGGCAGAAAATGTCTTTTGGATAAGTTACTAGGTCATTTTGGCCCTTAATTTTATGGTTTAGTCCATTATTATGATTAATTTTAATTTAATCACTATAATTAATTTAAATTACTTTCACTAATATTTTTTTCAAAAATAAGTCTGTCTTATTATATTATAAATATTATACTGATTAAAACAATTTATGTCAAATTTTCCAATTCAACTCACAAAAGTGGAAGAATTAAGTTTAATGCTAATCTCAGAGACGCAGTGAGAAATTGGGGTTTTAAACTGAAAATTCTCAAAAGCTAATTAAGTATTTCTATATAAATGAAATATAAAAATTATTTAAAAGACCTAAAATCTATTAATATATATATAATTAATCTATTGTGACTTTAAAAAAATTCAAATATAATTTAACATTAATAATTATTTTGACAAAAAGGTAGTTTTCAACTAAAATGTGGTATTTTTTCCTGTTTATAAACAAATGGAACTTCTTAGAAAAATGAAAAAAATTAACCATAACAACATTTTGTAATTATGAATTAAAATATTATGTTTATTTTATCAAATTAAATTTCTATAAGTGTATAAAATTAATTTTATTTCTATTCACAGAAGGACATAAAAAAGTTCATTTGAAAAAATAGTTTTTCCAAAAATTTAAATCATTTACCAAAAATTATATTTTTTATCATCATTAGGTTTTACTTATATAAAAATATTAAAAATAATATTTAAAAATTATTAATTACAATTCATATTATCACGTTTAACAACTATGTTATAACTATCTCATTTAAATAACTATAATAATAAAATATTGTTTCGTAGAAACTTAGTGATTCATTGAACGCAAGCCAAGTCAGTGTTGTGTGTAGTGAAAAATAAACTTGGAATAATATATAATCTAATATAAAAAAAATTATTTCATATAAAATCTATATTTTATTGTTTTATGAAATGAGAAATATCAAAAAGATTAAATTAATTTTTTAAAAAATATTTCCCAAAATCTGGGGTATTACAAAGACCCTAGAGGAACTAATTGAGATAGGAACTGAATCATGATTAAGTACCTGACAAACACTTGTGCTTTTATATTGTTTGGTTAAATTCCAAATCTTTAATTGAATTATGTCACTGTGAACTCCTCTATTTTACAATGTCTACTCATGCACATGAGACTGGGAACTCAAAATATAAGAATACATTTTTATCAATCAAAATGTTAACACATTGGCTTGTATACATTTAATAGTGGAGATAAGAGTTTAAGACCACATTAAAGTTTATTTATAAAATAATTTTTAAATTATTAAAAATTAAAATAAATATTTATATTATCTAAATAAATAAATATTCATCGGTCCAGTTTCATCTCACGGTCAGTCAAAATGAAATTATATTACATAATAAAAATAACTTTTCATTTAATTAAACTCATGTTCATTATTTATTATTTAAAATAAAAATAATAATTTCAACTCACAAAATAAAAATCACACAATCCCATAAATAATGGTTTTTCATTATACTTTTTTTATAAATACTTTTGGAAATTCATTTTAAAATTTCTAGGCTCCTAGGAATTTATTCTGCCCTCCCCCATAGAGATTATGGGACAAGATTGAGCCTAGATTATTCAAGGAAATAGGGCATTCCCCTATCGATACTATCCCAGATCAGTGGTGTGTTATTCCTTTTTCAAGTGTGTAGGTATGAGGGGGAAAGGGACGACACCCTTTGGGTTCCACAAGATAAAAAATGAATAATTTATTTTAAAATATTACAGTGCCTATTGGAACTGCATATACTATAAACCTATCCCCAAATGATGGGGGAATACCTTACATTCGAGGATAAACCACCTGCCCATTATATATTTTTTCTATTATTTTCTTACCCTTTTGAAGGCATTTAGTTTTAGGATTTTTTCTAATTTTTAATCTGTTAGGCATCTTAACTCCTCCCCACTATTTTTTCTTTTATTTTGTTTTCAAATCCTACATGAATGTTGGAATTTAATATTTTTTACCCACATAAGTGAACCAATACCCCCACTGGTCATTACTATTCACAACTTGCTTGACAAATTCCACTAGTGGGCTCCTCCTCCAACATCTGAAAATTTTTATATATATATACACACACACACACACACCATTTTAAGCACAAAAATATTTTGTTTTAGATCATTTGATGGATATAACAAGTCAATATGACATAGTATCAAAGATTCTTCCATGGTGTTGGGGTAGTTATGATTTCCTCTATTTTAATTCATCAAAACTAAATTTTAATTTGACTTAAATAACTAATTGGGCGTGTTGATACCACTTATATGAACTAGGAGCTATAAAAGTATAAAATACTAATATTTTCAAAAATATTCAATAAAATTATTGTTTTATCATATAATTATATATATTGATGCCAATATTCATCCATGGATCGTGTGAAATATAATAAGTTAGGGGGAAAACAAATTAAATTATAAATGGTACCTTGTTCATTTCTCAATGCTAATTTGATCCACTCATTATAAGATTACCATAGCTTGAAGCTAGTAAAATAGAAATCCTCTATATGATACAAAGACAAATCACAGTTTTTAGATAACCATTCTTTAATTCCTAGGTGCCTGAGTGAGATACCAAATATTCATATGGTGTACATTTGATCGCTAGAATAAAAAATGATTTATTCAAGCGATGAAAATGATCAATTCTAGATCTTTCTTTTGGTCTCTCCATTTAGAATTTTAAGTGATAACTTAGGTGATCTCAAATTCTTATAAAATTATTCATCCCATATTCATGAGTCTAAAATACATTTACATACTAAGGTTATACTTTAAAAAAGTTCACTTGTCTACCTAGAAAGTTAAAACATTAGTTTTAGACCCTTCATAAAACTTATGAATTAATTAAACTCTTCAGAAAAGTTATGAATATTTTATCACTCTCTTTTAAAACATTAATGTGTCATGTGATAAAATGTGAACCATTTACATGGCTCATAATCTCCCATTTATTATTTAACTAACCTTGAACATGTTATATTCATTTGAAAAATAATATTTTCATGAATTCAATTTTATGATTAAATAGATTGTAAATACCTAGATAAATAAATTCAAATAGTATTCTAAAATCAAATATTATATTTTTATTAATTCACATGTGATCATTTATAGCTATATTTTCACAAGACATTGCACATGGGGTCCACTTGCTCCTAAACTTATATTAATATAAATAGTTGTGTCATGACCCACTCCACCCATAGGTACCCCTATAGGGATGATAGTGAAGAGATTTGGATAATGACCCCTGATGCTCACCTCCAATAGACCATGATTTGGTTACTAGCATTGATGGTATGGAAATACACCCAATTGGATGCATTTACCATAAAAAAATTATAGATAAGATATAAGATAAAAATCCATCAATCAACCCCATGATATATTGAAATATCCCAGTAAAATAAATAATAATGATAATATATAAATTTAATAACAATCCATTCAAATATATGAAGATACTAAAACAAATCCTCAATAGTTTCCCTGAAGTTCTAACATCACCTGAACAACTCCTCAACCTAGTACACCACAAATTGATCTCCAAACATATCCTATGGACCTGAAAAATTAGTTTATATATACATTGGGTGATCATAACATGTATATTAAGTCATAGCCTCTATAAAACCTCTCAAAAATGTGAATGAATCATACCAAATACCTAGTGAATATATAGAGAAATCAAATCATCACTAAAATAGGTAATTGGTATTTATGACCTAACCATGGAAAAATCTCAAAATAATCCACATAATTAGGCAATATAATATTGATAACACACACAGATATATAGATAGGTACGCTTCAAACACTTCCACATTGGTTTTTCACTCTTATTCCACAATTTTTATGTCATATTCTCATCCATCACATTAATCATATTTCCCCCTAGGTAGTTATGTCAACATACCATCCAATCCATCCCAATATCATATTACCTTGAACCTCATGAAATACCTCACAATTACATCTACAACATCTTAATGAGGTTTTATTTATAGAATCCACCACTTATTGTGTATGATATACTACACCTCAAGCGACTAAAAACCATACACAATACACCAGTAGTGTTCAAAATAGTTATATTCAGAATACAAGAATATGTTATAAACTTGGGCCATTATATCCCACACATACATGCATATTAAAACCTAATATTCACTACATCCCATGTCATTACATACCCTATAAATCAAAAAATTACCACCTAGGAATTCCATCACATGAAACAATAGCTAAAGGGACAATGGTGGATAGATAATAGTCAACCATTCATTCCATCATCAATTAGTGTAACAATCCAATCCCAGAAGCCCAGATCATTTTCATTATGTTATTAAATTGGCATAGATACAAGCTTAAAATCTTAAGTTACATAATGTTTTACCAATTTTTTAAAACAATATTATATACATGATAATCATATTACATTGGGAAAAGAAATAATTATAACAAAAATAAAAGCTCATCTTCCATGAAACTCATTCAAGGGACTCTTATTCATAACCTTTAAAAAGGAAACATAATAAGGGTGATCTAAAATGATTATTAATTTTATGTAAATTGGAAGAAATTATGAATCAATGGGAATAAATCAACATGAAAAGGTGAAAAAATGAGAACATGTTCCATTTAAATAACTAGATAAGGAATAATCAATATGGAAAGGTAAATAACTAAAACACACATCATCTAGTGAATAAACTAAGAATGAGATGAATCCATAGTTTTTATCATCAGAAATTCCCAGGGATAATAATAATGATAAATATATTATCTATGAATGAAATGATTAATTATTGGAAATTTTTTTAGGTCACATGATAACTTATACCATCATAACCTTTCATAATATGGTTTAAAACTACGGGTAGATTCCTGTTTATTTGGGCCAACATATCTGTCTTCAGAAAACCATTTGATTCGTCGAGGAGGTATATAATTTTTGTTCACTGGATATCACTTCATATCGAAATAATTAATCATATCGAGTAATCTATTCCATTAAAAAATGATATACCATATCAAATATCCGTATTAAATGAAGAATAAAGATTTATCAATATTTCCCTAGATAATCAAAAAACTATAAAAGTAAAAATCATATGTAAAAATTGTATAAAATTTATGCACTAATAATATCTATCAGCCAAGAAGTTTTATATTTAATGGATTACAATAAAGTGGTTATTTCAAGAGAAAGAAAATAATCACAAAAGTATGTGAGATTGGAAAGATTACTATTACCACTTTTTAATTTTAAAGATAAATCCCTTGGGATTGATAATTAAAATTGAAACACAAAAAACCATTAAGTGTGAGATAATCATTATATTAAGATATAAATGGGATGTATATGCACCACATTAATGTTAATTGGTGCATAACAACAAATAAATCTCTATAGAATGTAATTGAGATGAAATCCCTTACCACTTGTTAACTTCTGAATTGTAATTACAATGAAAAAAAAATTCAAATGAAAATCTAAATACCATGAATATAAATTTATTCATGACATAAAATTAAATTTGGATAGTATATACACTACAAAAAATAAATAATTGATGAAAATGGTGTATGCATCACAGAAAAAAAGTGGGACAAGAATTGATTACCTTGTGTTTAATATTTGGTGAACTTCCTTTATCCTCATATATAATGTTTTTCATAATGTTAATAAAATATAATATAAATGTAATAATAATTATAATATCTTATTACCCGTTTCTTAATGATCTTTCATTATTTTAACTATTTTGGGTGTTGATTGCCTAGTTTTTTAGGATGTTTTGACTTGTTACTTATTTTAATTATTAATTAGATCATTATTTCACAACCTAATTAATTTAAAACATTATTTAAATATCATATATATATTATATATATTTTAATAACTATTTATTATATTAACATATATGAAATGAAATGCATCTTTCATGGAGACGGTAGTTCGTACATATGTATGAACACCAGTTACATCTCTTTGTCATATTAAAAGAAAGGAAAGTAAATGATATATATATGTATAATATAATTCCATTATCATATTTATGTCCCATGTGTCACATAATTTTATTTAAAACCAAAACTAATGAATTCCATGTACAGTGTGAATGAATCACATCGCTTTGAGGATGCTATAGTTCACACTTCCACAAATGATGTTATTGTTTTCCAAGAAAACAAAAAACATTAAGTTATGTATTATATAAGATTTAAATAAGTGTAAATACATTATAAATATCATAAATATCATATATAAATAGTGTTTATATCATAATTCCCACAATAAGAGGTGGTAAAGGAATAATGAGCAATCATCATTTGGAGAGTCGGTTGTCCGTCGTACACATGAACAGTAGGTTCGCTACCCATTAGATGGATGTGTGTGTAAGTTTAGTTTGAAAAAATTGAAAAAAAAATCATATTATATTAATTATAATTATTTTATTATATAAACATGTTACAAGAATAGTTTATGTGGGTGGATAAGGAAATAAAATGGAAGTTATTTTTGAATAACGTTGCCTCATTTTTGGGTAACTGCATTGGATTTATAACAAAAGACTTAATTGGTTGGATTTCATCCCAATATGTGGAATATAGGTTTATAGGAGTTATTTTGTGAGATTATTTTAGTAGATTTTGGTCAAGAAAAAGGTCATGATATACGTGACTAAGTAGGAGGCATGAGTTTTTTTATAGCGGAGGAGGATTGCCATCCTTTAAATTTTTTGTAAAGGAAATCACACCCAAGTTATTCCCATTAAAATGATATAAACTAATGATCCAAATCAAATAAGAATTAGTATATGGTCTAAATATGTCCCATCATTGGATTCTGGAAAAGTTTCTAGGTCATTTTGGGCCTTAATTTTATGATTTAGTCCTTTATTAATATTGTTTTTCTCGTAATATCTATAATTATTTTTAATACCAATAAAATTGGGTTCATTATTATATTATTCCTAGGTAATATATTGGAATGATGTAAAAATATTTGTTTGGATATATAAAATATGAATTTAATAAATAAATTTTCTAAGAAGTGTTAGAATTTAATTTTTTATGCAAAGCATGACATGATAGTGTTTTGTTTAAATTGGGTGGTGCGTGCACTGCAAACTAATTCAGTATTGTGCATTTTTAAAGATATCAAAAAAATTAAATTTTGTCTAAAATTAAATTATGGTAAAATATTTGGGTGATACATTCTTACCTCCAAAAAACCTTGTCCTCGAAATTTTAGGGGTATTACCTTCTAAAAAGATGTGGGCATCTCTCCTTTATAGAATCCTTTGGTTCACATGTTGCTTCTTCCATTTTGTGATTTCTCTAGAGTAACTTTACCAATTGAGTCATCTGATTCATCAATACATTCTCTTTAGTATCAATAATTTTAATGGGTTCTTCAAAATTAGAAAGGTCGACTTCTATTTCTATTTCATCAAAGGCGAGTGTTGAAATAGTGGGTGCCCCAGACCCAACTATTAAGTGATTTTGATTACCATATCATGTACACATTTATCTATATATGATTTCATCTTACCATTATAATGTAGAATTTTCTACGTCCACTATTGAAGTGGTAATGTTCAAATATTTGTTGTTGTATCGAAAGGTTATAGTAGTTCCCAGGTTATAATGAGATCTTCTATATACTATGACATTAATCTTAAATATATGTTCTATGGTATAGATACATCTTACTAATTTTACATAGAAGATGTTTGACTATTAGGTGATGGGGATCAAAAGCATTGAGACTTCTTCTCATGAATTTTTCACTTGGTGATCTCTAGTAGTGAGATCATGAGGATTGACCTGCCTATATGAACACCACATGTTTCTGGTGTCATTGGATGTTCCAATCTATAATCATGTGTAATCTTCTCCTAACTTGAGATCATTACCGATTTAGTTCATTTGATTTCAAACTTTTATACAAGATGAAAACATTGGAAATGAAGTCATGGTGAGGTAGTTTGTGTTGGGTGCGTCATTGGTGGAATGGTATTGGTTGAATGGTCAAGAAAGGATTTGTCACTTCCATCTTATGGAAGTAATATATCTTAGGACATGTTGATAAGGATGGCAGTACATTCATAAGACTATGAACATGTTAGTCAATGGTAAGTCCTTCCAGTTAGATCAGCATACAATAAAGCAAGAAAAGGGCGATGACACATGAGTGCGTCCTGTTTTATGAGATATTATTGAAAAATAGATTATATTACACGGTGTGTGTTTGTATATTGGTTATCGCTGCTGGGATAACCCTTATATGTTTAGGGGACATGATGGGTTGCTAGATGAACCACTTTTTCTTTGAATAATATTCACCTCCATTGAGATAAAAGCCTAGAGGGTCACACAAAATAACATATTCAAGAATCTTTCCTATCATGTTGAATAGGTGTTTTGGACCTGGTAGGCCCCACCATTGGGGTCTGATATTTGGCCAAGAAATAAGATCACCAATGAAATATATAAATTCATAATATTTGAGTATAGAATAATGAAAATTGAATTTATTTATTAAATGTATTTATGATTTTTTTTAAATACATGAGAAATATCAATTGATTAATATTAAATATTCAAGGTTCAATTAATATTTTTGGGAACAATGAGTCGAGTTAATGACTCAATTATTATAATGTAATATATTTTAATATATTACAGGTGAGTGACAATAATATTTATGACTCAGATTAGTAGTCATAAATTTTTTTATTAGTGGGTTGATTATTCAAGGGGTCGGGTTAGCATTTCTAGGTAATTACATGAAACTATAAATAGAAGAAGAGAGGCGTTTTCCAAAGAATATTCTGGGGGATTATCTTTCATATCCTCTCTCCCATGTTCTAAATAGATATGATCTAGATCCAAGGATCTCAGATCGAGAATCTCTTAGGAATCACAAAAAGGGAAATGCGTTGATTGTTGGAGAATCGAAAGCATCATTGTAATTCCTCACGAGCACCCAAATTATGACGATCGGTGCTCCCACAATTTCTATAAGTGCTTGTGGACGATCCAGAGGAGTTCGATGTCAGATTCTTTGAGCAGTGATCTCCAATGATGAGCAGACATCATTCATGGATTTGGACTTAAAATAGGTATTTAACAGTTTATTTTTGTATTTAAAAACTTTCATATGAGATCCTCAAATTAAACCAGGCATTTGTTAGCTGACATCGACAGGATTACATTGATCGCCAGTGAAAATTTATAAAATATCACCTCTTTGGGGCATCTGTTACACACCCGTTTCCTTCAAGTTCTATTACATGGACACATGTTTATTTTAAGCCAAATAAATTAAATTTATGGTAATTTTTAAAGAGAATACGGTTATAGTCCCAATGCCACAGACCGTGTTTAAATCCAACAAAGGATTACCATTCAACAGTCATCCGAAGTTCTGGAGTAGATTTGAAAAGGTTGTTTTGTGAAGTTATAATTCAATGAACCATCGAATTAATCAACCAAATCAATTGGTAACCCCAGAATAATATTTTCCAGTGATGTTTAATGGTGATTATTATTATAATAATTTTATTATAATAATAATAGTTTAATTATATTTATAATTTTATTATTATAATTTTATTATTATAATAGTGTTTTATTATAATAATATTTTATTATTATAATATTTTATTATTATAAGGTTTTATTTTTCTATTAAACTCATATGAAGAATAAATTGTTTTGGTATAATTACAATATTATTTTTTCAAAATACTTATATAGGCATTAGAAATTTTAATAAAGGTTTTCAATTATGAGAGGAGACTTTGATAAGTCACTTAATCAAAAAAATGTGGGGAGACCTCCTTTGTATGTCTCCATTTAAAATCAAAAGGTGTAGGGTTTGGGGGCAGAGTGTACACCCCTGTCGTGCGGCGCACCAGGTCGGCGAACTAGGTACCGCTGTGCCTCCCGGTACCCCGTCCCGGGTCGTTCCTCCTCCATCCCAGTAGGCTGCTCGACCACCCTTGGTTCTACATGCAGCCCTCCGACCTCCACCCTCACCATCATCTCAAACGCGTGGGCAGCCTCCTCCTATCCTTTTCCATGTCTGTTGGCCACCCGGCGCTCCGTTCCCAGCACCTCCCCGACCCCCTGCTGTGTCGACCAGGTGCCATTACCGTCCGATCGGAGAAATATCACTGATACCCACACTAGCCGACCCATATCTAGGTACCTGAGACCGCCACCCTGCACCATCCCCCGCACCCACAGTGACCAACGACCCTGTATGTCGCCCTGCATGGCCTCCCTCTGCCCGCATCACCGCACCGCACCGCATACGCACCGACCACCACCCAGACCGACCCCATCTCGACTCTCCACAATGGCGCACCAGGCCGTGCCCCCTCACCCACGGCTGACACTTGTGGCCATCACCCTCACACCGCATGTGAGAATCCTCCAGGTCAACCCTCACCTCTGAAAAACCAACCCTCCTCCTGGAGTGGCGAGATCGATAACACCCCTTAGGCAAGGTAATCCCTTGTCGCTCCACATATACTAGATCAGTTTCTAAACGGGCATTGGAAGGTCGACCCAGCCCAAAATAAGCTTGGATGGACCAGCCTGGCCCAAATCACCCCTACACGGGGTCGATACAGCCCGAACTGGGTCTGTGTGGGATCGCCCCAACCCACATAGGCCTACCCAATGTTTTAGGGCCCAGGTGTATTAATTTAATCAAAAATTAATTAATATAATTAAAAAAATTTCAGTTGATAGTTAAATTAATCAAATAATAATTTTTGTATGAAATATTACTATGGTGTAAATTTATATAATTTAGTGGATAATTAAGTTAAATTAAATTTTTTATTTTTAGTTTTATAGTTAAATTAATTAATTGGGACCAAATAATGTACTTATTGAATTTAAAATCCGAGTGGAATTTTTAATTCAATTAAATTCCCTCAAATTTATTTAATGTAAGTTTAATATTTATTTCTGCATTCTTTTAATATACGTGAGTTAATGTGTATGATGATCTTGAGCATGAGACTGAACAATGAAAGTCTAGTGTATTTTTATTTATTTTAATTAATTACTTATTTATTACATACTGATTTTTAATAATTAGTTAAATAAAATGCGGTCTGCGTATCATCTAAGAGTCACTATATGTATAAGGGTTTGCGTGTCCACTTCTCTAAGTTATAAATTTTACTCCCGAGATCCCCTTGCCTACATGTGAGTATTGTTGTATAATTACGAGTTGACCAGTGACGCAGTTTGTGCCGAGTCCTGACGGTGCACTACACATGTTATGTGATGAATTGGAGGGTAAGATGCTACAATACAAGTTTCAAGCTACATGACTCAAGGAATTACCCCTAGGGTATAGTTTTTTTCGCTATTCACTCAACAGATCAACCATTAGTTCCACATCATGATCGAGTTTTTCATTTTATTTCTGCATGGATTATTATTTTTTGAATGTGTAAATAGATCACGATCACATAGAATAATAACAAACAAGCATTCATGGTAAAATGAACATGTGACACGATGAAATTTCAATTTCTTGAATGGTTAGTTGTGACTGTGATCACATAGTACATTCTTATAAAATATAAAATAATTTCTTTTGTCAAATTAAAAATAATAAAACCCTTAATGATATATTATGTCATAACAGCCTTCTGTCATTAAAATTTAGAAAAAACTGGGTGTTTGGGGTGTCAGTCATTCCATAATTGATGGTACCTCTTACTACTAGGGAGTCCTTATAAGATGGATGGATTGACCTAACTAAAGTTATAGCAAGGATTATCCATAGATAACTTGCTATCATTTTAGAGGAAAGCATTGAGTAAATCAATTTTGGATTTTAGAAGTAGGGACTTCACTCAATAGATCAAGGAACCGTATGTTACATCGGTCAGCCAACCAAAATCTCACCTTAAACCCTCCAAGTAGTGGCATAACCATCACTTTTAGTCTATAAAGGGAGGTTTTGGGATCCTTTCCACTAGAATACTCAAGCGACACAGTATTCCGATTCTATCATAGAGGGTCCCTAGAATCTGATAAAATTTTGGTAGACATTTAACGATTCAAGTAATTAAACAAAATGTATTAACATGTAATCATCATAAAAGAACGAATCAGTAAAAATTCATTTTTGTAGAAAAATGGAAAGTTATACCCCAAGTTTAAAAAATGAAATATTATAATGGACAAAGTAAATTTCCACACTGGCATGAATATCCAAGAATAGTATAGATGCTTGCGCATAATACTATTGGAAACCAAAGGTGCCAGTGGTCCCCAACACATATTAAGCTACCTCAGGAAGTGATGGTGACATTGCTTATAGGAGACTAATGTCTAAGGAATATGATTTTTATATCATTATGATTTCATTAAGTTCTAGTGTAAGTTTTGGTTGCTGCACCAGGACATGGATGATAAAATATGAAGTCTTGTCTCTGAGATGTTTGCAAGTAGAAAGCGAAGCAATGATATGAATAATGTGATGTAACACTAGGATGTGTAAATTGAAAGATCGAACATGATATTTAAATAGATCTCATTCTCATATCATTTTCACCAATTTAATCAAGTCTCATTTTATGTTAACAAATGAACATGTATTGAGTAAACGCTTCATTACCAATTTATGTAAGGTTCTCCAAGATAATAAGAACATAAATGATAATTTCATCTTTAATTATTATGGAAAATAAATTGAAATAAAATGTGAAAAGGTCAAAGGCATGTAATGCTAATGACACATTTGTAACATCCTTCAATAAAAGAGGTACTAACAGGATGTTGTTTGTACTGCATATTATGAAATAATATTATGGAAGTTTAATCTCAATAAACTAATTACAACAAGACAGATACCACTTATATATCAGGAACATTCATCAACTTTAATGTTTTAGTGTTACTACATGGGTATTTGGTACTATATGCTTCTTAAATATGTTTATTTATATATAGTTACCATGTATGTATAGAAACCTTATTAGCAGTTAGGTGTATTCTCGATGTGGCTACTAATAGGTGATACCTAGGCTAGTGGCGAGAAGTAAAATACTTCTAAATTTCCAAGTGAAAGATTCGTGTAGAAATATTATTGGGTATAACCAAAAATACTAATCTCATGTGACCTTGGACATAAGGATAAATTCTTCCAGGTTTTGGAATGAATATTGTTTTTGGTATTTAAAACTCAACCAGTAGTTCAATATTACATGAATCGTAGGCAACCAGTGATGATTATAAATGTAATACTTATACCTAGTTGTGGAAAAATATTTCTTTGTCATGAAAAGATAAAATTGGACATAAATAATATACCGAGTATGGAATTTAGGCTTGAAATACCAAAATTCTTTTGGTATTATTGACATATTTAGTTTGGACAAAGAAGCCTTAAAAAATAAAGGTATGTCACAGTGGTTTCAAAATTTGTTCAGGAAGTAAGTATGAACTATTTGAAGGAAAAGATATAGGTATATATATATATATATTTACATCATAGTATTACTATAAGTAATTAAGTAATAATAAAGTGAAGTATATGCACAGTCAGAAGATATGAGTTGCTTCGATCCTGCATGTCGAATAATATCTTGACTATGTAATCATCGATCATGATAATGTACTGTGGAGTAATTCATAAATGCACATTACCTTATCCACATCACAGCTTTTATGTTAATGAGGAAGATCAATGTTGATGTCTTTTATGTTAACATTGATAAAAAAAATGTAGCATGAAGTAATTCCTAAGCCCACATTACCTTATCCACATCACAACATTGATGTTAATGAGGTGGTTCGATGATAAAAGTCTTACATGTAAACATTGATCAACAAAATTTAATGTGGATTAATTCCTAAATGCATATTTTATACATAAAATTATTGATTTATGTAATATAAATGTTACAACTTGCAAAAACATCCATTATATTTCATGAAATGCATTGCAAATAACTATGGTATCTCAGAACCATATTCTAACTAAAATAAAAAATGGACAACATGCGATTCATAGTATGATGTAAATATATTTTTTCGTAACAGCAAGTGTTTGGATGCAAAGGTTTTGGACATAAAAAAACTTGCATCCGATACAACCACAATGTGAATCTATTGTAAATTATCCTAACAGTTTCTTAGGATGTTTCATAGATCCCTAAGATATAAAAATAGGTAGTCATTTAATAGACTACACTTCTATATGAGGTTTCACATATCTATTAGATATAGTGGGAGCTATGTTGATGTATTTTTATACAATGATCAAGATGCACAAATAGTGGGAATAGGAACTATTTCCACTAGCGCATGGGGAACATAGTATGTTTTAGAGACACATACTACGTAGGAAGGATAAAACCATGGTGATGGTTTTTTTATTCACTATGGCCAGTGATCAATTATTCATTGCGAATAATATTTCCTAAAAGTGAGAAGTATATGAAAATTAGATAATATTGACAAGACTAACTAAAATTCAATTAATGGATTCCATGTATCACATTACAATGGGGTTTTTTTAATATTGAGACGGGTATTCAAGTGAAATGATACAAGGATGGTACATGCGCAATACCAATAAGACTTGATTGGTTTCAAAAAGTCATTATGTCTAAATACATTAGATTTTTTACTTGTCATAGATAATTTCTATGATCAATTTATTTATCATTGGATGTCATGACCACCAATCGTGGATGGTGTGTATATGACACAACCAGAAAGGAATGGTCACGTCCCAAAATTCTAATAAAGGTTTCAAGTTACTAAAATCCGGTTTATGATTAAAGTAAGCAATAAGATCATAGAATATACATTTACAAAAATTGTCTTCCATGTGTCTAACAGAGGTTAGTGGAAGCACAAAATTTTTCCAAGTAAAATATGTTAGACAACATATGGAAAACAAATAGTCTTCAAGTTAGTTAAGACCAATATGAAATTTATTTTCCAGTGATTGACTTAATGTAACAACCTATGTTCTAGAGAACATGATCTTCTGAGGTAGATATATAAGTTTCTTTTTCCTAGACAATTGAACATATAATGAAATTTTATTGAAAATTAAATTTTGGAACAATTCAAGGGGAGAAATGTTTCTAGTGTCACAAGACATTATCTCTCCAAGTTCACATATTTGAGACCAAGAAAATATACATAATGAGTTAAATATAGACGTCAAAGTGATGTATTAATCATGTATGCCATGATATGTAGAAAACTGATATTTCCATGATATACTTTACAGTAGGAAAATATCAGTTAAATCTAAGAGTAATGCAAGTAAAGAAGTCATAACTACTTAGTTTTACTTAGAAAAATAAAAAAGATATGTACCCAGTAAGTGGAGAAGCAAGGATACTAGTTTTTAGGGGACATAAACTATTTTTCCATAGATCAATGTGATCTAGTATTGTAGTAGGAAAAGGTGATGAGCGAGACAAGCTAATATAATTTGATGGTATCCATAACTAAAAATACCAAGTACATTTCAGCTTCTAAGATATTTAATAACCAGTTACATGCAACGATTTGGGCCAGTGATTGGAATTTCACCCCGTAAGAAAAGTATTATCATAATATTCTTACTGGACAAGACGTCAAGTTATGATAGTGGAAAAGTGGGATATACTCGGGATACCATATCTTGAGATGTTTTACTCTAAGAAATTAGGTCTCTATAGCAGAATAACCACATGGAGGAACCGTGGCGGACCTAGTAGCTAAATATTTTACTCAGTAGAAACATGATGTTTATCATGTGAGTAGCTAACACATTTGGATAGAAATTTGTACCTAGTGAAAGTGGGAGTTTTGAAATTGGGGGTACCCTAGACCCAACTATTTTATGATTTTGATTACAATATTGTGTATACAGTTAACTATACATGATTTCATATTACCATTATAGTGTATACTTTTCTACATCTACTATTGGAATGGTAATTTCAAATGAATAATTGTCGTATTGAAAGGTTATATTTCTTCCCAAGCTATAATGAGAACCTCTATATACTATGACAATAATCTTAAATATATGTTCTATGGTCTAGATACATCTTACTGATTGGACACAGTAGATGTTTGACTATCAGGTGCTGGTGGCTCATATGAATTGAGACTCTTTCTCATGAATTTCTCACTTGGTGATCTCTATTTGTGAGATCATGAAGACTGATGTGCCAATAGTAACACCACATGTTTCAGGTGTCATTGTATGTTTCTATCTATGATGATGTGTAATGTTCTCCTAACATGAGATTATTACAAATGTATGTCATTTTATTGCGTAAATTGATGCAATTTCAAAACCATTACAATGAATTCGTAGTGAGGTAGTTTGTGTTGGGTGCATCATTGGTGGCATGGAATTGGTTGAATTGTCAAGAATGGATTTTTCACTTCTAGGTTATGGAAGTAATATATCTCATGCCATGTTGATAAGGATGTTGGTACCTTCATAAGAACATGTCCATGGCAGTGGAGGGTAATTCCATACAGTTAGATCAACAAACAATAAAGAAAGAAAAGGGTGATGACATGTGAGTGCATCTATCTTTATGAGATATTATTGACAACGATATTTTATTACATAGTGCATGTTCATAGGTTGGTTGTCACTACTATGAAAATCCTTATCTCTTTAGGGTCCATTATGGGTTTCTAGATCTCACTCTTGGTATGTGAATAATATTTACTGCTATCGAGATAAGGGCCTAGAGGGTCACACACAATAGGGTATTCAATAATCATCCCTATTCAATTGAATATGAGTTTTGGACATGGTGGACCCCACCACTAGGTTCAAGAATTTTTCCTTGAAATATGATCACAAATACAATAAATAAATTCATATTATTCGAGTTTAGAATAATGATCATTGAAATTATTTATTAAATGTGTTTATGAGTCGTATGTAAATAATGAGAAATATTAATTGACGAATATTAAAATTCAAGGTTCAATCAATATTTTCAGGAAAGACAAGTCGAGTTAATGACTAAATCATTATCATGTAATTTATTTTAATATATTAAAAGTTTGTGATAATAATATTTATGACTCAGATTAGTATTCATAAAATATCGTTAATAGTGCATTGATTTTTCAGGGGGTCGGGTTGGCGTTTCTGGGTAATTACATGACACTATAAATAGATGAGGACTGGAGTTTTAAAAAACTATTCATGGGAATTGTCTCTTCTCTCATATCTACCATTTTCTAGAGATATATTCTCTATATCCAATGAGCTTAGATCTATATCTCTCTGAGGTATCACAAGAAGAGCGATGTAGTGATCGTTGGAGTGCTGAGTGCTTTTTCAGAATTTTGTGCTAGCACCCAGATTAGGATGATCAGTGCTCCCATAGTTTCTTGAAGCATGAGTGGATGATCTAGAAGAGTTTAATGTTGTATTATTAGAGCTCTGATTTCCAACGTTGAGAAGACGTCATGTGTGGATTTATATTTTAACCGGGTATTTTATTGTTTATTTTTGTGCTTAAAACCCTTCACGTGAGATCCTCGGTTTAAACGAGGTAGTAGTTCACTGACATCGACAAGATTACGTCTATCGTCGGTGAAATTTTTTAAAATCTCGCCTATTTGGGGGTTCTGCTACATTACCAGTTATTTTAGTGAGAACATATGTTGGGTCACCAATGTACTTCCATAGTAGAGATATTTGAAACACATTGGGTTCTTTTGAGACATTCCGCAGAATTTCAAAATTATCAGAAAAAACTCCAATTTTTCTAGAATTGGGAAGGTTCTGATGTACCCAAGACTCAATTTCCCTTTATTACTAAACCTTATGACACTCTTCCATAGAGTTAATTTCAAGAAGGAATGATCTATAACATGGAACTCTAAATATTTCTTCCAATTATCAGTATAAAACTTTTTCCTACATTGAGATTCTTTAATATGAGCTTGAATATCGTTTTCCTTTGTCATAATCCCTTCAACAAGTTATGGGCCTATGAGTTTCCTTTCACCAAATTCATCCCAATAAGTTTTAGTAAAACTCCTATTTACATATAATTCTTTATAAAAAACAATTTCAATACTTGAATGAAAACTAATATTATAGGAAAACACAATCAAAGGTAAGTACTGATCCCACATTCCTTGAATGTCAAGTGATCATGACCTTAATATGTCTTACTGGGTTTTAATTGTTCTTTATGACTATCCATCAGTTTTATAATGGTAAGATGTTCTCAAATGATGCTCAGTGTCTGGAGCCTTCTAGAGTCTTTTCCATGATTTTTATATAAAGAGGGGATCTATATTAGAAAAAAAAATGATATAGGTGCACTGTGATGTCTTATAACATCATTAATATAGATCTTTGGGAGGATCGTAAGATTCAAGTCATCTCTTATGGAAATTAAATCTGTATACTTGGTTAGGTGATCAACAATAACTCATATTGCGTCATTATTTCTAGGATTATTTGGTAGTCCCGTGAAAAAGACCCTAGTACCTTCCATTTCTACACAGGAATAAGGAGAGGATGTAGGACTCTTTTAGGATACTTCTTGATACATTCAATTGTTAACAAAGAAGACATGTAGACACATAATCAGCAATTTTCCACATCTTGTTATCCCACAAAAAATGTTCCTTGAATTCCCTAGACATCTTCGTGTTGTTTGTGTGTATAGAGAAATTTGAGCAATGGACATCTTCCAACAATTCCCTTTTTTATCAGGTATATATGGAACACATATCCTCCTTTGAAACTTTATAACACCATCTTCACAAATAAAGTTTTCTAATTTTCTATCATTCACATCTTTAATTTCCTTTAAAAAGAACCTCCTTCCAAACTTTATAACACCATCTTCAGAAAGCCTGGTAATTTTCCATCATTCACAACTTTAGTTTCCTTTTAAAATTTCTCATTATCATATTGATAATTTTTTATCTTCTATAATAAATATGGGTTTTCAATAATTTTAAAATTATTAATGTCCCCCCTTCCATAGAAATTACCATATCCATGTTCATTATATCCATGAACTCAAGATCCTTCCTACTCCTAATTTGGGTTAGAACTCCATGATCATTACTACTCAATGCATCAACTACCTTATTTTATTTAACTGGGTGGTAGTGTATTGGGAAATCATAATCCATGATTAGCTCGATCCATCACCATTATCTCATGTT
Organism: Viscum album; assembly: GCA_963277665.1. Taxonomy (NCBI): domain Eukaryota; kingdom Viridiplantae; phylum Streptophyta; class Magnoliopsida; order Santalales; family Viscaceae; genus Viscum; species Viscum album. The sequence continues at coordinate 743,220,798 of OY728141.1, forward strand.
GATCTATTAATGTGAGAAGATGTTTTTCAAGATATTATGATCCATGTATATCTCAAATATTTCACCATAGAGGTAATTTTTTTATATTTTCAAAGAGAAGATTATGGTTGCTACCTCAATATCATGGTTTGGATAGTTTTGTTCACGATTCTTCAATTTCCATGATGCATATATAATAAATTTATCATTTTTCATTAGGAGACAACAATTTCCATTAATCATTGCATCACTATATATGAAAATCCCATCACTTCTAGTTGGTGGAGTCAAAATTGGAGCATTGACTAATCTTATCTGTAGTTCATCAAATCATTCATCACATTACTTTATCCAAACAAACTTAACCCCTTTATGTATAATCTTGGTTAATGGGTAATCCAATCAGGAAAAATTATAAATGAATCACTAATAGTGACCTTCCAAACCAATCAAATTAGGTACCTCGGTTATGATTGCTCGGGGAGGCCATTCTCTGACTACCTTTATCTTTAAAAAATCAACTAATATTCCATCCTTAGAGACAATATAGATAAGAAAAGAAGCTTCTTGAAGCCATAAATTCCACAAAATAAATTTCTTATATAACTATTCCCTTCTAAGAGTCTTAGGAATGATCCACACGTTATTCTCATGGTTCTCATAAGTTTTGGAATAGATAATAATATCATCAATGAATACCACAAAAAATCATCCAGTTATTCCTTGAATACTTTGTTAATTAGGTCCATAAAAATATAGGGTGAATTAATCAATCTAGATATAATTATTATAAACATTTTATTTCCACACATCATCTGAAGTGTTTTCTTCAAGTTTTCTTCCTTCTTCACTCACAATTGGTGATACCCAGAATGAAGATCAATATTTTAAAAATATTAGGATTCACTAAGTTTATCAATCAAGGCGTCAATGTAAGGTATATGATACTTTTTATTTATTTTAACAGCATTTATTTCCCCATAATCAATACAATACCTCATGGATCCATCATTATTATTAACAAATAGGATAGGGTATCTCCATGGAAAACACTAGGGAGAATAAATCCATTATAAGACAAATCCATTAGTTGTTTATTCAAATACACTAATTCTATAGTGGAAATTCTATATAAATTCATTGATATTGGCCTTTCATCATGGATTAAATCAATTGAAAATCCAACCTCACACTCTAGGGTATGTCCAGGTAATTCCTCAGAAAATACATCAATATATTCCTGCATATAGGTACATAAAAAATTTCTATATTATCTTATTCATTGCAATATGTTTTTTCTCATCTTCCCTAAGAATTTCATTCAGTAGAGCTATTGGGGGTAGATCTAAATAAGAATCGGGTGAGGAAGATTCCACTCTAATGATGAGGGATTCTATATCTTTATCACAAATAGTAATTTTCATCCACCTACAATAAATTTTTGCCTCATATTTTTAGTTTTTATCCATCACAAAGATTATATAAAATTCAACCACATATATGATAACTTTTTTACCAAGTAATGAAAATTTAAGTGTCATAACTAGGACTGATTGACACATCTTTTTTGCAATGAGACTTCCCTTAAGAGTTTTAACTAACCACACTCTTTTTAAATAAAAAGATAAATATATAATTTTATTATCTAACTTGGTGGATATAAAATATTGAAATGATATAGAATCAAATAAGGAATTGGATAAATTTGAATATAATATTAATGTACCTTCCACCACCTCATTTGGTACTTCCACATCTGCTTTATTTATCACATAATCTTCATTATATCCCCCCTGTCCTCCTCCATGGTATATTTCCTTGACGCTTAGGGAATTCACTTGCACAGTTCTTTATCTATTTATAATTATAGCAATATACATAATTGATTTATTTATTCCCCATGAATTCATGAGCCTAGTGACCCCAATCTTTTCACTAATTAAAAACTCACAGTCCCTTTAAATAGTTCCCAATGTTCTTTTTCCCATAGTTTTCACAAGAAGGAAATCATTAAAAATTCTTCTACTTCTTTGATTAATTACCATTTTCATGGTTCTTAGATGACCTATTATTGTCTTGGATTCCCCTGAATATATTGATTCTAGATAATTCCTATTTTTATCACATAATACTATTTCTTTATTTGATAAAAATTTTGGGAGACCAGTTCCCTTCAGTGACATGGCCTAAGCCCTTCAAAAAATTAATCAATATTGATCTCCATGTTGTTTATATAATCTATAGAATTTCTAGATAATATTGTAAAGGTACCATCATAATCTTCAACACTCTATTCTTCCTTTTGATTTTAGATAAGAAACTTTACCTGCATCCCAATTTTTTGATCAAGAGGGAAGTATTTATCAAATAATGTATCCTCAAAATTTATCCATTGCATGAGTTCTATTTCTTTTTCCTCCCTAGTATTCTAGATTAATGGACACTATTGATCAACATCACCTTTAAGATAATAGACCTCAAGTGTAACCTTTTCCAATTCACTACTTCCCAAAACCATAAATATCTTCTCTAGAAATTTAATCAATTTCTCAACTATAATTGGATTAGTAGTCACACTAACTGACAGGGTATTCTTTCACATAAGAGATCCATTATAAGATATTCACCCTGTGGAATTGGTTTCACCATTCGAGCAAGGTTATTTTTAATAACCGGAATAATTTTCCTTACTATAGGCACAATTTTCACTAGTCCAATGCTAGCTATATTGGTTTCCTTAACAAGTAAATCTCTCTATTTTCAATGCTTGTTAATACGATTCATCATTCTATGTGCCATTTCTGAAAAATGGAATTTACTAGGTTATCTCACAAATCATAATGTATAATTCCAAATATGGTAAAGGACATAACATAATTTTATATGGTGTAAATATTTAAATCATTAACATTGGTTCCTTTGGAGAGTTATTTACTTTTAAATCCATAGTAATGGGTTGTAATGAAAATGTAAATTATCCTAATCATAGTAAGGTCCATTTTCATCTACAAGTTTATGCTTGAGTCAGCCCTGATGTACCTCTTTGGAGTTGTTGGACCTAGGTACTTCTATTCCAAAACCACATCCAATTGTAATAACAATGCAGAGATGTATTTCTAGGAATACCCACATAATATCTACCATATCAATATTCTAGTATGTCATCCTATACATATCCTCTAAGTGTATATTAGGGTTATTCACCCTAATCTATGTTTTATAAATCTTCTTTATAAGGATGGTTCTAAACATTCTTTGATACAAACTATAATGCCCTGACCACAAAAGTGTAGAGTTGGTGCATTATTTTATTACATTACCATAGATACAGGATTCAAATACAAAGGGACTGAATATTTTAACAATTTGGAAAATAAGATTACATACATGATACCCAAATTACAATGAAAAAAAATAAAGTGTCACAAAAATAAAATCTAAACATCCTTAAAACCCATTAAAAGGATTCCTCTTCATATCCCATGGAAAGGAAACATAAGAAGGGTGAGATAAAATTATCATTAAGGGAAACTAAATTGGAATAAATAATTAATAAATAATAATATATCAACATGGAATGGTGGATAACTGAGAGCAAATTTCATTTAAATTAATGGATGAGGCATAATCAATATAGCAAGGAAAATAACTGAAACACATTCTATCTAGTCAATAATCATAGAATGAAATGTATCCATAGATATTATCATTTGATAAACTCATGGATAATAATAATGTTAATGGAAATATCTATGAAATAAATGCTTAGTTATTAGATGTCATGTCTGAGGCAAATGAAACCCTATACTGTGTAGACCATTCACAAGACAGTTTAAAACTACAGGTATATTCCCATTTAATTTGTCCAACATATTTGTCTCATAAGAACATGTTGATGCATCAAGGGGTTATATTAATTACAGTACCCACCCTTCACTACCTATATAAATAATTGTAAGAACCCAGATCTTTGTTTTAGGTATGTTTTTCCTTTTCTGGTTGTTTTTGAGAAAAAGAGGAAAATCTAGAAATTTTCAAAGTACATGTTGTGTACTTTATAAGTACACGCCGTGTATTTTGATGTAGCACCAGGCCGTGTGCTGGCCGTGTCCGGGCCACACACACGGGGTGTAGGGGCAATGTGGATGCCGCTTAAAGCGGAGTACAGAAAGGCCAAGTACACGCCATGTACCCTAGAAGTACACACCGTGTAGTTTTTTTTCATTAAACGGATCAGGGTCACGCCTAATCGACAAAAACATATTATTCTCTAGGTTCCTCAATTGATAGAAACCCGTAAGACTGTGAACATCCTCCGAGCCCCTGAGCCTCCATCTGTTTTCCAAATTGACCGTTGTCGATTGCATTGGAACGGCAACGGTGAGCTCTTCCTTCTTCTTGAGTTTCATTCCATGATTTTCCCTCTTTCTAAAGATATCATGGGTTGAATGTTTTGTGGGTCTTTGTATATATACTCCATTATAAGGAGAATCAATACTCGTGGTTCTAGTATTTTTATCTCCTAGCATCCATGTTGGTGGTTTGTGCCTTACCTTTAGAATTATTTGAGTTTTATGTGAAAATTCCACCAATACCCGTGAACGGGGTATTGCGTGTTTACCGTTTTACCCTTGTTGTTTTACTTCCATGCTTGTATGCTTGTGTAGAGGTAATTTGATCATTTTTATGGATTATTGTTGTTCTTGTATGTTTTTACCACGCCTTGTTCTTGTTACAACCTTTGGGTCTTGTTATCCTTTGGTCGTTATACCTGTTTTCCATGCCTTGTGACCATAAGATGGAATGATATTCTTGACATGCTTGTTAGGCTGTAGAATGGTTAGTCAAGTAGTTATGTAGGTGTACTTTGGCCTTATAGCATTATTATGCACTGACTGACATGGGACCATGAGAACCTGGTGCTATAGACTATAAGGGATAGACCGAGTGAGCTTCCTAGAGAGTTTTGGATATTATAGACTATAGGAGGGTAGACTGAGTGAGATTTCTCAGAAAGTCTTGGACATTATAGACTACAGGGGATAGACCGAGTGAGATTCCCAGAGAGTCTTGGATATTATAGACTACAGGAGGGTAGACCAAGTGAGTTTCCTCAGAGAGTCTTTACTTTGTTTGAATTTATTTAAACCTTTCCAGGCTAGAGAAGGAATTGACTGAGTGTGCTTCCTTAGAGATTCTGTGATAGACCATAGACTATAGGATGAATTGACCGAGTAAGTTTCCTCAGAGAGTTTCTATACTTTGGGGTTATAAGAGGGTTAGACCACATGATCTTCCCAAGAGAGTACCTGACTACCCTAGACTATAAAGAGAATTGACCGAGAGAGATTCCCCAAAGAGTCTTATAATATCATATGACAAAACCAATGGGGTTAGGTTGAGTGCACTACCCAGAGGGTTGTTGGTATTTCTTGGATAGGACCAGAGGGGTTGGCTGTGAGTACTTCCTAGAGGGGTTCCTGTTGTGTTTAGCTATTTACTTCTCGGCTACTTTTTGTTCTGTGGTTTGATTACCATTGTATATCATCATGTTACTTCTTAGTGTTTACTACCTGCTGTCTACTATTACTGTTTACTACTTACTATACTATTACATGCCATATACTCACTGAATTTAAGGCACAGATCTTCGGGTGGCTGCCTACTGGGATTAGTCTCACACCCTGTTTGGGTCATGTTTTTGGGCCCAAATAGACTATGTTATTGTAGGTATAGACAAGGGAAAGTTCCCTTTGACTTCTGGTACATTATTACATTAGAGCAGGAGAACAAGGGACCAAGCTGAGGCTTGCGATGTTGAGGGGTTTCTTATTTGTCATTTTTTATACTTTCGTTTAGTATTGTATTCAGCATTGTGACTTGTTTGGATACTTTCTTAAACACATGTATCATGCATCATTTCATATATACATGTGTTCTCAGGTTGTTTATTGTTTTAGTCTTCCACTATTTATTGTTGTTGGATATTTACTGCATCTGCAATTGTATGTTTGTTTAATTTCATTGTGTACTCTGCCAATTAGGGAATAGTTTCCCCACTATCACACCCAAGGACCTCACTGATATTCGGTACCCTCTGGCGTTTGGGGAAATTCACTTGAGTTCATGTGACCAACTGGGTATGGGGCGCCTCTGGGTGGCTTCCGGAACCGGGACATTACAAAGTGGTATCAGAGGAATTATTTTCTCTTGATTTACTGTTTGGAGACTTTAGCAAGTGATAGGACGGATTCGGTACTTTGTAATAAGTTGTGCCAGGGAGTATCTAACTCGTGTATAGGGAAATTCCAATATACCTTGTTTATTTCATTTTTCTGGTTTTGAGATTTACGGTTGATACGATTTCACCTTGAGTGACTCACATGATTTGTGTTGTGATTGTTGTTGCTATTGTGGTTCTATTTCTGTTGCAACCCGAGGAGATGAGGGTATTCCATCTCATGCATCATATGGGAACTTTCTAGAAATCACATGCCATGCATTATTTCCATTCCATCTAGGGTGAATTAGCGATTGCATGTTGTTGTGATAGACGTTGTGTAGATTATGAATGCTGTTCTAATAGATGCTTTGATAGAATCACCATAGTTTGATAGAGAAAATTGTTTGTATCGTACCTTTACTTAAATGAACACCAAATTTTGATTCTTTAGGTGTTATGGGACCTCATGAATCAGATTTTGGTGGATCATTGACATTTTTCCCTTGTATTTGATATGTAGGAGATGCCATGCTTTGATTCGCGGGGAGTATGGGCCCCCACAGATCAGAAACTGGCACCTCCATGCTTACTTTTATGTGTTTTCTGGGTTTCGGTGCAGTTTTTGAGCTACTACCAAGAAAAACCCAGAATACACGGCGCGTACTTGACTACACGCCATGTAGTTCTAAACCATGTCACTGACTGTGTGAGAAGAAACATGGGGTGGTGAAAAAAAGTTTTTGGAAACACGCCATGTACTGTAGTTGCACGCTGTGTAATAGTGAGTAAGTGAGTCGTGTACCCAGCCCTGTCACTAACAACACGGGTTGGGGAAGCTTGCGTAGTACACACCGTTTTGGGTAAGAAAACTCCGTTTAGCCTCGCTCTAGATACCCGGATGTGTCATGAACAACATGGGACAGTGTTATCTCTCCTATACACGCCGTGTTTGTTCGGAACACACCGTGTAAGGGTCAGCCATGTAGCCGACCATCTAACTAAAAACACAGGGCACCGAAACCTTGTATGGTACTCTCTGTGTCCTTAGTGAACACATAGTGTAGTCTAGGGTTAAGAGGACCGTGTGGGCTAGCCGTGTAAGGAGACTCGGCCAAGGGAATAGAGATCCAGTACATGCCATGTGTGCTGCAACACACTGTGTAGTCTGGGGTGTTACATGACCAGCCGTGGAAGAAGTACACACCCATGTGTCTGGCTTAAGGGGACACGCCATGTAGTTTTATACATGTCGTGTAGTCGTGTTTTGTAGAACTTTTTTGTTCTTTTCCCTTGTTTTCGTCTTGTACTCTTGTGTTCAATGTCCATGATCTAAGGTGTGATTTTGTTCTTTCAGAGCTATGCCTCCGAGACGTCCTCCGATTGTTCATCAGCTTCCAAACGGTGATCAGACACTAGATAAAGCAGATCAGGGATCTTCTGCAGATCCTCCTACAGATCCTCCGGCTGTTCCAGCCTTAGCACTAGTAGTTATAACCGTTGCCAAAACTGATGCGCAGTTCAGGGAGTAATTCCTAAGGATGATGCATGGCTTTCAGGGAGCACCACCTCTTGCCCCGTCGATGGATGAGTTGACGCGGGTTTTCCAGCAGCAGCATCCTCCTACTTTCTCAGGGTATGGAGGACCCCAGGATGCAGAGTCGTGGCTAGAGGCCACACTGACGATCTTCGATCACCTAGAGATACCTCCGAAGAAAAGGGTAAAACATGACACTTAAATGCTTCAAGACACCGCCAAGAGGTGGTGGGAGGTGATCTCATAGTCCAGGTTCCAACAAAGTATGACTTGGGATGAGTTCTGGTGCATCTTCTATGATTAATTTTATCTGGATACCTTGAGGGACGACCGAGCCCGGAAGTTTATGAGTCTCGAGCAAGGTACTCTTTCTGTTATGGAGTACTCGTCTCGTTTTACCGTGCTGCAATGCTTCACACCAATTCCAGCAGGTGATGAGTTGTTCCTTGTTATAAAGTTTGAGGATGGTATCATATAGTAGATCTATTCCTAGGTGAAAATCTTCAGGTTGACTTCAATATCCTTCATCTTCAACCAAGAACTGATCACTGAGCGCAATCTGAGAGATTCTGGAGTAGTGAGCCAGGGCGGTTCGACATCCAGAGTCAGCTCTCCTCCTACTGATAGCAGGAAGCGCCGTAGGAAGTCTGATCGAGGAGAGAAGGGTAGGTGGAATGTATCTTTGGGAATCCAGGTAGTATGCTACAAGTGTGGTAGAAGTGGGAATACTAGGCCTCAGTGTCAGAGAGATCCGATAGAGTGCCGATCTTGCGGCAAGATGTGCCATCTTCAGCGTTTTTGTCAGATCTTCTCACCTAAAGCTGGTGGTTTGGGTTCTTCTATGAACCCGCATACAAGAGATGTATCACCAGTTTCTCACCAGTCTGGGAACTGGAGTTCTTCCAGCCATTCGGACCGAGGTGGAGGTCGTGGTCATGGTGGTCAGTCACCAGGTTATTAGCAACAGCAGAGTGGATCAGCTTAGAGTGGTCAGCTAGGGGCGCAGGGCCGCGGTACAGGCTAGACTTTCACCGTGGAGCAGACCTATCGGGATCAGGATCCTGACCCTTCTACAGTTCAAGACACGATCTTAGTAGCTTCAGTTTTATCTTCAACTCTTTTTGATACTGGTTCTTCGCATAATTTTATCTCTGTTTCTGTTGTGGAGAGCCTTGGGATCTGTATCTTTTCTTCTTATGACATGTTGACTCTTGATACACCATTTTGAACGAGGACGTCTAGCGTACATCAGTGCATAGTGTTCCCTCTTGATGTTATAGGGTGTCACTTATTATGGGACCTCTATGTCCAAGATATGACAGGCTATGATTTCATTCTTGGTATGGACTGATTAGTCCCCTTCTAGGAAATCATCGATTATTATCGTCGTAGGGTGAGTTTTGTATCACCAGAAGGAGAATATTTTCTTCATAGAGGCTAGTGGGATGTCCAGGTGGGTAGAGCTAGACCAGAGCATCATGGGCTAGGAGGAGTTATAGCCCAGATTTCTAGTCTTTATCTGGATGACCAGGGGACTTCGCAGTTAGACTTTCCTCTAGTGGTGGATCGTTTCAGGGATGTCTTCCCATAGGACTTTTCAGGTTTTCCTCCTGAGCGTGAGGTATACTTCTCGATTGAGCTCATTCTAGGAGTGGCACCGGTGTCCATTCCTCCTTATAGGATGGATACACCTGAGTTGAAGGAGATCAAGAAGCATTTGGAGGAGTTGCAAGCAAAGGGTTTCATTCGACCGAGTACTTCTCATTGGGGTTCGCTAGTCCTGTTTCTGAAGAAGGCAGACGACACCCTTAGGCTTTGCGTGGATTATCAGAAGCTGAACCAGTTGGCGATCAAGAACTGATATCCATTGCCGAGGATCGATGACCTTTTTGATCAGCTTTGAGGATCCCAGGTGTTCTCGAAGCACTATTTGAGGTCTAGTTATCATCAGTTGAACGTTAGACAATCAGATATACCTCTTACAGCCTTCAAGAGCTGGTATGGTCAATATGAGTATACGGTCAGGCCATTCGGTGTCACGAATGCGCTAGTAGTTTTTATGGCACTGATGAACCGAGTATTCCATCCATAATTGGATTCCTTAATGGTGGTTTTCTTGGACGACATCTTGGTGTACTCTCACACTCAACCCGACCATGCTACCCATCTTGAGATCGTTCTGAGTACACTGAGAGAGCATCATTTATATGGTAAGCTCTCAAAATTACACTTTTGGATAGACCGGATTCACTTCTTGGGTCACGTTATCTCAGAGACAGGAGTATCAGTAGTCCCAGAGAAAGTGAGAGCTGTAGATTCCTGGGAGAATATGAAAAATGCCTTTGAGTGGTGGAGTTTTCTAGGGCTGGCTGGATACTACAGGCATTTCATACAATACTTTCCACGCCTTGCAGCACCATTGACAAGTCTGACCAAGAAGGGTGCGATGTTCTTATGGTCAGATTCCTGTGAGTCAGCCTTTCAGGAGTTGAAAGGGATGTTGACGTCAGCACCGATACCAGTCTTTCAAGAGATGGGCAAGAGATATATAGTCTACTGTGATGCTTCAGGTGTCAGATTGGGAGTTGTGCTTATGCAAGGAGATGGAGTCGTTGCGTATGGGTCTCGACAGTTGAGGCCACACGAGAGGAACTACCCGACACATGATCTGGAGTTAGCAGTTGTTGTTCATGGATTACGCTGTTGGAGACATTACCTTATGGGAGAGCACTTTGTGGTTTTCACCAACCACAATAGTCTCAAGTATATCTTCACTCAGCGTGATTTGAATCTGAGACAGCGCAGGTGGGTTGAGTATCTACAGTCCTTCAACTTTGAGCTTGCCTATACGCCGGGAAAGGGAAATGCAGTGGCTAATGCATTTAGCAGGAGAACTCAGATTCAGGCAGTTTAGGAGGCCAGTAGTGAGTGGAAGCTTATGGATCTATTATGTGACATGAATTTGGAGGTTCATGACAAACAGGGGCATACTTTTCTTTCATCTGTATCTATTACCTCTACTCTTCTCGATCAGGTACGGATGAGGCAGCTATCAGACTCAGAAGGCCTATTCATGTGGGAGAGTGTGTCAGGAGAGGATCCTCTTCCTGGATGGATAGTGGGCAAGGATGAGATCTTTCATTTCCAGGGATGCGTATGGGTGCTAGTAGACATATGCGAGGAGCTGATGCAGGATTTTCATTCTTTAGTTTGGGCAGTTCATCCTGGCGTCACCAACATGTATCGTGATCTACACTGCCAGTACAGGTGGCTAGGTATTAAGAGGGATGTTGCTGGGTTCGTCATGAGATGTTCTACTTTTCATTAGGTGAAATTGGAGTATCAGTGACCAGCAGGTCTTTTACAGCAGTTACCCATCCCTGATTGGAAGTGGAACGATGTCGCGATGGACTTCATGACCGGGTTACCGAGGTCACCTCAAGGGAGTGATGTTGTTTGGGCCGTAGTCGATAGGCTTAAGAAGGTTTATCACTTCTTGGTGATCAAGGAGACCTATAACATTGATGATTCGGGATGGTTGTACATCCCAGATATTGTACGTCTGCATGGAGTTCTACACTCCATTATTTCAAACAGGGATGTGCGCTTTACTTCTCGGTTCTGGCAGGGGCTTCAGAAGGCTTTGGGTACACAGTTACTTTTGAGTACAGCATATCATCCCCAGACATATGGCCAGTCCGAGCGTACAATTCAGGTTCTTGAGGATATGCTCCGAGCTTGCATTATAGACTTTGGCCATTCTTGGGAGAAGCATATTCCTCTTGTGGAGTTTGCCTATAACAACAGTTTTCAGGAGACTATTCAGATTTTACCTTATGACGATTTGTACGGTAGGCCATGTCGATCACCTTTGTGCTGGCTGGAGGCAAGAGAGGTTACTTTTCTAGGACCTCATCTTCTTCAAGATACCTTAGAGCAGATAGAGTTGATTCAGAAGAGGATGTCAACAACACAATCTTGACAGAAGTATTATGCTAATCAGTGGAGACGACCTCTGGCATTCGAGGCTAGGGATCAGGTTTTCCTGTATGTCACACCAAGGTTGAGACACAAGAGGATTCAGAGATAGCATAAGCCTTCACCGCGGTATTTCGGGCCATTTGAGGTGTTGGAGAGAGTTGAGTCGGTTGCCTATCGGTTGCAGTTACCTTAGAGGTACCAGGATATACATGACGTCTTCCATGTTTCTCAGCTTCGACAATACTTTTCTGACCCATCTCATGTATTTCAACCCAAGGAGGTTGAGCTCGAAGTGGATGTGTTGTTTGAGGAGAATATTATCTGGATTGTCGATCGCAGTATGAAGGTTCTATGTGGCTGGTCTGTTCCTCTGGTATGGGTGCTATGGCAGCACGGGCGGGTACAGGACGAGACCTGGGAGAGGGAGGCCGATGTGTGATCGTAGTGTCCGGAGCTGTTCGGGGTTTCTTCTTCTACGCCTCACTAGGAAAATTCAGGTAATAATTTCCTTTAGGGGGGAATTTTGTAAGAACCCGGCTCTTTGTTTTAGGTATGTTTTTCCTTTTCTGGTCGTTTTTTGAGAAAAAGAGAAAAATATGGAAATTTTTGAAGTACACACCATGTACTTTAATGCAGCGCCAGGCCATGTGATGGCCGTGTCCGGGCCACACACACAGTGTGTAGGGGTGATGTAGAGGCCACTTAAAGTGGAGTACGGAAAGTCCAAGTACATTCCATGTACCCTAGATGTACACGCCGTGAATTTTCTTTTTTTTCATTAAACGGATCGGGGTCACGCCTAATCGATGAAAACGCCTTCTTCTCCAGGTTCCTCGACTGAGAGCGACCCGTACGACCACGAACATCCTCTGAGCCCCTGAGCCTCCATCTGTTTTCCAAATCGACCGTCATCGATTGCGTTGGAACCGCAGCGGTGAGTTCTTCCTTCTTCTTGAGTTTCATTCCATGATTTTCCCTCTTTCTCAAGATATTGTAGGCTGAACGTTTTGTGCGTTTTTATAGATCTATGTCACTCTAAGGAGAATCAAGGATCTTGGTTCTAGAATTTTGATCTCCTAGCATCTAGGTAGGTGGTTTGTGCCTTACCTTTAGAATTATTTGAGTTTTAGGTGCATATTCCACCAATACCCGTGAACGGGGTATTGCGTGTTTACCGTTTTTTCCCTATTGTTTTCCTGCCATGCTTGTATGCTTGTGTAGAGGTAATTTGATCATGTTTATGGATTATTGTTGTGCTTGGATTTTTTTCCCATGCCTTTTTCTTGTTACAACCTTTGGGTCTTGTTATCCTTTGGCCATTATACTTGTTTTCCATGCTTTGTGACCATAGGATGGAATGATATTCTTGACATGCTTGTTATGATGTAGACTGTTTAGCCAAGTAGGTATGTAGGTGTACTTTGTCCTTATAGAATTATTATGCACTGAATAGTACGGGACCGTGAGATCCTGGTGTTGTAGACTATAAGGGATAGACCGAGGGATCTTACCAGAGAGTCTTGGATATTATAGACTACAGGAGTGTAGACCGAGTGAGAATCCCCAGAAAGTCTGGAACATTATGGATTACAGGGGATAGACCGAGTGAGCTTCCCTGAGAGTCTTGGATATTATATACTACAGGAGGGTAGACCGAGTGAGCTTCCTCAGAGAGTCTTTACTTTGTTTGAATTTCTTTAAACCTTTCTAGGCCAGAGAAGGAATTTACTGAGTGCGCTCACTAGTGCAGAAAACGTTATTTATGTCACCATTTTTTACGTCGGTTATATATAACCGATGTGAGAATCTGTGAAACGTGGTTTTTTACGTCGGTTATTTAATAACAGACATAACAAATGCGTTGAGTAGCTTTTTAACGTCGGTTATTTTAATAACCGACGTTACAAATCACGCGTGTTCGGTTTTTACGTCGGTTATAAAATAACCGACGTAAAAAAGAGATATCTAGGCGTTTTTTTAGGTCGGTTATAAAATAACCGACGTAAAAAATGTGATATCTACTAGTTTTTTACGTCGGTTATAAAATAACCGATGTAAAAAACCAAAGCGCGGGGAGTTTTTTACGTTGGTTATGAAATAACCGACATAAAAATGAGTTATCTACGGTTTTTTACGTCGGTTATAAAATAACCGACGTAAAAAATATTATATCAACGAGTTTTTTACGTCAGTTATTTTATAACCGACATAAAAAACCAAAGCGCAGGGGTTTTTTTACATCGGTTATTTTATAACCGACGTAAAAAACGAGATATCTACGAGTTTTTTACGTCGGTTATAAAATAACCGACGTAAAAAACCAAAGCGCGGGGGGTTTTTTACGTCGGTTTTCAAATAACCGACATTATAAATTTAAAAATATTTTATAACGTCAGTTATATAATAACTGACGTTATAAAACATTTAAAAATTTTAAGCCCCGTGGGCTGTCATTTACGTTTTTTCGATCGACAGTCCCCCGACTCGTCTCTCTCGTGCAGTAAACCCTAATCGGCTCGTCGATCAACCTGCATTAAACTCATTTTGGATTCATCGTTTATCATCTTTAGTCTCCTCGGATCTATCATCTCAACTCGCAACACTCAAGTAAACATTCCACAAATTTATTTCATTCATTTTTTTCCCGAATAGTCTATATTTATGTTTTTCGATTTTTTTTGTTTAAACTAGGTTAGATTCTTCCATTTCGAACCCTATTACATCTTTTTGAATATTGTTGGCACCAGACATTCGTTTTTATCTTGAGTGTCTTTTTTTTGTATTTCTTTATAAAACAAATTTTGATATATTACCTTGCATTTAATGACTCAAAATCCTCCTATGTTGGAAACATATTTGGGGTTATTTATTGAAGGACTATGGAGTGATTAAGGAAATATTTGGAATATTTCCTAATTTGACCGGTTTGAATTTCATTATCAAAAAGAAATTTGAGGTATGGTTGATTCATCCATTCCTTTTATCCTATATTTCATTTAACTCTAAGGTTCATCTAACAATTTTGTAGTTGGATAACCAATAATGTTTATGTGACTAGAGAATTAAAAGAAATTATCATCATATATAGTGAATCATCCTTGTTGAGTGTCTTATCATAGAATAGGAATCAATCATCCATATTGAAGATGTCATTTTTTTAGAAAACAAAAACCATTAATGTAAACCATTTATCATTTATTAATTGAACTAAAATAAATATTTACACATGAGTTATAATGGAACATAATAAAATAAATATTTATCATTCACCCTCATAGAGTCTAATAAATCTATGATAAACCATTTGTTTTCTTTAATGGAAACAAATTCACTTTTACCCACTTTTTATTTTTAGAAGACACTAAACTCCCTTATAATTTCACCCTTCTAGGAAGTATTAAACATCATTATATCCCTTTAAAAAATCTAAATGTCACAGAAATATCGTGCGTCCATTTTTTCTTATAGGACTCTACTATAGATAAGTATTCCATTTTTTATATTATTAGTTATGATAAACTCTATCATAACATCATTAATATATGTTTATAAAAATGGGAATATCACAATTCTCATGATTTTAGTTGATAATAATGATAATGTTTTTTATTAATGATAATATAGACATGGGTAATTTTACAAAAAGAATGTGAACTTGAATAATGAATGTTACTTATATGTATTTCACAAGATTTTTTGATTTTATGACACAAAACTAATTGATGATCGAATACAAAAAATTATTGCACCACCAACCAAAGTGAAACCAGTGTATTGTTCTATTTTAGAAATTCAGGATTCAATCAATGAGATTGTGATTTATATATTTTTTAGATTTTTTGAATCAAGATACTAGATTCTATTTCAAATGGGTATTGGTTTGTTTTTTGATGTTTCACGATTTTATTTGATGTAGGTTTTTCTTTTTCATGGATTACTTCATAAAGTGGTCTCGGTTCATTTGATTTTGTGTTTCCTTTGACACCATCCCCCCTCAATGACTATGATCTCTCATTTCCAGTTTTTCTCTAATTTTTCTCTCATACACCTTTTGGAATTGATGGTTGATTACAAACATATTTATTCAAATATTTAAGCTGGATTATATGCATTTTTTAGGATTATATTGCTGTTTTATGCCACTTTATTTATTTATCTATCCAATACTAAGACCCTTTATAGTAAGAAAAATTTCATAAGAAATGTGATTGGACTCTTCATCATATTTCATGAAACTTTTTTAATAATGTCACGTTTTAAAAAAAATATGTTATATCAACGATGTGGAAACGGGTGGTGTTCGGGGGGTGTCCAAGGGGGTGGGTGGGTGTGAGTGGCTATCCACGGGGGTGGGGGCCTGTCCAGAGGGTTTTGGGGGTTGTCCGGGGGTGGGGGCTATCCAGAGGGTTGGGGGGTTTCCATGGGGTGTTGAAGGGGTAGGGGTGGGGGTGGTGTCCAGGAGGGGTGGGGGGTGCTGTCTAGAGGGGTGGGGGGTTGTCTGGAGGGTTGGGGGTGTCCGGGGGTGGTCCAAGGGGGTGGGTGGGAGTGGGGGGCTATCCAAGGGGGTGGGGGCCTGTCCAGAGGGTTTTGGGGGTTGTCCGGGGGGTGCGGGTGATTCTCAGGTTTACTCCATTTTCTCCAATTTTCTATCAACTATGTAGGCGGCATGGTTTTCTTTGATTCAATGAAATTTAAAATTGTTATATCTAACTGTATTTTGTTTTAAAAATAATATTCAAGCATATTTTCTTAAATACTCATAGATTTGTTTTATATTTTAAATTGTTTTACATTCAAATTATGATTTTTTTCATATAAAAATATATTTGTCTTATCTTAAAAATATATATTTTTTGTTGATATTTGTTATAGTTAATAATGAGTCGAAGTTGGATTACGACACATCGAATGAGCAATGAATTTGAGGAAGGTGTTGATGCCTTTTTGGAATTTGCAAAACGAAATGTTCCAAGTAGTGAAATTTTTTTTGTCCATGCCTGAAATGTTTGAATATGAAGAAGTTGAAAAGTAGAGAGATAAAAGATCATCTGATTTGTCATGGTTTTAATCTGAGTTATAGCCCTTGGATTTGGCATGGTGAAACTGGACGGAATGTCACTGATGATGATGATTCGCAAGATGGTAACTCCGATGGAATTGAAGAAATGATTCGCGATATTGTAGCAGAACAAATTGAGATAGAACTGATAGTTGCGCATCTATATGGTGATGCTGAAAAACCATTATATCCTGGTTGTACAGATTTTACGGTTTTTTAGGCGGTGTTAAGATTGATTAACCTAAAGGCGAAACATGGATGGAGTGACAGAAGTTTTACAGAGCTGCTACAATTGATGAAAGACATTCTTACAAAAGATAACGATCTTCCAGATTCACATTACAAAGCCAAGAAAATATTATGTCTGATGGGATTGGGATACAAGAAAATACATGCATGTTCGAATGACTGCATTATATATAGGAAGGAATATGAATTTTTGTCAGAGTGTCCTAAATGTGGGACATCACGGTATAAGGTGAAAGAAAAATCACAGGCTGGTGTAGAGATTACAAAGCTCCCTTCAAAGGTATTTTGGTATCTTCCTATAATTAATCATTTCAAACGTTTATTTCCTAATTCACATGATGCAAAAAGGTTAAGATGGCATGCTGAAGAGAGGGTATGTGATGGAAAAATACGTCATCCAGCTGATTGTCCACAATGGAAGAAAATTGATGCATAGTATTCTACATTTGGAAATGAAATTAGAAATCTCAGACTAGGGTTGTACACAGATGGAATGAATCCATACCGAACCCTCAGTAGCACACATAGTTCATGGCCTGTTTTATTGGTAATTTACAACCTCTCTCCTGAAGTTTGTATGAAGCGCAAATATTTCATGTTGAGTATAATGATATCTGGTCCAAAGCAACCCAGTAATGATATTGATGTTTACTTTTCACCGTTGATTGATGATTTGAAACTGTTATGGGATGATGGTATTAGGGTGTATGATTCTTATAAAATGGAATATTTTCAACTACATGCAGTGCTTCTGTTCACTATAAATGACTTCCCAGTGTATGGAAATTTGTCTGGATACAGTGTTAAAGGGCATAAAGCATGTCCAATTTGAGAACAACAGACGTCATATTGTCAATTTCATCATGGGAGGAAAACAGTGTACATGGGTCATCAAAAGTTTTTACCTATGGAACACCCTTATAGAAGACTAAAAAAGGCATTCAATGGCTCACAAGAATTTGATACTTCTCCAAAACCATTATCCCCTGATCTGTATTTTGAGAGGGTGAAAAACCTTGATGTGACATTGGGAAAGACACAGAAATCTGGTAATGATAGACATATTTGGAAGAAAAGGTCAATTTTTTTGAGCTACCATATTGGAGGTATCATGATGTTAAACATAATATTGATGTCATGCACATGGAGAAGAATATTTGTGATTATTTGATTGGAACATTGTTATATATTAAAGGAAAGACTAAAGATGGTTTGAATGCAAGATTAGACTTACTATCAATGGGAATACGTTTGGAGTTAGCTCCCACTCCTAAAGGAAGATGAACATTTCTTCCCCCGGCTTGTCATACATTATCGAAGAGGGATAAAATTAGTTTCTGTCAGTGTATTCATGATACCAAAGTTCCTCAAGGTTATTCTTCTAATGTAAAAAATTTTGTCTCATTGAAGGACTTGAAGTTGATAGGTATGAAATCACATGATTGTCACGTCATGATGCAACAAATTCTACCAGTTGCATTGCATGGAATATTTCCCATTCGTGTCAGAAAGACTATAATGAAGTTGTGTTATTTTTTCAATTCAATTTGTAACAAGGCGATTGATGTGAATGCTTTGAACATTTTGGAAAAGGATGCAATTTTTATATTTTTTCAATTGTAAATGTATTTTCCTCCAACTTTTTTTGATATAAGGGTGCATTTAATGATTCATCTGGTTCGAGAAATAAAGCTTTGTGGACCTGTATATCTTCGTTGGATGTATCCTTTTTAAAGGTATATGAAAATATTAAATGGGTATGTTAAAAATCTATATCGACCTGAAGCCTCCATTATTGAAAAGTATATTTCTGAGGAGGTATCAGAGTTTTGTACGAGCTACTTGGCTGCGGCGCAACACATAGGTTTGCCTCCATCTCGCCATGAACGAGTTAATAATGAGGGAAAGTGGATTCACGGCTTGAAAGTCAAATCATTGTCAACTGAACAGATGAAGAAGTTAGAATCATACATCTTGAATAACATAGCTGATGCTCAACCGTATATCACATTGCATATTAATGAGTTGAAACAATGTCATCCAAAGAAGAAAGAAATGTGGATTTTGAATGAGCACAACAGAACTTTTTTGTCATGGATTAAAAAGAATTTGCTTGGTAGATCAGATGTATCAGAGACATTAAAATGGATATTGGGTGGTCCATGTTTAAATGTGATAACATGGTCCGGTTATAACATTAATGGTTATACATTTCATACGAAAGCTCAGGACAACAGAAGTGCAGTTCAAAATAGTGGTGTATTGGTGTTTGCAGAAGCAATGCATTTTTCGAGTGCTAAGGACAAAAACCCAATTTATGCATCAAGTGCATATTATGGAGTGATGAAGACATATGGGAGGTTGATTAATTTAAAATTAAAGTTCCCGTTTTTAACTGTAAATGGTTTAACAGTAACAACAGTGTCAGACACGATGAATTTGGAATGACACTTGTTAATCTGAATAGATTGGAAGACACAGCTGGTTCTTTTATAATGGAAACACATGTAAAACAAATTTTCTATGTAGTAGATCAATCAGATATGCAGTGGGCTGTTGTTTTACAAGGGAAAAAACAATATGTTGGTGAGGATGAAGTTGATGAATATGCTGATTTATGTGAGATCCCTACTTCCATGGAAAGATTAACAGAACATGATGATGATCATGTTGAAGACATAGTTTGTTCCATAAGGAACGATCACGACGATGGAATTTGGGAAAACAATCCATTTGTACATTCCTAAAATTACCGGTAACATATGTTTATTTCTTGTTTACATTTATTTTTTCCATAAATGTTAGATATTGTAAGTTTTTTATTTATTAAAACATGTTTTAAAACAAAATAAGTATATGTTTTTGTTTGTTTTAAGTTTGTTTAGTTTACTTTATCATGTTTATAACCATTACATGAATTATATATCTATTATTTATGTTCACTAAAAATTACTTTACCATGTTTACCATGTTTACCAAGTTTACCATTTTTACCATGTTTACCATCTTTACCATCTTTACCATATTTACCATCTTTACCACTGTTTAACATGCTTACCATATTACCAATGTTTACTATTATGTAACTTAGTACACTTTTCTATTTTCTGATTACAATAGTATTAAAATATTTGAATTTGTATATTTGTGAACTGACGTTTGTTTTTTTGATGTGAAGGATAATGACAAATCATTCAGATAATCAACCACATGATTCTGGAGAGGAGCATATTGCTGGTCATACCTCTGGGGATGAACATTCACATGATCCTATTACGACAAAGAGTTCAAAGGTTGGTAAACATGGGTGCACACATTTACCAAAATTATCACTTTCCCGTATGCAGGATCGGAGGATAGTATTTGAGTTTGATGACGATGATATTCCTAGAGGTCTGAATGCAAAAGATTTTAAGAGTTTTGTAGCAACTCAGGCTAAGAGAAAAGTAAGAATTCTGTTTGATGATTGGAGCAGTGTGGATAAAGAGATTATCTCTCAGTTGTGGGAGATGATTTTGGTAAGATATTTTGTCATTGTTTGATTATTCTTTTAATGTTTCTAGTATATATAATATGTTTAACCTCTTCTTTATCAGATGACATTTGATATTCCTGAAACTAGAGGAGTCAGGAAGAAATGCTTATTGTTGGCTGCCAGGAGATGGAGGGATTTAAAATCAACCCTCTCATCTGATTTCATTTATGGTCATAGGAGTCATGACAATCCATGTCGTATATATCCTTTTATAGATGAAGACACATGGAGATAGTTTTTTGAAAGTAGAAGAAAAGAGTCATTTCTGGTAAGGGCAATGTAAACTTTTATAAACTTTCTTATATAAATGATTTTATTAATGTTTTGTTAATGATTTCTTATTCTTAAATTACAGCAAACAAGGAAAGATCATCAGGAGATCCAATCTAAAAATGTATACCCTCATTGTTTATCTCGGGGAGGGTATGCATTATTGGAAGAAAAAATGATGGCGGAAAAATTTCAACAACTAAGAGCTGATTCTTCAAGCTCTGGAGAGGTGGCCCCTCCATCCCCTCCATCTAGACATGAAAAATGGAAGAGAGATCAGAAGGGAAAAAAAGGGCAATATCTGTCGGAAGAATCGAGAATCGTAGCTGAGAGGATTGTAAGATATCTATTTTATTTATTTAAGTTAACTATTTTCTTCATATAATTTCAATCATTACATAAATGTTCAATTAATTAATATAGGACTCTCTTGAGGAGCAGAGTTCAGAGGGGACATTTATAGCTACCAAGAGGGAAGATATTTTATTTGCAGCATTGGGAAGGCCTGAACATCCTGGTCATGTAAGAGGATATCTGGAAGGTGTATCGGTAAGAAAAGTGTTTCCATGTTCTTCAACTTCTAACATTGAGGGGGTTTATAAAAAAAATAGAATCCTTAGAGGCTGAATTTCATAATATTAATGTGACTATGGAGGACAAGATTAGAGAGTCGGTGCAGTCTATGTTTGCAGAAATGCAAAGACAATTTCAGACTGCAGATCCCACTCCTCCACCTCCCCCTGCAGACCCCATTATTTATCCTCCACCTCCTCCAGTAGCTCCCACTCCCCCACCTCAGCCTGCGGACCCCATTTTTTATCCTACGCCTCCGCCGAAGCTTCCTACTTATTGCGAGTTGTATCTTGATGATTCTCAACATCATATAGCAGCATATGGGTTGGTATATTGTATAGGAGATACAGTTCATCATCAACAATTAGAGGTAGAGAATCAGAGGGTCACTGTACAGGATATTATAGATAGATCACCTAGGGTACCAATACCTACAGATGAGGTGGCGACAGTTGGACAGAGTATCGGCCATTTTTTAATTTGGCCATCCATACTTCTTCGACTCATTACCATAGAGGTATGAATGTTATATCTTTTATTTTATTTTTTTATTAAATTTGTTTTATCATTTGAAAACTAATATATTTTTCAATTTTTTTTACAGGAATACTTCAAAGGTAAAGAAATACTGTATAGACAACAACAAAGACAAATGTCTATGACATCAGATACAGATTCAAATGGTCTTGACAGATTGTCAAGATATTCACATCTGTTGTCGGGTTATTATGAGTTTCCAATGGAATCTCATGTTTGTGGACTTGAAATAAGAGTGGGGATTATAAAAACTGATATCATGGAGCTTGTTACTGGAGATAAGTTGGGCATCAACGTGGTGAAAATTTTTTCCATGTAAGTCTTAACCCTTTTCCCTGCGTTATATTTATTAAAAATGTATACTTATGTATGTTTTGTATTAGGTATCTTTATAAAATTTGTGAGAGGAATGAGCTGACAGAAGTATATGGATTCATGGACCCTCAATTGATTTCCCCTGAAGCATGTGCATTGAATGAGGAACAAAGAATGGTTTATATTGCTGAAATATTTGAAAAGAATATAATCACACAATGTTGGATGATGCCTTTTTATGAGAGGTATGAAACACATTTCTCTCAAAGAGTTAATTATCTTTTAACATAAAAAACCACTAACGTCAAATTTCCTTTTATCAGTGATCATTGGATGTTAGGGGTTTTTTTTTCAAGGGAGAAAGCCCTTTATTGGATATGCTCTGTCCATGGTGATGTGCGGGATAGGTTTAAGAATATATTGGAAAAGTAAGTTTCAATTTCTCAATAGTTTTATATATTATAATGAATTTTAAATTTACCCCATTCGTATTATTTTCTAACAGTGCATGGGCCTACTTTAGAAAAAACACAAAGAAAAGAGATGCAAAGATCAAATATGTAAATGCGAAGGTAAATATACATTTATAATTTGTACTTTTTGATTTATTACATAAAAATAATATATTGAATTTACACTCATTCAAACAGAATTTTCATGAACAACAAGGCCTCATCTAATGCGGATATTATATGTTAAGATTTATGTATGAAATAATAACAACTGGGAAAGTTGTGAATTTTGACCTGGTACGATTTCCTCTTAAACTTTGCCATAATATTTCAATTTGATTTATTCATTATACACGTTAACTACTTTCTTTTTCATTTGTAGCTTTTTGATGACCCTAAACCCTATACTGCTGAAGACATCAAACACTTACAAGTGGAGTGGTCAAATTATTTTACAGGTTTGATTGACTTTTAGTTGTTTTTAATGTCAAATGTAATTTTGAATATTTTCATTGTAATTGTGTATTTGGTAGTTGTTTAGGTTGGATTTAGTTTTTTTTGAAGTTGATAGTGTAAGTTTTGAATGTTATATAAGTGAATGTTTAATTTTCCTATGCTTCTTGTTTTGGTTTACTTATGATGGTTTTTCTGGTATAGATTTGGGTCTGTGGGGGAGGGGTTCCAAGGGTGTGGGGGTGTGTTCAGTGGGGTTGGGGGGTGTCCAGCGATTTGGGAGGGCTGTCCGGTGGGGTGGGGGGACAGTCCAGGGGGTGGCAGGGCTGTCCAGGGGTGTGGGAAGGCGGTCCAGGGGTGTGGGAGTGTTGTCCAGGGGTGGGGGGTATACATGAGGGTGGTGGGTTGTCCAGGGGTGTGGTGGGGGCTGTCAAGTGGGGTGAGGGGTGAGGGGGTGCTGTTCAGGCGGGTGGGGGGTTGTCGAGGGGTGTTTGGGGCTGTCCGGGGGTTGGGGGGCAGTCCAGGAGTGTGGTGGGGGCTTCAATGGGGTGGGGGAGGGTTGTCCAAGGGGTATACATGAGGGTGGGAGCTCCAATGGGGTGGGGGAGGGCTGTCCAGGGGGTATACATGAGGGTGAGGGATCCAACGGGGTAGGGGAGGGCTTTCCATGGGGTATACATGAGGGTGGGGGCTGTCTAGGGGGTAAGTTTTATATGTTATCAATGTACATGCTTAATTTTTATCTACTTTTGTTTTTGTGGTACGATTTCTTTATTTGTTTTCTAGTTGATTCTGGTGGAGAGAAGATGACTGCATTCAATTTTTTTTAAAAAAAATTGGGTTTATCACGTCGGTTATTTAATAATCGACGTGATAAAAGGCCTGGGAAATGGTTTATCACGTCGGTTATTTAATAACCGACGTGATAAAAGGCCTGGAAAATGGTTTATCACGTCGGTTATTTAATAACCTACATGATAAAAGGCCTGGAAAATGGTTTATCATGTCGATTATTTAATAACCGACATGATAAACCCCCTCCCCCCGGTTTATCATGTCGATTATTTAATAACCGACGTGATAAACCCCCCTCCCCCTGGTTTATCATGGTGGTTATATAATAACCGACGTGATAAACCCCCCTCACCCCGGTTTATCACGGCATTTATATAATAACCGACGTGATAAACCCCCCCTCCCCCAGTTTATCACGTTGGTTATTAAAAAACCGACGTGATAAACCCGCCGCCCCCGGTTTATCACGTCGGTTGTTTAATAACTGACGTGATAACCCCCCCCCCCCCAGTTTATCATGGCGGTTCTATAATAACCTACGTGATAAACCCCCCGCCCCCTAGTTTATCACATCGTTTCTTTCATAACCGACGTGATAGACCATTTCCCCGTCCTTTTATCACGTCGGTTTTTTAAGAACCGACGTGATAAACCATTTTCCAGGCCTTTTATCACGTCATTTGTTAAATAACCGACGTGATAAACCCTTCCCATTTTATTTATCATGTCGGTTCTAGAATAACCGACGTCATAAACATTGCGATTTTATGCTTTTGACGTCGGTTTTAAAATAACCGACATCAAAAACTTTATTTATAACGTCACTCGTATTAACGTCGGCTAGAAACCGACGTAAAAATGAAAAATAACCGACGTAAAAAACGTTTTCTTCACTAGTGGCTTCCTTAGAGAGTCTATGATAGACCAGATACTATAGGCGGAATTGACCGAGTGAGCTTCCTTAGAGAGTTTCTAGACATTTGGGCTATAATAGGGTTATAATGCGTGATCTTCCTCAGAGAGTCCCTGACTACCCTAGACTATAAGGGGAATTGACCGAGCGAGCTTCCCCAAAGAGTCTTATAATTTCATAAGACCAAACCAGATGGGTTAGTCTAAGTGAACTGCCCAGAGGGTTGTTGGTATTTCTTGGATAGGACCTGAGGGGTTGGATGCGAGTACTTCCCAGAGGTGTTCCTATTGTGTTTAGCTGTTTGCTTCTCTGTTGGTTGGTGTTCTGTGGTTTGATTACTATTGTATATCATCCTGTTACTGCTTATTGTTTACTGCCTGCTGTCTACTGTTACTGTTTACTGCTTACTGTACTATTACATGCCATATACTCACTGACTATAAGGCACAAATCTTCGGATGGTTGCCTATTGGGGTTAGTCTCACACCCTATTTGGGTCATGATTTCGGGCCCATACAGACTATGTTGTTGCAGGTATAGACAAGGGCAAGCGCCCTTCGACTTTTGGTACTTGATTGCTTTAGAGCAGAAGAGCATGGGAGCAATTTGAGGCTTGCGGTGCTGAAGAGTTACTTATTTGTCTTTCTTTTGTACTTTGGTTTAGTATTGTATTCAGCATTGTCACTTGTTTGGCTACTTTCCTAGACATATGTATCGTGCATAATTTCATATATACACGTGTGCTCCAATTGTTTATTTTTTTAGTCTTCCACTATTTATTGTTTTTGGATATTTACTGCTTCCACTATTGTATGCTTGTTTACTTCTGTTGTGTACTCTGCCAATGAGGGCATAGTTTACGCACTATCACACCCAAGGCCCTTGCTGCTAGTCGGCAACCTATGGCATTTGGGGAAATTCTCTTGAGGTCATGTGACCAACCGGGTACGGGGTGCCTCTAGGTGGCTTCCGGAACTGGGACGTTACAATAATCCCTCATATTGAGTAATCAATTCAATTAATAAATAAAATTCTTTATCAAATATCTGTATTGAATAAAAAATAAGGATATATCAATATATCCTTAGATAATAAAATAAAAATTAAATTTAGTACCATATGTAAAAATGGTATATGTTTTAGGATATATTAATATCCATCACCCAATAATCTGTATACTTAAATGATTACAAGAAAGTAAATTTTTAGGAGAAATTTAACCATCACAAAACAAGTGAGATATCAAAGATTACATTTTACACTAGGTAATTTTCAAGCTTAAACCCTTGGGTGAGATAATTAAAAGTGAAACATAAAATACTAGGTTGTATGATTGAATCATTATATTAAGTGAAAAATGGGTAGTATATAAACCATATCAAAGTGAATTAGTGCATTAAAAAATAAGTCTCAATGTAATATAATTGAGATGAAATCCCTTACTACTTGGTAACTATTGAATTATAATCCCCACGAATGAAATAATTTCAAATGAAACTATAAATACCATAAAGATAAATGTGTTAATGTTATAAAATACAATAAGGGAAGTATAAACACGACATAAAATAAATATGTGAGGAAAATGGTGTATTCCTCAGAGAAGGAAAAGTGAGACAAGAATCCCTTAACTTTAATTTAATTTTGGTGTTGGAACTAAGGATGTTCATTTATGAAATTGGAGTTTAGTTTGTGTTTTTTGTCATTCCACACTGGGTTGATGAAGGTTCTTTTTTTTCAAACCATACATGGAAGATCAAGGAGTTTTCATAGAAATGGATCTTAACTAGTGTTGGGATGTGATCATGCGTGGCACTCATAGCTTACTTTGAAACTATTGAC
Organism: Viscum album; assembly: GCA_963277665.1. Taxonomy (NCBI): domain Eukaryota; kingdom Viridiplantae; phylum Streptophyta; class Magnoliopsida; order Santalales; family Viscaceae; genus Viscum; species Viscum album. The sequence continues at coordinate 743,247,508 of OY728141.1, forward strand.
GAGTCACAAAAAAAGCATTGGAAGAAAATAACATTACAAATTGAATGATTGGGCATGATTGAATTTGAGTCTAAAGGAGAAGTTTGAGCATTGAGGTGATTCTACAATGTGATCATTCATGATACTCATTGTTGTCTTTGAAACTCATGATGGGTCATCAAAATAATTGGAAGACAATAACATTTAAAATCACATGATAGCGTGTGATTTGAATTGGGTCTAGTGTTATGATATAATGAAGTGCACATGGTTTTATTTGGGGTTCATGGAGCACCAATATGACTCACGCTAGGGATTCATGAAAAACCAATAGGGGTCTTGCACAACACTCATGACTGTGTTTGAAGCTCACACCCAGATCATGTGCAAAGAGTAAATAGGAATCACGCTTTAGCATGATTGTTCAATGAAGGTTCACATAGTGTGATTGCTAACAAGCCAAGAAAATTCACATGATGAAGTGGACATGTAGTCAGGGACTTGCAGTGTCGAGCGGGTTGTCAGGGGTGTGCGTCACATGTCTTATAGGGACTGCGAACACCAATCACCTCCTACATTGTTTTTCACATTCTGATATATTTTGGAGGTCAGAGATCACTCAACTTGGAATAATTGATATCTAGGATTTATATTTGATTTTTCACTGATGTACCACATGACCAAAACAGTCCATATAGAGAGGGTGCAAGAATTTCATGAAAAATATATGTCTGTCCCTAGAGAGATACAGAGGTTTCTAGATACACCTGTGGACTACTATGTAGAAAAGATAACTAAGGACTCGGGTAAAGTGTGAATGTTGAAGGAGGAATCACACCCAAATCTCATGTAAAGCATGATAAAATCTCACACCCAGATCATGTAGACTGCATGATCATGAAAAGGTGGATGGTTGTCCGTGATTTTTGGAATTAAAGTAGTGGACACTTTCCTATACATATCTCAAGACCCATCCTTAATGACTCATAATGTTTTTCTCAAAATATTTATCTAAATCCCATCCAGAGAAGAGACTCATGGTGAGATATCATGATAGCGGTTTGTGAATTAGGATTTTATGTGATTTATATCATGTAAGAGTTGGGCAGGATATGAATAAGGGTTCACGCAAGGCATCAGGGGTTCACACAAAGGGTTCATGGTAACCAGTGGTTCATACCAAGGGTTCTTGGTGACCAGGGGGTTCCCACTAAGGGTTTGCGGTGACCAGGGGTTCCCACCAAGGGTTCGTGGTGACAAAGTGTTCTTACCAAAGGTTCGTAGTGACTAGGGGTTTTCACCAAGGGTTCAAAGTGACTAGGGGTTTGCACTAAGGGTTTTTGGGGACTAGGGGATCTCACCATGAATTCATGCAAAACATTAGGGTTTTTCACAAAGTGCTAGAGGTTTGTGAAAGGTGCTAGGGGTTCACACTAGGGGTTTGCACAATGGGCCACTAGTGTTGCATGAATGTGAATTAGTGATCTTATAACATACATTGGATATGTGGTTTTTTTATTATGTGATTCTAAGTGCATCAATTTAGGACATTGATTCAAGTAGAGTCTCATTATGAATAGAGACAAAGAAATCAATGCCAATATATTGATGAGTCCTTCAATTCAACAAACTGAGTGATACTTCACCCAAGGAAGTGATCGATGGGGATTCGATTGAAGTGATCTGAGGGATGAATTAATGAATACCTGAACTTTTGTGAAGGTAATGTGCCTGTAACAGAGTGACCATGTCTGAAAATTTTTAATCCAAAACCAGTGAAGATTTCATGACATTTCTAGGACTGAAAACTTGTCTGTATATACTCATTAGACGTAGAACTTAGTGGTGAACCATGTAAAAGTGATGTGTTGTCCTTCTGTGCATGAATGTTTTAATTACTACACATATCCATCATACAGGTCTAATGAGTTCCTAAAAATTTGGGAACAAGATCCATCATTTTGTGAGAAGAAGTTGATACCCTAATTCCCCCCCCCCCCACCTCAGGGTGTCTCGGGATACTAAAAGTTGTATCAGAGGAATTTTCACATATGTTAGATACTTTATAGCAATTTTTTATCTATTTAAGAATTGAGTTTCTTTCCTAAGTCAACAATGAAGTGCATTTTTAAAGAAGATTTAGTTGTTTCTAAATATAATCTTATATCCAACAAGACAATTGATTAATAGGAAAATGGAATATAAGAGAAAGTTGAAGATGTCCCTCATATCTAAAGATGATGTAGCATCTGGTTCTCCATGCCTTTCTTATAATGATGAAATATAATGCATGGAATGTAAAGAGAAGGTGTCTCATGTTTCCACCAAAGATAATGACAACCTTTATACCTCATCTAAATCAAGTGATCAGGAGTTATGTGTTATCACTTTTAAATGTTTTCCACAGGATAAGGATTCTGGCATAAGGGGTTATGTTGATCAATCTGTAACCTCACATGAAATTTCAATTGAGAAATCAAGAAATCATATTCATGATATTTCAGAATAAATATCTTCTTTTTTATAGAATCATTCAATATATGCAGGTAGAGATACCCCAAATGGAAAGAGAAGTTGATCATATGGAAATGGATTGGAAGAAAAAAAATTCAATTTTGAAATATCTTGAGACAAATTGAATCCTTTGAAGAAGCAAATATGTAACAAGGAAAATGTTCCATAAACTAACTTGAGGAAGTAGAAGAAAAGGAGGGAGTCAAGTAGTATCTTGAATAAAATATCCATGATCTAGAAGTCAAATTGAAGAGTTTCAATTATGTAAAGGGTCCAAAATTTTATGGAATATTCGTGAAGATCAAGAAAAGTGAATCTTTAATTCAGAGTAATGTAGGGATTCACGAAGAAGAAGTTGTTATAATAAATAAGTCTTATAATGAAAGGATGATTATGATTCTTGATCAGAAACCCATCCTCAATATGAAATGTCTATATAAGGATGCTTAGTTGTCCAATATTGACAATACATTTATTGAGTCCTCATAAAAGAAGGAAATAGTTGATATTGTTACTCAATGATCACTGAAGGATCCAAAAGATGAAAGAGCTCTAACATGTGATAAGAAGATCATGTCATCATTATATGATCTTTTTTAAATAGCTGATATGAAATAGGTACCATCCATACCATCTTGCACTCATGTCTCAAAATCTATTTCCAAAAACTGTGCAGGTTGGAAAAAAATCAAAACAAGTATGGATGAAGAAAGTTGATAAGAGTTGGGTGGATATGAAGAATAATGTGGATGGTGTTTTCCCATAAAATGAATAACAAATCTTAATTAAACCCCAACTAAATTGTACATAAGATATCAATAAATCAATATTTGTAGGTTAGTGTTGGTTCTACAATAGATTTAGGTATTATGCATTAAATTTTTGGTAGAATTATAAAAATATAAAATCATAATGGAATCCTATTTCATGGGGGAAGAATCTAGAGAGAAATAAACAACATCCAGAGATCAAGAAGCATCTTTATACTGAATTTTTTTTTGGAATTCTTGATAACATCTATGATGTATATAATGGAAGTAGTCACAAGGTTATTTAATACCAATTTCAACATACATCTAAAGCTGATTGGAAGAAAAGACCACAAAAAATGGCCAAGAATGAGCAAGTTTCCTTGGTAAGTAATCAGAAGAATATTATAAAATCAAATTCCTCCAAGGAGATTACAAGAATGAGATGTGACAATTCCATGGTTTCTAAATCTAAAAAATTTAATGGGTGGTGCATACAAAAGAACTACCAAGAAGGATGTAACTCAGAAGAAGGCATGTGAAAAATTCAAAAATTATTCCATTTTCCATGATGAAATATTGGTTATCAGGTTAGAATATTTGGAATGAATGAGAAAAATTGAAAATGCACAAGACAAGACTAGTGAAAAAAGATAAGATAAGTTTTCACATGAAGATAAATAGGGTTTGTGTGTGAGGTGCCACATGACTGGTCATTCTATTAGAAACAACATTGCATTTATTCTAGCACAAGGAGAATACCTCAAGAAGATGATCTTTTCACCATGATATAATAGTTCATTAAATATTCTTGAAGAAAGACGGTTCCCACACCAAGAATCAGAATAATTAATAGGATCCAAACAACCGCAATCAGAATTGAAGATCAAATTTTAAAGTGTGAAGTATGGGGAAAATAGAGTAACTTGGTTGAGAAAACTATCCCAACCTTGATATTCACATTGATGAAGCAAGGAGGATCCACCTTATTCCATTATTTTTTTGTGCATTGTATTTGTTCTGATAATTTAGTGAATTTAAGGTGAAGAAACTTCTTAGGGGGATAACCATAGAAACGGTGATGAGAAGTGTTCCCCTTGAGGAAGAGAAAAATAAATAAGCTTCCATAATTATTATTTCATTTAATTATTCTAGAAATTAATTGGAGATTAGGTGAATTGAAGAAGGAGTAAGTGGAGATATGATCCAGAGGGATTATGTTCTTATTATCTACAATTCAAGATCTGGTTCTCTTGGTTTATAGACAATGGGGGAGAATGGATATATTCAATGAGTTATAGAGGGGTGAATATAAATGGGTAAAACAATATAATGTTATGTGGAAACAATCAAATCTTTCATTCAAACACATGAGAACACAATTCATGACTTCCCTCTTGATTTCTACACTGAGCACTGCTCACATAGACCTTGAGTTTTGGATGAGTTTATTATTGTTTATCAAGATTTGATAGTGTCTAGTGCTATGATGAATTTATCAGGAAATTTCTAACAAACCTGAAGGGGAGATTGTTGGAACCGAGCCTGTTTATTTCTGAAATTAGAGTTCATTTTGTTTTTGTTGTCAATCTGCAATAGGTTGATCAAGGTTTGTGTTTTTCAAACCTTACATGGAAGGTCAGGGAGTATTCAAGGAATGAGATCTTAACTATTCTTCAGATATGATCACATGTGGTACTAATAGTTGACTTTCAAACTCAGATGAGTCAAAAAAACATTAAAAGACAATAACATTTAAATTTGAATGATTGGGAATTATTTAATTTGAATATAATGGAGAAGTGAGAGTGCTGTTGTGATTCATACACGTTATCACCCACGACACTCGTAGTTGTCTTTGAAACATGTGATGGGTCATTAAATGCATTGTAAGACAATAACATTTTAAATCACATGATAGCACATGATTGAATTTTGGCCAAGTGGAAATATCTCCTTAAGAACACATGGTTGTATTTGGGGATCACAGAGCACCAATAGGACTCACACCAGGGGTTCGTAGAGCACTAACATGGTTTATGCAAAACACTCATGACTGTCTCTATATCTCATGGTTAGATCTTGTAAAAAGAGTAAATAGGACTCACTCTTGAGTGTGAATGTTGAATGAAGGTTTTCACAGTGTGAATGATGATAATCCAAGTAAATTTTCATGATGTGACAGACATTTCATTAGGGACTCGTGGTGTCGAGCGGTTTGTCAGGGGTGCGCGTCACATGTCTTATAGCGACCGTGAACACCACCCAAATCCTACGTTTTTTTTCTCATAGAGATATTCTTTGGAGTTCATAGATCACATGAGTTTTCAGAATGGATATCTAGGATTAATAATTCATTTTTCAATGATGTATCTTAATACAAAATAGGCCACATGGAGAGGGTGAAATCATGTCATGAAAAATCAATCTATCTATCCCTAGACCATCGTAGAGGTGTCCGAACACACTCAAGGACTTCCATGTACCAGGGATAATATTGGACTCACGCAAAGTGAAAATGTTGAATGAGGAATCATGCTCTTATCTCATAGAAAATATGAGAAAATATCACACCCAAATCTTAAGGAGCGTGTGATCCTGAAGTGGTAGATGGTTGTCTATGATTTTTTGAATTAAGGTTGTGGACCCTCGCCTATAAATACCCTATAACCCATCCTTAATGAATGATGAATTTTATCTTAAAATATTTATCTAAATATAATTTAGAGAAGAGGATTTAGGTGATATCTCATAATAGAGGTTCAAGAAGAAATATTTTATATGATTGATAACATGTAAGAGTTGGGAATGATCTGAACAAGGGTTCGAGCAAGGAATTATTGGTTCTCACCAAGGGTTTGCCCTGACCAGGGGAGCCCACCAAGGTTTTGCGGTGACCAAGGGTTCTCACCAAGGGTTTTATGGTGACTAGGGGGTTTCACCAAGGGTTCTTAGTGACCATGGGTTCAGACCTAGGGTTCTTAGTGACCAATGGTTTACACCAAGGTTTCACCGGGACTAGGGGTTCACACAAGGCATTAGGGGGTTTCACAAGGTTCCATGGTTTCGCGAAAGGTTATAGGGGTTCACACCAAGGATTTCCACAATGGTCCACAATTGTTTCACACAAGTGAAGTATTGATGTTCTAACATACATTGGATATCTGGTTTGTTTATTTTATACTTATGTGTGTATCAATTCAAGACTTTGATTCCAGAAGATTCCCATGCTGAAAAGAGATTAATACTTCCATGCCAATATGTCGAATATACCATCATGTACCTAAACTGAGTGAGACTTCACCTAAGGTAGTGTGCTAGGGGAGTACACGGAAGTGATATGATAGAGGTAGTGAGTAAAGGCATTGTGATTGGCACAAAGTGACTGTCTCTAAAATTTTGTAATCCACAATTAGTGAAGATTATTGGACTTTGGTATGACCAAAAACCTATTGGGGTATTATCCATGGACATAGAACTTTGTATTAAACCATGTAAAAGTTATATATTTTCCTTATGTAGATGAATGTTTTAGTTAATGCACATATACATCATATAGGTTTAACAATTTCCTACCAAAATGGGAACAATATCCATTATTTTTTGAGAAAATGTTGACACCCTGACTCACACCCCTCTCTAAGTGTCCTAGGGTCAAACATTTTGGTGAACATACTTTAACCTCATGTATAACGGTTTTAATAATGTTAATAACTTATAACAGAACCATAATAATATTTATAATTTCATATATTGTCTTTTATATTATCTTATTACCCATTTGTTAACAAGGTTTCATTATTTTATCTATTTTGGGTGTTAATTGCATTGTTTTTTGAGTATGTTTTGAATTTTACTTGTTGTTATTATTAATTAGATCTTGATTTAATCATATAAATAATTTAAAACATTATATAAATATTATATATATCATGTATATATGTATTTATAAATTTCCATAATATTTGGAGATAAGAAATAAAATGCACCATTTATGGATACAGTAGGTCGTACGTATGCATGAATGTTAATTCAATCTCCTGGTCATTTTAAAAGAATGAAAAGAAAATGATATATATGTGTGTGTGTGTGTGTGTGTCTATTATAATTCTAGTACCATATTTATGTAATATATGTAACATATTTTTATTTAAGACCATCCCTAATACATTCCATGTATATTATGAATGAATCACATCGCTTTAAAGCGGTAGTAGTCCACATTTCCACAAACGAAGTTATTTTATTCCCATAAAATGGAATGTATGATGTTATGTGTTATATAAGAATTATAGAAGTGTAAAAACATTATTAATATCCTAAATATCATATATAAATAGTTTTTTCATCAAAATTATCATCATAATATGTGGAAAATTAAGAACGAACAATCATCATTTCGCAAGGCAGTAGGCCTTCGTACACACAAACGGTAAGTTCATTACCCGTTATATGGAAGTGGGTGTAAGTGTATATATATCCCTTAGAATAAAAAATTATATTTATATTTAGGATAATGAGGATATTATATAATCATTTTATAATAAAACATTAGGGTTGTAGAAGTAAATAAAATGAAAGTGATCGTTGATGAATGTTACCTCATTTTCAGTTAACTCTTTTTTTTTTATAACAAAAGGCATTATTGGATGGATTTATCCCCATGGTGAGGAATCTAGGATGAGGGTAAGGATGTTGGGATATTATTTTATTAGGTTTTGTGTGAGACAAATTTCTTGATAGGTGTAAAAAAGTGGGAGGGATGAGTTCTTTTATATAATGGAGGAGGAGTGGCATTCTTGTACATTTTTAAAAGAGAACTCCACACCCATTTTTACAATGGAAATGGGATCCAATAATGGTAAAAATCATATAAAATAGAGAATATGGTCGAAATATATCCATCCAATGTCTTTTGGACAAGTTTTAATGTCATTTTGGGGCTTAAGTTACGATTTAGTCTTTTGTTAAGATAATTTTTCTCTTAATCAACATAACTAATTTTAATCACTTTCATTATTTTTTTTTGAAAAAAACAAATTTTAACTTATTAGAAATTATAAATTTTGATTATTACAAATATTTAATTCATTTTTATAAATTCCAATGATATAATTGGTAGAAATTATTTTAAAATTAATCTCGTAGATGGGACGATAGTGAGAGTTTTTAAAGTAAAAACGTTCAAAGGTTTTCAAAGTTTTATATCCAATTTCAAAGTAAAATGGATTGCAATGACATAATTTATATTAATATATTTAAATTTGAAACAATTAATATTTAAAAAAAATAAAAAATTATTTTAAACATATATATAAATTAGATGAAAAAGCAGTTTTGAAGTAAAATTTAGTATTTTTCACTATTCATCAAAAAAATGAAACTTTACAGAAAAAATACCAAAAAATTCACCCTGATATAATTTCCAAATTTATTTTTAAAAAATAAAGATTATTTTTTTATATTATATTTATAAGAGTTCCTAAAATTTTATTGAAAATATGTACACCATTGGAAGGTGGTAAGACATACTTTATAAAAATATTTTTTTTTGTATGTAAGATTGAATTTATTCTTTTCTTATGACAATATAATATATTGGATGAATTTAAAAATATTTTATTGGATATATAACATATTAACTTACAATATAAATTCTCTTAAAATTCTTAGAATTTAATTTACTATGAAAAACGTTACTAAATAGTGTTTTCTTTAAATCAGATGTTGTGTGGACTGCAGACTAACTTAGTGTTGTGTGTTTTCCAATATATAGACAAAATTAAATTTATTCTAAAATGAAAATATAGTAAAGTTTTTGGGTGATAAAACTGGGATGTTATAAAAAGAACCCTGAAAACATTTGGGCCTTTTCTTCCCTATCGACATTAGTGGGATGCATAAAAAATAACATAAAATTATAATAGGTATAACGCACAACCACACTATGGTTTAATGCCTACCTTTGACTTGATATAGCTAATGTAACTCATGAAAATCTATCTAAAACTATTGGAAATAAAATCAATAACTCCCCAAATCATATTTTTTGTTCTAGTGTTTCATTAATTATCAATGATATGTCAGTATGTGTTAGGTGATCTGATGATGTGAAGTTATGATGCTTAGAGAATTGTTATAGTATCACTTTATGGAAATGGATTACATGATTGAGAAATTATCCTTGTGAAATGTGACGACCGATTCAACACCTCTTTAAAGTCAAATAAATTTTCTATGGAGTGGACAATGTTTCAAAAAGTGGCCATCCACTATTTGGGTGAATAAGAATATAAGAAGACCATGAAAATATTCATTCTTAGGATGAAATGTTTGTGGAAGAATATTTGAAGTTTTCCTTGAACAAATACAGTAATTTCATGTTTGAAGAAGATAAATTCCATCCAATAATATAAATATTAATTATATAACCATAAATAATATTTTAAATAAGGGATTTAAATCATCTTGGAATTATATGAGAATTTGTATAACTCATGAAATGGTCATTACACAAAAACATTCAATCCAAGACAAATAGTATGTATGGATTGAACATGAAATGTGGGAGCTTTCTCATCCTTGCATGGGATCCATCCTAGCCATATATAATGAAGGTAAGGTGGTTCAAGTGCTTGCATGGTTTGGAGGGGTGCAGATGCGGTGCATGGGTATATAATGAGCGTGCATAGAATGCACAGGAAGATAAGTGGCATTCAAAGGGGTGAGCATGTCGGTCACAGACTTTGTATGTGTGTTAAAGTGTGTCTGGGTGCTGACCCCAATTTTGATTTGAGAGGATAGTGGCATGGTTTTATTTATTAAGCATGCCTCAACCACTCGCGAGTTTGATGTGGGATTATATATGTGGGTTACTATTAATGTATCTTAAAATGTTACACATATAACACGAGTCATCATATGGGATTTATCTCGATCATCTAGTTGAATGAGGCCATCATATTCTACCTCCCATCACTCAAGGGATTTAGTTTTCTAGAGTTTATAGTAAAACCTCACTTGATTAAAATCTGTCCTTCTATGGTCATTCTGTGGTCAGTATTGCGAGATGATGAAACAAAGAGCCTTTATGCATGCATGCTATGATTTTCATGCACTCAATTTTTCAAGGAACATGTCACTATCGAATGAAAATGAGGTTACATAGGTTTTTTGACCATTCATAATGCATCTATGAGTTTTAGGTTTTGATATTTAAGAAAAATCACAGGATCTTCAATGCATACATGAGGGGACCTCACTGTGAGGAGATGACATGAACATAAATAATAAAGTATTCCATTATTTTCAGAATATATTTAAGAAACTGAATCATTTAGTGATATTAAAATATGGATTACAAAACATATTTTGTGGTATGTTCATGAAATCCTTGAAAAGACATAAATATTGAAGTTAAGGCAGTGGGTAGATGTCTATAAAAGGAGAAGCGATGAGCCTAGAAGGAGTTGATGAGATATTGAAAGGCTCTCATTTTTTACAAAGAATAATAGACAACCATGAATCTACTACTTGATTGAAGATTAATACCTCCCATGATATTCTTATGGGAAGGATAAGAAGAAGTAGTGGGCCTTTTGAGGTTTGATTCACTCAATTAGGGATTTCTAAAAGAAATGGTTTTTCAAAACCCATACAAGTTTGCATGAACTTTTTGAGACACCGTAAAGTATTTTAAATAATAAAACTATTTTTCATGAAGGAGAAGGAAAAATATATCACACCATTGCGTGAAGGAAAATATTCTTACATGATAATCTTGAGAGAAGATAGGGATAGTGAGGCTTTTCGAAGCTTTATGTTTGCTTGACCTACTTGTGTGTAGGAGGATAGTGCATCTGAAATGAGATATTATTCTCCCATTATAATTATAAAGAATAGTTTAATTCAAACCTATTTGTTTTTGTTCAAAGTCATATAGTGGTTTGTGAAAAGGAGGAAGTTCATGAATGCACAAATGAATCATTTGAGATGATACCAAAACCATGATCACTACAAGGAAGATAAGAGATTGATAAGAAAGTGAACAATAACACGTAAAATAAAAAAATCCATAAAAAATATGTGATAGGGTTTGAAGAAGATAATTGATAGAGTTGATAATTAAATAATATATTTTTTTTAATATTGAATAAGATTTTTATTGCACAAAATAATGAATAAATTGGGTGAAACACTTTCAAACATCTTAAGTGATGTTCAAACTTCATTAAAGAAGAAGGAAGATTCTTCTTGACCATAGTTTCACTAAGGAAATTAATCAAATACATGTGATCAAAACTAATTGAGTAATACCAACATATATGAAATGGTACTTTAATTTTACATGAGAAAGTTTGATACATCAAGCATGTGGTGGAGGATCATCAAAAAGTTATTTCTACAGTGGATCTTTCCATATAAAGAGTAAGGATGAAACTAAGGGGTATAACATGTTACTGGAATATTAGGATTGGATATTATGAAAAATAAATGGAGAAGAATGTATAGTTAGTGGTTATAACCAACTATTGGAGGTGGATTGGATATGGGTGTATAATCAACTTAAATTGTAGGGTATAACCAATTACATTTTTTTAATAACCTTATCATATAGTGTTGTATCCTTGTTAGGGGGATAAACAACACATTAAAGAGTATGTCCTGATACTTAACATTGTAAATCCTTGTGTTTTGTGCCTTTTATGTATAACATTATTCAGGGAGAGGCTAAGAGACACAAGAAGAGTGTTTTGAGGCTTTAACTAGTTAAAGAGTTTTAATTGAAAAGAAACAATTTATACGAATAAAATGGATCACCGATTCTCCCCCTCCCCATCTCAGTGATCTCACACTTATTTAGGCTACATATGAGGTATATGAGGGAATTTTACCTCAAGAATATCCAATAGACTATTGAGGATGGAGAACATTAATTTATTAAATAGTAGGGGTGTTATTATTTTTCTAAATCAAATTTTTATTTTCATAAAAAACACTATAGGGAAAAGTGGGAACCACGCAAGAGTGATACCCCATACAAATTCAAAATTCAAACAAAAAACACCACTGAGGAAACCTAATACCACGCAATACAAATTCAAAATTCAAACAAAAGACACCGGTGAGGAAACCTAATCCTGTGCAAGACCGATGCGAGAAATTGTGATAAATATGAAATCGAAATCGAACAAAAGGCACCGCCAAGTGAACCTAATCCCAAAAATCATGAAACCGCTAGTAAACACTCTAACGCTGTCATTATCACAACACAGTAGTCATCATCACACCGTCTCCATTCCATCGCCTCCTGAGTCCACTGGCGAGAGCAAACCAGTAAAACATCCCACCACCACTACACCTGCTCCGTCATCGTAAAACCTTCATCGTCACCACACCAGAAAATTGAGAAGCACAGAAACATCGATCACAAAACACAAAACGCCTTCATCATGACCGAGAATCAACAAAGATATCGTCGAAAAGAACACGTCGGATTCATCACACGATCACCATCGGTGTCAAAATTCGTAACAAAGAACCAAAACCGACGAGGATGAGACACCTTGAACTCTGACGGTCGCTTGAGAATCACATCCCAAAGATTCTTGCAAACCACCTCTCTAGACCGACTAGGAGAGGAGCTCTGGAATGCTGAAGCCAGGGAAGATTTGAAGGACCGGGACCTCAACTGCGAGCGACGACCACGCCGGAAACCCAATCCAAACCAAGAATCTTGAGATGAAACCAAAATATATCGAATACAGCAAACAAAAAACACCACCTCAGTCCGAGATGAAGTTAGTATAGGACGCGCCTCCTGGAGAACCGACGACTGATCTACACATCCCAAAGCCCCCGTGAAACCAACACCGCAAACCAACTAGGAAATTAGCGCCGGAACCGGAAGCCAGAGCAGCAATAATCAGGGAGGGTCGAAACAGAGAATCACGTCCACAACTGAGCCACCAACCTGGGGCGATGAAGCCACCGCCTAGCAAAGCCATACCTGAATCTCATAGATGAGAAGAACCCACAGTCCAGAAAAACACGACGCACCACCGTCGGCATCGCCAAAGGAAAAATTGTAAACACCTTGAAACATAAGCACCAAACAGAATAACAACCACCGAGGGGAAGGCCTCCACAAGAGGCACCTTCTGGAGCTCCCTGCCACTCGGACAAACACAACCTAGAACCTCCACTGAAACCATTACGCCCTACCACCCTAGAGAGAGGTAAGGGATCTGGAAGCCAGGGAAGTGTGAGAGAAGATCGGACCTCCACCGCAAGCCTTGAAGAAGCCAGCACCAACATCCAAACAAAAAACCTCGTCGACAAACCAACACATCTGAAAAAGTGACCCTGACTCCATCCTGAATAGGGAGGAAGAAGAAGGAGAAGGATGTGAAATCAAGGTCGCCGAAGAACAAATCGAGAAGGACGAAACAGCCTCAGAGAGCGGAAGGAGATAAACACGAAGATGGGAGATGAGAAAGAGAGACGAGCCGCTGCAAAGCCGGGGTGAAGAACCCTAGATGGAGGTAGATGCACGCTCGGGAGAGCGTGCCGGGAGAAAACGGAGCCATCCAGTCTCGGGGTGTTCCTATTTTCAATGGTTAGAACTAGTGTGAATAGAGAAATAGGATGATACCCTAATTACAATCACTTGGGGTAGAAGTAAGAGATATAACTATCGTGGGATTTCCATTATATTATGAGAATGATCCTATCAATTTTTTAGTTAATAGGAACTTTTAAATGGATGGTGGGGATCAAAATGAAATATTTATGTCAATATCATAAAATGTATACACAAAAGTGATGGCTTTCTAAACCACCAAGAAAATCTAGGATAAATAGAGAAGACTTTATAAAGACAATATTAATATAATAAAAGATATGTTTCAAATATGGATAAGTAGAATTGAAATATCATGATGGGTAATGATGAAAATGTTGATTACTACTTTAGAAAAGTAAACGAGATAATTATTAGAATCACAGGTTTTGGAGAGAAGTTAGATGACTCAACCATTGTGAAGATGTTTATGAGAAAAATTCCATTTATATTTGATTAAATGATTTTTTTACTAGAATACTGAGAAGATCTATCACTGGAAAAACTTTATAGCATCATCATAGCATAGTAAATGAGAAAAGAACCAAAATTAAGGAATAATTAATATGATGAGATGGAAAGTATGACTCTAATTTCATATGTATTATTTTTGGATATTGTATGGATTATTTTAGAGACTAGGTGTTGAGACATTATGTGATTTGGAGGACTGTTGTTCTCAGAATAAATGTTAGAAATATATTAAATATATTAAATGCATGTGCAACTATTTTTCCTAAAAGAGTGGACAAATTTCAAAATGAATTCCCAAATTAGAAATATGAGGGAATTGTTGAGTTCATAATGTGGGTTTTACCTTAGGTACAACATAGCCTTTGTTGGCATGGGGTGTTTGTGAAAAACTCATCGTGGGACTAAAATGAATAAAAAATTAAAAAAGAATTATTTCAATTTTTTCTTTTAATTAGTGACCTAGATTAACCTTTAAATATATTGTTATGGTTTATTTTTTTGTTTAGCTCTTAAACCCTATAGATCTAGATAACCATGGGGATCCATTGGAGGACCTTTATTTGGTGGACGACAACCAGATCAAGGTTCATCGATTGGCATGCAATGGAATCATATTATCTTTCCAATGACAATGAAATATATTTGTTCTTCTATAGTTATTGATCCAAATCGAGGTCGGATTTTGATTTTTGTGGTCTTATTTTCCATTATTAATTCCTATGGTGAACACAAATCAATCAAAAAATAGATAGATTCATGGATTCATCGTATTACTCGATGGGTTTATTTGTAGGGATTTATTGGATATTTGTTTTTGATATTATGGTTCTTAGTTCATCATTATAATGAAAAAACACTAAGGAAAAACAAAATCAGATGTGGTTCATTCCTCATTTTCATGCTTCATTGTTTTATCCCATTGTTCTACTTGTGTTCATCCATGATACTTCATTAGACTGGTGGTTCGACCCAAATATCAAGAAATAAAATGATGTACACCCATTTCTTATTGTATTGATTTATATCATAGATTCAGAATCGAAATGTTGTGTGGATTGTGTGATGGTGATAGTGATGAATGAATCTGATTGGATTGGAGACCTTTGGGTTTGAGAAGTTATTGTTGCGACATTGGGAATGGAGGAGAACTAGTTTCCATTTGAATTGGGTGATCAGAATCAGCCGAGCGACAATTAAGAGGCTCATCCAGAGTATATCCACTATTCCTGATGCAATTCATGGTGGATCTGGGGGCTAGAGGAGTAGCTAATAATGCAGATAAGTAACCTACAGAATATGTGAAATCCCACGGTACATGGAACGTGTTCTAGAGGAACAAACTCTGTGGGAACCCTATACTAAAGCTTAGGTTTCCTTAATGTAATGAAACATCACATGACAAGTGACTCTATCACATGACATCTGACTCGACCTGAAAACTTGGCATGTACCTCAGAGGGTACACAGACATGACCAGGAATACACGGTTATGGAAACGCCATGTACTCCCACACGGGCATGACCAGGCTAGGCATACATGGTAAGATCTATGTTCTTAAAAACTATCATATGTACTTGGGTAGAGAAAAGTCATGCACTTTGAAATGGACATAGCACATGCCATGATAAATAGGCTAGACCTTATACAAAAGTGACATGTGGTGTATTGCCAGTACATTTTGTGTACTACTTCAAAGAAGGATTTGATCCCTTTTCCTCTTCATCTTGGACAAGTTTCGTTACGGTACATTCCTTATATCCATTCTTTGAGAGTTAGTATGGAATCACATCCTACACATAGGATAGTGATCCCTTTAGAAGGACTTCTTGGATAGAGTTTTTGAGGTCTAGAGTGAGATCCTCTATCATTTATTTCCATAGGTAGAGTTCTTTTTATTTTTGTAACCAACACTACACTGGATTTGATCCTATTCTTATAAGGTTTTTTAAAAATGATTATTTGGGATACCTTATGCTCTTGGTTATGATCCTCATTTGTGTATCATTCTCGACTGACTTCTAGCATATACTTCTTATAGAAAGACCTAAAAAGCTATACATCTCAAACTTATGCTCTCGATGTTATCTATCTCAGGGAGTGAATTCTCCCAAATCAGTGTTATGTGGAACCTTTGAGAAAGAATTAGAGGCTGTAATTATGTTTGTGAAATTACCATGAGACACTATGTCTCTGTTGAGTATATCTAGATATTCTTGTTATATGTGTTGTAGACATATACCTATGTAGATGAGATTATTATACTTATTGTTATATACTTTGTATTTTTTGGGTGTCATACTGGGTATTCCTATACTCACCCATGCACGAGATTTTCCTACACATGTCATGTATTGTGAAGATGACGGAGCCTTTGACAAAGTCCTTAAGGGACAAGGACCTAGTGGTTGTTAGTAAGATAGACAGACTGTGTAAGGACCCGACCCTAGTTTCTTGGAGTCGGTGCCTTATTTTATTACATTAGCATATAAACAAGGAATATGCATTCCTAAGGACCAATTCGTTTAGTAGATTTTGGAACCAAGATACAAAAATAAGTTCAACTTTACATATTAAAGTAAAACAACACTAATTTATTCCTTTAGAAACATCTAAACCTCCTAGATTATGCTTGAAAGTCACTCTCAATTTACTTATTCATATCCTTTGAAAATGAAATATAAGAAAGGGTTGAGTTAAAACATTCAGTAATATTCATCAATACAGAGGAAGCTATCATAAAAATTTGACATCGTGAATAATTGAAAAAACATGGCTTTAAAAATAAACATGAACATAATATAGAAGGAATATGAGCTGAGTAAATATTTCCATAATATAACATAATCAAGGGTATTATAGTAGTTGAATAACCACATGAACATTCAATTCCTAGCATCATAATGAGAGAAGTGCATATTCTAGTCATTCCGAAACATTTCATCAAGGCCTCAGCCAAGACTTCTAAATATGATTAAGGCCTCAGCCAAAACCATATATCAAAATGGGAAAGGCCTCGACCAATTCCACGTCTATTTCTATCATGATAACTACTGATCCATCGAGGGGCTATAATGGGCCCCAACCATCACATAAGAAGTCCTATTCATTAATAATATGAGTGGGGAAAACATAAACAACATATTACTTCATATTAAAACTATCATATGAAATGTAACTAGCTTTCCACAATCATTAAACATAAAACACCAACCATTCCGTGTAATATGGTAAATGGTTTTAGCATAGATCATCCAAAATAAAGATAGTAATAAACCATTCAATCAAATATGGTAGATTAAATAATAAATGATTAAACCCATCAATACATAAGAATCAACAAGTGTGTTGAATCAGATGAAAATACTCTTATAAAATCATTAAGCAATTCTTGACCTAAATACTCTTTTATTTTGAAAAGAAGAGTTATTTTGGAAAAATACTTGTATTCAACCATAAGTGAGGTAAGATATTATTTATGTAATAAAATTAGTGATTTCATAAAGATAATGGTTTCCAATAATATATTATAGAGTTCCTTTGAAAATAGGTAAGAATTTGAGAAATTCCCTGGAAACGGGCTTGTATTTTTGAAACAATTTTGAAAGTTCCTTTTATAATGTGTAAATTTCCACAAAATAAGTAAGGTTTATGGTCGGTAAACATATATATACCACTCATACAAGATTTTATGAGGATTATAAAATATTATAAAAGAATTTAATTGATGTAATTATACAATAAAAGTAACCCAAATGAAAATGGTGGTTCGGGTGAGAAAACCCTTAACTTAAATCCGAACATATTCCACTCTTGAACTTAAGCTCCTAGAATATGAAATTATACAAATTAATAAATTATTTCTGAACCTATTATACATGTATTTATATTATCATAATTCTGTTTAGTTCATTTATTCCCTTAGTGATCTGTTATTATATTGAATTTCATCATTCCGAAGTATTCGTTTTCTTTATTTTCATAATCGGTTCACATGTTCTTAAGTAATGGAGTTCATGTGGAATGGATGTAAATCTCTATAATATAAATTACATATTATTTATGAACATCCAGATGTTTTAATGGTCATTTCTATAATTTTTTTACATGTAAATAGGATGAATCATTAGATTAAATATTTATGACATTATCTTAGATTATTTTAGCGGTATTTTGATTATTAGGAACTAGTTTGGTCATATGATTTAATAATATGTACGTATACTGGTTAGTGAAGACTAAGTACGTTATAATACCTATTTTATATTCTGTTTTAACCATAAAAATGGTTTCATGACAAGTAATTAAGAAGAAATTGAAGAACAAAACCTCATCGTCTATGAAGGTTATAAATTTGAACCTCATGGACGTTGATTTTGTTTATAAAATAAAAGAGAGAGACAGTAAGGATATTGATTATGGTTCTAACATTAACATGATATAATTCCCGTATATAAATGATAATAGATCTATCATGTTCATTTGGAAAGAGGGGGTGAGGAGAGTATAATAAAAGAAGATAAATTGAAATGAAACTAGATGAAAAGGGAAGGTGCTTTACATCTTGAAATAACCTCTTTGAGAACCACCTTAAGGGAAGGGGTTTTGGTCTTTTCATAAGACCAATATCTTCTTGGGCGTGGGGAGTGAGTAGGGGAGGTTATTTGGGCAGAACTCTGATGATCATCAAGGCTTAGAGGAGTGAACATAAGAGGGATTGAGGGGGGTTTTGTAGTGGAGGAGAGGAGAGTTTCCATAATTTTTAATCATTAGTTTACTAATTTCCCTCAATACCAGAAATAGAGACTTTTCCATGACCAGGAATAATAATAAATGCAGGTGAGTTTGAAAAAAGTAGGCTTACATCATCCATGACTCAATCATAATGCAAAAATTCAGGCTTTAGCATTTATTGGGAATTATCATATTTTACTATTCATAAAAAATTCATGTTTTTTAGAAAAATCCTAAAAATTGACCCAAACCATTTTTTGACATGTAGAATACAAAAATAAAGTTCATTTATCAAAAATAATTTTATAAATATGATTAATTTAATATTTAATTAATATCATAATTTAATCTAATGTAAACCATTTTAAAACATTTATTTACTTATTCCAAAACAAAGGTATTTCATACTTCCACTTGAATATTATTTATATACTATCACAAGTAAGGTTACTATTCATCATTGTATATAGCTATTAATAAGGGTATATTACTAGTCATAAGGGTAGGTTACTATTCACCAAAAAATATGTTTTTCTTATTGGACTCCAGATAATTTACTGATCTCAACCGTGTATGTCATATTTTTGAAATTCAAATCACAAAAGTGAAAAACATATGTTTAAGGGTCACATAGAACTTAGTAGTTCATTATGTTGTGATGTGATTATGAAATATTTATAAGAATAGAATTTCCATTTAAGAAATATTGTGTCGTTACATTCTCCCCTCCTTACAAAAATTTCGTCCTCAAAATTCACAAAATTATTACCTAAAAAGATTTGGGTTTGTCTTCAACATAAGCTCTTCTGGATCCCTTGTTGCTTCCTCCATATCATGGTTCCTCCAGAGAAACATTACCAGACGATGCATCTGATTTCTCAGTACTTGTTCTCTAGTATTAAGAATCTTAATAGGCTCTTCAAAGTAACACAGATCGGTCTCATGTTCTATTTCTTCATACATGAGTACATGTGTTGGGTCTGGAATGTATTTCCTTAACATTGACACATGGAACACATTGTGAACTTTGGAGTGACTTAGTGGCATTACCAAATGGTAAGCTATGAATCTAATTCGGTTCAAAATTTCAAAAGTTCTGATGTACCTGGGACTTAATTTTCCCTTCTTGTTGAATCGTATAATACCCTCCCATGGATATACCTTTAAGAAAACATGATCTACTTCTTGAAATTCGAAATCCTTCCATCAGTTATCAGCATAGATGTTTTTTCTACATTGAGATGTATTGTTATGGGTTTGGATAATCTTCATCTTTTTCATTGTTTCCTCAACAAGTTCTGGGCCTATAAGCTTTCATTCACTAACATCATCCCATGAAGTTGGTGTATGACATCTCTTTCCATATAACGCTTCATATGGTGCCATCTTAATACATGAATGGAAGATATTGTTGTAGAAAAATTATACAAGATGTAAATAATGATCCCACATACCTTTAAAGTCATGTGAACAAGACCTCAAAATGTCTTCCAATGATTGAACATCATATGGAACTCATCTTGTAGCTGATGTGCACCTTTTCCTTGGGATGTAGTATCACCCCCATTTGATATATTCCCTATTCTTAGTATTGTTACTCATAAACAAGGGTGTCATGTCTCATTCCTCAACTTGAACATCCTATGGAACTCATCTACTATTATGTTGAGGGGTAACTATACGCTTTCTAGGCTTCAATAACTATCATGATTTGCTGCCACTTCTCTGATGTGGTAATTTCCTACAAAACATATCAATATTACCCAAATATCTACAAGCACGGTACTCCAATGTAGGGTGTGGACACTAAATTCCCTTGCAACCCATCTTTCCACACAAATAGATCTACAATATAACATGATCCTGAGATGGATGCCCACTTCCCACTGTTTCATTATAGATAAATGTTATAGTGGTGCTTTTTTCCACAAAAAGATGTACTCCCACTTCACTCTCCTGAAATATCCTATATGTTTCATGGGGACTCTCTCATATTCCCTTATGCAACGAGTTCCTGATTCATCACATCAAGAAATCCACCCAAGTGAAATACATTCACCTATAACTGGTTCTCAAAATGAAAACCATACTAAAAAGTTCTAACCCTAGAGATCGCATCATAACCAAATATGGTGTAATTAATTTCAAGTGAGTGAAACTTCCTGCATAGTCCATCACATACATACCCTCCTGCATCATGCGCATAAACTCATGATCCTTCTTATCCCTCAACGTCTCTAGATAGAAGTTTCATAGGAACTTCTCCTTTAATTACTTTCAATATAACTCTTCTAGATTCCCATATTACTCTAGAATATCCCACAAATGTATGGGAGGTCCATAAAGAATGTGTGCAACAAGATTATCCCACTTTTAGTGGGGGTCTTGAGGTTATTGAAGATTTTCTAGATGGACTTGATCAAGAACTCAACTAACTGGGTGCTTCCCTCCCTAGTGAACATAGGTGGATGTTATAGATAAAACTCTCTCATCAGCTCATACATAAAAGGCATGGTGTGAAAAATCTCTCTTTTCATAGATCGCATGACCCTCAAGAACCATTAATGAAGATAAACAACCATGTGATCATCAGGAGTTAAAGGAAGATCTGGTTCATCTCTATTAGGAGAGTTTTGATTTCCACTCTCCTAAAACTTACCTCGATGATGACTAGGAGACATTTTCTCTACAATACAAACACACAATTTAGAACACCAGCTGAAAACAAGGTCAACCTAAATAGGTGACATTAGAGAACCCCCAGATCGTGGTCCCTTTAAACATGGATTACATGATTTTTAATATGAAATAAAAGTTCTTTCATTTTAATTTATCACACATAACCGGTATCTTATATCACAGTTCATCAAGGAAAATATTTCAAATGTAATAAATATATCCCTATTAAGAACAATGATTCCCAAGATATATGCCTATTTTCCTATCATGATGCAAGAATACTCATCTCATACCATACTAGGACGTGATTATATATCCCAAAAACAAAAATAACATCACACAAAATATGAATCACCCAAAGTGAAATAACATCAATCGTAACAATATGAAATCAAGAACAAAAATCCCATCCCTAGGTACTCATATTTTTACCATGAATGTGTTAAATAATGCCATGCACAATCTCATTACCAAGTCCTAAAACATTCTAGTATCCTTTCTTCCTTTTCATAAATAATAAATCCATTAAAAATAAAAACATGATTCTATGATTCTATTTTTTTACATCCCCTGATCTGAAACTCTACCACATGGCAAATTATGTTGGTTATGGGAGCTCAAATGCGCCTCCCTATACACCATAAGTTCCCAAAAAGTACTGAGGGTTTGAATTGTATAGTGGGGAGACTATTCCATCTGGTTTAGAGTTACAATACAATGAAAATAAATAGTATAAATAAGTATCATAGTAATGTAAAATTTTGGAAATAGTAAAACAAACAACTATAATGTAAAAGGAGGAGCCAATAAACCAATAATAATGAATCATGTAATGACATGTTGAAATTTATCTAGATGTAAACCTGATTTAAAAAAAATAAAAGACCCATCTAACAAAAATAAACACTGATGAACTCAGTTGCAAACCCCATTCTGGTCCCATCTCTAAACACCATCCCATCTAGTAAGAAGCATTCATAAAAAAAGTCGGTTTCCCTTGTCCAAACCCACATCTATGTAATCTTCTCATATATCAAATGGCAGACTGAATAGGGTGTGAGTAAAAGATATTAGGTTGACACTCTCGTGTCTAAACAAAACCAATATGATAAATAAGTTCATGTAATAAAGTGAAAAATAGGTGTATTAATTAATAAACTTAATAGAATATAACAATCAACCTACTTCAGAACCATGTTTGAATTCCTCTAAGCATGTAGCATAAATATGAAAACTATAACCACAAACCATGACATAATCACATAACTGGGAAAATGTCTCTATATAAGCATTCGATATCTAGACCAAAGCCAATATATAAGAATTTTATCATTATGGAAAAGTCCTCTATATATGCATTCGAGCATCTAGTCTAAGCCCTCTATATAATCATTTCATCATCTGAAAATATTTTTATATATAATAATTTCATAATCTATACATATCCCTCTATATAATCACATCACCATCAAACTAGGTCAATCCCATTATATAATAATTACCACATGAAACAGGGCCAAGATCACTATATAAGAATTAGATCTTGAAACTAAACAGTAGTTATAATAGAAAGAAATATCAAATCATCATCCACAATAGTTAATTTTTAAAATTAAATTTATTCATTCAATTACATATTTCATTTATCGAGTGGATCTTATACCATTAACATACTATTTTCACCCAATCAAATCATATCAAACAACACCATTTTATTAAAAATAATCCATCAACCAGTTTACTCTCTATCAAACAATTTCACAATAACTCATGTCATGCTACCAACACTTTAATACATTAGCCAATTCAATATTGTTCAAGGTTTTCCTCACCCAATGGTAGCCACAAGCCAAGTAACAACACCACTGAATTCAAAGGGATCTAAGGAACAATCGTATCCATGATTTATCAACATTTATCATAAAATTAATTAATTTTCAAGTTTATTTTATGAAATCACAATATTTCACATTCTCAATAATTAAACAGACTATAGGGTTGGGTTTTAGACCACCTACCTTGATCAATGATTAAGACAACACTTCCAACCCATAACACCAATAAGAATGAAGGTATAGATGACTGCAAGAAGGAACCCAGATTAGACAAGATTAAGATAAACTTCCAAAAAACGAAGGTAAAGAGATTCCACCACCACAACTAGAGAACAAGTGGAAGAGAGATGAAAACCTAATAAAAACAACTCAATGGGGTTTGATCACTTGATTGATATGTCTAAAATAGAGGAAGGAACTCTAAATTTATCTAGAAATTTCCTAGGGCTTGAGAGAGGAAAGACGCATGTGGAAGGAATAATCAATCCTACAAATGAAATTAATTATAACCAATAATCCTGAGAATTATGTGTTTTGTAACCCCCTTTCATATCATGTATTTTCTATTTATGAGTTACACCGAAATTCATGTCACCTATGGAAAATTTAACCATTGTAGAAAATTACACATTGTGTAATATATTTTCATGACATGTTACCAATTCAGATATTATACTAGTTCACAACTTGTATTCATTTAACATCATATTCCTAGAAATGATTATGTTCTCTATAATTCTTTACATGGAATGTAAATGCCCTGCATATAGCTTTAAGCCCAACATCTTCAAAAAGCCCAAACCATATCTGAAACCTTCCGAACTCATGGTAAACCCTCTAAAGCCCAAATAACATGTTTATAACCAGACTCCATTAATTAAAAAAAACATAAAATCCTAAAATTTAGGTCATTTCCCCCAAAAAATATCTCCATCAATTAATGACACTCTACCACTAAGGTATACAGATGATGGAAAACCCAAACAAAAGAGGTTTATTGAAAAACACAAAGGGGAATGTTCCTATAAAAATATGGGATCCTACCGATTAATAGACAATGATAACACCTTTGGTATAGTAACATTATAGTATGTAAATGATATTAATAACATTTTATTTTTAAAACAATAATGGATTTGAAAGAATATATTTATGGGGATAAAATAAGTAGTTGATAATACACACATAGGGGACTTGAATTTTCCTTGGATGACTCCTTGGAAATGAATGTATTATGGTCACTATCGATGACAAGAAACAGTTTAATAGAGAAGAGGGTTCTCGGAATAGAAAATTAGTAGAGTTTAAAGGATAGGTCATTTTTTGAAGTGGTGGATGTTTTACCCTTTTTAAGTGTGGAGGATGGTTGTTTTAGCCGTAGCCCTTAAATTTTAGATAATATAATGTAGGGACAGTGAATGTGGGGAGAAACTAACCTCCAACACTCATTTTTGAGACATATTTGAGAGTTTTATATATTCTTTATTTAGATTTTAACTTTTATCCTAGTTTACTTTTACCTTTGTAATTAATTTCAAAATATAGTAATTAATTTTATTGAAAATATTAAACACTTCCCTTTTACCTAATTTAATACTTCTTATTTCTTATTTGAAAATAATTTTATAAAATAAAATTTATAAATTTGGGAAAATATAATTTTATAATAAACAAACATAGTCATGTAAAAACTAGTTCTAAAAAAATGACATTTTTAAACATTAAGATAAGATAAAATTATCATGGATGCTTATTTAATGACATAAATTGACTTATTATTAAAAAAATAGAGGGTATGAGTCATTCATGGAAATGAAAAATCCAATATCCCATTAAAATACTTCATCCAAGGAAAATAATGAAAACACTTTTCTTTATCATCATCATCATTCTTTTTTATTTTATCATAGAAAGAGAGAAATCCACAAAGCATAAAATGGAACTCCATAGACATCCGTCCTATCGAGGTCTAAAGAAATGGAGGCTGAGGGTATCTCCTCTAATAATATTGACCCCCCCTGAGGGCTTAACGAGTTGATACTAGTAAGGCAAGAAAAGTTGGAACCCTGGTTTGTCAAAGAGGCAAGGTGATCCACAGCCCGATTGCCTTCACGCCAGGTATGTGACACGTTAATATTATTGCTAAATAAACGTCTTCACCTCCTAAAAATGTAGGATATTGACCAATGGGTCTCTCCTTTAACTCGTATAGAATTATCGAGGATAATGGAGACTGTTTCCACTTCCGTCAGCATAATGGACCTTTGCCTGCAGAGATCAAGCCCCGTTAGCATGGATTTCCCTTCCGCCTGTAAGGAATTCCCGCTACCAAAATGAGCATTAAAGACCAAAAATATTGATCCCCACAGGAACCATCCGTGTTGCTTGAGCCCATTGCAGGGAGGAATCCATCGGACCCAATAACCCCGAGGTCTTTCCAGATTGTTATTACCCTGAGAATCCTGCACCTGCAAAGCCTTGAGGATGGATGCATCCTTCCAGTTGTCGAACGTATGAACCATATCGAGCAGCATATTTTTATTTCAGAGGATAATGGTTCTCTCGGTCACTCAGATATCCCCAAACCGTGCCTCGTTCCGTGATTTCCATACGCACCAACACCCGATGTTGCCCTTCTCTCCACCCCTTTACTTCCGGCTCCGTGAAACCATCGCTCCAGGAAGGACCCTGTTGTATAGTCTCGGGACGATAAATATGTGTATCTGCCAAAGGAGTTCCATATTGCACACAACCATTCCCCTTCAAAAAGCAGGTGTTGCACACTCTCGTCGTTGTGGGATCTGTAGCATAGACAGTGCGAGACCGTAGGGATCCACGCTCTTCGGATCATATCATCAGTAGGAATAGTTCTATTCCTTATTCGCCAAGTCAGGAAGTTAATCTTGGTCGGTATTTCATCACACCATAACATATCATTCCAACTTTCCAGAACTCCTTCAGAAATTGTGGCTCTTCGAAAGTCTTTAGGGTTAAACTTTCCTGAAGCAGAGGGAGTGAACACACATCTGTCGAGGTCAGAATTCATTTCAATCAGATTGAATAATTCTTGTTGCTCCCTATTCCAAACTGCCTTAATGAAATCTGGATAAAGGCTGGACTCTTTAAACGTAATGTCATGTGCGGGGAATCCAAGAAAACTCAAAGACTGGCCCCCCCAATTGTGGTGCCAGAAGAGAATCTCTCCCTCCCTACAATCCACCGGGTGAGATGCTGCATGGACGGTATGAGGGCCGCAAGCTTAGACCAGAAGGGCCTATAATTGCGCATTAACTCCATATTACCTCTACACCGATTAGCCATGGTTCTCCCACACAGGGTACTCTCTCCAAGAGCTTCCCATATCAGCTTTTCATGCATACAGTCAATTGTATCTGTGAGACTCCTCACACTGATCCCCCCTTCTTATCCATTCTGGACCATGAGACCCAATGCCTCTTTCCTTCAGACCGGGCATCCCAAATAAAACTCGCAAGAATCTTCTCTATAGAATTCCCAATTGCCTTTGGAATTTTAAAGCAACATTTTAATTAGTTATAAAATTGTAGGACATATGATTTATAAGTTAAAAGAATATTTTCAAAGGAATAAATTTTTCCAAAATTATTATTTGATTACTTTGTAGGTTTTGTAAACTTATATGGAATTCTTATATAATGATCAAGTCATAAAAATTACATGTTTTGTGAAAACTAATTTTTTTTAACTAAAAACTACCCTTTTCAAAAAAAATTATAAAAAAATCATACTAAGATAATTTTTATATTATAAATTCAAAAATGAATTTATTTTGTTAAATTTTGAATTTTGAAATAAACCTTTTAAATAAATTCCTGTATAAAGTCTCATTAAAGGGTGCACTGCATGATAGTTTAGGATATGGTGTTTACCTACTACAGTATGGTCTTGGGTATTACAACTACACCCATATATCTTAAGATTATAAAGTATCATTATTTGAATCATCCTCGATCTTATGGTTCTCCCTACCACAAGTCTTTAATCACCAAATCTGATTCCAGGTCATGGTGCTCCCCAGTATATAAATCACCTACCAAAACACATTTCTTGTGGTCCATCGACAAGATTAGTGTAGTTTCCATCTCACCACACCTAATTTCATAAAAAACAATGATCATTCCTCCTTAAATGAAAATTTTCATAAAATTATCGATCACACCCATTGATGCCCCATCACATCTCCTAATCATGATACTTTAATCCCTGAAGGCATCATGGGATAATCTCAAAACCCCCACCAAAGCCTAATCACGAAATTCATTATAATTCCATAGTCAGATCACCAATCACTTACTCCAATCATCATGATCGCACCATTAAGGAGGTTCTCATGGAGGATAATTCAAGAGGTAAATCCTCTTCCCTTTTCTTTTAATTTCATTTCATTTTTTTTCTTATCATCTCCTAACCTACTCTGTCGAAATGATCCTAATAACTCCAGATTAATCTATATAATGGAATTTTATCATGTTAATGTAATACGAATTATTAGAATCCTTACTATCTCTATCTCTATCTCTCTCTCTCTCTCTATTTTAAAAACATAATCATCATTCAGGAGGTGCCGATTTACATCCTTCGCAGACGAAGTGCTTTCATTCTTCAATTTATCCTTCAAGTCTGGTCATGAAACCATTTATATGGTTGAGAAAGATTATAAAATGTATATTATATATTGTTTATGGTTCTAGATCCATTTTATATACATAATATTAAATAATTGAACAAAAATACTTCATTTTGATCGAAAAACCACTAATATTAAGCTAAAAAATTATCATTAACATGTTATATAATAATCCATCCACATATAAGTAAAAAATGATAAATAATACCAATTACACTTTTGGTTGTTCATTAATAATATTTAATTGCAATTCTGAAAAATCATACCCATTTTATAGGAACTTCATCACTCATATACAAGTACACTAATCGTGAAAACCAAGGAAACGAACACCCCTGATCAATAAAATTATATCCTATAACTCCTCAAAAAGGCCATAAATGAACTTAATAAAATTATTATAAATAAAATAAATATTGAGAAGGTTATGAATTAATTAATTAATTGTTTTAATTTTATTATCTAGGACATTAAGGTCATGTATAGAATACATTTGGACATAAGGTACGGGTTTTCTCCTTGAACCTCCATTTTTCATTTGGGGTTACACTTTCTCTCCATTTACCTCAATCACTTTAATTATTATTATTTACTCCACCTAAATTTTGTCTGAATTTTATATATTTTTTTACCAATCATAATACTTTTTAATTTTATGGAGAGTTACAGGTTTTAACAGGATCTTTATCAAATTCTTCAGGATAAACATGCCCAATTAAATGGATCTTCTCAAATTCACAACTATTTTAAAGTTCACTCTATAATATATTTTCAGCCACCATTATTTTTCTAATATCACCCATTTTATTATGAAAAAACTACATTAGTTCACTTCTATTTTTATACATAGATTTTTCCAAAAGAATTCTTCTTTTCAAAGTAAAACTGTATTTCCCTCTAGTATTACGTGATGATTTTATAAAATTATTTTCATCTACTTCAACACTCATGTTGATTATTATGTATAATTGGGATTAATATTTTATTATATTATCCACAATATTATATTTAATGGTTTATATTATTTTGAATATGAATGTGTTATCTTAATAACAGTCAGCATATTGCTTTGAATGGTTAGAGTTTATGTTTATTGATTAGGGAATGTTATTAACATTGCATAAGTTAAAGTAAATATGAATGTATATGTTGATTATGTTTCTCCCCATTCATATGAGGAATTAATTGGACTTATTAAGTGATGGGTGGGCCCATTATAGGCCCTTGATGCATCGGTAGGTCTCATGAGAAAACTAGCTTGGGTTATTACCCATTACGTATAGTGTATTGGTCGAGGCTTTGACAGTATAATTATGATGTATGTCATTATGCATTTCTTTGTTCTGAATATAGTAATTTTTTCCATGTGATTATTTATCTAGTAGAATTTCCATTTATATGTTTTATTATGGCATTATCTGTTTTTAATTCTTGGTATTTTATGCTCAACATTATGTTTTAATGACATGTGTACTTTTAATTATTCACCATGATTCATATTTTTTCTTCTGATTTATTACATACCCTTACTAATCATCTGATATTAACTCTATCTTATGTTTTATTTTCCCCAAAGATGTGAAGATTTATATTATGAATGACTTGTGAGGAAAATCTATACGTTTATTGGTGTCTCCAATATAGTAACATTATTGTACTTCAATTCAAGTTGTAATGAAACTATTATGTATGTATCTGTTTTTCCAATGCTAATACACTATTCATTATTTCAGGATGTCATTCCCTATAAACATACCAATGTATTAATATAAGGCAGCAGCTCTAGGAAACTGGGTCCATGGTCTTTATAGTTGGTATTAGAGGACGTTTAGTATAAAACCTGGAAACTAGATTTGGAAAACCTAAATTAGTGAAGATATTCCTAAGATAGACATCAATGATAATCATATAAGTAACAACTTATAATTTTGGTAAGGTATTTATTATATAGATCTTCCTAGAAATACATCCTTTCCTAGATACTACAAGTGGATTTGGTTTTAGCATCGATGTACCCAGGAGTAAGAACTCTGACAAGGTGTTAGGGGCCTTGTAGATGCCGAAGAAGTCTGTAACTCCTAGAGGAGGTTTCGAAATGACGAAGCGAAGACATATTCGGACTCAGAGGCCTAGTCCGGAGGACCTGAAAGTGGTGCATGAAATTAAAGGGTACTAGCGCAGAAAAATTTTGTGCGCGCGAAGGACTCTTGGGTTTCGCGAAAAAGAACCAGTGCAGTGAGCAATTTTGCACGCCCGGTTCCGTGTGGGGAGGCCCTACGCTCCGACGGGGCCCTGCGCGGAAGATTTCGCGCGCCGCCATGATTCCGCATCGGCGAATGCCTATAAATAGAAGGCGACCCCAACCATTTCGGGGTTGAGGAATTCGGACCAGCTCCCGGGCGCGCAAATCGGACTCCCGCACGCGCAATATGACTTTCAGGTAATAACCCTTTTCGTGCAACCTTGCCCCGGGGTTCGCCTTTGCGCGCAATCCCACTGGGTTAACTGAATTTACCAAACTCCTCAGGTTTCCTCCTTGGCGTGTTATCCCTTCCATTTGTGCGCAATCCTTTCCAATTGAGCACAATCTTTTCCAAATTGTGCGCAAGCCCTTCGTAAGGTTTTTCCATACCTTAGGGATCGGTCATTGCCCCCCACGCGCAATCCAAGCCCATTGCACGCAATCCCCCTAGCCGCGCGCAATCCCTCTGCCACTAATTGCACGCCAACCCGGTGTTTTGCACGCAAAACTTCTCTTCGCGCGTAATCCACAGAGCTCCTCACCTTTGCACACCCCGGGTGCCTCCCTGCATAGGCGCCCGATGTCCTCCATACCAGGATTGCACGCCATGCGTTGTTTTCCCGTACATCCTTCTAGTCTCATACGAAGTAACCACAAGGTCCCTTCGGCAGTGTTTCCCATTGCGTTGCTTTTCCTTATGCTTCATCGCATAGGCATGCTAACGGCTATTGGTTCTTTCGCATAGCCACGCTAATGGTGACCCCTCGATGGTTCGCCATATAGCCCCAATTCACTACGGCCTTGTCGATGCCTTCCCTCCCACAAGTGGTAGAGGGTGTTGGGCATGTAAGCCATAGGGGTGTGGAGCAAAGCCACCTCATCCGAGCTGCATGACGTTAAACTTCCAAGCACCCCGTCCCCAACACGTGACGTTAAACTGTGATCCAACCTCGTGCCTCGCACACAGGGTCCCCCCGGCTCGGACATTCTTTATGCCTCTCGTCACCACGGGAATGGAATCTTTTTCACATGGAATGATATCCTCCTTTTTTGAGTGGCTTTTGTCCACGGGGGAAGGGATTCCACAGAGCGTAAGCCCCTAGCCTCTCTTGCGGAAGGTTGCACCCATGCACCTCTGTACTTCCCCACTGCCAAGGCCAGTGGAGGGTGTGATAGGGAACGAGGCATCTTCTTTTCCCAGTCCCAAATCCATCTCCCTCTATGATTTTTCGCAACACAGGCCTCCATCCTGGAGTAAGTCTCGGCACTAAGGGATTCTAATCATGCGTAAGCCCCTGTTTCCTCTTTGGGCTGCCTCAGAGCGTAAGCCCCTTTCCACTTCTCACGGACGCACCCTTCGCGACGTGATTCTCTGGTCCCTGGTGCCTCTTGTTTCTCACACCGAGAATGACTCACATGGGCTTAGAGTGAGAATCGACCATGACATCCTCTTATGGGCCGCCTCAGAGCGTAATCCCCATCCCAGCGAACTATGGGGACTTTGATCTGTGCTAATTCATGGTATGTGGGTAGCCTCCATGAGGTTCAAGCCCACCACCCAGTCGTTCTGACCTCTCCGTGTCAGTTCGCCAACTCTTTGGGATGCCTAAGAGCGTAAGCCCCATATGCCTGTCCATCATGACGTTAAACTGTATTCCCATCCAGCATGACGTTAAACTGTATGCCCATCCAGCATGACATTAAACTGTATGCTCGTCCAGCATGATGTTAAATTGTATGCCCTCATCCCGCATGACGTTAAACTGTATGCCTGTCCCGCATGACGTTAAACTACACCACCCGAACTACATAGACTTTGATCCGTGCTAAATCATGGTACATAGGTAGCCTCCACGAGTTTCAAGCTCATCACTCGGTTGTTCTAACTCATTTCTGTTGGTTCACAACCACCATTATGGGATGCCTCAGAGCGTAAGCCCTATATTCCCTATCACTCGGTTGTTCTGACCCCTTTGCATCAGTTCACCAGCACCATTGTGGTCCACCTCAGAACATAAGCCCCATATCCACCATTGTGGGCCACCTTAGAGCGTAAGCCTCATATCCACCATTGTGGGCCGCCTCATAGCGTAAGCCCCATATCCACCATTATGGGCCGCCTCAGAGTGTAAGCCCCATATCCAACTCCCATTTCCCATCCTGACCTCTCCCTTGAGCCCACGTGGCTCGAGAAGCTCATGCCTTATCCCGGAGGTCTTACTTCCTCTAGGCTCCAGTCCATGCGTTCATTCTCACGGGTCGCCTCTTCAGGTCTCCCACCATACCACCGAACTATGCAGACTTTGATTCCTTGACATGGGGATACGTAGGAAGCCCTAAGAGGTTCAAGACCTTCACTCCATCACCCATCCTGATCCTTACCCGGGCCGCCACATCCCGGTGGGATCATGCCACCTCATTACACTCCACATTATCTGGGAAGCCGCCCACGTGCTGGCCCCAACATCGCAGTTCCCTTCAAGGGGTTCTTTCATCTGATCCACTCTCAGTGTTCTGATTAGTCCGATCTGTCTCCGCAAGACGTTAAACTCGCGACATACCCCGTTTTTATCATGGGAAGCTGAGGAAAACATTAGATACATGCCTATGGCATGCCAATTCCCTGCGTTCAATGTGGGATTCCTCGGGCTTATGCGCCCTAGAGAAGCCCTATAATAATGGATAAAAGACAGACATGCCAATCCCCAGCGTCAAGACATGCCAATGACACTCCAGCATGACCATTCTCCTCACCGAAGGTTGCTGCCCCGACCAGACCCCTTGGAGCGTCTCAACGGAAGAAGCGTAATTAACTGGTGTCCATGAGGATATGGCACTGGGAATGAGATTCACGAACCCGTCTTAAATCTATAAGGGAGACTTGGACTAGGTGACGAGCTCCGAGGAGGAATCCTCGGAAGGAAGAACCAACATCCCATTATACCGGTTTTGATCAAGGATAAAACATACCTGAACAAGGAACGAATGTTGCCCACCTTTGGAAAGCGGGAATGCAGGTCAACAAGTCGTGCGTCTTCCCCCTACATGACGCGCGCACACGACCCAGCATAAAAGCGCCAGAAACAAAAAATGGTGAACCCGATATGATTCTCTTCTCCTCAATACGGAGACTGGTAGCGTTCGGGGTGTCGGAAGGTTGGCATGTCACCAGGTCCGGGCACCTAGCACCGGGACGTGAAACTCACCAGGGGTTGAGGCAGTCAGGATGTTGAGCACTCCGTTCTGTGACGTCGTCAGTGTGGATCCCTCTTACTGATCACGGAAGACGGAATGGCGTTGGGAAATTGGTTTCCGATTTCTTTTCCTATTAAGTGCTAATGGGTTCATCTCCCTGCTTCCAAGAATCAGATCGCTACATCCGGAGCTCGATCGCCACCTGCCCACCGGCACAGGGGTAGGGGCAGTACTGATGCGGCCACCCCACGTGGTCCCACCTTTTCCACAGCGACTCCGATCACTGAAACTACCGGGTGCTCATGCCCCCTCTCTCTGTCATAGATTATCTAACTAAGGGTGATCAACGACCTTGTGCGTAAGTACGAGGAGGAAGGGGTCATCCCGACAAGGGACATGACCCGCAAGGATCTAGAGGCAGCTGCACCTCACCACCGTCGCCGCCCCCGAGGTTCGCGCAGAGAGTCGCCGCTCCCCACTCCAACGGTCAACCGTTTCGGGAGCCTATCCCCGGATCGCCTTGACACCTCCCTTCCTTATGCCAATGAGGTGGGGGATGTCTAGGTTCGCCCAATCGGAGACCCACTTCAAGGTTCCATGGTAAGGGCCCCCGCCAGGCTGCGTCGACGCCGCCGGCCGACTGCCCAGACCGAAGAGCATGCAATCCATGTGCCCACACCACTGGCTCCAACCCATCTGACCCGACGCCAGCGTCGGGTGCAAGCGGAAGAGGATGCCCGCCCTGGGGCATCAACGTCAGCCAACACTGTGGCCCGAGCCACTGATGACTCCTGTCATCAAACCCCCGCACACATTGAGCAGGGGAAATCACATGCCCGACCCGGATCGAGGCCCCGACCGCCCTACAGGCAGGTTGGGTCGACTCTCCCGGTCGCAGGCACAGGCAATGGCCACTGCAGGCCAATACGCGGTAGTGCTATCCACCATGAAGGCCTACTCCATGACACCAATCTGGAAAGAAAAAGGCTTCTCTATGACAACTATGCTCCAGGTATGGCTTTTTCCAGCGCTCACTGCACTGGGTACGTGGTCACTTCCCCCACCGCTGGCCGCGAGTATGGAGTCGTTGCATATCTGGTCACTCGCCCACATGGAGGTCCTCCCCATGTCCCTTTCGACATCTGTCTCAATGCTCCTCACACCCCGGCCTCCAGTCCTCTCGGCCCCAGCACTATTGTGGCCAGAGGATTCCATGAAAGAAATCAGCCTTGCCCTGAGGAGCCACCTAGGGGCAGGAAGGCTGGACGTCGTCGCCGCAAGAGGAATGTCAGGGAAGTCCGGACGGAAATCAAACCAGTCCATTTCTCGAACTCTAAGGTGGAGTCCGACTCAGCAATGGAACCTTCCCCCCAACCCTTTGAGTCGAGGGCAGGGATGGGGACACGGCGCGTCAGCCTCGTACTCCCTGAATGCGAGATCCGTATGATTCCCGCCTCCCTCTGAAGGTATATCCAGGAGGATGAGGACTTGGCGTACTCCCAGGGATCCAACTTGCAGTTACCATTGGCCTCTCCAGAAGCACCTTCCTCCTCGGTCAGAGAGGGTGGAGAACATTTCTAGGGACCGAAGGAAGAGTCGCGACATGACACACCCTCAGCAATTACCGACACTATGACAGGGGGCCCGTTCGCCGGCCCATCCAATCGTGACGTGACAGCCAGGACACTACAGCCCTTGGAGGATGACTTAAGATTTGGCGGCCAATCGGACCGCTCGTCGTATTCTCCTCCGGCCAGTCCACCGGCCCAGCGGCCTACCTCGGCACCGCTGCTAGTTCCCCAGCCATTCTTGGTTGATGAGCAGGGGCAGCAAGGGCCGGATCCCGAACCAGAGTTGTGGAGATTCTGAACCATCCTCACAGCAGGCCACTTCCCCGAGATGTTTTGGCCAGTCGTAGGATCAGATTTTGATATACCAGAATGACTCACCCCAGGAGAGCTTGATTGTTTCCGCCAGACTCTCCGAGCGACTCAATCCCATCTTCACCATCAGCATGTTCCTTATCCCATTATTCAAGCACATCTCGAGGATATCGGTGAGCAGTGTCGTCGGGTAGACCTGGCCACACTCCCCGCGGTTCAGCACCCCGAGTCACTTGGCCACCACAAGTCCCTCCATCAACAATGCGTTTAGAGTTTTCAAGTACTCTGCAAGGTTATTGAGGAGGCCACCCCCACACGCATGTCCGTGGATGGGGGCAGTATGCTGCCCTTCTCTTCAGCACGATTCACCGACAGCCCGACTCACTGGGCGGGTCTGAGGGAATTCCCCAAGGGAAGTGGTGGTCAACATGGACGACCTGTCAGGAGAGTGGAACGGTTTGGAACTCCTTGATGGGGACTCATCCCCTGAAGAGAGGCCACTACTGGATCCATCGGGTAGAATTACTCGCCAGTAGAGGAACCTCCTGGGCCTCCCCACGCCCACTGACGCCTTAACACTGAGCCGAAACATCAGCAAGGGTAAAGAGCACGTCGGGCTTTCAAGCTCGCTGACCCATCTGTCTCAGTACAGAAGGTAGAGGAAGATCCCGAGAAGGCAACACTGGGCCAACAACTTGCTGAGAAGAACAGGCTGGTTGATGAGCTCTTGGCCAAATGCATTGCCGAGTGGTGGCCTAACTATGGTGATCCTAGGTCGGGATAGCAGGGGCAGGAACAACTACCCCTCGATGAGATTCTCCCGGGCAACCGCGATCATGTTGTGTTTGCCGACAAAGGAGAGGCTGGGGATCATGGCAAGAGGGCGCGATACATTTTGTCAAACCCTCCTGAGTGGCGTGATCACCCAAGGGACCCCGCTCGGTTTCCTCCCACTACCCCAAGAGTCGCTCTGCCAGCCGCCACGCGAGCTGCTAAGCTTGACTACCGAATTGAAGAGCCCAAAAATGGGCTTGTGGTTCAGGATCCCCGTCAGGGCAGGAATCCGCGTCCAGATGATCCGATGGAGGCGCTCATCGCCCGCTTAGAGGCTCTGGAAACTCGATAGGTGCCAATCCCACTGGACGACAAGCCATACCCAGCATGTTTGGATGACATTCCGGCCCCACTGGGATTCGGGAACCCCACTTTCTCCCCCTTTAACGGGATTGGGGACCTGCCACAGCACTTGGTCCACTTCAACTCGAGTTGTGGGCCTATGTTAGGGACTCTGGCATAGCAGCTGGCCGCCAAGATCTGTTGCTTCATTCATACACTAGAAGGGCCAACATTCGTCTGGTACAACCAGCTCTATGTCAGATCTGTGACTAGTTGGGAGGAACCTTAAAAAAAATTCCACTACCAGTTCAGTTCCACAACCCGGAAGACGAACATCGTAGACCTCTTCAGGTGAAAACAAAGGCCTGACGAGCGAGTTGTGGACTTCGTCGCCCAGTGGAAGGGGCTCACATACTCCCTTGACATTCCACTAACTCAGAAGCAATTACTAACAATGTGCGTAGGGAATGTCAAGGTAGAGCTGGTTCCTTATATGGTCACTCAGAATTACCCCGAAGGGTTCCGGGACTTCTCATACAAGGCTAAGCACCTTGAAGAAGCCCTGCAACAGGCTAGTCAGACACACCCACTGCCTTCTGTAATCCCTGCAAGGAGAGACTCCAGAGCCGAGCCCACTACTATGGCCCCAATAGAGGCCCCCAGGCAGCTAGAGTTGCTACCAGTGAGGCCAGCTCCGCATCCCCATAGGGGTCCACCCCCACGGGCACAGCCTCCGGCCCAGCAGTGTCTGCCTCAAAATCAGCAAGCGCCTCCGCGCAACGCACCGCCACAACCTAGGCGAGATAATCAGGTTTTGCCTCCTCGGTATGCTCCTCCGGCTCCTCATCAGGGCCATCCTCCAAGAGACCCCTTTCCAGACATAAGGAATCATACTTACTCATTAGAAGAGGATCAGGTCCCTGGTTACTTCCGTAGTGCCTTGGAGCAGAGAATTGTGCGGTTTCCTGAGTGCTGGAAGCCGGAAGAGGCACATCTCACTGATCACCCCAACTACTTCCCTTATCACTAGACCCTGGGGCACATCCTACAGCGATGCTACGTGTTCAAGGACTAGATCCAAGACCAGATTGACAACAATATAGTCATGTTGGGCCCAGCCCCAGCACAAGTGGCAGGTGTCTTTGTGAGACCATAGGGTGGTAGTGGCAACAAGGATGAGTGGCAGCAGGTTTCCGACCGTGGGTCCTGGAAGTATAACGACTGGATGGCCCACAAGATGGTCACCCGTGCCCATGGCATCATCCATGCCCGCCTGAATTAGTCCGAGCCCTCAGAATCTGTGAGCGCTACCTCGACATCATCGTCCTAGCCTACCTCTTCTCAGAAGAGCAAGTAGCGGTGCAAGAAGAAAGAACGTGCCTTGCCAATGTCGTCATCATCCCGCACTCTTGGTGACTTTATGCCCCTAGAGATAGGGATCCCTCTGAGACTCTGTCTGGTAGTGGATGATTCCTCGATTGACAGCCAGGGGTACGCTTCGGTTAACACTGTATAGTTGGTAAATCCCTTTTTGACTCCCGACGATGAGGAACGCCCAGTGGACCTTCCCAATCTCCCCATCCATCGCCAACATTGGCGGAGCCGTGGCTACACGAATCATCGGGGCCCGACAGTTGGCACCTCGAGCCAGGTCGTGCACACCACTGAAACCACGAAGCAAGCCCAATACAGAGCTCAGCACACGCGACCCCTTCATCCGGTTTCAACAGGTTCGCCTCTACCACCGTTTGTGTTGCTGGACCAGGCAGAACCACCTCGGCCATGCCGCGATTAGCTCTGCCCTACCACCGACCGACCTTAGCCTTCTGGTCCTAATCCGGCAGCCACTCTCCGGGCTTCGACTAGTGAATATTAAGATGTTCCTAGTACCAGTCAGCCACCGGTCCCATCGAAAGGGCCTGTCATGCCTCTAATCGTTGACCGGCCTTCTATGAGCAAAAGCTCACGTTTGGCCCGTAAGTATGATGTTTTGAAGCACCTGGACATCATTCCAGCAAGGCTTTCTATCCTTGAGGCTCTTCTCCTGTCATCCAAAATGTGTGAGGTGCTCGCTGATGCCCTAAGGAGCCCCCTCCAGTTTGAGATAGAGGTAGAGGCTACAGATGCCTTCCACGCTGAAGCAATTGAGAACGCCGAATACCAGGCAGTTATCTCATTCTCCAGTGAAGATAAAGGCCCTCCCATACAGGGGCACATTTTCCCACTGTACATCACTGACCAGTTCAATGGCGTAGAAGTCTGACGTTGTCTTGTCGACATGGGTTTTGGGATTAACCTAATTCCAACTCGGACACTATGGAAGCTGGGTCTATCCGGGGATGATTTAACTCCCTTTGACCTTAGGATCTAGGGGTATGACAGGACCGAGAAAACTCCATTCGGCGAGATCCGCTTGAACACCTAGTTCAGTGGCCTAATTGCCAACACCGAATTCATGGTTTTCTTTAAGGACATTGCCTACAACATGTTGATGGGCAGGCCGTGGCTCCACCTTCACAGAATGGTCCCCTCATCGTATCACAAGTGCCTCAAATAATCCCTTAATGGTCGAGTAGGCATGCTCTAGGGAGATGCGTCTTCTTTTGCCTCTTGTGAAGCCTATTATCTGGATGCCAACTATTACAAGAGAAAGGAAAAGCAGGTTCTGGCAGGTGAGGTCGAGCCCTCCACTGTCACAAGTGAACCCTAGGCGGGTTTGGATGATGCTTATGTATTCCCAATCCACCAGTTGGAGGCCACAACCCCCGACATGGGGCAGTGCTTTGTTGTTTCAGGTACTAGAGGAAGGCATATTCCAAGTTCCCAACGGCGGCGGGAAATCACCCCGTACTTCTACACCAACCAGGCTTAGGTGATCCCAAAGCCTCCTCCCCCTGTACGGTATCAGGACATCAGGCTCATGGCAATGACGGTACGTCATACCTATCTCTTCCGTCGGGATGTCGTCAACTGGCTCAAGCTGACGTGCCACTACTGCTTTGATGTCATCAAGTGTGGCCCCTTGGGCCGAAGAACAGATGGGATTGGAATGACCGCCTTTGTCGTCATGGTCTCCGTAGTGCGTGAGTCTCCTGATACGATGACCACCTCCGCTCAAGCCGGCACCAGCTTCCCATTAGGGTCTGGTAGCCCCGAATCAGCTCCCCCCATGGATGATCCCTCCTCAAGTGAAGAGGAGGACATGGAAGATGCACCCCCTTCCTTTGAGGAAGGCGTCTCCACCACGGTCGACGAGTTAGTGCAAGTGAAACGCGGTAGTGAGGCTGGCCCAAGACCCACATTGGTCAGCGCCGCTATGCCCCCCGAGGAGCAGCAACAGTACGTAGACTTTCTTAGACAGCACCGTGATGTGTTCTCTTAGAGTTACGACGAGATGCCAGGACTAGATCCTCAGCTAGCCGTCCACCGCCTTGGCCTTCCGGCAAACCATCGCGGGTTCAAGCAGCCTCCCAGAAAGATGCACGCCTCCCACGGTGACATGGTTGAGGTCAAAGTTGACAAGCTTATTAAAGCCAACTTCGTCAAGGAAGTTCAGTACCCCCAGTGGCTAGCCAACAATATGCCAATCAGGAAGAAGAACAGACAAATCAAGGTTTGTTTTGACTTCTACGATCTCAATCACCACTATCCAAAGGATGATTTTCCCCTTCTAGTGACCGAATTGTTGATTGATTCCACTGTCGGGTTCCAAGCCCTCTCCTTCATGGATGGATATTCCGGGTAAAACCAGATCCGGATGGCCCCCGAGGATGAAGAGTTCACTGCCTTCAGGGCCCTCGAAGGTACATTCTGTTAGCAGGTTATGCCCTTCGGCTTGAAGAATGCGGGCGCCACCTATCAACGGGCCATTAATTGCATATTCAAGCCCATTCTCGGGACACTGGGTGAGTGCTACATGGATGATCTGGTGGTTAAATCTCGCCAGTGCCGGGACCATCTCAAAGGCCTTGATAAAGTGTTTGGCTTCCTCTGATCCCACCACCTGAAGATGAACCTGTTGAAATGTGCCTTCAGGATCACCTCCGGAAAGTTTCTTGGATTCGTTGTCAGATACCGAGGCATCAAGATCAACTCAGAGAAGATCAATTCCATCATCCACATGCCTCCCCAAAGTAATATTCGAGAGCTCAGAGGCCTTCAAGGCCACTTAGCCTATGTATGCCGATTCATTGTGAATATGGCTTGCAAGTGTAATCCATTTTCCTGGCTAATGAAGAAAGGTGCCACCTACGAGTGGGATGAATAGTGTCAGATCGCCTTTGAGGAAATCAAGCAGTATCTGCTCCAACCTCCAGTCTTGATGCCACCCATTTCCAGAAAGCTGCTGGTCCTTTATGTGACCACCCTGGAACGGTCCCTCAGTGCACTTCTCTCCCAGAAGAACAACGAGGGAACATAGAATAGCCTCTACTACCTTAGCCGCATGCTCCTCGATACGGAAATTAGATATTATCCCATCGAGAAGAGATGCTTGGAGCTCGTATTAGCCGTGCAGAAATTGCGAAACTACTTGCAGCACCACGAGGTACAACTGGTCTATTGGGTAGACCCATTGAAATACATCCTGAATCAACCTATGTTGACCGGCCGATTGGCGCGCTGGGCGGTGATCCTCTAGAAGTTCGACATCAGGTTTGTACCTTAGAGGGCTATCAAAGGATAGGTGTTGGAAGACTTCTTACCTGCCCACCCAACCTCCATGGATCAGCCACTAGATCTAGGTTTTCTTGATGAGGTAATCCTCTCAGTCGATCATGACATCCCATGCTGGCAGATGCACTTTGACAGTGGCTCCCGTAGCCCCACCGGTAGAAGGCTCAATGATCCTAGGCTCAACAGAGTGGGCCTGGGTGTCGTCTCCATCACCCCAGAGCAAGAAGTTCTTCCATATTCATTCCTGCTATCAAAAGGCTACATCAACAATGAGGCAGAATATCATGCCCTCATCACTGGCCTCGAGCTGGCTCTTGAGATTGACGTTCCTCATCTGCATGTGAAAGGGGACTCCGAGATAGTCATCAAGCAGGTCAATGGTGACTATGTTGTCAGAAAGACAGAACTCGTGCCATTGTTGGAGTGCACCCTCCGTCTAATGTCTAAGTTCCTTTCTCGGCTAGAGGTCGTTCATATTCCCTGGTCGCAGAATATTCGGGTAGATGCTTTGGCCAGCCTGGCCGCGTCACTTACGGAGCCTGAACAGGACGACATGATTATCCACGTGGCACACCAGAGAGTCATTGCTCCCACTATCACAGAGGATGATCGTGGCCCGCGGGTGAACCATCTCACCGCTGGTGCCCCTACGTCAGGATCCCTGGGGACTTCAGATGCGGTAATCGAAGTAGTTCCTGACTGTAGGATTCCCTTGGTTGAATACCTCCAACAAGGCAATCTTCCATCAGATAGGGCTGAGGACGAGCGAATCTGACACCGTGCACTACAGTTTACCCTTCAGATCAGTCCCAACCTTGAGCAGCTCCTTTATAGACGTGGATTTGATGGTGTTCTCCTCCGTTGCATTCAAGGAGTCGAGATCTCTCAGGTCATGCAAGAAGTGCATGTTGGTTCCTGTGGCGCCCATCAGGCTGGGTCGAAGTTGTCCCACTAGATTCAGAGGCTGGGGTACTTTTGGCCCTCCATGATCCAGACTGTATCAAGTTCGGCAAGAGGTGTCATGCGTTCCATGTTCATAACAACTTTGTGCATCGGACACCGGAGCCCCTCCACACTACCAAGTATTCTTGTCCCTTTTTAGTCAGGGGGTTGGATGTCATAGGACCTTACCCACCGGCGATGGCTCGCCAATGCCAGTTCATCCTGACCGCTACGGATTTCTTTTCCAAGTGGGAAGAGGCAATTCCGCTCAAGGAAGTCAAAGCCCGTTCTATCGCTGACTTTGTGAGTTCCAACATCATCTATCGATTTGGAGTACCTCACGCTATCTGCATGGATAACCGAACTAACATTGGAGCAGTCGAGTGGAAGAAATTGTACGCCAAGTACAACATTCACTCTAACCATACCTCCCGCTATCACGTGCAGGAGAATGCACAGATCGAGGCATTTAACAACACCCTTTCTAACATTCTGCAATAAATGGTTGGTCATAATAAGAAAAGTTGGCCAGAAAAGCTCCCCAATTACCTCTAGGCTTATCAGACGATGACTCGTAACTCCACCCAGGTGACTTCGTATTCCCTGGTGTACGGATCTGAGGTTGTCCTGCCCATCGATATTCATTTTCCCTCATTGCACACGGTGGTCTATGACCAACAAGCGCCCAATAGACTTGCTAAAATCTGTTTAGCTTAATTGGAAGCACCGGACGAGAATAGGATTTGCGCATTTCACAACCTAGATAGGCATCTGAGCTAGATGGATCGAGCTTTCAACAAGAAGGTTCGCCTCCTCTCTTTCCTGCAAGGCGACCTGGTACTGTCCCTCAGGGCACCAATGATTCCCGACAGGAAACCACCCAAGTTGGAGCCCAAATGGGAGGGGCCTTTCATCATCCATAAGGTCTATCCCAGTGGTGCGTATTCCCTGGTGACTATGGATGGAGAGCGTGTAAGTCCTACCACCAACGCCAAGTTCCTCAAAAAGTACTTTTCTTGAGGCCCCTAGGGTCCTGCATGACCCTAAACTACATTTGGTCCTACATTTGGACCCCTAGGGTCTCCCATGACCTTAAACTGGATAAGGGTCCCCCATGACCTTAAACTGGATAACGGTCCAGCATGACCTTAAACTACATTTGGCCCTACATCTGGGCCCTTTTGGTCCGAGTTCTAAGACCTTAAACTGAGATCCTTACGGCCCAACATGACCTTAAACTGCATGTTCGTCCTTACTGCAAGACGTTAAACTGCAAACTGGTCAGGCCTTCTTGACCGAGGCCCAGCCTCAGGCCCCTTGGCCTCCTCGGGCCCCTTAGCCCTAGTCTTTACCTAGAGTGTGCAGTTTGGTGTAGGATTATGTCCTCATTTGCGATGGATTACTCGTCGCGCCGTACACATTCCTGGAAGAAATGCCTCTCATTGTCCTACATGACGTTAAACTGTGCTTCAAGAACTACGTGTGGATTGATTTCCATCCTTATGGGATACATATGACTGCCTGAACACCTAGGTTTTAGGTCCAGCCCTATCTCTTAAGAGATCCCACGATCTCCCGGTCACCTCGGCCTCTTGGCCTATCCCTCCCCGCGGGAGGATATATAGGTGTGGTACAGGGTTTTTGGAACCATGCCCCCTCCTCCCGGGAATCCGCCATCTTTTGGCCTCTCTCAAACTGAACCCTTCGACCCTTTCCAGTGGTCCACTAATGTGCTCAGAGTACTCTGGTCTAGGACTTGGGGTGTTATATTTGACTTAGGTAAGTTTTAGTCCGCTTTCCAAGCTTCATGCTCCCTTTCATCCGGGCCCCCGTTATCTCTCACACCCGGATGGACCCCCAAGAATGGCTTTGATAAAACGCCTAAGGGCTCTCCTACCATCATGGGCCAACGCCCCCGAGGGTTTTAGACAAAAAATTGATACAAATACTACGTTTCGAACATGGTCAACGGTCGACGCTCATTTGTTTGTCCCCATTTTAGGCTAACGTGACAGGGTGCTGTGTTGCGAACATGTTCAGTAGTAATCCTAGGTCACCACGCTGGCTCC
Organism: Viscum album; assembly: GCA_963277665.1. Taxonomy (NCBI): domain Eukaryota; kingdom Viridiplantae; phylum Streptophyta; class Magnoliopsida; order Santalales; family Viscaceae; genus Viscum; species Viscum album. Next base: position 743,291,878 of record OY728141.1, read on the forward strand.
TTTGGGACCGGAATGTTGGTATCATGATTCACATTATGTTCCACCCCATCGTGTCAAGGTGGAATTTTGACACTCCTTGAACAAGCCCCCAGTGCACCTCCACACATTAGACGGACAAAGCTGCATAACATCATCTTTCAAGGCTCCCGAGAGTTGATATCTAAAGAGTATATTCTTCGGTTTTCTCTAAGGATCATTCATAGCTTGACCCCCATCCATATGAGAAACGAGAAGTCGCCCATACATTTCATTTCAGGCCCAGCTTAGCTGGAAGCTATCCTCTCCTGCCCCTTGATTGTTAGACCCTCGTCGGCTCCTTGGCTCGAGGCTCCTCTCCCGGAACCACCCGTGGTGACGGTATGGGGATATGTCCTCATCCACCATGGGTGCGCCTTATTGCATTGTGCATGTTCCCCGAGGTCCAAGCCATACGACCTTAAACTGTGCTGTCAGGTCTAAGCGATACGACCTTAAACTGTGCTGTCAGGTCCAAGCCATCTGACCTTAGACTATGATGATATCGTCCTGGCCGCATGATGAAAAACAGAACTGCATTGTGGTGACCTCCCCATAAGGGACATCATGTCGGGTATTGGTCAATTTCCATACCATTTGTCAATGCCTGTTACAGATTGATTATTATGGCGATGCCCGAAATTTCTAACCTAGGAAGGTCGTTCCAAAAAATAAAAACCATTCACCTTCAAGGACAAACAAGATATAAAAAATACCACTTCTTTTGGTTAGAGGGCTAGACCTGCACGCCTCCTTTATCCTTTTCGTAGGCGCCATGTCGTGCCATGCCACCCCTCAAGAAATACGTGTGGCTAGATTCTCATCCTTATGAGATACGTAGGAGTGCCTGGGTACTTCCCCATAGGCCCGGCCTAACTTTCGTGTTCGGTCCCTCGACCTAAACACATCCCCAATGAGCACATGGTAGGCAAGACCCTGTCCCCATTCATGATGGGTTGCTTCAGTCACTTTGCTATGCATATCCTTCCCTTCTTACTGATCCCTGGTCCGAGCTCTAAGACCATAAAACTAAGATCTCCAAAGAACTACGTCTGGCTTGATTCCCATACTGATGGGATACGTATGAATGCCCAGACCCCCTATCTTTGGGTCCATCTCAAGTTCAGGAAGTTCATATCTTCGGTCCCGCCTTCAGGACCCCAACCACAGGACTGCGTGGCGTAGTGCGGGATTATGTCCTCATTCACGTCGCGCTTGCAATAGCTGCACCGCGTGCACCACGTTCTAAGGATTATCTCTCCTATGTCATGCCCCCCATGACATTAAAAGGAACCCTCAAGAACTACATATGGCTTGATTTTAATCCTTATAAGATACGTAGGAACGCCTGGACATTTCATCTTGGGTCCAGCCCCAGGGATTACCAAATCCCGTCCCTCCTTACTGTCGGCCCTCGGCCTGACTTCTTGGGGAGTGGTGTAATTGTGACGTCTACCCCGGATAAGTTCGGGATGACCCATAGTAATGTTGGGAAGCGGCAGTTCTCTCGCCAGAGAGGTCCTGTCTAAAAATTGGGATGATCTGTGACCAGATTGATGCATCCTCCTAATGCGCCTCCACCATGGTGGCATAATTTTGGGAGTGTTGGACTCTGGTCGAACAAACCACCACTCCACCTTCAACACTTTGCGTGCCCCTTTATTTGGATCCTCATCCTCTTTCATGTCTGATGGTACCCCCTAACGGTATGGATTATAGACATTGGTCCGCCTGCTGCAACAATATGGATGATAGACCTTTGGTCCGCATATTGGAACAATATGGATGATTGACCTACGGTCCACCTGCTGTCCTGGGCCAACGTTCCGGAAGACTGGTCATGTTTGGTGGGACCCCTTAATAGTATGGATGATAGACCTTGGTCTGCCTGCTGTAACAATATGCATGATTGACCTTTGGTCCACCTATTATAATAGTGTGGATGATAGACCTTGGTCCGCCTGCTTTCTTGGGCCAACGTCCCGAAATACTGATTGACTATATTTGAGTTAGGCCCTGTGTTGCGAACATGGTCAGTGGTCAGCCCTCATTTTTTGTCCCCATTTCAGGCCAATGCGATAAGGATGCTGCATTTCCGCCACGCTTAATAGTTATCCTCCATCATTGCGCCACTCTAGTGTTCTGAATTTGGGTAACGTGATTCACCTTTTTCATCTCCCTATGTTCTGATGGATTTCAATGCTCCCGGTATTACCCCACATGTGTGTCCGAACACATTGAGAGGATGGTATATCAATTGGTCTGAGGTCCTCTTCTCAGAAATCCAGGCCCGAGTTCGGATGCTTGAAGCTTGGTTAATGCCCCACATTTGGATGAAATGATAACACAGGAATCCTTTATTCCTCATGTTGGGTGCGACCCACAGGAGCTTAGGGGTGATTTGTTATTCATTTCGGAATTATGGTGAGAATATTAAACCAAAGGTACAGATAAATAGATTGGTCCATACATTGGATCAAAATATTGAGCAGTGGAAGAAAAAAGTTCATGAGATGGCCAAAATAGAGCCCTTAGGGATCAGTGTGCCGGATTGATCTTTCCAACGCTGCCACACTTTGGCTGGTAACCTCCAGGACTAATTCTCGCTCCTTGAAGACTCTCTATTCATCTGCAGCCATAGAGCACTGCTCGCCAACCCTAGCATGTTCCTGCGCCCGCTCGGTTTGAAGTACGGTCATCTGGTGACTTGCCTCCATCAGTGGTTCTTGGGCATCAGCCAGTTGGGCCGTCAGGTGCTCCACGAGCTCAAAGCATGTCACAATAAAGACCTCCTTATCTGTTGCCTACCCTTCGAAGAACCAAACCTCCTGTTCCACCCTCAGGAACGCTTGGGTGCTCCCCGATATTTCCCGACACTGTGCAACATCGGTGCGCTAGCTTCTCTCGCGTATCTTCTCGGCCATGTAATCACAGACCGTCAGATGAAGACGTTGAGTGTCAGCCCCTCCAATGCACATGAAGCGCACCCAGGTCTGGAGTGATCCCATCTGCCTTAGCCAATCCTACTGGGGCTGCCTGAGAAAGCGCTGGATACACTTCCACCCTTTGCACTATGTCATCCGACTCTCCTCGGCCGCTTCTAAGTCTGAGTCGTCTATCTCCTCGGGATCAGCAGGCCGATACTCAAGTAAGGCAGCCAGCAGGTCGGCAGTAGGATCTTCCTCAGGGATGTCTTCATGAGGAATGGGATCCTCGACGTCCGGGCGACCTTCCTCTCTTGCCCCAATAGTGACGATACCTCCTTCAGCTTCCGGCCTCACCCCAATGACAACGTCGCTGATGTCCTCCACCCCCTTCTCATCAATTGTTGGGGCCAACTCAGAGCGGTAAGTATGTTCCGGACGAGGTGGTATGCCCGCTGCTTGTTCGCTCGCAGACGGCCCGGGCTCAGTAGCCTGACAAGCCTCTAATGTCGAGATAACTGCACAAGGAACACCCTAATTAGTTGGGATCTTTGATAGAAAGCGCCAGAAGTAAAGCATGGGACTTACAGGAACCCAGAGCGTCGGCCTCCAGTGTTCTGGCCGCTACAGGAGCTGTCGTAACAGGAGACCCCTCAGCGCTTGTTAGTTCAATGATGGGCATCAGAGCCCCATCATGTCCCACCGGTTCCTCTCCTCCCTCCTCTAGTGGGGACGCCTGATCAGCACCTAGGTGCTCCTGAGTGAGATAGAGAGATGGGTTAGAAATTTCAGAGGAGAATGGACGAAGAAGGAAAATGAATGAAGATAGAGACAGACCTCGAGTATCTCGGTCATGTCAAGATCAGAGCCGACAATCTCACCGCTCTCCCGGAAACTCCCTTGGTAGGTCTCCCCCTACGACCCCTCACCTTCAGATTCTCCTTATCCTCCTTCATATTCTCATTCGCCTTCATCTTCTCCTGTTTCCTCTTCTCCCTCCAACTCCTCGTCACTATCGCCTTCTCCCAGCGACATCGTTTCCAGATCGTGTTCTTGGCTGAGTATCACTTTCACCAGGAAAGGTGGCTCCGTAGGTCGACCCCTTTGTCGTGTGTATGTGTCCATGTCTGTCATATAAGCATGCCACCTATGGAAGTTTACTCTGTCGGTAACTCGAATGATCCCGAACTCTGGCATCTGGACCCTATCCTGCATTATCTTCTGCCAAATGGCTTCAACGCTCATTGATTTCCACAGGATCATCCAAGCTGACCACAGTGCCAGGAAAATTTCATCTTGGGAAGGTTTGAGAAGGTATCTTATCTGCTTCCCAGGCAGTTCCCTGGCTGCCTCGTGTGACCCCCCTCCAGGCAATGAGGTCGCGGCGGCGTCGCGTGATGTCCCCACTGCTGAGGTCCCGGTCTGCGCTGGCCTCGCTGCTTGGCGTGCCCCTGGTTCCCCCTTCTAACGGCACCTTGCCTCCCCCATCGCCCGGTTTCCGCACGGGTAGTCTCGAGTTTCCAGACTCACTTGCGTAAAAGCCCCTTAGGGTACACAATGGTCCAGTGCTCGGCATACTCGGCGTACTCGGTTTCTAGGCCAGCGTCGACCCCGGTGGGAGGAAGGGTGATGACGTCGCCGGAGCCAAAAGTGGTGAACATCAACCACATTTGGCACAAGACGCAGGGATTATTCTCCTCCCAGACAGTTGTGAATACCCTCTTTGGCATTCTTTGGAGGCACCCGAATTTTCTGGAGAATCGGGATGGCACGTAAGGCTCGCAGATCACCTTCCCGTCGATCCGAGCCACGAGCACCCTTCCCCAGATGCTTTGAAAATACTCCTGCTACTCCAGTGATCCTCGCCCATTGTCCACCATCTAGCCGAATGGGGTGGGGAACGGGCTGAAGTTGAAATTGGTGTGGTTACCAATTCAGATTCTTACGCCCTCCTCATTGAGTGTCATCGGCGCCACCCCGGTGATGTTCATCAGAGATGGCTGCAGGTCATTGCCTGGAGGACGGATGACGTTCGAAAAAGTATACCTGCTAAGATGAACCGCAACCCATCCGTGGAAGATCTGGAAGGGGCCACATACCCTCTGAGGCGATCCCCTTCTGGTGATGCGTCCTAGAATGGAATACAACTTAGCCAGTACAGGGACCCCTATATTGAACCTTTTGTTGGTAGCCATGGTGCCCGCCATCACCAGTGTTGCTGGACGGACGCCCATCCTCATGTCCCGCACCGGTAGGAGCCACCTGCTCAGGAAGGCGGCAAGGAACCCGGCGTACCAGACGTTCGGGTCCCCAGCCTCAATGACATAGTATCCCCATGATTGGTATTTCCCCGCCTCCAAGGTCCTCCAATACGACCCATCCTTGCTCCTCTAAGCCGCGGTTAGGCACCGTTTACCCCGTCCCAACATCTTGATCATCATGTCCTTCTCCAAAAACTGGCTGAACCTACCCTTATAGGCGATGTCCTTCATGAAGTCCTCTACCCCCAGCCTCTCTTTGGCCAGATCCAACAGGTGCCACGTCATCATAGGGGACCGTGACCTATCTTCCCAGGTGTTCTTTGGAGGAACGAACTCGTCGTATTGGTAGCCCTCTAGAGGGATACCTCCGATGGAGTGAACATCCTAGAGGATGATGCCAACATCCCCATGGTGAAGGTGTAATGTGTTGGTATCAGGGGACCACAAAGTGAATAGCTCCGGCCCGAGCTCAGGTTGATGGTGGAAGTGGAACTGCGATGTCCATACCGCCTCGAACAGGACAATATGCCATAGATCGGCCCCAAATTGGTCGCAAGTATGGCGAACCCAGAATGCCCAGGCCCACTCACTGGTAAAGTTTCCCCCGGACCGCAGGTCCCAATCTTTCAGCCATTCCTTAGTTTCATTCGTGATGCTCTGACAGAACGTGCTTGCGTAGAGGGCCGGAGAATCCTATGCGGAAAGCTCATCCTCAGTAATGGTCCTGGTCCTATGGTTCAAAACATATAAGTCCATGTGTCTGGTTTCCCTGGCAGGATGGCCGTTGTTGGTGATGTTTTAGCGGGGAAGCTCGTCCTCCTGGGTCACCCATGACCGCGGTGTGTCCACCTCAAAGCCCGACAGAGGAACCTCCCCCAGGATGCCGAAGTTCCAGAGCGGGAGGCTGTCAGACATAGGATACTCCTTATGGGCGGGGTTCAACAGGTTGAACAAGGTTAGGTTGTTGGAAACGACCACCTTGTCACCATAAACCTCCTCATTCGCCGCCATTTTGGCTCTACGAGTGGCGGCTTCCCCCTCATCAACTTGGTTTGCAGCCATTCCGAGTTTTCTTGAGAGTTTCACGAAATTCGGAAGAGGTGTGCGGAATCAGAAATGGTTGCGTGCAATCTGGACGTGCGGCGCACAATTCAAGAGTGAGGCGTGTAATCAGCACCGTTGGCGTGCAATCCCCTAATATTGCGTGGAAATGCGCCCAAAATTCGATGGGGATTACGCGCTGCCAAAGTGTTTTTCACGCACAGCCGCGGAATCAATTTCGCGCATGAGAGAGTTGATCCTATCGCATGGAAAATCTTGAGTACGGAACTAAGGACCCAACACCCCTTTTTATAAGTGTGTCCAGGGTTCTGCGCCGCGTAGAAATTGAATTCCGCACCGACCCAGAGTTTTGCGCACCCGTTGGAGTTTTGCGCACAAAGTGACCAGGAGATCCACCACTTCGGCATTTCGGCATTTCCCTCAGAATCTGATCATTTCAACCTCTCGCTGATCCAATTCCAAGGTGGGGCATTTGTAGATGCCTAAAAATTCCATAACTCCTAGAAGAGGTTTTGAAATGACGAAGAAAATTCATATTCGGACTCAGAGGCCCGGTCCGGAGGGCCAGGAAGTGGTTCGTGAAATTAAATGGTACTCGCGCGGAAAAATGTTGTGTGCGCGAAGGACTCCCGGGATTCGTGAAAACGAACCGGTGCGGCGTGCAATTTTGTGTGCCCGATTCCGCGCGGGGAGGCCTTACGCGCCGACGGGGCCCTGCGCGGAAGATTTCACTCAGGGCCCTGATTCCGTGCTGGCGAATGCCTATAAATAGAAGACGACCCCAACTATTTCGGGGTTGAGGAATTCAGACCAACTCTCGGACGCACAAATCGGACTCTCGCGCACGCAATATGACTTCTAGGCAATAACCCTTTTCATGCAACCTTGCCCCGGGGTTCTCTTTGCGTGCAATCCCACCAGCTTAAGTGAATTTTCAAAACTCCTCAGGGTTCCTCCTTGGAGTGAAATCCCTTCCAATTGCACACAATCCTTTCCAATTATGCGCAATAATTTCCAAATTGCGCGCAAGCCCTTAATTAGGTTTTGCCATAACTTAGGGATCTTCCGTTTCCCCCCGCGCGCAATCCAAGCCTGTTGCGCATAATCCCCCTAGCCGCACGCAATCCCTCTTACCCCAATTGCACGCCAACCCGGTGTTTTGCACACAAACCTTCTCTTTGCGCGCAATCCACATGGATCCTCACCTTTTCACACCCTGGGTGCCTCCCTGCATAGGCGCCCGATGTCCTCCATACCGGGAATTCACACCAAGCATTGTTTTCCCATACAGCCTTCTAGGCTCGTATGAATTAACCTCAAGGTCCCTTGGATGGTGTTTCCTGTTTCTTTTCATTGCCTTATGCTTCTTCTCATAGGCATGCTAACAGCTATTTATTCTTCGCATATCCATGCTAACGTGGACCCCTCGATGGTTCGCCCTATGGGCCCCCTTCACTAAGGCCATGCTGATGCCTTCCCTCCCACAAGGGATTGAGGGTGTTGGGTATGTAAGCCCTAGGGGTGTGGATTGAACCCACCTCTTCTGAGCTGTAGGACGTTAAACTACCAAGCACCTCGTCCTCAACACATGACGTTAAACTGTGATCCGACCCTGTGCTTCGCATGCAGGGTCCCCCCAGCTCGGACATTCTTTATTCCTCTCGTCTCCACGGGAATGGAATCTTTCTCACATGGAATGATATCCTCATTTCTGGAGTGGCTTTTGTCCATGGGGGAAGGGCTACCTCAGAGCATAAGGCCCTAGCCTCTCTTGCGGAAGGTTTTACCCATGCACCTTCGTACTTCCCCACTGCCAAGGCCAGTGGAGGGCGTGATAGATAACGAGGAATCTTCTTTGCCCGGTCCCAAATCCCTCTCCCTCTGTGCATTGCCACACCACGGGCCTCTATCCTGAAGTAAGTCCCAGAACTAAGGGCTTCTAACCACGCGTAAGCCACTGTTTCCTCTTTGGGCTGCGTTAGAGCGTAATCCACTTTCCGCTTCTCATGGACGCACCCTTCGCGACGTGATCGTCTGGTCCCTACTGCCTCTTGTTTCTCACACTGATCATGACTCACGTGGGCTTAGAGCGAGCATCGACCATGACATCCTCTTATGGGCCACCTCAAAGCGTAAGCCACATCCCAGCGAACTACGGGGACATTGATCTATGTTAAGGCATGGTACATAGGTAGCCTCCATGAGGTTCAAGCCCACCACCTGGTCGTTATGACCTCTCCGCGTCGGTTCTCCAACTCTTTGGGCCACCTCAGAGCATAATCCCCGAATACCCGTCTAGCATGACGTTAATCTGTATGCCCATCCAGCATGACATTGAACTGTATGCCCGTCCAACAGGACGTTCAACTGTATGCCCGTACGGCCTGACGTTAAACTGTATGCCCTCATCTCGCATGACGTTAAACTGTATGCCCATCCCGCGTGATTTTAAACTACACAACCCAAACTACGTGGAATTTGATCCGTGCTAAAGCATGGTACGTAGGTAGCCTCCACGAGGTGCAATCCCATCACTCGGTTGTTCTGACTCCTTTTCATTGTTTCACAACCACCATTATGGGCCGCCTTAGAGCTTAAGCCCCATATTCCCCATCACACGGTTGTTCTAACCCCTTTGCGTCAGTTCACCAGCACCATTGTGGGATGCCTCAAAGCGTAATCCCCATATCCACCATTGTGGGTGGCCTCAGAGCATAAGCCCCTTATCCATCATTGTGGGCCCCCTCAGAGCGTAAGCCCCATATCCACCATTGTGGGCCGCCTCAGAGCGTAAGCCCGATATCCAACTCCCATTTCCCATCCTGACCTCTCCCTCGATCCCACGTGCCTCGGGAAGCTCATGCCCTATCCCGGAGGTCTTACTTCCTCCAGGCTCTAGTCCATGTGTTCATTCTCACGAGTCGCCTCTTCAGGTGTCCCACCATACCACCGAACTACGTGGACTTTGATTGCCTGCCATGGGGATACGTAGGAAGCCCCACGAGGTTCAATCCCTTCACTCCATCACCCATCCTGATCCTTACCCAGGCCGCCACATCCTGGTGGGATCGTTCCACCTCATTCCACTCCACAGTATCTGGGAAGCCGCCCACATGCTGGCCCCAACATCGGAGTTCCCTTCAGGGGGTTATTTCATCTGATCCACTCTCAGTGTTCTGATCAGTCCGATCCATCTCCGCAAGATGTTAAACTCACGGCATACCCCGTGTTAAACATGGGAAGCTGAGGAAAACCTCAGATACATGCCTATGGCATTCAAATTTCCCGCATTCAATGTGGGATGCCTCGAGCTTCCGTGCACTCGAGAAGCCCTATAATAAGGGACAGAAGATAGACATGCCAATCCCCAGCATCAAGACATGCCAACGACACTCCAGCGTTACTATTCTCCTCACCAAAGGTTGCGGCCCCGACCAGACCCCTTGGAGCATCTCAACGGAAGCAGCGTAATTAACTGGTGTCCATGAAGATATGGCACTGGGAACGAGATTCACGAACCCATCTTAAATCTATAAGGGAGACCCAGACTAAGTGACGAGCTCCGAGGAGGAATCCACGGAAGGAAGAACCGACATCCCATCATCCTAGTTTCGATGAAGGAGAAAACTTCCCTGAACAAGGAATGGATGCTGCCCACCTTTGGAAAGCTGGAATGCGGGGTAACAAGCCGCGCGTCCTCCCCCCGCATGACCCGCGCGTGCGTGCCCTGGCGTAAAAGCGTCAGAAACAGGCCTGACTCGGGGTAACCTAGTATATGAAAATGAGCCTTACTCTGCACTTCTTTTGACACTCCTAGGGATATTACTTAGATAATTCACATTTTCTTTACAAACCACTATTAAGGATTTAAAAGTATGTTTTTTCCAAAGAAACTATGTTTATGATTATGACATTAGCTATGTATAAAACTTCAATTCATGTAATGTTTTTTTCTAGTATTGAGATTATACATTATGATTCACAATGTAATATAATGTATGCCATTATTTAGAAATGGAACCTGGTGAAAGGAATGGAAAATGTATCAATGCATGTATCCCATGTTGGGATTTCCATCCTATGCAAGATAATGATATTGGTTTGGGTGCTTTAACTATTTCCGAGAAACTTGTAACTGTACTAGGATAGCTGACTTGGGTTATGAACAATAACCTTACCCATATAGAGCTTCATGATCTACAACACGGAGAAGAAATGTTAGACCACTTTATATGAAAACAACCTCCATCATTCAATGGGAATAAAAAATAATTTTTAGCTGAGTAGTGGATAAGTTCCTTAGAAAAGATATTTCTCACTTTGGAAATTAATGAAAGGGATAAGGTTGTCATGGTAGTTTATTGTGTAACGGCAGATGCAGTTCAATGGTTGTCTCTAATCCAAAACACAAAGGAGGAGGAAGAAATTAAATGTATATAATTATAGTATTTTAATGGAATTTTTCTATAAAAATATTTTCCGCACAAACAATGAGCTGATATGGAAAGGCAATTATTGAATATGAGAAAAAATGAGGATGAGAATGTATCCAAGTATGAAGACAACTTTACAAGGTGAGCAACGAATTCCTCAGACTACATACATAATCCAAGGAGAAAGATTTATATATTTTTTGAATGTTTAAAACCATCCCTTTGAAGAGAACTTGTGTCTCTAAATTTCTTATCATACGAAGATATAGTCTCATGTGCTATCAAGATTGAAAAATAATTATCGAATTTATATGACTTCAAATTAAATCAATAGAATGAGAGGGTTTTTGAACACTCTAAATATGGAAATAAGGAAAAGCGGTATAATGGAAGAGTTGATTTTACATCCTTTGATAATTTTGGGAAGAAACACCATAGCACTTTCTTGAAGGGTATGAGTGTTTGTTACAAGTGTTAAGAAAATGGCCATCAAGGCAGTTATTGTAAGGGAAAAAAATAATCTACCAATTTTTAATGCTAAAATTACAAATAGATGTTACATTATGAAAATAATTTTTCTAGGAATCAAGGAATCTTTCCCCAAAGAAATCAAAGGGAGAAATTCAATTTTTTTCGTTCATAACTGCTGTGGTGGAAGTTCCTAATGATGTGGTGATAGGTACTTTAATAATTTCCTCAACATTGAAAATTAATTATTTGATGAGGGGTCCTAAAATTCTTTAATATATTCCTAGTTTTCTAGGAAAAATAAAAATTTTCAATATGATTTAATAAAGGAGTTTCCAGTAAAAACTTCTAATGGAAGTATCATTTCAAAAAAGATGTGTCAAACATTCCCCTTTATGACACATAAAAATGATTTAATTTCTAAACTTATCATCATACTAATTATTGAATTTGGTATAATTATTGGTATTAATTTGATTTAAAATTAATATACAAAGCCTTATTGCAATAGGAAGAATGTTATAATTTTTGAGAATGATGTAGAGTCTGTTATCATTAGAGAAGAAACCTCTCCATCAGATTCTTATCTAGAACCACCCCCAGTAGCTCTTACAAATGAAATTATTGAGGAGGAAGTTAAAAAAAGATTCTATGGATGAGGAAAGAAATATTTAAATTTAGTATGTACCTATTGTGTTGGAATACATTGATTTATATATAGAGGATTAACCTAGTTATCCTCCAGAGTGGGAAACTATGTTTTCTATTGATTTAATTCCCAGTGCAAGGACTATATGAAAAACTCTGTATAGAATGGACACAAAGGAATTTGTGGGGTTAAATAAAGAACATGATGAATTGTGTGATGAAGTATTGATCTTCCCTAATGTTTCTCCATGGAGAGACCATGTTCTCTTTATCAAGAAGAAAGATGGGTCCATAAGGCAATTTATTGACTATTGGGAAATCAATGCTATTACGACAAAGAACAAGTATCCTCTTTCTCACATTGATGATTAATTTTTTCAACTTCACATTGCCTAATATGTTTTGAAGATTGAAATTTGATCTAGATACCATCAGTTTCATGTGAGGAAGGAAGATATTCCAAAGATAGCATTTTGAATCAAAAATAGGCATTACAAGTTTATAGTACTTCCTTTTAGACTGACTAGTGAACCCTCTATTTTCATGGATTTAATGAATATAATTTTCAAGGAATATCTTGATAAATTTTTAGTGTTATCTATTGATGATATCTTGGTATACCAAAAATCAAAAAATATTATGAGAATCACTTGTGCATTGTTCTGAATACTCTTAAAAGAAATGAGTTCTGTGAAAATTTTAGATGGGGTGAATTTTAGCTTCAAGAAATTTATTTTCATGGCCATATTGTTCTAAGGATGGAATTATAGTTGATTCGGTGAAGAAAAAAGGATGTTCTGTAATGTCCTAAAATAATGAACATAACTAAGGTACATAGTTTTATTGGTTTAGATGGTTATTATCAGTTCTTCATTCAGAAATTATCACACTTACCTAAACTGTTAACCAAGCTTACAAATAAAGGGGTTAAGTCATATGGAAAAAATAATGTGAAAAATATTTTAAATAATTGAATATGATATTATTGAACACTCTGATCATGACTCTACCATCAGGGAAGGGTGTATTTTTTATTTATAGTGATGCATTAAAGAAAGGAATTGGTTCTGTTCTTATGCAGAATGATTGATTTGTTGCATATGAATCAAGGTGGTTAAAAAATCCTGAACAGAACTGCCCAACTCATGATCTTGACTAAGAAGTTGTAATCATTTCTCTGAAGATATGGAGACACTATCTCTATGGTGAAATATGTGAGATATATACAAATCACAAGAGTTTGAAATTTATATTCTCATACAAATAACTCGACACGATGAAAATTAAATGGAATGATCTACTCAAGGACTATGATTTTTCAATACACTACCACCCTAGGAAGGTAAATAAGTTTGCATACGATTTGAGTAGGAAGGATCATGGAGTTCTGAAGAAAATGAGGATTGAAAAATATCCTTTGTACATGGATCTAGCAATGATGGATATGGGAATTATCAAGGAAGGTGAAACATCATTACTTTTCCAATTGGTTTCCCCACCATATTTATTGGAAATAATTAAATGTTCTCAAGATAATGGTGAGAATATTAAAAAAAACGTTGTGAATGATGGGAAGATTCTAGACATCATGTACGAGGATGTAATTCTCAAATTTCAGAGATGACTATGTGTTCCCTCTATACCCAAGCTAAAAAGGGAGTTAGTGGATGATGCCCATAGCTCGAAATTCCCTATTCACCCTGGTAGCACTAACATATATAGAGATATAAAGAAACATTTTTGGGGGGATAATATAAATTAATAAATTTATGATTATGTATCATAATGATTAGTATGTCAACAAGTGAAGGATGAAAGACAAAATACCAAATGTTTCGTGAAACCCCAGCCTATCACTTCATGTAAATGGGATGAAATCACTATTTATTTTTCATTAGATTACCAAAAACCCCAATAATGAATTATTCAATATGGGTGATTGTTGATCAACTTTGAAATCTTCACATTTCTTTGCAATAAGGTTGTATTTTACACTACAACACCATGCATGACTTTATACTAATGTAGTTGTAAGACTTTATGGACCACCTATCTCAATTTTTTATGATCTTGATCCAAAATTTAAATAAAAATTCGTGAAAATTATTTAGAAACCTTTGGATACTGAGCTTTGTTTGAGTACTTATTATCTCCCTCAAAATAACGTGTAGTTAGAAAGGATGATCCAAAATTTAGAATACATGTTCAGATCATGTTCCCTCAACTTTCAAGGAATGTGGAGTTAATATTTTCTTTTGATAGTGTTTTCCTATATTAATAATTTATAATAAAGTATTCAAATGGCACCAGATAAATAATTTATGGGAAGAAATTCCATACAACAATTTGTTGGGATGAACTTAGGGAATGGAAACTTGTAGACCCAGAGATTGTGGAGGAAACAACAGGGAAGGAAAATACTATTCAAACCCATATTAAAGAAACTCAAAGAAGAAAAAATAAATATTCCGATATTTGAAGGAAGGATTATGAATTTCAAGTGGGAGATTATGTTATCTAGAAAGTATCTCCATGGACATGTGTAATCGGATTTTATAAGAAAAATAAACTAAGCCCTAGGTACATTGTTTCTTTTGAAATTCTGGAGATAATTGGAGTTGTGACTTATTGTTTGGAAATTCCTCTTAAACATTATATGGTACAGAATGTGTTCCAAATCACTTTGTTAAGTATGTACATGCTAGAACCAACAAATATACTCACTTATGAAGGAATAGAATTGGAACCTGACTTTTCTTACTATGAAGAGGCTATCTGGATTCCGGTCACTAAAGAACTGGTGTTGGGGAATTCGATGAATCAATAGGTAATTATACTTCAGAAAAATATTAAAATTGAGAGCCAATGTGGGAGCTTGAGGAAATTATGATGAAGAACTAACCAAATCTGTTTATAGGGTGACAATCTGGACAATTAGAGGATGAAGTTTTTATATGAGGGGAGAATGTAATGACCTAGAACTCTAACAATGAAATTTCTCTTCTTATGTTTATTTCATATAGTATAGATCACATAAAATCAATTATATAACACACTACAAGCATCTTAAATGAAAAACTAATGAAAAAATAGGTATTACTTGAAGTTAACGAACCTATACTGATGAAATAGTAACATGCCCTTATGAATAGTAAGGTGACCCTTATAAATAATAAACCATCCAATAGAATAGTAACATCACCAGTGAAAGTATAAATAAAATTTCATTATCTTATAAATTAAATTTTGATATAATTATATTATATTAAAATTCAATTAATATATTAAAAATTAATATTTAATTGTTAGTATTTTTTTGTAACTCATAAATATTTATTTACAATATTATAATTAATATTATGATTTCAAATAAAATTCACTTTTATAAAAATTATGAATAAATATATATATTGTTGTCATATGGTTTTAGTGTATGTTTATAAGGACCTTAGTTAATTTTTGACAGTGTTATAAAATCAGTTATAAATATAAAACTATATTTTTTGACTAAATAATGATTTTTATTAAAAATTAAATTTCTCATATTTAGAAAATTATGTTTATGAAATGGATCTCATTTTGGAATTCTACATGTATAAAATTGGTTTGGGTTAATTTTTTGGATCTTTCAAAAATATTTGATTTTTTAGAGAATAGTAAAATATGGTAATTTACAGTATAAATACATTATAAGATAAATACACTAATATTTGAGTCATGAATGATGTAAGAAACATTATTACTAACTCACATTCACTTATTACTATATTTATTCACTAGAATCAACACTATTGATTATCTTGTAAAAAATAATAAAATAATGAGAAATGACCCCTCTTCTCCACTATAAATATCACCCCGCACCACCCATTGTCATTACACCTTTAAGTATTAAAGCTTGTCAAATATTTTCCCAACTACTCTTCCCTAGTTTATCGCCACATCTAGGAGATATTGGTCTTTCCTAAATAAAAAACCCCTTCCCTTAAAGAGGTTCTCAAGGAGGATAATTCAAGAGGTAAATCCTTTTCCTTTTTCCTTTAATTTCATTTCAATTTATTTTATTTTCTTATCCAATCCTCACCCACTATTTAAAAATGATCATGATAAATCAAATATCACTTATATACTAGAATGGTATCATTTTAATGGAATATCCATTGTCAATGTCTTTACTCTCTCTCTCTCTCTATATTTTAAAAATGAGATCATCACCCGGGAGGTGCCGATTTGCAAGCTCAATGGATGATGAACTTTAATTCTTTAATTTCTCATTATAGGATGGTCAAAAATAATTTTTATTGTTGAACCAGATTATAAAATATTTATTATATCTTATTTAAGTTCCTAGAACCATTTTATCTACATAATATTAAATTATAGGACAAAAATAGTTCATTGTGATAAAGAAAACTTCAAAAATTAAGCTAAATGATTATCATTAACATGTTATCTAATGATGAATCCTCATATATGGAAAAAATGGAAAATAATAAAATCTACAGTTATTATTTTCATTAATAAAATTAAATTCCAATTTTTTATAATTATATCCATTTTACATAAACGTCATTACTCATATACAAATATACCAATCATGAAAACCAAGGAAACAAACACTCCCGAGCATTAAAATTGCATCATATAACTCAACAAAAAGGCCATACATGACCTTCATAAAATTATAAAAAATAAAATAAATTTATATTAAGTTTTTAATTAATTAATTAATTAAGGGATTTAATTTGATTATCCAGTATATTATGGTCAAGTGAAAAACACATTCGGCCATAACGTAAGGGTTTTCTCCTCGAACCTCAATTTTTCATTCAGTATTACACTTTATCTATCTTTACCCCCATTGTATTATTAATTATTATTATTTAATCCTCAAAAATTATGATTTAATGTTATATATATGTTTACCAATCATAATCCTTCTTTCTTTGATGGATTGTTATATTTTTTAAAAGTAACTTTCCGAAATTCTTCCCTATAAACTAGACCGATTCTCGGGAACTTCTTGAGTTATTACCTATTTTAAAGTGCACTATATAATATGTTTAAGAAACCATTTTTTATAAAATCACAAATTTTATTATTAAAAAACTATATTATTTCACTTCTGGTTTTATAAAAAATATTTTTCCAAAAGAACTATTCTTTGCAAAGTAAAATATTATTTCTCCTAAGTATTACTTGATGATTTTATTAAAGTATTTCCATCTATTTCAACAATCGTTTTGATTATTATTTTTAATTGGGATTAATATATCATGATATAATCTACCATATTTTATTGAATGGTTAATAATTAGTTTCACTGTGGATGTGTTATCTTGATACTAATCCCCATATTACTCTTCATGGTTAGTGTTTATATTTAATAATTGTGGAAAGTTATTTATATTTTATATGTTAGTTTAAATATGAATGTATATGTTGATTATGTTTATACTATGTCATGTGAGGAATAAATTGGTCTTAGTATGTGATGGGTGGGCCCGCTATTGCCCCTCAATGCATCGGTAGGTCTCATGAGACAAACTAGCCCATATTTTTATCCATTACATGTGGTGTCTTGAACAAGGCCTTGAATGTATGATTATGATTTCCAGAATTATGTATTCCATCATTATAAAGCTAGAAATTGTTTTCCCATGTGATTATTAGACTAGTAGAATATCCATGGTTATGTTTTATTATGGAATTTTGGGTTTCTAATTTCTTCTATTTTATGCTCAATATTATGTTTTAATGGAATGTGTATTTTTTGTTATTCACCGTGCTTTTTTAGTTTGGATGATGTTGTATTAGTTACCCTTATTGTGCATCTGAGCTCACCCCATTCTTATGTTTTATTTTCCCCCAATATGAAATGATTTATATTATGAATGACATGCAAGGATAATTTATAATTTTATTGGTGTTTCCAATATATTTACTATGTTGTACTTCATTGCCATTTGTAATGAAACTATTATGTTTGTTTCCAATTTTCCAATGATACTAAACTATCTATCCCTTCAGGTTCCTTATAAACATACCACTGTATTAATATAAGGAACCAACTCTTGGCAACTAGGTTTGGGGTCGTTATAGAAATTTAGCATCATGTGATGTTGGACCCTTCGAGATCATCGAGTGGGCTAGGATAGTGGTGTACCATCTGAATCATACTTCTCATTGTCAAGATATCCATGACATATTTATTTCATCTAAAAATGGAGGTAAATGTCCAATCTTACGCATGTCATCCGCTTTGAGGATTTGTATATATGTCATGATGCATCGTGCATGGATGAATTAGTGTGGATTGTAGACCGAGGTGATAAAGTACATTGAGGGACGATGGTACCACTAGTCCAGATTCTATGAAATCATGGATAGATCATGGGGGAGACCTAGGATAGAGATGATTATGTTTAGGCTTAGTGAACTAATTTGTTTTAAATAAACATTTGAAGGTACTTCCTAGAGAAGATAAGTCATTAGAGGTGTAGAATTTTATCATCCTCTCTTTTTTCAATCTCCGAGATGTTTAAGTTAATAAAATTATCCTTTCTCTTAATATTTGAATGTGTATTAAAGAGGTTAGTTTTTAGGGACAAAGTCCTTGGGAATCAAGTTCCAGAGTGATCAGAGGGGGAATAGTTGTTTGGTGGATTAAAATTCCATTGATAGGCTAGTGGAGTTTCTGTGAGTCTTTAGAGAAATTAAGACCCCACCAATTAGTCGATAAGACCCACTAGATAGCTGGTGCACCCAGTCTGAGTGTTCAATTAACGATCCCCATGGGTTTTTATTTTAAACCATTTTTAACCCACTTTAACACCAAATTTTGAACCCCATGGCACTATTCAAATTTTTTTACTCTCTCTCATGAGTCAATACTCTCCCATTATTCTCCCCTTGCCTCCTCAAGATTTGATAGATATAATGTTTCCAAAATGGGGAGTTTTTCATAGATCCATGACAAACAGAAAATCTTTAATATAAGATTAGAATTGATCTATGATGGATCTATGTTTTATTTTATGATCTGATGATGATTTTCCCCTTTCATTGTAAATAGGTTATGGATCTAGTTTTTTATAATGGTTCTTGATAGAATCATGATCTACCATCAACAATGAATGTTCAATGGGTAAGTGATTATTAATATCATTCTTTAAACTACTATTTATGATTTATTGATGATAAAACCATAATTATTTTATGATTCCTTTTTATATTGGTGGAGGAATATATATTCCAATGACAACCCCCCTTGACTGGAGATAGAACAATCGATAACGGTGGATTTTTTTTGGTATGTTTCACTTGAATAATAATCATTAGACCTTATTATTTTTTAATCTCATCTTGAATATATTTTACATTGATATATTGATGAAGGATTTATGGATTTTGTCTCAACCTAAGGTTCTCTTCTCGAATTGGTGAGGAATTCACTATCCTTTCTTTAATTGATAACAATTCCATTGAATTGGTGTCCCTTCCTTCAACACACCTCAGAAATGATTCTTTGGAAGGACTCAGTATGTGATGTGATTATAGAATCATCTTTTTGAAATGAAATCTTTTTAATTTTCTCTTATAAACCACTTTCGTGATAAACCAAAACCCATGTTAGGAATCCTTAATACGTGAACCCGTTATCTGTGGGTGTTCGATGTGGATCAGTGTATGATCCTCAATTATATTTGGAGTGATTATTAGAAAAACTTGAGGTTGGATGTTTTTTAGAATATAGGGCCTTGTATATTATTTTTTCATGAAAATAGACTATTATTGACAACTTTCTTGATTATGTTGCCCGCAGTGGTGTGAGTGACCCTTGAAACTCATGATTGATATGTTATCTTATACTTTGTTATAGCATATTGTGAATTGTTCATTATTTTCATTATAGTTCATTTATATAGTTCATATTATTTGTGGTATTTCATAGCCCATGTAACCATGATTAAAGTACCAGGATGGTCATATTTCTCAGTTATGGTTAGACAAACTCTTTGAGGGGGAGTGGGATGAAATGATGATGGATATTGATGATGGTTCATTTGATGGTATGGGTTAGATCTAAAACACACCATTTAACATGGTAGTATACCATGCATGAGTGTGGATCCATTAGCTTCATGATGAATTTGGAGACTTCCTTGCATGGGTGATATGTTATACAATTACTTAAAACATATTGGGTGGTACTTGTTGTCATATGAGGATAATGACCCCTTTCAGTGTTGGGTGTGTGGTGCTTCAATTGAGGTGGTACTCAGTTGATAGGATTTAAAGTCCCTAACAAAATTATGCCAAATCATGTGTGATTAGGGCTCATGGTGGATTTCTTAGCACATGAGGAATTGGGGCATGTGTGTGTATGTGTTTATTTGAAAATTTACATAATTCATGTCATGGACTATTTTATATATATATATATATATGTGTGTGTGTACTTTTGTTAAGGATGAATTGGTGGTTTACTTCTTAGATTATTAATCACACTCTGTATGGGTATCTCGGTGCACATGTTGGTTTCATGATTAGAGATATGGTTAATGGAATGTTATCTATGATAAGGAATTAAGGAGATAAAGGCTCGGAGTTAAAGGTGATATTAGTACATAATCCATAATATTTATACTATATTTATTTATTACCATTTTTTCTTTTATATACACGAGTTTGGATTACCATAGTAGGGGCTCATTTGTTTATTTCTTGTATTCATTTGGATATTTTTTTCTTCCATATTGTTAAATCTATGATGATATATTTATATATAATAGTGGTTTACGGATGGATACTAAGGGTATAGTCTCCCCATTGATGATATTTGGAACCTCACTACTGGTTGGAAGCCTTTTCTGTATGAGGAGGCAAGCATGAGGTCATGTGACTCTTTAGAACAGACCTGGTGGTTTGGGTCGGGGGGTTACAACATCAATAAGAATTGAGGATTGAGGGTCTTAACAAGGTGAATTCAAGCCCCTGGTAATGGGGTATCTTAATGGTTAAAATTTTCCTTATTCATTTTTTATTTTCCTATGCATATTGTATGTTATTTCATCATGTTTTTCTTACCCTATTTTTATTTTACTCTTTCACATTTCATAGTGAATCTTCTTATGGTCTCACCCTGTACATGTAGTCCGATTAGATAAAGAACATAAATCCTTACTTCCTTTTACTATTGTTTTTTTTGTGTTTTATTCAATTTGATAATCACTAAATTATTTCTTTTTTATCGATTCACCATGAATTAATTCAAATCTATTATGAATTTATTTTTCAATATTGAATATGTTTGAGTTAATTTCTTCTCTTATTTCATTGTTGTATGTTACTATTATTATTCCTAGCTTGTTGTATTGATTATTTACGTGAAAGAACATGTTCACAGTTATAGGAATATACTTGATAAATCTTCAATTTAATTCCCTTATCATTAATTATAGTTTTATATGAATCTATCTCTATTTATTGTTATCTCTATTTATGATAATTTGGGAAAGTGTTAAATTTATGTGTTTCTACTAATATCATTCTTCTTGTGTTGTTGTTCTCTATGTATCATTATTAATTCCTAAATTATTTTAATATATTTATACAAATTAGTTCATTTTTATTACTATATGTTTTATAAACTAGTATAACAGACATAGTTTTTGATTCATCTTTTTTAGTTTTGTAAACAAGCCTTATAACCAATTAGATCTTAACCAGCCCCACATTGGGAATTGGAAGGATGCATGAATATGACATAAATATATAAGGGAGTCTTATAGTATATGATAATACCCCCAAAAGATTTGATAATACCAACCTCCCAATCTCTCTATCAATGGAAATTCTATGGATTCACTAGTAAAGTATCAGTGACCACCCGCCTTTCAAAAACTGGTCTTCCTAGACTCAAAACACAAATTCCCCTATGAAGAGAATTAGATATCAGGGTTTCCCATTGACAAAATGATATTTAAACCATTTTAAAACATGTTCCAAATACAAAATATAAATTTAAATCCACTATTAAGAGTATGATCCTCTCCATGAATGAGAAATACATCTATGTCACCCTTCCCACAATGTATAATCCCCATATGTCTACCCAAATATTCCTAGGAAACTCATCTTGGGAAACCTACAATTCAAATAACATACAGGGAGCTACCTAAGGTATATTTTCAAGTCAACTATCATTTTTTCCCCTTGGGTACATAGACTTTTGGTGACACCAAATTACCTAAAATGATACAGATTAATTATTGTTAGTCTATGAGGTCCAACACCATCATATTTTTTCATTTGGGGAACTGTCAATCCCTATCCACTCTACTAAATCCCATGAAACATTCATGAAGGTAATAAATAATTCATAAGAAATTATATGAATTAATATTTTAGGGACCGCCTACCTCCAACACTGATTAACCACCCCTACTGAGCTCTACACAACCTTTACCAAGATCTTTCATGCGTCATGTAAGATCATATTACAACTTTAGCTCTTATCCTGTGCCAAAACATCAAAATAATTAATTATAAAAATTTAAAATTAAATATTCATTTTAATCCATGGATGTGTAATTTCTGTAAAACTCAAAGAGAATTTTCTCAACTCTAAAACCTCGACTAACCACATCTAAAGGGTCTACAATACACCCCCAACACCATCCCAAGAAAAATACCCAACCAATAGAAATAAAATAGTATATAATTTTGTCCAATGTAATAAAAAAATAAAATAAATTAGGGAAGTATTTTAACATAACATAAATGATGAAATACAATGTGTGATGAACCTCTTGGGACCTCCACTATCTAATTCAGAAAAAATACCTATTGAATTATGAAAATTTCACCACGATCTAGGGAAATAAATACCAAAACCATTTGATAAATTAATCAAAAATTTGAAGTAAAAATGGGAACAAACAAAATAATTGATGAGAAGGAATATATGAAGAATTTCAATATAGTTTCTACCAAAATCAACACCCAAGGGACTATGAGTGGAAGATGAAGGGGAGAGACGGTTGAATCAGAACATACCCTTAAAATACTAAGGGGGTGACTAGTAAATTACTAGTCTACTCATATTTTAAAAAAGTATTCAAGATGGTAATGATGTGACCATAGTGTCATAAAATGACACTCCCCATCATCTAACAATATTTCTATATGAATAATGGGGTCACAGTGTTACCATTCATACAAAGGTCCTAGCCCTCGGCCATCCATAGCCACATCGTATCCCCTATGGTGTACTTCCCATAAGAACACTATACCTCATCAAGTGTCTCTAAAACCCTATGTAACATTATTCCCTAATTGTAGACCATCACAACATTCACTTAAATTCACTCTACAACAAACATCAGTTTTTGAATCTTATTTTAGTACCCCAGTTTTCTGGTATGTAACCCTTACTTGATTCTTTTCTTATTGTAAAAGTTAAGGGTGACATTTGGGAGAGTCGGGAGATCCTGGATTGAAGTTTGAAGTAAAGGGGAAGGCGGGCGGGTAGCGCACTGTTAGTCTAAACCGTGTGGCCAAACCGTGCGTGGATGACTTGGGAGGCAGTGGCTTCGGCAGGGTTGGCGCACGGTTAAGGGAAACCGTGCGATGAGGTCATGAATGAAGGATGGTCAAGGTAGAAGCTAATGCATGGTTAGCACATGGTTTGTCAAACCGTGCGGACTAACAGTGTAGTCACTTAAAATTAGATCCTAATATTGTGGATCTAATACGTTTTGCCTCTAATTTCCTCATTAAAGCTCTTAAGTGGCCCTAACTCATGATTACTCTCCCTTGAAGGTTCTAGGACTTCTCCTAGGCATTACGGAGGAGATTCAAAGGGTTCTCTTAGAAAATTGAAGCCGGATTCTTAAGGTATGTGATCTTTCGTTATCGGTGTCTTAGATCTACTTAGATCTACTTCTCATATTCTCTCGTTTTCTTAGATCTATGCCCGTTATGGGTAGATCTATGGGTGTGGATTTTAAATATGACAAGATGTGGTCTTGGTTGTGTTAGGAGAAGAGATCTAAGGAGGGTTTTTGGAGAATCGGCTCAGTTTTTTTGGCTTTCTTCATCCGTTGGTTGGTTTTGCCTATTTTGTTGAGGGAGGTGGCTTCACTCTTGATTCCTCTTTCTTAGAACTTGAAGGCTTACTTCAAATTGATTCAATTTCTTGGTTTTTATTGTGAAATTTCGGTTCAAAACATGTTATAAATCTTCTTTAGTGTTGATTTATGGGTTTTGATGAAATTGTGGAAATTTAATGAATGGTTTGTAAAAATTGTTTTGGTTTCTTGATTTTAAAATGGTGATTATAAAATATGGGTTTTCTGGATTTGGAAAATGGTTTTCAGGAAAAAGGTTTTCAATAAAAGGGTTGTTTTATTGAAATGGTTTTGGCATGGTTGAAATGGTGTGGTTTTTGGGAATACTTGGTGTGCGTGTTCATATTGCATTTACGAGGCTTGGTCAAAATACTTCTTTGTGCTCAGTGCCAAAACTGTAATGGAACATGGGGAATAATTAACTTGTGATGACTTGGTAGATCGACGATAGACCACTCATGAGTATGGAACTGTCATAACGATGCATGCATAGTTGATTTCACGAGTTGTTAAATGGCTGGTTGTGTGGATTTGTGAAATGGAATGAATGTGCCAAAATGGAAATGTGAATTTTATTGGAAACTTTTCTTGGTTTCTTTTCTTGAGAAAGATGGTTTTTGGTGGAAAATGGTTTTTGTTGGAAATGGATTTGACATGGAACTTGTTATATTGTGAAATGTTTTGGAATTGTTTTATATAAATTGTTTTATATAAATGTGATAACATGTTTTATCCTAGAGGTATGGGTTGGGAATTCATCGAGGAAAACCTACTGAGTTTTATTACTCACCCCCTGCTTTGGCACGATGGTGATTTTTCAGATTTCATATACCGGGATGTTAGAAAAGGTAATGTGTCACACATTTATATCACTACTTCATGACTCTTGGGATAGTTCATGAATTTGGAGTTTGGAGCTTGTGGAGCATGGAGTTGGGTTGTCGTCTTGAAGTCTTGTAATTTTCATTCCATTGTTTACTCTGATTTGGTTTTGTATTCTGTTGTTGCACATGGTTGAATTATTATGAAAATAATGGTTGAGTTGTTTCGGTTTTAAATCATCCAGCATATAGTGGTTTCTTGGAGATGTTTATCTAGTTTTCATTGTTTGTTGTTTGTTCTAAAAGTGTAAATCGTCCCCCAATTTTCTTGAAACCCTTCGGCATTTATTTCCAGCCTTTGGCTCCTTGGGGATGTCGCTTAAGGCCATGTAATGACTCGTTGATCTCTCAAGCCAATGAGAATTAGTGGGTCATTACAAATGGTATCAGCTTGTTCGGTCCTTGCCTAACAAGTGGTCATTGATGTTCTTGGACTTAGAGTTGAAATTAATTCTTGTCTATTCCTTGGGTTGAAATCTTAGACAGGAGTAGGATTGTTGGAACATGAAATGTATAGCAGAAAAGGACGTAGCTAACCCGTTTATGTTGAACATCAAGTTACCAGGGAGTTGGGTACATAAGTGTTTTGGATACACTTCTAGAACGTTGGAAATCTCATTGTCATGGGTTTAAACAATTAGAGTAGCATGACATTCATTAGAGGAATGACTTCCCACTAGAAGTTCATATATCATTTTAAGGAATGGTTTATGATTTGATGCAAAAGCTTGATTTATAAAAAAATTAAACTTGTCTTCAAATGAAAGATTTTTAAAAGATAATGGTTGATGTATTTTGAAAATAGATTGATTTTCAAAAGAAAGAAGAGATCTGTTTTAGAAATAGTTGGAAATCAATGTTGTGATAGTGATGAGATAGAAATTGAAATTCTAAGCCTTCAGTTGCTAGGAAGTGAGACTAATGGCGTGCGTTGTTTGTATAGAAAATGGCACCCATTAGATGTCGTAGAAACCAAATGGAAGAGGCTGCAGAGAATGTGGTCGCACCTGAACCACAGGTGAACTAGAAGCTAGTCTAATGTATAGTTCAAGCTTTTCAGGCTGTGGACACGGGAAATCAGAGGCATGAGTCAAGGCATGTAGACCATTCCGTCCAGTTCCAGAAGCAAAACCCAGTCATTTTTTGGGGTGATTCTGAACCAGAAAAGGTGGAGGTGTGGCTAAGTAGGATGAATCGTATCTTCGATTTCATCAGCACACCAGTAGAGATGAAATTAAAGTTGGTGACATATATACTGGAGGAACTTTCATGACAGTGGTGGGAGCTGGTGGTGCAGGCTAAGGTGGATCAAGGCCTGAGTTGGGAAGAGTTTGAGGAATTTTTTAACAAACAATTCTATCCTCACACGTTCAATATCCATATGACAACTAACATATTCAGCCTGAAGCAGGAGAATCACTCTATCACGGAGTATGCGGCTAAATTCATGAATTTAGTACGCTTTTCATCGGAGGTTGCTGCAAGTGTGTCGCTGAAGGCACACATTTTTGAATCATGGTTGCGACAGGAGATTCGCTCGAAGATAGTTGTGCTCTGTATTAAGGATTATACGAAGATGGTAATAAGAGAAACAGTAGCAGAAAGAGACATCTCAGGATTTATGGGAGGTGGAAGTATGATGATACCCACAAGAATGGTGGGAAGTCTAATGCTGGGAACAAGTGAAAGAGGGGAACCTACTTCGAAGGTGGGAGTGCGAATCTGAATAAAATGACTAGATCAGTGAATCTTCCTCCACGAACCATGATGAAGGTCGGGTTATTTCAATGTGGCTCGGTTGATCACATGAAACGGGAATGTACAACACCACATAAAGCATGTCACAATTGAAACAAGATGGGGCATCTTCAGCGATATTGTCGCAGTGCTCCGAGTTCGGCTGCACGTGACACTACCCAGGCGTCGCAAGCATCCTATGCTTCGATGGGGTGAGGATAGAAAAATCAGTCTCGCTAAGAGAAGAAATATAGTTATGGTGATTCCAAGAATACCATGACTCCTCAGACAGGGAAATCTCAACAAGAAAATAAGGAGCAAAGTACATCAACAAAGCAATTGTATGGAGCATAACATGTGATTGTGGTTGACCAGTCTGGACCATCTATGGTGAGAGGTACAATTCTTTTGAATTCTAACCTAATTCAAGTGTTGTTCTATATTGGTGCATCACATTATTTTCTTGCTTCTCATATTGATGATTTTCTAAACTTAAAAGTTGAAATGATGCCTTCTGTGATAAAACTTCAGACACCTCTCAGTGAAAGAGAATGTAGAGCCTTCGTGTGTAGAGCATGTTCTATAACTGTTGATGGACCTGAGCTGAAATGAGATTTCTCTGTGCTAGATATGGATGTCTATGATATAATCATGGGTATGGATTAGTTGATGAATTGCAGGGCTCACATCGACTATTATAGTAAAACAGGCAGTTTCGCGACTAAGGATGGCGTCAAGCATCTCTTTAGAGAAGAAAGAGTTGTGAAGGCAGGTGCAATGGGCTTGTTAGAACCAGTAGTGGAAACGATCTCTTACTAGTTGGCTACGTTAAACTTGGAATCGATGGACGAGATCGCGGATAATAGTTTTCCAGTAGTCATGGATCAATTTCCTGAGGTTTTTCCTGAAAAATTCTCGGGGTTACCACCTATAAGAGAAGTGGAGTGTATGATTGATCTCCTTACGGGGACCAGTCCGATATCACTTCCATCTTATTGTATGGCACCAATGGAGTTAAAGGAATTGAAAGTGTAGTTAAAGGAGCTGGAAAGCAAAGGCTTTATTCAGCCAAGCAAGTCTTCATGGGCAGCACCCGTTTTTTTTGTAAAGAAAGTAGATGGAACTTTGAGGATATGTGTGGATTATCATAAATTAACCAAGTTATGATAAAGAATAGATATACACTAACGAATGAACCATCGGTCTTCATGGATTTGATGAATTGGATATTTCAGCAATATCTGGATTCTTTTGTTGTGGTGTTTGTCGACGGCATATTGGTGTATTCAAGAACAAGGGCTGAGCATGAGCAACACTTGGCCATAGTTTTGGAAATCTTGAGAGACCATCAGTTGTATGCCAAATTATCAAAGTGTGATTTTTGGATACAAGATGTATGCTTTCTGGGCCATGTTGTTTCTGAGAAAGGTGTTTTAGTGGATCCAGAAAAGATAGAAGTTGTTCTTTCTTGGCAACCATCGAAGAATGTCTTTGAGATGCGCAGATTTCTTAGTCTAGCTTGTTATTATCGACGCTTTGTGCGTGATTTACCATGACTAGCTTCGCCTATGACAACATTGACAAAGAAGCACAATGCATTTCAATGGACTGAGAAATGTCAAAGATCCTTTCAAGAGTTGAAAGTTTGCCTTACATCAGCACCCATCTTGATCTTTCCAGAATCAGGACAGGGGTATGTGGTGTATTGTGATGCTTCAGGATCTGGGTTGGGCTCTGTTCTCATGCAAGGAGACCATGATGTTTCTTATGGGTCAAGGTAGTTGAGGGTGCAGGAGAAGAATTACCCAACATATGACTTGGAATTGGATGCAGTCGTCCATGATTTGAAAACATGGAGACAATATCTCATTGGTGAGAAGTTTATTTTGTTTACGGATCACAAAATATTGTAGCAAATTTTCTCACAACAAGATTTTAATCTGAGGCAGAGGATATGGATGGAGTTTCTTCAAATGTTCAACTTTGACTGGATGTATACACCGGTTAAGGGAAATTCAGTGGCCGATTCATTAAGCAGGAAGTCTTAAGCTCAGTTGGTAAATGAAGCTTCAGACGAATGGCAATTGATGTCGATCTTAGCTAACATGCATGTGGAATGTGAAAATTGAGGTGATGTTGCAGTTTTCTTTTCAGCTACTCTTGTTCTTGATCTGGTAAAAGTCACTACTACAAAAACGGGCATTAACAGCACTAAAAACGGGCTTTAACAGCGCTAAAAAAACGCTGTAAAGCTCGTCACTGATAAAGGGGGTACCCCTTTATCGGTGCTTAGTAAGCACTAATAAAACAACCCTTTATCAGTGCTAAACAAGTGCTTCTTTAGCGCTGATAAAGGTGTAGTTTATCAGCACTTTTTTAGTGCTAATAAAAGCACGATTTATCACGCTAAAAGAGCGCTGATAAATGCCCTCTCTGCTGCTACAATAAATCTGCAACAGCACACCCAAACAGCTACAAACAAACAGCATCTCAATAAGACAATTAAAGAAAGTATACCCATACAAAATTAACTCATAAATCATAAGCAAATTAGACCACGTATACCCATACAAAAATTATACCCGTACACCATTAACACATAATTTATAAGTTAATCAAGTACTTGAAGAAATCAATTCCGAAATCAGGGGGTTTGGGGGATATTCAAGGGTTTGGGGTGGCTGTCCCAGGGGGGGTAGGGGGTGTCCGGGGGGCTTTAAAGTTCAATACTAAGGCTCCTCATGGGTGTGTTTTATCAATACATAAATCTTTGGACTTTTCTCTATCCACTATGCATCATGTTCTCAACCTCAAAAAAGTTATAAGGTTCGTACACACACTAAGGTGCACATACTTGGGTGGGGGATGAATCTCAATAATAAACCCCCAATATTAAACCTGCAATAGGCTATTGTATGTGCATGATCAGGAAATATTCACAACCTAGTTGAGAAAGAACTGGAATAAAACTAATAAAAAAATCATCATTGATCCTCAAATCCATGACCATGATTAAACCCAAATTAATTATCCAAGTGCTGAACTTTTACCAAGAATTTCACAAGGACAGTGTCGACATTATAAAAATATAGTTTGACCAAGTCCTACCCCGTATACATCAAGACACATTGATTCTCAAGTATTAAAGCTTGATCAACCATACCTACTTCATCCAATGTTAGGGTTTCTTTGAGTACATCATAGTAACCACAAAAAACATATAATATACCATGGTCTCCCCACTATATACATAATTATCATTGACCTCCAATATGTGAGTTTTATTTATACTCCATCATGTAAATCCACTTATGGGAGTTTTCTCATCCAGGGAATACCCTCAACAGTATCTCAGACCACCCATATGTTTTCTTCCAATTCCGAGGCAAAAGACCTACAAGGATCTCATCCCTATACTATGGGAGTACCCTTATTTAGGGAATAATACTAAGAAGAATATATTCTTTACCATATGGGAGTATTATCATCCAAATAATAATCCCTAGAATCATATCAACCCCCCAATATGGGTGTATTCTCATTTGAGGCATAATCTATTTAATCATCTCAGCCCTCCCCTATGGGATTATTTTCATTTAGTGAATATTCCCGATAAGAATCTCATACCACTCCCATGGTTGTATTCTCATTTGGGGAATAATACCTATATACATCTCATCCCTCCCCTATGACAGTATTCTCATTTAAGGAATAAGACCCATAAGCATATCCACCCTCCCAAATGGGAGTATTTTCATCCAGATACAAGCCCATAAGTATCATAGACCAAAACACATGATAACCCTAGTATACCAGGCCAACCATGAATTTATATATATGAGGCCCCTAATAGATCACATTCCATGACCCCCCATTTAAAAGATCAATGCAATCCGAATGCGTTTGGTTGGATTTCCGTAGGTCAGTTGTTGTTTTCACATAAAATCTTGTCCATTTTAAATAAAATAGAGACCCTTTGAGTGATAGCGACCACATCATGCCTCGGATTGAGGCGGGGTTGACTCATACACATCACCAAGGACCCTTGGATCATTCTTATAAAAGATCAATGTAATTCGAATGCGTTTGGTCGGATTTCCGTAGGTTAGTTGTTGTATTCAATTAAAATTGTGTCCACTTTAAACAAAATAGAGACCCTTTGAGTGATAGCGGCCACACCGTGCCTCATATTGAGGCGGGGTTGACTCATAAATGTCACCAAGGACCCTTGGATCGTTATTATAAAAGATCAATGCAATCTGAATGCGTTTGGTTGGATTTTCATTGGTCAGTTGTTGTTTTCACTTAAAATCTTGTCCATTTTAAACAAAATAGAAACCCTTTGAGTGCTAGAGGCCACACCGTGCCTCAGATTGAGGCAGGTTTGACTCGTACATGTCACCAAAGACCCTTGGATAGTTCTTATAAAAGATCAATTCAATCCGAATGCGTTTGTTTGGATTTCGGTAGGTCAGTTGTTGTTTTCAATTAAAATCATATCCACTTTAGACAAAATAGAGACCCTTTGAGTGATAGCGGCCACACCATGCCTTGGATCGAGGCGTGGTTGACTCATACACGTCACCAAGGAACCTTGGATAATTCTTATAAAAGATCAATGTAATCCGAATGCTTTTGGTCGTATTTCCGTAGGTCAGTTGTTGTTTTCACTTAAAATCTTGTCCATTTTAAACAAAATAGAGACCCTTTGAGTGCTATAGGCCACACCGTGCCTCAGATTGAGGCGGTCTTGACTCGTACTTGTCACCAAGGACCCTTGGATCGTTTTTATAAAAGATCAATTCAATCAGAATGCGTTTGGTCAGATTTCGTAGGTCGTTTGTTGTTTTCACATAAAATCTTGTCCATTTTAAACAAAATAGAGACTCTTTGAGTGATAGCGGCTACACCGTACCTCGGATTGAGACGGGGTTGACTCATACACATCACCAAGGACCCTTGAATCATTATTATAAAAGATAAATGCAATCTGAATGCATTTGGTCATATTTCCGTAGGTCAGTTGTTGTTTTCAATTAAAAGCGTGTCCACTTTAAACAAAATAGAGACCCTTTGAGTGATAGTGGCCACAACGTGCCTCAGATTGAGGCGAGGTTGACTTTTACACATCACCAAGGACCCTTATATCATTATTATAAAAGATCAATGCAATCCGAAAGCTTTTGGTTGGATTTCCGTTGGTCAGTTGTTGTTTTCACTTAAAATCTTATCCATTTTAAACAAAATAGAGACCCTTTGAGTGCTAGCGGCCACACCGTGCCTCGGATTAAGGCAAGGTTGACTTGTACACGTTAAAAAGGACCCTTGGATCGTTCTTATAAAATATCAATGCAATCTGAAGGCGTTTGGTCAGATTTCCGTAGGTCAGTTGTTGTTTTCAATTAAAATCGTGTCCACTTTAAACAAAATAGATACCCTTTGAGTGATAGCGGCCACACTGTGCCTCGGATTGTGGTGGGGTTGACTCGTACACATCACCAAGGACCCTTGGATAATTATTATAAAAAATAAATGCAATCTGAATGCATTTTGTCGGATTTCCATAGGTCAGTTTTGGTTTTCACTTAAAATCTTGTCCATTTTAAACAAAATAGAGACCCTTTGAGTGCTAGCGGCTACACCGTGCCTCAGATTGAGGCGGGTTTGAATCGTACACATCACCAAGGACTCTTGAATCGTTCTTTTAAAAGATAAATGCAATCTGAATGCATTTGGTCAGATTTCCGTAGGTCAGTTGTTGTTTTCACTTAAAATCTTGTCCATTTTAAACAAAATAAAGACTATTTGAGTGATAGCGGCCACACCGTGCCTCATATTGAGGCGGGGTTGACTTGTACACGTCACCAAGGACCCTTGGATCATTATTATAAAATATCAATACAATCCGAATGCGTTTGGTCAGATTTCCGTAGGTTAGTTTCTGTTTTCAATTAAAATTGTGTCCACTTTAAACAAAATAGAGACCCTTTGAGTGATAGTTGTCACACCGTTCCTCGGATTGAGGCGGGGTTGACTCATACAGGTCTCCAAGGACCCTTGGATCGTTTTTATAAATGATAAATGCAATCTGAATGCATTTGGTCAGATTTTCATAGGTCAGTAGTTGTTTTGACTTAAAATCTTGTCCATTTTAAACAAAATAGAGACCCTTTGAGTGCTAGCGGCCACACCGTGCCTCATATTGAGAAGGGGTTGACTCGTACATGTCACTAAGGACCCTTGGATCGTTATTATAAAAGCTCAATGCAATCCGAATGCGTTTGGTCAGATTTCTATAGGTCAGTTGTTGTTTTCAATTAAAATCGTGTCCACCTAAACAAAATAGAGACCCTTTGAGTGGTTCATCATTCTTGCATGTTGCTGGTGCATATCATCTGTTAAAATGAAAAAATGACTCATTGGAGAAATGATGTTTTATTTAATAACAATTACAATTTTCCTACGAACATTTACATAAAACAATGTTTCATCTTTTGATCCCCTTAACCCCTCTCAAAAATGACCAAAAATTGTACATATCCCCAAGTCAGATCTTCATTGTATTTGTGTACAATCTTCCATCAGGTATGTGGCCCACTCATTTCTGAACACATCTATATCTTCTTGTGAGTATGAGGCTTTTCATCAGTCATAGTAGTACTGCAAAATAAAAAAATAAATAATTAATAAATAACTTAAACGAACTAGTAGTTGTTTTTAAAAATACCTCTTTAGGGATGCTAGTTTGCTGAGGAAAAATGATCTCTTTCATAAATTTACAAACATAATAACAGCAATAACTATCATTTGTTTGTTTTGGACATTGAAAAAAAATTAATCACTAGGAGAATATGTAACTTGTGTTGAGTTGTGTTTGGATAGTGAAATTTTATTATATATACCCTGATATTTGTCCAGACGTAGAAATTTCTCGCCTCCTTATGCTTATCCCATGGCCTCATTCCGTTTTTAAACGATAATGATACACCTCCCTATCAGTATAAGATAATATAAATTATATTAATTGATGTTTAGACCTAAAACATAAGATGTAGTGTCTTGCAGATTCACAAACTCCATCATGTGTGGTCGGTTTGATGGATATCCTTGCTTTGAATCTTGGAAATAAATCTTCGGAGTATCCAAGTTCACCGCAATTAGCACTAATGTTTCCTAAAACACAAAAAGGAATAACTAATAAAAGAAGTGAAAATATGCTTGATATTCTTTAATCCTAGATTATTACCCCTTCATGGTTGGTATTAGGAAAAGTATGTCATCTGTAATCTTGCGTTCAAATGTTTTTAGCAATTCGTTCACTATTTCATCCCTTTTTGATGGCTCTATTTTTGTTAGGTGTGCTGATGTGATATGAGGACTAACCAGTCCAAATCTTGGCTCATGGGAAAATTCCTTCAATTGTTTTTCATAAATGGTTCTGTCAACAATATAAAATTCATTTAGTCATAATTTCCACGCTAGATCAGCTTTTGGAAAATCAATTCATGGAAACATACCTCATATATACATTTACAACTGTGACGCCTAGCCAACAGTTTTCAAGGATTTCCTTTACATTTTCAGCAGTAACAAAATATTGACTTTCCTCTCCGTATATATTCTCTTCGAAAACCACTATATGACTATTACCATCTTTTAGCTTCGTATCCACATGAGTATTCAATGCTAGTAAATGTGGAAAGAGAATAGGTGGTGTTATTATGCTTTCAGTATCTCATTGGGATCGGTTGGTCGATCCCTTAGATGGTTTTGAGACGACATTTGTCACCCCCTTCCCTTTCTCCGTCTATAACAACAATCATTGGTTCAGACCCTTTTTTCATTAACTGTTAAGGGTTTACCTTGAAAAGAAAAGGAAATAAATACCTCTTTGTCCGCATGTACTCTTACAATTTGTGATGGCCATGTAATGAATGTC
Organism: Viscum album; assembly: GCA_963277665.1. Lineage (NCBI taxonomy): Eukaryota > Viridiplantae > Streptophyta > Magnoliopsida > Santalales > Viscaceae > Viscum > Viscum album. Next base: position 743,326,380 of record OY728141.1, read on the forward strand.
CCAATATCCTTTTCGACCGTATGAATATCATCGTCATCAAGTGGAATAGGTAGCTCTGCCTTTGGATCATGAGCTACAGTAATCATCACTTTCAGATGATCTTTTGGAAGGGGTCTATTATGAAGTGTGGCATCTGGGATATTGAACACTCTAGCCATCATTACAAGGTGACAGGTGGGTGTTGACAGATATAAATCACAATCATTATCACCCTATAGAAGATGAGTACAGAAAAATTATCAGTGTTTTTCTGATTCATATTTCATGGGAACAATTATTATAATATTGATTACCACGACTAAGACAGTTCTTTGAGGCGAATGGCTCACCTCAAAGCTGGTGGGGGGTGGGGCATGATGTTCATGCGGCGGTTGTTCTTGAGTTGTGGCTTACCTTTGCTTCCCACCCATAAAAGTTTCTAGCAACTCTCCCTGGCATAGCAATTTTTCATCAAGGGTTGCTATTTTTTTCGCTCATTTGATCTAATTTTTTATCTGTATCATCCATTTTTTCGTCTTCTAAAAATATAATTGGGGGTCACCCCAAACCCTGCACCTCTGACATGACTGTATTTTTCTGGCTGCTTCAAAGCTGTCGATAATAGGTCTGTATCAGCTACAGGAGTAGCTGATTCCTGTGACTGTCGGATATAAGAAAATAACTAATTATTTTTATGTAATGGCAATTTTAAACAAATTATTTTATCGTCGTGTCATACTTACACATTTTTCTCACACTTTCTGTATGTTCTCATCTACTAACATTCCATCTTTGTTCACACGTGCCTCCTTCCATATCACATGACGTGGGATGTAAGTGCATTTGGTTATAGACTCATCAATCTACATATAAACGTAGAAAAATAATTATGATGTTTTTTATTGGAACCTAACAATATTATTGTAAATTTAAAATACGTACCATTTTCTTTTCTAATGAAGCATACCCCATCCTTGCTTTACGATAGGGGTATGTTGGTTTTGAAGCACATTCCTTATTTTCAGTATAGAGATTCTGTTTCATAAATGAAATATTGACAATCCATGTGATGAATACAGGTATCCTCAAACAACGTATTATCACTCACAGTGTACCTGAAACTTCTCATCCCCACAATGGCCAATAAATTCATCCTATGCTTCTTGGGATATCAGTTGAGTGTAGACAATGGGTGGGTGAAATTTTATTTTACCTTTAGAATCTTTGAGGTGACATCTTGTTAAAATAGTGCGAAAACCTCGATTAATCTTTCTTGAAAGCCTTAGTACATAATCCTTGTGTGAATCGTCTACTATAAATATACTCTGTAAGAGATTGAGAAGAGTAATACATTGTTTCATTATTTTATTTTCTAGTAAATTAAAAAAAATAAATTCATAATGTTACCGTAATTTCTTCCCAGATCACAGCCTTCAGCCCAGACACAACATGGTGCCATGAATCTATTTCAATTGGCACGCGTTGCCGAGTGACAAATCCAATGTAGCTGCTCAACATATCCTTGTTGGTATTCACATGTTTCTCTCATGCATTCCATCGAACTTCAAATTTGATGCCTTTGCTTTTCGCCTTAAGAATTTTGGCTAACATCGTCAAACTACGACGCACCTGTGATTTCTGCGACGTTGGTCCTTCATTCCCGACCATTTCATCAATATCAACATCATCTATATGTTCATCTAGAATGGTATCAATGAAATATTTTTATGGTTGTTGGACCTCAACACTAAGAGCAGCATGAGCCACAACAGCAGGAGCGGCAGGAGGAGTAGCAGGAGGAGCAGCAGGAGGAGGAGCCGCAGCAGGAGGAGCAGCAGAAGAAACCAGAGCCGCAGTAGGAGCAACAACAGCAGCAGTATGAGCTGCAGGAGTAGTAGGAGTAGCAGTAGGATCAACAGCAGCAGCAGCATGAGCTGTAGGAGCAGCAGCAGCCGCAGTAGCAGCTTCTTGAGAGACTTGTTCAGCCTCAAGGTTAGGAGCATCAAAATGTGAAGAATTCATTATCTGCAAAAGTGGTTGAACAGTTAATTCAGATTCCATATATTCAGTAATGATAAGATAATAACATGAGATAACTATATCTTTATTACAAACAAAATATAACCTGTTTACTGAACTCTCTTTATTTTTTTCAAAGGTTGAAGGGATTTGACACCTCTATCGACTATCTAAATCCCTTCATTGGGGTCTCCTCTAACATACAAAACATCATCTGCATTGGAACCGCTCCGAAATGATTGCGACGTACCACTAAAAGGATCGTCCTCAACTAAATTTTCATCGGAACCTTCATTAGTTTTAGACGATTAAAGAACAATAGACCTCTTTTGGTTTGCGGGACCTGGAATATAAAAAACTTGTACCGTTTGTGATGCCATTATAAACTATTCGTCTTTGTACCCTTCTTTACTAAAATCAACTTTCACAAATCCCCATTCATCTATTTTAACACCACTGTTGTTATGAATCCATTTGCATTGAGAAATCGGCAATTGGAATGTCGTATAATCCAACTCCCATAGTAGTTTGATAATGCCAAAGTATGACATATTTGAATAAATTGGATTTCTGTCCTTACTACCAGAAACATGCATCGCTTCAGCCACTAGTGTAAGTCCACTATTTGGAATGGTACTATCTTCATCGTGTTCATCTGTATAGAATGTAGAACCATTAATTACATAACCACTGTAAGATAATACATACACACTTGGTCCAGCGACTAGCCATCAAAGATGTTTTGAAATTGAATTCAGATTTTCATCCAACTGCTTAAAAATATAGTCCTGAAACCATCCTATAAACTGGTGATTATGTGTATCTGATAATTATTTTTCATCCCTCGATGGATTCAACTGCCTAAGAATTTATTTGTGAGTTTCAATATATGGAACAACCTCCCAACTGTTCTGAAAAACATAAAGATGATCCTGCTCCCGATCTATAATACTGAATGTCACAACTTCTCTTCCAGAAATTCCCTCACCCTCGATGCGTCCAGTGTGACGTGATTTCGGGAGACCAATTCTTTCAACATCAGATAGGTATTCAGTACAAAATTAAATGGCTTGCTCAACAATATATCGCTCCACTATACAACCCTCTGGCTGATTTCGATTTTTGACATACCCTTTCAAAATCTTCATATACCGTTCAACATGATACATCCATCTATAGTGAATAGGACCACATATAGCTGGCAATTTCCTTGGGTCTAAAACTTTGCTACATATATCTTTGAAAAGGAAAAAAAGTTTGGTCAACGTATGATGAACATTTTTGGGAAAAATGCAACGTAAAGCTATATGAATTAAATCTTGCATCAAAACATGGAAATCATGTGATTTTAAACCTTTTAACTTCAAATCATTCATTGACACAATGTTCTTTATATTTGATGATTAACCATCTGAAACCTTTACATCATTGAAGAAGTTTCAAAACTGATATCTCTCCTCCCTAGAAAGAGTATAAGCAGTTAGAGGAAGAAACATTCGATTTTCACCCTTCACGGGAGCCAACTCTTCTAGTATTCCAATGTCAACCATGTCCAACCTTGACTTAATTCCATCATTTTTTTTCCAGGGCATTTACCAATTTTCCGATAACACTGTCACATACATTTTTTTCCACATGCATCACATCAAGAAAATGTATGACGTACAAACAATTCCAGTATGGTAATTCAAAAAAACTGATCTCTTTTTCCAACCAATTTTCATAAGGTTTTTCAAAAATGGTTTACCAAAAATAGTGTTTAGATATTTTACTTTATCAAATAGCTGATCACTTGTTAGTGGAGACGGTGTTGCGTGTTTTTCGGAACTTCCATTGAATGATGTCATCCAAGATCAGTACTTATGCCGATGAGGTAGAAATCTATGATGTCCTAGAAACACAGATTTTGATGAATGTTTCAACCTAATTGATTCTGTATCTTCTTCTCACACAGGACACCCTTGAGTTCCTTTAATTCTATAGTCTGACAAATTTCCATAAGCATGGAAATCATTTATTTTCCCATACAACATCGCTTTCAATGTGAATTATTCACTTTTATAAGCATCATAATCTACGATGTCCTAGAAACACAGATTTTGATGAATGTTTCAACCTAATTGATTCTGTATCTTCTTCTCACACAGGACACCCTTGAGTTCCTTTAATTCTATAGTCTGAAAAATTTCCATAAGCATGGAAATCATTTATTTTCCCATACAACATCGCTTTCAATGTGAAGTATTCACTTTTATAAGCATCATACAACATTACACCTGAGTCCCACAATAACTTCAAATCCTCGATCAAAGGAGCCAGATAAACATCAATATCGTTACCTGGTTGTTTTGGTCCTGATATAAGCATAGATAACATGATGAATTTCTGCTTCATGCATAACCAGGGTGGAAAGTTATAATTTACCAACATAACAGGACATGTACTATGAGTGCTGGTTTGAAAACCAAAATGATTCAATCCATCTGTAGATAACGCAAGATGAAGGTTTCTTGGCTCCTTTCCAAATTGAGGATACTCATGATCAATTTTCATCTATTGAGGAGAGTCGGCCGGAACACATAATAACCCATCTTTATTTCTTTTATCTGCATGCCACGACAATTGTCTTGCAGTTTCTTCACTTCCATATAAATGCCTAAACCTTGGAATGATTGGAACGTACCATACAACTTTCTTAGTATTGAATTTATCATTCTTGTATCGAGAAGCACCACACTTTGGGAATTCTGTAAGTGATTTTTTCTCTTTGTAGAACAATATACAGTCTTTTGGGCAGGCATGTATTCTTTCAGAAATCATTCCCATCGAGCGTAGCATTCGTCTAGCTTCATATGTCCGTCTTGGGAGCTCATTATCTTCCAGGAGCATGTAATTCAAGAGAGCAAGTAGTTTTGTAAAACCGACATCACTCCATCCATTGCTTTCTTTCAATTTATACAACTTCAGTACAACTGACAATGTTTTATACCTAGTGCAAGCAGCATACAATAGCGTCTTTGCACAACTCTTTAACTTCTCAAACAATTTTGGGCAATCACGGTGTTAATTTTGAATTTTATTTGTCATTTACTCAATATGATCTTCATCACCATTTACATCTATAATCAAATCCTCCATATGGTCTTCTTCATTATCCATATTTGTATTCATATCTGACGATCCATAAAACGCAGTTTTATCCCAGGCAGTAGCTACATTCGCCTTTTCTCCGTGTTTATTCCAACATTTATAACTCTGCTCTATTCCGTGACATATCAAATGTTCTTCCAACTCCTCTGGTGTAAGTATTCTAGAATAAAAACAACGTAAACTCCAGGATTTGAGAAGGATCCTTTGCATGATCCTTTGCAAACTTGATGAACTCTTTCACTCCATTCTCGTACTCTATTGTTAAACGATTAGCATCCATCCAATCTTTATTCATCTCCATCTTATTTGAATCACAAATATTAGTAATTATGGTTCAAGTACACAAAACAAGAATTCCAAATACAGTAGAATAGAACCACTTCCTTATAAAAATGGAGATTAATAGAGCCTAACCATTAGTATTTATTCATCATGCCTAAATACTCACTGCTGGTGGAAGTGAAACCATTCCTGATGATCATGCCAAGAAGAAATGGAAAACAAAAGGGGGGAGTGAATCAAAATACCCCAAACAAGATAGAAAAACATTTTATTTTAGAATAGGTTAGTGGCTTTCATGTTGGCTAGACACCTATCTAATAGACTCCACAAGTGGTGATGGCCCCTACAGTTGTTGCACCAGGTGAAACTGTCACCTGAGAAGCTGAGATCAATGAGGCCCTTCCCAGCCATGAACTGAAAAAACTCAATGATGGCCTTCCTCTGGAATGGGATTCTACCTTTCCTTTTTTTTGGGTTGTAAATGACATTAAAGTCACCCCCAACAAAAAATTGATGGTGGTCGGGATCAAAGGTATTTTTTTCAAAAGGACAATCAATCCCCCTAAATTTTTTAAAATACCAATACCATAATCCATTGAAAAACAAGAAATTTTAATTTATTTTGGAAATCATTCCCAAAAAAATTCAATAAAAAACACATGTTAAACCATTTTATATTTTATTTAAAGAATCAACTTATCTTTATTTTAAACCATGATTTTCATTTATAATATCAAATCCACCAATGGTAGAAGGAACCCTAATTTATTTCAATGAAAAAGGTTAATTCACAACAAGATACCATCCATTCCATATATTATTTTCATTAATAGGGTTATTTTGTGCTTCAAAATGGTCAAAACATGTCTAACCAACTTCAAATGGATAAGATATGGATTCATGAAACACATGAATCCCAAAAAAAGATATAGTATAGAAACACCCACTTGGAATCTGAATGAGTCTGCTCAAATGAAGAACATCATACATCTCCAACTACATCGATGCTTTCTCATATATAACGACACCACTAGCTAGATAGTGGCCCTCACCAAGAACATCATACATCTTCAAATAAGAGACTACAACCACTAACCATGAAGAACATCATAAGATGGAAATATTCTAAGAACACATCCCTTCACCCAAATAAGAGACTACAACCACTAACCATGAAGAACCACTAAGAGCATAATTTGAATAAGAGATCTTATGATCATCACTTAGGGGATTCTTAAGCATATACCCTAATGAATATATTTATAATCTCATGAGGTATAATAAAGGGAACATTATTTGGGAGATAAAGAGCATCTCATATTCCCATAACATAGGGACTTCATATTCTCGTCACCTAAGGCAACCTAGGATTATCACCTAGAGTTGGATTTTTCCTAAATTAAGAGTGGTCATAGGTTTATATATCGGTAAAGGAACTCACATATTTGAATTTTAGAAGGGGAACCACCCAATACACTCATCGTGTAGGGGGTGAGCATAGTTTTATATCCACCATTTCATTTTTATCCATGATGTTATTCAATTCCCCCAAAAACCTTTTCAATTTTATCATTAACAACTATATTCTATGTCACTGGGAAACTAAAAGGAAAACCCATATCAACTAATGATGTCATCTCCCACAATAACCCACTCATTACATATTATTAATAATGGAAAGGTTGACGCTTCCCCACTGCACGATTTACCACCTCAACCATCTCACATTTTCCCCCAATTGAATCTATCACAACCAAATTAATAAAAAACTTCTCAAACAACCCCAGAAAAAACAATGATGATTTTCGACAATAAAAGTAAACAAGAACCATGTTGTTGAGAAATATAATGAAAATTAGTAAACACATGTGAATCATCCCCTTTACATCATTTTCCATCAAGTATGGTCTATTTTCTTCAATCGGTCCATCCATAATACTCACCCATAGAATAAAAAAGCATGTTAAAAAATGATATACAAATGGGAGAGGAGAACAATATTGAAAAAAGATTTGGAAAACATGCCTTAAAAGTGGTCTGGAAAACTGAAGCTTGAAAGCATTGTGGGCGGCGGAGGTACGGAAAACTGATGCTTGAGGGCGGCGGAGGTCCGGCAATGCGAACTCAGCGGGCGACAGAGGTCCAGCAACGAGAAGCGAGGGCGGTGGAGGTCTGGAAATTTGATCTCAGCGGGCAGCAGAGGGGAGTCGCAGGGTTCCAGTACCACGAGAGCTTTAGGTCGCGATAAAACGAGGGCACTGTGCGACCGAATTTATAAAAAAATGTACTAAGGTTTTATCAGCACTAAAAAAGTGCTGATAAACACTACCTTTATCAGTGCTAACATTTTAGCACTGATAGAGGTGTCCTTTATCAGCACTAAAGTTTTACCACTGATACAGGGATTATTTATCAGCGCTTTTCTAGTGCTGATAAAGGGTCTTTTTATCAGCGCTATTTTAGCGCTAATAAAGGTTACCCTATATCAGCGCTAAAATTTTAGCGCAGATATATGACCGCTTTATCAGCGCTAGAAAAGCGCTGATAAAGACTACCTGTATCAGCGCTTTTCTAGCACTGATAAAGAGGCCCTATATCAGCACTAGAAAAGCGCAGATAAAGATCTCTTTTATCAGCGCTAAAATTTTAGCGCTGATACAGGTATACCTTTATCAATGGTTTTTCTTAGCGCTGATATAAGGGGGCGCTTCCCTTGCCCGTTTTTGTAGTAGTGTGTGGTCAAAGAGGCACAAACATCTGATGAAAAAATGTCTAGTAATGAGTTTAAAAAAAATGGTGGGGAGAACATTTATAGATGGAAACTAAAAGTGAGTTCAGTTTTGTGTTTCATAGATCATATGGTTGTACCTATAGCGTGTCAGGAACAACTCCTTCATGCTTGCCACCATTCAAGATGGGCGGTACCTCCAGGTACACAAAAGACGTATAAGGAATTGATGGCGCAATTTTGGTGGAGCGGCATGAAAAGAAAGGTGGTCGAGTTCGTCTCATGGTGCTTAAACTGTCAGCAGGTTAAAGGAGAGCTTCGGAGACCAGCTGGTATGTTACAGTCTTTACCTATCCCAGTGTCGAAATGGGATCTGATAGCAATGGATTTTGTTACAGGTCTTCCAAGAACGGTCCGGAAACATAATGCTATTTGGGTGATAGTGGATCGTCTGACCAATTCAGCCCATTTCATCCCTATTCGTGAAACCCATACAGTGGAAGATCATTCAAAAATCTATATCCGGGAAGTGGTAAAGAGACATGGTGTACCGATTTCAATCGTGTCAGACCGAGATCCGAAGTTCACATCTCATTTCTGGAAATCCTTACAAGAAGCCCTCGGGACTCGGTTGATGATGAGCATAGCATATCCTCCTCAGACGGATAGGAAATCAGAGAGGACGATACAAACGTTGGAAGAAGTGGTGCGGGCTTGGGTAAAGGATTTTGGTGGCTCGTGGGAAGAGCATGTTCCTTTAGTGGAGTTCTCATATAACAACAGTTATCAGGCCTCGATACACATGGCTCCCTTTGAAGCATTGTATGGGAGTTCTTGTCATTCTCCACCTTGTTGGCTGGAAATAGGTGAGACTTCACTAGTTGGGCCGAGCCTTGTCCAAGACACAACGGAGAAGATTCAGTTGATAAAGAAGAGGATGGAGATGGCACAGAGTCGTCAGAAATCCTATGCAGATCATCGCCGAAGACCGTTGTCATTTGCGGTGAGTCATCATGTCTTTTTTTTAGAATCTCTCCAAGGATTGGACATCGTCATTTTGGGAAGCAGGGAAAATTATATCCTCGATATCTAGGACCTTTTGAGATACTGGAACGAGTTGGAGAGGTGGAATATCGGTTGGCATTACCACCATGGTTCATTTCGGTGCATAATGTGTTCCATGTATCTTTGTTGAAGAAGTATCATCCCGATCCTGACCATGTGATCAGATGGGATCACGTTGACCTAGAGTCAGATGCCTCATTGGTACATATCCCGGTACGGATTGTGGAAAAGAAAGATAAAGTCTTGCGTGGAAAAATCATCGGTCTAGTGCGAGTTTTATGGTAGCATGGTCAGATTCAGGAAGAGACTTGGTAACGCGAGAAAGAAATGAAAGAGCAGTGGCCAGAACTCTTTTAGGAAACCCATGATTTTTCTACTTTCCGGGGACGAAAAGGCAAATGGTTGGGAGAATTTAGTACCCCCTATTTCTTGTATGGAACCCTTACTTGATTATTTTCTTGTTGTAAAAGTTAAGGGTGGCGTTTGAGAGAGTCGGGAGATCCTGGAATGAAGTTTGAAGTAAAGGGGAAGGCGCACTGTTAGTCTAAACCGTGCGTCCAAACCGTGCGTGGATGAATGGGGAGGCAGTGGCTTCCTCACGGTCGGTTCACAGTTAAGGGAAACTGTACGATGGGGCCATGCGTGAAGGATGGCCGAGGTAGAAGCTAACACACGGTTAGCGCACGGTTTGTCAAACCGTGCGGACTAACCGTGCGGTCACATAAAATTAGATCCTAAAATTGTGGATCTAATCCGTTTTTCCTATAATTGACTCATTAAGGCTCCTAATCATCCCTAACTCGGGATTACTCTCCCTTGAAGGTTGGAGGACTCCCCCAGGTGTTCTGAAGGCGATTCGAAGGGTTCTCTTGGCGAATCGAAGCTAGATTTTTAAGGTATGTGATCGTTCTTGATCGGTGTCTTAGATCTACTTAGATCTACTTGTCCTCTTCTCTTGTTTTCTTAGATCTATTCCCATTATGGGTAGATCTAAGGGTGTGGATGCCGAATATTACAATATTTGGTCTTGGTTGTGTTAGTAGAAGAGATCTAAGGAGGGGTTTTGGAGAATCGGCTAGGTTTTGTTGGTGTTCTTAGTTCATTGGTTGGTTTCACCTATTTTGTTGAGGTAGGTGGCTTCACTCTTGATTCCTATTTATTAGAACTTGAAGGCTTAGTTCAAATTGTTTTAATTTCTTGGTTTTGATTGCGAAATTTTGGTGCAAATCATGTTATAAATCTTCTTAAGTGTTGATTTATGGGTTTTTATGAAATTGTGGAAATTGAATGAATGGTTTGTACAAAGTGTTTTGGTTTCTTGATTTTAAAATAGTGATTTTAAAATAAATATTTTCTGGATTTGGAAAATGGATTGCGGGAAAAAGGTTTCCAATAAAAGGGATGTTTTATTGAAATGGTTTTGGCATGGTTGAAATGGTTTGGTTTTCGGGCATATATGGTGTCTGTGTTCATATTGCATTTACGAGGCTTGGTTGAAATATGACCTTGTGCTCGGTGCCAAAAGTGTAATGGAACATGGAGAATAATTAACATTTGACGACTTGGTAGATCAATGAGAGACCGCTCATGAGTATGTAACTGTCATAACAATGCATGCATAGTTGATTTCACGGGTTGTGAAATAGTTGGTTGTGTGGATTTATGAAATGGAATGAATGTGCCAAAATGGAAATGTGAATTTGATTGGAAACATTGCTTGGTTTATTTTCTTGAGAACGATGGTTTTTGTTGGAAAATGGGTTTTGTTAGAAATGGATTTGACATGGAACTTGTTATATTGTGAACTGTTTTGGAATTGTTTTATATAAATTGTTATTTATAAATGTGCTAACAAGTTTTATCCTGGAGGCATGGATTGGGATGTCATCAGGGAAAACCTAATGATTTTCCTTACTCACCCCCTGCTTTGGCACAACGGTGCTTTTGCAGATGTCATATACCGGGATTTTGGAAAAGGTAAAGTGTCACATGTTTATAGAACTACATCGTGACTCTTCGGCTAGTTCGTGAAGTTGGAGTTGAATCTTATGGAGCATGGAGTTGAGTTGTCGTCTTGAAGTCTTGTAATTTTCTTTCCGATGTTTACTCTAATTTGGTTTTGTATTCCATTGTTTCACGTGGTGGGGTTATTATGAAAATAATGTTTGAGTTGTTTCGGTTTTAAATCATGCATCATATAGTGGTTTCTTGGAGATGTTTATCTAGTTTTCATTGTTTGTTGTTTGTTCTAAAAGGGTAAATCATCCCCCACTTGTCTTGAAAATGTTCTTCATTTATTGCCAGCCTTTGGTGCCTTGTGGATGTCACTTAAGGCCAAGTAATGACATGTTGAGCTCTCAAGCCAATGAGAATTGGCGGGTCATTACACTTATCAAGGCCACTCGCCCTTGACCGGATGTCCCCTCAACCACTTTTAACACCTATTAGGCCTCAGTCCTCATCTAAAAACATCTCATAGATATGTCATAGTTCTCAAATTCCTAATACAAATTCTAATTCAAAAAATGACCCCATATCCAAAACTATAATTTCAAATTATTCATGAAACATATCATACCTAATATTTGTGGGTCATTACAAACACCCACTATAATGATTTTCATCATTACGATTTCACAATAGTCATCCAACAACCAATATCAACCTACCGGGTTCTTCAATTAACCGTGAAACATCTTTGATATATATCTGACCATATAACACACTTACATTGCACAACTCTAAATAGTATCCATCCAAATTCAATCCACCGACTCAAGATTAACGACAATACTAAGATGATGGTCACTAAACCAATATTTCCTAAGACACTAAAACACCATCAACTAATTCATTCCAAGGTTTATAATTATTAACACTATATGAATTAACTATGATGAACACACATCCAATGTTCCATCAACATGAAAAATACATTTTCCACATCATGATACTTGATTCTATATAAAACACCGATCTATCCTTTAATGGATTATTTTTATTCAAAATACTTAGCCCTACCACACATTCATGATTCCTTAACTATTGAATACATAATATAACAATTCAAACATTAACATTAATTTGTGAACCTAACTCTCCATGTAATTCCACAATCATATCACCACCCAACCCCACCAGTCATTATTCTCTCACGTCGAGCATCAACACACATCCAATCTGACTCACTCTCAGATCAAACTAACCCATCTAGACCCCAATACCAACATCCAGACTCCATATAACACCACATATATATCTAGAATCTAGTGTTTTCTAAGGAACCATATCACGTTAGACTTTTCCACACATTTGTATCTCATATCCATCTTGACCATCCATGGTTGATCTCCCCACATCCATTAACATTATTATATGATATTTATTGACCCATTAATAATTTTATGCTTACTATCCTTGGAGTATCTTCATTATTTCTTCACTAAATACAATCTTGATCACTATATCCCATTAATCATCCATTACTAAACATAATGACCAAATGAAATTTCCCTTATCATAACCAAGAAATAATATAAATCATCGACAACCACCCATTCCCAAATCACTAAGAAACTTATCCTCAACATCACCAAAATACTTAATTCAAAAGGAGGCTCACACCCTCCAACATCCATTTGTTTGATCCCTGCTATATTCCTTCCCTTGTACAACTCATCAAGCATAATTCCCAATAGATTCCAACATTGCACATGTGCTAATCCTTTTGATCCATGATCACCAATCTAGTCAACACCTACCATGGAATAAATCTTATAAAGTAGAATAAATTACCTTGATCCATAAACAATATCACTTTATTCAGCCAAGTCACAACTCACATTCCCATCAAAATCCCAAGACATCATTCCAAGAAATATCTTATCAAATACGTCATTTCTCAGCCTATACGTGACTACTCAATAATCCCCTACTCAAAAACATCATAAATAACTAACACGATTCAACCCTCACATAACAATACTCTCCCTAAAAATCCCTACAAACTTTAAAATTCCCTTCCTAAGGTACAGTTAAACTCTAATAACCCACTCACAGGTTTTTACTCGCAATCTTACATGATCTCACCCAACCCTAATGGGTAAAATCTCCTATATAGCTCAATCACACAATATGAATCATGATTCCAATGAGTCACATCCCATTGAACATATGCTCACATGCCTAACCTACTGAATTTTCTACCCTACATGTCAATCATCTAAAAACCCAAGGCATCTAACTGATTCTAAGGCTAATAGCACAATCACCCACCACATATTTATCATCCTAGAACCATGATCATCACCCATTCTCCCATTATGACACTAAAAGCGCATCCAGAATCAAGAGGGTTGGGAATCCAACTTTTCTCACCCTCTAAAAACCATCTTCAATACTAAGAACTCTAATATATCTCTATCTCAAGAAACAAATTTATTTCCATATTCCTTTCATCAAAAGTATCATGGGTCCCTACATAACTACCTGGTTTGGTTATGTTGAATTTGACTAAGAATCTATATGGGATAACACCATATGGTTTTTTTGTTTACACCTTTTATAACTGAACACTACATATTCAAGGAAATATATTCCCATAATCATACTTCTTCTCAAGAATATACTGCAGGTACTGACCCACCAAGTGTCATTGTATATCCCTGTCACAAAGGGTTTTTATAAATGTATTCAGAGAATTTCTCTCCATAAGTTCCATGTGAAATTCCATAGAATAGATTTTTAGGAGTGAAAAATCATGATCTAACTGAGTATAATTACACTAATAAGTTATATAAGAAATATCCATATATGTTTTTGATTCTTTAAATAGATACCCCCTCCCCCCGTCAGAAGAAATCAAACACACACAAGAACATGAATTACATGTGAATCCAATGTTCCAATTATGATGTATGTACAATCCCATTTTTCCAATGGGTTGAGATCCAAAACAGTTTATAAAAATCCTAAAAAATGTATCAAATTGAATGAACACGATGACCATAACAGTGAAAAATAGTAACATCAATCCCATAACCCCTAGTAATCGGGACTTACCACTAGAAAAGATGTTCAGTATGTACTAGTCGGATTTCTATCATAGTAATCAACAAATCTATATTCCCTTTATAAAATTCCACTAAATTTTATATTTATAACCAGATAATTTGATACCACTTTTTAAAATCCTAGATTATGGACCACTCAGCAGTTCCCCAAACTGAAGTGTTGTGTGACATTAAGAATCCAACCCCATATGGTAAATAATTCCAATTAGAAACGAGGGATTAAATCATACATTTGGGAAACTATTACCTTGAATTAGAGTAATAATCTACTAGGGATAACCAAAAACATAAATAACCATAATCATCAGAGTTCAAAAAATTAAAAAACGGAATGATATAAAAAAATATACCATGTGAAGAATAAAGTTATACATCAATTGATCACCCATAAGGTTTATGACATATAAAAATAAAAATAAATTAAAGGAAAATAGTAGGATTTACTACCATCTGATAGCCTCACCTCATCCCAATCTCTAGTTTCCTATAAATATGTTGCATCTTGATCTACCTCGCCACATGTGCTCAGTCTATAAAGAAAATATAAGGAATGTGCATCAATTAGATTTCCTACATAGGGTGTGAGAAATACATCTCAATAAGATCCCATCATGTTCCCATATCCTATTGCATTATATAAGTATATATATGGTAACTAGAAAAATTCCCACATGAGAACCTCAGATGTTGTTTTCTAACCATGCCACCAAAACTCCCATTTCCCATGTTGGTCATGTTCTAACCGACCCACAAGGAAACATAATAACACCTAATTTGGACCTATTCGAAAAATCTAGTCACCTTATTTCATCATACCTAAAACCTAGCATGTACCTGGAGATATAGGGTAGTGCATTCATTAAATCCCAAAACACAACATGAAGGTATATGGTATAGTGTTATGCCTTTTCTCTATGCTCACCTTCTAACATAATTTGGTCCATAATCCAAGTCGTAAACCATCCCATACCACTCACATGAGTTCATCCATAATAACCCCAGCCTCTACCTTTTCAACCAAGGAGGGACACATGTCCAAGTCTGATCCCCTAACTTATCACTCACGGTAGGGTCCAACGACCATGTCTTATCCAGACCATCCCTACCACTCAATATTATCCATTGTCCCAACCACTACCTTATCAGTCAGGGTAATGTCCTTCATCACCTTTTGACCACTTCCTTATAACTGAAGGAAAGTTACATCAATAACCACTACCTTATTACACATGTTATGTCATGTTATCACATCCATCAACCCATTTCCTCTCATTTAGGGTATGTTCATCCAATCCTTATCACTCAAGGTAAGGCCCCTTCTGAAACCATTAACTTATCACTCATAGTAGTTCCCGGATATGAAAACAACTTATCACTCAAAGTGATTTTGATCATTGGGACAAATCATAAACCATGCTATGGTCCATTTCTTATCAAATAAATTCACGATAATAAGGGAAAAAATACCATCCCATAGCTAACATTTCAACACTCGAGATCAATTCACTTATGACATTGACCCACACAATAACATAAATAATCATCCACCCATCCCTTGAAAATAATGCAGAATCTATCATAATTATTATCTCTACCATCAAGGTATATACTAGGGTCCTCTAAACCTATCCCATCTCATCGATATCAGTCCACATTTATCACACCACAATGAACACTCAACTTATAATCTCTTCCTGACCATAGATTCACGCTTGTACTAAACCTCATGAAAACCCATAATCACTCCAATTCCCACAACTTAGGTAAAATAATGTGCTAACACACTCTAACCCCTAGTAATCCCTATTCTATGTCTTTATTTAAAATCTATATCTATCATTAGGAGGGAGATCAATTCCCTTCCTGAGACACATAGATGTATCAACCATCCTACTATTACTAAGCCCCTCATTCCAACCTAAATAACCCTAGGAAACTCACCCTAGGCTACCCACAAATTAAGTAACATATTCAATTCTACTTGAGGTCTCTCATCAAGTCAACCAACATCCTTTCCCCTTGGAGACATAGTTTTCAGATGACCCCAAATTACCTAATGTTCAAAAAGAATCTTATTTAGACTTTAGGTGGCCCAACACCATCTTATTTCTTCCTCAAAGAATACCTTGGTTTATATGCACACTATATAGTCCCATTAAACACAAATTATGGAACTAAATAATGAATAATAAATCATATAACTTTATATTATAGGGACGGCCTACATTCATCATAGATTTACCACCCTCACTAATCTATGCAAAACCTCATAGAATCATGTCAATGCCTCATAAAAGATCATACCATCACCCAATCTCTTATCTCATACCATAACATTAAACTAATTAATTATAAAAATATGTAATTAATTATTAAATTTAACCCAAAGAGGCATGTTTTTTTAGAGAACTCATCGTGCATCACCAAAACACCAAAACCTTGACCAACCACACCAAAAAGATCCATAGATCACCCTCAACACAATCCCAAGAAAAATCTACAACCACTAGAACCTGTTCAATCACTAATTTAATCTAATTTAATAAAAAATAATTTTTAATTTAGGATAGTAGCTCATCTCAACTAAAATGGATAAATATGACATAAAATCATCCTATCATGACTTCTTATTGAATATACAGGAAAAATTCACAAAGAATCTGGTTGATTACACTGTGACCTATTGAAATCATCACTAAGACCATATCCCAAATTTAGCTATATTCATAGGGAAACCAAATAGGAACACATTAAATAAAGGAGGATTTGGAACATTCCCATAATTTCTACATAATCAACACTAAAATAATACTCTATGATCGAGGATCAAAAGGAATAAGAGGGAGGAGAGAGCTAGATGAATCAAAATTTTCTAGACAACCCTTTCTCCTAAAATCCAAAGGGGGTGTTTGGTAAATTACCAAGCTTACCATGTTTAAAAAAAGTCTTTAGGTTGTTCACAGCATGACCATAAGGTTACGACATGACATGCTCCATCACCTGATATGGTCATGGTGTGACCAAGTGGGTTGTGGTGTGGTCACCCGAGTAGAGTTATTAGTCCTCAACCTAACTCGATAACACTACTACCCCTCTAGGCCACCGTTTGACCACTATAATGTAGGGTACCATAACAACTCAACAACACTATCATGGCACAACCCCTACGGGTTGCGGTGTGACATGTACACTGGTAGATCCAAACCCAAGGCCCCCATTCCAAATGGACCAAAAATTGTACCCTATGTAATGTTATTAACCCATTATAGAACATCACAATTCCACTTATAGGAAGTATCGTAACATACTACAACTATAACATTTCTACACGGTCACTCAACCTTTCCCTGCCTCTCACTCAAGAACCCATAACACCTTAGGGGACTTTATACTCATCCAAAAACATCTCCTATTGATTCCCCAATGCTCATCCCCTTCTCGAATATAAATATTCAAATTACCTTGAAAATTATTGGCCCTAAAATTCATGATTCATTAAACGTTTATTAACTAGATTCTTTCACGTCCATGGTGATTGGGTACTCCAAACTCATATAACTTTATCTATAGAGAATTTCACCATATTACTCCTCTAATGGTAGAATAGATCAATAAAACCTATTTGGTTGAAAAAATAAATATACTAGGAATTAGAAATGATAGATCCCCTTAGCATGCCCTATATGGAACTTGAAGGTCCCCTAAAAGGTTTATCATATTAGGGTAACCCAATTTTTAATATTGAAGAAGTTGTATTCAGGGGAGGGTGAAGATGCATTACCTAATTTGGACATGGTAGAAGGTAAATACACTCTAGCGGTCTAAGGTAATGAGGTAATGCTAAAAAATGAGGTCATTTTCTAGGAGAGGAATCACCCACTAGAGGAAAAACTCATATGGAACAATTATAAGAAGTTGAACCATCACAAATGTATCATTCCCAAATGGAAGCAAGTCAATATCGACAATACCATCTATTCATGTCAGTATCGACAAGTTAAATATCACATTTTTATACTACTTATATCAATTCCATTTTAAAGTGAAGATCACACCATGAAAGCCACCATTCTTGAATCTCAACAACCAGAGCACATAAAAAATTAAGGGTGACATATAGATGACCAGTCCGAGTGAGTTGGTTCTGGATTACATTTCACTCTCCAATTGTGGGTTGGAGTAAAATGAAGAATCCATTATTATCAGACCCGCTTCCTAATAGTATATAAGGAATTACATTTAGAAATTAATTTCCAAAACCATTGTGGGGATCCTATATACTTCAAACTTTTCTATACGTTCACTACCTTGGGATATGAAAGGTCTAACACCCTAGCTATACACGATGCCATGAAGAAGATTATTCATAATTTTGAATATGAGAAAGTGTAATGACCAAACCATTTATCAATGAAATTATTCTTGATCTAATTAAATGTCTTATTATACAAAAGGGTTATATAAAATATGCACTTCCTTGGTTTTAGGTTTTTGGATTTCAAAAAACCATTATGAATTGTTATCTTTGCTAATATAGCTGCTGAGAAGTGATCACATGATTAGTATAAATATAGGGCTTTAACAAATCCAATTTACTCAGAAAAAGGATGTGATTTCCTCATCCCATAGAATTTCCCCATAAGAAGCCCATTTGTTAGAGCTCGTAAAGGAGGTGGTGTCATTGGGCTTCGCTCTTGACGAATCCCAAGCCATGCTTCAACATGTTATGCTCAAACGGAACCACCTATGGGAGAAGTGGATGTTGATAGAGATTACCACTCGAGAAATGTTATCTGATCCACCCCAAGAGTCTATCACCACCACACACATTACCCTTTGGTATTATGTGGGTGTTACAAGGGTTTATGTAACTATCCCCTATTACTATGATTATGTACATTATTTTTGTATAGAGAATATACATTCATTTTATTATTATTAATTTGTAAATAGTTTTTAAATAAAAATTGCATTTTTAGTTAATTAAGAAATCGTTTTTTATGAATTAGTGTATTTTTGAATTAAATAATATTTTCATTAAATATTATTACTAAATTACTTTGTATATAATATAAATGATCATATAAGTTTTATTAATACAATTTCAATTTTTATTAATGTTGGAAAGCTATTTTTGTCAAAACCAATGAATTTTAGATAAATGTCAGTTTTTATTTTAAAAGTGAAAATTCACATATTTAGAAAATTATTTGGATAAATTTAATATTATTTTTTAAATTAGGATGTCAAAATTATCCAACAGTGAATTTTTCATAATTTTCTGAGACAGTCGAATTTTTGGGTAAAAATTAAATACTGTTTAAATATATAATGTGTTTTATTACATCATAATGACCCAATAGTGATGTAATAAAATAAAATAAACATTATGTTTGTCCAATATATTCTTTACCATTAAAATAATGTGATTTTATATTTATTTTATTTATTTTACAAAGCCTTAGTGGACCTTCCAAGACATATAAAATATTTTAGATTTTTAAATTGATTTCCTTAAGAGTGTGACTCACCCCCACATAACCAAACCTATTATTTTAAGAAGTTAGTCCATTTTCCATATAATATATTTTCATCTACTCCCCATTGGGGAAAAACATGGGCCAAAACCATGCGATGATTTGTGATTTTGAGAAGTTTAATGTGTGGTGTCCCAAACCTAAATAATAAATAATTTATTCTCCTTTCCTATATAAACCCACCCAATCTCCCACTACCTCTACACTAAAATCCTTTGGAGTTCGTAAAACCTCTTCCATCATCTCTCTAGAATCCTCCAAAGGTTCTCCAAACTTCCAAGAAGCCTCTCTCAAGCCTCTCCCAAGCCTTTCGGGTCAGACATCCAAGTAAGGGATTCCTTCCATTCTCATTTTATCCAAGTTCATTAATATTGTTATACCCTTTTATTTTCAATTATAAATATTGGGGTATGATTTATCACCTCCACCATACTGAACTATTTATGTTTGAATGATGAGATACCCCTTTTCCTCTCCCATTAATGCCTCCCATTTACACCCTTTACCATACCGAAATTCCATATGGAATTTCTCTCTCCTCATTTACATTCAAGAAATTATTTTGTATTATGAATACAAATTACATTAAATATCTTGTGACATGTATCTATATGACCTCATTACTTTCCATTTATTATAAATAATATGATACACTACTTTCTCTCTCATCAACCATTATTATGTGTTCTTATGTCACACAATTACACTTCTGAAACGGCACCGCAATTTTCCAAGCCAAAGTCATTGTGTAGTGAACACCACACCCATTTATCTATCAAGAGTATTCACCTTCATTAACATTTACTTATTGATGATATAGTTTCATGTATAAATTCCACCTTACTTTATCATGGAATAAATGATGATGTTTAATGATTCCATGTTGTATGATCCATGTGCACACTGATGCATGAAATGAAATGTTTATAAAGGGTGCGCCCTAATAGAGCACCAATGAAATGGGTAAAGATTAGTATCATGATACAACAAGTGAAATGAGGGTTTACTCATTCTAATTAAAGTTCAACGAGGGTTTACTCATGATCCATGTGCAATTAGCCTTGGATCATTCTAATACCATGTTAAGTGTTGTTGCAACATTTCCATGTTATGATAGTCATGCTATATCATGGCTTTATGTTCATGTTTCTCTTGTGCTCCATTGATATGAATATTTCGTAACATGTGTTGTAATTTTCATGTTATACCTTTTTTACTCTTTACTAGGCTTTATAGCTCACCATTTTCTTATGCATGTCCTGAGGTTATCCCATGCAATGCTAAGTATGAGGGAATGTGGTGGCCATATAAAGGATGTTTTCAATAAAGATGTTGTGTTTCATGTTTTAAGATGTCATGTAATGATTCTAAGCCCCAAATACATTGGACCTCTCTATAATCCATGTTTTATCAAGTTAAGTTTTTATGTAACAAATCATGTTTAAGTGTGTAATAAAAAGCATGGTTGTTATAGTTGGTATCAGAGGATAAGTTTCGTTATTTTTGGGATTAGGATTAGAAAGCCCTAGTGAAACCTTAGATACAAGACTAAGTATAATAAAAAATCCATAAATTTTGGTTTTTATTGAGTTAATTTTTTATCAAGAAAATACATCCCTGTCTGGATACTTGGAGGTAGATGCGGATCTGGCATAGAAGTACCGAGGAGTGAAAACTCCGACAAGAAGTTTCAGGCTTGATCCGAAATATCTTGGTTCATGATAATGGGCCTTTCTAAAGTCTTGGTTATGAAACTCTTTGGGGATATTATTTGTTATATTCAGAAGCTAAGTAGAAACCATTATTAAGGGAATTAAGAAAATGTTCCCCTAAGAATATATGTTAGAAAGTAGATCATGTATTACACAAATTGAAGCCTATAGATTCATAAGTTAAGGAAATAAAAGTAATTTATGAGTAATTCGTTTTTTTTTGGTATTAAATTATATGTGGTACCCCTAAAATCTCTTTTATTCTATCCAATGGCCGGTAATAGTAAGACTCGAGCTAACAACTGATGTGAAGACCAATGTGAAGACTGATCTAATGACATGCCCAATCTGATAGGAGCAGTAGTTGCTAACATTTTCATGATACTCTCTCAGTTAACTCAAGAATTGAATAGAAACATGGGTCAAGAGGAATGTTCAAGCCCCCCCGCAGAAAGAACAAGTCGCACTCGAGAGCTTCACGAGATAAAGGCCTCCTACTTTTAATGGATCATATAATCCCTCAATATCTGAACAATGGATCAACTCCATTGATAAGATCTTATCCATCCTTCAATGTTCCAAATAGGAGAAGGTTCTTCTGGATTCTTACCATATAGAGGGTGAAGCAGGTCAAAGGTGGACATTGATCAAAAATATGAAGCCTGAGTAGGAGATCGAGGCATTGGAATGTAAGGATTTCTAAAAAATGTTTTTTGATAAATATTTTCCTCATACCCTCTGGACTAAGATGGAAAGGGACTTCCTTGACCTCAAGCTAAAAGACAAAGAATCCATCAGGGAATAAGAGGAAAACGTCACAAGGTCTACACGATATGCCTCTGGCTTCATTGTGACCACTGAATACAAGGTTGACCACTTCTTTGGTGGTCTAAAACGTAGCCTGCGGAAAGCCCTGACTATCCTTGACTATGATATCTATGAGGAAATTGTATGATGTTCCCTCAAGGTAGAAATGGTGATCATAGAATCTCAGTGGTATCATTTGGATAAGAAGCGAAGGTGTACTTCAATTCTAGAAGTCTGATGGATAAATCCAATGGTGCTAAGAAAATACAACACCCCACTTATAAAAGGTGTGGAAAGAGGCACCCCAGAAATTTTCTGAAGGGGGAGAGGAAATTATTTTGGTGGGGAAGAGAAGGGAACCTAGACATTATCTACCGACAATAAAAACACTCGACTGCAATAGATGAAGGGTACACTCTGTTCGAACCTCAATATGTTTTTCATTTCTTCAACTACAAAGAACCAGGGAACCTTGAGAATCAGTTCCCTAAGCCAAGGGTTTTCAGAGGTAACCAACAATCATCAAGGCAACAAGGGAGAAATTTTTCCATCACTACCATCGAAGTGAACCCCGAAAATGAAGTAGTGATAGGTAATCTAGTTATTCATTAAATAATAGATGACATACTTTTGTATTCTAGTTTTATGAATCCTTTTACATCCCAAAATATTAGAATAACAATCCCAACACCACAAATAATCGGGGAAGTAAAGATGTCACTGAGTATGACAATGGGGAAATCATTGTAACCTATGAATTTAACTCCTCCCCATCCATAATTTGTGGATTGAACTTCCCAAAAAACCTCATCATAATCCCTCTAGTATAATCTGATTCAATTCAGGGCATGGATTGACTTTCCTTATATAGAACCAACATAAATTGTCGTGATAGGGAAATCACTCTCTATATGGAGAATCGACCCCCAAGTATATATAAGTGTGAGGTGTAAGATTAATATTCTTTATCACTATCATCTCAAGTGTGGATATTACTGTTCTATGAGCATGTGTATCTAGCTCATATAATTGAGTCTATGTAGGAAACTATCCTTGAAGACATTCCTATTGTGAAGGAATTCACTGACGTGTTTCTTGAGAAATTTCCTAGTCATCCTCCTAAAAGAGATGTTTAATTCTCAATTGACCTTATACCTTGGGAGTTTCCAATATCTAAGACTCCATATATAATGTTTGTTGTGGATCTTGAGGAGCTAAAGAATCAAATACATGAAAATTTGGATTAAGGGTTTATACTCCCAAGTGCTTCACCATGGGGTGCACTAGTCCCCTTCATCAAGAAGAAGGATGGGTCAATGTGTCTTTGCATCGATTATCGTGAGCTCAAAAAAAAAATCAAGATAAAGAACAACTATCTTCTACCACGAATTGATGACTTGTTCGATCAACTATGTGGATCAACATACTTCTCCGAGGTTGATTTGCAGTCGATATATTATCAAGTATGGGTGAAGATGGATGATATCCCCAATACTGCTTTCCGTACAGGATATGGGCACTATGAATTCATAGTAATGCATTTTAGAATCACTAATTCTCTAGAAATATTCATAGACATGATGAATATAATCTTTAGAGATTACCTCAAAAACATTTTGGTAGTCTTTATAGATGATATTCTAATATACTCCAAAACCAATGAGGATCATCTAGAGCATCTAAGAAATGTACTAGAGACCTTGTGAAAGGAGAAGATCTATGCAAATTATAGCTTGTGTGAGTTATGGTTGAAGGATGTCTCATTCCCAGGTCATATCATCACAAACAATGAGATATTTTTGGATCCCTCCAAGACAACTATAATTGAGGGATGGACGATGCCAACATCGATAACGGATATCTGTAGCTTCTTCGGGTTAGCTCGATATTATCATCGATTTATTAGAAATTTCATATGATTGTCAAACACTCCTACCATGCTAACTCAGAAGGGAGTCGAGTTTTCTTGGAGTGATGAATATGAAGAGAGCTTCAATTAGTTCAAAGGAGGCTTATCACTATGCATGTGATCACTTTCCCCATAAGTGGAGAACAATCTGTGGTATTCAGTGATGCTAAAAAGAAGGGAATGGGTTGTGTGTTGATGCAAAATTTCACGACCCGTCCTCGGGGCCCGTGCCGTGACTACCCCAAGCCCACCTTCCATAGGCCAGGGGCTGACGACTAGCACCAAGGAATAAATCCCGGTAAAAAGGGAAGGCATTGCCTTTGTAAAGTAAACAAGCACCACAGAGTAAGAAAGCGGAAAGAGTAAACAATAAGTAAAAGCTGGTACAATAGTAAGTACAGAAAAGTAAAGGGGGCCGGAAATACAAACCCAACTGTAAAGTACAACTGAAAGGGGAAAAACAGCAATTGGAAGGAAAAGCCGCAGTGTCGAGCCGTCCTCTAAAAGTCCAACCTGAAGGGTGGGAACAAAAATCCTCCACTGCTCCTCGGGTCCAGCCGACCGCTCCGAGTACATCCCGCCCAGTGGTCCACCTCCAGGTACCATCCTGCTCTGCAAGCCTCCACCACGATCAGCGCTGTCTGTCATCTGCAACCAACACAACGTAGTGTGGGCATAGCCCGTGCAGGGGTGAGTATAAGCTACTCAGTAAAGACCCCGAGACCCCTGAAGGTATCCCAAAATCCACAAATGATAAACCACAAAGGAAAGATACAATCACGAAGTAACATCCGACACTGCTTAGGTATATGCCCATACATATACCTAAGTCATCAATTCACGCTTGGATCCAACATCCGAGATCAAGTACAACACAGTCCACACAGGAAAGCAAAACGTAAATCCACACAGGATAGCACAACACAATCCACAAAGGAAAGTAAAACGTAAATCCACACAGGATAGCACAACATAGTCCAAAAAGGAAAGCAAACAGGGTTTTCAGCTCAGACAGGTATACTTCTTTTGCAAGTAAGAGAGATGATCAGATGTAGTCACTGATTCATCTTACTGGGACCCACGTAGGATACAAGCACTGTTGACATCATCGTCTAACCCACAGAGGATTCCGGTATAATTTTCTTCATTGTCGAACCCACATAGGATTCCAGTATGATAGTCTTCATCGTCGAACCCATATAGGATTCCAGTACGATTGTCTTTATCGTCGAACCCACATATGATTCTAGTACGATTGTCTTCATCGTCGAACCCACATAGGATTCCAGTACTATTTTTTTCATTGTCGAACCCACATAGGATTCTAGTACGATTGTCTTCATCGTCGAACCCACATAGGATTCCAGTACGATTGTCTTCATCGTCGAACCCACATAGGATTCTAGTACGATTGTATTCATTGTCGAACCCACATAGGATTCCAGTATGATTGTCTTCATCTTCGAACCCACATAGGATTCCAGTACGATCGTCTTCATCGTCTAACCCACATAGGATTCCAGTACGATCGTCTTCATCGTCGCCGATGTAGCAGTCGCAACCAGCTCTAGGGTTCCCGCACATAGCAAGCTCGTTCAGGAGGGTTCGCTCCATGAGCCGAGAGGCTGATACATCAACTGACACATAGTCCAGAGTTGATGTATCCAAAAGATTCATATCGTCAACAGGAACTCATTATCGCAGACGGCGCGTCAATCGGACGCCCGGTCTGAGAGTTATTGGTTTTTTCGTCCCAGGGGCCTGGTTGGGTTTTAAGGAAAAACTAACCCGAACGAACTCCACCTGCATCCAAACCATGGGTGGAGTATTCCAAAAGATTCATCTCACTTAGAGGAATTCAACGAAGTCGACGGCTCGTCGATCGGACGTCCGGAGCTCAAGATATGAGCGTTTCCGCTCCGAGGGCCCGGTTGGTTTCGTGTACGAACCAACCCAGACGAACCCAAAGTATTCCTAAACCATGAGTGAGATATACCTAAACTACCGTCTCGATCCAAGGATCGCATCGCCCCTAACGGCGTGTTGTTTGGAGGCCCGTAGCTCAAGATACGAGTAAAACACCGAAAACGGTCTGAAGACGGGTGGTCTGGGCCCGGACCGACTCGGCCTGACCCCCCCTGGGTCGACCCGGGTCCGGGTCCGACCCAGTTCGGCGTGGCTCGGTCCGGCCAGGGCGCGACCCAGTCGGTCGGGCCGGCCCGGCTCGGCTCGGCCGAACGGCCGACCGAGGTCGCCACGGGGCGCTGCCCCCACGGGATGAAAGTGCCGCAACCCACGTGGGCCGTACTGGAGTTCAGCGGACGTGGCTTTGCCGCATCCCATGCATGCCGGACCCGCGCGGCTTCAGGAACGATGGGGCACCACCGCCTCCGGCCACCGGCGCCGCCGGTGGCTTCTGCGGGCCACCAGAGTTGCTCCGGTGGTCCGATTTCCTTCCCGTCTGTGCCGAAGCTCCTCCCGGGTCCCGTTCTTCACTGCGGACACAACGGATCTTCCCTGCGGCATGTTTTGTCGTCGCCTGCCAATTCGCGCATCAACGAAGAACTACGGAGGGTTGTCGGGCCGTGTTTGTTTGGCCCACCCCCTCCGCGTTAGATGATAACAGTCGGGAGAATTATCAAAACATAGAAACATAACAAATAACAATTTTTAATAAATTAAAAATTGATCTTATGAAACCGGGTTCTTTGTTTTGAACGGAAACATCCACGGAGTAAAATCATTCCCAACAAACCCCTACCTCGTTAAGTCGTCACACGCGCGTTCTTCGCGGAATTGATCGCCGCAGAAGGAGGCGATCGTCACGTCGTGGAAGGGCGTCGCGTCGTCGTAGAAGGGCGTCGCGTCGTCGCGGAAGGGCGTCACGTCGTCGCGGAAAACTGTGTCGCGTCGATGAACTCCGAGGTTCAAGAACATATATATTTAATTAATAATAATTAAATCCATATTGTTGTTATAATCCACAAAGAATTTAAAAGGAGAAACCAGAAATCTCCTACCTCAAGTAGTTAGTGATCGGAGATCATTGCGGGGAAGAACGTCTCAGAAGAAGCGTCGTCGATCTCCGAGGGTGACGGCGTTCTTCGCGTTCTTCGTGTTCTTCGCGAAGGAGGATGAAGGCACAAGAGTTCTGTCAAAAGCCTCTCAACGAGCAATCCTCAAGAATTCGTGCGTTGGTCTTATTTTATTATTACGCCAACGGATTGTAAACAGGTTAAGAAATGATTAAATTAATTCATAGAATTAATTCAATGAATAAAACTGCCCAATTAGTTGGTGCGTTATGAAATTAAGAAAACGCGTCAGTTGACTTTCATAATGACGGGTTTTCGCGGGTGCGTTACTTAGCGGAAAAGAAACGGTGGGCTCGTGCGGCCCCCACCCCAAAAATATCCTACCAAGAGGGTACAATATTTTTGGATAGCACCCTATCCGCATCAACTCAGCTTAAGCAGCTTTAAGTGGTTTTCAAGTGGGTTTAACCGAAATAAAAATAAAGTTGTCGCACCACTTTATTTTATTTCTTAACTTAAATCCCAAAAATTAAAAACCACATCCAAGCAAACACAACTCCGGAAGAGGCGTTTCTAAGAAAATACTGGCGCTGCGATTCCATCGGTGCCCTCAGAATTTGATTCCGAGCACCGGTTCAAAAGTTAGAAAAACACGCTCATTCGTTCACTGAACGTACCCGAGCCAAACTTCGGAAAATGATTCTGGGCACGCCGGGCCTCGGAATCAGGTACCGTCAGAAACTGCGTTCTTGTAAAATTCCAAAGAAAATTAACAAAAACATTTCCTTGAATTTTATGGGTCTTTACACAGAATGGAAAAGTGATAGCCCACACCTCAAGGCAGCTAATAATCCATGAGATAAAATATCCCACGCAAGATTTGGAGTTTGTGGATATGATCTTTGCACTGAGAATCTGGAGGAATTATATCTATAGGGTGAAGTGTGAGATATAAACTGATCATAAGAGCCTCAAATATATATTCACACAAAAAGATCTTAATATGCACCAACGAAGATGGATAGAACTCATCAAGAATTATGACTGCTCAATCCACTACCATACCGGTAAGGAAAACAAGGTAGAGGATGCTCTAAGTAGAAAGGATAATGCATCATTATCAATGATGAGAATTGAAAAAGATCCAATCTTCTTATATTTACAGAGGATGGACATGAGAATCATTAATGGAGGAACATCATCAATAGAATCAAAAATGATTTCTCAACCATCCCTCAAGGATAAAATAAATGATGCTCAAAGAAATTATGTAGAAATTATGAAAAGGGGGGAGATATTAGAAATGGTAAATCGTCATAGTTCATGGTTGAAATGGTTGGAATTATGAGATTTGGATCACAATTATGTGTACCATTCGATCTAGAGATAAAGAAGGAGCTTCTGAATGACTCACATCGCTAAAAGTTCTCTATTCACCTGGGGGCACAAAGATATATTGAGATCTCTGCGAAAACTGTTGGTGGGACAATATGAAGAGGCAGATTGATGAATATACATCAAAGATCCAAGTATGTCAGCATGTGAAGGGTGATAGGAAAAAGTATAAGGGGATGAGGCAACCACTAACCATACCAAAATGGAAGTGGGAAAACATTACCATGGAATTTGTCACGGGGCTTCCAAGGACATCCAGAGGAAACAATGCTATATGGGTCATTGTTGATTTTCTTACGAAGATAGATCACTTTATTGTGATTTTATAGGACTTCTCATTGGATCAACTTGTATGGAATTACATCAAAGAAGTGGTAAGCCGACATGGAGTACCACTATTTATTGTATCTGATCGTGATCTGAGATTCACCTCATTGTTCTGGAAAAGTCTCCAACATGATCTAAGAACCGAACAGATCTTCAGAACAGCATATCATCCTCAAACTGATGGCCAATATAAGTGAACTATTCTGACACTGGAAGATATGTTATGATCATGTTCTATGGTTTCAAAGGCAGATGAGACCAACATCTTCCACTGGTTGAATTCATCTACAATAATAGTTTCCACTCAAGCATCTGAATGGCACCATATGAATCCATTTATGGGAAAAGGTGCAGAACACCAGCGTGTTGGGGTGAAGTCAATGAGCATAAAAACCTAGAGCCTAAAATGGTCGAAGAAACGGTGGAGAAGCTGAGAACCATTCAGCAGCATATCAAGGCAGCCCAAAATCAATAGAAGAGTTATAGAGATAGCTGTCTATGAGGCCTTGAGTTCAAAGTTGGAGACATGTTATTCTTATGCATATCCCCATGGAAGAAGTTCATGAGGGTTAGAAAGAATGGGATGTTAAGTCCTAGGTAAATCAGCACCTTTGAGAATCTTGATCATGTCGAGGTAGTGGCTTATCAACTAGCAATTCTACCTACCATGGCCAAAGTACATGATGACTTTCATGTATCCCTTTTAAGGAAGTACATACCAAACCCTTCACATGTACTCTCTTTATAGGTAGTACAGATAGATGATGAACTTTCTTAATAGGAGCTACCAATGAAGATATTAGATTGTAGAGAAAAATTTCTACTAAATAAGACAATTCCCCTTATCAAGGTGTTGGGGAGAAACCATAAGTTTGACGAAGAAACGTGGGAATGGGAGGAAGTGATGAAGCAAAGTTACCCACATCTATTTTAGTGTGGGAAAAATAAATTTCGAGGGAGAAATTTCTTAAGGGGGAAATATTGTAATGACTCAAACATTAATCAATGATAATTCCTCTTAATCTAATTTAAACTATTATTATGTAAAATAGTTGTATAAAATATGCACTTTGTTTTATGTTTTTGGGTTTTATAATACCATTAATAATTTTTATCATTTCTAATAAAGTCGTTGAATAGTGATCACATGATTAGTATAAATATAAGGCTATAACAAATCCAATTTAATCAGAAAAATGAAGCGATGGCCACATCCAGTTGACTTGCCCCATAAGAAGCCCATTTTTTGAAGCTCAAAAAGGAGGTGGAATCAATAGGATTTTCTCTTGACAAATCCTAAGCTGAGCTTCAACATGTTAAGATCGAACGGAGCTGCCTACGGGAGAAGTGGAATTTGATAGAGATTACCACCAAAGCGATGTTATCCGAGCCTCCCCTAGATATTTTCACCATCACACACCTTACCTTTCAGTCTTATGGGGGTGTTATAAGGGGTTATGTAATAAGACCCCAGTATTGTGATTTTGTACATTGTTTTTATATAGAGAATATACATTCATTTTATTATTGTTTCCTTGTAAATAGTTTTTGAAGAAAAAATAGCTTTTTTAGTTAATTATGAAATGTATTCTAATTAATTAGTGGATTTTTTAATTAAATAATAGTATAATTACATATTATTACTAAATTAATTTTTATATAATATAAAGTATTGAATAATTTTTATTAATACAATTGTAATTTTTATTAAGGTTTGAAAGTTGTTTTTGTCAAAACCCATGAATTTTTTATAAATGACGGTTTTTATTTTAAAAGTTAAAATTCACATAATTAAAAAATTATTTGAATAAAATTAATATTATTTTTTGAATCAAGATGTCCAAATTAACCAATTGTGAATTTTTTATAATTTTCTAAGACATTTGAATTCTTGTGTAAAAATTCAATACCGTTTAAATATATAATGTATTTTATGACATCATAATGACCCAATAGTGATGTAATAAAAATCCATAAACATTATTTTCTTCTAATATATGTTTTGAAATTAAAATAATGTGATTTAAGATTTATTTGATTTATTTTAACAAGCATTAGTGGACCCTCCAAGACTATTAAAACATTTTATCTTTTTAAATTTATTTCCTTGAGAATGTGACTCACCTCTACATAATAAACCCTATTATTTTAAAATGATCAGCAATTAGCCTTATAAAATATCTTTTTAAACTCCCCTTTTTCAAAAGCCATGGTCAAAACCCATGGTATGGTGTGTGGTTTTGATTAGTCTAATTCATGGTGTCCCAAACCTAAATAATAAATAATTCCCTCTCCTTTCATATATAATCCCACACAAGCTCCCACTTCTGCTTCACTCAAAGCCTTTGGATTTAAACTAACATATTCCCTCTTCCATATATTTTCCTCCCAAGGCACACCAAGCTCTTAATAATATACTCTCAATCCTCTCCCATGCTTTTGGGATCACACATCCAAGTAAGAGATTCGTTCTATTCTCAATTTATCCATGTTTCTTAATATTGTTATGCCATTCTATTTTCAATTATAAATGTTGCGGTATGATTTTTAACATCCCCCATACTTCCCTATTTATGTTTAAATGATGGGATACCCCTTTGATATCTCATTAATGCCTCCCATTTACACCTGTTACCATGTTGAAATTTCATAATGAATTTCTCTCTCCTCATTTATATTCAAGCAATTATTTTGTATTATGAATCCAAATTAAATTACATATCATTGGACATTTATCTATATGAAAACCTTAATTACCATTTCAGTTAAATATTATGATACACTCTTTTATCCCTCATAAACTTTTTTTATGAGTTCTTATGTCACGTCGTTACGCTGCTGAAATTGAACTGCGATGTTTCCAAGCCAAAGTCTTTTTGTAGTGAATACCATTTCCATTTATCTATCAAGGGTATTAAACCTTCTGAACATTTACTTATTTATTATAGAGTATCATGTATGAATTCCACATTCCTTTATTGTGAAATAAATGATGTTTTTTAATGATTCCATGTTGTATGATCCATGTTGCACACTTATGCATGAAATGAAATGTTTAAGAAGGATGTGCCCTAATAGAGATCCAATGCATTGGATAAATATTAGTATCATGTTAAATCAAGTGTAATAAGGGTTTAATCATGATAATTCAAGTTCAATGTGAGTTTAATCATGTTCCATGTTCAATGACCCTTGGACCATGTTAATACCATGTTAACTGTTGTTTCCACATTTCCATGTTATGATAATCATTCTATATCATGCCTTTATGTACATGTTTCTCTTGCACTCCATTGATATACCTATTGCCTAACATGTGTTGTAATCTTCATTTTATGCCTTGTTTACTCCCTTACTGGGTTTTATAGCTCACCTTTTTCTTATTAATGTCCTCAAGTTATCCCATACAGTGCTAAGTATGAGGGAATGTAGTGGTCATGTAAAAGATTGTTTCAATAACGATGTTGTGTTTCATGTTTTATTTTATCATGTAATGATCCTAAGCCCCAAATACACTATAACTATAAATATTCCTAGTTTTATCAAGTGAGGGTTTTATGTAATAAATCATGTTTATGTGTGTAATAAAAAGTTGTGTTGTTATAGTTGGTATTAGAGGATATGTTTAGTTATATTGGGTATTTGGATTAGCAAACCCTAGTGAAACATTGGAGATATGACTAAGTATAATGAAACATCCCAAAATTTTGGTGAGTACTGAGTTAGTGGTTTATCAATAAAATACATCCCTATCTGGATATGAGCAGGTAGAGGCAGCTCTGGCACAGATGTACCTAGGACAGAAAACTACGACATTGAGTTTTGGGCTTGAAACAGGGTGTCCTGGTTCACGACAATGGTCCTTACACCACACATAGTTACGAAACTCCTGGGGGATATGCTTTGATAAATTCACAAGATTAGTGTGAACCATTATTAAGTGAATAATAAAAAGTGCCCCTAAGAACATATTTTAGAAAGTATATCATTAATAACATATATTGAATCCTATATTTTCATAAGTTAAGGAAATAAATGTAATTTATAAGTCATTTATTTTGGTCATTGGATTACTCTTTATGTGTTACCCCTAACTTTACTTTTATTCTAGCCAATGACCAGTAGTAGGAGCACTCAGGCTCAAAATAGATGCGAAGACCAATGTGATGACTGTTCTAATGAGATGCCCCATCTGATTGGAGCAGGAATCGTAAACATTTCCATGATATTATCTCAATTAACTCAAGATTCAAAAAGAATCATGGGTCAAGAGGAACCTTCAACCCCCCCCCCCCCATAAGAAAGAACAATTCCCAATCAAGAGATTCATGAGACAAAGGCTTCCTACATTTAAGGAATCATATGATCCCTCAATCGTTGAACAATAGATCAACCCCATTGAGAAGATATTCTAAATCCTTCAATGTTCTAAAAAAAAGGGTAATATAGATTATTATCTTATAGAGGGTGAATCCAATCAAAGGTGAACATTAATAAAAAATACAACGCCTGAAGAGGAGATCGCGGCGTTGAAATGGAAGGATTTCAAAAAAATGTTTTTCGATAAATATTTTCTTCACACCCTATAGCTTAAAATGGAAAGAGAATTACTTGTCCTCAATAAAAAAGACGACTAATAAATTGGAGCGTACAAGGAAAACTTCAAAAGGCTAGCATGATATGGTTTTGGCTCTTTCGTTACTCATGAAGGCATGGTTGACCGCTCCTTTTGCGTTCAAAAACCTAGCCTACAGAAAGCCCTGGTGATCCGTGACTTTGAAAGCTATGAGGAAATTGTTCGATGTGCCCTCAAGGTCATAATGGATATGAGAGAATCTCAGGGGTATCATGGTTATAATAAGTGTAATGTAGAATTCAATTATGGCAGTCTGATGGATAAATACAATGGTACTAATAAAATCTATCCCCCCCACTTTCTAAAGGTGTGGAAAGAAGCACCCTTGAAATTTCCTGAGGGGGATGAGCAAATGAATTAGGTGCGGAAGATAAGGGCACATAGCCATTAACTACCGACAAGAAAAAAATGTTACTGCAATAGGGGAGAGGAACGATCCATTAAGACCTCAATTCTTTGTTCATTTCTTCAACTACAAAGAATAAGGGCACCTTGAAAATCAGTTCCCTAAGCGAAGGGTTTTCAGAGACAACCAACAACCTATAATGTAGGAAGGGATAGATTTTTCCATCACTACCGCCGAAGTGAACCCAGTCAATGAAGTGGTAATAGGTACGCTAGTTATTCATTCAATAAAATTGAACATACTTTATTATTCTGGTTCTACACATTCTTTTATATCCCGAAATTTTAGTAGAATAATACCAACACCACCAAAGATCATGGAAGTAAAGATGTCGGTGACTATGGAAAATGGGGAAATCATTGCAACCCATGAATTTTACTCCTCCCCAGTCATTATTTGTGGATTCAACATCCGAGAGAACCTCGTCATACTCCCTCTAGTTGAATTTGATGAAATTATCTACATGGATTGGCTTTCCTTATATAGAGCTGACATAAATTGTCTTGAGTGGTAAATCAATCTTAATATCGAGAATCGACCCTCGATTCTATACAAGTGCAAGGAGGAAGATTAATATTTTTTAGCCCCATCATCTCAAGAGTGGATATTATTTCCTTATGAGCATGCATATCTGGCTCAGATGATTGATTCTAAAGAGGCAACCATCCTTGAAGAAATTCTTATTATAAAGGAATTCACCGAAGTGTTTCTCAATGAATTGCATGGTCTTCCTCCTAGAAGAGATGTTGAATTATCAATTGACCTTATTCCTGGGGAATTTCCAATATCCAAGACTCTGTATAGAATGGTTGTTGTGGAGATTGAGGATCTGAAGAAAAAAATATAGGAGAATCTGGATAAAGGGATTATACAAACAAGTTCTTCACCATGAGGTGCACTAGTCCTCTTCGTTAAGAATAAGGATAGGTCAATGCGCCTTTGCATAAATTATCGTGAGCTAAAAAAACGCAATAAAGAACAAGTATCCTCTACCATGAATTGAGGACATGTTTAATCATCAATGTGGATCAAAATACTTCTCCAAGGTAGATTTGTGGTCAGGATATTATCATGCAAGGGTGAAGAAGGAAGATATCCCTAAGGCTTCTTCCTGTACAAGATACAAGCACTATAAATTCATTTTAATGCCATTCGGACTCACTAATGCTCCAAAAATATTCATGTACTTTATGAATAGGGTATTTAGAGATTACCTCAACAAATATGCGGTAGTATTTATAGATGATATTCTAATATACTCCAAAACCAAGGAGGATCATGAGGAGCATCTAAGAACTGTACTATAGATCTTATGAAAGGAGAATCTCTATGAAAAGTAAATAAAGTATGAGTTATGGTTAAAGAAGGTCTCATTATTGGGTCATATCATCACAAGCAAAGTGATATCTATGGATCCCTCCAAGACAGCTACAACTGAGGGATGGATGGGGACAAAATTGGAAACGGATATCCGTAGCTTCTTAGGGTTAGCTGGATATTATCGCTGATTTGTGAGAAATTTCTCACGATTTTCAAACCCTCATACCAAGATAACTAAGAATGGATTCAAGTTTTCATGGAGTGAGGAATGTGAAGAGAGATTCAAAATGATCAAAAAAAGGATTATCACTGCGCTCGTTCT
The DNA here is from genome assembly GCA_963277665.1 of Viscum album. Lineage (NCBI taxonomy): Eukaryota > Viridiplantae > Streptophyta > Magnoliopsida > Santalales > Viscaceae > Viscum > Viscum album. The sequence goes on from OY728141.1 coordinate 743,362,081, forward strand.
CACTTTACCTACAAGTGGGGAAGTTTTTGTGGTATTCTATGATGCTTCGAAGAAGGGCCTGGGTTGTGTGTTGATGCAGAATGACAAAGTGACAGCCTACGCCTCAAGGCAGCTGGAAATCCATGAGTAAAACAATCCCATGCATGATTTAGAGTTAGTGTATATGATCTTTGCATTGAATATTTGGTGGCATTATCTCTATGGGGTGAAGTGGGAGATATATACAGATCACAAGAGCCTCAAATATATATTCACACAAAAGAGCTTAATATGCACCGATGAAGATGGATAGAACTCATCATGTATTATGACTGCTCATTCCACTACCATATTGGTAAGGGAAACAAGGTGGCATATGATATAAGTAAAAATTATCTTGCATCATTATCAATGATTATAATTAAAAATGATCCAATCTACTTAGATTTTAAGAGGATAGACATGGGAATCATTAAGGGAGGAACATCATCAATCCTTTATCATATGATTTCTCAACCATCCCTCATGGAGAAAATAATGGATTCTCAAATATAGGATGTGGAAATTCTAAAAAAGGTGAAAGATAATAGAAAGATAAAATATGCAGAGTTCGTGGTTTCCAAGGATGGAATTGTGAGATTTCGGTCACGATTATGTGCACCATCCGATACAGAGATAAAGAAGGATCTTTTGGATGACGCACATAGCTCAACCTTCTCTATTCACCCGGGGATCACAAAGATGTATTGAGATCTCCGAGAAAACTTTTGGTGGCGCAATATGAAGAGGGAGATTACTGAATATACATCAAAGTGATTGGTATGTCAGCAAGTGAAGGATGAGAGGAAAAAGTATAAGGGGATAACAAAACCACTACCAATACCAACCTGGTAGTGAGAAAAAATTACCATGGACTTTGTCACTGGACTTCCAAGTACATCCAGAGGAAACAATGCTATATGGGTCATTGTGGATCATCTTACAATGACACCTCACATTATCGCGATTCGATAGGACTTCTCATTGGACCAACTTGCACGGATTTATGTCAAAGAAGGGGTAAGCCTACATGGTGTACCACTATCTATTGTATCTAATCTTGATATGAGATTCACCTCGATGTTTTGGAAAAGTCTCCAACATGCTCTAAGAATTGATCTGATCTTCAGTACGGCCTATCATCCTCAAACCGATGGCCAATCTAAGAAAACTATTCAGACACTAGATGATATGTTAAGATCATATTCTATGGACTTCAATAGAGAATGAGAGAAACATCTTCCACTGGTTTAATACTCATACAACAACAGTTTCCACTCGAGCATCTGAATGGCCCCATATAAATCCATTTATGAGAAAAGGTGTCGAACATCATTGAGTTGGGATGATGTTAGTGAGCGTAAGCTACTAGGACCTGAAATTGTCCAAGAAACAATGGATAAGATGAAAAAAATTCAAGAGCATATCAAGATAGGCCAAAATAGACAAAAGATTTATGTAGATAAACATTAGTGAGAACTTTAGTTGATGGTTGGAATCATGGTATTTCTAAGAAAATATCCATGAAAGAAGGTCGTGAGGTTTGGAAAGAAAGGGATGTTAATTCCTCAGTATATCGGCCCCTTCGAGATCCTTGATTTTGTCGGGGTTGTGGCCTATCGACTAACACTTTTGCCTACCATGTAAAAAGTACATGATCTATTTCATGTATCCCTCCTAATGAAGTACATACCAGACCCTTCACATATACTCTCTTCAGAGGTAGTACAATTAGAGTATGATCTTTCTTACGAGGAGAAACCAGTGAAGATCATGGATCATAGAGAAAATGTTCAACGAAATAAGACAATGCCCCTCATCAAGGTGTTGTGGAAAAAACACAAGTTTGAAGAAGAGACATGGGAATCAGAGGAAGTGATGAAGTAAAGTTACCCACATCTGTTTTAGTATGGTAAAAATAAATTTTGTGGGTGAAATTTATTAGTGGTGGATATTGTAATGACCCAAACCTTTATCAATGAAAATTCCTCTTGAACTAATTAAATGTCTTATTATGAAAAATGGTTATATGAAATATGTACTTTCTTGGTTTAATGTTTTTGAAATTAAAAATACCATTAATAATTGTTATCATTACTAATATAGTCTTTGAAAAATGATCACATGATTAGTATAAATATACGGCTTTAACAAATCCAATTTACTCAGTCAAAGGAAACGATGGCATCACCCAGTAGACATGACCCATACAAAGCCCATTTTTCAGAACTCAAAAAGGAGATGGCATCATTGTGATTCACTCTTGACCCATCCCAATCTGAGCTTCAACATGTTAAGCTCAAATGAAACTGCCTACGGGGGAAGTGGATGTTGATAGAGAATACCACCCGAGCGATGTTATCCGAGCCAACCAAAGAGTATATCACCATCAGACACCTTAGAATTTTGTATTATGTGGGTGTTATATGGGGTTATGTAACAATACCCAAATACTATGATTATATACAATACTTTTTTATAGATAATATACATTCATTTCATTATTTTTACATTGTAAATTGTTTTTAAAGAAAAAATAGCATTTTTATTTAATTAAGAAATCTATTTTGATGAATTGGTGTATTTTTGAATTAAATAATATTTTAATTAAATATTATGACTAAATTACTTATTATATAATATAAAATAAGGATTATATTTTTGGAATACAATTGTAATTTTTATTATGGTTTGAAAGTTGTTTTTGCCAAAAACCATGAATTTTTGACAAATGTCTGGTTTTATTTTAAAAGAAAAAATTCACATATTTGGAAAATTATTTATATAAAAGTTAATAATTTTTTTGGAAAAATGATGTCAAAATTATCCAACGGTGAATTTCTCATAATTTTCTGAGACAGTCAAATTTTTGGGTAAAAATTAAATATTGTTTAAATATATAATGTGTTTTATGACATTATAATGACCCAATAGTGATGTAATAAAATAATATAAACATTAAGATCGTCCAATATACGTTTTAATATTTAAATAACGTGATTTAATATTTATTTTATTTATTTTACAAAGCCTTAGTGGACCCTCCAAATCATATAAAACATTTTTTCTTTTTAAATTGATTTCCCTTAGAGTGTGACTCACCTTAACATAATAAAAACTATTATTTTAATAAGCTAGTCCATTGACCTTATAAGTGGTTTTTTTCAATACCCTTTGGAAACAATCATGGGCAAAAACCATGGGTTGTTTTGTGGTTTTGATTTGTTTAATGCGTGGTGTCCCAAACCTAAATAATAAAGAATTACTTCTCTTTTCCTATATAAACCCACCCAAGATCTCACATCCACTTCACTGAAAGCCTTTTTAGTTCGTCAAACCTCTATCCCCCTCTCTCTAGAATCTTCTCAAGGCACCCCAAGCTCCCAAGAATATTTTCTCAAGCCTCTCCCAAGCATTTGGGATCACACTTTCAAGTATGGGATTTCTTCCGTTCTCATTTTATCCAAGTTTCAAAATATTGTTAATCCCTTTTATATTAAATTATAAATGATGTGGTATGATTTAGAACCTCCCCCATACATCCCTATTTATGTTTGAATGATGAGAGACCCATTTTTTCTCTCATTAATGCCTCCCATTTACACCTGCTACCATGCCGATATTCCGTAAGGAATTTCGCTCTCCTAAATTACATTCAAGTAATTATTTTGTATTATGAATCCAAATTCCATTAAATTTCTTGGGATATATATCTATATGACCCACTTATTTTATATTTCATGAAAATATGATGAGACACCCCTTTCTCTCTAATCAGCCCTTTTTATGAGTTCTTATGTCACGTCGTTACACTGCCGAAATTGTACCACGATTTTCCAAGACAATGTAATTGTGTAATGAATATCATGCCCATTTCACTATCAAGGGTATTCACATTTATTGACATTTACTTATTTATTATAGATTTTCATTTATGAATTCTACATTCCTTTATCATGGAATAAATGATGATGTTTAATGATTCCATTTTGTATGATCCATTTGAGACACTTATGCATGAAACGAAATGTTTAGGAAGGGTGCGCCCGGACAACGCTTCAATGTATTGGGTAAAGATTAGTATCCTGATACATAAAGTGAAATGAGGGTTTACTCATAATAATTTAAGTGAAATTGGGGTTTACTCATGATCCATGTGCAATGATTCTTGGCTCATGCTAATACCATGTTATGTGTTGTTGCCACATTTCCATGTTACTATAATCATGTTATATCATGCCTTTATGTGCATGTTTATATTGTCATACATTGATATGCTTATTTCCTAACATGTGTTTTAATATTCATGTTATACTTTGTTTACTCCCTTAATGTTCTTTATCGTTCACCATTTCCTTAGGCATGTCTTCAGGTTATCCCATGCAATGCTAAGTATGAGGGAATGTAGTGGTCATGTTATGGATGTTTTCAAAAAAGATGTTGTGTTTCATGTTATAAGTTGTCTTTTAATGATCCTAATTCCCAAAGACACTATACCTCTAGATATTCCATGTTGTATCAACTAAAGGTTTTATGTAATAAATCATGTTTATGTGTGTAATAAAAAGCAGGGTTGTTATAGAAAGAATCTAAACAAGGCCTATCTATTGAATAATTTGTAATAAACTCTACAAGTATATGAATTGATGCACTTTCGGAAGCTTCTCAACTAGTGGTAATAGTTATTTTAAGAACCCAGATCTTCATTTCAGTTTTGTATTTCCTTTTCTGGTCATTTTTGAGAAAAGAGGGAAATCTGGAAATTTTCGAAGTACATGCCATGTACTTTATAAGTACATGCCATGTACTTTGATGTAGCGCCAGGCCGTGTGCTGGCCATGTCCGGGCCCCACACACGGTGTGTAGGGGTGATGTGGCAGCAGCTTAAAGAGAAGTACAGAAAGGCCAAGTACACGTTGTGTACCCCAGAATTACACACTTTGTAGTTTCGTTTTTTTCATTAAACAGACCGGGGTCGCTCCTGACGGACAGAACTCACTTCTTCTAGGTTGTCTCCATCCGAGAGAACCCATACGGCTACAGAACCTCTCCGATCCCCCATGCCTCCATCCGTTCTCTGAATCGACTATCGTCGATTGTGTTGGGACTGCAGTGGTAAGATCTTCCTTCTCATAGAGATTTGTTTTCTAATTCCTCCTCTTTCTAAAGTTATCGTGGGTTGAACATTTTGTGCATTTTTGTAGATCTACGCCATTCTAAAGAGAATCAAGCCTCTCGGTCAATGTATATTGGTCTCCTAGAATCAAGTTTCAAGGTTTGTGCCTTACCTTTATAATTCATTGAGTTTTATGTGCAAATTCCACCAATACCCGTGAACGAGGTATTGCGTGTTTACTGTTTTTCCCTGGTTGTTTTCCTGCCATGCTGGTATGCTTGTGTAGAAGTAATTTGATCATGTTTGTGGATAATTTTTGTGATTGGATGTTTTTACCATTCCTTGTTTTTTTACAATCTTTGGTTCTTGTTAGCCTTTGGCCGTTATACATATTTTCCATGGCTTGTGAACGTAGGATGGAGTGATATTCTGGTCATGCTTGTTATACTATATACTGGTTAGCCATGTAGCTCTGTTGGTGTACATTGTCCTTATAGAATTGTTATGCACTGACTGGCATGGGACCGTGAGAACTTGGTGCTATAGACTATAAGGGATAGACCGAGTGAGCTTCCCATAGAGTCTTGGATATTATATACTTCATGAGGGTAGACCGAGTGAGCTTCCTTAGAAATTATTGGACATTATAGACTACAGGGGATAGACCGAGTGAGCTTCCCAGAGAGTCTTGGATATTATAGACTATAGGAGAGTAGACCGAGTGAGCTTCCTCAGAGTGTCTTTACTTTGTTTTAATTTCATTAAAACCTTTCCAGGCTAGGGAAGGAATTGACTGAGAGAGCTTCCTTAGAGAGTCTGTGATAGACCTGAGACTATAGGAGGAATTGATTGACTGAGCTTTCTCAGAGAGTTTCTAGACCTTGGGGCTATGAGAGGGTTAGACCACGTGATCTTCCTCAGAGAGTCCCTGAATACCCTAGACTATAAGGGTAATTGACCAAGCGAGATTCCCTAGAGAGTCTTATAATTTCGTATGACAAAAACAGAGGGGTTAGGCTGAGTGCACTACCTAGAGGGTTGTTGATACTTCTTGGATAGGACCAGAGGGGTTGGTTGCGAGTACTTCCCAGAGGAGTTCCTATTGTGTTTAGCTGTTTGCTTCTCTACTGCTTGTTGTTCTGTGATTTAATTACTGTTGTATATCATCCTGTTACTGCTTACTGTTTACTGCCTGCTGTCTTCAGTTACTTTTTACTTCTTACTGTACTATTACCTGCCATATACTCACTGACTATAAGGCACAGATCTTCGGGTGGTTGCCTACTGGTATTTAGTCTCACACCCTATTTGGTTCATGATTTTGGGCCCAAACAGACTATTTTGTTATAGGTATAGACAAGGCCAATCACCCTTCGACTTCTGGTACTTGATTTCTTTGCAGTACGAGAGCATGGGACCAAGCCGAGGCTTGCAATTATGAGGAGTTTCTTATTTGTCTTTCTTTTGTACATTGGATTAGTATTTTATTCAGCATTGTGACTTGTTTGGCTACTTTCCTAGACATATGTATCGTGCATCATTTTATATATACATGTGTGCTCCAGTTGTTTATTGTTTTAGTCTTCTGTTGTTTATTGTTGTTGGATATTTACTGTTTCTATTATTTTTTGCTTGTTTACTTCTGCTATGTACTCTGCCAATGAGGGCATAGTTTCCCCACTATCAAACTCAAGGCCCTCACTACTAGTCGGCAGCCTCTGGCATTTGGGGAAATGCGCTTGAGTCCATGTGACCAACCGGGTACGGGGCACCTCTGGGTGGATTCCGGAACCGGGACGTTACAAACTGATATCAAAGGGTTTTTTCTCTTGATTTACTGTCTGGAGCCTTTATCCAAGGATACGACCGATTCGGTACTTGGTAATAAGCTGTTCCCAGGAGTAGCTAACCCATGTATAGGAAAAATCCAACCTACCTTGTTTATTGCAGTTTTCTGGTTTTGAGAATTTATGGTTGATATGATTTCACCTAGAGTGATTCACATGCCTTGTGTTGTTATTATTTTTTCTATTGCGGTTCTATTTCTGTCGCAACCCGATGAGATGAGGGTAGGTAATCTCATGCATCATATAGGATCTTTTTCAAAATCACATGCCACACATTCTTGTCATGCCATCTAGGGTAAATTAGGAATTGTATGTTGTTGTGATAGACGTTGTGTAGATTATGCATGCTTTTGTGATAGATGTTTGATAGAATCCATGTAGTCTAATAGAGAATTTGTTTGTATCGTACCTTTACTTAAATGAACACCAAATTTTTGGTTCTTGAGGTGTTATGGGCCCACATGAATCAGAACTTGGGGGATAATTGACTCTTTTTACTTGTATTTGATATGTAGGAGATGACAAGCCTTCATTCGCGAGAAGTATGGGCCCTCACGGATCGGAATTTGGCACCTCCATGTTTGTTTTTCAGTGTTTTCTGGGCTTCGGTGTAGTTTCTGAGCTATTTTCTGGAAAAAACCCAGAATACATGGTGTGTACTTGACTACACGCCATGTTGTTTTAAACCATGTCACTGTCTGTGTGAGAAGAAAAATGGGGTGGGGAAAACTTTTTTAGGAACATGCCGTGTACGGTCATTACACGTCGTGTGGTAGTGAGCCGTGTACCCGGTCGTGTCACTAACAACCCGGGTCAGGGAAACTCACATAGTACACACTGTGTTGGGTATGAATATGCTGTGTAGCCTCGCTCTAGATACCTGGATGGATCATGAACAACAAGGTATGATGTTATCTCTCTTATATACGCCGTGTTTGTTCGGAACACGCCGTGTATGGGTCAGCCGTGTAGTCGGCCGTGTAACTAACAACACGGGCCGCCGAAACATTATCTGGTACACGCTGTGTCCTTAGTGAACATGCCGTGTAGTCTAGGGTTAAGTGGAATGTTTGGGCTAGCCGTTTAAGGAGACTCAGGAAAGGGAATGGAGATCCAGTACATGCTGTGTGTGCTGACAACACGCCGTGTAGTCTAGGGTGTTACATGACCAGCCTTGGAAGAAGTACTCGCCCATGTGTCTGGATTAGGAAGGCACGCCGTGTAGTTTTATACATGCCGTATAGTCGTATTTTGTAGAACTTGTTTGTTATTTTCTCATGTTTCCATTTTTTTCTCTTGTGTTCTCAGTCTTTGATAATTCTGATCTAAGGTGTGATTTTGATATTTCAGAGCTATGCCTCCGAGACATCCTCTAGTTTTATGTCAGCTGCCAGACAGTGATCAGACACCGGATATGGTCGATCAGGGATCTCCTGCAGATCCCCATACAGATCCACATGTTGTGCCAACCTTGGCACTATCATTTATACCCATTGTAGGCGCCAATGCGAAGATTAGGGGGGACTTCCTGAGGATGATGCAGACCTTTTAGGGAGCACCGCCTCTAGCCCCGTCGATGGCCGAGCTGATGCGGGTTTTCCAGCAGCAGCATCCTCCTACTTTCTCAATGGATAGAGGACCCCAGGCTACAGAGTCATGGTTAGAGGCCACACTGACGATCTTCGAGCACCTAGAGATACCTCCGGAGAAAAGGTTAAAGCTTTCTACTTATATGCTCTGGGACACTACCAAGAGTTGGTGGGAGGTGATCTCACAGTCCGGGAACCAACAAAGCATGACTTGGGATGAGTTCCGGTGCATCTTCTATGATTACTTTTATTCGGATACCTTGAGGGCCGATCGAGCCTAGGATTTTATGAGTCTCTAGAAGGGTACACTTTCTGTTATGGAGTACTCGTCTCAATCTATCGAGCTACAGCGCTTCACGCTGATTCTAGCAGGTGATGAGTTGTTCCTTTCTAGGAAGTTTGAGGATAGTTTCAGGATGGAGATCCATTCCCAGGTGAATATCTTCAGGTTGACTTTGATATCCTCCATCGTCAACCAGGTGCTGATCACTGAGCACAATCTAAGGGATTCTGGAGTAGTGAGATTGGTCGGTTTGACATCCAGAGTTAGTGTCCCTCCTAGTGATAGAAGGAAGTGCCACAGGGAGTATACTCGAGGAGATCAGGGTAGGTTGAATGCATCTTTGGGAATCCAGGTAGTATGCTAAAAGTGCGGTAGGAGCGAGCATACTAGGCCTCATTGTTAGAGAGATCTGATGGAGTGCCGATCTTGCGGAATGATGGTCCATCTTCAGCATTTTTTTCAGATCTTCTCACCTACAGCTGGTAGTAGGGGTTCTTCTATGACCCCGAGTTTAGGAGACATATCACCAGTTTCTCACTAGACTGGGAACTAGAGTTCTTCCGGCCGTTCGGGCCGAGGTGGAGGTCGCGACCGTGGTGGTCAGTCACCAGATTACCAGTGACAGGAGAGTAGATCAGCTCAGAGTGGTCAGCCAGGGGCGTAGGGCCGCGGAACAAGCCAAACTTTCACCGGGGAGTAGACCCATCAGGAGCAGGATCCCGACCCTTCTACAGTTTGAGGTACAATCTTAGTAGCCTCAGTTTTATCTTCAACCATTTTTTATATTGCTGCTTCACATAGTTTTATCTCTGTTTTTTTTGTGAAGAGGCTTGGCCTCTGTATCTTTTCATCTGCCGACATGTTGACTCTTGATCCACCGTTGGGAATGAGGACATCTAGTGTAAGTTAGTGCAAAGAGTGCCCTCTTGAGGTTGTAGGGTGTCACTTTTTATGGGACCTCTACGTCCTAGAGATGACAGGATATGATTTCATTCTCGATATGGACTAGTTAGTTCTCTTCTAGGAATTCGTCGATTGCTATCACTACAGGGTGAGTTTCTTATCACCAGATGGCGGATCTTTTCTCCATAGAGGCGAGTGGGTTGTCTAGACGGGTAGAGCTAGACCAGAGCATCATGGGCTAGGAGGAGTAACATCCCAGACTTCCAGTCTTTATCTGGATGACCAGGGGACTTCACAGTTAGACTTTCCTCTAGTGGGTGATCATTTCATGGATTTTTTTCTAGAGGAATTTTCAGGTTTTCCCCGAGAGCGTGAGGTAGACTTCTCGATTGAGCTCGTGCCAGGGGCGACACCGGTGTCTATTCCACCTTATAGGATAGCTACACCTGAGTTGCAGTAGCTCAAGAAGAAGTTGGAGGAGTTTCAGAAAAAGGCTTTCATCTGACCCAATAATTCTCCTTGGGTTTCTCCTATCTTGTTTGCGAAGAAGGACGATGGAACCCTTAAGCTTTGCGTGGATTATTGGAAGCTGAACTAGTTGACGGTCAAGAACCGATATCCCTTACTGCGGATCGATGACCTCTTTGATCATCTTCGAGGGGCCTTGGTGTTTTCGAAGATTGATTTGAGGTCCGGTTATCATCAATTGCGTGTTATACCATCAGATATACCTCTTACAGCCTTTAGGTGTAGGTATGGTCTATACAAGTATATGTTCATGCCATTCGGTCTCACGAATGTGCCAACAGTTTTTGTGGAACTGATGAACTGAGTGTTCAATCCATACTTGGATTCCTTCATGGTGTTTCCGTGGATGATATCTTGTTGTACTCTCACACTCGACACGACCATTCTACCCATCATGAGATCATTCTGACTACATTGAGAGACCATTATTTATATGCTATTCTCTAAAAATGCAACTTTTGGATGGGTCAGATTTACTTATTGGGTATCATTATCTCAGAGACAAGAGTATTAGTAGACCTAGAGAAAGTGAGAGCTCTAGTTTCCTGGGATCCGCTGAAGAATGTCTTTGAGGTGAGGAGTTTTCTATGGTTGGCTGGATACTACATGCATTTCATACAGAACTTTTCATGCCTTGCAGCACCGCTGACTGGTCTGACAAAGAAAGGGGTGAAGTTCTTATGGTCAGATTCTTGTGAGTCAACGTTTCAGGAATTGAAGGGGAGATTGACATCAGCACTGATACTAGTCTTTCTAGAGCCTCTAAAGAGCTATACAGTCTATTTTCATGATTCATGTGTTGGTTTGGGAGCTGTGCTTATGCAGGGAGATGGAGTCGTTGCGTACGGGTCTCGGTAGTGTAGGACACAGGAGATGAACTACCCGACACACGATCTGGAGTTGGTAGCTGTTGTTCATGCCTTATGTTTTTGTAGACATTACATTCTGGGAGAGCACTTTGTGGTTTTCACCAACCACAAGATTCTCAAGTACATCTTTACTCAGTGTGATATGAATCTGAGACACCGTAGGTGGGTCGAGTATCTTTAGTCCTTCGACTTTGAGCATGCCTATACGCCGGGAAAGGGAAACACAGTGGCTGATGCGTTGAGCATGAGAACTTAGATTCAGGCAGTTCAAGAGGGCAGTAGTGATTGAAAGCTTATGATTTTGTTCTATAATATGCATTTGGAGGATCCTGATAAACATAGGTAGACTTTTATTTCTTCTGTAGCTGCTACCTCTACTCTTCTTGATAAGGTACGGATGAGGTAGCTATCAGACTCAGAAGGACTAGTCCCGCGGGAGAGTGTGTCAGGAGAGGATCCTCTTCCAGGATGGACAGTGGGAGAGGATGAGATCTTGCATTTCCAGGGACGCGTATGGGTGCCAATAGACATACGCGAGGAGCTGATGTGGGATTTTTTATTCTTCAGTTTGGGCAGTTCATCCTCGCGTCACCAAGATGTATCGTGATCTACACTTCCAGTACTAGTGGCCAGGTATGAAGAGGGATGTTGCTGGGTTCATCATGAGATGTTCTACTTGTCAGCATATGAAAGAGGAGTATCAGCAACCAGCAAGCCTTTTACAACAGTTACCCATCCTTGAGTGGAAGTGGAACGATGTTGCGATGGACTTCATGACCGAGTTACCGAGGTCACCATGAGGGAATGATGTTGTTTGGGTTGTCGTCAACAGGCTTACGAAGGTTTCTCACTTCTTTCTGATCAAGGAGACCTTCAGTGTTGATGAGATGGGGAGGTTGTACATCCAAGAGATTGTACGTCTGCATGGAGTTCTACACTCTATTGTTTTAGACAGGGATGCACGCTTTACATCTCGGTTCGTGTAGGGGTTTCAGAAGGATTTGGGAACACAAGTACTTTTGAGTATAACATACCATCCCCATATAGATGGCCAGTCCAACCATACAATTGAGGTGCTTGAGGATATGCTCCGAGCTTGAATTCTAGACTTTGGTAGTTCTTGGGATAAGAATATTACTCTTTTGGAGTTTGCCTATAACAACAGTTTTTAGGTGACTATTCAGATGGCACCTTACGAGGATTCGTACGGTAGGCCATGCCGATCACCTTTATGCTGGATGGAGGTAGGAGAGTCAGCTTTGCTGGGACCTCGTCTTGTTCAAGAGATCTCAGAGCAGATAGAGTTGATTCAGAAGAGGATGGATACAGCACAGTCTCGACAGAAGTCTTATGCTGATCAGCAGAGATGGCCTCTGGAGTTTGAGGACGAAGATCAGGTTTTCCTACGTGTCGCACCGAGGTTGGGACACAAGAGGATTCAGAGATAGGGTATGCTTTCACCGCGGTACGTCGGGCCGTTTGAGATGTCAGAGAGAGTTGGGCTGGTTTCCTATCGGTTGCAGTTACCTCAGAGGTACCGGGATATGCATGATGGCTTCCACATTTCTCATCTCCGATGTTACTTTTCAGACCCATCTCATGTATTTCAACCCAAGGAATTTGAGATTTAAGTGGATGCATCGTTTGAGGAGTATTTTATCTGGATTGTCGATCGCAGTACGAAGCTTCTCCGTGGCCGGTCTATTCTTCTGGTATGGGTGCTATGGCATCATGGGAAAGTACCGGATGAGACTTGGGAGAGGGAGGCCGATGTACGATCGCAGTGGCCGGAGCTATTCAGGGTTTCTTCTTTTACGCCTCGCTAGGGAAATTCTAGGATGAATTTATTTAAGGGGGGATGTTTTTAAGAAACAGTATCTTCATTTCCGGTATGTTTTTAATTTTCTGGTCACTTTTGAGAAAGAGAGGGAAATCTGGATATTTTCGAAGTACACGCCGTGTACTTTGATACAACGCCAGGCCGTGTGTTGGCCGTCTCTAGGCCACACACACGGTGCGTAGGGGTGATGTGGAGGACACTTAATGTGGAGTACATAAAGGCCAATAACACAATGTGTACCCCATAAGTATGCACCTTTTAGTTTTGTTTTTTCATTAAACGGACCGGGGTCACACCTGACGGATAGAACTCACTTCTTCTAGGTCTTCTTCGTCCGAGAGAACCCGTACAAACGCATAACTTCTCCAAGCCCCCGTGCCTCCATCCGTTCTCTGAATCGACCGCTGTCGATTGCGTTAGGACCACTTCCATAAGATCTTCCTTCTCCTAGAGATTTGTTTTCTAATTCATCACCTTTCTCACGTTATTATGGGTTGAATGTTTTTTTCATTTTTGTAGATCTACGCTGTTCTAAGGAGAATTGAGCCTCTTCGTCAAATTATATTGACCTCATAGCATCAAGGTAGGTGTTTTGTGTCTTACCTATAGAAGTATTTGAGTTTTATGTGTAAATTCCCCCAATACCAATGAACGGGGTATTGCGTGTTTACAATTTTTCCCTTGTTGTTTTCCTTCGATGCTTGTATGCTTGTGTAGAGGTAATTTGATCATGTTTGTGGATAATTGTTGTGCTTGGATGTTTCTCCAATGCCTTGTTCTTTTTACAACATTTGGGTCTTGTTAGCCTTTGGACTTTATACCTGTTTTCCATGCCTTGTGACCATATGACAGATTGATATTCTGGTCATGGTAGTTATGTTGTAGACTAGTTAGCCAAGTAGCTCTGTAGGTGTACTTTGGCCTTATAGAATTATTATGCACTGACTGGAATGGGACAGTGAGAATCTGGTGCTATACACTATAAGGGATAGACTGGGTGAGCTTCCCAGAGAGTCTTGGATATTATAGACTACAGGAGGGTAGACCGAGTGAGCATCCTCAGAGAGTCTTGAACATTATAGACTATAGGGGATAGAACAAGTGAGATTCCCAGAGAGTCTTGGATATTATAGACTACAGTAGGGTAGAACGAGTGAGCTTCTTCAAAGAGTCTTTACTTTGTTTGAATTTCTATAAAACCTTTCCAGGCTATAGAAGGAATTCACTGAGCAAGCTTCCTTAGAGAGTCTGTGATAGACCTGATACTATAGGAGGAATTGACCGAGCGAGCATCCTTAGAGAGTTTTTAGACCTTGAGACTATGAGAGGGTTAGACCAAGTGATCTTCCACAGAGAGTCCCTGACTACCCTAGACTATAAGGGTAATTGACCGTACGAGATTCCCCAGAGAGTCTTATAATTTCGTATTACCAAACCAGAGGGGTTAGGCTGAGTGCACTTCCCTGAGGGTTGTTGGTAATTCTTGGATAGGACCAGAGGGGTTGGCTACGAGTAATTCTCAGAGGGGTTCCTATTATGTTTAGTTGTTTACTTCTCTACTGCTTGATGTTCTGTGGCTAGATTACTGTTGTATATCATCCTATTACTGCTTACTGTTTACTTCCAGATGTCTTCTATTACTGTTTACTATTTACTGTACTATTACCTTCCATATACACACTAACTATAAGGCATAGGTCTTCGGGTGGTTTCCTACTAGGATTTAGTCTCACACCATGTTTGGTTCATGATTTTTGGCCCAAACAGACTATGTTGTTACAGGTATAGACAAGGTAAATCGCCCTTCAACTTCTGGTACATGATTTCTATGGAGCAGGAGAGCATGTGACCAAGACGAGGCTTCCAATTCTGAGGGGTTGCTTATTTATCGTTCTTTTGTACTTTGGTTTAGTATTGTATTCAGCATTGTGACTTGTTTGGATGATTTCCTAGACATATGTATCGTGCATCATTTTATATATACATGTGTGCTCAAGTTGTTTATTGTTTTAGTCTTCCGTTGTTTATTGTTGTTGGATATTTACTACTTCCACTATTGTTTTCTTGTTTACTTCTGTTGTGTACTCTCCTAATGAGGAAATAGTTTCCCCACTATCAAACCCAAGGCCCTCGCTATTGGTCGACATCCTCTAGTGTTTGGGGAAATGCGCTTGAGGCCATGTGACCAACCGAGTATGGGGCGCCTCTAGGTGGCTTCCAGAACCGAGATGTTACAAAGTGGTATCAAAGGGTTTTTTTCTCTTGATTTACTGTTTGGAGCCTTTATCCAAGGATAAGATGGATTTGGTACTTGGTAATAAGCTGTGCCCGAAAGTAGCTAACCTGTGTATAGGGTAAAGCCAACCTACCTCGTTTATTTCAGTTTTCTAGTTTTGAGAATTTACAGATGATATGATTTCACCTAAAGTGATTCACATGCATTGTGTTGTTATTGTTGTTGCTATTGCAGTTCTATTTCTGTCTCAACCTGATGAGATGAGGTATGTCATCTTATGCATCATATAGGCACTTGTTAGAAATCACATGCCATGCATTCTTTCCATGCCATCTAGGGTGAATTAGCGATTGCATGTTGTTGTGATAGAAGTTTTGTAGATTATGCATGCTGTTGTGATAGATGTTTGATAGAATCCATGTGGTTTAATAGATAATTTGTTTGTATCATACCATTACTTAAATGAACACCAAATTTTGGGTTCGTAAGGTGTTATGGGCCCACATGAATCAGAATATGGTGGATCATTGACTTTTTTTCCTTGTATTTGATCTGTAGGAGATGTCAAGACTTGATTCACGGGGAGTATGGGGCCTCACGGATTGGAATTTGTCACCTCCATGTTTTTTTTTTCAGTGTTTTCTAGGCTTCAGTGTAGTTTCTGAGCTACTGTCCGGAAAATCCCAGAATACACTGTGTGTACTTGACTAAACGTCGTGTATTTTTAAGCCGTGTCACTGACTG
The DNA here is from genome assembly GCA_963277665.1 of Viscum album. Taxonomy (NCBI): domain Eukaryota; kingdom Viridiplantae; phylum Streptophyta; class Magnoliopsida; order Santalales; family Viscaceae; genus Viscum; species Viscum album. The sequence continues at coordinate 743,378,054 of OY728141.1, forward strand.
TCTGAGTAGAAACATGAGGTGGTGAAAAAGTTTTAAGAAACAATCCTTGTACGGTCGTTACACGTTGTGTAGTAGTATGCCGTGTACCCAGCCATGTCACTAACAACACGGGTCGGAGAAACTCATGTAGTACACACTGTGTTGGGTATGAACACGTTGTGTAGCCTTTCTCTAGATACCTGGCCGTGTCACGAACAACACGGGACGGTGTTATCTCTCTTATACATGCCGTGTTTTTTCAGAACATGTCATGTAAGGGTCATCCGTGTAGCCGGCCATGTAACTAACAACACAGGCCGCCGAAACCTTGTCTGGTACATGTCGTGTCCTTAGTGAACACGCTTTGTAGTCTAGGGTTAATAGAACCATGTGGGAAAGCCATGTAAAGAGACTCGGGAAAGGGATTGGAGATCCAGTACACGTCGTGTGTGCTGACAACACTCCGTGTAGTCCGGGGTGTTACACGACCAGTCGTTGAATAAGTACACGCCCATGTGTCTTGCTTAAGAAGGAACGCCATGTAGTTTTATACATGTCGTGTTATCGTTTTTTGTGGAACTTGATTGTTATTTTCTCATGTTCCCATTTTGTGCTCTTCTGTTCTCAGTCTTTGATAATTCTGATCTAAGGTGTGCTTTTGATCTTTTAGAGCTATGCCTCTGAGACGTCCTCCAGTTGTACGTTAGCTTCCAGACGGTGATTAGACACCGGATATGGCTGATCTGGGATCTCCTACAGATCCTCCTACATATCCTACTGTTGTGCCAACCTTATCACCAGTGGTTATACCTGTTGCAGGAGTCGATGCGCATTTCAGGGAGGACTTCCTGAGGATGATGCAGACCTTTCAGGGAGCGACGCCTCCTGCCCCGTCAATGGCCGAGCTGAAGTGGGTTTTCCAGTAGTAGCATCCTCCTACTTTATCAGGGGATGGAGGAACCCAGGCTATAGAGTCGTGGTTAGAGGCCACACTGATGATCTTCGAGCACCTGGAGATACCTCTAGATAAAAGGGTAAAGTTTGTTACATATGTGCCCCGGTACACCGCCAAGAGGTTGTGTTTAGCTGTTTGCTTCTATACTTCTTTTTGTTTTGAGTTTTGATTACTGTTGTATATCATCCCGTTACTGCTTACTGTTTATTGCCTGCTGTCTTCTGTTACTGTTTGCTGCTTACTATACTATTACCTTCCATATACTCACTGACTGTAAGGCACAAATCATTGGGTTGTTTCCTTCTTGGATTTAGTCTCACAACCTGTTTGGGTTATGCTTTTGGGCCCAAACAGACTATGTTTTTGTAGGTATAGACAAGGGCATGTTCCCTTCGACTTCTAGTACTTGATTTCTTTGGAGCAGGGGAGCATCAGACCAAGCTGAGGCTTGCGATGCTGAGGATTTCCTTATTTGTCTTTCTTTTGTACTTTGGTTTAGTATTGTATTCAACATTGTGACTTGTTTGTATTCATTCCTAGACATATGTATCATGGATCATTTTATATATACATGTGTGCTCCAGTTGTTTATTATTTTAGTCTTCCACTGTTTATGGTTGTTGGATATTTACTGCTTCCGCTATTTTTTTCTTGTTTACTTCCATTGTGTACTCTGCCAATGAGGGTATAGTTTCCCCACTATCTCACCCAAGACCCTCGCTGCTAGTCAGTAGCCTCTGGTGTTTGGGGAAATGAGCTTGAGGCCATGTGACCAATTGGGTATGGGGCGCCTCTGGGTGGCTTCCGGAACCAGGACGTTACAGTTATGAAGTGGTGAAAAGTTGTCAAATAAAGTAATTACATTGTGTAAAACTTCCCCAAGTTCTAGAATGATTTTTCCAGTACATATCTACCACATAGAAAGTTGAAGAGGGTAAGAAATATATGATAAATGAAGTATAAAATTACAAAATATATATTTTTTATAATGATAGATTTTTTGAATCTTGATAAAGAGCATTACGTTTTGATGTTATCTAAATTGCATCCAGTTTCCCAGAATAATATATCAAGTAATAGATTTACTTCAAGTGTCTATTAAGTGTTCCTTTTAGTGGTGTTCTAATAATTTATTCATTTTTATGTAATTAGAGAGACTCCAAAATTTGGATGTTTCTATCTTCCCATGAAATATTTATGAAAATGATTCTTTTACCTTGGATTATTTTCAATTATCTATATTATTTTGATCATTAATCCGTTATAATCTATGGGGTATATAATGGGAAATATCAAGATTAACTGAATCCACTTGAAAATTTCATGGAAATGGTTCATGTAAATCATAATAATAAAAATTCTCGGTTAAATATGAAACATGAATTAATCCATTATCCCTAAAACATATAGACTAAAATAGATATAGAGAGGTTAAAATGGTTGTGTATGTACTATCATTGTAATCTCAGGTGAGTCTTCTGAGATAGAGGATCACACAACCTAAAACATTTTTGAGAATAGACACATATATAGATATAGGTGGGTATAATATATTAGTATATTTTCCATCACTATAATATAAGGATTTATTACTTGGATATGTGATATGCCATATTACTGGATGTGTTCTATTTGATAGGTATAGGTTGGTCAGATATAGTGGTATATATACCTTCACTATAAACTAAAGTTAGTCCATTAGGATATGGTAGATGAGAAACATAGTGTAATGAAAATCGCGAAGGTAAATTTTTAAATTTGGATTCCAATTCTCAAGAGGGATTGAGTACCCTGAGACTACACCCTCTTTAAGTTATTATGAGTTATCAGAACAAATACATTAGAGGAATAAATTAGGGCACTAATTTTTTCTGCTAGGTTATGGGACCTAGCTAGTAGGGATTATATTTTTCCGAAGTTATATAGTGATCCCTACATACAATGAATCATTTTTTGTATCCAACATTTTCTTAATCCTAAGAAGGGGAGGCTTACTAGGAAGAAAAATATATTTTTCCTAGGCCTCCCTTTACTAGTTTTCATCCTAACATTTTTTTTCATTTTTTTTCTTTTCAAATATTTAATTTCTTTCTATGATATATGATGTGTTTTCATAGATTGTAAATACTCGGTTTTTTAAAAGGATTACCTTTATGTATTTTTATCATACCCAGTACTATGTCTATTTTCATTGTTAGTTTAATGTTAGTAAAATCATACCAATATAGATCTTGTTTAAGGTTGAGAAACATTGAACAAAATCCAAAATTTAATACCAATAATAGTGGGAAATATAATCCCAATATGACCAGAGATGGACCAGTTCCATGGATGGAGGCATCCTCAGGGGGTGAATGTATTTTAGGGTGATAATTATTGGACCATTATGGGATAGAGTTTAAGGACATACAATATGGAAAAAAGATAAGATTTTATTATTTAAAAGGATAAGGGAAAACCTAACATGAATGAGGATCCAAATACTAGAAGAACCCACTTTATAAGTGAATTCATTTAGTTTAATTTCATGGAACCAAAACCATCTTGTCATTCAGTTTAGGGCCATGTGATGAGGACTGAAAAAAGTTTAAGAATATGATGTAATTTTCTTAACATGCAAATGGTTATGATGTATGAATGTGTAACCTTATGGGTATTAAAATCAATATTAATATCTAGATTATGGAACATATAAATCAAAAAAAAATAATTAGGTAATTATTAGATGGAAAAAGTACATGGAGGATGACCATTTTTTACATTCGAATAATTCAGTATACTAAAATGTTTTTAGGGTATGTGTAGATTTGAGGACATTTTTCTCTGGTTAAAAATATTCCACTAGTTTGTAGTATTTAATATAAGAGAATGAGTATCGTTATCAAGAATATGTTTCTGTATGAGATGAATATGTTCGTTACCAATATCTGTGAGAGGTTTGTGAAGATTGAAACACTTTTAGGTTGAAGTAGGATTAAGGGGTAAAACAATATACAATAAGGGTTTAGGTACCCTAAATGTTTTTCCACTGTATATTGAACACATTATTGGGGTGAAGGAATACAACATGTGATCAATTGAACATGTGTATAAGAGAGAATTTATGAGGTCTGCTCTACCGTTCGATTGTTTTGATAGGTCCAACGAGCATAGCTCAGATTTCTCTATGGCTATCTGGTGAACACTATGATATTTTTACCTTATTCTTTGTGTTATCTAACTTTTTTCTAAGTCATCAAATGGGTTGACTTAGTGGGACGAGACATGACTTTTTCTCTAGACACACATTATGATTTTTCAACCTATTAATATTTTATATAAATTCTTGTGCCATTTAAAGGTATTTAAATTTAGACCATAGTGGGTTGAGTTTTAAGTCCATACATCTTTGAAAAAATGTTATTGGGGATTAATGTCACACAACTTTGCCTAAAAGGGTACATAGTCTACATATCAAGGGCGATTCAAAACTATAGGTGAATGGAAGAGTCCAATTCTACTATAGGATATCTTGAGTGGGGATGCATGAGTTTTAAACTCATGGTGATCAGATAAATAGTAAATAAAATTTAAGGTAAAAAATCTTTGACCAAATAGTTAGATAGTCTATCTTAAAAGGGAACAACACAGTAATATGTGAATGGGAAAACCCAATACCAATATAAATCATATAGTAACGAGGTGAACATGGTATATGGTCATAGTGATTGGACCTTAGAGTGACACTATCAATATAATAAGTGATAAGTAAAACTTTACATTATTAAATAGATCTTTTCTTGTATAAAATTTCCTATGCGGAGGATTAATGCAGTTTATGGCCATGGTGTTTGGACAAAAAAAGTGTGGTAGCCAATTTAGTAAGGGAAATGAAAAACCTGATGTTAATAAAGATCCTAATGATATTATAGACCATTTTAGAGAGTTTTTTATATTTCTTAAGGTCATAGTGTTTGGACCATTGAAAAGGAGAGTAATATGGAAACCAAGATGGGGATCAAGAGCTAAGAGAATCCTAATTCCTTTCAATAAAAAATGATGATGATTTAATTCAAGAATAAATGTATTTAAATTATGATGATGGGATTGAATGAGTTTGTTGAGGATGGCCACTAAAAATAACCAAAGGATGTGATCCATAGAAATTGTTTCAAGGGAATATAATGATTAGAGGTCCTTCTACTCAGGATAGAAAAATTCCTCTAGTTGGTAGTTTAGAGTACATAAGTAAGAATATCATTACTTAGAGGATTCATTATTTTGGATATAAATACTCTAATTAGTGATAGACATGAATGTTTTATGGTTATTTAAAATTTCTTATTTATGAAGTGCGAAATATGGATGGAAATGTTCATAAGGTGATAGGAACATTCTAGTACTAAACTAATCATAAATAGTTTCTTAGGGATGATTAAGGGTAATATAGGTGAAATAATATTTACATATGGGTCTGAAATAAATTCCATGTAGAATACTAAATCTTTCAAAATAAGAAGAATCATGTCGTAAAGAGATTTTATAAAGGATGTTCCATTGTAGAGTTAAACCTTAGGGTGAAATATCTAATGTAAATAAATACATCATACACTAGTAGGGGCTATAAGATGATGGAATTCATGGATGGGTTTGACATACATGGTTTAAAAATCTCTAAAAATCCTTAAATAATAGGAATAAATCCACATGTAGTTATTATAAAAGATAGTCCACATATAAATATAACTCATATATACTGAAGGGGAATTTTTTATTTTCTCTTAATATTAGAACTAGGAGAATATATAATGCTTCTACCTAGGATAGGAAATTTGGGTGTGTTGTGGGAGTATATAGACTTACCCAAACACATATTTTTGGATAAGAAACAAAGTCCAGATACCCTTACATGGATGTTTCTATCATGTAGGGAAGTTAGGTTGTACGGTATTATCAACTCTAAATCGTTTTAGGTATTATTTAATGAACCATATGTCATGTAGTTTAAATTCATATGATAAGGATTTTGGTGCTAAACAATTTAGGGTGGTATAACAAGGACCTTTATATATGGGTCATTTCATGTATTTGGATCATGAAAAAAATAAAATAGCTTCTCTATAGTGATGAAACTATAAAATAAAGCATAATTTTATGAGGGGGTATAAACACCAAAATGAAGTGGAAATTTTTTAGAATATATGATTTTTTCCAAGATAGGGTATTGGGTCATTATTATGTGTCCTATGTTAGTTTGAATCAACACAAACATATTTATTAGATATATAATATCTTTTTTAAACCTGACTCATATAAAAGAGTGGAAGGGTGTAGTACATGGGTTATATCCTAACATAATGATGAAAAATTATTGTTAAATATGTTAGGACTTATAACCATCGTATAGTAAAATACTGAAAAAATAAGTATGGCTTGGCTTAGGATGAAGAATATAAGCATCGATACATATCCTGAGTTAGTATAAATCAGGCCTCATGTAACTCTGATGTATTTGACGGTTTTATAATGGTAATATAATAAGACAACTCTAAAAATGATTCTAGAAAATATAATCATAGACATGAAATATTTTATGGAATATATATTTCAAGTGGGTTTATCTCTTCCACAAGGGGGTATTTATGATTACATAGATCAATATCTAACATAAATAAATATTTAAACAAATTACATAGGATTTAATGATTTATTAAATTTAATGTCTCGTAAGGTGGACTAATGTCATATAGCATAACATTATGTAAAAATTACATAGACTCCATGTATTTTAGATTCATATAATGAGGATGGTTATATGCGATATTTTCATAGATTTGGATGATATACAAATTGAGATAACCTTTTCATAGCATTGATTGAGTGAGAAAAGGTATAGACACTATGATAAAGAAGGGGATTGACTATAATTTATTTTTGGGCGTAAGATAAGAGATATAGGTGTCACTAAATATCATTTGATAATAAAAATTATTTCATATGTAGTTCTGATAAGTTTATAGTTTTTTCATAGGTAAAGTGAACCATAACACAAGGGATGAACAATAAAGACATAACCATTGAATCCCTAAAAATGGAAAGGGGACCCCTATGTAGATTGGGTTTTAAAATAGGGGAGGGGAAATTAATCTTAACATAGTTCTATGGATAAGGAGCTGTATTTTTAGGACTCTCACATAGATATATCTTACACATTATGGAACCGAGTCTCGTTGAATGGACCACTCTACATTGTTTTTGGTTCTTTTAGGATGGACCATATGTTATGTGGTTTAAAATTATGTGATAAGGACTTGGGGTGATACATAGTTTAACATCATATAACTAGGAAAAATGATCTATAGTTTAAGGTCCTATAGTTGGCACTACTATGAACCCAATTTAAAGTTATGAAAAGTAATATTTTACAAACCTTGTATTGATGGTAGGCGTGGTGCACTCTCCATCCATTATAATTATGAAGTAAGAGTAATTAGTGTAAAGCTTATTCATAGTATAAGTTCATTCCCATTTAGGTTCCATTTTTAGAGGTTTCTTCCTAGATATCATGGGAGTTCTTAATTATAGCACCAATTCTTCGTCGAGGAATGGGTTAATTTGAACCTTTTTATTTAATACTCATGTGACTAAACTATGATGAATCCCAAGGTTGTGAAGTGTGCATAACATTTTCAAACAAAGTCACTCTAAGTCATCTAATCCGATATGGGACTATTCATCTTCAATGAAATGATTTCTAATAAAAATATAAAGTTAGATAAAATGAACCTTCATGGAAAGTTTGTCCCATATGCAAGTAAATAGAGGGTAATTTCTATGGAATTATTGGTAGTGGTGTGATAAACCCACAAATAATATAGATGTTTTTTATGCTAATAATTCTAATCTATATCCACATATTATGAATGGTATTGGATAGATTTTATTAGAAAGTCTATATATCTCCATTTTCGACTACATTATATTAGGATGAATAGTTGGACTGGATATTATACTCCTGAAACAGCCTCTTCAATTTATAATATATGGAATTGGTGAGACATTCCATTTATATTGTGTGAGGGACACTAAATGTGGTGATGATGAAAGAATTCTTGAAGTATATGATATCATTTTCATTTAATTCATTGATAGATATAGCCTCAGTACACTTACACAATAATTTACTGGTATTAAGGATATACATTAACTACCCAGATATTGTTGGGGAATATAGCCCCATGATGTCAATACCCTACACAAAAAAATGGATAATATTACATGGTCATGTGCATTAGTTCTTATGGGATGATATGTAAATTGGAATGTATCTGAAAATCATGGAAAATCTTAGTAAATTTGGTGTAGTCTTTAATCATTTATGAAAAAAATATGCAATTTTCTTGATTTTATGAAACATCTTGGACCATGGTTGGTGAGTGTAACACCCTATTATTTCAAATAAATTTATTTATTTTTATATTTTTTAATACAATTAATATCATGTTTTCCATGAATTACACACAATAATGAGTTTGGATTATGTTACATGAACCACTGATATTGGTTTTTGTTACACATATCACTGAGTTTATCTTGCATTATATGCAACAATGACTGTGACATATTATTAAAATACTATTATATAATATGATATTTATCACCTAGACAAGGGAATAGAGGGTATGAATAAGTTTATATAAATAATAAAAATATATATTTTACACATTTATATAAAATTAATCCTATGGTGACCAATTAATTAAAGATGAAAATAAAAACCATTGGAAAATAAAAGAATCTTTTCTAGAAAGACTATTTTTATGAAAAAACATGTTTTACCTCAATAAATTTTAAAAACATTTTTTCTGAATGATTTTAATGAAATTTATATGTCATATATTAAATAAAATTATTAACATTCTTCTTATGTATTTTTTTACAAGTGATAAGAATAAATCCAATTTAACACTTAAATATTATATTATTCTGAAATTCAGTTTTGTCAACTTTTGTGAACATATTTTAAAATTATTATTTGAAACATTCTGAAAATTTATTTGAAAAATAGTTTTTTTATATCATAACTTATAAATTAAATTATAGTTAATGTTTGTGAATTTATTTAAAAGGTAAATTTTTGGACGAATAGTGAAAAATACTGAGTTTTTATTAAAAACAGTCTTTCCATTTAAATTGTTTATAATGTTAAATTATATTATATTTTATTTCTAAAGTAATATTATCTCAATTATAGATATATTAATTCAATTTAGTTAATTTTAATCATTTTCTTATATAATTTTTATATAAAATATTTGTAAAATTTTGAACGCTTAATTATTGAAAACCTGCTTTCTCGTTGTGTGTGCAACATTAATTTTAAATCAAAATTTTCCAATTTTGTGAACTAAAATTTTAAAAATTAAAAAATTATTTCTAATATTAATAATTTATTTTACATAATAATTTCATATTAATGTTTTATTGAAATTAATAGTGAAAATAATAAAAACTATTTTTTGCGGTGAAGGTAAAAATGGTATAACCTGGGGGTTAAAATAACCAAAAAACTTTTATAAAATCAATTTTATGGCCATATTTACATCATATAATTTCTATTTCTCTATAATTATCCATTATCTATCATTTTTTCATTAGATAAACACGATTACACTTTTTCTTTTAAAAAATTAAAAGTGTGTCACTCACCTCACTTAAATAAGGTCACCCATCTCCTATCTTCTTCACACATTCAAACCATTTAGGTTAATTAAATACCTAAAATTAACTTATAAAATACAATTAGATCATCCTAGTAGAATTATTTTCTTAAAAATCTATCCTAGAAATGATTTTGGTGCAAACCTAAAGAAGATACCCAAAGAAGAGATGGCGTTCTTCAACGTGAATTTTTATTTTATTTCTTCCCACACCTCCTTAAATTATTGTTAAACCATGATGAAATAATGACCTTAGTATATCACATATAATAATTTTTAGTTATTTTAAGTTCATTACCTATTTTTTTCTCTTCTATCAATTTTGAAATTAAATCTTTGTTTGTGTGTACGGCACACTACCGCCTTGCGAACTAATGCCATTCATTTTTCTACTACCACCTCTCATAGTTATGTATGAAGATGGATATAAATTAAATATATGACTTTTATATAACATAATTATACATATTTATTAATTATATAATATATCCATTTTTATATTACATTACGTAGGGTATAAGAAATCGTCGTTCAGGTGTACAGTGGACTACCACCTCAAAAAGCAATGATTTGTTTTCACGAACACTTTAGAAGAAGATAATAAGGATAAAGTTAATTAATATATTTTATGTAAATTAAATAATTATTATATTTATGAAATATTAATAATATTTAAAATATAATATACCATTTTATTTCTTACCTTTTCACCCGTTGAAATATGCCAACGTCATTCGTGTACATTCAGACTGTTGCCTTCTCAAAGCCACATGACTCTCTTTTTCATCATCACACTTAATGGGTGATATGTATAATTATATTTAAATAAATAATATTTTAGTTATGATATTATTATAATTCTATGAATATAAGATATTACATACCATCTTTCCATAATGTTTTTTTTGAAAAATGGAAATGTTACTGAGGATTACGTACGACATACCGACTCCATGATTGTAACATACATCATTTCTCAAAACCCAACTTTAATGGTTGGTCTTAAAAGTATTCTTTAGGTATAAATATAATAATTATTTCATGATTATTATTCTATATATTATTTAGCCATGATTAAAATAATAGTACTAAAAATAAGAAATAAAAACATATATGAAAAGACAAAGATTTTATTTCCTGAAATGTGACATTAAAATAGAATTGTTAATAAATGAATAATAAAAGGGTATAAGTAAATAATATATTAAATTAAATATAAAATTTTAGGTCTATAATATATGTATAATAAAATTATATTTATTATACAGTAGGTTCAAAATAGTATTAAGGAATTAAATACTTACAGTAATGGTTTTTCATCTCACTTTTTACTTCTGTGATACAAAATCCATATTCAAAAACTATTTATTTTATGTGATGTATATGATTAACAAGAATTTATTTTTTTAAGATTATTATGAAAATTATTTTTTCTTAAATATCCATTTTAGGATCTCCTTTTCCAGGGGTTTAAAAATAAAAATTTACCAAAGTTGTAAAGGGCTGTTGTCTCAAATTAACTTCTCGTAGACCTGAATTATATTATACACCTATATTATTTTTTGACGTATACATAGTGCCCCTTTTACATGTTATATAATTAAAATAATTATTTTCATGATATTATAATTTTCATTTAATTTTATTATTTCGGGATTATTATGATTCAAAGTTACCAAAGTAGTAAGATTTTTATGTTATTATCTCATCGTTTATCAGGGTTGTTTATGATTAAGTCTCCAATGTTGAAATATTATTATCTAAATATTAATAATTCTAATGATTTTAATATCATATAGTTATTCATGATTTTATCAATTAATATTACCATTTTCAAATATTTGGTACTTAAAATATTGAGAAAATGATTTTATAAAAATCGGCTCTATTTATGTCTTTAGGAAAACCCAATTCCCCTGAAAAATCTTGTTTTCTCAAAAGTTTTTCGAAATATTTTTTACATTTAAAAAGTAATTTATTAAATAATTTTTTTACACAATTTTACATTTTAAAAAATTGAAATAAATATGTTTTTCATTTTCAAAATTATGCCCATTTTGATTTTACTGAAAATGTAAAAAAGAATATTTGTTTTAAGATACACCACATGATCATTATTTCCAACTATCATGACCACTCAATGATTTCAATATTACCTTACATGTTTTACAATATAATTTTCATTAATTGTTTCCCTTAATATTTGGTAATTTTTTTAAATTATTTAAAATTGAAAAGTATTTTGAAAACATTTCATGTTTTAAAGAGTATTTTTCAAAGTGGAAAAGATATTTTCCTTAATAAGTGTTTTAAATGATCTTTCAAAATAATTTTATATATAAGATGAAATCTATTTATATAAATTATTATTTATTTGGGATTTTAATGATGGATACCATTATTATTATTTTTTTGAATGCATTATGATGAGAATATATTTGTGAAACCGATTTCTCATTCATGGGTTATACCATGAAAAAATTATTATGAAACCCATTTCTTTTTCCATGGGTTATTCTTTTATTAGATGGTGAAATTATCAGGAAATACATATCTTTTCCATAGGTTATGATATAATGAAATTTTTATGAAACCCATTTCTTTTAATGATTTATGATATGATGAAATATTTATGATCTTATGAAACAAATAAATATGGTTTTCCTTATGATATAGGTGGTATCTATATCTCCCATAATGAATTAGGTATATATTTATATCTCATGATATAAGCATGACTGGAATGGGGAGTGAACCTAGTATAGTAAAGTAATTTATCTTCTATGATGGTATTATGAGTAGACCATGAATAGTCTAATGGTTTTGGGAGTGAACTCATTCCACTATGATAGCCTAGAAAGTTATCCTTGACTACTATGTAAATGGTTTTCTATGATTATATGTATGCCACATTTCTATGTATTGGTCCAATTTTAGGATCTCATGAACCATGTTTTTTGACATTCTTATAATTAACGTCTGATGAATTTCCAATCTTTATTACATGACTCAAGATTCTAATCTTTTATATGAAGGGTATTTTTTTCATATATTATGGTCATGTACTCATACACTTATGTTCATTTTATGCTTACGTATCTCCCTTGATTACCCCTACTGAGCATATAAGATCACCCTTTCCTTTGTTTCTTTCACCAGGTTATGAAAAAGGTTTTAGTAGGTTATGTGTGTGAATATTAATAAAGGGAAATATCATTATGGGAGTCATTGAAGATCTTTCACCAAATGAAGTAGATTGTGTTCCAAGTTTCCAGTGGCACCAAAATATTATTTTTCTTAGGTGTGTGTTTATATAATTTATTGAATATTCAAATAATATTATGTAATATCCATGTATGAAAATATTGGGATAGTACAGTTGGTATCAGAAGAAAGGTTTAGTTAACCTTGTGAAACTCATATAAGAAAACATTAGTGAGGTCCCAATGGATATTTATAAGGATATTCCTAGGGATTTATCTAAGGAAAATACTAAAGAAGAGTCAAATTATAGGATACTTTTCCAGGAATTTTGGTAAGGATACATGAAGTATTTTCCAAGAAATTATATCCCTCTCTAGATAATACAAGCGTATGTAGATCTGGCATCGAGGTACCTAGGAGTAATAAATCTGAAAATAGAAGATTGAGTTAGACTTGATCATCACCTGGTTCATAACAATGGGCCTTACTGCACACCTGTTTTGACACTCTTGGGTGATATTATTTGGAAATTTACAAAATCTTTACAATCCCTCAAGAAGGATTTAAATTAAAGATGACTATGAATGGCCTAGGATAAACCTAAGGTGTAATAGATTAAAAATATGGCGTCTTGTTTTAGACATCATATAAGATATTTCTCATGATTATTTGGTCCCTTATAGTGATTAGTGTTTCTCAAACTAGGATTTTGGTATTAGTCAATGGATAGAACCAGGATAAATCTTATTAATTCCAAATGTATTGGAAAATGAAATGCTTTTTCCCTTGAGATACCTAATGTAATGGGAGCAGAATGAAAAATATTATTTTAATTCTCACAAAACTTTATAAATCTATAAATCATGATGGAGTTAAAAACCCAAAAAAAAAAAGAAAAAACATTTTTTGAGTCGATATTAAGGTAACATCCACCAGATTTCAGTGGGTATTTTGATCCACTAGTTACTAAACAATGGATAGGAACCACTGAAAAGACATTTTATATTCTCTAGTGTTTAGAACATGAAAAATTCATTTTGGTTTTTTACTATTTAGAAGGTGAAGAGGATCAATGGTGGACTATTATCCAGAATACAGGGAAATTAGTTAAAATTAAATCCATGGATTTGGACTAATTCAGGAACTTATTTTTTAATATGTAATTTAATTATATTAGTCATATAAATATTGAGAAGTATTTCCTTAAGATAAATAAAATGGATGATGAATCTATTGGTACCTAGGAATAAATTTTAGAAGACCTGTGAGGCACACTTCTATTATTATCATCCAATCTAAAAGTATGTTTGATCAATTCTTCAGTGGCATAAAATCAAGTCTCCAAAGAGAATTAGCCATAATAGACTTCAGTATAATTGAATAGATTTTTTAATGTGATATCAAAGTAGAATTAATGTTGTATTTGGTTGTCGATATCATGATTTTTATAAGAATAAAAAATGGAATTTCAATGAATGTGTAAAAACCACAGATAGAAGAGCTTTCTTTCCATTATTCCAAAATTGTGTGAATAAAGATAGAGTTAGTTGTCTTGAAGGAAGTAGTAAATATTTAATGTTTTTAATGGAAATTAACTGGTAATTTGATTTATTATGTATTGAGAAGAATTTATCAAATGATGACAATAAAGAGAAATATTCATTGAATGAACCACCCACACTCTAGTGCTTAAAATGTAAGGAGTATGGGAATTATGCGAATCAATGACCCAGTCCAAGGGATAATAACTATGATAAGCCACAAAGATCTCTAAATGCAACTAAAAAATGTAAATATTTTGCAATGACAGTGGTTAAAGTTAATCATTATTATTAGGGAAAACTAATCCTCCCCTCCTAATTTAGGAATTTCATATTTTATCTTGTATGAATAAGCCCTATGAAAATCTTATTGTTTATCATTATGTGATATTTAATGTGATTGTATCCCTATATATGAATTATGGAATAATGAAATAAAATTTAATATTCTATTAGTAAAATTTGGAACCCAATATTTTAATGAAAATGCCTTTGTATTTGATAAGAGATTATTTTTGGAATAAAGGCTGAATTATATTTTGAAATCATTTATTTCTCCTAATAATATTAACTTAATAGTTATGGATATGATAATATATTTTTGATTTTAATGTTTATTATATGTTAAAATTCATTGGAATCAATTTTTAGGTTTTATAAGATGGTAGTTTTACAAGATTAATTATATTTTAAGATAAATTTTTTGGAAATGAAAACCTTTTGTTTTGTATATAGTGATAAATTTATATGAGGAGGTATTCCTTTACAATTTTTGGATATATTATTAAGTTGTTATTAATATTTCAGGTTTAACTTATATTAGTTTTTGGTATTATTATTGGTTATATTTAATCACCATACAATGTCATCACACGTTATGGATATCAGAGGAAATTCCTCTTTAGATTCACTTGCCAGAATATATAATAATGAACAGTTAAGCTTTCATGGAATACCACATTAAATTATATTTTATCATAATTGGGAGTTTACCTATATTTTTTGGATAATTCTTCAAAAATATCTTGATATGGAGTTGAGTTTCATTACTATGTATCCTCTTTAGGCACATGGTTAGTTTGATGGAATAATTGAAACCCTAGAGGATATGCTAAGATCTTGTTTTATGACTTTCAAATTTGGTTGGGATCATCACCTTCTACAATATGTTTTCTATATAAATATATTTCACACGATCATTCATATGCCTCTTTATGAAGACCATTATGAAAAGAAGTATTGAACTCCAACGTACTAGAACAAAGCTGAAGAAAGAAATCTATTGGTACATAAGCAACTATATGAGATAGATGGTAATGTTATATCCATTTAAAAACATTTCATGACTACACAATTTTGATAAAAATATTATCGTGATAATCATCGACGTGATCTATAATTTAAATTTGATGATAATTTATTTCTACGAATTTATCTATGGAATAAATAAGTGAAAAATAATCCCTAGGTATATCAGTCCCCTTGAAATACTTGATTATATAAGGGTTCTAACTTATCATTTGGAACTTTCACCTAACCTCTCTTAGGTTCCTGATGTGTTTCATGTACCTATACCAAGGATGTACATACATGATCTGTCACATGTACAAAACTCAAAGGTCTTACCATAAGAGAATGATTATTCTTATAAGGAAAAATTGATTGAGATTCCGGATCATATATAGTAATTTATATAAAACATGACCACTCACCTAGTCAATGTTTTGTGGTGAAACCACTATCTTAAGTAATCTATGTTGTAACTTGAGTAATTAATGAGATATAATTATCCTCAATTTTTGGAACAAAAGTGATGAATTTCATGGGATAAACTCATTTTTAGGGGGATAGAATGTAACACCGCGAGAATTTGTTCATTTTATTTAAAAAAAATTATTTTATATATTTTTTACTACACACAATATATATTTTTTCTTGTGTTATAGAAAAAAAAGAGTTTGTATTATGTTGCACAAAATACATAGTTTGGATTTTATTACATGTAACACTGAGTTTCTCTTGTATTACACGCAATATTGAGCGTAGAATATTATTAAAATATTATTATATAATATGATAGCATTCACCTAACCATTGTAATAGTGGATATTAATATGATTAAATAAATTTTTAAAATATATAGTTTATACATGCTTAAAAAATTAATTCTTTGGTGATTAATTAATTAAATATGAAAATAAAAACCACTTTAAAATAAAGGAAATTTGTTTCAGAATTTTTTTTATGAAAACAAAAATGTTTTCATCAATAAAATAAACAAAAAAATTTTGATGAATAATTTTAATGAAATTAATATATTATATATTCAATAAACTATATTAACATTTATCTTATGTGTTTTTGTATAAAATAGATAATAAAAAATACAATTTTATGCTTAAAGTGTATTTTTTTAAAAAGAAATTATGTTAACTTTTGCGCACTTATTTTATAATTAATTTTCAACACTTATAAAAAATTTATTTGATAAAATAAATTTCTTTTTTCAAATCATAACATCAAAATTTTATTACCATGATTTTTTAATAATTGTTTTGTAAATATAAATTATTTGATAAATATTGAAAAATATTGAAATTTAACTAAAGAATTCATTTTTGTTTAATTTATTTATAAAGATAAATAATATTTTAAATTATTTTTAAAGTATAATTAGTTAAATTATATATATATTAATCCCATTTAAGTCATTGGAATCATTTTCATAATGAAATTTTATATAAAACTTTTTAAACTTTTGAAAATCTTCTCTTTGAAAACCTACGTTCTCGTTGCATATGTTGGATTAATTTTAATTTTTTTATGATTTTATTAATTGAATTTGGAAAACATGGATTGAATATTTTTAATCAGAATAATTTATATTATCTAATAATTTCATGTTAATGTTTTACCAAAATGAATAGTGAAATTATTAAAAATTAATTATTGTCGTTAAAGTAAAAATGTGTTTCTCGAGGGATAAAATAAATAGATAAAGGGTAAAATGACTTAGAAACTTGTCTAAAATATATTTTATGGCCATATTTAGACCCTAAAATTTATAATTGTCAATAATACTTCATTTTGGATCCCTATTTATTGAGAAAAATGTGGCTACACTTTTTTCTTTCAAAAAATTATAACTGTTTCACTCACCTCACTTATAAAAGGCTACCCCATATCCTCTCCTATTCACACCATAAAACCATTTTGTATCAGAAAATGCCTATCTGAATCACTTAAAAACAACCCTCATATTATCCGAGTATCCGTATTTTCTAAATAAGGCTAGTCTAGAAAGGATTTTTGTGCAAACCTATGGATGATACTCAAAGAAGAGTTATCATTCATCAACAAGTGTTTTTATTTTATTTATTACACCAACTTATTCCATTATTATTAAAACATTATGATATATTAACATCAATATATTAAATATAATGGGATCCCATGGGGTGTTAACCAAGTGGTACCCGCTAGTTGTACCCATCACTCTCTCTAGGAACTGGCCAAGGCTCAAGTCCCACCGGACTCAGACACTGTGTGTATTATGCATAGGATGATTCCAAACCATTGCATATATAGGGAATGTATGGATCGATTTAGACCTGTAGGGGTCCCTTAATGGGAGGTGATAATTACCCTTACATATGTTTATAGTTTCGGGATTTCATGAGTTGTAAAGGCTCCCCTTATTTCGGCATCAGACTCGTGTTCAAATCTGGGTGGGGGTGAATTTCACCAGACATGTAGTGACGCTGGAATGACATAAGAGGGTGGTGATGTAGGCATGATGTAGGCAGGTAGTGAAACAGGAAAGATGTATTAATTATGTTGCACTAGTCCTTTGGGTCATGTAATTTCCTTCCTTCCAACGGGGCCATCAGGCCATGTACTGAATAAATAAGGCTTGAATGGTGGGTTATCCCTTTGGGGGGCTATGGCCAACCTTTCTGGCCTATTTGTGTGGTGTGTGTGTCTGTTTAATGTAATTCTACCCCTAATAACCTAATATATATAATGATATGTTTTTATGTTAATGTTATTACCGAAAACCATCTTCCATTCCATCAAATTGGTTGTGAAATCATCGTTAGTGTGTATGGTAGACTACCACCTCATGAACTGATATCATTCATTTTTTCATTTCCACCTCTCATGTATGGATATAATGATGGATATAAATTATATATATGATATATATATATCATAATTATAACTATGGAATAATTATATCATATGCGCTTTTTTAAATTTCCATTCCATGGGGGATACAATATTGTCATTCATGTTCACAGTGGACTACCGCCTCACGAAATGATGTGATTCATTTTCACAAATTCTTTAAATAAAAGATAATAAGGATATATTTAATTAATATAAGTTATTGAAATAAAATAATTATTATATTAAATACATATATATAATTATGATAACATGATATATCATTTTATTTCTTACCATTTCACACACTGAAAGATGGTAATGTCATTCATGTACGTGTGGACCACAACAGTCACGAAGTGACGCGACTCTATATTTTCATCACCACAACACATGGATGATTAGTATCATATATTGAAAGAATTAATATGGTAATTATGATATTATTATCATTCTGGTTATATAATATATTACTTAAATCTTTTCCATAATGACTGATGAAAAGTGGAAACATTACTCATGCGTACGTACAACTTACCATATCCATAATTATAACGTACTACATTTATCAAAACCCTATTTTATTATTGGTATTAAAATTATAATTGACGAATAAATATGATAATTTTTTCATTATTATAATTAAATATATGATGGAACCATGATCAATGTAAGAGGACCAAAAAAATTCAAAACATATACGAAAAAACAAAGAAGTTATTAGGATCTTCTTTTTATGGTTTTTATACTTCAAAAGTTACCAAATAGGTAAGTGGTCTTTATGACAAATTGCCTTCTTAGATACGTAAATTATGTTATGAACCTATATTATTTTATAAAGTGTGTATAACTACCCTTTGAAATGTTATATCATGAATATAATTATTTTAATTATATTCTATGTCTTATTTAAGGTTATTCTTTCTTAGAGATTATGATTCAATGTTACAAAAAGTGTTATGAGTTTAATGTTTCAATCTCATTGTTCATCGGGATTGATTATGATTAAGTCTTTTATGTTAAAATATTATGATATACCTCTCAAGAATTATCATTAATTTTATACTAATATGGTTATTCATTTTGTTTTCAAGTAATAGTACCATTTTATTCACTCCATGGTTCTTAAAATTGTTGAGAAAATGTTACGTAAAAAATAATCTTTATTTATCTCTTCAGTTAAAAACCTTTTTTCTTTCGAAATCATTTTTCTCGAAAAGGATTTAAAAAATATTATTAAAAATTACTAAATTGTTTATTAAGTAATTTTTTTCCCATTATTAGTTTTTTTAAAAAATCAAAAGGAACATTCATGTCGTTTTCAAAATATTAACCATTTGGATTTTACTACAGATTTGAAAAGAATCTTTGTTTTTACATGCATGGAATGAATAGTATTCACCACTACCATAACCATGAAATTATTTCAAGATTTACATATATGTTTTAGATATCCTTTCAAATAAATTTTATTTATTAATATTGGGTAATTTATTTAAATGATTTCAAAGTGAAAAGGATTTTGAAAATGTTTTATGTTTTAAAATGTTTTTTTCAAATAGGAAAGGATATATTTCTAAAGATACGCTTTAAATTGATTTTAAAGATTAATTTATAAATTTTAATAAAAAATTCAAGTAAATGTATATTGAAATTTTTTTATGTCAGAAAATTATATTTTCAATGAAAATTTATTTTCCTTAAGAAATGTTTTAAATGATCTTTAAAAATCATTTTCCATCTAAGGTGAAATATTTCATGTAAATTTTTCTCAGCTAGAGATATAAACCAATGATGAAATTATTATTCCTTCCTTAAATAGTTTATGATGACAATATTTTAATGAAACATATTTCTATTCCATGGGTTATACCCTAAAAAAATGAATTTGAAACCCATTTCTTTTTCTATGGTTTATGCTTTGATTAAATGATTAAATGATTATGAAACCTATTTATTTTCTATAGGTTGTGAAATGATAAATTTTTATGCAACCCATTTCATTTCATAGGTTATGATATGAAAAAAAATTATGTTCTTCTTTCACACATAAATATAGTAATCATTATGATATGGGTGGGACTTTGTCTTCCTTCAATGCATTGGGTAAATATTTATATCTCATGAGATGGATAAAACTATGATGGGTAGTGAAACCTATTCAATAAGGTACATTTTCCACTATGATTGTCTTGGGAGTGAACCTTTACTATTATGATGATTTTTGGAGTGAACCCATTCCACCATGATTGCCTTGGAAATGATCCTTGATTGTTATGGAAATTATTTTTAGTGCTTATGTGTTCCATAATTCCATGTCTTATGCCAATGTTATACTCTCATGGATCATGTTATTTTATTTCCTTATGATTCATGTCTTATTAACTTGGAATAGTTATTCCATGACTCATGATTTTAATCTCTGTTATACAGGGTATGGTTTTCATTTTTTATTCCGATATTCTCATACCCTTATGTTCATGTTATTTTTAAGTGCCTTCCGTATTTACCCTTACTGAGCATATAAGCTCACCCTTTATAATGTTCCCTTTCACCAAGTTATTGTGAAATGTTTAAGTAGGGTATTTTTATAAAGGGTAATAAAGTGTAAGATAATTGTAGGAGAAATTTATGTTATTTCACCCAATTAAGAATATTTTGTTCCAAGTTTCCAAAGGTACTAAACTATTACAATTTTCATGAGTTTTTTTATAATTTATTGATTATTCATCTAAAAAGATGTAATATCCATGTATAAAAATATTGTATTTCTATAATGATTGTGAAAAGTTCCATCATAGATTTCCTACAAGACAATAAGGGTCTATCCACTTTTAATTCATATTAAAAGGAATCCATCAAATCCTTGATTAGAGTGAACTTTATGGGAATTTAATCTATTTAGTATGATGATGGTTACTCACTGCTACCAAAACTGCTCATTATTAGCTCAAAAGAGTTGGTTAATTCCTCTTTAATGGTATCCTCTTATGGGATACATCAATCCAATTATAATATCAATTGGTAAGGATATGGGATTTTCTTGGTCAAGTGTAGTGTGTATTTCATTGATCTTATTCATATCGATGATGATTAATGACAAGTCCAATCAGTGGGGAATGGTGTGAATTATTATCTCATCTTAGTTTGGAAGAGCTAATTTTGTAGCTATGTTGGACAATGAATCATCATGGGGTTATATGAATGTGGTTTGTGAACAATTTTAATTTTGTGGGGAATTTAACTATCCCTCCTCCTACATAGTCAAAAATTGTAATTAATTCTTCCTTATTAATGGAATATTCCCCATTGATTTTCATGATTTAGAATTTTATATCCCCATTGATTATTAGTTATACCACTATTATCTATAGGTCCAACTCTAGGATATAAATTAGGGATTATTATTTAACCTCATTATTGTTTAAGCCTTCCAAAACAAAGAAATAATATGTGATAATTACCTCATTTGGGAGATGAGTACAATCTATAATCCAACCATGTTGATCCTTCAATTTTTAGTTCACATTCTTCTTAGTCATCTAGAGGTACTGTCAAAGTGCATATCCCATATTTTGGGAGCTTCACAAATAGAAAATACTTCTTCATTAAGGAGTTATATATTCTTTAGTGACTTCCATGGGGTAGGTTTCATAGTGAAGAAGTCGATTAATTCATTTCATTAACTAATCTTCTAAGGAATGAACAATATTTCAAAATATTGATGAATGATCATCCAATATTCTTAATGATCAATTATAATTGGATGAACAACAATATATATGATTCGTTTAACATGAGAGATTGAGTGAACCTCATAGTGTTATAAGTAATTCCTTTACTCCTACACTATTAAAATCTAGGAAAGCTATTTCTTTTTGATATCATAATATTGCTTCTCAGTATTGACCATTTTTTTGTTGAGATAACAAATATTATTTCCCTTTTCCCGCAACATTCAACTCAGAAAGGATGTATCTAAGTGATCACTCTAGGGTTTCAAAATTGAGGATGAGAGGTTTTCCTCCCATAGGATAAATCAACATTGGTGGATGAAAAATATGCCTCTTTAGATGATCAAAAGTTTTTGTTTTGAAAATCCTCATCCCATTTATAGGTGACTCTCTTCTTCAATAATTTTGTAAAGTGGATGAATTTTCTGATGAGGTTTTCTATGATACACTTTATATACAGAAGTCATAGTGAGAGTCCTCAAAACTCTTTAGGATTTTTAGGAGGTGGTATATCTGGTATTGCCTTGGAATTTTTGAGGTTATCATTGATTCTACTAAATGTATAAGTATTTATAATGTTGTTTTTTTAACATCTACTATTAAATAAATGACATTAAAAATAATTTTTATGTTGGTTATTTAATAACCATTTTAAAAACATATACATTGATATTTTTAATGTATGTTAAGTAAATAACTGATCTAAATAATATATTAAAAAAATTAATTATAGTTATTTAAAAATTGATGTTAAAAAAACTCTAGAATATTTTTAACACTTCTTATTTTAAAAAATAACTAGATTTTTTTTTCCAAAATATTTTGGATATTAGTTCTCTAAATACCTAACAATGAAAATGGGATTTAAATTTTATTTTTTAATTAGTTTTAATGACATTTATTTAAAACAAATGTTAAAACACATTTTTAACTTCATTTATTTCAATAAACAATGTTAAAAATAAAACCCTCACAAGAAATGTTCACTTCCTCCACATCATTCCAATGTAGTTTAACTTCCCACCTATAAATCCATCCCACAAAATAGGTAGATTTCAATTTTCCACATTACACTCAAGTGATTTTTCTTCTTGTATTCAACTATAACATAATTTACTCTTTTTCCATTTCAATCTCATTTGTTCATTTCGTAACCCAAATTTATATCAATCTCACACACAAAATATTCTTGAAAAAAAGTACTTTCACCTATATTAAATATTCATAGATTCTAGATCATAATTAAAATTTAATTTAAAATATTAATATGGTGGAATCAATGAGATAAAAATTGGAAATTATTTTTATAATAAATAATGAATTTTATTGAAAATTATTATTTATAAAATATCCTTTCATTAAGGAAAAATCCATGGAATTATTTCTTTTATTCTCAACTATTTTTTTAAATTATCATCAATATTTTTTGAGTTTTATGATCATATATTTGGTTGTTATTTAATTTTTTCACAATTGTACGCTAATTATTTTTCTTATATGAAACCTTGACTATTATTTTAGATTCTCCAAAATAACCATTTTGGGTTCTATATTCTCATATTATTTTAAAAAAGAAATTATTTTTAAATTCAATTATTTTAAACCCAAAATTTAAAATATTTTTTAGCATATTTTATTTAAAAATAGAAAAAAATAATTACTTTTAATATTGATTTTTAAATAATCAATTCTAGAAATCATAAAAAAATTAATATTAAATTATGTTTCAAATAGTTTTAACTTTATTTTTAATCACCAACATTAAAAATATATTTAATAAATAACTTGGAATGACATCACCTAAAAACCTGATGTAAAAAAACATTTTTTGTACTTTTTTCATGGTGGAATACCGTGATTCCAATGAAATTCCCAAATGTCACACTAAAATCACATTTCAAGGGATTCATCTTCAAGTTTTGTTTTTTAAAGTGCATTAAAAGGTATATTTATATTGGGAAGATAATCATAAAAATGTTGAGACTTGAAAAATTAATCATTAGTATTAAATTTTATAATAATCCACATAATAGTCTTAAAGATACGATGCAAGGAGCATTACTATTTGGCATCAAAATTCTTCAATCAAAATGAAGTCCCTTAACAAAAATAGTCCCCTTTAGGTTCCCTGAAGGTAGTTCCCTACTCATTGTTAGGTACCATTAATATTTGGCTATATCTAGAATATAATTATATGAATAAGAGTTCTTGAGAAATACTCATCCCATCGATCAATAACTCCATCATCATGATTATCAAACATTCCTTTGGGTTTTTTCGGTTGATATCCCTATAAATGAAACAAATTTTAATTTTGTCATTTTTTTATTAATGTGAAAAATATGTTCATGCCATTTTAGGTGTTTAACCTCTCTGATGATGTTTTATTTGATAATATTATCAATTTCAACTTCTACCTTAGCATCATGGGTTGGATTTATTCTCTCCTGTGCCTTCTTGTTTCCATAATGGTCATTTGAGAAGTCCAAGTGATTGGTCACCACATTAATTTAACACTTAGGATTCTCTGTATAGTACCACAAAAATTCACCTCCATAATGTTTTGTGAGGGATATATAAATCCATTTTTCTTTAGGGTCCATAAAAAAATGATTATCATAAGCCACAAATCTTACTCCAAAACCAAATTCACTACCAAATATAATTGATAGTGATATAGAAACCCTCTTTTAACGATGGATGGGTATCCCTGAGACCTCATTGTTCCTATTATTATAACTATATTCTTAAAAGTAGAAGATGAATGAGAATTATAATATTGTAAAGATGATATGTGTATCTATTTAGTTCCCAATGATAATTTGGGTGAATTGTTATTATTCTTATTAGAATGAAAACCTTATTCCCAATTGATAGATTTGGGTGATGTGTATTGTATCATGTGAGTAGAAAAAATAATACTTAAACCTCATTCATTCATTATTTCTCGAGAATTCATATATATATAGCTGAATAGTATTTTCTTCATGGACTTAGACTAATGATTATTTAGACTGACATGACTATTAAGAAAATTGAGGGCCAAGTTGGTACATATAGACTGGCAAATAGTCTTTTCTTTCCATAGTGGTGGATTGTTTTGAGGGATATCATCTTGACCAATATATGAATGGAAGATGATGGGATGCCTTGAATTATCATACAATAGAACCTACATGACCCGATGACTTCACATATCTTGATTTTTTCCCTCAATTCAGTAGATGACAAACATATAGCCTCTATTGAGTTCGCTATATGGATTGATGGGGGGTCATTTCTAGGCCATTGGGAGAAGTAATCTGAATGGTGTTACCTACCAACAACAACTTCACCTCCCTATTGTAGAGCCTTACATTTTTATATTGAGTATTGTATGATTCAAAGGGGGTATTATCATTATAACGTACCCCAACTTTTCTATTGTTAGAGTATTTTATTCCTTAATGATATGACGAGGGAACCTCTATGGGAATATGGAGCCACATCCTTACTAGAAAACATTAAGGTTCGTATCTTAGAGGGCCAACATGTGTTCGAAGTCCTATTTTTGATAATAGAATTAGGATATGAATTAAATCTTCTCTGTTAGATTATTCTCACTTTTATCATATAAATGGATGTTCAAGTTAGAAGGATTCATGTTGACTTCACTATAACCCAAGGGTCAAAGGGTATAGATTGGTATGAGATTAATTATAGACCCATTATCAATCATGGACTGATAGAAATCAATATCATCCAACATATTTTATGTGTACATGGGTATGATATGCCCATTTATGGAAATGTCTCGATTCTATTATGTGAAGGAAATGACCGTGTGGAATTGGATGGAACCAATCTTCATATGATATGTCTGGACTGAGTGGCTTCACACTCAAACATGTGAGGGCATAAAAAGCCCTCAATGAGTACCTCTGTGAGTTCAGTTGAGAGGTAAAGTAAATCCTAATTTGAAATATTGTCCAAAAATAAACCAAGTTTCTTCAAGATTTCATGTTTTTAGGCAAAAGTTATTTTCTTATAATCCCAAGGTTGTTCCTTCGATTGGGTTTAGGGGTTGATGCCTCTTGAACTGTTATCTTGGATTCCTGACTAGAACCCATGGGTATTTTTTTACATTTACAAGTTGGGGTGAGGTATCCTTACTAAATTACAATACTTAATAGACAATTATACATCTACAAGATAATATTAGAGAATTATTATATCTAAATAATATATTGAGGATTCAAGATTAGATCAATGAATCTATTGAACTAGATAAAGTTCCTTCCCTAAATTATTATGAAGTAACGACCTTAACAAAAATAATTTTTGAGCAACTAGGTTTAGTCCAACATTTTCTTCCATGATATCCAAGGTATTATTAGACTTTATGACCTCCTCTATTATATATGGGAATTTTTTATTCTTAAAAATCATTATATTATTCTGTAAATAGGAATTTCAGGTAGATAGAGTTGACCAATATGTTTTAACAATAATTTTCCAACGAAGGTTCCATTTGATTGGGTAGTGACCATCATTCTAACAGCAAGGGAAGGAAGTCAATGGGGGTCTAGACCTATAGGATTTTTTAAGGACTCTTCCTACCATATCTTTTTCTATGGGTACTATATGTTATTACTCATAGAAGAATGTAATAATGATACTATCAGAAAATTCATAGGGGGATATGGGGACACAAATGATATATTTAGTTGTGAACTGATTATATTATGCAAGCTTTTGAACAATTTAACAGAAATCTAGCCATAATGTTTTTTCACATTCTTGTTTGGGATGTCCATTCAGTCCTCTTATTATTTTGCTGTAGTGGAAGAAATATGAGTCACTTGTGTCAATGGTTTTCCCAACTTTAACATTACAAATTAAACCACATCCTAATGTATATCCTTGAAGATAAATTATTCTTGGATATTATTCTCTAACATCTGATAGAAAGTGAAGTAATTATGTTAGTCATTTGGACTCACTTCATTAGGTTTCCTGAACTCTAAAATTATTAAAAATTCATTCTCTATTAAAGTGAGTAAATACCCTATAACCTTCTCTCATAAAAAATAATAGGTCATACTCTTCGGATCCTTTAATGTCGGTGAGGTTGATCCCTCTTCGTATCCTAATGAGGGGGATATTTCTACTCTTCTCATTCGAGGGGGGGGGGCATTGTATGATATTGTGTGATCTTGGGAGATGAATTTTTAATTGGTGTTGTCTAAAGAGTGATGGATGCAGTCTCTACTCTACTATAATTCCTCCCTTGAGTTGTCATTATTAGCCAAGATTTTTATTTTGAGCATTAGATTTCATCCTCCAACCTCTACACAGATTCTGAAAACTCACAGAAACCACCAAGGTATTTAAATGGGATTGGTGGTGTCTATAGTTCATAATATAGATTCTATATAAAAATACTCAATATATTCTCTTTCAAAAGTTTCACATTCAACTAATATGTTAATACCTTACACTTAGTGAGGAATTCAATTACGCTCCCATTTTCATGATTTTTGTGGTTTTAGAGGTATAGGATAGTTTTCTTCATCATCATGGAATATAATTGATAAATGAACTACCTACATAGATATTCCCAATTAAGAATAGATCTGGAAAATGGATTATTATACTTGAAAAACAATGGTCCTTCTAGGATCTAGAAAAAAATTTAGAGCTTCAATACCTCTTATTAATCCAATGATACCATCATGTTACCACACCAAAAAATGAATTGTGGGAGATGATGTTCTTGGTTACCCATGCTATTAAACACTGGGAAGGTGGAATTCAAAAAATTTGGTATATAATGATTCACGTAATCCTAATCCGGATACAGATTCTTTTATAGCTACACTAGTGCACTTATTCCCTATATGGATTAGATTAAAGTGATAAGGCAATAAATACATTCAAGGATCTCTAAAATTAATGTCATTAAGGATTATTACCTAATATAAAAGATAGGTAGACCCTGATATGGTCAAATTTCATAAGATGGATATCAATATACATTTTAACCTAGCCTAAGGTAGATTTCTTGAAATATTGGAGTCTAATCCCCAACTAGAGGAAATTTATCATACCCTTTTACCACTTGGTATTATATATTTGGACCAATCAAAAGGCCAGAATATACTCGTATTAGTCGAGCTACTTCATCCAACTTAAGGGGGCTCACCGAAGGATATATATATTCACATCTTTTTAGGATTTGTACTCCATAGGGATATTATCTCTATGTAATTTAGCATTGATCCATTTCAATATTTCCAACACAACTTCATATTGAGAAATATTATCCTCTATAGAGAGAGGGTCACATTCCATGGTTTGGGTGGGATATAGCCTTGAATTTCATTTATCCTTTTCTGAGGCCCATAGTGGTGCTGGTATTGGAATATTTGGAAAAACTCTATAATTATTAGTCTTCCTCTTCTATCTGGTGCACACACCTACATCAAGTATTTCAGTATAATCAACGCCTCAATATGAAGTCTATTTATAATGTCCTTGTGTACCAAGGTCATGATTTAGGTTATCTATATTGCTAATGACAATGATAATTACCAATGAAAATCATGTAATTGGAATCATGTCATTATCATCCTTAGAGTAATAGGGATATTTATATCCCCTATAATACCCATCAATGGGTAAATTTTTATAATACTCTATGGTAAAATTCTTGGTGTACTATTTTATTTTAAGACACCTATGAGGCTTTATCTCTTCTCCTTGAAATATAGGGAATTTTGGAGAGTATCCAGTAGATTTCATCAATAATACCCTTAATGATGGAGGTTGATAATGTAGTGGAATGAACTATGAGGGAACTTATTATGAACACAAACCTAATATAGAGAAGAAAATTTTTGTTGGGGAAGTATGGGTTAATATTTTCCCCATACATGTGGGTTAATGTTGACTGAGTTCTACCACCATCACATCCTAGTGCTGTTGTAGCTTTGATGATCCAAGGAGTGGTGGTGGTGGTAAAACTTCCCCCAGCCTTGTGGGCTTGGTTTTATCCTATACTACTACTGATATGGTTTCTATCACAATATTATTAGCTTTCCAAAACTATACCCAAACATGGGATATATTCAACACCATCATATGGAATAAGATACCTTTTGGGGTTTATTTGTGATTGTATGATTTTCATGCCTCATACTGGACACATGTTTGGCCTTCATTGTAGTATAATGTAGAATATTGTTAATGGGATACTCCCATGGAGTATGATGCTTCTAGGATTTGATAGTAGTAGGAATTCACTTGAAAACCCATAAAAAATATATGATCCCTTGGCCTAAAACCTAATATGAAGAAATTATGGTTCATGTTTTCCCTCCTAGAAAACTAGGTTCACTAGTGAGACGGATTATGTATAGCTCCCCATACTCCTACCAAAACAAGATTTTTACAACATTTAGAGAATATATGATTATATAGTAGATCACATTAATACTGATAAGGTAATAACTATTATAATAAATTAATCTACTTCACTAACTAATGGTTTTGGGCCACTAAGTTGGTATAAAAATAAACATTAAGGTATAGATCACTCACCATATTAATGTGGTTAGATAACTCCACAAAAGAAATATTTTTTTCCTTGAGATTGTGAATATTTTACTATAGTTTATAGTGAATATAATATATGCATTCCCCATTGAGTTATTCTGTAATTTTATACCAAGATGTGTCCATAGGCCAAAACATTATCATTATATTACATATGGTGAGTTCCTTTCACATGACCATAACATTATTATCATACATTTAAATGGACATTCACTTGATTTTACCATAGTTTTCATTTACCCATAACATTATCAAAGGGATAAGGACTATTTTAAACCTCTTCTGTTGTATCAGAGGGTGACTGATTCAACAGAGTGTGGATGGGGACCAAAGTCCTTGATTGTTTTTCATGTGGGATGGGAATTCCCAGGTTAGTGAAGAAGTGATTATTATAGTAGATATCACACTCTCAAGATTCTCTCACTGGGAGGTAAATATAAGATCTTTTTTAAATGGGAAGTACTTCCATTCTAATAAGAGATATCATTATGGGAGGACCAACACAAAGGGAACTCTGGGGATGACCTCTATGATTACCAACTACTGAGGCTTGGTAATGGGAGGACCTTCATTCCTATTGATAATTAGAATATAGGAAGGACCTCCAAAACTTAAATAATGGGGAGGAACATCATGTCTTATCTTTATATTTCTATAGGGAGGACCTCCAATACTATTACTCTGGGGTAGACCTCTGAAGATACTGATAT
Organism: Viscum album; assembly: GCA_963277665.1. NCBI lineage: Eukaryota > Viridiplantae > Streptophyta > Magnoliopsida > Santalales > Viscaceae > Viscum > Viscum album. The sequence continues at coordinate 743,408,639 of OY728141.1, forward strand.
CTTTATTGTGGTAAGGACCTCCTTGGTTATTGATTCCTTATTCTATTAATTAAGAGTGAAAATATTATTGGTATACCATTAAAATATAATAAAGGGATTCAATAATTTAAGTATTTATTGGGTTCAAAATATGAGCCTCCTCCTAGGTCATATGATTACCTTGATAATACATTCTGGATCTCTCTGTTTAGGAAACCAGAGTTGGAACATTAATCATGATTATATTCATGTAGTTAAAGAACAACATCTATATAATGTAACCATCTAAGGAAACATTTTACTTTCATGTAAATATGTTAATTCTTTATTTATATAGCTACTATAGGATGCTAACACACTTCAAAAGTATTAATACTAATGGTGATATGATCATGCTTCTAGTCATCGAGTTCTGTTAGAATATGTCGATAGGATTCCAAGGTGATGATATGAATATATACATGTTCTTAATTGGTAAATTGAGGTATGTATATGGTATTTATAACATTGAGATGAATATAATCATTACCCCATGTTGTATCTAGTACATGTTTTTGTTGTTTTGTTGAGAGAGTAGGTATGTGAGAATGTTCATGAGTGACCCTTGGGATATTCTCGAAAACTCTTTTTGTGGATATAGGGTATGAGCCTCACCCTGAGTGATTGAAATGATATATCATAGAACTATAGTAGGAATGGGTTATAATCCCACCCTCATACATCAATATTCACTGGGATATTCCAATGATCCTAAAAAATGGGAGCGATAATATGATATTTCTCCAGATTATCCAGCAATATATGCCAAAGATCTCACTTTTTATTAATAGGAATTAGAATATGGGTCTAACCACTTTTTTTATAGGAATATTATAAAATTTAAAATTTTCACTCCCATAAAATGATAGTATGATGGGAAGGTTTGAGTAGGTATATAATACTCTTCTTTAGTAGTCACTAGGATATACTGATGGACTTCTTCGATGATAACAGGAATATGAGTCAATTATTTTGTTGTCTTCTACCTTTTATGAGACCTCCTTATAGGTGACTTGATCTAAGTGATAAGGTTTGGGATCATCTGGTCATTTTTTAGTGTATTTCTAAGGAGCTAGAGTCACATGACATTAATGACATTTTTAACAGCCCAAAATTTCAATATGTGATTCTCCTTCAAATAAATACTATGATGAACAACTTGTTTCATATACAATACAAAACTAAAACAATATATTACATATTATCATAAAGTTGTTAGGAAAATAATAAGAATAAAAAAACCTCTAGTAAATAAAATGATAGCAATTAATTAAAAATTCTTATATCTATTGGATAAAAAATTGATATTATTTAATTTTAATAAGTATTGTCATTCAAGGAGATAATTTTTAGAAGTTTTCAGTACTTGATCCTAATAAATTAGATTACGTACATTAAAAATATGATTATGATAATATATAATATTTCATTTTATAGAGTACTTTTTTATATTTACTTAGTTATTAATTGATATGATATAAAATCAAGAACACTTAATGTCTAAAAATTCATTTTTATATAAAATATATTTCATTTATATTTTTTATTTTCATCAAAAAGAAAAAATTTCAATATTTTCAATTTGAATTTTACGAAATGAACATTATTTTTTAATTAATAATTTTAAAAGTATATTATGGTTAATTTTTTGTGATTTTTCTGAAATTATTTATTTTCAGTTGAATAATAAAAAAATCATTCTTATAAATACAATCACTTTTATGAAATCATCATGATAGAATATTAACCTCAATGATTGTAAAATATTTTTTACAGAAAAAATATATATTAACGAAGTAAAAATATTCCTATAAAAAACTTATGATATAGTTAGAAACCTATGTAATGTCTTTTTTGAACCTAAGTATTATTTTATTCTAATAAAATAACTATTTTTGATACTTCTCTTTAATTAAGTATTTTCAAGGTTGAATAGTTTTTTGGATGGTTTTAATGTAATGTAAAGATAATTTTTTTATTCACAAACTAAGAAATGTTATGAGAATCATTTATATACAATATTAGCGTGCAACTTCATTTTTATGCTTAGAAAAAGGAATTTTTCTAAAAAAATGTTTTTCATTGTTTTTTCCATATTTATATTATAATTAATTTTTAACATAACTATATATTGAATATTATAAAATTGTTTAATATTTTTAATTAACACATTAAAATTATGTAATAATTTTATTTTCATTATATTCTTTTAATTAAGTTACCATAGTGAAAATTGGTCACCAAAGTGAGGGTAAAATAGGTCAAAAGTGGTTAAAACTATTTGACGATGTAAAAAATATCTAAAAATATTATCTATAATTTGATCGGATAAGTGTATTTTGACATATGATATCCTATAATATAGTTTTTATTTCCTTGGTTTCACTTGAACTTGATAAAGGCATTTATATTATTATTATGTAAAGAGTAATTACAAGGGTGCCTCTCCTCTCACCAATAAAAGGAGACCTTCACCCCCTCACTTATCCATACTCTTTGAGCACATTATATTGAATCCTACTTGAAACAATACCTCCATAAGTATCTTTATCTAACCTATTATTTTTGGCCCTCCCAAAATACCAACCTAAAAAATTATTAAGGAGAGATTCAAAGGAGGATACCCATGGAAGGGGTAATCATTTTAACCAAGTTAATTCAAGTTTATTTCTTAATAAAAATACTTAAAATATATTATATCCATACAATATAATTAAATCATTATCATATGGATAATAAATTTTATTATGTTTATGGAACAACCAAAATATATTTCTTTTCCAACCATTGAAAAATGAAAACATTGCTTGTGTGTATGTACAGACTACTGCCTCTATAAACTGACATACTTGTTCTTTCACCACTGACTCATATAATAATTTATAAAGATATATTAAATGAATAAATATTATATTTATAAAATTTTTATGATTATTGAAATTTAAATAATTATCTACATTATTTATCTCTTATATATTAAAAAATTGAATATATTGTATGTGTGTAAGTGCAGATTAATGCCTCTATGGATGAAATGTTTCATTTTTCATCTCTTCCATACATTAATTGATCCATAAATGAATTTAATAAATAAATAATATATTTATAAAATGATTAATATTCTAAAAAATTTATATTACCATTATATAATAACATGTTATTACTCATTCAACCGTTATTACTTGTTCATGTTTTTTGTCCCTTTTTCCACCAATATAAACATTATTATAATGTGAATATCATGAATGATTAAGTAATATTATGTAAAATAAATTTAATTTAATAATGTTGAATTTATTATTTTTTTAAAAATAATAGTAATATATATGTGTGTGTGTGTGTTTCTATATATTTTTAACAAAAATAATTCTTCCTTCCAAATCAAGAACAACTAAAATAAATAAATTCATAAGATTTCCATGTTAAACATCACCATAAGATTCATGAAATATCCTTGGGAAAATGAAATCAGAAAAAACATATAAAAAATAATATTTAACATTCTTAAAGAGATTAAACCATGACCATGGTAAAAGTATTGACACCTATGAATTGGAACATGCATGGGAATTGAGACATTTAAAAAATAAATATATTTTGTTAACAAATAATTATTAATAAATGGGTCATAAGAAATTATCATTGAATGGTTTATATTAAAAAATATAAAAAATTATTCGAATATAAGTTTATAAAAATATAAATTAATTATACAAGGATGTTAGAGCATGTATGACTAAGTGGAAGACTGAGGTAAGGGGATTCATAACTCAATTTCCTACCATTAGGTTATGTCACTTCTTTATTTACTATGTTATTCCAATAATTTTTTTTGTAAGAACGGTAATTTTTTATATTTAATTTACACTTTTTTATGTCAATTTACATTTATTTCACACAATCACGTCATGTATTGATTCTTATTTCAAATAATATGATCTTTGTATGAGTTTTTTGTCTCAATTTCACTTAATTGAGACATGCTTCGTATTATACACATCTTTACATTTAAAAGTTTTATATACACCCTCTTTGACATGTTATATCAAGAATTTATTTATTTAACTTCCTTAGAATGTTCCTTACTTAAATGGTGTCTTTTCTTTAAAATCTATATGGGATTTTAGTTAAAATAACAATTCTAAAAGTTCTAAACTCTTTTATCTAACTATTTCTCTTCCATTTACATATTTTTTATATTGTTTCAATAATTTTATTAATTATAATCCAAGAAATATTTATGTTAATTTTAATATATCTTTAACATTATTTAAAAAGTATTAAAAATGAATATTTTAACCATTTTCTATATGGGTTATTTTTTACCTTCTTAATAAAGGTGTGAAAAGAGTGTTTTTTAAATATTAACTGTTTAATACATTTTATTATAAACCTAAAAATTATTATTTATCATGTTTACATTAAAAGTATCCATATTTTTTCAAATAAAATTAAATTCGCATTGTTATGTGAATGTTTAGTTTTTAAAATTTACTAAAATAAAATGGTATTTTTTCTGTTCCTTCAAAACATGTCTTAATGATTTTGTGAAGGTAATTTTTGACTATTTTAACATCCTTTATTGATTAACACTCAATACTAATTGATATATAAATGAATTATGGACACTATTACATTATTTTGGTAACCATATTAATGGTTTATTATTATATGATTGATGGGTATGTTATAACCCTAAAATGAATTAGGAAAATATTAGAATCTCATCAGATGATTCACAGACATTATTGTGATTAGCTATGTTTAAAATATGAAGTGAGGACATGATTTTGATTAGCTATGTTCTCATGGGGATGTATGGACGTGATTGTGATTAAATATGTTCATAATATAATTCATGTACATGATTGTGATTAACAATATTCACAAGACAATGCATGAACATGAGTGTGGGTGGTTATATTCGCAATATTTTGATTTATTTCCTCATGTTTGTGCAACACTCTTACTACACATTTCACTATTATTCTAGAATGTTATGCTATGTTCTCATGGATCATGATTATTGTTTTATGTTTCAAATCCTCATATAATTCATGTTTTATATTATGAAATAGTATTACACCATGAATCGTGATTTATAATCTATTTAGTATTATGTATGAATTATCTTATGTGATGACATTGCAACATGACTATTCCCTCATGCCCACATGTTATTGTTATAATCACATATGATATTTTACTATTAAAACTTAGTTTTACTATTATTGGTCATTTTATCTCACACTATCTAATTCTTCTAGTCCCCATGTGATGAATAATGTTATTGATTATGATGTCTATAAGGGTAACATATGAGCATGTTACTTGTGGGAGATGTTAAAGAAATAAAGAGGACTGAAACATTTATGAATATAATCTCCAAAGAAAATAAATTTTTTTTTCTATGAATGTATAAATTAGTGATTTGAATTTGAAATATTGTAAAATGTCTATGTACTATTCTTAGATTATCTCACATGATATCAAATCCAATAAGTTATAAATTTTTTTTACACTGGATCTGGAAGTGTGGGTCTGAGGCATATCAATTTTTATTATAGTTGTTTTTAGTTATTTTTATCACATTATGAAGTATAACAGGACCTAACTTAAATAACCCTATGTGGACTAAATTTATCCAAGTCTAAGAATACTTTTTCTTAATGTTTTACATTTATAAGATGTATTATTACAATTTATACAGTCGGTTACTCTGATTTTATTAGGATATTATTCTTTATTACTCATGTTGACCCCTTTTGGTTTTATTAATTGTTTAAATCCAAGAGAAACAGAATTAACAATGGTTATAAAGGTCAATACAATGATATGACCCCTAAGAAACCAAATGGTATTGGTTATAGAGAAAAAAAACTCATGGTAATCTTTACTCAACTATCTCAAGTAATGGAAAACAACACAAACCTTGTTGAGATTTTGAACACACCTACTATGGAGAAATTTTTTATCAAATCACTCATACATCAATGATAGCCATCCTTTAATGGGTCTTATAATCTAATAATTTTTTCAAAATAGATCGACAAAATAGAAAATATATTTTCCATTATCTAGAGCATGGAGAAAAAAAAATTTGTTTTTCACTTTTTATCAACTGTAGCGTGATGTTGATCAATGAAATAAATTTATAAAAATATAAAGGACTAATGATTAAATTGAATCTATAATATGGGATGAGTTTAATAAAATATTCTTACCGAAATATTTTCCTCGAACTCTTCAAATGGAAATAGAGTGATGATTATTTTAGGTAAAGAAACAATAGGATGAATCGATTGGTTTATATGAAGAAAACATCATGAGACTTCCAATTTTTTCCTCTATATTTTTTATATATTATTAAATAAATACAAACTATTTATTAATTAGCCTGAAACAAATTATTTAAAAGTAATTATCTATAAGAGACTTTGGTATCTATGAAGAAATTTTTTTATGTGCACTTATAGTAGAAATGGAAACTAGGGAATCTTCTGATAAAAAAATAAAATAAAGTTTTATAGAAACTTGAATTATAAATCATGTGGATAAAATAAACTTCCCCCACCAAAATTCCCAAAACAATTCATGGAATTTGGTAACTAGGAAAATAAATTCCCCAAACCATGGGTCAATAATAATATTCAATGCTAAAACCCCCTAATCCAATTAAAAATGGGAAGGATTATATAATAAAAATTTATAAAGTGGGTCATTCAAATAATTTATTGTATAGTAAACTCATCAACCACTCAATATCTATAAATTTATTATTTAATTTTCCTTATAACCAATAATTTATCTCTAGGATGTTTTATAGGATCATAGAATTGACTTACTAATGATAAGATTACAAATTATTAGTTAAAAGTCATATTTATTTGATGATTGAATTCCATTTTTAAAACTCTTATATAATATATGTATAAGTGAATGATATTCTTTCAAATTTTATTATTTTTCTTTTAGTGGGATTTTATGACATTTTTGGAATTTATTGGATTTTTATATATTTATCCTTTATTAATTATGGGATAGGTAAGTCACATATCAAATCCAGAATCAACCCATGATAATTTTACAATGATATATTAACTATAAAATCCCTATATAAATTTCATATGTTAATAAAGTCTTAATACCCAATCTTAAAAAGTATGTCACTTAAGTGATTGGGGACAAATTAAATATTAGGTTCATGCTTACTATAAAAAAATGAGTCACTTGGTATATAAGATAATGAGGTTTGTATCTTAGTAGAAATAATGTAATCCCTTCATTATTTATATTAGTGGGTGTTATCAGAAATTAAAAGTATTCAATTTCTGTAAGAGGAGTAAAATATATCACCTAAAGATTTCAATATGCTATTATGCTTTAAATAAATACTATGTTGAATATATTTTTTTCACATAACACACTGAAAAAAATGTTCCCAACTTATGTGATGATCATTATTATGAAAATTAAAAAAATAATAAAACCTCTAGTAAATATAAATATACTAATCAATTAAAAATGCTTATATATATATATGATAAATAGTTAATGAGATTTAATGTTAAAAAGGATTGTTTTTCAAATATCTTTTGTTATAATGTTGTGTATTTAATCATAATAAATTAAAATAACATCTGTTAAAATACTAAAATGATAGTATGTAATATTTAAATGTATGAAATAATATATTAACATTTATTTAATTTGTAATTGATATGAAATAATATTAATAACAGTTAAAGTTTAAAAGGTCATTTTTCAATAAAATATGTTTTTCTTTTTGTTTTTTATTTTATATTTATAAGATAAATTTATAAGTTCTAGAATTTTAATTTTATGAAAAGAAATTAATTTTTTAATTAATCATAACATAATTATATTAGGGTGAATATTTTAGGTTTTTTATGAAATGGTTGTCTTTCAGGTGAATAGTGAAAAAATATTTTTACAAATACAGTCGGTTTTATGATATCATCATGATATAAGATTGAAATGAATGTATGTAAATCATTTTTTATATAAAAAATTATATATTTATGAATTAAAAGAAATCATTTAAAAATAATTTTTTTTATTCATAAACCTATGTTTGGCATTTAGAAACTGAATTATTATTTTTTTCTAATAAAAGAACTATTTTTCATCATTTTTATTAAATAAGTAATTATAAGGTTATATTCGGTTTTGGGTTCATTTTAAAGTAAAATAAATATAATTTTTTATTAATAAACCAATAAATTTATTTAGAATAAATTCTTTACATTATTTTCATGAAAATTAAAATTTATTCTTAGAAGGGAATTTTTCTTTGAAACTGTTTTTCATCTCTTTTTGTGTATTTATATTAACCTTATTTTATACAACCTCTATAAATTTATTATTTCAAAAAATCATATTTTCAATTAGTGTATTAAAATTATTTAATATGATACATATCATATTTAGTCATAAAATTATATTTCCATAGTAAAAATTAGTAACTTTGGTAATGGTTAAATGGGTAAAAACTATGTGATAAAGTCACAAAAATTTCAAAATACTCCCTATAATTTTATTTGATGGTTTTATTTTGAAATTAAATATCCTAAATTAAAATTTGAGTTTATATGTCAATGGTTTCCCTTGAGAAATAAATTTATAATATTTTAATGTTAATAGTATTTATAGGGGTGCTACTCCACTCACCTATAAAAGGAGCCCCTCGCCCCCTCGCTTCTCAACACTCCTTGAGAACCTTTTCTCTACCAAGACATGGAAAATTCCATCAAAAGTATTTTTTTTATTACCTATAAGTGTTTTCTTTCCCAAAATACCAACCTATCAAGGCATAAGGAGAGATTCAAGGGATACCCAAGGAAGTGGTAATCATATTAACCGAGTTCATTCAAGATTTTTTTTCATTCTACCTCTTTAAAATCTATCACACCTATACTAATATAATATAATTAGTGAAATTATTGTACTTAAATGTTATTATGTTGATGTAATATGAATTATATACATACTTTCCTTCTATTGAAAATTGAAAACATCACCCTTATGTACATGCAGACTATCACCTGTATCAAGCGACATATTCCATTTTTATCACTACCTCGCATGGATGGTTATAGAGATTCATTTATTGAATATATATGATATATATTAAATAATAATTATTTTTAAATTTAAATAATTATATAATTTATTTACCTCATATCCATTAACAAATGATAATTTGGTCAGTTTGTAAGTATCGAATACCACCTCCATTGATGACATATTTTATTTTTCATTACTACATTACATTAATGGTTATAAAATTAAATTTAATGAATATATATGATATTTATGACCTTATTATGTTTCATTAAATGTTATATTATGATTAAAAAATAATTTTTTCTTACACATTCTAATATTACATTATGTTCTTGTTTTTGTTTGGTTTTACCACACAAATGAACACTATTATAATGTATACATCTTGAATGATTAAGGAATAATATATAAAAGTTATTTTATTTAATAATTAATAATTATTATATTTTAAAAATTATTTAATGTTAATATATATATATATTTGTATTTTTTTAATGAAGTCAATTCTTACTACAAATTAAACACATCTAAACATGTAAGTTTTAATATTTTCACGTAATTCATCACCGTAAGTTCCTTGAATTATCCATGGGACTATATAATCAAATAAAATACATATATAAAATCATGATTAACATTATCTAGGTGATGAAACCATCACCAAGGTGAAGTGATCGAAACTGAAAAATTGAAACATGCATGGAAAATATGACATTTAACACCTAAATATTGATTTTTAATAAAGAATTTTTAATAAATGGGTCATAATAAATTATAATTAAATCGAATATAATAGTAAAAATATAAAAAAAATGATATATTAGAACAATAAATTAAAATTTATTGTACATGTAAATTATTGTGGATCCTACTAAATGGAAAATTGAGTTAAGGGGATTCTTAACTCAATTTCATTTCTTTGGGTTATATCACTTACTCATGACCATTAAATACCCTGATTATGTGTTTTATTATCTATTATTTTTTGTATTTTATTTACTATTTTTTATTTTTATTTTCCTTGTTTTTACAAAATGACTTCATTGTTTTATTCCTACTTAAAATGATGTAATCTTTGTAAGAATGTTAAGTCTCAATTTCACTTCTTTGATATATAATTCGTTTTATAAACTTGTTTAAATTTATTTGGTGTATATAATTCATAATTGGGATATTTTTTCTTTAATATATTTATTTTTAGTTACTTCTCAAGTTGTTTCCTTAAAGGGGTTCTTGATTTTAAAATCCATTCAGGTCTTTTTAAATCGTTGCTTTAAATGTTCTAATGTCTTTTACCCAACACTTTCTACTACATATATTTGTTATTAATATTTTTTCAATAATGTTCGTCTCTACTATTAAATTATTTTTAACATTCTTTTATACTAAATTTTACCTTATTTACAATGTTTTAAATGGAATCTTTGAAATGTTTTCTATATGGGTTATTTTTAAGATTCTTAATTAAGCTGTGAAAAGAATGTTTTTTAATATCTAACTAATGAACTTGTTTTACATAAATAATTACCATTATTAGTTATCAAGATCCCATTAAAATTTTCCATGGTTTTCTAAATAAAATAAAACTCCAATTATTGTATGATTTTTTTATTTTAAATGTTCCCAAAAGAAAATGGTATTTATTCTTGTTTTTTAAAACATATCCTTAATGATTTAATAAAATTATATTCTATATATATCAATATAATTTGATGATTGACTTGATTAACTAGGGATAATATCTAAATATAAAAATCTCCCTCTTTTTATGTATAGATTATGATGATTTTTTTGGGAAATTTTCATGAAGATTGTTCTTTCCCATGGGTTAATTAACCTATGAATGAATGATGAATTCTCTTATGTTACTTTCATAAAAATAAATATAGTTTATTATTATGTGATGTATGATTCAATTATATGCCTCCAATTCATAGTTTAATGATTCTAATCTGATGAGATAATTCATAGATATTATTTGGATTAGTTATGTTCCCAATATGTTGTGTAAACTTGATTGTGATTAAGTATGATCACAAGATTATGCATAAACATGATTGTGATAAACTATTTTCACAAGATAATTCACATAAGTGATGGATATTCTCTATGTTCATGATACAACTCATGAAGATGATTGTGAGTAACTATGTTTACAATGTTATTATTTCTATGCTTATGTTTATGTCATACTCATATGCCATATTTCTATATTATTAAATATTTCGATGTAATGTTCACATGTATCATTACTATTGTATTATGTTTCTACACCCCTATTGATCATGTCTTATGTTATAAAAAATCCTTATTCCATGAATCATGATTAATGATCAACATCATATTATGTATGAATTACCTTTTTATGTCATTTCACCTTAATTATTCCCTTAAGCCCATATGTACATCTTATTCTAACTTATGATATTCTATTTTTATCTCTTACATTTACCCTTATTGAGAATTTTATATCACTCCTGCTCATGTTTCCACTCCCCATGTAATAAAAAGGGTTTATGATTTCTCGAAGGGTCTTATGTAATCAAGTTACTAGTTGGATATGTTGAATAAATAATGAATAATAAAATATTTATGTAGCTAATATTAAAATAAATCAAACCTTTCAATTCTTGGATCTTGTAAATTAATGATATAAATTTAAAATAACATAAAATATGTGTGTGTTATTCTGTGACCATCTCAGTTGGTATCAAATATAGTTTATAAATAAGATTTTTTTAGAACCGTATATGGGAGTGCATATTCGAGTAGCCTCAATTGGTATTAGATAAAGGTTTAGTTATTTTTAAGGATTAGTTTTATAAGTATAAGACAATAAAACATAAATAACCCTAAGTGAACTAGTATTATCCTTGTATAGGATTGTGTTTCTTAGATTAAGATTTTCATAAGATAGACTCCCTAATTTCATATAGTTGATCGCTATAATTTTATTACTATATTAATCATTACCACTAATTTTCCCATATTTTGGTCTTGATTAATGGATTAAATCTAGATAAATTTAGTTAATAATGGGTGTGGAGGGAAATGTCGTGATTATTACCTTGGCCACTCAAATAGGATGGGAGATGGGGTAAAGGATCACATAGCAATTCTCACTCAACTATCTTAGCCAATGAATAATAACAGAAACAAAGTTGAAATTTCAAACAAAAAGGGGATGGAGCAACATTATATTGAATATTTCATGCACCAACAACCACCATCCTTCAATGGGTTTTAGGTTACTCTATTTTATGAATAATGGATCAACCCAAAAGAAAATATATTTCTCATTCTCGATTTCTTAGAGCATGAAAATAATGTTTTAACTATTTTTTTTGACGGTGATGTTGACTAACGGAAGAGATTTACCCCACGGTATGGGGGAGTTTAAGAAAATATTATTCGCAAAATATTTTTCATTAAACACTTCACATGACTATAAATAATTAATTTATTAATTTAAAGTAATGTTAGGATCAATTGATTGGTGTATTGGATGAAAATGTCACAATAATCATATTTAATACCTTTTCATTCATTATTGACCATGAAAGAAAGATCTATTATTTCATTAGTGGCTTGAAAAAAAGTGTTTTAAAGGTGTTAAATTTAAAATACTTTGATAGTTATAAATAAATCATTCGATGTGAACTTACGGTATATAAGGAATCTAAGGACTCACATGATAACAAATAGAAAAATGAGTTTTATGAAAACGCAAATGATAAATCATATGCTGAAAATAAAATTCACTAATTTTTATGCTAAATGTGTGGGAAAATCACATAAGATAATTCTTAAAAGGAATATGAAAAAGTTTCAAGTTTGTAAGGATTGGTCATGGAGATAATTGTTTTATAATAGGGTTTAATAGGATAGTCAATTAAGTGAAGGATATAAAATCCCCAACCAATGCACCACCCACACTTCAATGTGTCTATTTCATGTAATTGTGGAATTATAGAAACCAATTAACCTAACGAAGGGATCATAATAATATTAAGCCTCAAAAAACTCATAATCCAAGAGATAAGGGAAGTATTATGCAATAAAAACTACTAAAGTGATTATTGATAATGAATCAGTTTAAGGTACAATCATGATCCACTAAAGAACTACAAATGTTCTATTTAGTTCTATTTCTAACCACTTATTTGTATTTGGGATGTTTTCTATTATCGTCAAATTACAATAATAATGATTATATATTGAATTATTAATAAAAGCTCCCATTGGTAGGATGATAAAATTCCATGTATGAAACTCATATCTAATAGAATTAATAGGAAATAATATTCTAAAAAATGTTATTAATCTTACATTAGTGAAATTTTATGTGCTTATACTCATGTATCGGATTTTTCTAGGTACATACCATAGTAATTATGGGATAGGGAAGTCACTTATCATATATTGAATTAACCTAGGATATTATATCAATACATGGTTTACTTTAAATTCACTATAGAAATTTATTCCATTTAATAATACATAATACCAAATTTTGTGGAGTATTTAGTTTAACTTTTTAGGGGAGAAAACTCAATATTATTAACATTTTTATTATAAAAACAATGAATCTGTCAGTATCTATGATAATGAGGTTTATATCTATGTAGAAATAATATCTTGGGTTATATATTTCTTATGGAAACCTATATCTAATTATATTAGTGAGATATTATCAAAATTTCGAGGAAATAATTTTTATATGAGGGGGGAATGTAACACCTAAATATTTTAATATTTAATACTCCTATAAATAAATATAGTATTGAATAGATTATATCACATGCAAAACCAAACGAAAACAATCCATGACACATTAGATGAACATCATTATAAAAATTATTCATATAATAAAACCTATAGTAAATAAAAATATAGTATACAGTTGAAAAATATTACATTTATAGGACAAATAATTAAAATTAATTAATGTTTAAAAGGATTGTTTATCAAAGAACTTTTTTAAAGTTTTGTGTATTTAGTATAAATAAATTAGATTAATATATTTTTTAAGTTGATTATGATAGAATGATATATTTCAATGTATGAACTAATTTATGATCATTTATTTAAGTAGTAACTGATATGAAATAATATTAAGAACACTTAAAGTATAAATATTAATTTTTCTATAAAAAAATTTTTCTTTATATTTTTTATTTTAATCAAAAGATAAATTTTGTAATTTTGTAATTTTATTTAGAAAAAATTAAATTAATTTTTTAATTCGTCTTGTGAATATTATCTTCTGTAAAAGTTTCGGAGATTTTTCTGAAATGGTAGTTTTTAGAAGAATCTTGAAAATATCATTTTTACCAATACTTTAAATTTTAGGAAATCATCAGGATATATGATTGAAATGAATGTTTTTAAAAAAAATATATAAAAAATATATATTTATTATATAAAATAAATTACTTAAAATATTATTTTGATTTTATAAAACTATGTTTGTCATTTTGGAACATAACTAATGTTTATTCTAATAAAATAAATATTTTTTATCATTCACATTAATTATTTAATTACATGTTTATATTCCAGTTTGGGTATGTTTTAGAGTCATGTAAATCTCTATTATTTATTTATAAACCAATTAATTATATGTGAATCAATTATATACATGATTTGGTGAAAATTCATTTTTACGTTAAAAAAGAGAATTTTTCTAAAAAAATTGTTTTCAATTCAATTTATGTATTTGTATTAGAAGATATTTTTCCAAACTATAAATATTGACTCTTATAATTGTTTTATTATTTTGAAAAATCACATTCAAATTATTTAATATGGTCCCTTTCATTTTTAGTCATAAAATTAAGTTACTATTGTAAAACCTAGTCACCATGATATGGGTTAAATGTGTAAAAATAATTAAAACTAAGAGATAGGGTCAAAAATATTACATAATACAGTCTATTGATTTATTGTATCAGTTAAAATTATCATATAGTTTCATAAAATTTGGGTTTCCTTTGTATCACTTGGCATTGACAATTACATTTATTTTATTTTAATATTAAGATTATTTACAAGGGTACCACTCATCTCACCAATAAAAGTATATCCCCAATTTTCCACACTATTAGAGAAATGTTGCTCAAAAAATAACTAAACATCCCTCCCAAACTCTATTTTCATGGCCTATAGGTTTTGGTCTTCCCAAAATATCATCTTAAGAAGTCTTAAGGAGAGATACCAAAGAGGATACTCAAGAAACATGTAATCATATTAACCATATTTATTCAAGTTTATTTCTACTTAAATATAATATAAATATATTATAACATTACTAATATAATTATAATAATATTATTAGTAAAATTAAATGTTATTATGTTGATGTAACAATAATTATCTATCTCTTTTATTTCCATTGAAAAATGAAAATGTCGCTCGTGTGTATGTGTGGACCACCACACCCATGTTGTGGAATATATCATTTTTCATCTCCTCATCCCGTGTAAATTTATAAATATGGATATAATGAATAAATATTATATTTTTGACATAATTAAGATTCTATAAATATAAATCATTATATACTTTCTTTTCCTCCCATCTATTAATAAAATTAAAATGTCATCTATGTGTACCTTTAGACTATTACCTCCATGGATGATGTGTTTGATTCTTCATCAACACCATATATGAATTGTAATAAAAAATAATTTATTGAATTAATATTATATTTATATTATTATTAAGATTTTTTAAATTTTATATTAACATTATATAATAACATGTTCATATTTATTCATCCATTATAACATGTTCTTGATTTTGGTTGGATTTTTCACATATATGATCATTATTATAATGTTTATGTGATGAATGATTAATAATTTTATGAATAAATAAATTTTTTAGTAATTATTAATTTTTTTAAAAACTATATATATATATATATATTCTTTAATAAAATCGATTCTTTCTATGAAATAAAAACTTCTAAAAATGTATTTTTTAAGCATTCCATTTCAATTGTCACTTTAAGATTCATGAAATATTCATGGGAATCAAGATTAATATAAAATGAAGATATAAAATCATCATGAACATTATTTATGTGAAGAAAACATGAAATATTTTCAGGTAGTTAAACTATTTTACTAAAACATGCAAGGGAAATATAACAGTTAACACCTAAATATTGTATTTTAACAATGAATTATTAATAAATGGGGCAGAATAAATTATAGGTTAATGACATATAGTAAATTTAGAAATATATAAATGATATTATTAAAAAATAAATCTCAATTTATTATACAAATAAGTTGGATAATATCCATATAAGAGGAAAGCTAAGTTAAGGGGATTCTTAACTCAATTTCCTTCTATTAGGTTATATCACCTCTTCATTGACTCTGCTATTCCAAGATTATGTGGGTTATTATCTATAATTTTTTATGTTTTATTTAAACTTATTTATGTGTATTTACATTTGATTCACATAATCACTTCACTGATTGATTCTTACTTCAACTGTTATTGTTTTGGTAAGGATTTTTCATCTCAATTTCAATTCATTGAGATATGATTAAAACTATGAAACTATTTTCATTTCTATGGAGTATATGATTTCTTTGTTACGTACTATATCACGAATCTCCTTATTTTATATTATTTCTTGTTTTCTTTCCTTCAAGGTTGTTTTGATTCGAAAATAATTATTTTAAAAACTGTAAACTCTTTTACTCATGTCTTTCTCTTCCATATCCATATTCATTATTTTTTTAAATTATTTACCTATATATAATTAAATAATTATTTAATTTCATTTATTTCAATATTTTAATTTCATTAAAATGATTTTAAATGTAATTTTTTAAATGTTTTCTGTATGTTTTATTTTTATCTTCTTAATAATTGTGTAAATAATTTAATTTAACATTTACATATTAAATTAATTTACTCACCATCATGATAATTATTCATTATATATATTTAAAATTTTCAATGATTTTTCAAAATTAATCCAATTCCCATTTTTCTATGAATTTAATGTTTTTCAAGGTTACCAAAAGAAAAAGATATTTCGTCTAGTTTTTCAAAATATATATTCAATGCTTTTATAAATGTATTTCTCATCTATGTTAACATCATTTAATGATTTTAATTCTCCAATGGATATGATATATAATGATATTATCCATCTAATTTGTTCGGTTTACATATAATTTTTTTAAACTATTTTTTAAATTAAAATTTTTCCCTTCGGTTAATTAAGTTATGAAGGAATTATTAATTTTTTAATTTCCTTTTGTAATAATTATGTACGGTTTATTATTGTGTGTTTTATGGGTTTCTAATATCCATCAAATGCATTGGATAAATCATTTAATGTCATTATATGATGTGTGGACATGATTGTGATTTTCAACATTTATACGCCAATATGTTGACAAGATTGCAATTACCTATATTCAAAACATAATTTTTTGGCATGATTACGATTAGATATGTTCCCAAGATAATGCATAAAAATGATCAATGGTGGATATGGTCACAATATTTCACTTTTTTGTCTTTTTTAAGTCACGCTCTTATAGAATATTTCTATGTTATTCCATAGGCTTTTTCACATGGATGATGATTATTATCTTATGGTGCCACACCCTTCTAAATCATGTCTTATGTGATGCCAAATACTTATTCGATGACTACTGATTTATGATTTATTTTGTTTTGGGTATGTTTTCTCTTATTTTATTTCATTACACCATGATTTTTCCCTAATGTTTACATGTTTATCTTAATCTTTGATATAAAATTCAATTTTTATCTATTATTCTTACCATTAATGATAATTTTATATCACTCTATATTATGTATTCACTCCACAGGTGATGAAGAGGGTTATTATGTATGATTTCTAAATTGCTAGAATTTGAGTAGGTTACATGGTTGAGATTTTGAATGACTAATGAGGAATAGAAAATTTTAGTTTCTAATTTCAAAATAAATTAAACAATTGGGTTTTGGGGTTGTGAAAATTAGTGAGATGAATTTTAAATGATGGAAAATATCTGTTTTTTATGAGATTATTTCAAATAGTATAAAAGATAGTCTATAAAGAATATTCTTCTAACACCAGATCTATGATTATAATTCTATAAAAACTCAATGTTAATGGTTGATAGGGGACCTCCTAGGAGGATACTAGATAGTTATATGGAAATAGTTAGTATCCTATTCCAACTCCATATGATAAGGGACTCCGGTATTTCAACACTCTTGGGATAGAATACTGAAGTAGTTTTTTATGGAAACATGATTTTATAACATAGTTGCAGTCCTCCATTTGTGATATGGTCTCTCAGATTTTGTTTTCTAGAGTCTTTTTTTAGTCTTCTATAAAATGGGAATTGGTCATTTTAGAATGTATTCAATAATCATCATATTTATCATTATAGATACTGGGTTGATGATAGCACACTCCCAGGTTTGGGTGCTATAAAAGTTTTTTTATCTAAATTATACATCGAGCACCTCGGCTGATGAGTAACACAGGCCAGAGGAGCACCACGGTGGATATTGTTTTGTAATTGAAAACTAATACTAGATGATGTATGCTTTGATACTACTATTTTGATTAAAGGGAGATCTAAAGGTATTCCTAGATTTCCTAGAGTGATCAAAACATACAAATTAGAAATTTGGTAATACAATATCATAATCATGAGCATGGTCGATCAATATCAATCATTATTAAAGGGTTCACAAATGGTTCACTATTTTATTCCATTGTGAATCACTTGTGCAACATGTCAAAAATAAAATTAACTCTTGATTTTAATATCACTCATCCATTTATGGATAAAGTATTTTATGTCATCCATTAAATTTATAAAAAAAATTCCCACAATTGTTTCAATTTAATGTGAACATGTTTTCCGATGTTATGAAATAACTAGGACTTTACCATTGATGTTTTTGGTTTCACATTGGTTGATATAATGTCTGGTTAGACTCATATTTTCCCAGGGGAGGGGATCATTTCCTATTCCATGACTCTAAAGAATATTAATGATATGTTTTCTGATCCTTATAAAATTATAGTGTTGGATAAGATACCACCATAACAGTGATCGATCAAAATATTTCATTGATGTGAGATTCTATATTTATCAAAGGATATAAATATTTCACTAATTTATAGACTACACTATAGTTTAAATACACAGTGTTGGGTACTCTCTAATTTATCTCCATTAAGAGAGGTAATAGGCATTTTGATATTGTGATCCAGGCCATGAAAGGGGATTCTTGTGTATCTATATGAAAGGAATTAGGACCCATGTAGTTCTGTGTTTCATAAAAGGATACATTTTACCTTTTAAGATCATGTTAAAAGGACCAATACGGTGTCTTTTAATGTCTTGTATCCATGAATAAGTGAAGTTACTTTTGAATTCATGTATTTAAGGAACTATGTGTTATTGGGTTTTAACCTCAAATTGGTATCCTATGTATTTTGGTTAATAGGAATAAAATCCCACACTATTTAGGTTTAATAGTTTAAGGTATTTTAAAAGAAATAATCTATATTGTTTAACTTCATATGGTAAAGATGCATTCTATGAAGTTTAAATTCATGCAATAAGGACTAATAAGAAAATGGTAATAAAAATTATTGGTTTGATACTTACACATGGGAAAAACTTTTTGATTTATCTTATTTTTGGGTATTAAATAAAAGAAGGTATGTTCAACATCTTAAAGAATATAGTCTATTGATTAATAAATGAATATATGGAATATATCCATTTATG
Organism: Viscum album; assembly: GCA_963277665.1. NCBI lineage: Eukaryota > Viridiplantae > Streptophyta > Magnoliopsida > Santalales > Viscaceae > Viscum > Viscum album. Next base: position 743,428,540 of record OY728141.1, read on the forward strand.
GAATTATATGTCATGTGGGATATGGATATTTTTGGAAGATGAAATCACTAGGAATATAACACTTTTATAAACATATAGTCACATTGAATACGACCCTTTGATCAAGACTTCATGGAGGATATTTTCTCATGTGGATGGGTTGGGGATTATGTATGGACTACCCGATATGATCATGGGAGAAAAAGGCATCTATGATACCAGAATATGCCTCAGATGGTGGGAAATCCAAGAAAATGTGGGGTTTTTGGGCTTACAAGGGGGGTCACATATGCATATACTTCCTGGAATTTGATGTTTGGGCAGGGAAGGATGACTCTACACGTGAGAAATGAGGACCCTTGAGAAAGGGGTTAGGGTTTACACTGGATTGGATTCTTTGAATTACCTTGGAATAAGAAGTTATGTGTAGGGATGATGTATATTCTACTAATATATTCCTAACATGTTTGGTAACATGGTTTGAGGAAATATTTCAAGTCTTTCACCAAAAAAGGCACATGTCATATTACTAGATCATTGAGTAAACTAAGGGGTCGACTAGGTATCTGGGATAATTGGATGATGGATATAGGATAACCAAGTTGGCCAGCAAGATCCAAGGGTGTTTTTACAAGTATGCTCACAATCAAAACCTTAATTATCTAGAGATTACATGAATGTGACAACCCTAAGGGTCTAATTAGTTACGGAGGATTTCCAAATATATTCCTTTCACTAAGGGAATACATAATTTATGGGATGCACGCTAATGTGTATTGATCATTTATTTATTCCATGAGCCTGTGAGGTGACCTAATAGGTAATTTCCCATTTAGGAGACCCAGGTAAAGGAAGAATCCTAATATATATCTTGAGAGAGAACATACCCTAGGTTGGGTTCCTGGGTGTTGGTATGCTCAGGTATATGGGAATAGTGGATTGGCACTCTAATTATGGGAAAGGGATAATTGGAGCCCTAGTTTGGAGATGATGGAAAAAATATCACAAGTTATAGGGTAGTTTAAATATATAATCACAATGATAGGAATGGTTGATGGTTCACTCAATCATAGAGGTGTATTAAATGGATCTCCATAGTATGAATACCTTGGTGATATGTTTCTCATGTAAGGAGGTCAAGGTAATGGTTCGACCTATTATGGAGGACTAGGTGATGGTTCAACCTAGAACAGAGTCTTGGGATACATTTATCTCTTGTTGGGAGGCATTCCTCATAGTTCACCCATTTATAAAGTCCTTCAAAAATGACTTAGGTGGGTGGTTCCATAGTGTATCATCTAGGGAAGGGTTTATTTAGGTTACCAGGGCATACAGTGTAAGTTTTTGGGTCATGGATTTAAAAAATACCATCACTAGAGTGATGACACATTTCATATCTAGTGATATGAGCTCCATTAGAGGTCTAAGGATATCACTTAAAATTAATAAGCACAAAAAATTAAAACTAAAGAAATAACTTGTTTTAAACAAAAAGCGTTCAACTACATCTTGTCACTGGTGAAAATTTCATGTAGTATTTGATGAAACCCCCTTTAGATTGTACAAACAGGATCCAATAATCCACATCATCATTGTTCATCAAATTCTATTTGCTAACATGGAGATTCGATGAATCCTTCATCATTGTGATGATCACCTCGATCTTGTGCATCCGATTTGCTGAAGGTGTTCATGGATAAATCACTCAAAGAGAGACTTTATCTCTCTATAAAGTGGTCGGAGATAGATTATCTCATTCCATTAGCATGAATATATTATCGAATGAATTCCACTCTCCTACTTATATAGTGGGAGACTCAAATACCAAGAAAGGGTTCCCTGGCCAATGTAAATAAAACTCCCCCTAAATAAGCAATAAATAGATAGATATGACAAATTTAAAACATCCAAAATATTATATATATTTTATCACATACTTTTAATATATATTAAATTTATTAAGTGATAAAATTGAGTCATTAACTTGACTTGTAATTCCAAAAATATTAAATGAACCATGAATAATAAGATAATATTCATTCTTATAATGTTATTTCATGTATTCACTAAATACCTCATGAATACTTTTAATATATAAATTCATCCCAGTTAGTCTATATTTTAGTATTGATGAATTTAATTATTCATCTATGATCAATATTACTTGGAGTACTCTCAGATTCTATAGTGGGACCCACCATGTCCAATATACACATTCGCTAGAATAGGGTGGATTATTGAATACACTATTGTGTGTGACCCTGTAGGACCTTTTCTCAATAGCAATGAATATTATTAAGAGAATATGATAGTATTAAAGAAACCCAACAAGGATCATAAAGAAATAGGGAATATTGAAAGAAACAACAGCCATCCTATGAACACATATTGTGTAACATAATCTCTTTGTCATTAGATATCTCATAAAGAAGGATTCAAATTTGTTTCATCATCCTTTGTAGATTTATTGTTTGTTGATCTAACTAGATAGAAATACCTCCAACTACCTTTTCCATATATTTAGGAATGTGATACGAACTGGATCAACCAGGCCTAAGATATTACTTCCTCAACTCAGAGGAGACAAATTCTATCTTGGTCATTAAAACAATGTCATACCACCAATGATGCACCCAACACAAGCTACCTCAACATGACTTAATTTTCATTATTTTTTCTTTGTATCAATGTACACAATCAAATGTCGATCATTAATAATAATCTCATGTTTCAAGACTAATGCACATGTTCATAGAGAGGAACAACCAATGACACTTGAAACACATAGTGTTCCTATGGAAAGGTTTTTACTCATTATATCTCCATTTAAATATCAACAAGTGATAAATTCTTTAGAAAAAAATCTCAATGATTATGAGCCCCCAGAACTTTCTAGTTATACATCTAATGTGTATAGTCAGTATGATGTATCTAGGCCATTTAACAAAGTTTGAGATTAATATAATTGTATCTCAAGGATCTCATTATATCTTGGGAACTTCAATAACCTTTTTATATGACAAGTAGTATATGTACATTATAATTTAAATAGTGGATTAAGAAATATCTACACTATATTTCTACATATTCATCATTCTTATCTCGTTGTATACATGAAATGGTAATTGAAAAGTACAATTTTTTGGATCTAGAGATATCATAATTAAAACACTCCCACTACCACTAGATCAAACATTCTAACTATCCTTGTTATCTCTCCCATGATTAAGATCATGTTTCTACTGTATCCTGGATTTATTTGTTGGGTATTCCACAATTCTTTTGCATGGTTTTTCTACTATGTTCTACATCGCCTCTTTGATTAAAAATTCTCAAGATATGATATCCCCGTGTATATCCTTTTTTCCACTATCTAACCTTGACAACTTAGCTATCACTAGAAATAGAATTATCATAATGATAAAAATTTACTTATAAGGTACGATTCTAAGAATAGTAAAAACCCCATTTCATAGTTTACACTGCATATTTAGCTACCTCATAAGGTGAAATGAACTCGGTATTTATAGATGTGGATATCACTAGAATTTTTTGGCATGTATCGCTCATTAACATATCATGACTACGATATTTGATCGCATTGATCCAAGGAATACTGGTTTGTGTATTCTTAGAACTAGTATCCCTTCCTCTTCACATATCAGGTATATATCCTCTGTACTTTCTCAAGTACAACTAGATATTTTTGACTTCTTCCCTTACAAGTATCGTTGATATAAGTTATATTTTCCTACTATATAATATATTTTATAAATATAACTTTTATTCTATAACATGGAATATGTTATTGATTCATCAGAGAAGCATATGAAATTAAACACACCACTTTAATCTCCTATTATGCCAACATATGTATCCTTGGAGAAATTTATGCCATGTGATATTGGTAAAAATTCATTCTTAAGTTTTTCCAACATTTATTTTCAATACCATATCAATATATGTATTATAGACTAGTTTTAAGAAACTGTTCGATCTACTAAATAAGATCATGTTCCATAGAATGTAGGTTTCTACTTTAATTAAATCTCTAGAGAGATTCATTTATTATAGTTCTAATTAACAATAAGACCAATATTTTTTTCCATATGTTAGCAAAAAAAATTTACATGGAAAACCATGGTCCTCCTACTAACCTCTTATAGACACATGGAAAAAATTCATTACAAATGAATATTCTATGATCTTGTTTCGTAATATAATCATAAATAGGATTTTAGTAACTTATAACCCTTATTGGAATTGAATGATGTCATCATCACTTTATAGTTGCGTTGTATAGACACCTTCCATGATTGGTGTTCTTGACTTCAAATGATCAATAAATTTATCTTGAAAAGTATCTATGATAAGTAAATTTACAATGGATTAAGGAATAATGACTTGGTATAACCAATTAACCCTTATTAGTACCGTGATTGTACTATCATTGTATAGTTTCACATAAATACCCACCACAATATTCAAAATAATAAGCCTCTAATATTTGATATGTGGAATCCATTATGGATTTTTAATTGGTCTTATAAATTTTAGATATTTTCTATATACTTCTTACTTGTATGAATTATTATTCTCATTGAATAATATATCACTAGACATGGTGAATATAAAATCATCATTATGGTCCATCCTTCTTATGTAGTATGTGTCTTTAGAATATTCTGTTTCCACATGATCTTATGGAACTTTTCCCTATGTCAAATATTTTTGCATCTATACCATTGAATAAACCCAAGTCAAAATTTCTCCAACTATCTCAAGTATATATGTGCTCCATTTAATCGAAATTTAGTCTATAAATTGAATAAAAATTTCTATAATGGGTATTTCAATAATATCCTAATAAAATTTTAGGATAACTACATCAGATTCACATTTCCTTTTTATTGATGCAGGTTGTTCTATATCCATAACAAACACATTGCATTTAACCCCAATGTTCTTATGAAATAATATATTTCCATAATACTATAACTGATATGATATCCAATTGTTCTTATATAAGACATTTTTATGAGATAAAGTCGTTATTTTTTCATTCTTGAAATATAATGGAAGTAGTCCCAACAGAAATAAATTTTAACATTGATTCCCCTTTTATTTAAGTAATGAGTCTGATGTGTATAAAGAAATACGAGTTTAACAATTTCTCCATGCTACATTTTATTGATTAGTTTTAACATGTAATTATTATCATCAATCCTCCTTATTAGCATCATAGCATTTATGTGGATAAGGTAATGTTCTTTTAGGAATTACTTCATGCTGTATTATGATGATCGATGAATGATTGGTCAAGATATTCTTCGTCACACCATCTTGAAGCATCTCATATATTATTAGCATGCATATAGAATACATCATTTTTCTCATTACTTAATAAAAACATAATGGAATATAATTAAGTATATTTACCTCTAGCTTACACTTTGAATATTTCATACTCTAACTGTACTAATTTCAAAAGATTTGTGGCATTCCATTATTTATAAAGGTTTTTTGTCCAAAATAAATAAGTATATAGTCAATAATACCTAATGTGTTTAGATAAATTGAGTATAAATACCATAATGGGTATATCCTTGATGATTATTTAGTTTTTCATAACAAAGTATTATCTTTCCAAAACATGTTATATAAGTCATTGATTTTATATTCCGCATGTTTTTCCAATGATTGAAGCATTTTTAGAAGTATTTTTGGAGTATTAAACAACACAAAAAATGTTCATTCTAGAACTATAATAATGTATCCCTGCTTCCAAAGGACACATGAGATAAATGTTTTGGTTATACTCAATAAAATTTTAACTATAATCATTATCATGGTAATTATAAGTTGTGTACTTCTTACAAACTACCTAGGAACCACCCTTTCTCATCCACATGGAGAACTTGTCTTACTTCATGTATTTTTCTATATATACATGGTTAATATATTCAAATATACATTTATGATAGTCATTTTTTATTTAATACCCAGAAATAATAACAAAAACATTACTTACTACTTATGAATATATTTAATGAATAAGTGATTACTTACTTCTTCTATTCAGTTTATTATGTTTTAAACTTATATAAATTTATTTCATGATTTGAGAAGAAAATTGCCTCATATTTAATAAATCTTTTTTAGGTCATTCTGAATATTTCATTGGAATCAATATTACCATTGGTATTTTCTCTTTTTTTATTCAACTTATTCACCATAATAAAAAAACATTTTGTAAGTTATTATTAGATTGGTGAACCTTACCTAAAAGCTAATAATTAATTTTATGCATACCTTTAATTTTGTAATCTTAAACAAAACTAGGGTAAATTAGTGAAAATGATATAAAAATGGATCTATTGAATGATTATTATCTATATTTCAATTAATACATATCCAATGTAATCATCATCAATTTATATTTTCACTTATTTTCTCCTCACAAGCTTCATAGAGATGAGACTACATGTAATATCATCCATGTCCTGATGCGGTGCCCACAAAAAAACATTGATGATATCATTATGAAATAACAATGATATGTTTTATACATGAGTCTCATATAATCATTTTTACACTTTCACTTCTTGAGGGGACTTAATAGGTATTGGGGACACCATCACCTTTAATTTCTCATGTCATATTACTTTGCGCAAACTCCTATACAACTCTTTGAAAATCAGGCTTGTTTTAACTTTTTCTTTATACAATAATTATCATATTATATCTTATGGTATTATATCTCATTTTCAACAAAAAAATTAATATAAGTACTTTTATCATGATTACCGATTAGAACATATCAATTATTTAAATAATTAAATGTATCATGCTATTTTATTGAACTCTAGGAACCTCTATACTAGAATTGAAATACTATATCACTTGAGTATTGTATTGTGAAAGATTTTTGATACCTCTAATCATAGTCTACAAGATTTCTCTACGCTAAGGTAGGCATTTGACTAGCCAACAACATTAAATTCTAGTACCTTGCTCTTTTCAGTGAAGTCTCAGCTTATAAAATCATTTTTTACTAAATTATAACCTATAAATATAAAACAAGATATATTTGAATACTTCTTTTTTCATCTTTAGTTAAGGAAACTCATCACAGTCATAATAAATCTTCAGTAGTAATAGGCACCCTGAACTTTGGTTGAAGACCACCTTGTACACCCATTTTTTTCAAATTCAAATAATGGAAGATGTGAAGTGACTTAATATTTCTATGATTGTTTTTTAATTTTTCTCGATGAATGTAATACATTAATATTAATTTTTTCATTCTATGTTTTTTCACTCATAACTCAACATTAACATAAAAACATTCATTGCGTATTTATGAATTTTATTATATTTTATTTTATATGTTTCCCAATTTCATGAAAATGCATAAAATAGTAAACAATTCATAAAGGAAATAAAAATACATGACTGGTCTTGAGAATCTAATATTGATTGATTAATTTAAGCTAAATGGATCAACCATGACCTTGGAGAATCATACCTAAGTCATGTCTCGAATCATGATTTAGCTCATCCCCTGTCTAGTGTGTCTACTTATCTTCTGGATTTCGCTTCAAATTGTAATTTTCTATGTCTTACACTATCCTCATCATAGTATAAAAATACTGACACACATGTGAGGGGGTATCGAGAGTGAGAAATATAGATAAATCACTTTTATCTCAGAAAGAAAACCCTCAAACACATTAAATGATAAAAAATAATGATGTACATACCATTTAGTTTAATTAATTAATTTCATTCATCACACACAATTAAATAATTTATAAATAAAAATAGAAATGCACAGTCGGTCAATGCTTAAGACCAGTCATTGGGTAAAAGTAAAGTGTAATAAAAATTAAAAGTAATAAATTTATGTATGAGGGAATTTAATAAAATGAATAAGTTTTTTAACTTTAAAAATTTTAATTCTATTCGGTCCTTGTATTAATGTAACTTTTATTTAAAAAAAATTAATTAATTATTTAATTTTATTTTATTCAAAAAACTAAATTATTTATTCAAAAAATTAGAAATTTTTTTTAAGAAAAAAAATTAATTTTTAATTAATTTAATATTATTATTATATTAAATTAACTAAATTAATTAATTTTATTATTATAAACAAAATTATCGAGCCCCGAAACCCCGTGTAGGGACAATGCGGGTTGGACATGCCCACATAGGCTCATAGAGTCTCATACATAATGGTCACTAGTAGGCAGTGTCAAGGATCATTTTCAGTGGTAGGCTGCCATAGGGGTGTTGTGAGATCCAACCGAGATCTATTCAGATCGGGGTAGGATGTATTCTATGTGGTCAAGTCCAATGGAACGACATGGTTGGATAAGATGTAATGGTGTTCATGAGGCTAGCGGTCGAGTGAGACATTACATGTGAACCAGCTGGGGCTTAGTGGCCCGCCAAGGTGTCAGGGGTGGAAGTAGTGGGTCGGTTGGGTGAGTCATGTGTCTGCATTATTGTTGGGTAGTGGGGAATGTCTTTGATAAATGAGATTTTTCTGTGGTATTCTAGGATGAATAGTACAGTAGTGGTTGTTATCCAGATCTTCAGTGAGGTTATGAGTCGGAGGGTGTGACACCAGGAAGAAAGCATCGATGAATTTGCGAGGTAGAGGGAACTTACTAGCTTCATGTGGAAGGAAGGGTTCCAACAGTGGGTCGACCTCCTATCCCTTTTAAAATAAATTTTATTTTGTCCTCTTCCCATCAAAGTCCCCCGCCTACCCATTTTTCTACGGCCTAATGTTTTTAAAATTTTGTTTCCTTTTTTTGAAAAAATGATCCACCACCTATGCCTTTTTAATTATTTATCTTATAATTTTACAATGATATCCCTTAAAAATTAAGACAAATTAAAAAAATTAAGAGTTTTTTTAAAAAAAATTACACTACAATGTATAATTGCACGATGGTTGGAAAACACTATTCTGACCACCATCCCACCACCATAAACTACGATTAATATAACTAATATCAGTCTACTGTATCCAAGCTGAAAATATATAAAAAATAGGATTTTTCACTTTTAATACCCTAAATACCTATTCTTTCCATCCATAATATGTTATGTATATGACCTTAAATTATTCATCTAAGAATGGATCAAAAAGTAGTTAAAACCATTGGGGAGAATTAAAATTTCTACTTAATTTAATGAAAATTAAAATTTTCATGGCTCGTAAAATTCACATGATCCCTCTAATAAAAATTTAATTTTGTAGTGAATGAGTTGGAAGCTGGTGGAATAAAGGTATAAAAATTTTCATAACTAGAGTGATAAAACATTTTGTCTTAAGCGATCTGAGCCCCGATGGAGGTTCCTGAATTTCATGTGAATTCAATAAGAACCAAAAATTAAAACATAAAACTACCATCTTTGAAATTAAGCATGATCGATTGCAGCTTGTCTTTGTTGACCATTTCTCAAATTATCCATAGTTGAACCCCTCTTGATCATCTACTCATGCTCCAAGAATCTTTGCGCTCACAGTTTTTTGAATTCAGAGTTCTAGAAAAGAGCTCTAATAAATGCTTTACTGTTGTGACAATCACCTATTCTCATATATTCAATCAATCTAAGGTTCCCTGAGATTGATCACTTAGAGAGAGACTTTCACTCCCAGGAAAACAAGGGAGGAGATAGGTTCTCATTCCATTGGTATGAACATCACTTTGAATGAAAACATCTCTATTTCTTATATAGTTGGAGGCTCAAATACCCAGAAAGGGTTCCCCACCCCCTGGAAATAAAATTCCCACTAAATAGGTAATAAATAAATAGTAAGGATAAACTAACTACATCAAAAATATTATTTATATTTTATCACATACTTTTATTTTATATTTAATATATTACATGATAAACCTATTTCATTACATTGACCAATAATTCTTGCTAATAATTGGTGAACCACATATATTTAAATAATATTTGTTTGTATAATATTTTTCCCTATATTAAATAAATACATAATGAATTATTTTAATAAATAAATTAAACCCAATTATATTATACATGAATAATAATAAATTTATTTATTAGTCCGCAATTGATAATACTTGGAAAACATTCATAGCCTGTGGGGGGAACCCACCACATCCTATATACATATTCTCCATAATATAAAAGATTATTGAATAAGCTATTGTGTGTGACCCTTTAGGACCTTATCACAATAGAAGTGAATAGTATTCATAGACCAATAGTGGATCCTAGCAACCCATAAAGGTCTCTAAAGAGATATGGAATAATCATAGAAATGAAAATCATCTGACAAATATGTATTGTGTAATATAATATTTGTTTTTAGATATCTCATAAAGAAGGACACACATTCATTTCATCATCCTTTATATATTAATTGTTTTTTATTTAAAAGAAAAAACTTACCTATGAATACCTTGGAAAATGATTTATAAAGGTACTACCATCCTGATCAACTATCCCCAAGATATTATTTCCTCAACTCGAAAGTGAAAAATGCTATCTTGATCATTAAACTAATGTCACACTGCCAATGATGCACACAACACAAGATACCTCACCACATTATTATTGCCATAGTTTGTTCCTTTCATTAAAGTATGAGATCAAATATAACTCAATGATAATGATATGAATTCAGGAGATAAATAAACATGTTTGTAAATAAGAACAACCAATCATGACTGAAACATGTGGTGTTCTTATTAGTGGGTATGTCCTCATTATCTCATCTACTAGAGATCACCAAATATAAAATTTATGAGAATAGGTCTCAATGGTTACTATCCCCCAGTACCTGATAGTCAAACATATATTGTTTCTAGTTAGTATGTTGTATCTAGACCATATGACATAAGTTTGAGATTATTGTCATAGTATCTTGAGATTCTCATTTTATCTTGGTAACTACTATAACTTTTTGATATGAAAAATAATTTATTGACATTAACATTAAAATAGTGGATGTAGAAATGTTTACACTATAATGGTAAGTATACATCATTCAAATATCACTATATACCTGAAAATGTAATCAAAAAGTGTGGTTTAGTTGGGTCTAGGGAACCCTCTATTACAATATTTTTTCATCCTAGTCTTGGATAACTAAGGTAAAAGTTTTAATTCATAAAGTTTTAAATGTATTAAGCCATTGAAAAACTTAATTACCCAAATTTCTAGTTACATCTTTTAGTTTATTGGACATAATAATTTACTTGAAGGATAATGTGAGACTTGGGTGTGAAAACAGTGTTATTATTCCATCTATGTCTCCTTTTTCCATGTATCGTTTGAATCAGTACCCCTTGGGATCAATTTTTGAGGAAATATGGGTAATGGGGAATACAAGGGATGATATAGGTGGTCGTTTTCCATAATTTTACTCATGAAATAATGTTGTGTATAGTAGGTGGGTGAGCTAGTTCACTTTGCACAAGTCGACCCAAGTATGGTCACCAAGTCTTGCCTATAGACCTAGGAGAATTGACCTAGGAGAAATGACAAAGGTGTGTTCCAAGGGAAAAAAGGTTAACTGACATGGTAATATACCCATTGACATAGTTGAATTGATGGTTCTCTTCTTGAGAATTTTATCTTCACCATATCAATGATTCCAACCTTTTCTAAAAAGGAGTTCCAACAAACACACAATATTATAAAAACATTCTATATAAAAAAACTAATCAAATACATTTGAATTGTTCATTGAAAACGTTTTTTATTTAAATTTTTGAAGTTATTTTGATCCTCTATAAAGTATCCAAATACTCTTATTCTCATCCCATGTTGAAAAAAATAAATAATTTACATTGGAACCACCAACAACTGATTAGAATATCCAAATGAAAGGGTGATCCTAAAAAAAAATTCTTTTTAACATGTAGTTGTTTTTGTCTTTAAAAAATAAATTCACCAATTTATTATTATAAGATTTAGGTTAAACAATAACAATACTACATAATATTTCATTATAAATAGTTCATCCTTTTATCCTTCCTTATTGAAATTTACTTTCAAAAATCCAAAATAATTAATTTTGACTATACAATAGTTATTAACCCATTTGCATAAAAATCAGCACTTTTAATCATATATAATATATCTTTCATATTTTTTATGATTTCAAATTATCACATATTAACATAAATTTAATTTTATTCCTTGGTTCCAAATATATTCAATATTTTCACCATGAGGGTAACTCCATTATTTTTTATCATATTATATCTATCCTATTCATTTTTTTGAAATATATAACTATTAATTACATAACCATTGTAAGATAATACATGAAACATGGTCCTCTTGATATATATCAAATTTATTCTAAAATTGATTTCATATTTGTTGATAACTCCTTAAAAATATCATCTTAAAACCATTCTATAAATTATTGATTATTTTTATTTGATAACCATATTACATACCATGATGGATTAAAATACCTAATAATTACTTATTGAGTTTTAACATATGGAATATCCACTATGTTATTATGTAAAATGTAATTGTGAGATTGCACCTTCACTATAATGGTAGTTGATATAACATATCTTCCAAAAATTCCTTCACCCACAAGGCACCTACTGTGATGATATTTCTGGAAACTAATGTTATTCACACTGGATATGTAGTTGGTACAAAATTCTAAAAATTATTTAACAATATATCACTCTATAGTAAATACTTTTGAGTTACTTCAATCAATATATCATTAAATGGGATAAATCAATCTGTAATCAATAAGACCACATAGTCAGATCTCTTTAAACTAGTGAACCATTATATCATAGAGTGATGGTGGGAAGAACATCTCCAATTTACATAATTTGGAAACAATTTCCTCTTCCATAATTAAAACATTCACTGAGGCTAGAACGTTTCAATATATAGGGTGGAAAAATAAAAAAAACATGGTTAAGAGGTTATGGGGATAAAGTTTTATCTTTCACACTTCACTGGCACCAACTATTCCATTTTACTTATATCAATCATGTTCAACCTTACATTAATGCAATATTTTTTTACGAGTACATTTATTATGGTTTCAATGAAACTATCATTTAAATTTTTCTTATGTTAAGGCCTAAAATAAAATGAATGATGTAAAAAAAATTCAAGTATGACAATTCAAAAAACCCAATATATTTATCCAACCAATTTTAATAATTTTTCATAATGGTTGTAACAAATATAGTGATAATACCCTTTACTTTATCAAATTGTCTGTCACCTATTGATGGAGAAGGTTTTATACTATCTTTTGAGTACCATCAAATGATGGAATCCAAGATCAATGTTTATACTATTTGGGTAAACATTTAACATTTCCTAGAAACATTTTCTTTAATAAATTAATTTTTTTGCTCAAGTGAGGGTATACATTCCTCACAAATGGGGAGCCCAAAAATTATTACATTTCTATATCATGTAAAATATCTATAAGTAGGAATGTTATTTATCATCCTGAATAACATGTCTCCCAACATGGAATACTTATTTCAATGAGTGGCATTCAACATAACACATGAATCCCATATCAATTTCAAATCTTCAATCAATGGATTCAAATAAACATAAAAATCAATACCAGGTTTTTTGGTCATGATACAATAAAAGACATCATAATGTACTTGTGATTCATGCATAAACATGGTGTAATTTTATAATTTATTAATATAATTGGTCTTTTATTAATATTTCTTCTTTATGAAACAGAAGGATTCATTCCAAATTTATATTTCACAATAGGTTGGTTTATCGGATCATTTCCAAATTCAAGACACACATGATCAATTTTCATTCACTAAAGAGATTTTACTAGAAGATGAAGTTTTCCATATTGAATAATTATTTCTTGGTGCAATGAAAATTGACTTGAAATATAAATATCTAAACCCTAGAATTATTATAAAATAGTATACAAATTTCATGGTACATGGTTTATCTTCCTTATATCGAGTTGTACCATACTTAGGGAATTTTATAAGTGAATTACTGTTCTTATAGAATAATATACATCCACTTGGATATGCATGTATTATTTTAGATTTCATATCCATTGAATATAACATTAATTTAACACCATATTTTTGAAATTGAAGCTCGTTGTCTTCAATTAAATTATCATTCATGAGAGGATGTAGTTATGTAAATATGGTGCCGCTCCATCCATTTACATATTTTAAATTATATAGTTTTAGCGTGACTGAAAATATTGAATATTTATTACAAACAATATATAATGGAGTCCTTGAAGAGATCATTATCTTATGAAATATATTTTGATATTCATAAAGTTCATCTTCAACTACCATTTTCTTTTACTTAATATTAAATCATTCATTATGTATATTTTCTTTAAAGACCCGTGTCTGTATGGGTTGGGAAATTCTTATGGAATTTGAATGTTGACTTTGGAGAGGGGTCCATATTGAAAATAGAAATTTGGATTGAGAATATGAGATTTTTATAACCCCAAATAATGTTTTTGGATACATTTTAAGGATCAGGTGATGATTTGTGGGCACGAGAATAATATTTTTGGCCAAGAAGTGGGATAGCCTAGTGTAAATGGAAACCCCCTATATTGATTTTGGAATCCCCATGCATGGTAACCCTTACATGGGTGACCTATGTGGGTGGAATAAATTTACATGGATTCCACTTTTAAATTTTATGGAAAAGTATTTCTCTATAGAAGAGGGGTATGGAAGACCCATAAATGGTCACCTTTACCTAGGTGACAAATTTGGCGAAGACCCATACATAGTGACCCTTATGTGGCTCCCACAACGGGGTAACCCCTACGTGGACACTAGTACATAGGTGGAAACCAAAATACTTGGGAAAATCCCCTTACATGGGGTGGCCCTTACATGGGATAAATTCCCATGTGTAGGGTGACCATTAAATAGGAAATCCTTTATCATGGGGTAAACCCCTACATGGAATCCCTTTACATCAACCCTTACATAGACCCTTATGTGGGTACATGTGAAAAATGATTCTAATTTTTAATGACAATAAATTAAATGGAAAAAATAATTTTCAAAGGGGTTTTTGGGGAATTGAATGACCGAATTATTGGTGGATCACATGAGGGGGTATTATCTTCTTCTAGGAGGGATATATCGTCCAATTTTTTATGAAATCGATTGTTATTTTTTCCAGAGAATATCACGATGTGAATATATCACCCAAAATTTTTTATTTTTTATTTATTTTTTCTTGATTTTCACATAGTAGATTTTTTATTTTTAGGTGAGGGTTTTTTGTGATTATTCCTCCAAAGAATGGTGGAATTGTCCAGATATCAAGGGTATTTTTCATGGAAATGAAAAGGAATGTTCCAAGTTGATGATCACATGTAGTCTCACATTATTTCATTGATGGTACATCACCCAATAAATTAATTTAGGGGTTTATTTAATTTAATTAAATCATTTGTTGATAGGTTGTCACATGTTAGATATTTTGTTATGGAGTTATGTGTGAGTCATGGAACTTCTTTGAGTAGTCGGTCCTGGTTTTGGTGAGCTGAGATGACTCAGTGTAATTTTTTGAAATCCTAACTATTTTTCTAGATTGGGAAATTAGATTTAATTTTTTCTAATTAATTATAATTTTTTATTATTAATTACTTTGGATACCAAGTCTTATATGTAGGTGCATGTCACTAGTATACCATGCCCCATTTCTCATGGTTTTGTGAGTGTATGTTTCTTGGTGAGTTGTTAAGAATTATGCCTATTAAAATTAAATGTTGAATGTAATTATAAAGTGGTATAATCAATTTTTTCAAATTTCATGTCTTGATATATGGCCTCACAATGATGGGAGATGATCGTATGGACTTCTAAGGGCTTTTATGAGAGTCATCGGGATTTATTTAAAGGGAATGAAAACATAAATAAGGTAGGTGGTCCCATGAGAATGACCCTATGGTAAATGATTTTTTATATTATATATACATAATTTGATATTTGGTTTCACTATTATGGGAGCTAGAACCTTAAATTATGTGAATTGTTTTATTTGAATAAAATTATTATGAATTTACATGAGTTCCAAGGGCCACAATAAACCCTTGATCTCAAGTGATACCTCAGCTCTCGATAGTTAAGGGCTTACGTAGAAGTGTGTTCCATGTGACATATAGACCATGGTGGTGTAAATTAAAATAACTAAGTGAATTTACTAGACCCGGATAACTTCTCGTTAGTTCCCATGAACAAGGATGAATTAGAAATTTAAATTATTGGCTTGAGTGGGAAATGATATAATTGTGAGATTCATTTGAGATTTTAGGATTATTGAATAGTGAATATAGTCAATATTCGTCCCTCCAATTTTATGTGACAACCTATGTGGCTAGATCCTAGATTGGTTAAGGACAGATTGGGTGAGTTGACTAATATAGGATAACTTGGGATGCAAGATGAGAAATATTTAATGTTCCTAAAGTGGTTTCATTAGGCTTATCCCTTTAGTCTAGTAATGCCAAAATATGATTATGATGATGTTGAGGGGGGATACTCCCTATAAATGATGGTATTGGACCCAAATATAGTTTAAGATTTAGGATCTCATATAGAGGTTCAATGTCCTGATGAGATCTATTAGACCTCAGTGGGTACCCTAAAATTTTATTGACAAAAGTTGGGGTAAGTGTAGGAGAGTTCGTGATGTCAACATTGAGTGTCACCTTAGAACCCAAAGGATGACGATGTGATCCCGATGTTGTTATATTAATCATGTGAGATGTGATTGGGGTCACACTTCCCTCAAGTTATTATGAATGAAGGAATATGATATAACCTAGGAGTTAGCCTTTGAGGTCTATATGATCACCTAGGATAACCTCCCCGGTACCGATGTTACACCTATTGACTATTAATAACCTAATATTACCAAATAGGGATCCACATTATTCCTTATCAACTTTATTCACGGTGAATATTTAATGTTTAGGATCATATACTTGTGATCATCTTTATAATTCACAATAATTGACCACCAAGAATCACCTCTTAGGGGTCAGTTTATTAATAATAACTATTAATATCCTAGGATTACCTCCAGTCGATTAGCTTATGCCTAATACTATAGATTTATTAGGACTACATCCAAAGAATAAATCATTACAGCTAATGGATAATGGAAACCTAGGATAATTATTAGGATCTAGTTATTACTCTTTATGACATATTATGTATAGAGACATTCAGCACTAGTTGAAGTAGGTATAGTTAATGCGGAGTGTTAAATTAGAACCCAAGGATTGATTTTGGTTATTAATTTATACTTTAATGTCATATTAATTTATTTAGTTAATAATTTGATGTGCTCATGCACTTATTTACTAGATATGTTTGTTAACCCATTGGTGGTTCCCAACTAAGCTTCACTCTAACCTTGCTTAGGGAAGCCATGGAACATGGGTACCCAATAAAAATTCATTGGACATAGGTTCATATAGGTTAGAGTCATGAAGTTTCATGATTGATAAGGATAGATTAAATATACAAAATACTAGGATTAGACAAGGTTCAAGGATAGTAGTATTGTCTCCTTTTATTTTATTTCATTTTTATATGTGTTTTACCCTAATCAAGATCGGTTGTTGTATGTTGGAATGACTATGAGAATGCATGACTATTTTTATCCTCATTTAATTTGATATAACATGTTGTTTCATAATTAATTATACATACTCTAATGGATTTTTTGTCTGGTTGGGAGATGTTTGGTCATTTCTATTGTTTCTCACTTTGATATGGAAGTGTTGTCTTCTTATAGTACCACCATAGACCATTGGTGTTACATCATATCCTATGGTATATGAGGTGTAACTCCTAAGGTTAAGAAGTGACCATTTTTCTGGATAATAGTCAAGTTGTATGTTGAGGAATTACATTATGAAGTGGTATCAAATCCTTTTTATATTTACTTACTATTTGTATAGATACTAGATAGATGACCTATGAATGTTTTAGATCTTATGATAGACCATGGTCTAGTGTATCAAGAACACCTTTTTACTAAGAAGTCCAAGTTACATGGGATATGGGGTTATTGTAAATAGTTTTCACTATTACAATTTTGTTGATTTTGGTTGAACATTATGCTCATGTTATTTATTGAAGATTTATGTTATATTTTCCTTGCCTCATGGATCATTGTAAAAAGGCCTATGTACATGGATAATTATTATCATATAGTACATACATAATATTTTTGTTCATGTAAGTGATTGATATCATTGATTATTAGGGTTCAGTTTCTTAAAGTGTCAAAAACAACTTATAATGTGTTTTCTTAGTTAACTATTTGGTGGATTCTACTCATCTAAACCCAAATATATTTTCTTTTTATGATATGCCATTTTCATTCTATATATGGATGATCTTTATTGATGAAAAATATATATTCCCTTTTATAATTGATGTACATAATCCCTTTGTGGGTAAATGTAGACATTGGATTCCTTGATACTTGTTTTTAATGAAAATTGATTCAGTTACATAAAGTTTCAGTAACAACCCATATAGTGTTTTCCTATAATGCTTTTTTGGTGGAATTCTAAATAACCAAAATTTGTAATAATGATATAATTAACACAGATCACCATGTGATGGTGTCACTATATATATACTTTTGGATGATGTCATGGTATTTAAGGGGGTAATCTCATGTACCGATTCTTGGGGAGGATTTGTAACCAAAATTGGGTATATGACATGGTATATGATGCCTAATATGTATAGATGAAAACCCATGATTATTTTTTTGGCACATGAGTTACCTCAAGTTATTTGGTATGGAAACATGGATGCTTACCATGAGTTATGGAATATGGGATGGTTACTATTTATGGGATAGTTGAGAGATACTAGTGCCTCTGTGATGCATCTCAGGGTATTGGTTAGTTGAGTGATGTAAGTGAGGGTAACCAGATAGATGGGGGTTATCTTAGACCCATGAGTGTTTTAGATATGAGGGACATGGGTTGGTTATTCTGGTTCTGATAGGTGTATAAGATGTTATACCACATATGAGTTGTCTACACTAAGGTTCCTTTATAGTTCGTGATGTAAATCACTTGGATTGATTTGGAATTGAAGTTCGATTTCAATGGGTAGGGTTAGTAGGATTCATTTATGTGTTGTTTTTGGGTGTGGTTCCTGATAAGATAATGGATTTTTATTTTATAATATTTGATCTTGGATTGGTAGAGAGTGGGTGGATACTTCTAGATTAGTGACAACAACTTAGTGGGTGTGTGATCATGTGATTGGTGTTGGGATAAATAAGATGTTAGGTTTATTAGGAGAAAGCATGGTGGTGGTTCTAATTAGATAAAATTTACCTGAGATAGGATCATAGTCAGTGGTTTCAGTGTATGAACCTAGGATTTATAGGACTTGATATTATCAAATTTAGATTTTATTGAATGGAAGTACCATTGGGTATTACTTCTAGGGTATTCCTTTTTTTGGTAATAAGGGTTGTTGAGCACCATTATAAAGGAATAATCATGTGGTGGGGTGAGATGTGTTAATTTTTTTTAAGTTCATTTAACTTGAAATAAATCATGGGGCCACTATTTTGATATGGTTAGATAATGTGAGACTCATGGGAGTAAGGGTTGGGTTTTTTGAAAGGGTGGTATAAGAGAATACACCCATTAGTTTTATATCAGATTTATGTTATTAATTTATTCATAACAATTTATTTATCACCTTTATTTATTTTTTATGAAATGTTCATAATTAGTTTGAATTATTCATATTTTAATATTAAATGTAATTTTTGAGCGTTATTTTAATTAATCCAGATTCAATTCATTTTACTATTTTAAACATAAATCACATCCTACTAATCCAAATTCTATGATTCTTGTTATTTAGGGTTATGTATTCAATATCCATAATATTATTAGAAATATTTTGTGGTCCAATCATCCATTTGAAGGGTCATATGATCCACAGAAGAAGGCCCAATGAATCTTTAAAGAAACTAGACCATCCATGAAGATTTATTTTCTTTGATCAATCCATAAGTCCAAATAATTTGATTCAAAATGAAAATTTCGGGTCAAATAAAATTTATCTTGGATAAAAATTTCAAGTCCTGAATCCACAAAAAGGGGGTCCAACTGAATTTTTGAAGTCAATCTAACCATTCTGTCCTAGAATTGAAATTTGAACACCATTATTGACTTTTTCTCCTGATATATACAT
Organism: Viscum album; assembly: GCA_963277665.1. NCBI lineage: Eukaryota > Viridiplantae > Streptophyta > Magnoliopsida > Santalales > Viscaceae > Viscum > Viscum album. The sequence continues at coordinate 743,448,801 of OY728141.1, forward strand.
CCATTAGAGATGATATTTTTAAGTTTGGAATAGAAGATATAGAACTCCAACTTTATAGAATAATGTCTTTGGATTTTAGGGCATCTTCCTATTCTAAAACCCCTTCACATTCTAGCCTTTAAAAAAGTGTTGAAAAAATTAGAAAGTTGAACATTTTTTAGTAAAAAATCTATAACACTGGATACATAAATCCAATTTCCTCCAAATTATTAGTGTAGTCATAGAAAATAAATATATAAATCTTTTAAGAAAATCATATCTCGATATTTATCTGTCTGTTTGGACAAATTGGTGAGACAAACAGAAATGTTGATTTGGAATGAAAACATTCCACCACCATGGGCTATAACTGCATCCCTCTCTTCTTCTTGAATGGGGTTTACATTTCAAAAGATATTAAGAAAAATTGGAATGAATAAATTCGTTCAAAATTAATATTAGGACCTTCCAAACTCATTTTTTCACTTGAGAGAACTTCCTACTCTCTTTTTTCATGTTCTCTTTCGTTTGTTTTCCTTTGTGATTTTGTATGTGTTTTTTTTGTAATTTTGTTTCAATATTAATGAAATTTTAATCAAAATATCTTATTCTCATATACCTTATATAGTTTAATATTAATTTTATTATAATATTTTAAATAAATTTTAAAACCATTCTCTTCATTCACTTTCTCATTCAATCAAATGTGTGTTTTTACCTCTTTTCATATTCCGTGTGTGTGTGTTCAGAACACCACTCTTTTCATGTCGCATTATTTTTATTTTTCTAACCCATAACCATAAAAATTACAACTATATTATTAACTACATAAATTTTTGAGTAAATATCCCATTTTGGGTTAATCATAATTTGGGAATATTAAGTGACTGAGAGCCTTTCCTCAATGAATATTCTTTAAATCAACATTTTTAATGTTGAACATAAAATGTCATAGATTAATGGAATGATTTTTTTAATGAGTGGATTACATGGATTATAGGAACCACAAATACACTACCATAAACAATATTTGATTGTGATTAAAACCCTACTGAATTTAAGACTTGGATTAAATCCTTAACACTTGGTTGTTCCGATCAAAATTATCTTGTGGAGTGGGGGTTAATTTAATGCAATATAAAGAAAATAACAATGATATCATAATTTTAAATACCCAAAAATTAACTCATCCCAACCTTTATAAAATTATTAGATCAAATTTCATCAATCAACCATTTCATCTATGATCTAAAAAAACCCAGTAAAAAGGAAAATCATAAAAAAAAATTAACTATAAAAAGTACCATCATTGAGGATTTGACCCGAGTGCCACTATACACATTAGAAGAGACCTAGACCCTTGAAAGATAGATAAGAATTAATCAACTATGATTCAAATGGTGTTGTTTCTTGGGATGGTTCTTAAATTGGTTAGTAGTTTTTGTTATCATAAAAAAATAACCAAAAAATTAAAAAAATAACCAAAAAATATATAAAAACACAAAGGAAATCCTATTTTCCTCATCCTTTAAAACTTATCTGAATTCCCCATAGACTCCCAAACAATCCCTCTAATATTTTAGACCATTAAATAGAGAAAAATATTCCCAAAATTGGGTGGAACATTAGGGACAATCAAATAACACCAGAGTCAATCATTTTCTAACCAATGGTACTAAATACGGAAAATCCTAGAGAACAACCCCTTAAAGAACTCACTACTCATGTTATGAATTACCAACCCCGTGTTATTCAATATCCAAACAATGATTCTGATTTAAAACTCAAATAATGTTCGATTCATCTAATACCTCATTTCTAGGGGCTATCTGTTGAGTATCCACTCCTTCATCCAAAAGAGTACCAAGTGGTGTGCTCTTCCATGAAGCCTCAAGGGGTTTTTGAAGAAAAAATAAAACATCGAGCATTCACTTTCTCCCAAGATGACGCTACCAATTCATGGCTCTTTTACCTCCCTCCATGTTCCATAAACTCATGTATTGACATAAATTATCTCTTTTTAGAAAAATTATATCCTACTTCTAGAACTACTTCTATCTGAAAGGAAATATGTGGTATCTGTCAATTTCCAAATGAATCACTCCATGTGTACTCGAAGAGGTTCAAAAATATTATGGGAGCCTTCCCACACTATAAAATCCTGGACCAAATCTTGACCCAATATTCTATGATAGGTTATTGGCTATGGAGAGAACCCTCATTAATTTCGCAAGTGGCGGTGCTGTTATTGATAAAACCCCTACATATTCACCAATTTTTATAAGCAATATGGATCAAAACACACAACAATTCTATACTAGAGCACATTCTCAAGTCAAAAAATTCCAAGATAATCAATCCATAGATCCCAACAATATGACTGAGTGGATGAGTGAACAAACAGGTCTTGTGAGACAACTAGCGGTGGCTGCCAAATTCCCAACCTCATCTTCTCCACTATATATATTACCTATAACTATCAAGAATTGTGGAATATGTATCTCACCAGCTCATTCAAATGAAATATGTCAAAAAATTCAAGAGTAACCATCTAATCCATTCAGACCACTGGAGAGTAATTTAGAATATTCTCAAAGGAACACCAACCCTCATTAATCAGGTCAGTTCATTATAAACATCAACCAAAACCACTCTAAGCCCTTATCTTATACCTTTAACAATGTCTTGAGGTATGGTAATCTCATTTCTCAACCCCCATAGTTCCCTCATCAAAATCCAAACCAATACCATTATGGTCAAGGTGGTGGTAACCTCCAACAAACTTATCCTTTTGTTCCTTAACCTCAAAGGATCAATCCTCATATTCCCCATTCTATATTCCACTATCTGAAGGAGCCTTTTCAATTCCCAACCCAATAAAAGAACTTTCCAAAGAACCCAAATCAAGGTAATACCAATGTGGTACATGCCTCTTCTTCCAAGAAACCAATGGAAAGCACCATGGAATATCATTTCTCATTCACCCGTTCTAGCCTGAAAAACATTGTAACACGAATTTTTTAACATTCATCCAACCATATCCAGTAGAAATCATATAATTCTTCCAAAATCCCAACTTAACCATTAACCAACCCCAAGGGTAATGTAAGTGAAATTTTACTTATATAGGGAAAGAAAATTTCCAAGCCTCATGATGGATCCTCAAAGGAAACCTTGACTATTGATCTTGAAAATTAATAGAAAAATAAACCAGAAAATAAACTTGAAACCACTCTCTCACCCCCTTACATTTCTATAAGGAACCCAATTACTTTTCCTCAATTCATTTCTAAGATAAGGAAATCCTTTGAACCCAATCCTAACATGATCGACATGTTTTGACGTGTTGAAGTGAACATACCCCTCTTAGATTCTATCAAACAAATTCCTATGTATTCCAAGTTTCTTAATGATGTTTTCACCCATAAGAGACAACTTAGGACCATTGAGAATGTTTCAACCCAACAGTCTATACCAATGAAGTTAAAAGAACTAGGTACCTTTACAGTTCCAAGCCAAATAGGGAGTTCCATCTTTGATGATCCACTCATAGACCTAGGTGCCTCAATAAATTTCATGCCCAAATCCATATTCTCAAACCATGGTGTAGGTCCCTTACACCCAACCGTTTTTTTCATCCAGTCAGTTAATAAATGCATAGCCAATTCATAGGGAATAATTAAGGATGTCTTTGACCGAGTTAATAATCTTATCTTCCTAGTTGATTTCTATGTCCTTGACATGGAAGGTGCGATGGCTTATTCTCAATCTCCCTTAATTATAGGAATACCATTCCAAGTTACATCTATAACAATGATTTATTTCCACGCGGTCATCTTATCTATGGAATTTGGTAACCAACTTTTCACGTTCAATATCATTCAATCCATGACATAAACATCATAGGATCACTCTGAATTATCAATCAATCATTCTGAGGACAGTTTTTATCATCAATTGAACCCCTTTCCATCATTTTCATAATGTCCTAATGATATTGGATCCTGTGAGATTTTCACCATGATTAACCATGTCATAAAGGGGGAAGTTGATGTGGACCTATCATTTATAGACTACATCAATCTAGGGGATTGTGAAATCTCTCTTAAATACCATATCAACTCTGATCTCAATTGTCTCGTCTTGGAAAATATTAAGGAAATTTAAACAAAACCAAATGAAATTCATTCCTCCATTCCTAACTTGTTTATCCCACAAATAAAAATTGAGATTGATCTGAATCCTCTTCCTGAACACCTAAAATATGCATTCCTCTTCAATGATAACTCTTTTCATGTCATTCTCTCTACATCACTTTCTGAAACCGAGGAGTCCAAACATGTTCAGGTGTTAGAGGAAAAAAAAATTCCTTATGTTGGAACCTAAATGACATAATAGGAATCAACCCTTCCATTTTCATGTATCATGAACATCTTGAAGAATCATCCAAACCCATAAAACAACCACAAAGAAGGATCAATCCACTCATCCTTGAGGTAGTTAGGGAAGAGATAACAAATATTCTCCAAGATGGTATTATCTACCCAAATTCTGATAGTGTATGGGATAGTCCAATTCAAGTGGTACCTATGACAGGTGGGATAACTGTTTCCCCAAATGAACATGGAGATGTTGTCACAACTCGAGTGAAAAACAAATGACATGTGTGCATCAATTATAAGAAATTGAATGTTGAAACAGGAAGAAATCACTACCCTCTTCCATTCCTTGATCAAATTCTAGAATGATTAGCCTGAAAGTCACACTATTATTTTTTGATGGATACAACAAATACATCCGACTCCCAATTGCACCTCAGGACTAAGAAAATAGTACTTTCACTTTCCCATTTGAAACATATTTTTATAATAGAATGCCTTTTTGCCTTTGTAATTCTCTTGAAACATTTCAAAGGTGTATTATGAGAATATTTTTTGAATTTATTGAGTATTTCATGGAGGTATTCAGGGATTAATTTACCACTTATGGTGAGTTATTTGAATCAGGCTTGCAATCACTCTCTATGGTCTTACAAAAGTCTATCATATTCAACCTTGTGCTGAAAGATAAAAATTTTCACTTCATTTAAAACTAATAGGATTTTCCAAGGGAATATAATTTCACAAGGTGGTATTCAAGACGATACTTATAAAATTGAGTTCATCCAATCTCTTCCTGAACCCAGAATAGTTCAATGCATCTATTCATTACTTGGTCGTGCCTGTTTCTATCGATGATTCATCTGGGAATTTAGTTGGATTTTCTTATCACTCACTCAACTACTCCAAAATAATGTTACATTCCATTTCAATGAGTCTTACAAGAGATCCTTCATTGAACTCATCTTCCTCGATAATCTAACCCCCAGATTGGTCATTACCCTCTGAATTTATGTGTGATGCTTCTGATAGGGCCATTGGGGACATTATTGGTCAAAGATGAGAAACAATTCCTCATGTCATTTATAATTCCACAAAAACATTGGATGAATCTCAATCTCACAACAATGTGTCTAAAAAAGAACATTTAGCAGTAGTTTCATCCAGAAGATAAATTCTAGTCCTATCTGTTAAATTCCAAAACCACCATCTCCATAAACAATTATGCTCTAAAGTTCTTACTGAAGAAAAGTGTTTCCAAACTGAGGATAATAAGATGGATCTTGATGCACCAATAGTTTGAAATTGTGATTAAACATATACCAGGAAAAGATAACCCTGTGGCTGATCACTTGAGTAGAATTTATAATTATTCCTATTTGGAAATCATTGATCCTAAATTCCTCCCTAAGAAACTTTGATGTATCACCCCAAAGTTACCATGGTATGTCCTAATTGTAAACTACTTGGTTGATGGTGTTTTACCTGAAATTATTTCAATAGAAGAAAAAGGGAAGCTAAAAAGTGATTCAAAATTTTATTTTTGGGAAGAGATAATCTTTGGAAAAACAGGGCTGGCATGGTAATTAAGAGATGGTTTGATGAATATAAACATTCCTCCATCTTAAAATTATATAAATCACTTCCCAAAGGTGGCCACTTTGGACCAGAAAGGACCTCCTGAAAGGTCCTAGTCACTAGATTCTTCTAGCCTTCACTCTTCAAGGAATCACATGAGTTTGGTAAATCATGTCCAACATGCCAAAATTTGGGCATAATTTTTAAAAGAAATGAAATTCCCCAAAAGCCTTTAATTTTTTATTAGATCATAAATGTTTGTGGCATTTATTTTCAAGGGACTGTTTCCTCCTTCTAATGGATTATCATATATTATTTTGCATGTTGACTATGTTTCTAGGCGAGTCGATGCCAATCCCACTAGAATTGATGATTAACATACTATTAGAGAGTTTCTAGAAACCCATATTTTCTATCGATTTGGAAAACTGTGTGCCTTGATAAGTGATTTAGGGACTCATTCTATAACACTACCATGGAATATATTTTGAAAAAGAATTGGGTTTTACATGAAACATTAACTGTATATCACTTCCAAATAAATGGCATGGCTGAACTCTCTAATAGAGAAGTGAAAAGAGTGCTTGAGATAATTATAAAGCCCACTAGAAAACACTAGCTTGAAAGACTTGGATAAGTGCGTTGGGCTTATCAAACTATCTATAAAACACCCATTGGGATGTCTCCATTTAGGCTAGTTTTTGGTAAAGAATTTCATTTAACAATTGAAATCTAACATAACTTGTTTTGGGATGTAATAAAATGTAATTTTGATTATGAAAAATAAGATGAAAAATATTGTTGTTGTTGACTACATTTGAAGAGCTTCGACTTGATTACTGTGAGAATTACAATATCTAAAAAGAAAATGCCAAGGTACTCCAGGATTAACACATCCTATACAAGGTATTTAATGAAGGTGAAATGGTAATTCTCTTCAATTCTCGATTTCGACTTGACCCGGGTAAGATTAATTCTCCTTGGTAAGGTCCTTTTGTTATCACTAATGTTTACCCATTTGGTGCAGTGTAAGTCAAAGAACCATTTTCCAAAAGGACATTCACAGTTAATAGACATTTGTTAAAGCATCACCATTAGAGGATATAAAATCTATGAATGAAATTGACTTACATTGGATCAACAAATTCTATAGTAGACCCACCACTAGATGGAGATGATGACCCACCAAATCCAAACTAGGGGAACCTCTTTCCCTTTAACTCTCCCTCTCTTCCTCTATCTCCCTCTTTCATATTCTTCCTATCTCTTTCATTTTTTACCACTTCCTTCATCAAAACCTTCCTTTTTATCTTTCTCTTTTGTGTGCATGTGTATGTTAAACCCACTAAAAAAACTAAAAATTTTCTAAAAAAACAAAAGGGGTCATACCTACTCACCATACACTTTTGAATGCTCAGTTTTAGATTAGGAACATGATTATTCCCCAACTGTAAGGAACAACTTTAACTTTCATTCCATGGTCACATATGACCATCTTTTCATTTTGTGTGTTTTTCACCCTCTTTTTTGAGTCTTTAGTTTATATACCTTTGATTTTAATTTCTTACTTTGGTGTGCATTAATAAGATATAGGAATTTTTTTAACCACAAGAGAATCACAATTTCCAAATAGCCCCCATTAACCTTACATTAATCTTCATTTTGAAATCCCCTTTGATCCAATGAAAACATTTTCTTTGATAGCCACATTACAATCCCAATACCTTGTCCCACCTAAAATCTACATGGAATTACATTTCATAATTTATTGAAATTTAATTTTTGGTGAATAGATTTCATTTTGTCTTTTATTTCTTTGATTTTAAATCTATTGACATATGCTTGGAGGGAAAGCATCCGTATTATTTTGGGGGAGAGGGTGTCATTCCGTAAGTTTTGGAAATGGATTTTCATTTAATTTCGTACATGCTATTGGAAAGTGTTCAAAAAAAAATAAAAACAAATCATGAAAAAATCAGAAACAAAATGGGTTGTGTCTAGGGTAGGTCAAAAGTAACTCTTCCTAAACCTTTGATATTGTTTTAAATATTATAATTAGTGTCATGAGGAGATCAAACATTGGTTCAGAGATTAGTGTGAGATCTGTTTCATGTTCAAATTTCTAAAAAAAGGGAAAAAAGAAAAAAAAAGAAAAAAGCACTTATGTCATTGGGAGAAGTATTTTGTTTGGTAAATATTTCATCTTTTTATCTCCTTGAAATTTTATTCCTCTTTTGTTTCTTTATTAACACAATAATTTCATTATAAATATGTGTTTCCATTTCCTTCCATGTTTCATTTCAAAAAAATTATTCATTGGTTTACCCATGCAGATGTTTTAACACTCTTTTACTCTTTCTTGGACATTAAATTCATACCGCCCAATTTCTACAGAAAAACCCCTAAAAATACATCTTGATTATTGTGTACATTATGATAGGTAATGGAAGATTATATCTATTTCAGACTCTAAGATTTTCCCATTTCATTGGTGAATGAGTGAACCTCCAGAAATAAATTTTTATCATGTTGAGAAGAGCATGTTTTGAGTGCCTACCTTTTCCATTTCTAATTTGAGCATGAAAAAGGAATTACTTTTGGAATATTTTTTCTGTAATAATTTTTGGTGGAATTCAATATGGATGACTGAAATGGTCTAAACATCCCCTGATTGGGGAAAAAAATAATATTTTTTGGTGAGTGAGAATGATTTTTTTATGTTTTTATATTTATTGTACATGATGACATTCACAAGACTAAGTGTTGAGGAGTTGATGTTATTAAATAATTAATAACTTTTTATTTACTCCCATTACTTATTTTCTATGAAAAGTGCATAATTGATGTGAATTATTTAAATTTTAATATTAAATAATAATTTTGAGCATTATTTGAATTAATATAGATTCAATTTAGTTTAATATTTTAATCCTAACTCATATCCTACTGATCGAAATTGTGTTATTCTTTTTTTAAGGTTCCATATTCAATATACAATATATCATTAGAAAGAAGACATGGCCAAATCATCCATTTGAAAGTTCATATGATCCACAGAAAAAGGCCCAATGAATCTGTAATGAAATTGGACTAGCCATGAGGATTTAATTTCTTAGATAAATCCATAAGTTCAAATCATTTGATTCGCCACCAAAATTCTGGGTCTAATAAACTTTATCTTGTATAAAACTTTCAAGTCCCAAATCCACGAAAATGGGCCCAATTGAGGTTTTTAAGTACAACCCACCATTCTGTCAGGGAATTGAAATTAGTACCCAATTTATAAATTTTATCCTCATCTAGACATCCATTATAGATGATATGGTTTAGTGTGAAATAGAATATATATAAGTAAAACTTTTTTGAATTTTTGTTTCATATTTTAAGGCATCTTCTTATTGAAAAAACACATTCACATTACATCCTTGGAAAAAGTGGTGTTATAAATAGATAGATTCACATTGTTTAAAAAAATCCATAATCTTTGGATACATAAGTGAAATGGTTGAAACATTTTTAGAGTAGACATATAATGTCAATATACACAACTTGTAAGAAGATAATATCTCTATATTCAGCTATTTGGGTGGCTAAATTGGTGATCCAAGTGGAGGTGATGATTTGGAATGCAAATAGTCCACCACCTTGGGCTATAAATGCATCTCCCTATTCTCCTTTTTTGGGGTTTGAATTTCAAAATAGAGGAAGATAAATTAGAATGAACATAGCCTTTCCAAAGGCCTAGTAGGACCTTACAAACTCAAATTTTAACTTGAGATACCCTTCCTCCTCTCATTATATTTATGTTCTCTTTCATTTGTTTTCCTTTGTGATTTTGTAAGTGTTTTGTTGTACATTTGTTTTAATATTAATGTAAGTTTTTTCATAATATATTATTCTAATATAACATAGGTATTTTAATGATAATGTTCTTAAAATAGTTTAAATCAATTTGAAAACCATTATCTTATTTATTTTTCTCTTTCAATAAAAAGTGTGTTTTTACCTCAATTCATATTTTGTGTGTGTGTGTGTTTAGCGCACCACTCTTTTCTTGTCCCGTTCTTTTTATTTTATTTTTAAACCATACCCATAAAAATTACAACCCAATTATTAACCACCTTAATGGTTGAGTAAATCTCCCATTGTGGTGGGTCATAAGTTTTGGATATTATGTGACAGAGAGCCTTTGCTCAATGAATATTCTTTAACATAACACTGTGTATATTGAACATAAAATTTTAGGGATTAATGGCCTTATTTTTTTAATGAGTGGCTTCCATGGATTATAAGAACCAAAAATATAATCCCTTAAAAAATATTTAATTGATATTACAACACTAGTTAAGCCAATTCATGGATTAAATCCTTAACACTTGGGTATTCCGATCAAAATTTTCACGTGAAGTGGGTATTAATTTAATGCAATATAAAGAAATTCTCAATGATATCATAAGATTAAACACCCAAAAATTAACTCACCTGAATCTTTATTAAATTATTAAATCAAATTTTATCAATAAATCATTTCATCTAATCTCTTCAAACAAACGCCCCATTTAATAGAAAAATCACAAAAATAGTCAAATAAAAAA